>OY856410.1:1222461053-1223884803 GCA_963693085.1 Alisma plantago-aquatica | reverse complement strand
ATAATGCGAGTAACTGTAATAGCAGTTAGAGTAACTATGAAAATAGTACGAGTAACTGTCACAACCCTGCGAGTAACTGAACAAACAATGCGAGTAACTGAAAAAAGCCTGCGAGTAACTGAACCTAATGATTGAGTAATTGAATCTGATGCTTGAGTAACTGAACCTAAAGCTTGAGTAACTGCAAGTAAGGCTTGAGTAACTGAACCTAATGCTTGAGTAACTGAACCTAATGATTGAGTAACTGAATGTAATGCTTGAGTAACTGAAAGTAATGCTTGAGTAACTGAGAGTAATGATTGAGTAACTGATAGTAATGCTTAAGTAACTTGTGAAAAATGAAGATTGATTCTAACATGGATTGCTCTATTGTTGTTGATAAAATGGATTATTTATTAGTGTGCTACAAAACGACTGAATGTATAGCTGATCTTGAATGCTTCGAATACATTTATGGTTTGAATGCTTTTGTTCTTGAATGCTTTAAATACCTTTATTCTTTGAATGTTGTAAGAGTAACTCTGAAACCACTACGAGTAACTGAACTGAAAGTAACAGAATGCTTGAGTAACTAAAAAGTAATGCTTGAGTAACTGAAATTAATTCTTGAGTAGCTGAGAGTAATGCTTGAGTAACTGAGAGTAATGGTTGAGTAACTGAAAAAACCCTGCGAGTAACTGTCACAATCCTGGAGTAACTGAAAAAACATTATGAGTAACTAAAAAAGGACAACGAGTAACTGACGCAACTGAACTGATAGTAACAGAATGCTTGAGCAACTGAAAAGTAATGCTTGAGTAACTGAAACTAATTCTTGAGTAACTGAGAGTAATGGTTGAGTAACTAAAAAAACCTTGCGAGTAACTGTCACAACCCTGGAGTAACTGAAAAAACACTGCGAGTAACTGAAAAAGGACTACGAGTAACTAAAAAAACACTATGAGTAACTGTGACAATACTGCGAGTAACTGTGACAATATTGTGAGTAACTGAAAAAACCATGTGAGTAACTGTAATAGCAGTTAGAGTAACTGCGAAAACACTACGAGTAACTGTCACAACCCTACGAGTAATTGAACAAACAATGCGAGTAACTGAACACTGCAAGTAATGGTTGAGTAACTGAACAAACACTGCGAGTAATTGTCACAAACCTACGAGTAACTGAACAAAAACTACAAGTAACTAAAAAAACCATGCGAGTAACTGAAAAAATCCTGCAAGTAACTGAAAAAACCCTGTGAGTAACTGAAAAAAACCCTGCGAGTAACTAAAAAAACCTACGAGTAACTGTGAAACACTACGAGTAACTATGAAAACAATGCGAGTAACTGAACGAGCACTACGAGTAACTCAAATAGCAGTTAGAGTAACTCTGACAACAATACGAGTAACTGAAAAAGCACTACGAGTAACGGTGACAACCCAGTGCGTAACTAAACGAGCACTATGAGTAACTCTAACAGCAATAAGAGTAACGGTGATAGCCTAGAAAAGAAACATTATGATTCAAACTCAGTTACTCTTATACTTTGTAAGAGTAAATGTGACAACACTAAGAGTATCCATTGCACACAAAGACAAACACATATTCTTCAAAAAGAATAACAATTGATCAGAACATATTCTTTGTAACATATTCAAAGTATACATACAGCTGCTGGAGCACAAGGTAACACAAAGATAGATTACAAACACAAGTGAAGTACATAGAAGGTTATAAAATTACTTTCACAAAGTCAATGTATACATACAGCTTCTGGAGCTCAAGGTAACACAACAATAGATTCCAAACACAAGTCAAAATATAGGAAACATTACAAATCAATTTCAAGTTAGTGTGACATGGACACTGATGAGATGTAGCGAGATGCAACTACCACCGCTATTCCGACCACACAAGACGGAACTTATGCCTTCTTGGGGGACTTGGTGGCCTTTTTGGGAGATTTGGGAGCCTTCTCCTGAGACTCAGACATGACCGACTTCTTAGGGAGGAGCACTTGGTTGATGTTCGGTAGAACACCACTATAGGGGATGGTGACGCCAGACATCAGCTTTCTGAGCTCGTCCTCGTTCCTCACAGCCAGGAGCACATGGTGATGGGTGATTCTGTTCTTCTTGTTGTCCTTTGCCATGTTTCCAGCGAGCTCGAGGACCTCGACAGCAAGGTACTCTAGGACAGCGGCGATGTAGATAGGGGCATCGATCCCAACACACTGGGTGTAGCGGCCCTTCTTCAGGTACCTGGAGATCCTTCCAACGGGAAACTGGAGACCGGCCTTGGCGGTCGTGGACACGACCTTCTTCTTCGTGTCACCTTTACGGCCAGCAACACCCTTAGCAGCCTTTCCGGGCCGAGGGCCGACACCGGCCTCTGCTGCGTGCAGCAGATGTGGAAGCCAACGACGGGTGGTGGTGGTGATGGTCGTCATGTTCCTCATCATCGTCGTCTTCTACGCTCTCCTCAGAGGAGTCCTCCCCTTCCTTTCGGTTGCTGCTGCCATGCAGCAGTCAGTCCCCTCTCCTCTTCTTGTTCCGGCTAGATCTGTCCCGATCCCTGTCTTTCTTGGATCCCCGGTCGCGTAGCCTGCTGGACTCTTGCAAGTCCATGCCATCGTTGTGGAGGGGGAAAACATAAAAGCAGAGAAATCAGTGAGACGGTTGTTATTATAGCTTCTAGTAACAAAAATAGAAAAATGAACGGTAGAGGACCGTAAAGTAACTATTTGTGGTTGGTAGTAACAATAAGTAATAAAATGAAACAAACCAGATACTAACAATTTCATAATATTGTAGAAAGATGAAATGATTACTTTCTGTACAATGATATCGGTGCAACAATATTTTCAAGCTTCTGAGTTTAAAAGAAAATGAAATATCAATCTGGTCTAAATTGACTTTTAGAGAGACTGTTTTACAAGATAACACTGACTTGATCTCAACACAACGGGTCTATTCTCACTGTTGCATACCCATGGTTTAGTGAAGTGGACACACTGTTTATATGGTCTATGTCATCGCCGATCGATCAATAATCTCATGAATTGATTAACTATGACATCTAAATAGCAGAATGAAAAAGAACAAAGCTCTTCTCATTTAATTTTTTTGTTTCTTCACTTCCTATTCCATCTCATTGGCATCAAGCTAAAGAAAAAGTAAGAAATAATAGATGATAAAGATATAATCCTTGATGCAACGAGTAACTGGAAAAAAATGCAAGATAGCAAACTTTTCAGTCATTGTTAAGTTTTTCCAGCATATATATATATTACATGACCATAGACGCATTTCCTCATACACTGCATATACCATACTAATAAAATCAAGAACTCAATACCAAGTAAACAAGGAGAAAGGAGTCTTAGATGGTAGTAGGAAATTATGCACACATGAAATTATACCCCCAAAAAATATGCCATCTACTTAATCAATTAATAAATGTCTACGCACAGGGTACTCAATGGCACCTTGTTTCTTCAGCCACCTACGCCTCCTGGACACAAGCTCTTCGGCATCGTGGACCTGTTTAACTATGTTCTTGCATTAACACAATCATTACATGCATAAAAAATGGTCTAACATTAACGATGTGTTGGATGACGATGTGAGCATATTGTCCTCTTTTTAAAACATGATCCTTAGATACTGAATTGTGGCACAATGACAGTGAGGTCCACCGAAGTAGCATACCTGCACAAGCAGAGAACAGTTGAACCAGGCAGGGGGGAGGCATCCTTTGACGATGTGGTTTCCTCTTTTGTATCCTTTAAGATTAAGACTGGGGCTCATTCCACTCGGCGTGGAGCAAAGCTACAATCTTCCTCGATTAGTGGGAATTGGGGTTTCGTACGAAATTGCATTCTCGCTGAAGGAGCCAGGACACAAAGAAAGGGGCAATGGATGGAACAGGCCTCAAGCGTGAGGACGACGATTAGGAGGCACATCTTCAACAATGAGGCCGCAGTAGGGAGATGAGCAGACGGAGCCTTGGAGGAAATACCATGGCACCAATACTATTCTGCGTGACGATCCTGAGTCCATCACCACAAACAACCATCATCGGCTTCTGTGGCATCCCGATTGACCTATGGTATGTCGAGGAGTTTGTGGAGACTCATAACTCAGCATGGAGCTAGACGACGGTGGTGGTGCCATGACGGAGGGGTGGAGTTGGAGGATGGGCGGATGTATCGACTCTTCTACGCCGGTGCGGAGGACGATGCCTCCGCCGGCGGTGGTGCTGGGGATGGTTACTTGTCCTCACTATGTGCCTGGGAAGGAGTCGAGGAGGCGGAGGATCCAGAGGAGAGAAAGCATCTCTTGGCCAGGCGATTCGGTGGCGCAGCCGGCTGCGGATGTGGGGCTGGGGGTGGGGGTGGGGGTTGTCGGTATTTACAATTTCTGCCACCGTGTCCACGGACGGGTAGATTCAGGATGATACCCGTGCGGGCAACGAATAAACTCCCATATATACATATATATATATATATATATACACACATATATACATACGTATGTATATATATATATATATATATATACACATATATATATACGTATGTGTATATATATATACACATATACATATGTATATATATATACATATGTATATACATATACATATATAGATATACATATACAAATACATATATATATACATATACATATATACATATATATAGATATACATATACATATATATACATATAGCCGTCGTCGTTACCTAGACAAGGTCACCTCCAGCCAGCCGTCTGCGCCTATCTTGTCGTCGTTTTGTCCGCCCATTGTCGCGTTAGCCCGCTGCCATACCAAGGTTGCTACTCTGACCGGCCCCTCTCTCGTCGTGCCTCCTCCTCCGTTACCATGGCAACAACAACATGTCACTTTTGTGGCCACACCGCATCCTTGTAATATATTGTGTCTTATAAACATTGTAATTTTTTTCTAATTATAAATATTGTCTTAATTTTATATTTAGTTTCATTGAGGATGTCTTTTGGTACTACAATGATGAATGGTCACTATGTTATAATATATATTTGTAATCATAAAATTTCTCTGACTGTAAGAACTATTTTGGTTTATATCAGGTATGATTATTAATAG
This sequence comes from Alisma plantago-aquatica, assembly GCA_963693085.1. Classification (NCBI taxonomy): domain Eukaryota; kingdom Viridiplantae; phylum Streptophyta; class Magnoliopsida; order Alismatales; family Alismataceae; genus Alisma; species Alisma plantago-aquatica. The sequence continues at coordinate 1,223,879,691 of OY856410.1, read as the reverse complement.
ATTTTGGTACTATTTTGAACATATTTAAGTACGATTTTTTGATTCATACGTCAAACGTGTACAAATAGTACTGTGGGCAGCTGAAGAAAAAAAATTAAGAGGAAAATGATTTTTTTTAATTTGAAATGAGTTATTCGTGTCGCTCTGAGTTATAGACTTTTTGGTAGTGTGTCGTTATATTCTTAGCACTTTTTTTAATTCATTTAAGTACTTCTTTTTAACTTATCATCAAAATATGTAGCAACATAATTTTGGTAGTGCAATGTTGAATTGTCACTATGTCTTATAATGTATTTTTGTAATCATAGAATTTCTCTAACTGTAAGCATTGTTAAAGTTTATATCAGGTATGGTTGTTAATAGTTTTTGGTACTACTTTGAACATATTTAAGTATGAATTTCTAATTCAGACATCAAACGTGTACAAATAGAACTGTGGGCAGTCGAAAAGAAAAATTAGAGGGAAAATATATTTTTTAAATTTGAAATGAGTTATTAATTATTTGTGGGTGGGAATTAAATGTATTGGTTGGTTAGTGGTTGATAGTGAGTGGCTAAGGGGCAATATTGATTTGTTGCAGCAGTGGCATACATGCGGCCACGATAGACTTCTTGGTAGTGTATCGTTATATTCTTAGTACTATTTTAAATTCATTTAAATACTTATTTTTAACTTAGCATCAAAATATGCAGAAACATTATTTTGGTTGTGTAATGATAATTGGTTACTATGTGTTATAATATGTTTATGTAATCGTAGAATTTTACTGACTGTAAGCAGTGTTTTTGCTTATAGGTCTAGTTGTTAATAGATTTTGGTACTGCTTTGAACATATTTATGACATGGCGTTGTGATTTTGTTAATTTTTCATTCTTAGGTAAAATAAAATGATGATTTTCACATGTGTACAATGAATAATAAGAATTATATAAGCATAATAAATAACCAATTTTGTATTTAATTTCGCTAATCAAATCAACCTCAGAATGTACGCACTGTGTTAGTTTATATTTAGTATATTTATTAATGTATTTTGGTACTACGTTGCGTATATTCAAGTATTGATTATGGACTTAACCGTAAAATGAGTATAAATGTGTATATAGTTGTATCAAATAGTATATCCTCCCAATAGATAGAGGGAGTTCCAAAAAAAATTCAAATGTGTTGTTTTGTGTGTAAGAGGAGTAATGAATGCTAATAGTGGTGTAAAGGTTGCATGCACGCAATAATATTGTATGAATTGCTTTATTGGCCACTGAAATACTTTAATGCAGTGGCTGAATGCACGTAATAATGTTGTATGCATTGTTTTATTGACTGTTTTATTACAATTGCAAAGTACTTTATTGAGAATAGAAAAAAGATTGATTAAAAAGATATTTCCACTATCTCTTCACGCTCTCATGGTCGTGCGAAAAATAACTGAACGCGTATTCCCGTGGGATGTGTTTGTTGGTGGAACAGATATACTACGAATAATTTCCCATATATATAGGGGAATGATCTGATGCGGCCTGCGGTCCGTGCGGCCGTCCTGCAAGTCTCGCGTGCGTGATTTTGGTACTATTCATTTTACGTGATTTCTCCCATCCGTGTTTCTATATTGTGTTTTTGTATGACGTCGTCCGTTACCTACATTCCGGTCTCCACATACAATGCATTCTCTCTATCTTGTGATAGCTTTCAGCTATCTTTTTTATTTTTCCGTCAGCTGCTATCCATGAATTACAAATTTGATGAGACATGAAATCCTCGCTCCGGAATAATTGAATAAAACATTAAGTGATGTACTGGATTGGTAGTGGGAGTCGGAAAGCTACGACATAGATAATCACATTGACCATTTGGACGACATTCCAGTTGTTGGGAATGTACAGTTTGAAGATGCCCTTCCAATTAGACATGAAGCCCAGCTCCATGGCAGTATAGATCAATGGACATGTTGCCGAAAATGATCGATGACTCGGGCATATCCTGTTAGGCATATCTTACTACAGAAGTAAGTCGAATAAAGAAAACAAGGAGTAGGCAGATTTCATGTACCCTCCCATAGAAATGAAAACAGGCATACCAATGTACATTGTATCTCCTAGCAATCTCTCCATGAATCCTAGTAGCACAACCATGAGGAAGAAGGCTCCGTTGTGAAGTGGTGCCTCATGATCTCACCAACTAAGCCTGTTGGCAATGACAAGAATGGTGATAAAGTAGCTTTCATCTACATGACCTAAGCCTTCTATGTGAAACTGATCTCATATTACATGACTGATCGCACTCTACATAAGGCAATACATGATGTCCTGTATGTCTTGATCACACCACGGTGGCATGACGACTGTCGTCCATTAGCCCATTAGCCCCAGGTTCTCCAAGCAGAAGCAGTTGTCATCGAGTCCACGGCCTAGTAGGCTTTTGATGTCCATCTTGAACTCGGCGAGATCAAGGTCCGGAGGGAGGAACCTTGGAAGGCCGCTCTACAGTGTCGCCGTAGCAGTTTTGCCGCTGCTTTCTCCGAATGATATGGTTAGGCACGTGGCCTATCGCAACGTAAGGCTTGACGTTGTCGGACGAATCCGGCCGCTCATGTGGGGAGCAGAACTTGGGGAGGACAAAACCATCTATAGCATCTTCCCACCAAGTTTGCTCTCCCCATCTTCACCGATGTCCTTGTTCATGGAGCTCATGCAGTGGCTAGCTTTTGGTCAGGCTCCTTCTGCTCCAGCACACGACGTCCACACCTTCAGCTTGAACCCTGTGGCTCCCGTGCTCGTCGCAGTCCACTACTGCATCGTCGTTGATGAACTTGTGGAAGGACAGTGGGACGTGCAGCGGTGTTGGGGTCGCAGAGGAGCACACACACACACACACACACACACACACACATATATATATATATATATATATATATAGAGAGAGAGAGAGAGAGTCAGGCTAGAATACACTCGAGTGTATTCAGAACAGAATACACTCAAGTAGTTTTTCATTATGCAATATATTTTTTAAAAATTTAATCCGTTGATCTTCTTAAACATTCGATCAATTGGAGGATCGAGGAGGCTAGATGATAAGAGGATGAACCAATTGACTGGTGGCCCAACCGACCGAATGGAGGTGTGTAGACGCAGCTTGGACCTGTGAACCAGATGGCAGTTTCAAAAGAACCCAACTGAGTGACAAGGAGGCAAGCTGACCGATTCAAGAGTTGAACCGGTCAACCCAGATTGGTTCAAGGACAGATCTTCATCAACAACAGGTTGCATATATTGTGTACCATAGGTGGTAGTAATTCCTTGTGGCTCTAAGGAATTATATTTGTATGGCCATAACCATCACTTGTGTGCTGTATTTATTGCATGCTCTCATTTGTGGTTATAGCATGTATATGATGCATACTATATATGTGGTGACTGGATAAAGTATAAGTATTTATACAAACTCTCTCAATTATAATATCAAGTCTTAGATGCTTTCCAAAAAGTAACATACATGAAAAGCTTGATCGACCAAGCGTGGGATCCCCAAGGGAGGTGCACCGTCTATCTCGCGGAAGTGTGATGGTAGTAATGTGGGCCCACCAAGCGGGGTGTATTATTATTGTATCAACTTTTGGTCTGGCTTGACTGGTGATTCTCATAGAGTCTGGGTCCAGAGGCATGCAGATGATCATGGCAAGGAGTTGTGCATATCATCCATCTAAGAGTTGCATATGATGCAATTGGCATGATTGCTTACCTTAATAATTGGTCATGAGCATGAGCGTTGGCTGGGTACTGATAGAATTATTTTGGATCTTAGCCCACTAGAGTATTGTATGCTATAAAATCTGAATTGATATTGAGGGCTATCATTTGAATAAAATAGTTGGAGTGATAATAATTAAAGACCTAACTAATATCGTACAAATTATCAAATCAACCCAAATCAAAATGTTTTGTAAAAAGGTTGTGATATTTCTTTGTAGAATCTAATATCAAACACAAACACGTTCAAATTGTGATCAGTCCTTGAAAAGGACAAAATGTGATAAAGTTCCACGATTGGTTAAGGACTTTGAGAAATGTTCTTATCAATGCTCTATGTCCTTGATAGACCAATGCCAGAGGAACCCACTCCAAATGCGCTTAAGGCTAAATGGATGCTTATTGCAAGCATGCCAATGATGTCATAGACACTTTGAATACCTAATGCTATGTTGTATGAACTATGAGTTGCATGAATAACACAAAAACATAGACATTCTCGAGATGGTAACACATCTTAAGAATCATGTAAACCAAAGAAGGTATAATGTCTCCAAAGTGCTAATTTGAGTGCAAACTGACAAAGGGAGCTCCCATAGAACCCCATGTGTTCAATGTGATTAGACATGTGGAATGACTGGGATTTCTCTTAGGTCAAGAGTTGACCATGAATATGATTATGCAAGCATTGCATGAATCATATAGTTAGTTTATCACATGCTTGGCATGATGATGCCAAAGTAAGGAAGAACAAGGAAAAACCTGTGATGGTGATCAGTGGAAGTGAGTCCTAGGGAAAAAGCAAATCCAGGAAGTGTTTTGAGGCTAAGCTAACACTACTACAGAAAATGCTTTTTACAACGGGAGATAGACAATATTTCTGATGATTGTGTTGTAGTTAGCATACTTATCACAACAAGCATGTTTTTGTGTTGTATATTGTATATTTTATACAACACAAGTCATTTACAACATACCAAACCTATTGTAGTATAGGGGGATACTACAAAAACTGCTAAAGTGTTGTAATAGGTTGTAGTATCACAACATATTCAAACCCGTTATAAAAGATGTTAATTACACAACATATTTTGACCCGTTGTAATAGTCACATGTTGTAATAGACCATCATTACACAACACAGACTCACCCGTTGTAGTATGTATTAATTATACAACGGGCCTTTACATGTTGTATTTGGTACATGTTGTAATAGGCCACCATAATACAACATATTGAAACTCGTTGTTATATCCCCACATGAGACAACAGACTCTAACCTGTTGTTATAAATTATAATTACACAACATGTTGTGACCTGTTGTAATATCCACACATAACAAATTGTTGTAATAGACTGCCATTACACAACTTAAACTAAACTATTGTAATATACCATTATTACACAACATAATATCACTTGTTGTACTAGCTACATGTTGTAAAAGACCATTATCATACAACACACTATACCAGTGGCGTAGCCACGTATAGACCTGGGTGGGCAAGTGCCCTACCCAGGATCTGTATTTTCAGACTATTTGATCTCTATTTGGTTTAGAATTTAGTGGAAAATATCCATTGTGCCCTACCCTATTAGGCTGAAAATGGCTATGTATATAACGGTGCCCCTCGAGCCCAAATTTCCTGGCTACACCACTGTGCTATACCTTACTGGCAATATAGGTGGATTTTTGTTTGAGTAGTAGGTTGAACAAAATTCTATTTCGTGTGGTCATGTGCATGACAGTTTTTCACTCTGGGTAGATATTTTGACCTGGAATCGACCCAATCCCAATATATGCACATACTAAAATACATATGGAATAATTACCCCCTCACTATAAAAAAAATCCGCTATAAGTCAGGGCTACCTGGTCAGAAATAAAAGTCCTGACCAAACTAGGACCGGTACCCAAGGCTAATCCCTGACCAGTGGCAGCGGGAGGGGGGCAAGCAGGGGCAAGTGTCCCCTTCCAATTTTAATTTTTCTTAACATATATATGTTTTATATATGTAGAATGGTATCAAAGTTAATTTTTCTTTTTATATTTTATCTTCTTCACACGCTCATTAACCTATTTTCAAATTATGTAAACGTTATTTATAAATCACATTATTATCAATATGATTTTAAATAAGAATTATAAATATAAACACATTAAATTAGGGTAAACATTATAAAATAAGTGAAGTTTCTTTATTTTTATAAATACATCTCATTGTTACATATTTAACAAGTAATGTGTTTTTATTAAACATATTAACAACAATATCATATATACATCCATTAATGTTAATTGGCGAACTATTAGTTTACATCAATTTTATAATTATTAAATAAGAAACTGATATCTATGAGTAACAAAATACTTTATGATCTATAATTAATAGTATACTTTGTTACATGTTAAATAATTTTATATAATTTATAAACAATCACTTAAATGTATTATAAATATTACAAGTACATAGTTGTATGGTTATTGAGGAAAAGTAAACTAGTATCTATAATTTTTTTGTATACTTTATGGAATACCAAATACTTTATAAAGTATATATAAATAATTAAGTATGTAACAAATATAGAAAGTACATAGGTAATATTAAAACAAAAAACTAATATCTATAATTAATAATATACTCCATGGGATATCAAATAGTATTATATTATGCATAAATAACTAAATGTATAATGTATATAGCAACAACATAGTTCATAGTTGTATATGTTATGTGTACGGATTTGTGCTGATTCTTTTCTATTATGAGTGTAATGTATGTTAGGAAAAATAACTTCAAATGAAATATGATAGTCTTCGTAGTACATGGTTTCACAATAAATTAATTAATAACATTTTAAATATATTTGTATTGTTTTGAATTTTTATACATCAATCAATATTTGTTAAAATAATGTTATTCCATGTATCTTATTATATTAATTATTTAAATTATACTTCTATTCGCAAGTTGTGCAAATATTACTCCTCTAAATTATACATATTTTTTTCATCATGATGTCAAAGATAACATAATTTTTATATTTAAATTTCCAACACTACATAGAAATAACAATCATAATAATCTAGTGAACAATATATTGTCACAACATTTATTGAGTTTATTAGGTAAAATTAATAAATAGGTTTAACACCATCATAAATATCTTTATTTAAAAATAAATTCCTATAATGTTGTTTTTTTTTATTTTTGAATAATAATAGTAATTTTCACATTGTACTACTTATATATTTAATTTTCTTAGCTTTATGTTACTTTTTAATTACTTGAGTTGTCAAGCTCGTCAAGTAGGAAATTATTTGTTTGATTAAAAAATATAATAATCCACACAATCAAATTTGAACACTAAATTGATGTGTTTTTTTAAACGACCTATATTTATGAAAAAAATAATTTAATAGAATAGTTGGTCTTATAAAAAAAATCTTTTCAATACCAGATGTCACCATTTCATGCTCATCTTTAATGTAAGAAAATCATAAACGTATGTAGCATATTATAATATACATATACAATAATCCATATACATAGATCTAAAATTAAGTACTCCACTATGTAATGAGTTATGTCTTCAACTTCTTTTTTTATTTGTGTAAGATACATCTATTTTTTTACCTCGATCTAAGTAAATAGGTCGATTGAGACATATTGACACTCAATATGAATTCCACATATATACTTAACATAATTTTTATATGTACCCCCTCCATGAGGGGGCTGGCTCCGCCACTGTGGACCCTGACTATTGTAATTTTACTCATTGACTAAATTTCTTTTTTTCTTTTTAATATTTTCCCAGACCTAATAGCCGATTTAAGTTTAACCCTAGGGAGAGTATGACGGTTGGTATGCTATGCAACCCAGCACCTGCTTGCACCCCCCACCCCCAAAGTCCCCCTTCCGGTTTCCCTCTCTCACGCGACGATCGTGGGGGCTCCATCTTCTGCCAATTTTTTCTCTCAAGCGACGGACGCCGGCGCTCCATCCTTCTGCCAGTTTCTTCTTACACCTGATGGCCGTAGGTGCTCCATCCTTCTGGAGGTTTCTTCTCTACGCTCCATCCTTCTGGTAGTTTCTTCTTTGTGCTCCATCCTTCCGTAAACTTCGTCGGTTCTGCAGCACGCTGCGCCGTAACCACCGTCTGTAGGCCGAGCACAAACGTCTGTGGCTACAGGTGGCCGTCCCCTAACACAAATCATCCTTGTTCTTCGCTGCGCACAAAGTACGGACGGCTGGCTCTCCTGCTGGCCGTCGTCTTCCAGCCGCCAAAGCTTTTGGCCGTTTCTGTTCGATTCTATTCTCAGGTTTCTTTCTCGAATGTATCTCTCCTTCAACCCTTGTTTCATTTTCTGCAATCATCCACGTTATCAGAGGGCTATTGATTGCTCCCGTTATGTATTATCTTGTGTAAAACTTGCTACTTACTGCTCTGCAAATACCGTATTGGAGTTCCCGTCTAGACTTGTTATCTTATCATCATTTCTGGACTTACTGTTCAATCGTTTGCTTCTGAACTTGCTGCCTGGTAGTTTAATTTTGGACTGTGCAAGTGCAAATATAAATTTATTTCGTTCTTGACCTGCTGTGCTAAAGGATGAAGATTGGACTGACAAGGTACGCATTACCAACGAAACAACTTTTCATCATTTTTATTAGAAATGTAGCATTTTTTTTCTGATATAAGATCACTATATAAGAAATTATTTAATTTTTGGTGACCATAGTTGTAGCCCAAACAAGTTCATTCTCGATTAGTCACATTAATAAATGAATATATATGCCAAATTTATGTCATGTGAAGATTAAATCTTTGTTGTTTGTGACCAGTTATCCTTGACATGAGAAAGATGGAAGTGAAAGTGGCAATCCTTCAACAAGTCTTTTTCGAGTTCTACTTTTAATTATTTTCCTACGTAATAGAACATAAAGAAAAAATATTGATATTTGTTTCATTGATTACTTTGGAATTATATGAATAGAACAAGCTACGATGTTCCTAGTAATAAATATTTTCTTGCATTTGTAATACTAGTTAGAATGTCATTATAGTTAAGAAAATGTCTAAATATTAGCATCGAGTTCCCTTCTTTATTTATAAAAGTGAATTTGGCAGAATACTTCTTAATCAGTCTTATATTTTGTATCTTTATCGAAATCTTTGTTAATATTTATTCTTTTTAAATTTGTGACGTCTCTCTTTTCTACTATGCTTATGCTATATCAATTTAGTAGAAAACAACTCAAGGCTAAAACTATAAAATTGCATATTGTGTTCAAAATTAATATTGTATTCCATCATGTTTATTTAGTATTTTTATCCAATAGATCAGAAATTTAATAAAAAAATAATCTTCATGACAAGTTGCTAGTATAATTGCAAACATTACTTGTTTATGCGAGGATTTCAGATTTTGTTCAAAACTTATCAATTATTTGTGTAGGAATATTATTTGGATTAATTTTAATGGTTATGGTGTATTTCCATACTCTAATGCCTTTCTTCTCTCACCTACCAACAATTAAACACATTTAATGACGTGCCCACTTTTATTGGATTTTTTTCACCTTTGTAAAATTAGAATGAAGAATCGCACATAGTGGTAGGAAACTTTAAAGAATTAATATTGCCAGTGGCGGAGCCAGTCCCCTAATGGTGGGGGGCACATATAAATTTATGTTAAGTACATATGTGGAATTCATATTGAGTGTCAATATGTCTCAATCGACCTATTTACTTAGATCGAGGCAAGAAAATAGATGTATCTTACACAAATAAAAAAAGAAGTTGAAGACATAACTCATTACTTAGTGGAGTACTAAATTTTAGATCTATGTATATGGATTATTGTATATATATATTATAATATGCTACATACATTTATGATTTTCTTACATTAAAGATGAGCTTCAAATGGTGACATCTAATATTGAAGAGATTTAATCTTTTTTATAAGACCAACTATTATATTAAATTATTTTTCATAAATATAGGTCGTTTAAAAAGCACGTCAATTTAGTGTTTAATATTGATTGTGTAGATTATTATATATTTTAATCAAAAAAATAATTTCCTACTTGATGAGCTTGACAACTCAAGTAATTAAAAAGTAACATAAAGCTAAGAAAATTGAATATATAAGTAATACAACGTGAAAATTACTATTATTATTTAAAAATAAAAAAACAACACTATAGCAATTTATTTTTAAATAAAGATACTTATGATGGTGTTAAACCTATTTATTAATTTTACCTAATAAACTCAATAAATGTTGTGACAATATATTGTTCACTAGATTATTATGATTGTTGTTTCTATGTAGCGTTGGAAATTTAAATATAAAAATTATGTTATCTTTGACATCATGATGAAAAAAATGTATAATTCAGAGGAGTAATATTTGCACAACTTGTGAATAGAAGTATAATTAATTTAAAGAATCAATATCATAATATACATGTAATTACATTATTTTAACAAATATTGATTGATGTATAAAAATTCAAAACAATACAAATATATTAAAATGTTATTAATTAATTTATTGTGAAACCATGTACTACTAAGACTATCATATTTCATTTGAAGTTATTTTTCCTAACATACATTACACTCATAATAGAAAAGAATCAACATAAATCCGCACACATAACATATACATCTATATGGACTATGTTGTTGCTATATACATTATACATTTAGTTATTTATACATAATATAATACTATTTGATATCCCATGGAGTATATTATTAATTATAGATATTGGTTTTTTGTTTTAATATTACCTATGTACTTCCTATATTTGTTACATATTTAATTATTTATATATACTTTATAAAGTATTTGGTATTCCATAAAGTATACAAAAAATTATAGATACTGGTTTACTTTTCCTCATTAACCATACCACTATGTACTTATAATATTTATAATACATTTAAGTAATTGTTTATAAATTATATAAAATTATTTAACATGTCACAAAGAATACTATTAATTACAGATCATAAAGTATTTTATTACTCATAGATATCAGTTTCTTATTTAATCATTATAAAATTGGTGTAAACTAATATTTCGCCAATTAACATTAATGGATGTATTTGGTATTGTTGTTAATATGTTTAATAAATTATATTCTTAATAGTGCTGCTTGTCAAAGTTGTTTCTCTTGTCTGATTTAACATGTTACTCCTTGTATTTCCCCTTTGTCCTCAAGCATTATATCTCTTATATATATATATATATATATATATATATATATATATATATATATATATACATATATATACATATATATACATATATATATAGCATCATGCATTAACATCAAGCAGTAATTTGCCATTTTTTAAATTTGATTAGAAATTTGCCATTTTTTAATTTGATTTTGTATACACATACGTTGTATTAGTTTTTTTTTATACTTCCATCATCTTATTTTCTTACAAGTTCTCAAAATTATTTGGATAATAAATTCATATTTTTATACAGTGTCCAAAGAAGCCGAACAACACAGATTGCGGGTATTATATGTTGAACTACATGAGAGACATCATTGATGTAAGAATTAGAAATATTCCTGAATGTGTAAGCTACTTATCATTATATTTTGTTAGTTCGTTCAAATCTCTAAATAATTTGAAAAAGACAATATATTGATATATTTTTCATATGATTACAGTATTATTCGAAGTATATTGGTAGTTGCTTCAACGAAGAAGAAATCGACGAGGTCTGAAATGAGTGGGCGACATGTTCTTGAGCACACATAAGATTACATGACATGAGGGGGAGACATTTATTCTTTAGCACAGACCAATGTGAAATTTTGTTTGTTTGTTTTCAGTTCGATTCTAGAGTGGATACTCAGTACTTTGTATTATTCAATCTTTGTATGGATGATAGAATATTTATTAAATTCAGTACGAGTTTCTCTCAAGGTTTGATGGAAAAAAATTTCAATTATGTGCTTGTTTGTGAAATGAAAAAAAATATAATTTCATATTTATTATACTTTATTAATAATATAGTTAATTTGATTAATAAAATTGGTTCAATATAAGACCTATCAAACTCTAATCAAAGACAACAGTTAATGATATGTTGTAAAATGTATGATACTACAACAAACAACACATGTTGTGTTATCCATACCTATTACAACAGGTGCGTCTGGAAAAAACACACATATTGCAACAGGTGTTTCTAGTGAACTACAACATGCATAACATGTTGTATAAAATGTGTATATTACAACAGACACACAACATGTTGTATAAACAATCCTATTACAACAGTTGAATGTATGGAAAGACAACATACTTCAACTGTTGTATAAACCTACCTATTACAACGGGTGCACTGCATGTTGTAATAAACCTACCTATTACAACAGGTGTGTTTAGTGAAAGACAACATGCTTCAACTGTTGTATAATATATATTACAACGGATAAACCACATGTTGTAAAAAACACCCATATTATAATGTGTGTATAGCAAAAGACAACGTGGTTTAACTGTTGTAGTATATATAGTACAACAGGTGCACCACATGTTGTGTAAAATACTCATATTACAATAGGTCGTTCATCAAAAGACAACATGTTTTAACTGTTGTATAAAATAAATCTATTACAACATGTGATCACATGTTGTATAAAGCACCCCCCCATAAGACCACGCGATCTAATACAACGGTTAACACATGTTGTAAAATGGAAAAATGAATTGTTATAAAAAGTATTTTCTAGTAGTAGTGTAAATCCCAATTTTTCTGCACTCAACATATAGAGAAGGGTAAGTGTAAAAGGAATATGTCCTTTTCACTTAAAGGATAAAGAAAACAAAGTACCACCATTGTCACTTGTTTGGACATTGGAAAGGAATTATCCTCTTCATAGAGGATCTCAGGAAGAAGATAGAGATAGAGATCTCTACTTCAAGACCTGAGAAGAAGTAAGCTAAAATTATATGGAGCAAGGCACTATAGTTAAAGGTTGTCATTTATGGGCACATAATAGAATTAGTGAATTGTTATTGTATACTTGCTAAATATCATATGTTTTTTATGACAAGAGCATTATCATCTTGTATGGCGATGCCCTATGTCTCATAAACTATACTTGATAGTTGTAAAGACAAATGTGTATGACATATATATTGAATGACTTGATAACTCAAACATTGAATACCTATAGCATTGTCATCTAGAGCACATAAATGAGAAATACATTTCTAGAATCCATATGATGGTTATCTAGACTCTTTTGGTTATTGAACCAATAGAGACATGCATGTCTTATTTGTTGTGCAATATGACAAGAGTATATTTACTAGACACAGTGGGAGATCGATTATTCCATTAGGACTAGTACATACTGATGTACATATACCTCTTTGGATGAAAGCTAAAGGTAGTTACAAGTACGTCATTATATTTACTGATATGATTAGTAGATATTGAAATTTGTATTTAATAAAATACAAGTTTGGATCTCTTGAAGTGTTTAAGGAGATCATAAATGAAGTACATAACTAAATTGGTAAAAGTATTAAGATACATTAATGTGATCAATGTTGAAAAATTTTAAACCAAGAGTTTGAGGACCTTCTGGAGAGATTGTGATAGTCTATCACATTGAACTCCACTTGAAACATACTGATGTGTCAGAAAGAAGGTATCACACCCTGTTAAGTCATGGAGAGATTATCAATAAAAATCTAGCTGGTCTTACAATTTTTTTTCGACACATACTTAAACACTAAACCACTTAAAATGATTCAAAAGACACCATATGAGATATGACATGAGAGGTATCCCGATGAGTCTCTTACATGAATGTCATATATATATATATATATATATATATATATATATATATATATATATATATATATATATATATATATATATATATATATATATATATATATATATATATATATATATATATATATATATATATATATATATATACATATACATATATACACATATACATATATATACATATACATATATATATGTATATAGAGAGAGTACTAATATACAGCACACTGCTTACACCAACATCTACACCCTGGCCTCGGGAACCCGCAATTGGCATCCTGCACACATGTAGTTTTTGGTTTTCGTGTGTTCCCAATACTCTGTCCGCACTGTGCTGATTTCACAATTGAATCGTACCAGAAGATGAACAAATAGACTAATATTGAGGCTATAAAATCCCTCATACCCCCACTGTTTCCCTCTTTTTAGCGATGCTCCCTCTTGCTCCTGTCCGACCAATCTTCGCGCGCTGGGTGCCTCCTCCTCTCTTCCATGTCATGTCCAGGCCGTCGCCATCCCGCCAGATGCGTCATCAACTTGCACGTCACCGCGCCACCCGTTGGCTGCCTACTCCTCTCCTCGATCACATCCAGTCTACCGTTCTTCTGCTGGTCGGTTTCCCGCCCAGATACCGCCACTGTCTAGCTCACCACCATCCCAGCCCGTCATCGTGACCAAGACAAGGTCACCTCCAGCCAGCCATTCGCGCCTATCTCGTCGTCGTCTTGTACGCCCGCTGTCACGTCAGCCCGCTGCCATACCAAGGTTGCTGCTCTAACCGACCCCTCTCCCGTCGTGCCTCCTCCTCCATTACCATGGAAACAACAATATGTCACTTTTGTGGCCACACCACATCCTTATAATATATTGCGCCTTGTAAACATTGTAAAAATTTTCTAATTGTAAAGATTGTCTTAATTTTGCATCTAGTCTCATTGAGGATGTCTTTTGGTACTACAATGATGAATGGTCACTATGTTATAATATATATTTGTAATCATAAAATTTCTCTGACTGTAAGCACTATTTTGGTTTATATCAGGTCTGATTATTAATAGATTTTGGTACTATTTTGAACATATTTAAGTACAATTTTTTGATTCATACGTCAAACATGTAAAAATAGTATTGTAGGCAGCCGAAAAGAAAAATTAGGGGGAAAATGATTTTTTTTTTAATTTGAAATGAGTTATTTGTGTCTCTCTGAGTTATAGACTTTTGGGTAGTGTGTCGTTATATTCTTAGTACTGTTTTAAATTCATTTAAGTACTTCTTTTTAACTTATCATCAAAATATGCAACAACATAATTTTGGTAGTGTAATGATGAATTGTCACTATGTCTTATAATATATTTTTGTAATCATAGAATTTCTCTGACCGTAAGCACTGTTAAGGTTTATATCAGGTCTGGTTGTTAATAGATTTTGGTACTACTTTGAACATATTTAAGTATGAATTTCTAATTCAGACGTCAAACATGTACAAATAGAACTGTGGGCAGTCGAAAAGAAAAATTGGGGGGGAAATATTTTTTTTAATTTGAAATGAGTTATTAATTGTTTGTGGGTGGGAATTAAATGTATTGGTTGGTTGGTGGTTGGTAGTGAGTGGCTAGGGGGCAATATTGAATTCTTGCAGTTGTGGCATGCATGCAGCCATGCAACCATGCAGTTGCATCAGTAAACTAATCACCTAATTATTTGTGTCGCTTTACACTATAGACTTTTTGGTAGTGTATCGTTATATTCTTAGTACTGTTTTAAATTCATTTAAATACTTATTTTAACTTATCATCAAAATATGCAGAAACATTATTTTGGTTGTGCAATGATAATTAGTTACTATGTCTTATAATATGTTTATGTAATCATAGAATTTCAAGCACTATTTTTGTTTATATCAGGTCTGGTTGTTAATAGATTTTGGTACTACTTTGAACATATTTATGGCATGGTGTTGTGGTTTTCTTAGGTAAAATAAAATGATGATTTTCACATGTGTACAATGAATAATAAGAATTATATAAGCATAATAAACAATCAATTTTGTATTTAATTTCGTTAATCAAATCAACCTCAGACTGTATGCATTGTGTTAGTTTATATTAAGTATATTTATTAATATATTTTAGTACTACGTTGAGTATATTCTAGTATTGATTCTAGACTTAGCCGTAAAATGAGTATAAATGTGTACATAGTTGTATCAAATAGTATATTCTGCCAATAAATAGAGGGAATTTGAAAAAAAAATTAAATGTGTTGTTTTATGTGTAAGAGTAATGAATGCTAATAGTGGTGTAGAGGTTGCATGCACGCAATAATGTTATATGCATTGCTTTATTGGCCACTGAAGTGCTTTAATGCAGCGGTTGCATGCACGTAATAATGTTGCATATATTGTTTTATTGACTGATTTATTAGAGCGCATGAATGCATGCAAAGTGCTTTATTGAGAATAGAAAAAAGATTGATTAAAGAGATATGCAATTATGATGCATGAACAACATGCCCACTATCTCTTCACGCTCTCGCGATCCATGTCGCATAGTTTAAAAAATGGGTCGCACAGTGTGAAATGACTGGAACGCGTATTTTTGAGGCTGGGATGTGATTGTTGGTGGAACATGTATGCTAGGAATAATTTCTCATATATATATGGGGAGTGATCTGCTGCGGCCTGCGGTCCATGTGGCCGTCTTGCAAGTCTCGCATGTGGGTTTTGGTACTATGCATGAGTTCAGATTTGTTGTTCCTCTTTCTACGAGGAGTAGGCTGCTCCTTCCACTATCAATTTACACGTGTCTCTGCCCATCGATTTATAGGGTCCGGATTTTGTTGACAGTACAGATGGTGCAATCTAACACAAGGTGTAGCCTGCTCCTTGTTAAACAAGGAACAGCAAATCCTGAGGGACTATGCATCCGTGTTTCTGTATTGTGTTTTTGTATGACGTCGTCCATTACCTGCATTCCGGTCTCCACATACAGTGCATTCTCTCTATCTTGTGATAGCTTTCTGTTATCTTTTTTATTTTTCCGTCAGCTGCTATTCATGAATTATAAATTTGATGAGACATGAAATCCTCACTCCGGAATAATTGAATAAAACATTAAGTGTTGTACTGGATTGGTAGTGGGAGTCAGAAAGCTACGACACAGACAATCACATTGACCATTTGGACGACATTCCAGTTGTTGGGAATGTACAGTTTGAAGATGCCCTTCCAATTAGACATGAAGCCCAGCTCCATGGCAGTATAGATCAATGGACATGTTGCCGAAAATGCTCAATGACTCGGGCATATCCTGTTAGGCATATCTTGCTACAGAAGTAAGTCGAGTAAAGAAAACAAGCAGTTGGCAGATTTCATGTACCCTCCCATAGAAATGAAAACAGGCATACCAATGTGCATTGTATCTCCTAACAATCTCTCCATGAATCCTAGTAGCACAACCATGAGGAAGAAGGCTCCGTTGTGAAGTGGTGCCTCATGATCTCACCAACTAAGCCAGAACTGTTGGCAATGACAAGAATGGTGATAAAGTAGCTTTCATCTACATGACCTAAGCTTTCGGTGTGAAACTAATCTCATATTACATGACTGATCGCACTCTACAGAAGGCAATACATGATGTCTTGTATGTCTTGATCACACCACGGTGGCATGATGATTGTCATCCATTAGCCCATTAGCCCCAGGTTTGCCAAGCAAAAGGGGTTGTCGTCGAGTCCACGACCTAGTAGGCTTTTGATGTCCATCTTGAACTGGGCGAGATCAAGGTCCGGAGGGAGGAACCCTGGAAGGCCACTCTACCGTAGCAGTTTCGCCGCTGCTTTCGTCGAATGATATGGTTAGGCGGATGGCCTATCGCAACATAAGGCTTGACGTGGTTGGATGAATCCGGCCACTCATGTGGGGAGCAGAACTTGGGGAGGATAAAACCATTTGTAGCATCTTCCCACCAAGGTTGCTCTCCCCGTCTTCACCGATGTCCTTGTTCATGGAGCTCATGCAGTGGCTAGCTTTTGGTCGGGCTCCTTCTACTCCAGAACACGACGTCCTCACCTTCAGCTTGAACCCTGTGGCTCCCGTGCTCGTCGCAGTCCACTACTGCATCGTCGTTGATGAACTTGTGGAAGGACAGTGGGACGTGCAGTGGTGTTGGGGTCGCAAAGGAGCACGCACGCGCACACACACACATACACACACACACACACACACACACATATATATATATATATATAGAGAGAGAGAGAGAGAGAGAGGCTAGAATACACTCGAGTATATTCTGAGCAGAATACACTCAAGTAGTTTTTCATGATTCAATATATTTTTTTTAAATCTAATCCGTTGATCTTCTTAAACATTTTGTGAATAGGTCATACACAAAATTTGAGCACATTTAGACATTTATAGGTGATTTTATGAAGACCGCAAAAATTATGCATTTCAAATTAGTTTCACGCGTCGATTTTGTTACCATTGAATGAGTGACTTACACTTATCCAAATTGGCTCAAAATTTGTATGTAGCCTAGTTATAGTATGACAGTGAAGATCAATGGTTTACATTTTGTAAAAAATAGTCTTGATATGCAAACACACTTGTGTGTATTCATGTGATCTGTACACTCGAGTGTATTCTAGCCAGACTCTCTCACTCTCTCTCTCTACGTGTATATGCAAACACACTTGAGTGTATTCGTGTGATCTGTACACTCGAGTGTATTCTAGCCTGACTCTCACACTGATGTCTTTGTTCATGGAGCTCATGTAGTGGCTAGCTTTTGGTCGGGCTCCTTCTACTCCAGCACACGACGTCCTCACGTTCAGCTTGAACCCTTTATGCCACGCAAGCATGTGGCTCCCGTGCTCGTCGCAGTCCACTACTGCATCGTCGTTGATGAACTTGTGGAAGGACACTGGGATGTGCAGCGGTGTTGGGGTCGCAAAGGAGCACTTCGATGAGGACGAAGGAGGTTGTGGATGTTGTTTCAGCCTGATGTGTTTGTGCTGCCTCATCGGTGGTGTGGCAAAGTGGACCAATGTGTTACAACCTGGCATAGGAAGGCATGGTCTGCAGCACAGTACCACCTAGCTCCCACTTCATGCATCCGTCATAGCATCTCGTGGTCTTGACCTCAAAGGCTGCACAAGGTTGTTGTGCAGACTGAGGGGGGTCGACTCGGCGATGGGTAGAATTAGGACAGAAGGAGGAGGGATAGAGAGAAGAGACCAGAGACGAAGATAGGTGTTGGGGGGGGGGGACAGACATGGACAACAAGAGAGAGAAAATGTAATGGTGGAAAGAAGAATGCAGGACCACGTGATACAAATTATAATATAGCAATGCAGGGGGTTTCACGCAAAATGTACAAAATAGGGAAGACAGACACATGGGTTGGCAAGAGGGGCCACACGGACCCCAGGACACATTAGATCACTCTCATATATATATATATATATATATATATATATATATATATATATATATATATATATATATATATATATATATATATATATATATATATATATATATATATATATATATATAGAGAGAGAGAGAGAGAGAGAGAGAGTTAGGCTTGAATACACTCGAGTGTATTTGGCGTAGAATACACTCAAGTAGTTTTTCATTATACAATATTTTTTTTCAAAAATGTAATCCGTTGATCTTCTTAAACATCTTGTGAATAGCTCATATGTAAAATTTGAGTACATTTGAACATTTATAGGTCATGTTATAAAGACCGCAAAATTAATGCATTTCAAATTAGTTGTGTGCATCGATTTTGTTGCCCTTGGATGACTGACTTACACTCATCCAAATGAACTCAAAATTTGTATGTAGCCTAGTTATAGTATGACGGGTGAAGATCAATGGTTTACATTTTTCAAAAAATAGTCTTGATATGCAAACACACTTGAGTATATTCATACGATCTATACACTCGAGTGTATTCTAACTTCTCTCTCTCTCTCTCTCTCTCTCTCTCTCTCTCTATATATATATATATATATATATATATAGAGAGAGAGAGAGAGAGAGAGAGAGAGAGTCAGGATAGAATACACTCAAGTAGTTTTCTATGATGCAATATTTTTTTCAAAAAATCTAATCCATTGATGTTCTTAAACATCTTGTGAATAGCTCATATACAAAATTTGAGCACATTTGGATATTTTTAGGTCATGTTATTAAGACCGCAAAAATTATGCATTTCAAATTAGTTTAGTGCGTCGATTTTGTTGCCCTTGGATGAGTGACTTACACTCATCCAAATGGGCTCAAAATTTGTATGTAGCCTAGTTATAGTATGAAAGTGAAGATCAATGGTTTACATTTTGTAAAAAAATAGTCTTGATATGCAAACACACTTGAGTGTATTCGTGCGATCTGTACACTCGAGTGTATTCTAGCTTGACTCTCTCTCTCTCTCTCTCTCTCTCTCTCTATATATATATATATATATATATATATATATATATATATATATATATATATATATATATATATATATATATGTATATATATACATATATATGTATATATATACATATATATGTATATATATGCATATATATATACATATACATATATAGTGTACACTCGAGTGTACCAAAGACACCATACACCTCAGTCATTTTTGAAGATGCAGTAAATTTTTGGACACTTAAAGGTCGTGCATCTAAAGGAGGCAAAAATCATGTATTTCAAATTAGTTTTGTGCGTCAATTTTGTTGTCCTTGGATGAGTGACTTACACTCATCCAAATGAGTTCAAATTTTGTATATAACCTATTATTATTGTAACCATGAAGATCAATGGATTTGATTTTGGAAAAACATGGTCTAGATAAGCAAATACCATTAGGGTGTACAGCGTGATCTGTACACTCGAGTGTATTCTAGCCTGACTGAGGTTTTGAATTTTCAAAAAGTTACTGCATCTTTATAAATGAATGAGGTATACAGTGCCTCTAGTACACTCGAGTGTTCAGATTACGTCGTACACCTCAAAGGTGTTTGCCTATCTAGACCTTGTCTTTCTAAAATCCAATCCATTGATCTTCATGGTTACAATAATAATAGGCCACATACAAAATTTGAGCTCATTTGGATGAGTGAAAGTCACTCATCCAAAGACAACAAAATCGACGCACAAAACTAATTTGAAATGCATGATTCTTGCCTCCTTTAGATGCACGACCTATAAGTATCCAAATGAGCTAAAATTTATTATATAGTATGTTCTTAAGATATTTAAGAAGATCAATGGTTTAGAATTTTCAAGAAGTTACTGCATCTTTATAAACGACTGAGGTGTACGGTGCCTCCGGTACACTCGAGTGTACACTAGCCTGACTCTGTCTCTCTCTCTGTGTGTATATATATATATATATATATATATATATATATATATATATATATATATATATGTATAGAGTCAGGCGAGAATACACTCAAGTGTATTCGGAGCAGAATACACTCAAGTAGTTTTTCATGATGCAATATATTTTTTAAAAATCTAATCCGTTGATCTTCTTAAATATTTTGTGAATAGCTCATGCGCAAAATTTGAGCACATTTGGACATTTATAAGTCATGTTATGAAGACCGCAAAAATTATGCATTTCAAATTAGTTTCACGCATCGATTTTGTTGCCCTTGGATGAGTGACTTACACTTATCCAAATGGGCTCAAAATTTGTATGTAGCCTATTTATAGTATGACGGTGAAGATCAATGGTTTACATTTTGCAAAAAATATTCTTGATATGCAAACACACTTGAGTGTATTCGTGCGATCTGTACACTCAAGTGTATTCTAGCATGACTCTCTCTCTCTCTCTCTCTCTATATATATATATATATATATATATGTGTGTGTGTGTGTGTGTGTGTGTGTGTGTGTGTATTTATATATATATATATATATATATATATATATATATATATGCAAAATACACACGTCGCCATAAAATCAGTTTTGATGGTGCATGTAAAGCATGGTTATGGCCAAAACCCCAGATCTGTATGTGCATAGTTGTGGTTATTATTCTTGTTTTAATTGGTCTGTGTATCGAGCCTCTCTCTCCTTTCCACATATAAATTAATGTTCTTCTTCATATTTCCCCTCGAATGCAACTTGAAGTTTTCCCACATACAATATAATAAGAAATAAGATAGTGTTAATTTAGGTTTCGACGTGAGATGACGATCTGCACAAAGGCAAAATGACCAGCTCATGAGATGGCCCGATCAACTAGAGGATCGAGGAGGCCAGACAACAAGAGGATGAACCAATTGACTGGTGGCCCAACTGACCGACTGGAGGTGTGCAGACACAGCTTGGACTTGTGAACCAGACGACAGTTTCAAAAGAGCCCAACTGGGCGACAAGGAGGCAAGCTGACTGATTCAAGAGTTGAATTGGTCAACCCAGATTGGTTCAAGGATAGATCTTCACCAACAACATGTTGCATATGATGTGTACCGTAGGTGGTAGTAATTCCTTGTGGCTCCAAGGAATTATATTTGTATGGCCATAACCATCACTTGTGTGCTTTATTTATTGCATGTTCTTGTCTGTGGTTATAGCATGTATATGATACATACTATATATGTGGTGATTGGATAAAGTATAAGTATTTATACAAACTCCCTCAATTATAATATCAAGTCTTAAATTCTTTCCAAAAAGTAACACACATGAAAGGCTTGATCGACCAAGCGTGGGATCCCCAAGGGAGGTGCACCATCTATCTCATAGAAGTGTGATGGTAGTAATGTGGGCCCACCAAGCGGGGTGCATTATTATTGTGTCAGCTTTTAGGTTTGTCTTGAATGGTGATCCTCAGAGAGTCTGGGTCTAGAGGCATGCATATGATCATGGCAAGGAGTTGTGCATATCATCTATCCAAGAGTTGCATATGATGTAATTGGCATGATTGCTTACCTTAATAATTGGTCATGAGCACGAGCGTTGGCTAGATATTGACAGAATTGTTTTGGATCTTGGCCCACTAGAGTAGTGTATGCTATAAAATTTGAATTGATATTGAGGGCTATCATTTGAATAAAATGGTTGGAGTGATAAATATTAAAGACCTAACTAATATCGTATAAATTATCAAATCAAACCAAATCAAAATGTTTTGTAAAAAGGTTGCGATATTTCTTTGTAGAATCTAATGTCAATCACAAACACGTTCAAATTGTGATCAGTCCTTGAAAATGAAAAAATAGGAAAAAGTTCCACAATTGGTTAAGGACTTTGACAAATGTTCTTATCAATGAGAAAAAGCTCCATGTCCTTGATAGACCAATGCCAGAGGAACCCACTCCAAATGCGCTTAATGCTAAATGGATGCTTATTTCAAGCATGCCAATGATGCCATAGACACTTTGAATACCTAATGCTATGTTGTATGAACTATGAGTTGCATGAATAACACAAAAACATGGACATTCTCGAGATGGAAACATATCTTAAGAATCATGTAAAACAAAGAAGTTATAATGTCTCCAAAGTGCTAATTTGAGTGCAAACTGACAAAGGGAGCTCCCGTAGAACCCCATGTGTTCAATGTGATTGGACATGTGGAACGACTAGGATTTCTCTTAGGTCAAGAGTTGACCATGAATATGATTATGCAAGAATTGCATGAATCATATAGTCAGTTTATCACATGCTTGGCATGATGATGCCAAAGCAAGGAAGAATAAGGAAAAATTCATGATGGTGATCACTAGAAGTTAGTCCTAGGGAAAAAGCAAGGCCAGGAAGTGTTTTGAGGCTAAGCTAAATCCAAATTTTTCTGCACTCAACATATGTAGAAGGGTAAGTGTAAAAGGAATATGTCCTTTTCACTTAAAGGATAAAGAAAACAAAGTACCACCATTGTCACTTGTTTGGACATTGGAAAGGAATTATCCTCTTCATAGAATTAGTGAATTTCTATTGTATACTTGCCAAACATCATATGTTTTTATGACAAGAACATTATCATCTTGTATGGTGATGCCCTATGTCTCATAAACTATACTTGATAGTTTTAAAGACAAATGTGTATGACACATATATTGAATGACTTGTTAACTCAAACATTGAATGCCTATAGCACTATCATCTAGAGCGCATAAATGAGAAATACATTTCTAGAATCCATATGATGGTTATCTAGATCTTTTGGTTGTTGAACCAATAGAGACATGCATGTCTTATTTGTTGTGCAATATGACAAGAGTATCTTCACTAGACATAGTGGGAGATCGATTATTCCATTAGGACTAGTACATACTGATGTACATAGACCTTTTTGGATGAATGCTAAAGGTAGTTACAAGTACCTCATAATATTTACTAGATATGATCAGTAGATATTGAAATTTGTATTTAATAAAATACAAGTTTGGATCTCTTGAAGTGTTTAAGGAGATCATAAATGAAGTACATAACTAAATTGGTAAAAGTATTAAGATACATTGATGTGATCAATGTTGAAAAATTTTGAACCGAGAGTTTGAGGACCTTCTGGAGAGATTGCCATAGTCTATCACATTAAACTCCACTTGAAACATACTGATGTGTCAAAAAGAAGGTATCACACCTTGTTAAGTCATGGAGAGATTATCAATGAAAATCTAGCTGGTCTTACAATTTCTTTTCGGCACATACTTAAACACTAAACCACTTAAAATGGTTCAAAAGACACCGTATGATATATGGCATGGGAGGTTTCCCGATGAGTCTCTAACAGTGATTGGGTTTGAAATCTTGTATAAGAAAATAGTTTCTTAAAAGTCTTTCTCCACAAATCACATGAATGTCATCTTGTTGAATACTACTTATATTCCAGCCCGACAACTAAATGTTTGTTGCTAGGATGGCTGAATTTCTAAATGGTAATTAGTTCCAAAGGAATCAGTGGGAGTAAAATTAGAACTTGAAATGTTCGAGACAAACAAGAAAAACATTGAACCTAAAGAGGTACAACAATGAACAAGAAGAATCACAAACTGTTGTGGAATCTCAAGTTCCTTTTGTAAACACAAAACTCATAGTTTTAGTAGAATGCCTTGAGTTTGAAAGATTATGATATCTTATAACTCAAGAAGGTGGTAAGTTGATCATAGTGATGAGTCAACTACCTACCTAGAAACCATTGAGGAACTAGATTTTGAAAATTGTCTTGAGGCCATTAGAATTATGATGGACTCCATGTAAACCAACAAGGTATGACCTTGGTGTATCCACTTGAAGGGGTAAAACCCATAGGGTACATTTGGGTCTTTGTAAGAAGGCCAACATGGAAGGGTAGATTGGTTGCAAAGAGTTTCAAACTAGTTCAAATTATTGAACGTGATGAAGCCTTTCACCTGTTACCATGGTTAAATACTTCTGGATCATGCTTGCTATTGTAGCTTATTATGACTATGAAATTTGGCATATGGATGTTCAAACCACATTCCTTAATTGGAATATTTAAGAGGATGTGCATGTGACACAACCTAATGGTTTTATATATCCATTAATGTAAATAAAATCTATAAGATACACAGGTCAATCTGAGGATTAAAGCAAGCATCTCAGAGTTGGAATCTTTGATTTGACAAGACAGTCAAAGGGTTTGACTTGAGTCGGAATGAAGATGGAATATGTGATTACAAAATATTTAGTAGGAGCATATTGATATACCACATAATGATGTGGAATAATGTCCTTATCCTATAAAAACCTGGCAAGGAAAGTACCTTCTATATGAAGGGTTTAGGCAAAGCATCCTATGTGATAGGGATCGAGGTCTATAGAGATAGATCATGGAAAGCTTCATGACCTAAGTAAACGCACATACATTGGTAATATGCTAAAGGGTTCAACATGCAACACTCAATGAGAGAAACTTGTCCATCTTCCATGGAGTTAGTCTTTCAAGAGCCTAGTGTCCTAGTTCTTATGAAGAATAGGGACACATGGATAGATGCCATTGATCTATCTTGAATTCAATGCTATGTACTTATCCCGTTATCTCATATGTATTGGACATGTCGAGAAGATATCTAGTAATCTCGTATATATTGGACATGACAAGAAGAGATCCTGTCATCTGATATGTATTTGACATGATTAGAAGACATATATATACCTACCTAGCAATCTCATATGTATTGGACATGACGAGAGGGTATATGTCAGATACCAGTGAGAGTCACTAAACTACCATAATGAACATCCTTTGGTGCTTGTGAAGCACTTACAGTATTGGTTCCTAAGTTATGGTAATAAGGAAGAGTTGGATGTAAAGGGTTACACCCATTCAAGATTCCAAACTGACAAAATAATCGCAATCAAAATTTATGCTTGACATTAAACGAGAAATGTAAGCTAGAAATGGTTCTAAGCTAATGACAGTTGCTCTAATCTACAAAAGAAGTAGAGTATCTCTGTGATATAAGAACTACAGAGGATACTGTATGGATTAAGAAGTTCATATGGGTGAACTTGTATGAGGTTCCAACCATTGATGACACAGTAGAAATACTGATGACAATAATGGAGCTACTAGTTAGGCTGAGAATCTCGGATAGCATACTACGGAACGGTTGGCTAAATTGACATTATGATAAATCCCTTTGTTTCGATGATGACAAACATTTCATTCTTGTTGATCTAACATGCTACTTGAGTGTTGCAGGAATGAGTTGGATGACAAAGCACTAGGGAATCTATATGCTTGAATGCTTGTAAATTTCATGAAATGTAATCAATTGTAAACTTGTACAAATATATAATGTACAAGTACTTAGACTTCATGTAAATCAAGCGTTAGATCTTTCCTAGTCAATCACTACACTTAGATAGATCATCCCCTTCAATAGTGTCACATATGCACACTCATACATACACTTAGCACTTTATTTGAAACATTGAAACAGGGTCAATCTCGGTCGACAAAATCTTCGACCGAGACACTCTCGGTCGACAAGCTTCTCGACCGAGAAAGATCCAGTTAGCCGTTAGACACAGCTGATAAGGTAGTTGGCCGTTGGAGATGAACATTGCAGACACTTGATCCAGAGAGCATGTCGGTCGACAAAATCTCGACCGAGTAGGTGTCTCGGTCGACAATTCCTCGACCGAGATGGACTCTGACAACAACTGTAGAATTAATTAACTAGCCATTGCTAAAGCAACTAAAGTGTACCTAACGGCTAGTTAAGCACTTAGAACCCCCTAGAAAGTGTCTAGAACGTCCTTAAGCACTTGTAGGTCATACCTATAAATAGGACATGCCTTAGGACACCTAAACTCACCAATCTTCACTTGTGATACACTTGAGCTTACACTTGCAATTATGAATCTGTTTTGAGAAATTGAGCAACACTTGCATTGGCTATTCTTCTCCTTGCTCTAATTTCGTGTCCTATAGGCTATTATCTCCTATCCACAGAAATCACACTTCCATATACATTGGTTAGGAGATCTACACGCTTGATATAGGCAAATCAAGCCTTGTGCTTCAAAGGTTAAGTGTAATTTCCATTTTCCTTCTTGTTCCTTTTATCCTTTGTATTCTCCTTGCTACTCCTAGGGTTGGAGGCTGCGGATTGGAGAAGGTTCTTCTCTGTGGAGAAGGTGGACTTCGAACTACTTCAAGAAGGCTATTGCAATGGGAAGCTACTTCAAGAGGAAGGCTACTTCAAGGGGGATCTTGAAGTTACTTCAAGAAGGCTGCTTCAAGGTTGGTGCAATTACTTCTAGGTGAAGGCTGTTCGAAGGGTTTGGTGAAAGAATTGTAATTTTATGTAAAGTCCTTGTGAGGTAATAAAATTTAATTCTTTCAAAATCCTGGTTAGGTAAGCAACCGGGTAGTGGACTGACTTCCTTAGTATTTGCAAAGGTTGGAACCATTCTAAATCCTTGTCCCCTTGTCCAATATTCTTGTGGTTGGTTGTTTCAGTTAAATAATTATTAAAATTAATTATAAAACCCTATTCACCCCCCCCCTCTAGTGGTTTTTCAATTGGTATCAGAGCGGGCTTCAAGGAACCCTAACCAAGTCTTGAAGAATGGGTGACGGGGTATTCAACAACCTCAACCTTGAAGGAACACATGTGACTAGGCCTCCTATGTTTGATGGAACAAACTACACCTACTGGAAGAGAAGGATGCAATTCTACTTCCAAGGGATTAGCTGGGATCTATGGAGCATGGTGTCAACCCCCTATGAGCTTCCTCAAGTGGAATATGCAGCTTGGGACACCAATACGGTAAAATCAGCTCAAATGAATGCAAAGGCTGTAAGTATTCTCTATTGTTCAATTTTAGTAGGAGAATTTAATAGAATATCTAACTGTGAAACAGCCTATGAAATTTGGCATAGACTTTCCATAACTTATGAAGGGAATGTTCAAGTCAAGAATTCTAAAATTAGTATGCTTAAACAAAAGCTTGAACATTTCCGTATGGATCCAAATGAATCTATTAGTGAAATGTATGCAAAATTCTCTTCTATTGTAAATGGTTTAAATGTTTTAGGTAAAGTTGTTCTTGAGGAAGATCAGGTGTCAAAGATCCTTAGATCACTTCCTCCCAAATACAAGCCCAAGGTGACGGCCATTGAAGAAGCAAATGACCTCACCCGACTAAAGATGGAACAACTCATTGGCAACCTAGAAGCTCATGAGGCAACTTTAGAAGAAGAAGAAAGGAGAGAACGTGAACTTCAACAAGGGAAAAAGAAGGACATTGCATTCAAAGCATCAATCAAGGACAATCATGACACTAGTGAAGATGATAGTGAAGAAGAAACTCTCATTGTAAATGGTAAGCAATATAAAAGTTTTAAAACTAATAAAACTTCTAGTATTTCCTCTTCCAGGTGCTTTGAATGTGGCAAAAAGGGACACATGAAAGGTGATTGTCCAAAACTCAAGAAAGGGAAGAAAGCATCTTACAAAAAGAAAGAAAGAGCATATAAAGCTTCATGGGATGATTCAAGTGATGATAGTGATGATGGAAAAGAAGAAGTAGAATGCCTCATTGCTACAACAAATGAAGAAGAAGAAGAGGTAAGTCTTTTTGATCTACCAAAAGAAGATCTAATTGCTAGTCTTCAAGATACTCATGAGAAATATATTGAGTGCAAGAAGAAACTTAAGAAATCAAATAAAGTAAATGATGATTTAAATGTTAAACTTCTTGCTCTTGCATCTAAAAATGAAGACCTCAAAAAGGCAAATGAAGATTATGATCTTAAGATAAAATCTATAGAAGCTAATTGCAATCTTCTTTCCTTAGAAAAGTTAAATTTGCAAACTCAAGTGAATGATCTTCAGAAACAACCTATTTTATGTTCACACTTAGATTATGATGAGGTTGTAAAAGAAAGAAACTCTCTATCATCTGATTTAGATCAAGCAAAGAAAGATATAAACAAGAAGATGGATGATATTGCTAAGCTACAAAGAAAAATAAATGAGTTAAGAGGAAATGACATCCTTGAGAATATTCTGAAAATTTCCTCTAGTTATAATAGAAGAAGAGGATTAGGATATGATCCAAAAAGAATTCAACCCAAAAGAGATAAAGCATCCAAGACTAAGACTATGTTTGTAGCTAAAAACACAATTCCTAGAAAGAGAAATGAAGTTGACTCCATTAGTTGTCATTATTGCATGCGCCTTGGACATTATTCATTTTCATGCCCATATAAGAAAAAGAATGATGATCTAGCTTGGCTTCCTAAAACTTAGAAGCTTAAATTTAACTAGTTGAGATTTGACCTAAACTGACTCTTGATATACAAATGTCATATCTCAACACAATCGAGCTCTAACTTGCATAATTTCATTTTACTTTAAAGCAATTAACAGTTCTGCAAATAGTACAGAAACCTTGTCAGTTGAGAAACTGTCGAGTGAGAGAATAGTCGGTCGAGAAATCGTCGACCGAGCAGGTTACTGATTTCCAGTATGCAATAAATCTGCTGAATATGTTTTCAATTGATCAAATTGCTATCTATTTGTTATTAATAACTGTTTTTACATGCAAAACAAAGAATAAATTCTGGAAACCATCCTTGAAAACTTATATGAGATTATTTTGATGTATTCTTTAACTTGTTTAGGTTAAAACTGAAAATTATGTTGATTTAAGTCAAGGAAAATTACTGCTTTCATGGTCTATTATAAGTATTCTTTGATCTATCTACATAGAAACCATGTGTTCAATCTCATGCTTCTATTGTTCTATCATTCAGCTTTCTACATATAAAAATGATGTTATGTTGCATAAAAATAAAACTCTATGGCACAAAAAGATAATGATTATTGAGTGCATGAATTATGTCATGTAACACATGAATGATTCTTGATGATACATAGGCAAGCAAAATGATTCGTTGTTGATATGTTGCTTAGAACAAGAACTTCAATGTTTGCAAGAGCAAAATGTCATAACACATAAGATAAAAATTTATCAATTGGTATCTTTAAGAACTTGAGATATTCTTGCTTTCAAGGATATACATATATTTTCTTGAAGAATCATATGATTAATCTGAGTACAAGAAGAAATAGGACTTGATATGCATGCACCCACAGTGAGGATTAGGGGACATCATTCACAATAGACATCACTCAATGTGCTTCAAATTGATATTTTCATGCTATCTGCAGAAATTATATTTCACATATGAATGTGCTATCTGCAGAGTTTGCCTCTTGGTTGAAATTAAATTTGACCAAGGGGCACTATGGTCGTAGTCAAGGCCGACCTAAAATAAGCTTGACATTGTGCTTATTTGTATATCATTTTAATACACTAAATCTTAGTATCTTGATTTAAAATGAGTTTTAGTGCATAACTCTCATAAAAAGACAACTCATTATGATCTAATGATTGTGCCCTCAAAATCCTTAAATTCTCTTGACTAGAAGATTAAGGGGGAGCTCACACAAATCATCTTGACTAAGAAGATTACAAAACTTTGTAAAACATCATTTGAAACTTGTTATGACTTTAGTATTTTTACTCTTAAGACATGAAGAAATATACAAATTTTGTTCTTAATGGAATTCTCTAAACAAATCAGGGCTTAACATCCCATGTTTTTTGTTAGAGATATTTTTCATGTACTCTAAGATCAAATGGATCTCATTTCATTTTTAGGGCTTAACATCCCGTGTAAAATGGATGAGAACTCAAAATATATATGCCATGAATCTAAAAGGATCTCATATCATTTCAAGGCTTAACATACTTTGCAAATGATTGAGAAACAAATTGTGGCTAAATTAGACAAAAATTATATTAAATCCCTGTAGAATATCTATCTAAGGGGGAGCATAGTATAAAATTAAGAGGGAAAAATGAAAGTCACACACAATGATTTTCTTTGGATATCTTTTTGAAATGACAAAGGGGGAGAAAGAATATAAAATCAAAAACATAAAATATGAGTTTTATAAATATCACGGTCAGTACTCATTTGACTACAAAAGGTAATCTTCAGGTATGAAACTCACATGCTTTATATTTCCTTATTTTATATTTAGGAAATGTTTGTCATCTTCAAAAGGGGGGAGATTGTTTGCTAAATTGACATTATGATAAATCCCTTTGTTTCGATGATGACAAACATTTCATTCTTGTTGATCTAACGTGCTACTTGAGTGTTGAAGGAATGAGGTGGATGACAAAGCACTAGGGAATCTATATGCTTGAATGCTTGTTAATTTCATGAAATGTAATCAATTGTAAACTTGTACAAATATATAATGTACAAGTACTTAGACTTCATGTAAATCAAGCGTTAGATCTTTCCTAGTCAATCACTACACTTAGATAGACATCCCCTTCAATAGTGTCACATATGCACACTCATACATACACTTAGCACTTTATTTGAAACATTGAAACAGGGTCAATCTCGGTCGATAAAATCTTCGACCAAGAAAGACCCAGGTAGCCGTTAGACACAGCTGACAAGGTAGTTGGCAGTTGGAGATGAACGTTGTAAACACTTGATCCGGAGAGCCTGTCGGTCGACAAAATCTCAACCGAGTAGGTGTCTCGGTCAACAATTCCTCAACTGAGATGGACTCTGACAACAACTGCAGAATTAATTAACTAGCCGTTGCTAAAGCAACTAAAGTGTACCTAACGGCTAGTTAAGCACTTAGAACCCCCTAGAAAGTGTCTAGAACGTCCTTAAGCACTTGTAGGTCATACCTATAAATAGGACATGCCTTAGGACACCTAAACTCACCAATCTTCACTTGTGATACACTTGATCTTACACTTGCAATTGTGAATCTGTTTTGAGAAATTGAGCAACACTTGCATTGGCTATTCTTCTCCTTGCTCTAATTTCGTGTCCTATAGGCTAGTATCTCCTATCCACAGCAATCACACTTCCATATACATTGGTTAGGAGATCTACACGCTTGATATAGGCAAATCAAGCCTTGTGCTTCAAAGGTTAAGTGTAATTTCCATTTTCCTTCTTGTTCCTTTTATCCTTTGTATTCTCCTTGCTACTCCTAGGGTTGGAGGCTGCGGATTGGAGAAGGTTCTTCTCGGTGGAGAAGGTGGACTTCGAACTACTTCAAGAAGGCTATTGCAACGGGAAGCTACTTTAAGAGGAAGGCTACTTCAAGGGGGAGCTTGAAGTTACTTCAAGAAGGCTGCTTCAAGGTTGGTGCAATTACTTCTAGGTGAAGGTTGTTCGATGGGTTTGGTGAAAGAATTGTAATTTTATGTAAAGTCCTTGCGAGGTAATAAAATTTAATTCTTTCAAAATCCCGGTTGGGTAAGCAACCGGGTAGTGGACCGACTTCCTTAGTATTTTCTAAGGTTGGAACCACTCTAAATCCTTGTCCCCTTGTCCAATATTCTTGTGGTTGGTTGTTTGAGTTAAATAATTATTAAAATTAATTATAAAACCCTATTCACCCCCCCCCTCTAGTGGTTTTTCAGGAACTTCCATCTCATATGAGTATTCGTATAGTGAAGAATTGAGAAAATTGCAAAATGCTGACTTAAAGCAAACGTTGCTAAACCCGCTATAAAAGCACTTACGTAGCAGAAGCATGATGGTCATGTTAGGTCACTTAGGATGATATATGTGGTTGATTGGCTCTAAGTGCAAGTGGGAGTCTATTGGTATGTATGCCCAGAGAGCCAATCATATGATGATTGCAATGGAATAACATATAAATGATTTAATTAATAACAAAGGCAAGCTTCCAATATATTTTATATATTTAGTTATGAGATAATGAATAACATAATAAATGTCTAGAGAATTTTATTACTCAATGATGTATGTCTTCAAGTATTAGACTTGGAAGAAATGAGATCATACAAATGTTAAGAGTACACATACATATTCTCATTATGTCCCTGATCGGTTGTCAATGTTGAAGGTTGACAGACAACAATGAAACATAAGATTAGAGTATGAGTTGGTTGATGACTGAATCTCATTGGTCATGATATGGCAATATCAAACCAAGCACATAGATACATGTTAGAGAATAGTGTATTGGATAGACCCACTGTGAGACTGACACATGGAAGCCATCATTATGGAAGTCATCGTCAGCTCTTATAGTGATGGTGGTGGTTGTAGTTCTTAGACCTAAAATCACTGCACTCATCACATGTCATTGGGTACACTTTGACATCATCAAACACATTCCTGAGACATGGGTTGTTATAAATGTGATAATTGGGTGACTTTGACAAATGGGGTATTGTGAGTGATATATATGGGATTTGTCCCTCCTACAGGAGTATGATATCCTAGACCTCTTGATTAGTGAGACTGAGAAAAGTATGGACATACACATGTGAGTCAATATATGATATTGATCTTACATATATCTCATGTAGTCTGGTCTGGTTAAAGGAACAAGATTGAATAATAACGAGGATGACTACTCCATGCCTCTAGTTCAATCTGGATATCAGTGACAAAGGAACTATACAAACATTGTAACACCATACATAGATTGTTCATCGAATTTGCTCCCCAACTTTCCATTCACTTGGGTAGCAATGATGTGTGACTAGGCACCATTCATTGCTTGTGATGTTGTATGCTAGTTATGGACATTCACTGCCAACGTGATATGGGACATATACGGTCACACACATATGAACTCATATAGAAGAGTTTGATCTTGAATGATGATTTATTTGATTACTAAAGTGTTTAGGTATTTCAATTCATGCAACATATCAGCTGACTAAAATGCCAAATGATCGGTTCAAGTGTTGAGATTGTTGTTTGGAGTTTCAAACTAATTGTATTGTGTATTGGTTGGAATTCTACATGAATTGGGCTGCAAGACGCCTGTCTTGCTTGTGTGAAATGAATGTCTGGCTTGGTGCGAGATGCCCATCTCAGTTGCACCAAATGATCGTTTGGTTTGGTGTGAGACGCCCATCTCTATTGCACCAAATGCCCATTTTGGGGGTACGTCAAGTTGAGCACTAATGGGAATTGAATTGCCAACATATGTGTAGAACTGGAAGGTGCAAAATGACCATTTTGCTTAGAAAAATGGTCATCTCGTGCGTGAGACGATCGTATCATTGGGTGAAATGACTGTCTCGTTGGTTGAGATGACCGTTTCGTCGCACATAGGTTGTGAAACTTCCAGAAAAGTTGCAAAAATTCAAGATCTTCTTGTCCTTTCCACTCCCTCTTTAGTCCAACATTGTCTGAGGAATGGGAACCCTAACACTAACCCCTCCTATATATAGAGGGGTAATGGGGGCTTCCCAAAACACAACGAATAAATAGACAATTGAGAATCAATTGCTCTGACAATTGTTCTCCTTTCTTGTTGTGGTAACCACAAGAGCCCAGGCATGTCCTACCCGACTAGGGAGGGATAGCCACGAGAGAGAAACAACTGATGATCATTGTTGTGGGAGAGCATTTTGATGACTAGTACACCAATGGGAGGGACAACTTCTTCCTATCCGTTCCTACAGGATGACATGAGTTCTAGTTGGTCCATGTGGACTACTCTACAGGAAGGAGTCCTTTGGCTTTTGCTAGGAGGACAATGTCAACTCACAGTCTATGGCAAGATCTAAGGAGGCGATGCAGTAGTTGTCTGAGTCTGTTGTCCATGGAGGAGCAGTCAGATGAGACCGAGTGTGACTAGGAGATGCACAAACACCGTCCAAGACAAAGTGCACATCTATATCAATGAGGATTGTCACTAGACTTGCTCTAGGATCAGGTATATCTTTGTCAAACCATCTTTCCCATTGCATACTTGTTGACGTGATCTATTGGTTGATGGAAATATGTCAGTAAAATTTTTGTTTTCACTGCCTACCTGATGTCATATTTCCCTACAATGACATGTTGCTTTGTGAGGTTGAAACCCTAGCTTCATGTGTTGTTGAGACACCACGTAACATGGTGGTCAAGAACCTTATGTCGCGGGCACAACTCCTACATGGACGGTGGTCGTGACACCACCTATGTTCATGGCCGCGACAATCCTATATGGTGGATGGTTGACACATATACATAATCATATGATTGATACATCAGCTTGAACACTAAGTAATGGACTGTGTATGGTGTTGTCTGGTTGGATGCCTAGTCATCCCTAATCATGATCCTTAACCCTAATGTGTTCTAAGGATATTGGAGATGTCATGCTTAGGGTTTAATGATTGTTTATAGCTATATAACCCTAGTTGGCTATGTGTGTGATCCCTAACCCTAATTCTGGGGTAGGCTATGTTGTTGAGTTGCCTCGATGTGTGGCATATGACTTTACTTTCTCTCTCCTACTTGTATTGTTATAACCTTACATGTTGAATGCATGCCATTGCCAATGTATGATATGTTGATGATTATGAATAATTGAGGCATGTTGAGATAACGGTGAGACACATTAATGTAGGATGTTTCCTCTCTCTGGTGGTGGTTATCATATTATGATGTTTCTCTCTCCTATTTATAAAATTCTTAACCATGCAGGTGATATGAACTTGAGTAACATAGTTATGTGAATGCTATGGTGAATCCTATATTATATGGGACAGTAATTGATAACAATGTTGAGGCATAATGTGATGTTGTATATGCAGGGATCATAAGTTTGGGTCCTATGACCGGGTGATGGCTTAATGTATTGTGAGGTGGTAACCTCCAATGATGTGATTGATGGATTGATATCCCACAGTGATGTGACATTGGTGATAGCCTTGTGTGGCTGTGTGAATGGCAGTGTTATAGTGTTATGTGATGATGTGGTAGATCACACCTTATAGATTTAATATCTTCTAGAGTTATTTTGTACCCTTATTCTTATAGAGTTTGTCATGAGTTTATACATTGTAACTTGATTGATGCTAAGAGATATCTAATTGACTTAATGAATCAAGTGAAACCTAATCATTTAGATGCATTGTGATATAGATCCTTTCTAGTGTCAGCTTTAATTATTAGATTAGTGAAATGAGTATAACTCGAAGCACATACTATCGAGTATGCAGGGACAATTTGGTACAATAACATCAAGTTAGTACAGGATTGGATGTGGGCCATACCCTAGCAGGAGTGCAGCTATGGGTTGTAGCTCAGTGATGTGACTCACTATATACTTTCACAGGATTGGTTGTGGGCAATACCCTGGAAGGAGTGCGACTTGGAGTCGTATCTCAATTTCACTAGCGTTGTGCCTATATACCAAGGCGGGATATATTGTTTTGTATATGACTTATATGTTATGTCACTGTGGTGTTCTCTTGTGCTAACCAAGAGGTGTTGGAGAGGTCGTGGATATCAGATCTTCCATTGACCTTGTATGACACTGATTTTGACTTAGAAGTTGTTAGTTGGAGTATGAGTGGTATACCTCATCTCCTTAGGGCATAATAAAAGATGTAATACAACCATGTAGTGCTTTTGCATATGGATAAATATGAATAACATTGGTTGAGCCCATTGCCTTGCCTTTGTACTAATTTCTTGAATTATAAGATGGTAAGAGAAGTCAACTATCATACATGTTCATCATATATCTTCCTTGTGCTGACTAAGAGGTGTTGGAGAGGTCGTGGATATCAGATCTTCCATTAACCTTGTATGGCACTAATTTTGACTTAGAAGTGGTTAGTTGGAGTATTAGTGCTATACCTCATCTCCTCAGGGCATAATAAAATATGTAAAACAATCGTGTAGTTCTTTTGCATAGGGATAAATATGAATAACATTGGTTGAGCCCTTTGCCTTGCCTTTATACCAATTATTTGAATTATAAGACGGTAAGAGAAGTCAACTGTTATAAATATTCTTCATATTCCTTCTTAGAATATAAATTGTTCTACTACTCAGTGATAACTTCTTAGTCTGCTTAACCTACTTTATCTGTTAGATACATATCATTTAGCTGAATGTGCTCAACCTTCTTAGTATGTCATCTTCTTCTTAGCTTATCTGTGCTTTTAGTAGATGTTGGTGGAGCTCGTTGGGACATTTGGTCTCACCTCGTGGGTTTCCACAACTATTAGGTGGTCGTACACGATGTGGTGGAGATCGTGCAACTGAGGAAGAGCAGTAGTCGATAAGGTTGGAAGTGCTGCTAGTCTTTTGGTCTATAGTCCTAGAGTCATCCCTGTACACTCAGGTCTTGGGTCTATTTTTGATGTGTTTTGTAGAGATATCTCTACTATGAGGTTTTGGCTTGTGTTCCTTTGGTTGTACACATGTTGTAGGTGTACATGTATGTATATATGGAACATGTATCGCATGTAACAAGTTGATGACAGGAAAGTTGAAACAATGATTTCCTTGTGATATATGTTATGTGATATAGGTGTCCCATTAAGGACTCATATGTGATAAGTTTATGGCTTGGGTGCTTGAGCAAATGGTTTTAATTCTGTGTAACTTTTTTGGTAATTCGCTTACTTAGTGTTAATTCCATGCTTGGTTTTATCTCGTTTGTGGCACATCAGGTGTCACAATTTGGTTTGTATAAAGCTTTAGGTTTGATGAGTCTACAGGGACCTAGGACTAGGGTTTGAGTCTATTCTAGTGTCCTACAGTCTGTCTTATCATGACTTCTATTTATGCAGAAGAAGAAAAATAATCAAAAAGATGGTTGGAGAAGACAAAGAACATGTTGTTGAGAGTGGTGTTGTTGCACCGGGTGGAGGTGTAAGGAGGCAAGTTGTTGAGAGTGGTGTTGTTGGACCAGGTGGAGGTGTAAGGAGGCAAGTTGTTGAGGAGAGGGCACCTGATGCTCCCCAGTTTGACCAAGCCATGTTGGAAAATCCTATCTTTCACTCCTTGTTCAGGAAGTTCATGGCAACGATGACACATATGGTGGATAGAATGCCCATTCCTCAAATGAGAGAAGCAATCCCCAATGTGGAATCTCCGATCCTAGGGAGGACTTTTGAGCAGTTGAGGTGAGTTGGAGCTATGGAGTATGCTGGTATTGCTGATCCAATAGATGCAGATCTCTGGCTCACGGAGGTGGAAAAGGCCTTCAAGATCCTTAGCATCCGCAAAGCAGACAAAGTGAAGCATGTTGTGTACCTTTTGAAGGGGAGTGTTGGCCATTGGTGGCCCATTAAAGAGGAGAAAAGGCCAGGTGTTATGATTGATTGGGAGGAGTTCTGACATGAGTTTATCAATCAGTACTTTCTTGGGGCATATCTTGATGAGAAGGTCATCCAGTTTGAGAGGATTTGGCAAGGACCCATGTCGATCAACGAGTATGAAGTGAAGTTCATGGAGTTGTTCAAGTTTTTTCCTCACATGGCTGCTACAGATCAGGAGAGAATCAAACATTTTGAGAAGGGGTTGAGTGCGGAGTTGATGACGCCGACAATAGCCTTACAGAATAGAGAATGTTTTGCCACATTTGTGGAGTCTGACAAGAGGATAGAGAGATTTGTGGTTGAGAGACGTGAGAAAGGTTCCAAGAAGAGACTGACACAGTGACAGGAACAGTTGTCATGTGGCTTTAAGGATCCTAGGTTCCCATCACCACCAACACAACATAGGTCTCATGCATCGACACAGTGGTCTCCGAGTAAGGGCAGAGGCCATAGTTTTCCACCTACTAGATCCCACAACACAACATATGTGTCAATGATGGAGCCGTCTAGGCCACAATATGAGACCCAGACTTGCCATAAGTGTGGGAAGGTGGGAAACTTGAGAGGAGAGTGTCCAGTGAAAGATAATGAGGTGACCCAATAGTCGAGGTAGAGACAACAGTTCATAGGTGGTGGAGGATGAGGACATGGACATGTATTGCATGTTGGTTCATCTGGACAGCCGACAACATGATTTTACGCCTTGAGTCAGCCAGAAGGAAAGGTCAACCTACAAATTGAGACAGGTTAGATGAAGTTATTTCATTATGATATGTCTGCATTTTCTTTATATCTATTTTGTTTGACCCGAGTAGGAGCTTGAGGTAGAGATGTGAAGAAAGTACCCGTCTCTTTTTGCTTTGGATTTTGGGGGTGAAATCCCTATTAGAGGTTTATGGCTTGTAAGAACCCTAACCTGGGTTTTGAGTTAACCCTACTTTATTTGTCTTGATTAAGTGATTAGAACCTTTCTCTAATCTTTTTATATGCTTTTAGACCCTATGGAGAGCTTAAGTCTCCAGTTTGAGCTTTTTTTTATGATGTGTATGCCTTATGTGCTAGTTGTGCTGCAAATTGCAATTTACCCAAAGTAGGGTGAATGTGTAATTTGTCACCTCTAGGGTGTTCCTTCTCTTTCTTGGCATCCTCTAGAGGAGATATAAAGAAGGTGTCACCTTGTTTGAGCCTTGGTTGAGTGGTGGCACCCTTAGTGGTGATTAGGTTTTCTAGAGTTAGTGTGTATCTTGACCTATGTGTATCTTGTGGGTTGTCTCAACCTAGGTCATAACCTAGGGTGAGTTTTGTGGGTGTCTCAGTCGAGACACCTCCACTAGATGTTGTGGTCATAACCAAGATGGTTTTGGTTGGTCTAGGGTCGAGACAATTGTCTTTGTATAGAGTGTCTTGACCTTGGGTGTGTGTGGTGATCTTTTGTCTCAACCAAGTGTTTTTTTGGTGTTGTTGTCGCAACCATAAATGGTGTTCCCTGGTGGGTCGCGACCTAGTCCATGTTGGGTGTCCTAGGTAGTCGAGACCCAATAGTGTGTATCACCATCTCATGCATGTGTGTGTTAAGTTATTGCATGTTGGTTACTTGGGTGGACACATGTCCCTTTGGTGCTTTAGGGTGTTGACACCTCATCATATGTATCTAACAAATCTATTTGAGATCATTGCAGATATTAGATACAAGAAAAGAATCTCCTTTATCTCCAAAGCTACTCTTCCGGCACATGCAAAACATGTGACTTTTAACCGCTTTGTAATATAGCCCTTAGAGGCTTAGAACATTTTATGTAATCACTCATAATCATGTTTTGCATTGTATCTAAGATGGATAAAATGATTGGGACTCAAAAATCCATCGTTTGTATAGTTTATGAAAATTCCAAAATACCCTTAACAGGGATTTTGTCGGCCGAATTACAAACTCGGCCGATCCATATATTCTGGAATTTTCTGGGCTGTCGGCCGAGTTTCCAACTCAGCCGACCCCTGTTCGGTCGAGTTTCAATGGTAGGAAACTCGGCCGATCCACTGGTTGGTCAAGACTGAAGGTCGACCGATCGGTCGAGTTTCCCCATGGAAACTCGGCCGACAGTCTGCCTCTCAGACTTGTCGCCTAGTGTGTCGGCCGAGTTGCCTTTAATGAAACTCGGCCGATCGAACTGTACTGGAATGCAGAAAAAGCAATTCCAACCGTTGGAGGAGTTGGTGGGACTCAAAATAGATCCGTTGCAAGTTGTAAAACGGCTAGTTTGTGCCACTTAACTCACCCAACCTCAAAGGGACACCCTCAACTATAAATAGGACCTCTTGGACTTCATTCCAAGGTTGCTCATTCACATATGCTTGGTCCTAGCCTTAGTTGAGTGGTTTCTAATCCTTTGAGCCCCTTTCTCTCTCTACCTTCAAAGCAAATTCGTGAGTATGAGTGAGTTAGGATCCCATGCATGAGAGCTATCATTTGTAATCTTGTAAAGCTCTCCTTTCTACTTCTCCCATCTCCATTCTCTATGAAGATTGATTGAAGTTTCTTCTCCGAGTGAAAGAGAAGAAGGTTGTTGTTCTTCCCCAAGTGAAGGAGAAGAAGGCTAGCTGCTCCAGGCCTCCGAGTGAAGGAGGAAGGTGCTAAAGCTCTCCAAGTGAAGGAGAGGTGCAAGGCAAAGCTCAAGCAAGATGGGTAATTCCTGCAAGGCCGAAGACTAGAGCAAGAGTAGGTAAGTCCTTTGAAGAAGGCTGAAGACTACTTGCTTGGTGGGTAAGTCCTTGGTGAGGTAGAAGATCTTAGCTTGATATATAAGTCCTTGGATGGTTGGTAGTTGTAGCTTGTAATCTTATTGTGTGATATATATAAGAGAACCAAGTTACAAATCCTAGAGCCTAACCAACTCTAGGTAGTGGACTGACATTGCTCCTAAGTTTAGGACATGGAACCACTCTAAACCACCTGTCCAAGTGCATGCTTTCCTTGTCTCTTATCCTTGCTTTGTATGCTAGTTTAGGACATCAAATTGCTGTTTTGAATTAAGTTCTGCACTTAATATAATTTGGTGGTCTAATCACTTTTGTGAAGTTTGTGAAGCTCTATTCAACCCCCCCTTCTAGAGCCCATTGATCCAACAAGTGGTATCAGAGCAGGTCTTCTCCAAGCTACTTCAACAAGTAGGAGAAGATGGGCGATTCAGCTCTTGGGTCACTCAATCTTGAGGGAAGCTACTCCACGAGACCCCCGGTCTTCGACGGCACAAACTTCCTATATTGGAAGAGAAGGATGCAATTCTACATCCAAGGCGTGAGCTACGAGATGTGGAAGATAGTTCATCTCAAGTATGAAGAGCCGAAGGGGAACATCACCACGTGGACGGAAGATGAGATGAAGCGTGCTCAACTCAATGCTAAAGCTGTGAGCATCATCTACGCCGCCCTTTCACCATCGGAGTTCAACCGCATCTCTTCTTGGGACACGGCGCATGAGATTTGGCATAAGTTGTGTGTCACCTATGAAGGGACGGAGCAAGTCAAGGAGGCCAAGGTCTATATGCTCGGCGGCCTACTTGAGAACTTCAAGATGGGGAAGAATGAAAGAGTTGCGGACATGTACACAAGGTTGAATGTCATCTTGAACAGTCTTGCAGCCCTTGGAAGTGTCATGGATAGAGGTACCATCAATGCAAAGATCTTGAGATCTCTTCCAAAGAGATGGGAGCCAAAGGTCACTTCAATTGAAGAAGTCTACAAGCTGAGCGAGTTGTCAACCGAGGAGCTGGTTGGTAATCTCCAAGCACATGAACCAAGGCTCGACAAGCAAGAGGAAGAGGAGAAAAGAGAAGAGAAGGAGTCCAAGAAGATGAAGGACACAGCCTTCAAAGTTCAAGTTGAAGAAATGATGCGGCAACAACAACTTGCCATGAAGTCTCCCTGCCCTTCCTCAAGCGAAGATGAAGGTGCAAATGATCATGAAGCCAACTACTCAAAAGGAAGACACTTCAAGGGCAAACCATCATCCTCCACTCCTAGATGCTACGAGTGTGGTCAAAAGGGCCACTACAAGAATGACTGCCCAAAAGCCAAGAAGGGCTATCATAAGAGCAGCCACAAGAAGGATGACAAATACAAAAGAGAAGCCAAGTACAAGAAGAAGAACAAGAAGGAGAGAAGACCCAAAGATGCAGCTCATGCGGCATGGGAGGAGTCCTCTACTTCAAGTTCCTCAAGCTCCGAGGATGGTGAATGTCACCTTGCACTTATGGCTTCTACTAGTGAAGAAGTAATTGAGGTAAGTGAGGTAAGTAAGGTAAGTGACGAAAGTTTACTTGATTTATCTAAGGAAACCCTCATTGAAATGCTTAATGATTGTCAATCATCTTTTGCTAAATGTAAAGCTAAAAGAAAAAGATTAGGAAAGATAGTTGATGATCTCTATGCCAAGATTGACATTCTAGATCAAAATGAGAAATTACATCTTGATAGCATAGATTCTTTACAAGGGCAATTTCTAGACCTTGAACTTCAATACAATGGAGTAGAGGTTGAGAATGGTACTTATCTTAAAACTATTGAAAATCTTAAGATAGAGAACCAAAATTGCCTAGATGAGCTAGATGTTCTAAAAACTGAAAATGTTGAACTTAAGCTTATTGATGATGCTAGGAGAGATGAAGTGTATGCTTATCAAAGGGAAATTGTAGTCCTTAAATCTGAAAATGCTAAACTTCTTGCACAAACAAATGATTTATCTTCTAGACCTATCTTGCCTAGAAATGAAGTTGCAAACTTAACTCTTGAAAAAGACTCTCTTCTTACTAAAGCCCTCTGTCTTGAGGCCGACCTGTTGCATGCTAGAGAAGATCTTGCTAGTTTATCTACTACCATTACAAATCTTAGTGATGATAATGCTAAATTAAGATCTACTTTGCAAAGGTTTCTTTCGGGTAAGAAGTCTCTAAATGATGTTCTAGAGCACTCTACCAAACAAGTTGGTACTAGTGGTCTAGGATACAATGCGACTACTCCAAAAGGTAAGAAGAAGAAAAAGGGTAAGAAAAAGAGTGTGGAAACTCCAATTTTCAATGGAGAGTCTTCCGGCTCTAAAAATCCCATGGTATGTATGCATTGCAAATGTGATGATCATTATTCCACCTATTGTCCTTACAAGCCTAAGGGGACCAACCCAAATATGAAATGGGTCCCCAAGCTAACCCCGGACCCCAAAGTTTGAGTTGGGTTCCGACATCCTCTTTTCTTGCAGGTCACAAAGAAATGGATTGTTGATAGTGGCTGCTCTAAGCACATGACTGGAGAAATCAGCCATTTCAACAAATTTGTGAAGAAGAAAGGAGGATCGGTAACCTTTGGGGACAACAAAAAGGGTAAGGTTATAGGTGAGGGTGATGTAGGTAATGATTTGTGCATTAAAAATGTTTTGCTTGTTGATGGCCTACATCACAACTTAATCAGTGTTAGCCAATTATGTGATAATGGTTATCTTGTGCTCTTTACTTCATTAGAATGCTTGCTTCTAGATTCCCTGTCCTATAATGTCATATATAAGGGAACTAGAAATGGTAATCTATATGTGATTGTTCTTGATGCTTTAAAGCCCATACTAAATATATGCTTAGTCGTGGATAAAAACGATCTTTCGCTTTGGCATCGACGTTTGGGTCATGTGAACTTGCATCAAATGAAGAAACTGAACAAAAAGGACTTGGTCTGAGGACTTCCCAAATTGGATTTTGAAAGGGATGAGGAATGTCAACCTTGTACTCAAGGGAAACAAACCAAATCCTCCTTCAAATCCAAAGGAGTCATGAGTACCAAGAGAGTTCTAGAGCTTCTTCATATTGATCTTTTCGGACCTATGAGAACACAAACGCTTCGCGGCTCCAAGTATTATCTTGTTATTGTCGATGATTTTTCTAGATTTACTTGGACTTTCTTTCTTGTTTCCAAAAGCGACACACTCGATGTTTTCTCGAGCTTTTGTAAACGAGTTGAAAACGAGGCTTCTTGTCATGTTGTTTCCATCCGTAGTGATCATGGGGGAGAGTTTGAAAATGATCTTTTTGAACGTTTTTGTGAAAAATTGGGTTATTTGCACAATTTCTCTTCTCCTCGCACACCCCAACAAAATGGAGTTGTTGAGAGGAACAATAGATCGCTACAAGAGATGGCTAGGACCATGCTTCTTGAGTATGACACTCCTAAGAAGTTTTGGGCTGAAGCCGTTAGCACCTCATGTTTTGTGCAAAACCGAGTTTTCACTCATTCGACTTTTAAGAAAACCCCCTATGAACTATGGCGTGGTAGGAAGCCGTCAATTGATTTCTTTCATATGTTTTGGATGTCCATGTTTTGTTTTGAACACCAAGGACTCTCTCAACAAGTTTGATCCGAAATCCTACAAGGCTTTCTTCCTAGGCTATAGCACTACTAGCAGGGCTTTTAGAGTGTTTAACATTGAACTATCTAAAATAGAAGAA
The DNA here is from genome assembly GCA_963693085.1 of Alisma plantago-aquatica. Taxonomy (NCBI): domain Eukaryota; kingdom Viridiplantae; phylum Streptophyta; class Magnoliopsida; order Alismatales; family Alismataceae; genus Alisma; species Alisma plantago-aquatica. The sequence continues at coordinate 1,223,834,941 of OY856410.1, read as the reverse complement.
TCTATAAATGTTAAATTTATTGAAACTAACCCTGGTATTGGCAAGCATTTGGGTGATGATGATGTTGCAGATGAAATCATTCCTATCTTAAAAGAGCTCAACATCAAAGACAAAGGCAAGCAGGTTGAAGAAGAAGAAAAGGAAGAAGAAAGGAAGGATCCCACTCCCCGCTTTGCAAAGAATCACCCCAAGGAGTTGATCATTGGCAACCCGTTTGAAAGAGTGAGGACACGAGCTGCACACAACAAAGAACAAGCAGACTGTGCCTTCATCTCTCAACTGGAGCCAAAGAACATCAAAGAGGCCCTTGGCGATGATGAGTGGATCCTTGCCATGCAAGAAGAGCTTGAGCAGTTCGAGAAGAACCGTGTGTGGACCTTAGTGCCAAGACCAAATGATAGAAAGATCATTGGTACCAAATGGGTCTACCGCAACAAGCTTGATGAGCAAGGAAAAGTGGTAAGGAACAAAGCAAGGTTAGTAGCACAAGGTTACAATCAACAAGAAGGTATTGATTTTGATGAAACCTATGCTCCTGTTGCTAGATTAGAATCTATTCGTATGCTACTTGCCTTTGCTAGTTATAAAAATTTCTTGCTTTATCAAATGGATGTTAAAAGTGCGTTTTTAAATGGTACAATCGAGGAGGAAGTATATGTTGCTCAACCTCCAGGCTTTGAAAATGATAAGTTACCCAATCATGTCTACTTCTTGCAAAAAGCTCTCTACGGACTCAAACAAGCACCTCGAGCTTGGTATGAGAAACTAAAGAACTTTTTGTTAGATAACGGGTATATCATGGGCAAAGTTGATTGTACTTTGTTTCTAAAGCACACTTCTACCCATTTTCTCATAATTCAAATATATGTTGATGATATTATATTTGGCGGAACTGACCTTGATCTTTGCAAAGAGTTTGGTTCTCTTATGCAGAGTGAATTCGAGATGAGTATGATGGGTGAGCTGACCTTCTTCCTAGGCTTCCAAATCAAACAAACCAAGGAGGGTAACTTCATCAACCAAGGCAAATACACACTTGAACTTCTTAAACGCTTTGGGATGGAGAACATGAAGCCAATGGATACACCCATGTCAAACACTGCAAAACTTGACAAGGATGAAGAAGGTGAGAAGGTAGATGAGAAGCTCTATAGAGGTATGATCGGAAGTTTACTTTACTTAACTGCCTCTAGACCTGATATAATGTTTAGTGTTGGCTTGTGTGCCCGCTTTTAATCAAGCCCTAGGAAATCACATCTTATTGCTGTCAAGAGGATTTTGAGGTACTTAGCCAAAACTCCAAATTTTGGACTATGGTACCCTAAGTCAAGGGACTTTACTCTTGTAGCGTATAGTGATGCTGACTACGCAGGTTGCTTGATTGATAGAAAGTGCACAAGTGGCACTTGCTTCCTCTTGGGACCATGCTTGGTGTCTTGGTTCTCCAAGAAACAGAGCACAGTGGCATTATCAACTACCGAAGCTGAATACATTGCAGCCGGAAGTTGTTGTGCCCAGGTCCTATGGATGAAGCAAATGCTCCAAGACTTTAACATTCATTTTGATGCTTCTCCTATTTACTGTGATAATACTAGTGCAATAAATCTTTCTTATAATCCAATATTGCATAGTAGAGCTAAACACATAGAAGTTTGCCATCATTTTCTCCGTGATCACATTGTCAAAAAGGATATTTATATCACACATGTGGATATGGAAAATCAGTTGGCGGACATTTTCACTAAACCACTTGCTAGAGAACAATTTAATTTTATTAGATCAAAATTGCTTATAACCTCTCTTGATGATGTTGAATTGCTCTCTAATTAGTTGGTTACATCTTATGTGTGTTGCTCTTGCTTATAAATGCTTTGTTTGCTCAAAATGCTTGTTTTTGATAAAAATTATCTTGTTTCTATCTCTTCTTCGGGCTTTTCTCGCAAATCGGATTTTAATCGACAAATAGTACCCTATGATGATGGGAATGTGCCTAAATATGCTTAATATACAATCTAGTCCAACCAGAAAAATTGCTTTAGGTCATTTGAGGCTAGGACTAGAATCTAGGTTCTTCCCACATCAGGGATTCTGTCGGCCGAGTTGGAAACTCGGCCGATCGGTCGGGGACAGGGCACCTGTGTGTTCTGTCGGCCGAGTTTCCTCTCCCTGGAACTCGGCCGATCGGCGGCAGACTGGTTTAATATATATAGGAATCGGCCGACTTGCTCCCTCTCAACTAGAGCAAAGTCGACCGAACCCTAGTCGCCCAGCCCGACCCTTCCTCCCCTGGTGCTTCTCTCTCTCTCCGGCCGATTTTCTTCCCAAATCGACCTGTTCGTGTGTTCTTGCTGCTCTTGGCGTGCTGCCTGCTCTCTCTCTCCGCGTGGATCGGCTCCTTTCTCTCCGTTCTCCTCTCCAATGAGGTCCCAACGCCGGAAATGTGCCGTTCCCGCCCCTGCTCCTGCGGTGCCTCTTGCACCTAGGTATATGGTGTTTGATAATCTTTCTTTTGTTGACAATGCTGCTATTGCTCGCTACAAAGAGCTCCTTCCTCGCTCTCCCTTTCCTTTTCGAGCTCTTTATCAGCCCCATAGCTATCATGCCGACCTTTATGAAGCTTGTCAACTCTTTCGCGCACATCATCTTGAAGCTCTTAGTATTGAGGATGCCCGTTTTTATAACCTAAAATACAGCACCAAAGCTGTACGTCAATTCTACGCTAACTTGCGGTGGAATTACGACTCTTTGGTTCCCCCTTCGGACACCTCAATCGTTTTGACGTCTATGATTGCCGGCCAACCTTTCCATATTACTGAACGATCTTTCAATCTCTATCTCAATGGCAATGTTGGCACGGCGTCGTGGATTACCGATTACCCTGCTTATCTTGATCTCTTGTATCCCGAGGACGTCTATAAGACCATCGAGGTTGACTTGACCGATATTCATAAGTTTCTCAAGCAACCCGATTTTCCTTATAGAAAGAAGGGCACTCTGCCATCTTCTGCCCTGTCCTCTCCTCGCCGTGTTTTGGCGTTCGTTCTCAGTTGCAATGTCCATCCAAAGAAAAACCAAACGGACATCGCTGAGAACACAGCTATGATGATGTATCTGCTTTTGAACAACCAAGGAGTCAAATGGGCTCGTTACATCCTTCACCATATGACTTGTTTTGACTCGGGAAAGAACACCAAGGGCACGCATCTTCCATATCCTGCCCTAATTTGTGGACTTTTCCAGCATGCCACTGGAAAATCTCTCTTTTCCGATTTTCTCTACCGCCCCGATCGTAAAGGGGTTTATATCAGTGAGACCACTCTTCAGAAGAGTGTCCCTACCTCTGGTGCATCATCTTCTTCTGCTCCACCTCCACCTCCATCATCATCTGCTGCACCACCTCCTCCACCCTCCACAGCTGCACCACCTCCTGAGCCATCTGTCCGACCTCCTCCGCAGCCGGCTTTTGCTGACTTCCATGTCTCCAATGAGGCCCTCATGGGGTACCTCATGCATCAGCAAGCCTACAACATGCAGGTCCAGCAACATCACCATCAGGATCTGTGCCACATCATGTCATCCATGTCTTTATCTTGCCCGCAGCCCTACCCCACCTACGAGCCCTACCCCGGTGGCGACTACGCTTCTTATGCGTATAGTCAGTTCTACCCACCTCCACCACCCTCTGCTTCCGCTGATCACTCTGCAGGTGGGTACACTCACTCTTCTCCGGTTCTGGCGCTCCCAGGTGGCCGTATGTCTGAGCTTCTGGCCCAGTACACTTCTTCTGCTCCCCCTATTGAGGTTGCCTATGAGTTACATGCTCTAGGCATGTCTTGGGCCGAGCAGAGTGCGAGGTGGCCCGGGCGTGCTTTTGGTCCTCCAGACGAGGATATGGCTGACCAGGACGATGCTGAGACTGACGCTGATGAGGCTACTGCGACGGATGCCGAAGACGACGATGACGATGCCGATGCTGAAGACGAGGCTACACCAGCTGCTGCTCCTCCTTCAGATGATGGAGATGAGGACTACCAGCCCGACGAGGACATGGAGGCTGCCGTTGATGATGTTGACATCGATTAGTGTAGCTTAGAGTTGATGTGTCTAGTTTAGTCTCAGATGACCATGATATTCTTTTTTGGACTATGATTGTATTATTTACATTCGGCACATCATCTGAGTTGTACTATTGCTACTCCGTTTGTCCGTGTAGTTTTTGTCTTATGTTTGGTTTTGGAAACACTTGGTATGGCTTATCTTATAGTGTGTTCCATATTTTGATGAATGACAGGTTTTTGCTTTAGTGCTTTATCTTGATATTTTATCTGTTTCTCTGTGTTTTTGGTTGATTGAGTGTTTGGAGAAGACCTTGCTTTTATGCTCTTCTACCCCCCCTGCCTTTTTGAGATGACAAAGGGGGAGAAAGCTCTCAATCATATTGTTTTTATTGCTTGTATGGTTCTTTTCTTGTCTATAAACTGAAATGCATCTAGACTTGTTTAGAATCATATAGTATCTATATATGCTATGTCTGCTTGTGTGTTAACTAACTATGCAGGAACGAGTAAGCATGAATTGAGGGGGAGCACTACAAATTGATCATATTTGCATCCCCTTGCAATTCCCTAAAGAAAAGGTATAATTTTCACATTCTTTTCAATATGTTGAGGAATGGTTTGTCATTGTCAAAAAGGGGGAGAATGTTGACCTAGGTGTCGCACATTGCCCATATTTTGATAATGACTTAACCATTCCATTCATATGTATCTAACAAATCTATTTGAGATCATTGCAGATATTAGATACAAGAAAAGAATCTCCTTTATCTCCAAAGCTACTCTTCCGGCACATGCAAAACATGTGACTTTTAACCGCTTTGTAATATAGCCCTTAGAGGCTTAGAACATTTTATGTAATCACTCATAATCATGTTTTGCATTGTATCTAAGATGGATAAAATGATTGGGACTAAAAAATCCATCGTTTGTACAGTTTATGAAAATTCCAAAATACCCTTAACAGGGATTTTGTCGGCCGAATTACAAACTCGGCCGATCCATATATTCTGGAATTTTCTGGGCTGTCGGCCGAGTTTCCAACTCAGTCGACCCCTGTTCGGTCGAGTTTCAATGGTAGGAAACTCGGCCGATCCACTGGTTGGTCAAGACTGAAGGTCGACCGATCGGTCGAGTTTCCCCATGGAAACTCGGCCGACAGTCTGCCTCTCAGACTTGTCGCCTAGTGTGTCGGCCGAGTTGCCTTTAATGAAACTCGGCCGATCGAACTGTACTGGAATGCAGAAAAAGCAATTCCAACCGTTGGAGGAGTTGGTGGGACTCAAAATAGATCCGTTGCAAGTTGTAAAACGGCTAGTTTGTGCCACTTAACTCACCCAACCTCAAAGGGACACCCTCAACTATAAATAGGACCTCTTGGACTTCATTCCAAGGTTGCTCATTCACATATGCTTGGTCCTAGCCTTAGTTGAGTGGTTTCTAATCCTTTGAGCCCCTTTCTCTCTCTACCTTCAAAGCAAATTCGTGAGTATGAGTGAGTTAGGATCCCATGCATGAGAGCTATCATTTGTAATCTTGTAAAGCTCTCCTTTCTACTTCTCCCATCTCCATTCTCTATGAAGATTGATTGAAGTTTCTTCTCCGAGTGAAAGAGAAGAAGGTTGCTGTTCTTCCCCAAGTGAAGGAGAAGAAGGCTAGCTGCTCCAGGCCTCCGAGTGAAGGAGGAAGGTGCTAAAGCTCTCCAAGTGAAGGAGAGGTGCAAGGCAAAGCTCAAGCAAGATGGGTAATTCCTGCAAGGCCGAAGACTAGAGCAAGAGTAGGTAAGTCCTTTGAAGAAGGCTGAAGACTACTTGCTTGGTGGGTAAGTCCTTGGTGAGGTAGAAGATCTTAGCTTGATATATAAGTCCTTGGATGGTTGGTAGTTGTAGCTTGTAATCTTATTGTGTGATATATATAAGAGAACCAAGTTACAAATCCTAGAGCCTAACCAACTCTAGGTAGTGGAATGACATTGCTCCTAAGTTTAGGACATGGAACCACTCTAAACCACCTGTCCAAGTGCATGCTTTCCTTGTCTCTTATCCTTGCTTTGTATGCTAGTTTAGGACATCAAATTGCTGTTTTGAATTAAGTTCTGCACTTAATATAATTTGGTGGTCTAATCACTTTTGTGAAGTTTGTGAAGCTCTATTCAACCCCCCCTTCTAGAGCCCATTGATCCAACATAAATGGTGTTCCCTGGTGGGTCGCGACCTAGTCCATGTTGGGTGTCCTAGGTAGTCGAGACCCAATAGTGTGTATCACCATCTCATGCATGTGTGTGTTAAGTTATTGCATGTTGGTTACTTGGGTGGACACATGTCCCTTTGGTGCTTTAGGGTGTTGACACCTCATCTCTCACCCTACCTCTCTCCTCCTTTTCTATATAAATCCTCTTCTCTCCATGCAAGTGACCCTTTTTGGCCATCTTCTTCCTCCTTTATTTCTTGTTCATACTTGGAGCCTTGAGGATCAGAAAGATCTATGTTGGAGCTCTTGGTGGCCGGACTTCCCTGGAAAGTGGTTCTTGTAGTGACCTTAGCTCATCTTCGACCTTGGTAAGTATGTGCCCTTCCTTGATGTTGTTTCTTTTTATATTCTACCTTCTTCTCCTTCTCTCTTCTCTTCCATAGACCATGGATCTTCCATGGTGGTCATTTTGGAGAGGAGCTTCTCATCACAAGGGTCATAGGCCATGTTTTGACAAGGTAGACCCAAGTGTGAGGAAGTTTCCTTCTCTCTTTCACCCTCCTTCTTTTAGTTTGGCCTAGGGATCTTTGCTCTCTTCTCTTAAGCAATCTTTGACTTTGGTGTCTTCTTCTTCTTGAGGTAATTTTTTGGCTGAAAGTGGAGCCTTTGGTGGAGCTTTAACGTCCTTGGTGATCCTGTGCTAAGAACTATCATCCTTGGAGTGATCTCCTTTAAGGCAGGTGATATAACCCTAAACCCTCTCTATTATTGTACTTTACATTGTTTGCATGTTGATGCCTCTCTCTCTCTAAATCATGTTTCTAATATGTTAGGAAGGAATCCCATGCCCCAGAACTTTTTTGGTGGTGGTTAGCATGCTTGGTTTGAATGAATCCAAAACCCCAATTTCTATTAACCCGGTTTATGGTGATTGGTGTGTGATGATAGTTTTCTCCTTCCTTTTGACCTCACTTTTTCTCACATGCATAATGCTCATGTGTTTTTATGTTCCCTAGAGTTTGGGTTCTGTCTTGGAAGTGTTAAATGTATTTTCTCTCTCTTACATGAGGTTCATTCATGGTGATGTTCATGGTACATGTGTTAGGGTTTTGATGACCGATTTTAGGTGATGTCTTCCTTATTGAGGATGGTGGTTTCCTTGTTGTTTCCTTCTGTTTTGACCTTGGTTTGCTTCTATTTTGACCTTGGTTACCCTTGGATTGATGATGGCTCTTTTCCTTGATGGTAGTTTGACCAATAGTGGTCACTACACCTTATTTTGCTTTGGGTCGCTGATAACACCCTTTTTGGAGTTATTTATGGCCTATATTTTGTTGTCAAAACTGCCCTCTAAACTATTTTTCCTATCAATTTTGTTATGTTTTGAACAAAACTAAACTGCGCTACGCTCTGACCAATCTTTGCATCCTTTTGCAGAATTTTTCCTTGTCTTTCCACCAAAACGGCCTATCCCGGCCCATGAACGGCGTTTACCTGCATCGGCCCTCCTACCAGTAGCCCGACACACTCATTACCCGTCGTGTAGCAGCCCGATACAGCTGTCGCGCGACACGGGTGTGTCGCGTGACACGGGTGTGTCGCGCAAGAAGACCCTGTCAGGCGATACGCCACTTACCTGACAGGGAGCTATACCCGCCATGACTACTCTCCTGATGTAGCGTGTCGCGCGATACGAGCCACCCACCGGTAGGCGTCCACCCGTCATGACTACCTGACACACTTGCAACCCAGCACCCGTTGTGCCGGGTGACACGCATGTCGATCATCCCCGAAGCCGCACTAATGGAGCTGATGGAGAACACGTGGTGCCCGGAGAACCGCAACTTCTTCCAACCACTGCCTATAAATAGCAGCTATAGGACTCCGATGGGACGGGTCAGAACCCTAGCGAAAGCTAACTTTGGAAAGCTTCAGGAGCTAGTGTGACGCGTTCCAAGGGCATGCCGAGTGATACTAGGTGAGCACACCCCCTACCCAGGAGGGGTGGGAGTGGTTCACTTAGAACGCGTCCCGGTAGCCGCAGCATCCCGATACGACCAAGAAGGCCACCCGATGTGCCGGGTTCCTAGATGGGCTCTTGCCCGAGACACCTCACCCCTACACCTGATACAAGGAACCCAAGAACCTAAGCTACCTTTAACCCGGCATGATACCGAGCTCGATACAGGTTTCCCGTCATGGCGTGCCGCCCGAGAGGGTGATACCCCGATATGACCGTATCGGGTAGTGAGCTTTAGTCGTTGTGCCTACCCGTCACTGCATGTCGCCCGACACGGGAATGTGAGTCAGAGCTCCTACCCGGTATCGGGTTAGAGACACCTTAGGGGTCTGTTGCTGTATATCACCCACCTATATCAAGGAGGCGATACCTATCTTCCCTTTTTACAGTCATTTACTTTCATTTATTACGCAATGTAACTAAAACCTTTTATACAATACTCATGCTAATGGAATTAGTGGAGTTTTAATACCTATTGCTCTGTGTTTGGCCCCCTTTTGTTGGATGATTTCTTTTTTTTTTAGCATATGAACTCTAGCTTGTATGCTTGGATCATGTTTTAACTATCTATTGAATTATGTTTCCCATTTCAACTCCCTCAAGAGAGGTGGTGTAACTCTAGTGGTTGGTCCGATCAGGGAGTATGAGAGTACCCAGGGTCAGAGTTGCTTCAGTTATATTTCCACTCCAACCAAGTCCGCTACCTTTGAGAGAGGGTGTTGGTTCTTAGTTGGAGGTACCCTCATTGAGAGAAGGGGTATTGGATGTTTTCTGCTGCCACTTGTTATGCCTAAGTTTTCTTCCTTCATTCCTTACCTAGGCAATAGTGTTATCTCCTCAGGTTCCGTTGCACAAAACTCCTAAAAATTGATGAAATGCCAAAACCTTAAATCTTCCTTGTAACTCCAGTTGGAGATAGATTTTTCTTTGTAATGCTTTCTTGTGGCATTTTGTTTCCTTTTATTCTTTTGTTTTACCGTTCTTGATCTACCGTTCTCTCAGGAACATTTTCTTGCCCGTCTTTTATCGAAGTGTAGAGTGTTGATTCTGCATTCTTATCACGACCACCCTTGTCCCTATGGTTCGACCCCGATCGCTACTTCAGACCCCGTTATCGTTGCGGGGGCCTAAGAGTCGAGATATTTAAAAGTCCGACTACTTCAAATCTGCTCCTTTTGGACGTGCGATTTAGGCCGGTCAACTTTTTGGCGTCGTTGTCGGGGACAAGGCAAAACGGTACTATTAACGAACCTGAATCCACTAACTACACTCCCGTGCCTCAAGCTTAGTAATAAGCTTGACATCACAATTTCTTTTAGTCGTCCAACCTGAATGTGTACAGAATAGTTTGTTTCATTAACACAGGTTTTCTAACTTGATCATATGTTCTATTCAGGTACTCAGGGAAGAAGCACTCTATTTGGTTGAACATCGTTCATCATGCCACCTCGCGTGGAACCACCTCTTTCCGTAGATGAGCGGAATGCGAGAGTTGGACCACACCACCCACCTCCACCTGGAACAGAAGAAGATAGAAATGACCGTTATAATGACGACCACCTTTACGAAGAGCCTGAAGATCCTGAACTAGAACAACCTGGGGATGATCATCATCATGAGGGACGTCATCATCGCCGTAGGCACAGAAGGAATCATCATAATCAAGAGCGGAATCGTAGAGAAAGAGACAGTGAAGATTCCGAAGAAGAAGAAAAGACTCTCCGGGAGTTGGCAGCTACAAAAGCCAACAACTCAAGATGTCTAGTGGTAATCCCAAGGTTTGATGTTGTAAACTTCGAGTTGGAGCCAGTTGTGATCTCCATGATTCAAAATAAAAGATTTAAAGGAAGTTCCAAGAATGACAACCCCTACCATCACCTCGATGCTTTCAAAAATATATGTGACACCATCAAGATGAAGGGAGTTCCACAAGAAGTGATCTAATGCAAGGGTTTCATTTTCTCCTTGGAGGACAAGGCACTGTCATGGTACCTTAGACTGCCACATCAATCTCTGAACGGATGGAATTCTTTAGCAGATGCTTTCGTAAACAAGTTCTACCCTACCTAGAAGATCGTCAAGAACAGGCAGAAGATCACATATTTCACCCAGAAGCCAGGAGAAAACCTGCATGAAGCTTGGGAGAGATACCAGGAGTATCAGAGGGACTGCCCTCACCACAATTACAAGAAAGGTTTCCTAATAATAACGTTCTATAATGGTCTGACTCCTGAAGAAAGAGTATCGCTAAATGCAGCTGCAGGAAGCGACTTTCTTGGGAACAAGCCCAGTAGGTCTAAAAAGATCATTGAAAACATGGCTGAACTATAAGCTGGGACTGAGTACGACAGGACTGACAGAGGACATGTTAAGAAAGCTACAAATGAAGGCCCGTCAATTGAATCCAAGTCTCTTGAGGCAATCATATCTCAGATATAGAAAATAGCTACTGATGTCAGACAGCTAAAAGAGTCGGGAGGAAAGGGCAAGAAATAGCTACATAAGGTGATGAAGTGTCTCACCTATGGTGAAGGAGGACACGGAATAGATAACTGTGTATATACTCAACCTAAAGAATCGAGTGATAGCAAAACTGAAGAGGAGGAAGGTGAGAATGTCTCTTATGTCAATTTCAAGAGGCCTGATCACCTAGGTTTCAGCTATGGCAACAAGGATGCCGTAGAGAATTCGCATCAATTGAATAATCCACCCAGGCAACCACCTAGTTTTGAGAAGAGAAGAGGACAAGGGCAGTACGTCAAGACCAGCTCTTTTCAGACAAACAAGGCTAGTTACCAAGGCCAAGGAAAGTTCCAACCCCGTCAAGTAGCTAACATAAGTCAAGGGCAAGTGCAAGCTCAGGGGCAAAGCCAGACGAAAAACAATAGCCAGTCGGACTTAGTGGGTCATCTTTTTGACTTCGTCAAGAGACAAGATGCTATAAACAATCAGCTAGCACAAAGTGTGCTATCAAACTCTGGTGTACTTAATACTATGCAGGTCCAGATGGCGGATATGCAAACGCATCAATGCCAGATAGAACAACAGCTCGCTCAGATGGCAGAGTTGATGAAGAATCCTTCAAGTAAGATACCATCTAACACGGAATCTGCCAAGATGGCAGTCTTAAGATTAGTAAAAATGGTGGAATGCCCTGAGTCAGCCAGACCTAAAGAACTAGAGCCCGGAGTTGCTGTAGAAAAATCAGCCGAAGGAGGCAGCCAACAAGCTTATGTCAGAGAACCAAAACCTATGGAGAACTTGTTCAGAAAAAGGAGTCAATACTCTCTGAGAGTGCCTTTCCCACACAAACTTAAAAAAGCACATCTTAAGAAGAGATATGAAAGGTTTATGGAGTCGGTGAAAAAGCTCCATCTTGAGGTGCCATTTCTGGATGCCTTGGAAGAAATTCCGACTTATGCCAAGTTTTTCAAGGACTTGGTCACAAAGAAAAGAAGAGGAGGAAGGATTGAAATGGTACACCTAGCCAGTATGTCTACGGCCTTCGTTAAAATTGATTTACCAACAAAGAAAAAGGATCCTGGAGCGTTCATTATACCCTTTGTTGTAGGAAATAACACTGAAAGGAAGGGTATAGCTGACTTAGGGGCTAGCATAAGCCTTATGCCCTTAAGCCTCGCACAATGATTGGGGCTGACTGACATGGTCAGAACCAACATGAAAATCGAGTTGGTAGATCATTCCTTCAAAAGACCCATGGGGGTAGTTGAAGATGTTTCGATTCATGTAGGGAGGTTCTTCATCCCATGTGACATTGTTGTCATTGACACTGTTGAAGACCCAAAGTGCCCCATCATTTTCGGACGCCCTTTCTTGGAAATAGGGAGGGAACTGATTGATGTCGCTGAAGGTATCATAACTTTAAGAGTCGGAAATGACCACATTGATTTAAAAGTGAAGGACACCATGAAGGGACCATCCCTATTAGAGTCTGCTTACTTCATGGATAGCTACTACCAATACTGTGAAGAAATAAGAGAAGAGACTGCAGTTGTAGACCCTCTTATGAGGGCATTAAACAATTATGATTCAAAAACTGAAGATCCTGAGGTTGTTGAGATCCTCGATTACCTAAATCAAAATGAAGAAGATCTGAGCGAGGGTGAGGAAGTTATAGAGACAGTCAAATATGCTTCCCTAGAAATGGCACCAGAAGAAGAGAAGGCATCTAAGCCCAAACCAGAGCTGAAACAGTTGCCGAAAGGTTTGAAGTATGAGTTTCTTGATCAAGAGGAAAGAAATCCCATTATAGTTAACGCCAGTCTAACTAAAGAACAATTGGAAAGACTTCTCAAAGAATTGAGGCTCCATAAACAAGCTATAGGCTATTCAGTAGAGGATATCAAGGGACTTAACCCTGCTCTATGCATGCACCGCATAAATCTGGAAGAATCCACCAAACCCTTGGTCCAACCCCAAAGAAAGCTGAACCAGATGTTGAAAGAGGTTGTAAAGAAGGAAGTTATCAAGCTGAGAGATGCAGGTATTATCTACCCTATCAGCGATAGCAACTGGGTAAGCCTCATTCATGTTGTACCAAAGAAAGGGGGTACGACGGTTGTGAAAGGTGAGAAGGGTGATGAAGTAGCCGTCTGTGTTGTAACTGGATGGAGGATGTGTATAGATTATAGGAAGCTAAATCAAGCAACGAAGAAAGATCATTACCCGCTTCCCTTCATCGACCAAGTGCTAGAAAGACTAGAAAATCATGAGTATTTCTGCTTTTTAGATGGTTATTCCGGATTCTACCAGGTCCATATCCTACCAGATGACCAGGAAAAGACCACGTTCACCTGTCTTTATGGTACGTATGCTTTTCAAAGAATGTCATTTGGACTATGCAACACTCCAACAACTTTCCAACGTTGCATGATCTCAATGTTCTCAGATTTTATGGAAGATATCGTAGAGGTCGTTATGGATGACTTTTCGGTTTATGGGAAAGAATTTGATGGTTGTTTGAAGAACCTATCATTGGTCCTGCAGCGCTGTGAAGAAAAGAACCTAGTTCTCAACTGGGAGAAGTGCCATTCCACGGTACAAGAGGACATAGTGTTGGGCCATAAAGTCTCCAAGAAAGGCATTGAAGTGGATGTAAGCAAGGTTGAGGCTATTTCCAGACTACCCCCGCCAAAGTCTGTGACAGGGGTACAAAGCTTTCTCGGTCATGCTGGGTACTATAGAAGGTTCATCAAAGACTTCTCCAAAATATCAAAACCTCTTTCAAACTTGCTGGTCAAGGATGCAGAGTTCGTTTTTTCTGATGATTGTTTGAAGGCTTTCCAAACGCTTAAGGAAGCCCTAGTAACACCCCCTATTCTCCAAGCTTCAGATTGAGAGCTACCCTTCGAGTTAATGTGTGATGCTAGTGACTTCTCCGTAGGGGTTGTCCTAGGGCAAACAAAAGATAAGAAGCATCATGTAATTTGCTACGCCAGTCGAACTCTAGATGAGGCGCAAGTAAATTACACCACAACATAAAAAGAGATGCTAGCAATTGTCTTCGCCTTTGACAATTTCAGATCTTATTTAATTGGGACCAAAGTGAAGGTTTACACTGACCACGGAGCAATACGGTACCTGATGAAAAAGAAAGACACTAAGCCTAGGCTGCTAAGGTGGGATCTATTGCTCCAAGAATTTGATCATGAGATAATTGATAAGAAAGGCAAGGAAAATGTAGTTGCATACCATCTCTCAAGGATAATCTGCAATGAAGAAGACCAGTTGCCTGTCAATGACAACTATGCTGACGAAGCCCTGTTAATGGCTCGATCCGATAAGCCAAGTCTACTATGGTTTGCGGATATTTGTAATTACCTTGCTTGTGGGGAGTTACCTCCGGAAAAATTTACAATCAAAAGAAGAAACTCTTCTCAGATGTTAAGCATTATTATTGGGATGATCCTCTACTCTTTAAGAGGTGCTCAGATAATCTATATAGAAGATGTATTCCAGAGGAAGAGGTGCCAAACATTATAAGGGAATGCCATTCCTCGCCTTATGGAGGACACTTGGGTGGCGGAAAGACTGCTTTTAAGGTCCTCCAGTTGGGCTTTTATTGGCCGACCTTGTATAAGGATGCCCATGCTTTTGTACGATCTTGCAACGAGTGCCATTGAACGGGGAATATCTCCCGTCGAAATGAGATTCCACTCTCTGATTGGATTGAAGTTGAGATTTTTGATGTGCGGGGCATTGACTACATGGGCCCTTTTCCATCCTCTTTTGGCTTCAGCTATATTCTTGTCGCTGTTGACTATGTCTCCAAGTGGGTGGAAGCAATTCCTACCACGACTTGTGATGCAAAGGCAGTAATCAATTTTTTTACCAAGATCATCTTTCTGAGGTTTGGAGTTCTGAGGACTGTCATTAGCGATGGCGGCTTTCACTTTGCAAAAAGGCAGTTTGAATCGCTGTTACGCAAGTATGGAATCTGTCACAAGGTTGCAATGTTGTATCATCCCCAAACATTAGGGCAGGTTGAGGTCTCCAATCGGCAGATAAAGCAGATTTTAGAAAAGATAGTAGGCAAGTCCCGTAAGGACTGGTCGGCTAAGCTGGATGAAGCTTTATGGAACTAGTACATAACCGACCTTTAGTGTCGGTTATTTAAGGCCTTTAGTGTCGGTTTCTAAGTGACACCTATGTGGGTGACGCTAAAAGCCCAGCCGTTACGCGTCGGTTAAAAAACTGACGCCGTAACCCTTCGTGCGCCACCGAAAACGCGCCAGCAGGGCACTATAGGCGTTGGTTATTAGATAAGAAACCGACGTCATATACCTTCGCACAACATAAAGGGCGCCATCTTGGGCACTATTAGCGTCGGTTATTAGATAAGAAACTGACGCCATATGCCTTCGCGCCACAGAAGGGTGCCATCTTGGGCACTATCAGTGTCGGTTATTAGATAAGAAACCGACTCCATATGCCTTCACGCCACAGGAAATAGACGCTGGTTATTTATATAAAACCGGCACTGTAACTATGTGTGTCGGTTTTATACAAATAACCGACGCCTATTTTTTGTTTTTTTCTGTCAGTCTGCAGACCTGTTGTATGGATGGTCATAGGATGAGAAACCTGCAGTTCAGTTATGAACTGCAGGTTTTACGACATCCATTGATATCATCCAACAACAGGCCACAAACCTGCAAAATTAACAACAAAAATATTCACACATTTAGCAATGCAACCTGCAGTTCCATTTGATTTTTACACATTTAGAAACATTCATGTAGCTAGCAATCTGTAGTTCCATTCATTTTCACATTCATACATATAGAAACATTCATATAGCAACCAACAGTTTCATTCATTTTCACTCAGACACATGTAGAAACATCCAGACATGTAGAAACATTCACACATATTATAATTCAGAAAGTCATTTACAAAATATCATTCTTTAGTCATTATTCGCTATCAACACCCCAATTATATCTTAAATCCCCCACTACTTGTATGGTTGTTGCCCATTCTTCTCTTACTTCATTTAATTCTCCCGTTGTATAGGGAGCATGTACATCTGGTAAGGTCGTTCATGTAGTGTGGTCAGTTTTAAACACCTATAAAGAGAATGATGTATATATATATAATTAATGAGCTATAAATAAGATTGATATATTTCATATTATCTAATGAGACTATATAATACCTCAGCAATACAATCGATGTCCATTGCAGCATATTTGATAATCATGTGCATAAATCGCATCACATAGTATCCACATGCCCATCCGTTGTCTTGTGTAGCACACTATAAATTCAAACATACAAAATATTAAAAAATACAACTAATTAAGCATTGTTCACATAAATAATATATACATATATTGCAGTCGGGAACTTACATTCACGTTCTTCCAAATTATTGGCTGGTTCTTTTTCGTGGGGACCTTTCCTCCAGCCTTTTTGAACTCATCAAAACCCCTACATGTTAATGTAACACAGTACATTGCATAATTAAATAGTAATGTAATAACATATGTTAATGGATATGAAAATGAAATATTTCTCACCGGAATAATGCCATTTTCATTATGTGTCCATATTTTGTATTCAATTTATTCCCCTTAGGATCTAGATAATAGACAGTGAACGTCTCGGGGACAATAACCAGTAACTCCCAATGCATACCACTAAAGGTAAAAAAGTTAAAAATTAATAACTCAAAATCCACAATAAAAATGTAATTTTCTTAATAAGCAAAGTAAACTTACTCTACATTGAATGGATCCATTATCATCGTCTTCTTTTTTTGAGAAAAAATTGAAAAAGCCTCACAGCAGTATTGTTGAACTGACGGAGGGTCTTTAGCTACTAGACTAATCAAAGATGGAATCAAAAATCCTACATATTCGAATGCAAAATCTACACATATCTTGTCTAAGTAGCTGTAAAACATGTATTGGCTCGAGGATATTGTCTCTTGATGAAATTAGTATGTTCCTCGATATAAACGTTCACTTCGTCCATGTTGTGTAAAATATACAAGTGACCTTGTTCCAACTGCTCACGGCTGATTACTTTCACACGTGATCCCAAAATTCCTTTGCCAAATTGCTCGTCAATATTCTTGTCATTATCAGGACTGTCATTACCACTGAGAAAGTCATTGCAAAAATCCATAACCTCTTTCGCCACATAACCCTCGATAATACTCCCTACAGGCCGATAATGGTTTCGAACATCACTTTTAAAAATGCTCATGTATCGTTCAAAGGGATACATCCAATGCAAGAAAATTGGTCCCAACATTTTCACTTCCCTAGTCAAGTGGACAACAAGATGTACCATGATATCAAAGAACGACGGAGGAAAATACATCTCAAGTTGACATAGGGTAACAACCACTTCTCTTTGCAATTTATCGAGAGTATCAGGGTCAATAACTTTGCTACACAGACTGTTGAAAAAGAAACAAAGTCTGGTGATTGCAAACCTTACATGCTTCGGCAATATAGATCTAATTGCCACAGACAATATTTGTTGCATTAGAGTGTGACAATCATGAGATTTAAGACCTATCAACTTCAGATCTTTCATTGATACCAATCTACAGATGTTGGAAGAGTAACCTTGTGGCACCTTAACATTTACCAAACATTCACAAAAGGCTTTCTTCTCCTTTCTAGACAATGTGTAACAAGCGGGAGGTAAGTATGTTCTCCGATTTCCCATTTCACGAAATTCTGTTAATTCTGACCTTATTCCCATTTCACGTAGGTCCATTCTGGATTTTATCCCATCTTTAGTCTTACCTGGTATATTCAACAAAGTACCAATGACACTATCACAGACATTTTTCTCAACGTGCATGACATCGATATAATGCCTGACTGTCAAAGAACTCCAATAAGGAAGATCCCAAAATATTGACTTCTTCTTGAATAAAGATTTGTCACTCCGTGTGGCCATAGTACATTGTGATCTCTTACCAAATTCATTGACAAAGTCTTTTACTCTTTCATAAACAAACTCCCCTGGTATAGGTTTAGGTGCACTCCGTTCCTCATTCAATCCATTGAATTCTTTGCGCTTCCTACGATACGGATGGAATTTTGGAAGAAACCTTCGATGACCGAGATATACAGTCTTACCGCCATGTTTTAGTCTTGTTGAATCAGTGTTCTCTTCACATATAGGACACGCTTTAGCTCCTTTGACACTATATCCAGACAAATTCCCATATGCTGGAAAGTCATTAATAGTGCAAAACAACATAGCATGCAAACGAAATGTCTCTCTTCATGAAGCATCATAGGTCATCACACCTTCACCCCAGAGTTTCTTTAAGTCATCAATCAGAGGTTCAAGATAAACATCGATGTCATTTCTAGGTTGTTTAGGGCCCGATATCAACAACGACATCATTACGTACTTATTTTTCATACACAGCCAGGGAGGAAGATTGTATATAACAAGCATGACTGGCCAAGTGCTATGTTGGCTGCTCAATGTCCCGTACGGATTCATCCCGTCTGTACAAAGCCCAAGTCTTAGATTCCTGACTTCTTCACCAAATTCAGGGTACAATAGATCAATCTTCTTCCACTGTGGGGAATCAGACGCATGTCGTAGGATCCCATCATTATTTTTCTTAACATCTGCATGCCATCTCAAATTCTTCACATCTATCGGATTGGCAAACAAGCGTTGAAACCGTGATATTATAGGTAGATACCACATCACCTTGGCAGGAGAACCAGTTTTGGACTCCCCCAAAGTCGTCAATTTATACCGTGACACACCACATTTTGGACAATCTTTCAAATCCGCATAGTCCTTTTGAAATAATACACAATCATTCGGGCATGCATGTATCTTCTTAGCATCCATTCCCATTGGGCACAACAATTTCTTTACCTGGTATGTTGAGATTGGCAGCTCGTTCCCTTCAGGAAGCATTTCTTTCAAAAAAGACAACAATGACGTGAAGCTTTTGTCGCTCCATCTATTGTTAGCTTTCAGCTTATACAATCTCAACACAGCGCTAAGCTTCGTAAAGTTAGTACAACCTGTGTATAACGGTATCTCAGCATCATGCACAATGTTTCTAAAAATGGGAGGTGGATCGGTGTGCTCTATCCCACAACTATCCAGCATCGCATCAACGATGTCTACTGGAACTAGTTCATTCACATCTACGTCATCGTAGGCAATTTCTTCTTCCACACAAGCACTGCTATCGACATCCACTGGTTTCGGGTTTGAAATCTCTCCATGCCAGTGCCATTCTGTATAGCCTTGTATAATCCCGTTGCACATGACATGACTTTTGATTTCGTCACCAGTGTTGACTTTCAAGTTGTTACCGCAATGCCTACATGGACAGTAGAACCTATCTCCAGGTTGTTTCCTATGTTCCTTGGCAAATCTAATAAACTGGTCAAGACCAGAAATAAACTCTGGGGTGCAGCGATTGCGAATGGACATCCATGATCTATCCATTCTATGATCAAAGAGAAAACAAGTATATATTACAACAAGATTAGGGTCTAGGGTTAACAAATACATGTGATGTCATTATTATATATAATAAATGTGTACCACCTATCCCATTCTTGAACACCTAATCTCACTAGTAAGTGTATAATGTGTATTGGGTTTTCAAGAAAATTTCGGCAGCATTTCCCCGTTGTTCTCCAAGTACATATGTACTTAGAGAACAAACGGGGAAATGCTGCCGAAATTTTCTTGAAAACCCAATACACATTATACACTTACATCTTAAGCGAGATTAGGTGTTCAAGAATAGTCCCAAATCGGGGACTATCTAAGATTTACTCCTAATGAGTAAATCTTGGACGGGTTTCTAGGCCAACAAATAATGTGTTGTCATTCTTATACCTAAAATCCTAGTTCTTCAAGTTAGGGTGATTATTGATGTCTTTAAAAGCATGATTGGCAATTTAGGGAAAAGTTCATCATTTACATTCCAAGCATGTCACATGTGTGCATTACAGTTCATCATTAAGCAAGAAGGGTGATTAGGATTCTCAATATACTCAACAATGAAACAAGTTTCCGAAAGAGGTTTGGTGAAGATATCTATAACTTACTTAAACATTCAATTATAAAGTACATATACACTGAATTCAGAATAGCATGACGCACAAAGTTGCAGTCAATATGCTTTGTTCTATCATGGACTATCAGATTGTTAGTAATGAAAATGACAGTCTTTCTTTCTAGTGATATAAGAATATCAAACACATATACAAGAAAATGCTACTATAGTTTCATCTGTTGTGTAGCCTACAACAAGGTATTCAACTTTACTACCCACTGTTCTTTGTGCTTTTTATGATCTTTTGTAGCTATTACTACCCACTGTTCTTTGACAATTTTTATTATTATATAAAGCATGGGAAAGAAGAATGTATATGGTTGTGATAATAAAACATTGTCATCAGATTTCCCACCTGTGGGGCTATCAACACGACCCACCTGCAGATGGTTCCCATATCGGCACTCAAAATTGGGACAAACGAGGAGCAGAACGAGGAGAGGAAGAAGCCGGCGTACCTTGAGGGCAACGAGGTGAAGCTAGCAGTGCCAGAGCAGAGGAGAGCAGCTGGAGGTGAAGCTGGCAGCGCCGGCGGTGAGGATCAGAGGAGAACTGCGGTGACGGCGGCGAGCGGTGACGGCGATGAGGAGAACTACGGCGACAGCGGTGAGCGGTGACGGCGATGAGTGGCGAGCGGCGGCGAGCGAGGAGACGAACGGCGGCGGGGAGCAATTGGGGGAAATCGCCAGACCTAGCGCAGAGTCGCAATGAAACAGAGACAATGGGGAGGAAAAGTTCTGTTTGTGGGGCTATTAACTGTACCATAGGCGTCGGTTATTCAAAAAAACCGACAACTAAAACTAACAGTGTCGGTTCTGAACAACAACCGACACCAATACTTGAACATAGTCGTCGGTTTTAACTACAAAAAAACCGACGTCTATATTCATATGCCGATTAAAAAAATCATTCTCGATTTATGACCATAGTCATCGGTTTCTACTTAAAACCGACGCTTAAAGGGTGTGAAAAATTCCTCGCGGACAGCGCGGGAAAACTCATAAGCGTCGGTAGTTGTAGTAAAACCGACGACCAAAATGTGTCTCGTGAATAACCTTTAATCGTCGGTTTTTTATTTATCAACCGACGCCATATGTCAAATTTTGGAGGAATTTTTTTCGCTGGAAATTTTGGATTTGGCGGTTAATTTTAGGTGTCGGTTTTTTATTAAGTAACTGACACTTAATAAAAGTGGTACCCGTGTCTGGTCGCCCTTTATAGATTGGATGTCGGTTTATGTTATCAACCGACACTGTAGAGTTTAGGTGTCGGTTTATTTATACAACCGACACCTTGAAAAGTGACTTTATAAGCCATTTCTGTAGTAGTGTGGGCATATCAAACAGCTTTCAAGACACCGTTGGGCACCACACCCTACCTCTTTATTTACTGGAAAGTTTTCCATCTTCCCTTTGAACTGGAGCATAAGGCGTTCTGGGCGATAAAACACCTCAATATGGACCAGAAGCTAACCGGGAAGAAAAGGTTTCTTCAGCTCCAGGAACTTGAAGAATTGAGACTTAGTACTTATGAGAATGCCAAAATTTACAAACAAAGGACAAATGTGTAGCATGATGCCCACCTGAAGAAAAAGGACGTGAGTGAAGGTGATAAAGTTTTATTATTTAAATCCTCTATCCGTCTTTTTCCAAGAAAGCTACAAACTAGGTGGTATGGACCCTTCACCGTGGCGAAGATCTATCCATCAGGGATGATGATGCTATATGACAAAGACGATCCAGCGAAGGTCTTCCCCGTGAATGGGCACAGAGTCAAAAGATACTATGAAGATGAAGCATTTGTGTGAAGATCAGAAATAGCGCTGCAAGAAGTAGAAGGATTCGTATATAAGGACTTGAAGCCTGTCGAGCTGACGACAAAAACTACAGCACTCTTTGGGAGGCAGCCCAAAATTTTACTTTTCTTAGAATAGGATGTTATTTCCCTTTTTGAAAAACACTACGAACATTATCAATGTAATAAGGCCCGAGTCAGTGCATGCGCCACATGCACAGACTCTCTTGTTTTAGGGGCCACCGGTTTAGTTTTATGAAGCTCTGATAGGTAATACTATCTGAAGCAGGAAGTCTCCTTTCCTGCCAATGATGTTTTACCCATCAACGCTCTCTTTACCTCTATTTTTCACCTCTACTTTCGATCTAAGTTTTACTTCTTTTTAAATTTTTGTATAGAATGCTCTTCATAGCATTTTTCTACCTTGCTTCTTGAGCAATTTTGTCTTTTCTATCTGTATCGGGAAGAGCTTATGTGCCAGCACAACACACTCATATCGGGCAGGAAGCCCAGTGTCGCGCAAATGGCGCTCGTATCGGGCAGGCATTCTCGGGCTGAGTAATGTATCGCGCGACATGCGAGCTGTGAGGCGTGAAGCATGCTTAAGAAGCCATATCGACTCTTGAAGTGATGGATTAGACCGTGCATCGGGAATGATTTGTCTCTCTTCACGACGTGTGCCCCATTTTTACCTGATTTACCCGTGCTAGCAGTCGGTATAAATAGTGACTGCAGTAAACTGTGTCAAGCACTTGCATTTACTTTTCACCTACTCCCGTATTGCGCATTCAACTCTGTCGCTTCAGCTCTCGTGTCGGCCAACATTCTATCTGCTCCCGTGTCGTCCGTCACGACCTTCGGACGATAAAGGTATAACCTGATACATGTATCGTGCGAGTTACACAACACGCCTATCGTGTCGTGTAACTCGTGTCAGGCATAGTGTATCCCGTACCTTTTTGTTATACCTGTATCGGGCGCAATACTTGAGTTCTTTTTCATATCGCGCGACGCATGCTTGTCACACGACGCACATCTATCGTGCGCCCGACTGATACCTGGTATCGGCCAGGACCCTTGTCACCTAGTTTTGTTTTAATAAGGTTTTAGCATGTATCGCCTTTCAGTTCATCTGTATCAGTTGACACCTTTTCTCATGAGATCATATCGGGAAAATCTTTGTTTTTACCATACCACCCCTATCGCGCGATAAGTTTTGAGTTCTGACGCCTGTAGCCATATCAACCTCCAATCTTGTTTCGGGCGACACGTGTATCGCGCAAGGGCCATATCGGGCAGGTCCCGTTTTGTTAACAATGCACGATATCAGGCACCATATCAGCCAGACCCCTATCGGGAGATAAAACTAATTTACCCCTACCTGATAGCGACTTGTTTATGACGGGCTTGGTGAATTCTTAACCTATTTTGGTTTTTCAAGATATCACCTTCCTTCTATCGGGCGACACAACCTTGCCGCCCGATATCAGATAAGGTGAACCATTCAGCAATAATATTACTTAACATACTTTTGTTTAATATTTACATAAATGGCCCGCACAAAGTAGACAGTCATCCAAGTAGACGAGCACGGCCGGAGGATCAACCCTGAGGCTACAGCAGAAGCCACTGCAGCCGGGCAGAAGCGCTCGAACCCCGACTCAGTGGGGACGTCTGGGGCCGAGAAGAGGCCAAGGACGGAAGAGGCAGTAGCTTCTTCAATGGCAGTAGAACCTCTGGCTCACTCTCCAGGACGATTCGTGCCCAGGGACGAAAAGCATCAACAGAGATACACGGAGTTGGCGGTCAAGATCTACCAGCCAACTCAATTCACCCACCAGCCATCCTTCCACCACCTCGGTATCTTTAACAGACTGGACAATGTCTTGGGGGCTGCAGGACTGAAGACAATATGCTTCATCCTATCTAGATCATATACTGATCTCACAAAGGAGTTCATGTCCTCCCTCTGGCAAGTCCAGAACAGGCCGGAGGAAGTGGAAAGATATGGAGGAGCAGACCAGCTACAGGGTCGGTTATACAACGTTGAGCACGAGATCTCAGAAAAGCTACTCAACAAGATATTCTCGTCCTCAGAAGCCGAGATGGAGATATTGAACAACGGAACCAGGCTTGGCGAGGGTGATGGGTTCAACCCGGTCAACGTCTGGAAGAAACTGACCGGCGAATCAAACTACAAGCCAGGAAGTAAAGTGGCGGCCATCCACTCCTGCTTCTGGAGGATCATCCACAAGATAGTGGCTTGTATCCTCTTCAGCAAGTACGAGACAAGCAACATCTACATCGAAGAACTCCATCTCATGTGGTACATGATGGAGGTCAAGGTGGTCAATTTGGGACGCTTCTTGCTGAACAGGCTTTACCCCATAAAGGATGCCACCAAGGAGTATTGCATGGGTGGCGTCGTCAATCTGATCGCGGCAAGGTTGGGGTACCTAAGGGAGCCGCACAGCCTGTCAAGAACCATAGGTGATGATAGGATTGACATGAAGTTCTTACAAAGAGCAAACATTATCAAGAAGGAGAGCAGACGCTACTTCTACAAGTTTGCAAGAACTTCCAAGCTTATTCCCCTCCCGATCTGCATCAACTATGATGTAGAAAAGTTGGTCTTCATTGAAACAGAAGTCGAGTCATTGGAGGTTGAAGCCGCTTACGCTTCCACCACCAGAATATAAGAAAGGGTGGCTGCAATGGGAGGGCCAATCCCTCTCTATGTCCGACAGGGCAAGTCCTCCACAATTCCTATCGAGCTATCTATCACCTCCGTGCAACCAGTTGCTACCATATCTGAAGCCGACATTGTTGTTCCTGAGCCACCCGCGGCCTCCGAAAAGACAATAGTCGCGGCTACTGACGAGGTGATGGCGATAGTTGAAATCACCAAAATGACTGGGGCGGAAGCAAGACAACAGCCCCGGCGGGAGCTACCGCAGAAGAAGCTGCCGCCGCTCCCGAACCTTCTGTTGTGCCTTCAATGGTAGAAGGGATGGTACATCCTGACGCCAGCAACGGTGCATTTGCTGAGAGCTTAGAAGCAGAGCTCAGGGCTGTGTGGCACACACCGACGCCGCCACCAACGACACCGGTGGAAGCTGCGGAAGAGGTCACCGACAACCGAGTGGTGGAGTAATAGCCACCCACGCCGCGCCCTTCTCCACCACCACAAACAAGCGAGGCAGTGGCAACTTCAAAGATACCAACACCTCAATCAGAGGAGATGCACTCGTAGACGGTACAGATGGGCTCGGAACCACCTGAGGTCGAGCAGTCATCGGGCTGACCTTCATGCGTGAGAAGCATCACGAGATCGAGAGGGTGATCTGACGTAGCACCTCTGTCTTTGGGGGAGATCCTTTGTCAAGAATTCGACCATTTGCGGGAGGTAACGAGCAACCACTCAGTTACCTTTTCTTCCCTTACCCACAAATTTTCTATTTTCTAGCAGAGGCTTAACGAACAGGAGCGGCAGCTGCTAGCTCTATTTGGCCTTCTCGGCCAACTAGAGACATTTAACACAACACTACAGCAAGCCCTCCTACGCCTGGACACAGTTGAGGATGAGCTTAACCAGAGGGATGGCCACCCCCACTCAAGACAGCCAAGGCAGTCTCCATCAACTCCTAGCTCAGGTTCCCAGCCCTCCTCATCAGCATCCTCCTCTGGGACGTCGTCCCCTTCCTTCTCCAGTGGGCTATCCACAACTCCTGAGGAAGGGACGATGCATAAGATAGCCGACGGGGCTCCAGTAGGACATGCGAGCTCCCGCGGCATGGAAGAAGTTGCTCCATCAGCCTCCCTAGACGAAGCTGAAGACAACGACGAATCAATCAGTGTCGGGGAGGACTCTTCTGATGAATCAGAGGGAGAAAGGGGGACATCTACTGTGTTAATGACAGACACCCCTCTAGAAGAAGGAGTTCGAGGGTAGATGCATTTTTTGCACGGTCGGAGATCCCTTCCTTCGAGATGTCAGATTTTGAAAGGAAAGCCATTGGATACTTGACGATCAGAGACCAGAAACTGCTAAATAAGGTCCTGAAGTTGCAAGCTGATGAAGAAGACATCGTCTGGAGCGACGAGTACTTCTCCACACGAAGAGGGAAGCTGAGGAGCATATTCCGCTCCCCAGCCATTGTCTCCAAGAAGTTGTTTAGGGTCCTGGAAGGCGTTATACTTGAGAATCTTAGCACCAGGATAGGCCGACAGCCGATCTACACTGCCACCCCGACCTTGGAAAGAAGTCTGGTGATGGGGTCGTATGATTCTGTGTCGGTGGCCAACATGCTGAAGCATATTGAAGACCACAACACAACCCTGGTGTTGGCCCCTTACAAGCATAGAAAGAATTAGTTCCTGTGCATGGCGGACCTCCAGTATCATGACGTCCAGCTTCTCAACTACTGCAACGAGGAGGTTCCACACTCAGGAAACACGTTCGTACGCCCTGAAGACAAGATCTTGAGGCTCCTTCCACTGCGTCTTCTCCGAGTGATCAAATATGGAATCCAACGCCACTTCAGCGTTTGGAATTTCTTCAGCATTGGAGACTTCCCCGTCCAAGAAGAAGCGGGAAGCAGAAACAGCGCATTTATAGTCCTTTGTACCATAGAGTTGCTTCATGTCTTTGGATTCATAAGGCAACTCAGCAATCAGAACTTCTATCAGCTCATAAGCGTCTACGTGTTGATGCTGATCAAGGACAAGCGCTATTTCCGGGACACAGGCATCCCAGAAGAGCTGTAGGACAGTAATTACAAAGCTGAATCCTCCCAACCTAGTAGCCCTCTAGAAAAAGAAGTCGAGGAGGCCACAGACGTTTACGGGGCAGGCAAGCGGATGGACGTTCTAGAAGAAATACTTTCAAAAGAAGGCCCTGCTTCACCTGATGCTTCGGAAGATATGATCAACAACTTCGACCGTTCCTCGTGCTCTACACTAACACAGGAACATGTAAATGAGATCCTGTAGAAGTTAGCTGACTCTACCCCCGCAGATGTCATCTATGAGGGAGGAAATGTCATAGTCCCAATTGACGATTTAAGGGACATGGTGAAAGAAGGAGGATGTTTGGTGATATCAGTGGTGGCCGCCTACATTCAGATACTATAGAAAAAGTTTGAATATGCATACATAGCCCATCCAATGTTGTTCAACGACATCTGCATTGCCGATGAGTTAGGAGCAAAGCAATCTTTTCTGGCATAGATACAGAGCAGAATGCCACGTGTCATCTTCCTGACTATCCTGCACTACAACCATTGGACGCTCCTGACAATGTACACTCACCCACGAGCAGGAATTTTCTACAACAGCTCAGATAGCAACAAAGATCATCCAGTGCAGTGTACATCGACAGCATTGACACCCCTCTAGCGCTTAGTAAGAAAATACTATACAGAGGTGGCAACGCTGATCCAACCATTCTTGGAGATGGTAGAGAGCAAATGGCACGAGCTTCAGTTCTGCCACAACAGTCCACAACAAGTTCCTCTATCCAATGACTACGGCATCTTCATGCTAGAATGGATCTCTAGATCGGTGACGCTACAACAAACGCCTGACAAGCTCCACCACATCGACTATCACAACAAACGTGGAGAATATGTGTGGGATCTTATAGCTGACGGAGGCGCGCTCACCAGCTAGCCCTCACTGACTTATCACTACCTCACCTTATCTTTTCTCACTACTTTGGGACAGAGTGTGGGATAAGTTTGGGGGGGTACTATATATCAGTGAGGGAGGTATAAAATTTCTCCCATTTTGCATTTTGTCTTTCTTCTCTCTTTTTAGCATACTCGGTGTATATATACATATACAAGTCTGATACAATATAGTGCATATACAACCCCTTGCCTCTATACAATTGTACAAAGACACTCTATAGTAAAAATCTGATACAACTTCTCCCAACTTGTTTTCTCTGTGTCTAAGGTGGTGCATATTTTTGTTATTTTTTTCTAAAATTGCAGTCTCAAAAGACAAAGGCTATAACTTTTCTACTCCAATTTCGAAAAATAATCTCGCAACAACTAAGAGATGTGTATGTGAAGGAAAAAGTTGCCCAAACAAAAACTTGCTTTTGTTTCCCTACCCATCAAAAATCCCAAAAAGAGAGAAAAGCCTTATGAGAGTGAATAAAAGCATGAGAGTTGTGACAAAAAAAATACACACTTGTTTTTCCAAAAGTACCCATCTTTAGGCATGGTAGATCTGGGGCAGTGGTATGTAGGATGTAAAATCACTACTCTAAAGCCAATTGGCTTGGACTGCAGGGACCACACACCCGTTAACAGACCCGTACCTGGATGGAATGATGGGAAACAAGAAAAACCCAAAAAGCCTTAATCCTACCCAAAAACCCAACTTTCTATTCCCAAAAGTTGTTTGGTGTGAAA
Organism: Alisma plantago-aquatica; assembly: GCA_963693085.1. Taxonomy (NCBI): domain Eukaryota; kingdom Viridiplantae; phylum Streptophyta; class Magnoliopsida; order Alismatales; family Alismataceae; genus Alisma; species Alisma plantago-aquatica. The sequence goes on along the minus strand of OY856410.1, from coordinate 1,223,806,867 downwards.
GCTAACTTCGGAATCATGCACCTAAGTCTCGAAAAAGCTGAAGAGAGATTTTTTTCTTAAATAAGGCAGGAAAAATAAATTTCGTTGTTCGTAGTCAGACAAAAATTTTCATTAAGACATCTCATTACTCGCTCAAACCCCTTGTCCGAAGACTATGTCGGGTTCTGAAGAAGTATCGCAAAACAAAGCCTTAAAATATGTACATATTGATTGGGGACAATCAAAATGATAAGTTTGGGGGAGTTGATAACACCCTTTTTGGGGTTATTTATGGCCTATATTTTGTTGTCAAAACTGCCCTCTAAACTATTTTTCCTATCAATTTTGTTATGTTTTGAACAAAACTAAACTGCGCTACGCTCTGGCCAATTTTTGCATCCTTTTGCAGAGTTTTTCCTTGTCTTTCCACCAAAGAGGCCTATCTCGGCCCATGAATGGCGTTTACCTACATCGGCCCTCCTACCAGTCACCCGACACACTCATTACCCATCGCGTAGTAGCCCGATACAGCTGTCGCGCGACACCAGTGTGTCACGCAAGAAGACCCCGTCGGGCGATACACTGCTTACCCGACAGGGAGCTGTACCCACCACGACTACTCTCCCGATGTAGCGTGTCGTGCGATATGAGCCACCCACCGGCAGGCGCCCACCCGTCACGACTACCCGACACTCTTGCAACCCAGCACCCGCTGTGCCGGGCGACACGCATGTCGATCATCCCCGAAGCCGCACTAATGGAGCCGATGGAGGACATGTGGCACCCGAAAAACTACAACTTCTTCCAACCGCTGCCTATAAATAGCAGTTACAGGACTCCGATGGGACGGGTTGGAACCCTAGCGAAAGCTAACTTTGGAAAGCTTCAGGAGCTAGTGTGACGCGTTCCAAGGGTGTGTCAGGCTATACTAGGTGAGCACACCCCCTACCCAAGAGGGGTGGGAGTAGTTCACTTAGAACCCATCCCGGTAGCCGCAGTAGCTCGATACGACCAAGAAGGCCACCCGATGTGTCGGGTTCCTAGATGGGCTCTTGCCCGAGACAGCTCACCCCTACACAGGATACAAAGAACCCGAGAACCTAAGCTACCTTTAACCCGGCATGATACTGATCTCGATACGGGTTTCCCGTCACAGCGTGCCGCCCGAGAGGGTGGTACCCCGATACGGCCGTATCAGGTAGTGAGCTTTGGTCGTTGTGCCTGCCCGTCACTGCCTGTCACCCAATAGGGGCTGGCCGCCCGACACGGGCATGTCAGTCAGAGCTCCCACCTGGTATTGGGTTAGGGACACCTTAGGTGTCTTCTACTGTATATCGCCCTCCTATATCAAGGAGGCGATACCTATCTTCCCTTTTTACAGTCATTTACTTTCATTTATTACGCAATGTAACTAAAACATTTTATACAATACTCATGCTAATGGAATTAGTGGAGTTTTAACACTTATAGATATGTGTTTGGCCCCCTTTTGTTGGATGATTTCTTTTTTTTAGCATCTGAACTCTAGCTTGTATGCTTGGATCATGTTTTGACTAGCTATCGAATCATGTTTCCCATTTCAACTCCCACGAGAGAGGTGGTGTAACTCTAGTGTTTGGTCCGATCAGGGAGTACGAGAGTACCCAGGGTCAGAGTTGCTTCAGTTATCTTTCCACTCCAACCAAGTCCGCTACCTTTGAGAGAGGGTGTTGGAGCTTAGTTGGAGGTACCCTCTTTGAAAGAAGGGGTACTGGATGTTTTCTGCCGCGCTTGTTATGCCTAAGTTTTCTTCTTTTGTTCCTTACCTAGGCAATAGTGTTATCTCCTCAGGTTCTGTTGCACAAAACTCCTAAAAATTGATGAAATGCCAAAACCTTAAATCTTCTTTGTAACTCCAGTTGGAGATAGCTTTTTCTTTGTAACACTTTCTTGTGGCATTTTGTTTCCTTTTATTCTTTTATTTTACCGTTCTTGATCTATCGTTCCCTCGGGAACATTTTCTTGCTCGTCTTTTACCGGAGTGTAGAGTGTTGATTCCGCGTTCTTAGCACGACCACCCTTGTCCCTGTGGTTCAACCCCAATTGCTACTTTGGACCCCGTTATCATTGCGGGGGGCTAAGAGTCGGGTTATTTAAAAGTCTGACTACTTCAAATCCGCTCCTTTTGGACACACGATTTAGGTCGGTCAGTCGTGAACCCTATCACGAGATCTTTTGGTCGAGACATATGACCTGATTTTGGTCAGGACATCCCGCCCTATGATGGTTGTGACACATATCCCTATGAGGGTTGAGACACTGATAACATCTCATTTTTGTGTAATTTTTGTGTATGATTTATGCCTCTGCTACCATACCTTTTATGGATTTCTCTACTTATTGTAGTGCCTTAGTGTCAAAATGTTAATTTCATACATCTTTTACTTTTGCATGGTCATGCTAAGCCATGACCACAGTCAACACCACGACCGGGGTTGTATAGCCCACTAATGACCCTACCGCAGTCGATGCCTCCATTCCCATGTCTTCACACCGTGATTGCGACCCTCTCACTAAAATAATGCCCCGCGGTCAACGTCATACCATGATTGAGGCTCCCCCTCGACCAAGATAGACAACCAGCACACTGTGACCATGATGGAGGTCGCGACCAACCTATACCCCACAGATGAGGCCTAGAGATTAAGTCAGTGGGCAACGTCTATAAATAGACTCCCACCTCGACACATCAAATCATCAGATCATCAAGGACCACGAAGTGCTGCCAAACTTCATAATCACCCACTTCCATACCCATCAGTCTTGGATCTCTGAAGATGGAAGTTAGAGGAGAGAGAAGATTGATTGCCCTCTTCTTCAAAGGAAGAAGTTGTCGCAACCATGAGTACCCTAGATCTAGACTTAAATTACAGTTGGTGTATCACCATCTTCTTTCTCTATCTAGATCTATCATCTTCATCACATTGTACTCTCCCTCTTCATGGTTATCGATGCATCTATCATTCTTTGACGTTGTTATGCTGCCCGTAAATATGTGTGGCTAAACATGTAAATTGGGTTGGGAGTAGCCACTAAGTCTTTTCCAATATGTATATTCTTTCTCCCCTATGAATATATACATATATATATGCTCTTATCAAGATTATCTCTATACTCTTGTTTGTAATGCCTCACTTGTATGCTTAGCTACCATCTTGTGATATTTGATTGTTGGTACCTTAAAAGAATATTACCAACCTTATCCAGTATTATAGAGTAGTATGAAAGCATGAATGTGTTGGAATGCTAAAGCTAATCATCATATGATTTGCTTCATGGTTGTTGGGTCGTCATATCAAGAGAGAGGCTACCTTAAAACCCAGATCTATCCTAATCTCGAGGGAGGAGGGAATATATGTTTTTGATGATTGCTTGTAATCATGATAGGAGTATACGAAGGTGTGTGAGTTTTGCATGTTGGTGGGAGACCTTAGTAGGTGAAACTTGATCCAAGTTTCCTTCCATACCTTTGTTTCTTACCGCTTGTCTAACATATTTCTCTTACTTCATTTTCTTTCTTTTACCTTCCTTTGTTTTGTCTGGTGCATCATCGTTCCTTAAGGAACACCCCTTTTAACCAACCTATTCATTTGGAGTGTAAGAGTGTGAGACTCTGCACACTTAACACTTATCGACCCTGTCCCTTTGCTTCAACCACGTATACTACATCGGACCCCGTATAATAGTTGTGGGGGCTTGAGTTTCGGGTTATAATCTTAAAAGTCTGACTATTATGGATCCACTCTGTTTTGGATGTGCGGTTTAGGCCGGTCAACTTTTTGGCACCATTTTCGGGGACAAGGCAAAATGTTGATGTTAAGAACACGAGTCCACTCACTATACTCATGTGCCTCAAGCTTAGAAATAAACTTGACTATACAAAAACTTTAAATCTGCTACCCTTCGATTTACATAGTATAGTTCGTTTAACACATCAAGTTTTCTAACTCGACTGTGCGGTCTATTCAGGGAACCCCGAGGGAAGTGGATTTATTCAATTCTTCACCTTAACTTCAAGCCAGCATGCCATCTCGTGTGGATGACAGTCTTACTGGGGATGATGGAAATGTAAGGGTTCAACACAATCCACCACCACATGAGACGAATGAAGAAAGAGAAGATCATCACTGAGATGGTCACCTCCATGAGGAAGAGAGATGTGAGGAAGAATGACATCACGACCATCACCATCACCATAGAAGGCATCATAGGAATCACCAAGAACATGAACCTAATAATGAATGTGAACATGATGACCAGAACATTGAGAATGAAGATGATGAGGAAGGAAAAACACTTAGAGAGCTAGCCACAACTAGAGCCAATGAGTCAAGATGCCCAATTATCATCCCACACTTCAATGCAACTAATTTTGAGTTGAAACCATCTATAATCTCGATGATCCAGAACAAGCCCTTCTGTGGGAACTCAAGGAACAAAAATCCATACCATCATCTTGATGCCTTAAAAAATATTTGTGATACCATAAAGATGAGGGGGGTGCCCCAAGAAGTCATTCATTGCAAGGGATTCAATTTCTCTCTTGAATATAAAGCTCTAACCTGGTACCTTAACTTGCCCCACCAGTCCATAGATGGATGGAGATCCCTTGCATATGCTTATGTCACTAAATTTTATCCCACTGAAAGAACTATATGTAATATGCAAAAGATCACATTTTCACGCAAAAACTAGGGGAGAACCTTCACAAGGAATGGGAATGTTTTCAAGAATACCAGGGATTTCCCCCACCATAACTACCGTAAAGGATTTTTGGTAACCACTTTTTACAATAGGATAACACCCACGAAAAGAACTTCACTTAATGCAGCCGCCGAAAGCGACTTTCTTGGTAAAAAATCAAGTAGAACCATGAGGATCATTGATAACATGGTTGCACTGCAAGCAGGAATGGACTATGACAGAAATGAGAGAGGATCGACCAAGAAGGTGGGGTCTGAAGGACTGTCAATCGAAGATAAGGCTTGGAAACCATTACATGTCAGATTTAGAAAATTGCTACTGATGTTAAACAATTAAAAGACACTGGGAACAAGGGCAAGAAACACATAGAGAAAGTCATGAATTGTGTTACATGTGGTGAAGGAGGACATGGAATCAACAATTACATCTATACACGACCAGAAGTGAGTGAAGAAAGTGAAAGCAAAGAAGAAACCGAAAATGTCTCTTATGCCAATTTCAAATTACCAGATCATATGGATTTAACTACGGCAACAAAGAAGCTACTAAAAATGCTCATCAACTAAGTAATTTGTCTAAACCACCTCCAGGATTCGAGAAGAAAAGAGGACCAACTCAATATACTAGAACTACTAGTTATCAGACAAACAAAAATAGCTATCAGAGTCAAAATAAAATATGAGTCGCTAGGGTCAAGGATAAGGCCAAGGATCAAGCCAGGCCAAGGATAGCAACCAAATTGACATGATTGCTCAATTGTTCGACTTTGCAAAGAGGCAAGCTTCGGTAAACGATCAACTTGCGCGAAGTACCATCACCAATTCAGGAGTGTTAACTACAATGCAAACTCAGATGGTAGACATAGGTAGATTGATCAATAGCTTGCCCAACTAGCAGAACTTATGAAAAAACCTTCAGGGAAGATCCTGTCAAATATGGAGACTGTGAAGATGGCCACTCTCTGATCAGGGAGGATGTTGGAAGACTTTAGTACCAACAACACCAAAGCAGAAAGAAGTCATGGTAAGCAAGAATCTGACAAGGTGATTATACCGAAAGAGTCCAAGGGATAAGGGTCAGCTAAAGACAGATGAGAAGAAGAAAATGGAAAAAAGAAGATGGACAAAGAGGTTAAGAACTCATATCCTATAGGAGAAGTTCTTATGAAGAGAAATCCTTATGCCTTAAGAGTTCCCTTTCCCTACAAATTGATCAAGGCACATTTTAAAGAAAAGGTACGAGAAATTTATGGAAGCAGTAAAGAAGCTCCACCTAGATGTCCCATTTCTCGAAGCTCCACCTGGATGTCCTATTTCTTGATACAATTGAAGAGATGCCAACATATGCAAAATTCTTTAAATATTTAATCACAAACAGAAGGAGAGGAGACCATGTTGAGACTGTGCAATTGGAAAAAAATGTCAAGCGGCTTTGTTCAAGATGAGTTACCAACCAAAAGAGAGATCCAGGGGCATTCAACATACCCTTCTGTGTCGGGGAATTAGTTGATTTAGGAGTGAGCATTAGTCTTATGCCCTTGACTCTAGCGTAAAGGCTCGAGTTAATAGATATTGTAAAAATGGGCATGAGAATCGAATCAGCTGATCACACATTTACGAGACTCGTGGGAATAGTGGAGGATGTTCCGATACGAGTCGGGTGATTTTCATACCATGCGACATAGTAGTGATCGACACAATCGAGGACTCTAAGTGCCCAATGATATTTGGGATACCTTTCCTTAGAACTCAGAGGGCTCTAATAGATATAGTAGAAGGAATCATTACTTTGCATGTTGGGAATGATCACATCGACTTCTGAGTATAAGACGCTATGAGAGGACCTTCTCTCTTTGAGTTAGCTTACTTTATGGATAACTACAATCAATACTGTGAAGAGGTGCAAGAGGATAAGGCGATCATTGATCCCCTTATGTGAGCATTGAATAGTCCTGACCCTATAGTGGAAGACCGAGAAGTCATACAAATCCTAGATTACCTAAATCAGATTGAAGAAGAACTTAGTGAGGATGAAGAAATTTTTGAGACCATAAAGTATGCCTCACTTGAGCAAACACCTAAAGAAAAGAGAGCACCAAAACCAAAGCCAGAATTGAAACAACTTCTGAATGGACTAAAATATGAACAACTGGACAAAGAAGAGAGGAATCATGTGATTGTTAATGCCAACTTGATAGATGATCAACTAGAAAGGTTGCCAAAGGAGCTCAGATTGCATAGAAAGGCTATAGGGTATTCAGTAGAAGACATCAGAGGCCTCAACCCTACCTTATGCATGCACATAATACATCTCGAAGAAGCAGCTAAATCTTTAGCTCAACCACAGAGGAAGTTGAATCAAATGCTAAAGGAAGTCATAAAGAATGAAGTTATTAATCTGTGGGACGTTGGGATCATTTACCCCATAAGTGACGGTAACTGGGTAAGCCTTATCCATGTAGTTCCTAAGAAAGGTGGAATGATTGTGATAATAGGTGAGGACAGAGATGAGGTGGCAATGAGAACGGTAATAGGTTGGCATATGTGCATTGACTATTGCAAGCTGAACGTTGCTACCAGAAAAGATCATTTCCCTCTACCATTTATCAATCATGTTCTAGAAAGTCTAGCTCATCATGATTACTTCTATTTCCTGGATGGGTATTCAGGATTCTATCAAGTACCAATTCATCTCGATGACCAAGAAAAGATAACCTTCACCTACATCTATGGCACGTACACTTTCAGAAGGATGTCGTTCGGGTTGTGCAATACACCAATAACTTTCCAACGTTGCATGATATCAATGTTTTCAAACTTTCTAGAAGACATAGTGGAAGTATTCATAGATGAGTTCTCTATCTATGGAACAAATTTTGAAGCATTTCTAAGAAACCTATCATTAGTCTTGCAACTCTGTGAGGAAAAACACCTTGTCTTGAACTGGGAAAATTGCCATTTATGGTCTAAGATGGTATCGTCTTAGGGAATAAAGTTTCCAAGAAAGGAATCAAAGTGGACCTAAGCAAGATCAATGCAATATCCAAACTTCCTCCACCTAAATCCATTATAGGAGTAAGGAGTTTCTTAGGACATGCGAGATATTACAGATGATTTATAAAAGACTTCTCAAAGATTGCTAAACCCCTTTCTAATCTCCTGATTGAAGATGTTGAATTCGAATTCACTAGTGAATGTTTAGATGCCTTCCAAACCCTTAAAAGGGAATTAACAACAGTTCCGATCTTACAATCACTAGATTGGGAGTTACCTTTTGAAATTATGTACAATGCCAGTGATTTCACCATCGGTGTTTTCTTAGGACAGAAGAAGGACAAGAGGCACCATGTGATTTGCTACGCAAGACGAATGTTGAATGAAGCCAAGTAAACTACACCACCACTAAAAAAGAAATGTTGGCTATCATATTTGCCTTTGATAAGTTCTGATCATACTTGGTAAGGTTGAAAGTAAAAGTATACACTGACACTGAGCTATAAAATATCTCATACAAAAGAAAGACACAAAATCGAGACTTCTGCGGTGGGCCTTATTACTGCAAGAGTTCGACCATGAGATCATTGATAAAAACGGAAAAGAGAATATGGTTGTAGACCACCTATCAAGGGTTAGTTTTTGATGAAGAAAATAAATTTCCAGTAAATGACAACTATGCTGATGAGGCTCTCTTGATGGCCCAGTCGGATGAACAAAACCTACCTTAGTTTGTTGACATTTGTAATTATCTCGCCTGTGGGCAACTTCCACTGGAGATCACTTATAATCCGAAGAAAAAATTATTCTTTGATCTATAAAATTACTATTGGGATGACCCACTTCTGTTCAAAAGATGCTCTAACAACTTATATCATCGTTGTATACGGGAAGAAGAAGTGCCCCTAATCCTCAAAAAATGTCATTCCTTGCCTTATGGGGGCCACCACGGAGGGGAAAGAACAGCCGCAAAAGTCCTACAGTCATGATTTTATTTGCCGACTCTTTTTAAAGATGTTGCATCATTTGTCAAGACATGCAAAGAGTGTCAACTTACAGGAAACATCAACCGAATGAACGATATGCCGATGCCTAATTGGGTGTAAGTTGAAATTTTTGATGTATGGGGGGTTGATTATATGAGACCTTTCCCATAATCGAAAGGGAACCAATATATACTTGTTGTTGTCGACTGCGCCTCAAAAAGGATAGAGGCTATTGCCACCCAAACCTATGACTCCAAGGCAGTAATCACACTATTCAAGAAAATTATCTTTCCACAGTTCAGGGTACCACACACTATTATAAGTGATGGGGGGTATCACTTTGTAGAAAAGAAATTTGAAGCTCTATTGAGGAAGTATGGAGTAAAACACAAAGTTGCAACACCATACCATCCCCAAATATTGGGACAAGTCGAGGTGTCTAGCAGGCATATCAAGTAGATCCTAGAGAAGACTATAAGTCATACAAGGAAGGATTGGTCTATGGAACTCAATGATGAGCTATGGGCTTACCGCACAACGTATAATATGCCTATAGGAACGACACCCTATAAGTATATTTATGGGAAGTCATGTCATCTGCATGTCAAATTAGAGCACAAAGCCCTATGGGCTATGAAATTTCTGAACATGGATCTTGACAAGGCAGGACAGAAAAGATTTATCCAACTTTAGGAACTTGAAGATTTGATACTGTATGCTTATGAGAATGGAAGGATCTATAAGAAAAGAACTAAGGTATGGCATGACTCCCACTTGAAGAGCAAGGATGTCCATGAAGGAGACAAAGTTCTTTTATTCAATTCAAGTATCAGGTTGTTCCCCAGAAAGCTATGAACAAGATGGTCCAGCACCTTTTTTGTGGTAAAAATATACCCGTCAGGGATGATGGAAATAATCAGAGACAAGATAGGCTCTTTCAAGATGAATGGGCAGAGGGTAAAAAGGTATTATGAAGACAAAGCTTTTGTGAGAAGGATCGAGCTAAGTTTGGGGGAACCCAATCCTATAGTAGATGAAATGAATGACAAAGTACCAGTATCAGCTGAAGGAGGATGAAACTAGAATGAGAAAGAGTCAAGCTAAAAGACTTTAAACTAGCACTTCTTGGGAGGTAACCCAAGATTTTCTTGCTTTCTTTTATGATTCAAATTTTCCTTTCTCTCATGTTTTAGTCTATGAGCTATGTACCTCTCTCCTTCTAGGTATTTTGGTTTTTCACATCTAAAAAAGTATAAATGTAGTATGTAGATTGCCTTCCTTTCACATAAGTTTTAAATAGGGCTTGGGTGTTTTAGTTTTAGTTAATTGTTTCTATCAACTTGGTTATGCGCACATCACTGTTGTGACGCCTGCCGCAGTCGTGGCACCTGCTTTGCATGACTTAGGCTGCAGTCGTGGCAAGGTTGAGAGCACAACTTGACCTCTGTTGCGGCGGTCTACTCAATCGCGGTCACGACTGCTTCCTAGTATATAAGTAGAACCCTCTTGACAACAATGTTTTCTTTCCCTTCTCATTTTCTAATTCTCGAACATTGGAGAAGCCCTAACCAAAGTACAACCTAACGCAATAAGCGGTTACTACGATCAACCACCAAGCGACATTCGCCGTAAACCCGACCGCCAGCACTGTAACCTCACCGTGACAGTGTTACATCTGCCGCCTCTTTTGTAATGACTTGTTTCGATCTCCTCACTAAGTTGAGGTACCATCACGTGCTTTCTTAGATTGCCACTTTCCCTGATCGTTGCACTCTCAGTCTATTGCATTTTAGGGGTTCATTGCATTATGTGTTTATACAACCCTAGAATCAATTTTTATTATAATGTGGCGATAGTGAGAATCACCGAGAATGATTATGTTCCTTCATTAGAGTTTTGCCGGTGTTTTCTTTCCCATTTTCATCCAAGGTTAGCCCATGGTGGCATTTTGCTTGTATGCTTCTGGTTGTATCGCCGTCGGTCGGTCAGAATTTGGGCAAGAATACCCACCATAATCGTTGTGATCGTGGTCGAGTGGTACCTTACTGACCGCAGTTGTGGCACCAATCATAGCTTTGTCTATTGTCATGATCCTTCCCTATAGGAAGTTTGTCTTGATCGGGTCTAACATCGACTGAGGTCATAGAACCCCACTCCCCATGGTCGCAACATTTCTTTTGCTTTGATAATCACTTACCGCAGTCGCGACACCCTTCTCGATCGCGGTATTTCTTTACATTTATGTCGTGGTAGAGGAATCTCATGCAATTTTTCAAATGCAATATTCAAGCAAAAACAATTAAAAATGAATAAAATGCTAATGCCATGAATAAAATATAAAATACAATCTTGCTAACAACAATTTGAATGTTGAAAATTTCAGAATGTCGACCTCAACTGATGACACTTTGATGAAAAAAGAAACTTCACTAAGGGGTGTGAAGAAAAACTTCGAGAAGATAACCAAAGAATTGAAGGATAACCCCAACCTCTCACCAACAAAAAAGCTTCATTTGCAACTAATGAAGAAGAAATACGAATACATTCTGGCCCATAAGTGCCAGAGGAGTCTGAAGAGTCTCAAGAGACGTCACAGACAGAGACCTTTGAGTACCAGCCTTCTGAAACATAACTAAAGAAGCTGGAGAAATGCAAATATGAAGACAAGGATACAAAAGGCAGAAAAAAGAGGAAATTGATAGTCGTGGAAAAACCAACGGGCCAAGAAAGAGAGGTGGCCCCTATGCAGCCCCATTTTAGGGCTCCATCTTATGAGATTTTGTACTTTATTCACATCTAAACATAGCATAATGAAAGTTAAATCCCCCAATATGAGTATTACTATCAAATGCAGTTATGGGCGTTCTTTGCATTCTTTTTAGGTACTTGGACCATGCTTTAGATGGATGAGAGAGAAGGAAAGAGTTCTAGGGTTCCTCCACTCATGGAGGGGTCCAAAGAAGGCCCCAAATCTACCTAAACCTACCCCTAATGGCCGAGATTTGACCTCAAGCAAAGAAGTCCATTGATGATGAAGATTGAACTTAATTTGGCCACTAAAGACCCCATCACGGTCGTGGACATCCACCACGATCGTGTGAATTATGGCCAAGAGTCACAGTGAAGTCAGTGTTTTTGCACCGAACGCACCACGAATGTGGCCATCAGCACGGCCATGGCCCATTGAAGACACGATGGCCATGGCCATCTGTAGGGTTGTGGCCAACATCAGACATCATGATTGTGGTCCCCCGCAATGGCCGTTGTAATTATGTACAACATCCTCCAAAATCAACAGAAAGGTGGCCCATTTTTCACGTGAATGACCATGGCCGTGGCCATTCACCATGGTCGTGGCCCTTGAAGACTTCCTTGCCCATGGCGCTCCCCACACCCATGGTGAACTGAAGACAAAGATGACCTCCAAGTCGCCATGCCCATGGCCTCCTCCTCCAACACAGCTGTGGTACCACAACACGGCCATGGTACCCCTTACCCAGCACGACCGTGGCTCCCCACCACAGCCATGGCAACCACATATGCTTAGCCTTTCCATTCCCTTTCACACCTTGGTCGTATCCACACCCCCATGATCGTGCCATGCAACCCCCACCACAGTCGTGGCCCCTCAACAAGTCGTGGTGACAAACTAACCTTACCCATTTTCTACACTACTTTTCCTATTCTACCCCTACTTACCCTAGTGCTTCCCCACCACCTATATATACATAGGTGGCAGATAAAGCATGCAGGTTACACTCCCCCCAGCCTCCATCACTCCTCCTCACCCTCTCTTGAGCATTCATTGCACTCCCTTTGCATTAATGCTCTCCACCCACCATTTCCACCATAGAAACCTAGTTTTCTAGGTTTTCTACCATAACCCCCTCCATTTTCATGCCCATCAGCCATCTTGGAGGAAGGAGGTCGTCCCCTAGCAGGTGAAGAAGGAGGATCTACTTCATGCTCCATGGAGTCCTATCCCCTTCTTCTCATTTCTTTTACCTTTTCTTTGATTATGTTTAGCTAAGCCCCTAGTGGTGGGCTGTTTGGGGGTAAAAATGTGACTTTGGTACCATGTTGGGGGAGCATAATTTGTAATGAAAATAATTTCATTCTATGATGATTTCCTTTGCTTCTATCTCATTTCCCATTATCTTGCATGTGATTTTTGCTCTTAAACTTAAATTGCTTACTTTGTGATGTTTGATGACACTTTGCTTCTAGGAGGAATTAGAGTGTGTGTAGCAATCTTAGGAATGGCACTACTACAGAACAGGACTTTAACGTCGGTTAATTAAGGGCTTCAGTGTCTGTTTCCAAGCGACACCCAAGTGGGTGCCGCTAAAGGTGGACCCCTTTGGCGTCGTTCCCAACCGACGTCAAAACGCTTCTCGCCACCGAAAATGTGCCAGCAAAGGGACTATAGGCGTCGGTTTTGTAAGAAAATTGACACTATAGAATGGTTATAGACATCGATTATTAAAAGAACCGACGTCAAAACGCTTCCCGCCACCAAAAAACGTGCCAGTAAAGGGCCTATAGGCGTCGGTTTTTAGAGATAACTAATGCCATATCAGCTGAACTGATGTCGGTTTTGTGCTAATAACGGATGCCATATCCCCTGCCTGCTACCACAGCCGTGCTTCCCAGCACAGCCATGGTTCCTGGCCACATAGACGTCGGTTTTTTATCAAAAAGTACCGCCGTATGTCTTTGGTGTCGGTGTTGTTCAAATAACCGATGCCTATGTTATGATTTTTTTTTTCTTATCAGTTTGTAGGCCCGCTGTATGGCTGGTCAGCAGGATGAGAACATGCAGTTCAGTTCTGAACTGTAGTTTATGACATCCATTGATATCAGCCAACAACAGGCCACAAACCTGCAAAATTAACAAGATGGACAATATTATATATATGTGATTCACACACATGTATAAGCACATTTAACTCATATTATGTTTTCATCACACACATGTAGAAACAAGTAGCAACCTACAGTTCCATTCATTTCATCTCTTTTCACATTCAGACACATGTAGAAACATTTATATATTGATCATCTTCACACCCATATGACAATTCATACAAATTCATTCACATTCACACAAAAATCATTATGAGAACAAAGTTATTCTTTATTCATCATTATCATCATTGTCAATAAAATTATATCTAAAAATTCCCACTCTTTGTAGGGCTTTTGCCCATTCTTCTCTTACAGCATCTAATTCATCTCTCGTATAGGGAGCATGTACATCAAAATGCTTTCCACCTGTGCTGAAGTCAGCAGTTTTAAAGACCTACAAAGAGAATGACGTATATATATAATTAATAATATATAATAATATTGATATATTTCATATTATCTAATGAGACTATGTATAATACATGTTGTATCTTATCGATTTCCATTACGGCGTGTTTGATGATTAGGTCCATAAATAGCATCACATAGTAGGCACATGCCCAGTCGTTGTCTTGTGTAGCACACTATAAATTGAAACATACAAAATATTCAAAAATACAAATAAGCACAGTTCACATAAATAATATATACATTGGAGTCAGGAAATTACTTTCACATTCTCCCAAATTAGTGATAGATCCTTTTTCCTGGGGACCTTTCCTCCAGCTTTTTTGTACTCTTGTAAAGCCCTACATATGTTAATGTAACCCATTAAATTGCATAATTAAATAGTAATGTAGTAACAGATGTTAACAGATATAAAAACATGAAATATTTCTCACGAGAATAATAGCCTTTTAATTGCATGTCCATATAATGTATCCAACTCATTCCCCACAGGATCTAGATAATAGACAGTGAATGTCTTGGGGACAATAACTAGTAACTCTCAATGCCTACCACTATAGGTAAGAAAGTTAAAAATTAATAACTCAAAATCCACAATAAAAATATAATTTTCTTAAGTCCAAATTATAAGAAAAGTAAACTTACTCGACATTGAATGTTATATGCATATATACACAAACATATCATCTTGAACATACTAGCTATTATGTCATAAAAATACTTACATAGGATGTGCTAGGTGGTGGGTCTATAGGATTACTCCCAACCTCTGCAGTACGAGTAGTAGGAGAAGAGAGGCCCGCCACAGGTACTGTCTGAATGGCAGTCTAAGACGCCTGCCACTTGCTAATTGCTTCATGGAGTCTCTGATCAAGTACTTCCTCAACTTTCCTATTAATTAATGAATCTACCTATACATGGATAAAAGAAACGCTAGCTTCTGATTATTGAATTCCCTTTCACAATAACATTCTAAAATAAGAGAATAGGTTACCTCAGCTTGTGAAAGTCCCGCTTTTGGGATAGGTTTGTGCTGGGATGGCCCAAAGAATGCTTTGATGCCCACACCAGCTCCTGCACCCCTAACACGTCCAGGATGCTCTAGGTTACCCAGAGCAACTGTCAGTTCATCCCTTGTGCCCTGAGGGATGAACTTTCCTTCCTTCCTCTGCTCGTGCAGCTCCCGCTAATCACCATCAACAAAAATTAGTAAGTAAACATAACAATAATCAATATCAATCGATTGCTCTAAGAGTTGATTTTTACCATTTTTGCAGCCGCCTCAGCATTTGCGGGCTTCGGTATGTCTCCCTTCTTTTTTTTGCCTCCCAGCTATCCACATAGCATGGCGAGGCAGAGGTGCGGGAGTAGTATTAGAGGACTCTGCAGTCTCCTGAGTAGCAGTAGGCTGAGCAGACTCAGCCTGTAGTCTTTGGTGAATACATGCATATCCTCTTGGACCCATTGTGTGGTCGTGCACATTCAGTGCACGCCTTACTCGTTGAGTATCGCTTAATACCTAAAGGTTAATCTTGAATAGGTGAATACATAAAAATGTATATTAATTAAATTGGGAGTGGCGCTTAATATCTTGAATTCATCTGTTTTTCTTTGGGTAACAAATGCCTCCCAGTCTTTGGGGTCCAGGTAGTTCCATTGCTGTGTGGCTTCCTTCTACCTAAATTTATTTTTTAAAGAGAATACAAACAAAAATTATTAGTGTAGAATTAGTGAAATAGTGATCAATGTCTAGAATTGGAAATCAATCAAGAACCTCTTATCAGCATCGCGTATGTAATCTCAGGTGAGATTGGTCCTATAGTTCCTTAGGACCCTCCCACAGCATTGCATCACACATTTACGATGCAGCTTTTCATCTAGATCAAATATGCTCTGCAAATTAAATAGAATTGCTATTAACTAGTATCCTTAAAATTAGTAATCTACACAAATAGAATTACAAATAATAATAACTCATGCATAGTTCCTTCCATATGTGGTCTTTTTTCCCCTTAGGAACTTTATGCCAGGATTCTAGGATAGGACTGCAATGTCTGCGAGTAAGAACCCCAATATATGAAACAAATGAGTTGTGGTTCACTCCATATGGATTTCCTACATGATAGAAATCCACAGCCAATTTGGGTCCATTGCCCCTTTGTTGTATTAACTTGTTCATCATTATGATGCCCCTCACTTTCTCAATTTCCTTTTGTTGCTCATCAAGTGCTGTAATTTCTTTAGGGGGTACATCACCAACCTAAAATTTGATAAAAAAACACACTTACATGATATAATTATAAATGAACATATAGATAGAAACCTCAGGGATATATTCTTAAAACTTACATTGTCAGGCGGCGCAAGCACGTCCTCACCCTCACGGTGATCATCAGCATGGTCATCATGGGAATGCTCAGCCATCTGAAAGTTCACATTCAAATTATAAATTTCACATTGTAAAGTAACACTATTTGTAAAGTTCACATTGTAAAGTACACATTCACATTGTAAAGTAATTTACATTGTAAAGTTCACATTCACATTGTAAAGTTCACATTCACATTGTAAAGTAATTCACATTGTAAAGTTCACATTCACATTGTAAAGTAATTCGCATTGTAAAGTCCACATTCACATGTAAAGTTCACATTCAGAAAAATAAAACATATAAAAAATATAAACATTCATGCCTCTAATATTGTGATCTTTTATCAATTAACAATCCTTCATTGTGATCCCCGTGAACATACAACTCATTGTGATCCCCAACTTCAATGTTTGGTGGTGTTGGCAACCCAACTGAGAATGGACTGGAGTCATCATACTTATCATAGTACTCTTCTTCATCTATAGGATCTTCAATGAACTATCTTTTACCATGAAGAACAACCGACCATTTATCATTTGCAGGATCATCGATATAAAATACTTTTTTCGCCTGTGATGCCAATATGAATGGTTCACCCTTCTCCTAATGAGTAAATCTTGTACGGGTTTCTAGGCCAACAAATACATGTGATGTCATTCTTATATATAATAAATGTGTACCACCTATCCCATTCTTGAACACCTAATCTCACTAGTAAGTGTATGATGTGTATTGGGTTTTCAAGAAAATTTTGGCAGCATTTCCCCATTGTTCTCCAAGTACATATGTACTTAGAAAACAAACGGGGAAATGTTATCGAAATTTTCTTGAAAACCCAATACACATTATACACTTACATCCTAAGTGAGATTAGGTGTTCAAGAACAGTCCCAAACCGGGGACTATCTAAGATTTACTCCTAATGAGTAAATCTTGGACGGGTTTCTAGGCCAAAAAATACATGTGATGTCATTCTATAACATTGATTTCAACATTTCGAGTGTCCATGCATGTTCATCATCAAGATAAAGATTACACATATATTAGTATGACCTAGGGATGGAGAGATTCATAATTGATTTCAAAATTTCAAACTAGCTCATGCATTATCATCAATCTACATCATACAACAGGGATTCATGTAGATGTTAGGGTGACACATCACTACAAAATTAGAGATTTAACATTAGGATTTTAATATCTTAGATAGACTGATCACACGATTTCAGCAATATAGTTAATTTAAGATTATGGTGAAATGTGTATTAGGGTTTTAATATCTTAATTCAACATGCATCAAAATTTACAGAATTAGGTCAAGCATTAGTATTGAATTGCAAATGTATCTTCTTCTTCCTGCTCCCTCCTTACCAAATGGATAAAAGCAAGGCCATGACCATGTGGGCTGGCCACGGCCGTGGCTGTGTTGGCCGACCATGGCCGTGTTGGCCAGCATGGCCGTGCTGTCCAGCACAGCCGTGGTCGACCAACACAGCCATGGTCGTGTCCAGCCCACAGGTTGTGCCTTGATTTTATCCACCATTTGGTAAGGAGGGAGCAAGAAGAAGAAGAGGTGGAGGAAGAAGAAAGGGTGGAGGAAGAATAAGAGGCAGCAGCCTATGTGTCAGTGGCGTTGAGGAAGAAGAGAGCAGCTAGGCGTCCATGTCGTCAGCGGCAGCGGTGTGAGGAGCTAGAGGGTGGGAGGAAGAAGACATCAGGGGGCGGCAGGGGCAGCGGTGTGAGGAGAAGCGGGCGGCGGCTTGATCAGGCGGCAGTGACGAGCAGGGGGCAGTAGCTTCGGGCGGGGGCTAGAGCTATTTCACGATGAAACAGAGAGAATGGGAAGTGTCTGTGTTTCTCGATCGATCGGGGGTTATTAAGTTAACAAAGGCATCAATTATTTAAAAAACTGACACCTAATATCCATCAGCGTCGGTTGCCAGGAAAAACTGACGTCCATTAGACAATCTTAACTTTAAAAATTTTCACGGGGTCGGTGCACGAAACCTTATCAGTGTCGGTTTTTCCACTAAAACTGACGACCTTTGGAGGTAATTTTTTTGTCTTTAGGCATCGGTTATTAGGCCAAACAACCGACGCCATATGTGAAACTTTGGGGGTAATTTTTTTTCGCTCAAAAAATTGGATTTGGCGGGCTATTTTAGGCGTCGGTTCATTATAGGGATCCGACACTAAATAAAAAGTGATACTCATGTCTGGCCGGTCTTCAAATATAGATGTCGGTCTCTATAAATATCCGACGGTGTAGGGTTTAGGTGTCGATTTTCAGTAATAACCGACGCCTCTAAATGTGACGTTATAAGCTATTTTTTTAGTAGTGTGGCTCCTAGGTCCAATTAGTGGATCCCTAGCTATCCCCCTTTGCTCTTAAATACATATCCCTCCTTCTACAAGTGAGTGTGAGATCTAAGTGACTAGTGTAAGTGTGATTAGTGCAATTTCCTAGAGCTTTCTAAAGGCTAGATGGCTAGTAGCATGAGGTGAAAAACCCTGATCTCTACTCCCATTCTTACCCTTGGCTCTCAATTCCCCTAATACCACTTACCCTAGAGACCTAGACTTGACAAGTCCTATTAGAATTACACCTAACCCTAGTTCTCTAACTAGTAGTATAGGGTACATTCTAATAGCGCTTGCCTTGTTGTTTGGTTTAGTAATCTAGATTGAGTTGTGATAATTGCATGCCATGTTGACACCCCACAACTAATATCAAATCACATTCCCAAATGGCCCACCTACCTAATCCATTGCTTGAAACCCATCTTAATCTTCTTACTTGTTAATGCTAGTGTAGCTTAATTGTCTTTGTTTCTTCTAGTTAATTGCTTAGTCTTGCTAGTTAGGGTTAATCTAGATCTTTGCTTGCTTTAGTGGTTAACTTAGATCTTAGTTGCTAATTGCTCTACTAGAGTAGTGTAGTTAACCTTTGCTCCTGTTTAGCTAATTGCTTAATCTAGTTCCTTAGACTTGTTTTCTTAGCTAGGATAATTTAGGGTTTGTGATAACTTAGATTTCATATTGCCTTTACTTACATGTTCATTAATTTTAACAATCAAAACAACCCCTTTTAAACCCTTCAACCCTAGTCTCTACTCTAGAAACATAGCTAATGCTAACTTAGCTCTAGTGCCCCCTCTGTTCCTGAGGATCGACCCCTACTCTTTCCTATCATCTATACTACAATAGTACCCCGTGTTTTTACGGGTGACCTATTTTGTGTTTTGATCGAGTCTTGTTAGGGTTTTTAAATATTGAGAGATCTTGTGTGTTCGAGATCTGTGGAGTTCATCTAGTCACCTCCTGTTGGCTAGTGTGCACACCTCTATCTTGTTGTACCAAGCTTTCTGGCACCGTTGTCGGGGATAGGGGCACTCAACCTAGAAATCTAGTATAGCTTATCCTTTACTATTGCCCTCATCATTTCTATTCTTTATTATTTGTTCAATTTTTCATATTGCCATTCTAACTTGGTTTCTGGTTGTTTGTTTGTGTATTGTGCAGGTGACTGCTATGCATGTTCCATACGTGTTCTACTTGTACCGACTTGGTGTTGTACGACCCCAAGATAGGTAGAAGGAGACGCCAAAGATGCCGCAACCAACACTGAGAAACTGAGATGGGTGACCACATGGAAAACAACAATTCTCATGGAAATGCTCAACCACCACCAACACAGCCCAACCACCCCCTCCATTAGTATTTCATCCTGGGGGACTACAATTCTCCCATTGCCACCCTAGTTGACCAAATTTTGGGTCAACAGTTCTCCATTTCACCCACACTCCTTGGACTCCTCCCTACCTACTCTGGGATAAAGAATGAAAATCCCTACCATCACATCGATGCCTTCCTTGAGACTTGTTCCACCTTTCGTACCCCCGCTGCTACCAATGACTCCATCTGGAGGACTCTCTTCCCTTTCTCTCTTAAGGAAAAGGCTAAAGAATACATTTTAAAACTGGAGTTGGTTACTTGGAATGCGGTCAAAATGAGTTTCTCAAGAAGTTCTTTCCAATTGTCAACCCGACTCACATGATAAGATGCATCACCACCTTTGCCCAAAAGGAAAATGAACCTTTCCACAAGGCATGGGAAAGGTTCCAAAAGCTCCTTCACGACTGCCCCCATCATGAGGTACCATTGTGGCAGATAGTCCAAGCCTTCTACACTGGGCTTGAAGAGTTGAGCCAGAACAATGTTGATTCATCCTGTGGAGGCACATTCATGGCGAAGCCACCCAAGGAGTCATGTCCATTGTTTCAACACCTTGCTGAAAATTCCTTCCATCAAGTTTCTACTAAAGGGGAACATTGCAGCCAGAACTACATCCCTCCACCTCCTCCCATAGCTCCAGCCCACACCGTTGCCAACCCTGACATGATGAAGATGATGGAATACATGATGAATATGATGAAGAGCCAAGTTGGTGGTTCTTCTAGTCAATCAACCATGGAGGTTGAAGCCAAAGAAGAGGAAATCCATGCTTTGCACTCTTTTGGAAACCAGAACAATCAAGGTGCTATGTCCAACACTTACACTCCCGAGTGGAGAACCATCCTAATTTTTCATGGAAACAACAAAATGAAGATGGTCAAGGACAAGGGCAGCCAAGGCCACGATATAGCTCCAAGTTTGAAGATGAAGTGCTTGGAAGATTGAGAAGTTTGGATGATGTGAAGAAGGATGTATCCTCACATGGGCATTCTATCAGTTGTCTTGAGCAAATATTGGACAAAATATCTCTCTCACTTTCTAGGAGGGAGGGAGGAAGGAAGACTCCCATCTCAACCAATGCCAAATCCAAAAAATGATGGCACTTTCCTAGGAAATGCTCAAAGTGGATATGCTCCGCCTTCATATCAAGCATCACCAAATCCCTATGCTCCACCACCTCCTCAAGCTCCTCTTAACTATCAATATGCTCCACCTCCACCTCACTCATACCAACAACAACCTCCACAATACCACCCCCATCCACAACAACCATAACTACAACCACAACCACTACAACAATCACAACCACAATTCATCCTTTAAAATCCCAACTCACCCCACCAAAGACCACCACCACCTCAACAGCCACAACAAAATCCATAAGCTTCCTCTTCCTCCACCCATGAGCATGTGAAGGTAGTGACGGTTTTGAGGACTGGTCAGACTTTGGAGCAGACCAGTGATACGATTGTTGTTTATAGAGTAGTCAGTGAGGATAGAGGTGATATTGTGATTAGACAGGTTGATACTAAGATACAACTTGATGATATTGTGATGAGAGCTAGAGTTGATATTGTGACATCGAGCAGTGATACTGTGATACCGAGCAATGATACCGTGATTCCTGTGATTCCAGTTGATGATTCTATTGATCTGAGCTATTTGGGAGCCCAATTCCCCCCATTTCTTGATGCTCTTAAGGATCCTTATGTTGAGAGAAGAAAGAAGAAACGTACTGAAGATATCATGGAAACCTTCAAACAAGTGAAGATAAACATTCCTCTTCTTGATGCGGTCAAGAAAATCCCTTCCTATGCTAAGTTTCTGAAAGATTTCTACATTTTTAAAATAAAGACAATAGGGAGAACACCCAAGAAAATCAAGCTCACCAAGAAAATGAGCTCAATTCTACAACACACCATGCCAAGAAATATGAAAGACCCTAGTGCACCCATCATTTCATGCTACACTGGGGCACATCGCATAGACCAAGCCCTTCTAGACTTAGGTTCTAGTATTAACTTGATGTCATATGATGTGTTTGCTGAGCTCCAGATGGGACAATTAAGTCCGACTCATTGTACTTTGTAGTTGGTTGACCAATCAGTGAAGATTCCTATAGGGCGTGTTGATGATGTGCTTGTTAGACATGATGAAGAGACTTCTTCTTTCTTCCCCGCTGACTTCATTATTTTAGACATGGAAAAGGATATAAGAAGGGTACCTATAATCTTGGGAAGGCCATTCTTAGCTACAATTGATGCAGTAATTCATGTGAGAATCAGGACTATGTATGTGACATTCATGCACATGAAGATCCAGTTGACCATCTTTAAATATTTAACAATAGCTGAGGTGATAGGAACCACTGAAGAAGATTGTTATCTTGTTGAATGCCTTGATGAGATTGTGGAGGAATGCCTACCTGTGTGGATTCAGACTACCACTCAAGGTAGAGGTTTAGAGCCAATAGTTGAGTTCCCCAATGATGATAATGAAGAGGATGAAGTGAATGAGCTAGCCTTAGTGGCTACAAGCGGAGACCTCCCATCAATTTTTGAACCATTAAAGAACTCTCTTAAAGAACCTCTAACTCTTGAGCTAAAGTCACTCCTAGAAGGATTGAAGTATGCTTTTCTAGGATCCAATGACACCCTCCTAGTGATCATTTCTTCCATTCTCTCTCCTGAACAAAATGAGGCATTGATGAAAGTCATGACGAAGAACATCCAGGCCATTGGATGGTCTATTGCTGATTTGAGGGGCATTGACCCCTCCATTTGTGTGCACAAGATCTATTTGGAGGATGATGCAAGACTGACCCACCAAATGCAAAGGCAGTTGAATCCAAAGCTAAAGGAAGTTGTAACTCAAGAGGTTGTGAAGTTTCTAGATGTTGGGATTATTTATCTAATTTCTGATAGCGCATGGGTGAGTCCCATCCAAGCTGTACCTAAGAAGGGCGGGATCACAGTGGCAGAGAACGCGGATGGTGACCTTATGCTGGTTAGAGAACAATCAAAGTGGAGAATGTGTGTTGACTATAGGAAGATCAATGAGAAGACTAAGAAGGAGCATTATCCTCTCCCGTTTCTTGACCAGATTCTAGAGAGGATAGTGGGGCAAAACTTCTACTGTTTTCTTGATGGATACTCTGGGTACTTCCAAATTGTTGTGCATCCTGTGGACCATGCTAAGATGACATTCACTTGCCCAAGTGGTACATTTTCTTATCAAAGAATGTCATTTGAGATGTGTAATGCCTCTTCTACCTTTTAGAGATGTGTGACCTCAATCTTTGCCGATATGCTTGATTCATCTCCTGAAGTGTTCATAGATGATTTCTCAATTTTTGGTAAAACCTTTGATGAGTGCTTGCTCCATTTGGCTGATGTTCTTGAGAGATACGTCAAGGCTTGCCTAGTACTATCTTGGGAGAAGAGAAATTTCATGGTACCCGAAGGCATTATTCAGGGTCACTGAGTTTCAATGGATGGGATTGAAGTTGAGAGAGCCAAGGTGGGCCTTATTTCTACACTTTTCATTCCTTATACAATAAGACATGTCTGATCTTTCTTGGGACATGTAGGCTTCTACCGCCACTTCATCAAAGATTTTAGTAAGATCTCGAGACTTGTATGTCACTTGCTGGAGAAAGATGTTGAGTTTCATTTTGATGACAAGTGTGTAAGTAGTTTAAGTCATTATGGAGTTTCCTTTAAAATTTGGGATTAATTGGTCATTTAGTTTGGGAGATACGATTTTTGTAAGAATCCCTAAAGTGGAGGGATTTCCATTAAATGTCACAATTTCAGTAAATAAGAAAATTTATTTTTAGTCATGCGAATAACATGTGTTGTTGGATCCTAGATCCAACAATGGTTGCTCATCGTCTACCCCAGACATAAAAGGAAAGACGGGGTACAGTAACCCCGAGAACCCTTGGACACTACCTCTCTCCTTGATGCCTTTTAGTTCCTGGAAAGCCTCCCATTGAAACTGGGAGATCCTTTCGGACTTTACTATCCCCTATTTCTTGTACTTCCGTGAGGGATTGGGATTTCCCCAAATCCCAGTTCATCTAGGAAACTAGAGTTACGTGGAGGGAAGACAACCTTGTAGCCCTACCTATAAAAGAGGCAATATATTCTATCAAACCCAAGGAGCAATTCTAGCAGGACAGAGGATGAGAAATCACACAGAAACCCATTTGTGTCCCCACTCTTGATCCCCTATTCTATCCTCATGAGTGCTACCACAACATGCAACTATTTCTCCTTGTCTGATGTATCCGAGACCATCATTAGGTTCAGTTTAGTCTTGCAAAGGGAGGCACACTAGTTTATGGGCCCCATATACCTTGATGCCCCAAGTCAACAACTGGGTTGACTAGCGCAGGACCTGGACTTGCCAACATGAGGCGATCAAAGGTAGGAGACGAGAAAGAATAAAAGTACAGGTCTACCCTCCGATGCGCAAGGCCTTAAGCCCAAGGACACGAGGACATCATCATCTTTCCATCATGACGTCCCAGCCCCCTGATCACTTGGAGCACGCCATCAGCATGTATGAGGCCCATTGGCTTCTCCCTATTCACGTGGAAAATGAAATAGGAGAAAATGATGACATGGCAATATGTCATTGGCCCAAATGTAACTTATCTTGTGAAATTCATAATTATTGATTGGTAACTCAGATGGCAATAAATTATACATGAACGTTGATCTGAAAAATACTTAGAATTCAATAAAAATATAATGGAATCTTGATTCTGCTTGCAATGGGAAAAGTATATAAATTTGTCACGTTTAATGATGTTACTAATAAAAAACCCTAAGTTTTGATTATTATTGAAGTTAATGATGTTCTTTGGATAATCTAAGCCAATATTAACATGTTGTTAATAAAAGGAAGATTTAGATCTAAAAATATAATATTTGTGCTTAATTGGCTCAGTTTAGGGTTCCATGTATATGAAAGTACAATAATGGGCCTTTTTGGTAATACTGTCTTTTAACTATTTAATTATAAAAATCCATGAATAAGATAGAGATATTATGTTCTGAAGTCGATTTGAGAATAAAGACTCTTAATATAGATAATGTATGTAATTAGGATGTAGATAGTTGTTTTAGGGTTTGTTGACCTAAAAAGGTAAATTTTGGGAAAAGATTTGTGAAACCCTAAGGAAACCCTAATTCAACCTAGAAACCCTAGAAGGGATTCCTAAGTCAATAAAACAAGTTTATGATGAGTATGTAATGATTAGGTAATACATGCTTTTCCATATTCTGACTACTTGTGTGTTTTTCTTGATTAGTTGATTGAACTGCCGAATTGGATTGGATAGTTGCTTGATTCTTTGAGATCTCCAAATCAGGTATGTGGTTATTTTATGATTACTCATTTTAGTTTCACGGCAATTCCTGAGGTTTCATCAATTGCGTGAAAATAACTGCTTGGTTGACTTTATTTTCTGTAATCTATAAAGTGACTATGATTATCATCATGTAAATATATATATGACTTTCCTGAACCTACATACCATTTCTAGATGTAAGATTTAAGAGGACATAGGCCAGGAGGGAAGGTCAGAGGTGGTCAAGCCCCAGAGGGAAGATCACAGGGCACCCAGAGAGGTGACCCATAAGGTACCAAGCTTAGGATGGAGAAGGTAGCCTAAAGTCCCTTGCAAGGACTAAACCCTAAGAGAGGGTATCCCAGAGGATGAGTAAAAATGGTTGTGAAGTCATAATGAAAATGTAATCTTGAATTGTTAACAACTATTTGATGTGATTAGGTTGTTATGAAATATGTGCAAGATATTGGTTGTCACCACATACCTGTATATTCTTTATACTGACCGACGTTTTGTTTGTCAGTGTTTTAGGAATACTTAAAAAAGGACAAACAGTAAAGTGATATTTGAAGAATAAAGCTAATTAAAGAAAGGAGGATTTATTCAGATAGAACTCTACATTGGGTAAAGTTTCAAACTCCTATTTTTTGAAAGGTATGTGAAAAGTAAATTTTATCCTACTTTAAGCTTAGTCTCTAGTAGAATTTATTGATTATTTTTTATTATTTGCAAAACCATTGATCTTGTTTTGGGATAAAGGCACCAACTTATTAGCCTTCCTTAAGTGGGGGTTGCTGAGGGGTGGGGTCGTTACAATTGGTATCAGAGCGAGGTTTTCCATTTAATCTCTAATAACTATTAATTTTTACAAACTCTTTAGAGACCAAGGGAGTTATGACATGATTTTCCAATGATGGGGGTGTCTATAAAAGGATCGCAATCTGGGGGCTGGCAAGATTTTACTCCTTCGCTAGTCAGTCTATGAGGACTTCCAGATTCTGTGTGACTTCCTGGCCGAAATTGGAAAAATTAATTCAAAATAAGATACCTCTAGTTCTTCTCTCATCTATCTTCTTCCCTTCTCTACCATGTTTCATTGAATAAATTTAAGAGATTAGGGTTTATCTTTCCATCCCCTCTTGAGTTCAGGGTAAGCATAATAAGGATTAATAAATCCTCCACTAAATAATAAAAAGCATGTAAGAAAGATGTCATGGACATAAGTCTAAATGATGAAACTTAGATTGAGTTTGTTACATGATTAGGCTGCATGGTCTATATTGTCGTGCTCTCAAGAGAATGCTAAGGTTAGACCATCTTTTAGGAAGATGGGGAGAGGGACATCCTTGGAGGAAGAAGCCTTCAAGAAGAGGAAGAGACTTGACGCATCCTCTGAGGACGATGCTCAACCCAAAACCTTAAGCGGTGGATACAGAAAGAGAATACACGAGGAATTGGATATCATAGTTGACCATGCATGTATGTACGTGGGTTAGATGTTCATGCTTTACAATAGAGGTTTTGAGTTTGCATGAGAAACGTAGATGAGGTGTGGTTGTTTGACCCCTAGTGCCTTGTGGTGACCCGACCTTGGGTGGTTCGTTCCTTTTTAGGGTGAGGGATAGCTCCCTCCCTGAGAAGGTTAGTGGTGACCATATAGGAACCCTAAGGGGCATATATGAGCAGAAAAGAGGCATGAACCTACGTAGAAATGAGTGAGAGCAAGGTTGGCAGTAGGTTTTAGACCTAAGCCAGAAGGGTTATGCTTGTGAGTTTATGTGATAGGCATGTAGAGATTTGAGATGATCTTGGTTGGACATAAGATTTAATAGTACGTTTCATCTAGGTAGGGATAGATGTGTATCCTTAAGAGCTTGACCCATCCCCTAAGAGAGAACCTCTAGTGGTAGGACCAGTTATAGGGTTAGCTTTAGAGAGAGAGTGAGACCACGATGAAGAATGTTGCAGACCTAGACTCTGAGACGTGAGGAATCATGAGAAGTTTGGTATGATGTGGCCTAGAATAGACGGCCCTGAGTTGATGTATGTGGTTGACTCATGTATGATCCTTAGAGGCTTGACGTACCTCATATGCTTTTAGAGGAACCAAACCTTCAAAAAGAGAAAGAGGCTTCTGGTACATGTATACAGATATAAGTGCATACCTTTTAGGTGTAGGAAGGAGAGTTCCAAAGACCCTAAAGAGGTATGATATGATAACAAGTTGTGAGGCCTCACATCCAATTGGTTGACCTTGTTGTGGACTCTAAGGGTTGTTCACGTGGACGAGTGTTAGGAAGTATATGCCATATCTTGTATAGGTTTGATTCATGTTTGAACAGCTGAGCATGCAGCTAGACAGTCGATGCATAAGAGGTGAACATGAGGTTCCTAGACCAAAGAGGGGAAGTAGTAGTACCTAGCAAACATAATACTCATGAGGCTAAGTGAGTTCCTAAATAATTAAGCATGGCACCCCACATGTATTAGAGAAAAAGAAAATCCCACTTGAACTGAGATATATGTTTGATGAACCACTCACATAAGTTGGTGACATATGTGTGTATGCTTTTGGTCCAACATGGGAGAATGATGAACATGTATGACATACCAAGGAACTTAATTAGAATGGTTTAATAGGTTTTCTACTTTCTAGCCACGTTCATAGGTAGCATGATAGGAGCTATGCATATACATGGTGGTATAAACCTTGGATACAAGAATGTTTTGTGACCTTTATTACTATCAAATGATAGTTTTCTCCTATCCTAGGAAAGGACCCTTCATGTTGGAGTGAGCACCAACTCTTGTCTAGGCTTGAGGTAACCTTAATAGGTCACTTATAAGAGCTTGATGCTAAGTGTAAGAGCATATAGTATGAGCATGAATCTATAGACCCATGTGTGACCATCTCTAAGGGGCATGAAGATATGTGCCATAGAGCTAGCCTGTATGGGACCAGATCGAGTTAGGTAGGTTGCCATGATTCCTATAAGGGATGCAAGGTTAAAAATGAGTGACCAGAGAGAGGATGGAGATTCTGGTGAGGATTCAAGGATGAGATGTATCAACAAAGGAGCTACGGGCTATGATGAAATCCTAAGTCAATACCAAAAACAAGGAGGGATAAGACTGATGGGAGTAGGAGTTGTCTGTTCCATGTATGAAAAAGACCATAGGGTCGGGAGGTAACAACTACCTTTGCCCGAGGACCATGGGTTAGGAGGTTGACCACCTTCATGAGTTCATGGGACCTAAGGGGTAAATGTGAAAGGCACTCTCTAGATGCATAAGGGAAAGATCACCCAAAAATTATCGAAACCCTAGAGACCTCGAGGAAATGACCAAGGATTGAACACAGGAGTGTTGATGAGACCCAAAAGTGTTTGAGAACCGCCTTTCCATGGGTGTAAACATAGTTTTGAGATATTCATGGTGTGGGGACATGTGAAGTATGTTTCAACTTAGACTGGAAAGTGTAATGGTGATATGTGATGAGCCATCTCTACTCCTGGAATGGGATGAACTTTGTATTTGGACTGCAGCCAAATGCTTATTTCATCTTGTTATGGGTGTGAGAGACAGGACAAAACACATGCCCTATACTAAGGATAAAGGTGATAAGAGTTGAAACCATTCTATTATGATTGAGGATGGAAGAAGTACCACACCTTTTTGAGAGTATATTGAATGGATGGGATGAAAGTATAGATGGACTAAGGTAATCATCATATGAGGACATACTTGTCAAGAGCAGTTTGGATTCTATGAGTTAAAGTTTGGGTTTGATAATCAAGGTGAAGGATGCAAGAGCTTGAAGTTTTTCTAACTCAGATAGACCTAAACCTGAGATAAGGATGATGAGTGGAGTATATGAAAGTTTATGTCCTCACCATCACCTAGAACATAAGGAAGCTAATGCGGTAACGAGATATTCTCTATTGGAAACATCTCAGGTGTACAGTTGTCTTGTCAAATCAGTGGAGAGAGCTGAAGGAGGTTGTTAGGTGGATCCTGTGACCATTAGAAGACTAGACATGTGTGGCTAACATCCAGAAATGTTGGTCGAGTTGGGGGTTGCCCACTTAGCCAGTTGAGAGCTTGATGAGATAAAAGGATTGTCATAAGAACCTCACATGCACCTCTTAGGAAAAGTAGGTAGTGAAATCCACTACTAGAGTGTTTAGGGTTTCTGAGGATTCACCCTAGAAGAATCATGTCGTGCAAGAAGCTCATGATTTTAAGTACACCCTGGTACTACCAAGATGGTTAAGGTTTGCAACAATATCTTGAAGGCTTGCAATGAAGAAAGATATAGAGGTGCATGTGGCCAGTGGCCATGCATGCCAGTGGGTGAAGGTTGACCACCAGTAACCTGGTGGATTGCTATAGATGGTTGGGAGTTCTCAAGAAGAATGGGAGCAGATCACCATAGACATAGTGGTGAGTCTCCCCTATACTGAGAGAGGTCATGATGCAATATGGGTTTTGGTAGATCGCCTTACCATGTTAGTACATGTCCTTGCCTTAGGGACCACTGCCAATGTGACAGATCTAGTTGAGGTATATATTTGAGAGGTAGTTTGACTGCACAGTGATCTGAGTTCAAATATTCTTGAGCATGGCTTTAAGTACACTTCCATGTTTTGGAAGTAGATACGTGAAGAACTTGATACTAGATTGAAGTTTAGTACAACATATCACCTCCACTTATGGATCTTCAAGTGAGTATGATCCAGACTTTAGAAGGTCTGATGGGAGCATATGTGCTTGTTTGGGGTGGATCATGGGAGTGGTACTTGCCCCTAGATGAGTTTTTTTGTTAGGACAACTACCACTACCAGTATCAAGATGTATGAAGCTCTTTATGGGAGGACGTGTTGGTCACCGCTTCACTAGGATGATGTCGGTGAAAAGACCTTATAGAGGTTAGAGAAACCACAGTTGTATGCTGAGAAAGTTGCTTTGGTCGAGTAATGGTTGAGAAAGCCCATGATCGACATGAGTCACATGTTGATGCGAAGCAGACTAACTTGCACTTCACTGTGGGTGAAGATGTGTTTTGAAAATCTGATCACTCTAAGATATCTCTATGAATGGAGGAAAGTTGAGTCCCCAATACATAGGTCTGTTTGAGATTTTGGAATGATTGGTGGAGCTACTTTTATTTAGCCTTACCCCTCAGGATAATATGATGTATGATGTGTTCCATGTATCCAATCTAGAGCACTATGTGATGTACCCGGGCCATGTGTTGAGCATTGAACCTATTGAACTCCAAGGGAGGCTGACTTACCTGGAGTCACCTATTAGGGTACAAGATACTAAGGTGAGAGAGAGCTTAGGATTAAAGAATAGAAGATGATAAAGGTTCTTTGGAAGCACCATGGAGAGGATGAAGCCACATGGGAGTTGATGATGGACATGAAAAGTCTTATCCCGAATTGTTTGTATGCTTTGTGCAATTTTGAGGGCAAACTTCCTATAAGAGGGGAAGGATGTTACAACCCCAATTTTGGACTTATATGGTTTGAAATGCAATTTTTCCAATAAAATATATGATTATGAAAATTGTATGCCTTATGTGTAATAAGTGGATTTCTTAGATAACATTTCCTTTAAATGAATGATTTTGTGGATCCTAATGAGTTAGTGAGACCAACATGATAAAAAGGAAAGAAAATTTGAATGAAATCAAATAATGCATAAAAAGGAAAAGAAATTAAGACAATGAGGAGAAATATGTGGAATTCTCTGGAAAGTTGTACGATTGATTATCATGGATTAGATTTAGAATCCACATGGTTTCTAATGGTAAAAGGAATCCAAATAAAGAATATAAAAGAGTAAAAGAGAGAAAATATGAATAAAATATGCCTTTTAAGTGATAATTTGCATATGAATAAAAGTATCTCATACTTTTGAATTTGAGTCCCAAACTTGACACACGAGTAGCTTAAGTCATTATAGAGTTCCCTTTAAAATTTGGGATTAATTTGTCATGTGGTTTGGGAGATATGATTTTTGTAAGAATCCCTAAAGTGGAGGGATTTCCATTAAATGTCACGATTTCAATAAATAAGAAAATCTATTTTTTTAGTCACTCAAATAACCTGCTCTATTGGATCCTAGATCCAATGATGGCTGCTCATCGTCTACCCCAGACAGAAAAGGAAAGACGGGGTACAATAACCCCGAGAACCCTTGGACGCTACCTCTCTCCTCAATGTCTTTTAGTTCCTAGAAATCATCCCATTGAAATTGGGAGATCCTTTCAGACTTTCCTATCCCCTATTTCTTGTACTTCCATGCAGGATTGGGATTTCCCCAAATCCCAGTTCATCTAGGAAACTAGAGTTACATGGAGGGCAGACATCCTCACATCCCTACCTATAAAATGGGTAATATATTCTCTCGAAGTCGAGGAGCAATTTTGGTTGGACAGAGGATGAGAAATCACATAGAAACCCATATGTGTCCCCGCTCTTGATTCCCTATTTCGCCGTTGGTGAGTGCTACCGCAACATGCAACTATTTATCCTTATCCGTCGTATCTGAGACCATCATCAGGTTTGGTTCAGTCTTGCGAAGGGAGGCACACTTGTTTTTGGCCCTTTGACACCTTGATGCCCCAAATCAACAACTGGGTTGATTGGCGTAGGACCTGGGCTTGCGAGCAGGAGGTGATCAAAGGTAGGAGATGAGAAAGAATAAAAGTATTG
Source organism: Alisma plantago-aquatica (assembly GCA_963693085.1). Lineage (NCBI taxonomy): Eukaryota > Viridiplantae > Streptophyta > Magnoliopsida > Alismatales > Alismataceae > Alisma > Alisma plantago-aquatica. The sequence goes on along the minus strand of OY856410.1, from coordinate 1,223,774,663 downwards.
GTCTACCCTCCGGTGCACAGGGCCTTAAGCCCAAGGACACGGGGGCAATATCGCCTTTCCATCATGACCTGGTGCCCTGCCCACTTGGAGCAAGTTGCCAGCATGGCTGAGGCTGATTGGCTTCTCCCGATCCTCATAGAAAATGAAATAGGAGCCGAAACACTGACGTGGCAGTACGTCATTGGCCCAAAGATAACTTATCTTGAAAAATTCATAATTACTGATTGGTAACTCATATGGAAATAAATTATATATGAAAGTTGATCTAAAAATACTTAGAATGCAATAAAAGTATAATGGAATCCTGGTTTTTCTTGCAATTCGAAAACTATTTAAAGTTGTCACCTTTAACGGTGTTACTAATGAATAACCCTAAGTTTTGATGATTAATAAATGTAAAGATGTTCATTTGATAATCTAAGCCAATATTAACCTGTTGTTAATAAAATGAAGATTTAGATCTAAAAAGATAATCTTTGTGCTTAATTGGCTCTGTTTAGGGTTCCATGTATATGAAAGTACAATAATGGGCCTAGAAACCCTAATTTTGGTAATAATGACTTTTAATGGGTTTAATTGGCAAAATCCATGAATAAGACAGAGATATTATGTTCTAAAGTCAATTTGAGAATAAAGACTCTTAATATGGATAATTTATGTAATTAAGGTTTTATGATGTAGAAAGTTGTTTAGGGTTTGTTGGCCTAAAAAGGTAAAGTTTGGGAAAAGATCTAAGAAACCCTAAGGAAACCTAGAAACCCAGAAAGGATTCCTGATTCAATAAAATGAGTTTATGATGAGTATGTAATGATTAGGTAATACGTGTTTTTCAGGATTCAGACTGCTTGTGTGTCTTGTTTAATTTGTTGATTGAACTTCCTGATTGGATTGGATAGTTGTTTGGTTCTTTGAGATCTCCAAATCAAGTATGTGGTTATTTTATGATTAGTCGCTTTAGTTTCATGGCGACTCCATAGGTTTCATCGATTGCATGAAAATAACTGCTTGGATGACTTTATTTTATGCAATCTATTTAGTGACTATGATTATCATCATGTATATATATATATATGACTTGCCCGGACCTACATACCATCTCTAGATGTAAGATTTGAGAGGACCAAGCCCTGGAGGGAAGGTCGTAGGTGGTCAAGCCCTGAAGGAAGATCACATGGTACCTAGAGAGGTGACCCATAAGGTACCAAGCTCAGGATGGAGAAGGTAGCCTAAAGTCCCTTGCAAGGACTAAACCCTAAGAGAGGGTATCCCAGAGGATGATTAAAAATGGTTGGGAAGTCATAATGAAAATGTAATCTTGAATTGTTGACAACTATTTGATGTGATTAGGTTGTTATGAAATATGTGCAAGATATTGGTTGTCACCACATACTAGTATATTCCTTATACTGACCGACATTTTGTTTGTTGGTGTTTTAGGAATACTTGAAAAAGGACAAATAGTAAAGTGGTATTTCAAGAATAAATCTAATTAAAGAAAGGAGGATTTACTTAGATAGAACTCTACATTGGGTAAAGTTCCAAACTCCTTTTTTTGAAAGGTATGTGAAAAGTAAATTTTATCCTGCTTTAAGCTTAGTCTCTGGTAGAATTTATTAATTATTTTTTATTATTTGCAAAACCATTGATCCTATTTTGGGATAAAGGCACCATCTTCTTATCCTTCCTTAAATGGGGGTTGATGAGGGGTGGGGTCATTACAGTATCTAACTTGATAACTGATATCATGACTAAAGAGACATAGTCATCAACCAACATACATGTCAATCTTATGTATTATTGTTGTCCTATAGTATCCACAATCACATATGACTATGGACATAACATTAATGAATATTGTAAGTATACATATGATCTCATGTTTAGGTCCTCAACCCAAACCATATGTCATCAAGCCAAAACATTCTTAGGACATAGTTATATTAAATCATCATCTCAATACTGAAACAAACATAGTAAGTGGAATTGACTTTTATTAGTAGTCAAACGAAGTACAAAGGTTCCCATGACAACCATCACATGATGGCTCTTAGGACACAACCAATAGGAGTATATATGTGTGGTTCCATGCGTATTGATCTATAAAAAATTATTCAAGTTGTGTCTAAGTAGAAAGGGGTCATGTTTGTTGTACCATGCCAGATTTGGCCTCAACAATGTCTAAGGAAAATAGCAAATGAGGATTTTTGTCTACTTATATTACACCATAAGTAAGATTTGATGTGTTTGAGCTGGTCACCTATTCCTACGTACTTGTGTAACTTTTAAATGACAAATTTGTTTGGTATCTTTGCATTAGGAAGGTGACAAAAAGTTGCTAAACATATTAGTCTCGTCCTTCTTCCCCTCCAACTATTAAATTTGTAGAGAATTCCATCATGACAGGGTCGGTTGAAGATGTCTCTTGAATCAACTTCTTTCCCTCTCCCAAGTTCATTGGTATAATCAATGATTTTATTTTCATTTGTAGCACCATACATATCAGTGGTGGGAAGATTTAGCCCTCCAATGTCAGTATTGTATCATGGAGGAGGTAGTGGGTAAAAAACATGGTTGTGGGCGACAACCTCACTTGTCTTCCCATGATGAACATGGTGGACATTTGTGGAGGTGATACCCTTTTCTGTGGATTTTGGATCTCTTCTTAGTCTCCTTTACCTCTTTGAGTTTTGGTTCATCCTTAATATCACCTTTAGGGATAAAAATCAGCATCTTCTACTTGGTATGTGTTTGGAATGTAACAGTGTTTGAGCTTGAATTCCGTTAAAATTGTTATTGTTGCAGATGGAACGGTCTTGGATAATGTAGATAAGGATTCTACACCCTATATAAGAGATTAACGTGACAAGCTTGCATGCGACTGTAACGAAAGTCACCAAACTGACAAACAAATCGTTACTAATTAAGCGGAATAAACATAAATGGCGGATTAACAAAAATCACTAAAATTTAAAACCATTTTGCAAGGAGATCCTTGTATAGAAAACTTTTACTAAAAGATTCAAAACTCATACATATCATGATTAACATTGTACAACATTGTTTCATCTCATCTCGAGGACAACATATATCAGTTGCTCTATCAAAACACATACTGGAGCCACATAAAACCTCGAGGCATTCAAGCCAAAATCTCATATTTTTCATGAAACCAGTACGAACCAACTCCAAGGACCTGAGAGTACAGAGATGACACATAGGACTCATATCTACAAGACAGGACAGACAGTACACTCAACCTAAGCTGTCACTGTTGCCTCAGTTGTTGTTCTTCCTTTGCAAAAAGGTCTTCACCTCCTCGTGCACGTCCACCTAAAATTTGGATCCCACGGGGGTGAGACAATTGTAAATTGCCCCAGCGAGAGATATAACTCTCCGCCAACAGTATTATTATCACAGTTTAAATGGTATAAAACTGAGCAGAAGATAAGCAGTTTAGAATATTCTCATCTTTTAAAACATTGCAACTATCTGTGATAGAGCAGTAAGTCATTTATTCTCTTTATAAGGAATGGGAAGAACATGTATATCATTTACTAATCATACTATATCAACATCTCAAGCTTATCCAGTGAAACTCATTATCATGGTATGTCATCCATGAATCATTCTCATTTCTATTTATTGGCCTCAGCCAATCTGCTAACCAGATATTTAATTATACCAGTCATGTGAGTATACATCATCATATTATATTCAGGCATTGGACTATGCCAATCATGTGCAACTATTTTAGGCATTGGACTATGCCATGTTGGGTTTTAGGGGAGGCAGAGAAGGCAGCGGAAACAAAAATTTTCTCCCCCAAACCCGGAACAAGGAAACGCGTCAACGTCTATATAATAGGAAAGGATGGTTTGTGGAATCATACCTTGTCCCAAGGCTTGCTTGGTGACAATACCTCGCGCTATGCGCGGTCTTCAACTCTGGTCTTGGACGGTGTCTATGCAGCTCCTGGTTGCACCGGGACTGACGACTCCTCCTCCTACCGGACTGTCGGATGACAGTTGTCCTCCTGAGCGGCAGTGTCCTCCCGCATCTGTAGTAGTCCACACGGACCACCTGGAACTCCACACTCCTTGTCCCACAAGGAAGTGGAAGGAGTCGCACCCTCCTGTTGACGTACTAGTCGCCAACACACTCTCCTGCCTCCAGTTGCAACTGTAGTTGTCCTTCCCTTACTGCACCTCCCTTTTGAGGGAAGCACTTGCTCGGGCTCTCTCTCGGTTACCAAAACTAGAGAGAATGACAACTTTGCAGAGCAACTGGTTGCACTGAGTTGTTCTTTGAGAAGCCCCCAATACCCCTATATATATAGGAGGGTCATGGGATAGGGTTCTCCATCCTAGGCAATACGGGTCTAAAAGCAAGAGTAGAAGGGTTCGAGATTTTCCATAAAAAGCAACCAACTCGCAACCTGAACCGATCGGTTCACAAGTGAACCGGTCGGTTGGGGACCTGAACCGGTCGGTTGACACCTCAACCGATCAGTTGGGACCCATGAGCCGATCGGTTCACTTCTGAACCGGTCGGTTCGTGGTCCTGATCAGTTCCCGATTGACTTTCCTTCTTTTGTTTCTAATTGGTATTGAATACCAATCCTTGTTCCAATCAAATTGGGCAAGTGAAATGCAAGGAAAATTCTCACCGACCTGACTTTCCCAACTTGCTCGGTTGCACCAGTTGAACTGATCGTTTCAACACTTGAACCGATCATTTCACTCTGACCATGAGCCGATCGACTCAACACTTGAGTCGACCGGTTAAGCAACCTCAGTCGACCAGTTCATCACATGAACTGATCGGTTGGGAGTGCAGGTTGTGCAGAATCAGTCAATTGCGATTTCAATCAATCCGATACTCCAATCAACATGTCCAACACCTTGAACAGTATGATATTGAGCTATCAATCAATTGAGTGTTTAATTGAACTACTAAACTCCTTTAGTAATCAATCTAAACATTGCTTGTGGACAAAACTCCTCTTCCAGGTTAAATCCTATGTGTGTGACCATGCAGGTCCATTTCACGTTGGCAGTGAAAGTCCATAACACTTATGACTTCACAAGCAAAGAGCGGTGCCTAGTCACACATCAGTGCTACCCAAGTGAAAGTAGAAAGTTGGAGAACAACTTTCATCCTACAATCTGTGAATGGTGTTACAGTGAATGTATAATTCCTTTGTCACTGATATCCTGAATGAACTTGAGGCATGGAACAGTCATCCTGTCAACGTTCATTCACTTTCTTGATCTCAGAGTAGATTGGAAGAGATATGTATGACATCAATATCATATATTGATTCACACATGTGTGCACGCCTTTCTCAATCCTACTCATCAAGTGGCCATGGACATCAAACTTCCTCAGGAGGGACAAATCCCATATCTATCACTCACCCCTCAAAAGCCCCATGTGTCAAAGCCACCCAATCATCACCTTTATAACAACCCATGTTTCAGGACTGCGTTTGATGATGTCAAAGTGTGCCCAACGACATGTGTTGAGTGCAGTGATTTCAGGTCAAAGAATCACCCTCACCACCATCACTGTGAGTACTGACAGTGACTACCATGTCATGGTTCCATGTGTCAAACTCACGGTGGGTCTGTCTGGTACACTTGTTCTCTAACAAGTACCTATGTGTTTGGTTTGATATCTCTATATCATGACTAATGAGATTTTGTCATCAACCAACACCACAATATAGTCTTGTGTGTCATTGTTGTCTATCTATCTTCCACAATGACATCCGACTAGGGACATAACAAGAATGTACAAACTCTTAGCATCTGTATGATCTCATCGTTCAGGTCCTCAACCTGAAAGCATACGTCATTGAGTATTGTCATTCTCTAGACATTCAATCTATTCTATCACTATCTCATATGACTGAACCAGAAAGAATTGGAAGCTTGCCTTTGTTGTTTATCAAATCAATCTTAATGTATCCCACCAATCATTCCATGATTGGCTCTCAGGGCATACATACCAACATGCCAATCCTGTGCAAACATCACTGAATACCACATCACTTTTACTAGGCATTATACCTTGGCCAAGCCATCATACTTATTCACATCCTTTCTATAAACAAGTACCCCTCTCATATATTTCAAACACTATAGCCCTTATTTGTCTATAAGCATAAAGCATGTATGATCAAGATTTCATTATTATTATTGTATCCATTTATTATTATCATTATATTACTAAGTTTGCATTTCTTAGTTTATTTTGAACATTATCATTTCTTACATGAGACTTTTATAAACACCTTGTTACCTCTCACTAGGCAACAACTATCCTCATGGCTCACAAGGCTTATTAAGTATCTTGTCACCTCTCTCTAGGCAACAAATTATCACATGGATCACAAGGCCATAACACATCTTGTCACCTCTCACTAGGCAACAAATTATCACATGGCTCACAAGGCCCATAACACATCTTGTCACCTCTCACTAGGCAACAAATTATCACATGGCTCACAAGGCCCATAACACATCTTGTCACCTCTCACTAGGCAACAAATTATCACATGGCTCACAAGGCCATAACACATCTTGTCACCTCTCACTAGGAAATAAATTATCACATGGCTCACAAGGCCCATAACCTCTTTATACTTTTATACAAGTATTTAACATGGCTTACAAGGCTTATGCAATAAGAGAATTACAACCATCCCATCATTGGGATTAGGGTTTCCCCTTTATGACCGATTAGGGTTTCATGTTTATTTTATTGATCCAAACCCTAACTCATTGCTCCACACATCTAGGAGCATACATTGCTATCATAAGTATCCAATCATACTTATTTATTCTCAACATTTATCATTAAATGATTACCAATACAAGGTACGAGTTTCTCTCTCATCCTCTCTAGGATATTGATTACATCATACTTTATTGTTTTGGCTTTACCCTTTCTCAAGGTATGTTAGCCAACACTTATCAAAGTGCATTAAACTCATTACATTTCAATGTAACAGTTGGCACGACACACTTCATGTGTTACTCATCCATACATATTGGATTTAAGATGCATCAAGGTGTAGCAACCTTAAAGTGTTGGATGTGATATTTACCATACATTGGTGTATCACTTCCCTCATCATTTTTAACTTAGTTAAGTTCATCAACTCATATTGTATTAGGGTATTTCCCATCCTAATACTTTATCCACTATACCATCATATTAATCTTGTAAAGTATTGACCATAAGTCATACACTTGAATCACCCAGCTATCATCAATGATATGGACTCATCTCGGATTAAGGCACTGTTGATATAAGGTTGTCCATTATCAACCACTTTAGGTGTTTCACCTATAAAGGTATTAGCCACACCATAACTTGGTGTTACTCTTATCACTCCTAAGAGTGTCTTGCCCTCACCTTTACAAGGTATCTCGGATTAGAAGTGTGCATATGTTCATCATATCGGGTTGTAAGTATATGAGCACTCACCATATCGGGCTAGAAGTATATACACACCACTCATATCGGGCTGAAGGTGTTTGTATGTGTTACCCATGTCGTGCATGAGGTATTAAGCCATCACCATGTTGGGATAGACATCAACTAGGGTTGTGTATCAGGCTACCATATCGTGAAACAATGTATTCATTCATATCCATATCGTTCAAGTGAAGAAGGTGCATCATCATATCGGGTTAAAGGTTCTTACTTGTGTGCTTGCACCCGATATCACTTTTATAAGGTAATATCATCATCTTCAAGCTCTAGACCTTTGTTCTAACTATTATAGTTCATGTCAACAGGTCTAAGCAACTACTAGAACTCATAATTTCATCAACTATTTCAGGAAATTTTGGAATTAAAAGTAGATCATTAAATACAGCAATTTAGGTGATGAATAATAACATGGTCGAGTTCAAGTTATATAACCCGCCTTAAGAACAACTTCAAAGCTCCAAGCTCCAAATCTCCACGTTCCTAAGGTTGAATATGACTTATAAAAAGTCCAAGGCTCGTTCACAACTCCTTCATATACAAGGAATCACCATGGATAAGCAATTGGTGAAGAAGAAAAGAAAGGTAGTTCCTAACCCTAATTCCACGGTTCAATTCAATCTTGAAGACAACTATAGCTTACCTTAGGGTTAAGTTTTGAGTTCCTTAGCTCCTTGGCCGACACCCTACAACTCTTGGGCGATATGGACTTCCTCTTGGCCGACACAACTTTGCTTGTGGCCGATACCCCCTCACTTGTGGCCAAAATCACTTCAATTGGCCGATATCAACTTGCTATGGGAAATATCAACATGCTATGGCCGATATACTTGCTATGGCCGATACCCAAGGCCTATGCACGATACCCTTGTGATATTGCATGACATGCCACCCCACTTGCACGATATGATACTCACTTTCACGATATGGCACTCACTTGGAGTCAAAACACTTCACTCTATGGTCGATATCACCCTTATATGGCTGATATCACTTACTTGGGCGATATGGTCTTGCCATGGGCGATACCCCAAGGCCCATGCACGATACCACAGCATCCCTTCACGATATGGGAGCTCTATGCACGATACCTTAGGGTAGGAGGGTGGTAAGGGTCGCAAAATTGCACCAAGGGGTGAAACTAGGGGTATATATACTTGTTGTTCATGAAGGAAGGCAAAAATGAGGTGTCAACATTTTGAGCTAGTAGGTGCCACGTGTAATGCATGGGTGACACGTGTACATGCATGCATAAACATTTATCTTGTATTTAAAAACAGTTTAGAATAATTTAGGGATAATGATTCATCCATTACATATCTATTTGAATAAGATATATCAACAAAATCACCACTTTATTCACAACTCATCACAACTTTGCTAAGGAAGTTGTAACCCGACACACCCCACCTCCTTGAGGTTCTTTGAACGATATGGACTTTGCCAAGAGTCCACAAAACGATATGGGACACCTCCTTGGGCTCCATGGCCGATAGGCACTCATATATAAGCTTTTCAACTTGATACAACTCAAGTGAAGCTTTCAAATTCAACCCTTTTCTTGGTCATTTCTTCACCAAGATTACCATCATTCATAATGGAATCAAGTATGGTGTATACTCCTTTATATCTCTTCTAAATTATTCTAGTAGGGAGTAGAAACACTCTAGATGTGGTAATTTGCATATTAATCCCACATTTTGGGTAAATTGCAATTTGTACCAAAATTGGTGCACAATGCTCCAACATTGTTCAAACAAGTTCAAACTTGGAATTTAGGCATTGCAAGAGCCACCACTTAATATAATTATCTCTCTTATTATTGTAAAACACATGTGGTACATTCAACATGTGATATTTTGCATTATAACCCCTCAACTTGGGTAAATTACACTTTGGTCCAAAACAAAGGAAAATTGCTCAAACAGCATTCAATCGGGACCAAACTTGAAACATGAGTGTGTCACATGATAACAAAACACCTTAGAGGATTATATTAAAGTTCTAAGAAACTTTATTAGTCAAAACAAATAGGGTTACCTCATAACCCAAGTCAGGGTCGTTACAGTGACCCTCTTTGAATTGATTACCCTGGATGATACAAGTGTGACTGATAGTTATAGTTGAATGGGTGCATGGATGTAGTGTTGGTTGGCTTCTCAAGAAGTACTTGTTGTGGAGTCTCCTTTACAATTGTTGGGGATTCTGATACATCATGAGTCTCCTTAAGGGTATCCTTCCCATTAGACTTTTCTTGGTTGCTAGGGGCAAAGCCTCCTTTTGGGCTCCTTAGGTTTCTTGTCATTAGAGTTTGATCTGAACATCTTTGAGATTTTGTAATACTGGGTGTAGTATGAATTTCTAGATAACTCTGTGATGACCTATAATTTAGACCAACATGTTCCTAACATAAGGTTTACTCCAAATATATAATAATATTGTGCTCTGAGGCAGGATCCTTAGCACATAGTTGTAGTGGACAAAGTAAATTGCTCCTCCATTGTCATGGCATTGTAAAAGAATATGTGTGGTTCTCCATATTCCTTTAGTTGACCACTCTTGCAAGTAAATTATGCCTTTGTAAGTGTCAATGGATATGATGGGTTGATATTACATGCCATTGGTTAGATAGTATGGAAGGGTTTATAATTGTCATAAAATGTTCCTAATAGCACCTTGGGGTGGGGTTTAGCATAGTTGAGCTATTTTTCTTTTATGGTTGGGTCCATGGGAGAACCATTCATGAATAGGGTAAGATTGGGCATATTACACTATTAATGTTTGTGGTACTCTCTTCTAGACCATTGATTCTTTTGGTCAACATTCTACCCCTAGGATGTTGGTTAGCTATCAAGGGGAAAGACCTCAAATCTATCCAATCATTACTCTAGTTCTTAATTAATATGGTTTTGCTTCCCTTGATCCATGACTTGCTTAGAGAAAGGTGGAGGTAATGATTGGTAAGATGGATCTATTTATATCCCTAGTCATGGACTCATTTGTAAAATCAAAATGCAGCAAAGGGGGCCTCCTTTAAGGGTCTTAGGCAATGACCAAAAGTTCTGGTTATAGGTCATAGTCCTAAAATCGTATGATATAGAAATAAAGGTGGGTGGTCCAGTTTATCACAATCCCAAGACCTTCTGGGTGGTATGGTAATTTGGCTGTACCATCATGCTACTAGGTGATATCTTAGTCAAGTAGGAGATCTTATATGTCAATGAAGTTGGTGGGAATGGAGCATTAGTTGGTAGTTGACCATGATGCTGAAGTTGTCCAAATTTGATAGGTGAGTAGTTATGTGGAATTTTATCACACTGCAAAATCACCAGGAATATAATTCCTAGAGTTTACCAAAACCAAAGTGTAATAACGCCACCCACAAGCAGACAGATCTTATTGCAGTATAGTTGAGGATTGAATCTCAAGGGACAAGTTGTTTAAGAATTATCTAATTAGAGTTAACTTAGCAAGAACTAGTATTTATCACAAAAGTTGATATTGGTTTGATTAATCTAAGATTGCAAGAAAGGAAATAGCTAGATTAAGGTTCTAGTTATCAATGGATGGAAACACTAGGGTGGAATTGGGTTTCACGCCACTACTGGAATCTGCGCAATCATTCAAATCCAAACATGTATGAAGATATAATTGGAGTTATGCAAGTTTCCCCTTTTGGTGTCAAAAACTTGCATGAGTAGATATCCATGTAAGCTCGATGTCTCTTTACTTACAGATCTTCTATCTACTACTCTGAAGACTTTCCGTCGGAAGTTCTTGTCAGGGTGTCAACCAAGACTAATCGGCATTTAAATCTTAAATGTTGAAGTTCTCACAGTAAAAGATTATAATAATCATGTAAAGTGGGTGATCAATCTACAAAACATGAATAAACAATTGGCTATGAATTATATGAGTTCATAAAATAATTGGAACATGAAAGAAATTGCAAGAAAGGGTAGTGGGGCTAGTCCCCACACCCCGATGAAAAGACTACTCCCTCGACATGGCGAGATTAATATCACAAGAAGAGTAAGAGGACACCATCATAGTCATGATGGAAATAGAAGCGGCTTGGCGTGGTGTGCAATAACATACTTGCTTCCTTCTTTCTCATTCAGGTATTAACCCTGACTTGTAGTAAAAGTAGGGGAACGAATAACAGTTTGGGGAAGAGATCGATCACCTTAGAGAAGGAGATTGATGGCTATGGAGTTTTGGAAGGAAAGGATCTTTTGATCTGTGTTTGGGGTCGATAGGAATCTCCAAGCTAGGTCGATATAACTAGCTTGGTCGACATGTTTTGTCCTTGCTATGATCTTAGTGGCAGCCTCTCGGTGTGTTCTGTCTCTAGAAAATCTGAGATGATTTGTACGGTTGTGCTAGGGGCCTATTTGTAGGGTTGAGGCTGTCGACCTCTTGCGTTCCCTATCAGTGTCAAACACTTTCTATCGGTGTCGATTGATGGGTCCATCAGTCGACGGGTCTGTCGGTTGATGGATTTTGAACCTCCTGTCGTTAGTCTTGGAGGTCGAGTGGACTGTCGACCTTGAGGGTCGATGGGTCTATCGAGCAGTTGTATACGTCGATAAGCATGCCAACATGATTGTTAAATGATGGGATGATCTCTTGTTGACTGATGGATGATGATGATGTCGAGCAGGGGGGTCGATCTCAGTTATCGATGGATTGTATGTCGACCTTGATTGTTAGTGAGTTTGAGTGTCATTCTTCATGGATGTCAATCAAGGAGGTCGATACTACTATTGATCATTGAGTGTGTTGAGCAGGGAGGTCGAAAAGGCTGTCGACCTCTTGATTTCTCATCGATTTTAATTTCAATTTACCTATTGATTGACAGGTCAAAATTGTCCTCAGACACAATTTTTGTGTATCAATCTGCCTTCTGAAAGCGCTCAAAATCTATTTGTAAACTTACTGCAGAGTGATAGAATGCAAACATGCAAAGGGATTCAAGAAAAGTATCAAATTCCTACAAATTAACATAAAAACCTAAATAGACCAAACAAAGCTATTCTAATGAAAACGAAGTTATATGAATGCTAAATTAGACTAATAATGCAACTAAAAATGGGATGAATATGCATTCATCAAGTAGCCTTAAGACATAACCAGGATGCCATATTAGAAAGCATCAAGCTAAGTTGAATTATCATTCAAGTAGGTAGCTATTGTAAGCGCATGCATAGGATCGAGCATACATGTATATGTAGCTCAGAGCTGAAGCACACAATGGTATGGAACTGTTGTTTGTAGTTGTGGTTGCAAAATTGAATTAACCCTCCATCACGAGGTTGAAGGTTTTGAATTTAAGATTTGGACGGTCAAGGTTTCTTGATGAGTTTGTCATTAATTTGGTAGCCCTTTGCCGAGTCAGTGGTTAAGTTGGAAAAGGTATCCTCAAAAGGAGTTCTGAAAAAATCAAGTGAATTTCAATAGTTTCTAAGATGGTACCTAGTGTTTAGATATCAGTTGTGGTATCAAGTGACAAGACCAGACCAGGTAGCTTTTCAACACGGATCATGTTAGAAGATCTGTGGAAAGGGTTGCCAAAGCATGAGATATTTTGAAAGAAAATTTAAACAACCTACTAATGTTGAGTAGGCCACACAGAAGATGTTAATTAAATGGCCAAATTAATCTTGGTGTAAGGTAATTTTTGGCACCCTAATGGCGTTGGTACACACTGTGAAATTTTGGTAGTTGTTTGATCAATACTTTGGCAGCCTAATAGTGTAGGATATGAGATGAGCTTATCTGGGAGAATTTTATAGTGATTTCCATGATTGATTTGTAAAGATGAACATGTTAGCAATCATTGCCCAATATATGCAAGATAATTAACAAGAAATAATGTAAGTGAATAAGTCAAACAACAATGATAAGTTGTAAGTGTGGAAGATATAGTTTCCTCCCTTTTAGCCCATGAGTTTAGATGTGATTTACGTTCTCACTAAAACATTTCGTGTACGGGAGGGCTTGGACATTAACTTCTCCATGCCATGATGGAACTCACATTAGGGTAATCCAATTTTTGGATTTGGGTATTGCTCGTAATACACCGCATCACAATAGAGGATATAGTTAGTCACTAGTGCTAGGAGAAGGGGGTGTCCTCAAGGCCTTTGGACATGTAATATTTCCTTGTAATGGTACCTTTACCGACACCATCACACCTCATACCAAGACCCAACACGAGTGTTGGTACCTACACCATAGATAGATGGGCTTGTAGGGGTGTAAAGTGCAAACATGTAAGTTTTACATTTTTAAATGCATCCCAATGATATAAAGATAAGGGAAGTATAGAACAAGTGGGACACCCAAAGTAGACATCCAAGGTTCCCCGCTTTCCCATAACCAATCAACCATGTAGGCAAGAACTAATGTATAAAGAAAGGAAGAATCTTTCTCATGAAAGAGGACTTACCTTTTGTGCTAATTTGTTTTTATTTCATTTTTAAAAAAAAAATTAACAACAAACTACGAAACAAAAAAGTGAAACAAGAACAAAGTGCTAAACAAAGACCAAACCGAAAAAGGAAACTCAATAAAACAACAAAATAAAAGAAATATGAATAGTCTATAACTCCCCATGTAGTGGCCATATTGTTTTATTTGTGGAAAAAAATTGCACAAGAGATAATCTCACATTGCCATTGTAAAGCTAAAAATTTAAAAAAAGGAAATAAAAGTTGCCACCTACTTTTGCAAGGAAAATAAGGAAAATTGTGGATGCCATTTAAATAAGAAGACTAGAAATGACTCCTCCCAAGGGTGGATAAGACAAGGAAAAGGTGACTGTGAGACTAGGTAAGGCATGTCTATTATGATTGGGGAAGGTCATAAACACCTTCACAAGTTGAGTTCTTGTGTTTTGTAAAAATAGTGTTTTGGTTTGGCTATTTGGATAAAACAAACAATAAAAACATGATTAAGGTGGGTGAGTTCTCATGGACTTCATATGAACTTGAACTTTCTATCATCATCTTCAAAGACTCTAATTTGTTAAAAAGATCATAACTACCTCCAAATCTCTCATGATAAATATTCATCATGTGTGGTTGGGATAATATGTGGGAAATAGAGAGAGATGCAAAGGGAAAATTAATTTGACCAAGCAAGATCTAGATGTGTATGTGTGACTAAAGATCTCAAATTTTACAAGTTCACATGTTTTAATCAAGAAGCATTAAAAATAAGCAATCCATATCAGAAAGATGCAAACTTAGGTAATCAAACAATAGTGGAAATGGTGTAGTTAAAGTAGCTAGTCAATCATATGTTATGATCATGAATAATAAAGAATTATATGTTTAACATGAGAGGTCGTAGCAAAGTGAACAAGTAAGAAAGAAAATAACCTATGGATGATGATCTAAATGTAGCAATTAAATGAACATTAGAACAATTAAACTAGATTTATAGATCCTTGGTGCCTCCTCACTATTTTTGCAACTCCCATCATATCAGAATCATCATTCTAGAAGAAGGATCTTCTAGAAAAGCACCGTGGGAGACTAAAAAGATGGGAGGTGGCTCACATTTTATCCCCTCCTCCCTCTCAGTGGTAAGAGGTAGAATAAAAGGGGGACGAAGGGTTACAAATTGTCGTCCCAACCCCTACAAGAAAAGGCATGTTACTAGAGGTAAATGGGAAAATGGACGAATCTCATACCAAATCTCTCAAAAATCATTTTCCTATTTATTTTCCAACGTTTAGAACTCTTAAAGGGAGTCATTTTTGCCAACATTTTGGGTAATTATAGCTCCTCAAGCAAGCTATATATACACCAACTTTGAGGCCAAAGAGATAAGATTTGGACCCTCAACAATTTTCTTCAAAACACCACCACACAAAGGTCATATTTGTACATTAAACCATAAAAATAAAACATTAATGCCACATTAGTCTAAGGTATATCTTGGGTAAAATTATTACTAAGTTTTAGTTTGTTCTCTTATTTCAAATAAAGGAATTAATTATTCAACGACCATTGGATCATATTTCATGTACAATTAACCCAATTTTGACCCCATTGCAATTCAGGTCTAGTTGGACCAATCCAATGGCCCTATCTGAGCCCATTTATCAACTTGGGTTTGCATAACTTCAATATTGTAATCTTGTTCAAAGCATTCTATTTGATCACCTAATTAGGATTTTATGGGTTTGGAAAACTTATAAATTCAAGTTAAGGATTTTGAATGTTTTACCTAGATCCATCATCATTCTAGAGTTTCATGCTCGCATTGATATATCTCCAAACCATTGGAAAATATAACACTATACTTCATTCACCACTATTCCAATCTATATTTTTAACAACCAAATTACTCCCAAAATCTAGTTTGTAGAATATAAGATTTCACCAAACCCCAACTAAGCAACTATTGTTGGTATGTATGCCCTGAGATCCAATCATGGGATGATTGGTGGGATACATTAAGATTGATTTGATAAACATCAAAGGCAAGCTTCCAAATTCTTTCTGGTTCAGTCATATGAGATAGTGATAGAACAGATTGAATGTCTAGAGAATGACAGTACTCAATGACGTATGCTTTCAGGTTGAGGACCTGAACGATGAGATCATACGGATGCTAAGAGTTTGTACATTCTTGTTATGTCCCTAGTCGGATGTCATTGTGGAAGGTAGATAGACAGAAATGACACACAAGACTAGATTGTGGTGTTGGTTGATGATAGAATCTCATTAGTCATGATATAGAGATATCAAACCAAACACATAGGTACTTGTTAGAGAACAAGTGTACCGGACAGACCCACCGTGAGTTTGACACATGGAACCATGACATGGTAGTCACAGTCAGTACTCACAGTGATGGTGGTGAGTGTGATTCTTTGACATGAAATCACTGCACTCAACACATGTCGTTGGGCACACTTTGACATCATCAAACGCAGTCCTGAAACATGGGTTGTTATAAAGGTGATGATTGGGTGACTTTGACACATGGGGCTTTTGAGGGGTGAGTGATAGATATGGGATTTGTCCCTCCTGAGGGAGTTTGATGTCCATGGCCACTTGATGAGTAGGATTGAGAAAGGCGTGCACGCATGTGTGAATCAGTATGTGACCGGCCTAAATCGCGCGTCCTAAATTTGGAGGCGGATTTGAGGTAGTCGAGCTTTTACATTTATAAACCTGAATCCTTCTAGGCCCCCACAACTTTATTTACGGGGTCGAAGTAGATATACGGGGTCGAACACAGGGACAAGGGGGGTAGTGTTGAGAACACGGAATCGACACGCTACACTCCGGTAGGTATAAAGAGAGATAAATTCCCAAAAAGGGAAGCAGCAAGATGTCACAAATAAAATGAAGAAACTATCTCCAACCGGAGTTACTAGAAAGATTTAAGATTTTAGTCATTTAGTAGTTTTTAGGGGTTTTCATGAAATAGAAACAAAAGGATATTGCTTGAGCTAAAGCGAGGTACAAAGGATAAAACTCCGGTAAAACAAGCGGCGGTAGAACCAGTCCTGTACCCCTCCTCTCGAAGCGGGTACCTCTAACCAAGGCATCAGCGCCCCTCTCGAGGTCACTGGACTAAAATTAGAGTGGAAAGGTCACTAAAGCAACCCCGTTCCAGGCACTCTCGTACTCCAGAATCGGACCAAACACTAGAGCCACAACACAACTCTCGAAGTTGTTGCGACGGGAAAACACGATTCGGTAGCTAAGCGAAACGTGATCCAAACATGCAAGCTAGAGCTCGGATATCAAACATAGCAGTCATCCAACAGATTGTACCAAGCACAGAGCAGCAAGTAATTAAACATCTTCTATTTCCATAGACAAATAAAGGGTCTTAATTACAATGCATAAGTGAGGAATTAAATGACAGAAAGTAAGATAGGTGTCGCCTTCTTGATGTAGAAGGACGACGGACTACTACGGCTCTCCAGCCGATATCGGTTAGGGCCTAGCCCGATACAGCCGTGTCGGGCGGCACACCCTCTCGGGCGGCACGCCTGACGGGCAACTGTATCGCTCAAGGATCCTGGCCGATACACTCATGTATGGCGATTGACCCTCTCGGGCGACACGCATGACGGAGAAGCATATCGGGTTCGATATCGTGTCGGGCATGGATGTCGGGCACTCGTGTCGCTCATCTACGTCGGTCGATATCAGCCCGCAGTGTCACCCCGGGACAGTCCTAAGTGAACTGTCCCCTCCCTCTCGGGATGAGGAGAAGCTCACCTAGTGTTGCCTGAGACAAGCACTGGGGCACGACACGTATGCTCTCGCAGTCCCCTCGGAAGATAGCTCAACTCCCAACTGTCGGAATTCTAAAACTCCAAACTCCGAACTCCGAACTCCCTGTAGCTTCTATTTATAGTCAGCTGGCCGGGAGGAGTTATGGTGCTCGAAGCGCCACGTGGCCCCCTTAAGCGCCGGTCGATGGACGGCCGATATAGGTATAGCTCGGCGCGGAGTGCGGAGGTGTCTGTTATCGGTCACGTGACGGTCGGCGCGCCTGCCGGTGGGTGGCTGTGTCACCCGACAAGCTGGGTTGTCGGGGCGAGTCGGGCTCCCTGTCGGGTAGAAGGCGTGTCGTCCGTCAGCTTCTTCTTGCGCGGCACCTCTTTGTCGAGCGTCTTTGTGTCGCCCAACCCCTGTCGGGAAGGGGTTGTATCGGGCGTCAAGGAGGCCGAGACAGGCTTGGACTTATTCATGGGCCGGAGCGGCCTTATTGCCCAAAAACGAGGAAAACTCTGCAAAAGATAGGAAAATTGGATTAAGAGCATTACTTGGCCAATTATTGCGAAAGTTCATACAAAAGAGAGGAAAATAGCTAAAAATGGCAGTTTTGATAACATAAAAACAGTCTAAAATATCACAAAATTTGGTGTTATCAACTCCCCCAAACTTAGCATTTTGATTGTCCTCAATCAATATTTAAACTATATTTTTTTTTGTGTTGCTTCTTCTGCTCGGGAAAGCTTTCTGTTCAAAAAGTGAAACAAGGATCGTAATGCCTTAAAGATAATGTTGTTTCAATACGAACAAAAGACTTAGTTTTTCCTGCCTTAATGTTTAAGTAAGATTTTTCTCTACAGCTTCGGCGAGACTTTGTTGTATGATTCCGAAGTTAGCTTACACACCAAACAGCTTTATTTTTGGGGCAGAAAGTTGTGTATAGGGTAGGCTAAGGCTTTTTGGGTTTTTCATTCTTGTCTCCCATCAGTCCATCTAGGTAAGGGTCCGTTAGCGGGCAAGTGGTCCCTGCAGTCCAAGCCAGTTGGCTTTAGAGCAGTGATTTCACATCCTACGTACCACTGCCCCAGATCTACCATGCCTAAAGATGGGTACTTTTGGAAAACAAGTGGTGTATATATATATTTTTTTTCTTTTTCTTTTATTGGGCACAACTTTCATGCTTTTATTCACGCTCATAAGGCTTCTCTCTCTTTTGGGATTTTTGTTGGGTAAGGGGGAACAAAGAGATTCCTGCTGTTTGGGCAGCTTTTTCCTTCTCCATACTCGTCTCTTAACTGTTTGCGAGATTATTGTATTTTTCGAAATTTTTTGGCAAGACGAAACATATTCTTTTTTTCGTTTGAAGCAGCATTATCAAAAAGATATAAGAAAACTTGCATCTCATTAAGTACAAAGAAAACAAACTTTGCAAGAAGTCGCAACAGGTTTTTACTAATATAACAACTTTGTACATATGCATGGGAACAAAATAAGAAAAATTTTCAAAATTTTCAAAAATTTTGGTATAAACATATATATGTACACCTGATATAGGAAAGAACAAAAGAATAAGGAATTTAAGTCAGAGAGATCGAAAGATTTTTGTACCTCCCTCACTGGTACATGGTACCCCCCCAACTTACTCCACACTCTGTCCCCAGAGTTGTGAAGTAAATAAGGTGAGGTAATGTTTAATCCAGTGAGGTTGCGCCTGCATTAGATAGGAGTTTCCACACGTATTCTCCTCGTTTGTTGTGATATCCTGTGTGGTGGAGCTGGTCAGGCGTTGCTTCACTTGCCATCCATTCCAGGACGAAGATGCCGCAGTCGTTGGATAAAGGAATTTGCTGCGGACTGCGGTGGCAGAACTGGAGTTCGTTCCATTTGCCTCCCTGTATGTCCAGGAACGGTTCAATCATCTTTGACACTTTGTCATAATATTTTCGAACTAAGCGTTCGATGGGTGTCAAAGGTTCCGATGTACACGGCACGGGGTGGTTCTTATTGCTGTCCGAGCTGTTATAGAAAATGCATGCTCGTTGTCGAGTATACATCGCTAGGAGCGTCCAATGATTGTAATGCACAATAGGTAGGAAGATAGTGCATGCGAAGACGTGCTTCAATTCTTGCAGGAACATCTTCTTCACTCCTATTTCGTCGGCGAGGCAGATATCATTGAAAAGCGAAGGATGGGCTATATATGCATGTTCTAGCTTTGGCTGTATATATTGGATGTAAGCGGCTGCAACTGTTACAACCAAGCACCCTCCTTCCTTCACCATGTCCCTTAGATCATCTGCCAGGACTATGACATCTCCTGTCTAAAAAGCAACATCTG
This sequence comes from Alisma plantago-aquatica, assembly GCA_963693085.1. Classification (NCBI taxonomy): domain Eukaryota; kingdom Viridiplantae; phylum Streptophyta; class Magnoliopsida; order Alismatales; family Alismataceae; genus Alisma; species Alisma plantago-aquatica. The sequence continues at coordinate 1,223,754,572 of OY856410.1, read as the reverse complement.
ATGGGGTTGAGTCAGTAAGCTTCTTCTGGATGATGTTGACCTGCTCCTGTGTGAGAGTTGAACACGAAAAGCGGTCGAAATTTTTTATCTGCCCTTCAGAAGCTTCGGGCAAAGTAGTGTCTTCCTCCCCATGCACTTTCTTCAGAATTGCTAGCTGCTTGCCCGCCCCATGAATTTCGGTTGCTATCTCTTCTTCTTTTTCTTCTGGGTTGTTGGATCGAGAAGAATCTTCCTCTACATCACTGTCCAGCAGCTGCTCCGGCACCCCTGCGTCCCGGAAATAGCGCTTGTCCTTGATTAGGAGCATGGCGTAGATGCCCCTGTGCTGATAAAAGGATATGCCTCTGAGGGCTCCTAAGTTTCTGATTGAGTTGAGCGCTTCAATGGCACCCAAGACGGCGATAGCGCTGTTTCCGCTCCCCTCTTCTGCCTGTTTGGGGAGGTCTCTGATAGCGAAGTAGTTCCAAGGTCCTTGAAGATGTTGGATTCCTTGCTTTAAAGCTCGTAGCAGGCGTATTGACAGGCGTTTCAACTTTCCGTCCTCCGGGCGGCAGAAAATACCCCCGGAGCGTGGTACTTCATCTTTGTTGCAACATAGCAGCTGGACGTCGCGGTTTCTGATATCCGCCACACAGAGAAACCACACGTTGTGATGCTTGTACGGGGCCAACACCAGATTTGGTCTATGCTCTTCAACGTATTGCAGCATGTCGACCACCGCACGGGAGTCTTGATCTCCCTTCATCAGCCTTTTTGCCAAGGTCGGGGTGACTGTGTATATTTGTCTCCGACCTGTCTTGCTGCCGATCTTCTCTATTATTGCGTTCTCCAGGACCCTGAACACTCATTTGCCGACGACAACTGGCGTGCGGAACATCTTCCGAAGATCTCTCCGTTGTAGGGAGGTAGAAATCGCTCCAGACGATGTCTTTTTCATTGGCCTGTGACCTCAAGACCTTATTCAGCAGCTTCTGGTCTCTGATCGTCAGGTTCCCGACGGCTCTTCTATCAAAGTCGGCCATCTCGAAGGAAGGTATCTCGGATGGCTCGCGGAATTTGTCCGCAAACAAGCGCTTTCCTCGGGGTGGATGTCTGTTATTCACTGTGTAGACATCCCCCACCTCTCCCTCGGACTCATCAGACGAGTCTTCCCCGATGCTGATGTTTGCGCCATCATCTTCAACTTCATCTAAGGGGATGGAGACGTTAGCATTTCCCAAACCCAAAGAGCTCTCCTGTCTGCTGGGAGACCCTTCGGCAGATCCTTGTTGTGTCCCGTCCTCGGGCGTTGATGATCGCCTGCTAGAGGAGTAGGATGGGGATGCCGTTCCCGATGGGGAACCTGAAGAAGAGGGACTAGGGCTCCGGCTGGGAGGTGACGGCGTCTGTGTCGGTGATGGCCCTCTTTGTGCTCCCCTGAGTCTGGATCTTCTTGTTGATGGTCACCGTCGTACCTGTCGTTTTCTTCAGGCGGGGGCGAATCAGGCCTCCTCCTTTGGCGTTCGCCTTCATAATGGGGTGGTTCAATGCGAGGTGGCATGACGGTTGGAGCTGGTGCTCAGTGGAACATATCACCGTCCTTTTGAGTACCTATTATTGGCACGAGGAATCAAGTTTAGAAGATAGATTTATTAATTTCAAGCAAAGAATAATAGTAAAGGAAAAAGGAAAAAGAAAAAGAGTGTTGTCAAACTCATTGCTAAGCTTGAGGCACACGAGTGTAGTTAGTGGATTCGGATTCGTCAACAGTACCGTTTTTGCCTTGTCCCCGGCAACGGTGCCAAAAAGTTGACCGGCCTAAATCGCGCGTCCTAAATTTGGATGTGGATTTGAGGTAGTCGAGCTTTTACATTTATAAACTCGAATCCTTCTAGGCCCCCGCAACTTTGTTTACGGGGTCGAAGTAGATATACAAGGTCGAACACAGGGACAAGGGGGGTAGTGTTGAGAACACAGAATCGACACGCTACACTCCGGTAGGTATAAAGAGAGATAAATTCCCAAAAAGGGAAGTAGCAAGATGTCACAAATAAAACGAAGAAACTATCTCCAACTGGAGCTACTAGAAAGATTTAAGGTTTTAGTCATTTAGCAGTTTTTAGGGGTTTTCATGCAACAGAAACAGAAGGATATTGCTCGAGCTAAAGCAAGGTACAAAGGATAAAACTCCGGTAAAACAAGCGGCGGTAGAACCAGTCATGTACCCCTCCTCTCGAAGCGGGTACCTCTAACCAAGGCATCAGCGCCCCTCTCGAGGTCACTTGACTAAAATTAGAGTGGAAAGGTCACTAAAGCAACCCCGTTCTAGGCACTCTCGTACTCCAGAATCAGACCAAACACTAGAGCCACAACACAACTCTCGAAGTTGTTGCGAAGGGAAAACATGATTCGGTAGCTAAGCGAAATGCGATCCAAACATGCAAGCTAGAGCTCGGATATCAAACATAGCAGTCATCCAACAGATTGTACCAAGCACAGAGCAGCAAGTAATTAAGCATCTTCTATTTCCATAGACAAATAAAGGGTCTTAATTACAATGCATAAGTAAGGAATTAAATGGCAGAAAGTAAGATAGGTGTCGCCTTCTTGATGTAGAAGGACGACGGACTACTACGGCTCTCCAGCCGATATCAGTCAGGGCCTAGCCCAATACAGCCGTGTCGGGCGGCACACCCTCTCAAGCAACACGCCTGACCGGCAACTGTATCGCTCAAGGATCCTGGCCGATACGCTCATGTCTGGCGATGGACCCTCTCGGGCGGCACGCATGACGGCGAAGCGTATCAGGTTCGATATCGTGTCGGGCATGGATGTCGGGCACTCGTGTCGCTCATCTACGTCGGCCGATATCGGCCCGCAGTGTCGCCCCGAGACGGTCCTAAGTGAACTGTCCCCTCCCTCTCGGGATGAGGAGAAGCTCACCTAGTGTCGCCCGAGACAAGCACTGGGGCATGACACGTATGCTCTCGCAGTCCCCTCGGAAGATAGCTCAACTCCCAACTGTCCGAATTCTAAAACTCCGAACTCCCTATAGCTGCTATTTATAGTCAACTGGCCGGGAGGAGTTATGGTGCTCGAAGCGCCACGTGGCCCCCTTAAGCGCCGGTCGATGGACGGCTGATACAGGTATAGCTCGACGCGGAGCGTGGAGGTGTCTGCTATCGGTCACGTGACGGTCAGCGCGCCTGCCGGTGGGTGGCTGTGTCGCCCGACAAGCTGGGTTGTCGGGGTGAGCCGGGCTCCCTGTCGGGTAGAAGGCGTGTTGTCCGTCAGCTTCTTCTCACGCGACACCTCTTTGTCGAGCGTCTTTGTGTCGCCCAACCCCTGTCGGGCAGGGGTTGTATCGGGCGTCAGGGAGGCCGAGACAGGCTTGGACTTATTCATGGGCCGGAGCGGCCTTATTGCCCAAAAACGAGGAAAACTCTGCAAAAGATAGGAAAATTGGATTAAGAGCATTACTTGGCCAATTATTGCGAAAGTGCATACGAAAGAGAGGAAAATAGCTGAAAATGGTAGTTTTGATAACAGAAAAACAGTCTAAAATATCACAATATTTGGTGTTATCAGTATGTGATATTGATGTCACACATATCTCTTCCAATCTACTCTGAGATCAAGAAAGTGAATGAACGTTGACAGGATGACTGTTCCATGCCTCGAGTTCATTCGGGATATCAGTGACAAAGGAATTATACATTCACTGTAACACCATTCACGGATTGTAGGATGAAAGTTGTTCTCCAACTTTCTACTTTTACTTGGATAGCACTGATGTGTGACTATGCACCGCTCTTTGCTTGTGAAGTCATAAGTGTTATGGACTTTCACTGCCAATGTGAAATGGACCTGCAGGGTCACACACATAGGATTAAACCTGGAAGAGGAGTTTTGTCCACGAGCAATGTTTAGATTGATTACTAAAGGAGTTTAGTAGTTCAATTAAACACTCAATTAATCGATATCTCAATATCATTATGTTCAAGGTGTTGGACGCGTTGATTGGAGTATCAGATTGATTGAAATCGCAATTGACTGATTCTGCACAACCTGCATTCCCAACCGATCGGCTCAAGTGTTGAACCGGTCGGCTGAGGTTGCTGAACCGGTCGGCTCACGTGTTGAACCGATCGGCTCAAACCCAGGGTGAACCGATTGCTTCAAGTGTTGAAACGATCGATTCAACTGGTGCAACCGAGCAACTTGGGAAAGTAGGATTGGTGAGAATTTTTCCTTGAATTTCACTTGCCCAATTTGATTGGAACAAGGATTGGTATTCGATACCAATTAGAAACAAAAGAAGGAAAGTCAATCGGGAACCGACCAGGACCACCAACCGACCGGTTCACTTGTGACCCGACCGGTTCAAGGGTCCCAACTGATCGGTTGAGGTGTCAACCGACCGGTTCAGGTCCCCAACCGACCGGTTCACTTGTGAACCGATCAGTTCAGGTTGTGAGTTGGTTGCTTTTTGTGGAAAATCTCGAACCCTTCTACTCCTGCTTTTAGTCCCGCATTTCCCGGGATGGAGAACCATGTCCCATGACCCTCCTATATATAGGGGTATTGGGGGCTTCTCAAAGTACAACCAGTTGCTCTGCAAAGTTGTCATTCTCTCTGGTTTTGGTAACCGAGAGAGAGCCCGAGCAAGTGCTTCCCGCAAAAGGGAGGTGCAGCAAGGGAAGGACAACTGCAGTTGCAACTGGAGGCAGGAGAGTGTGTTGGAAACTAGTACGTCAACAGGAGGGTGCGACTCCTTCCACTTCCTTGTGGGACAAGGAGTGTGGAGTTCCAGGTGGTCCGTGTGGACTACTACAGAGGCGCGAGGACACTACTGCTCAGGAGGACAAGTGTCATCTGACAGTCCGGTAGGAGGAGGAGTCATCAGTCCCGGTGCGACTAGGAGCTGCACAGACACCGTCCAAGACCGGAGTTGAAGACCGCGCATAGCACGAGGTATTGTCGCCAAGTAAGCCTTGGGACAAGGTATGATTCCACAAACCATCCTTTCCTATTATATAGACGTTGACGTGTTTCCTTGTTCCGGGTTTGGGGAGAAAATTTTTGTTTCCGCTGCCTTCTCTGCCTCCCCTAAAACCCAACAGTGGTATCAGAGCCAAGTCAACTATTTTATATTTTAGGAATATCGATATGATCGATTTTGGTTTGTTGCCTTTATTTATTGCATACGATGCGAATAAAATTGGCTTTATGCATGTCCAATCCTAAATCCACAAATCCCAATTACATATATGATATGTATTATTAATGCACTCGATACGCGTCGCCCTTAAATGAGTTTTGTGGTGGATGTATAGTGTGGTTATGGCCAATAAACCCTATATGTGTGTGGTTGTTTGTGGTTGCTTGCATCTCGGTCTGCGCACCGATCTTCCTTCTCCTATTCCTGATGTAACTCAAAATAATTTGAGATTCTTTCCTACCTTTGCTCCCCCCGAATGTAACTCGGGGTTTCCCCTTTAAGCAATGTAATATTAGGATATATTTTATTTCCTGTTATGTCAAAGAACGACAGACATCAAGACGACAGCTGAGACGATCGGTTCAAGGCGTGAACTGATCGGTTGACGTTCCAGACGATCGGTTCAGGGAGTGAACTGATCAGTTGATGATCAGTTTGAGGAGCGAGACGAGCGGGTGGCGGCCATGACGAGATGCACGACGACCAGGCGAACCGATCGGTTGGAGGAGCCAACCGATCGGCTGGTGGCACCCAGATGACCGGCCAAAGAGAGCAGATCATTCATGGGATGAGTTTATCAACTCGGATGGCAAGGCACAGATTTCATCTTGTACAGGTTGCATGTGATGTAGACCTAGATGACCATGATTCCTCTTGGCTCGAGGAATCACATTAGGATGGCCATAATCATCGCTTTTATCGTTTGTGCATGTTTTCTGTGGGATATAGCATGTATATGATACGTACTATGTATTGTGGTGATTGGATATGTATATGTATATAAAAACCAAATCCCTCATTAAATATTAAGTTTTAGATGTCTTCCAAATGCGACACACGTGAAAAGCTTGATCGACCAAGTGTGAGCACACCCTAGCGTGGTGCATTGTCTATCTCGTGGAAGCGTGAAGGATGAATATGTGGGTCTGCCCTAGCAGGGTGCATATTCATCGTGTTTGCTTTGGGTCGGACTTAACAAGGTGATCTAGATGGGATCTAGTACCTTGAGGCATGGATATGATCATGGCAAGGAGTTGCAAATGACATCTTATCAAGAGTTGCATATGATGCAATTGGCAAGAGTTGCCTACCTGAGAGATCTATGTTGTGGGTGACAGCCCTAGCTGGTCCATGACTTAGAGGATTTCAGGATCTTGCCCACTAGAAGGTTGTACGCTGCAATCTTCCAAATTGATGGTGAGGGCTATCAATTTGAAGTAAAATAGTGGGAGCGATAATTAATTAAAGGCCTAATTATATCGTCAAATTTTCAAATCAATCAAATAAGTCAAAATGAGTTTTTGGACTAAAATTGCATATTTCCTTTTGTAGTTCAAATGGCAACAAACAACAACACCTTTTCTTTGTGATCGGTCCTTGACAAGGACAAGCTAAATGGGACAAACTTCCACGACTGGTATCGGACATTGAGAATTGTTCTCACTCAAGAGCGAAAGCTCTATGTCCTGGATACTCCAATTCTAGAGGAACCCGCTCCTAGTGCACCAAAGGCAGAAAGATATGCTTACAAGAAGCATTTTGATGATGCCATTGATGCAAAGTGCTTGATGTTGTGTTCTATGAACCATGAGTTGCAAATACAGCATGAGAACATGGGTGTCATTGAGATGATTCAGCATCTCAGGAACATGTATGAAGATCAGGCACGGCAAGAGAGATACAATGTTTCTAGGGTGTTGTTCAAGTGCGTCATGACAGAAGGAGATCTAGTTGGTCCTCACACACTCAAGATGATTGGGTATGCGGAGAATCCACTGAGCCAAGAGTTGGCTACTGACATGATATTGCAATCGTTGCCAGAATCATACAGACAGTTTGTGATGAACTACAACATGAACAACTTTGATAGGCCACTGTCAGAGTTGTTGGGCATGTTGAGGACAGCCGAGATACAGATGAAGAAGGACAAGCCTAAGGCTGTGATGGTGATCACAAGCAAGAAAGGCAAGTCCAAGCGCAAGGGCAAGGGCAAAGCTAAGAAAGGTTCTGATGCTAGCCAGGAGTCCAAGCCATCTTCAGCTCTCAAGGCCAAGGGAGGCGTGACCAAGAAAGGAAATTGCCACCATTGTCAAAAGCCAGGACATTGGAAAAGGAATTGTCCTCTCTATCTGGAAAACAAAACAAGAAAGAGGCAACTGAAGTCTCTACTTAAAGGTGTCATGAAAGTAAACTTGTAACACTTTTTGAGGTATATGATACCAAGATGTAAAGTGTAAAGCACTCATAATTGGGGCAAGTGTTGCCGCCATAGATAGGAGTACTTTAGTTTATTTTCAGCCTATAAGGCATGTAATACAGTTATGAACTGCTATTTCATTTGCCAATAGATAGAAACACTTTATTTTGCATATTGTGTGACAATGATGGCAATTAATAAACTTGATGTTTCAATCTTAAAAGATATGATCTTTGAGGCAATGCCTTGTTTATCTTGTGGTATTTGATATGCATAAGATAAAATGATACCTAAAAGTTATAGATAACTCAAACAATAAAATCAGCATCAATCATGAGAAATTCATTTCTAGTTTCCATGTGATGGATAAATCTAGACTTTTTTGGTTAGAGAACCAGTAAGAGACATGAATATCTTGGACATGATTAATCAATCTTCACTAATGTAGTGGGAGAGTGATTATCCTATTAGGTATAATACATGTGATGTATTTACATACCTATTGGAACAAATGCTAATACTTCAAATGGTGTTTAGAGAAATACCAATATGAATATCTTGAAGTGTTCAAGATTATCATAGATGAAGTGCAAATTTGGTAAAGTGTTAATTCTTGATGAGGTCAATGAATGAAACACTTAGACCAAATTTTTGAGATCCTTATGAGTGATTATGATAATGTATCATAGTGAACTCATGATTAAGGCATGGTGATGTCTAAATCAAGAAGGAATCATACTCTAAGGAGTTAGATAATGATTATCAGATAACTGAATTCTTCTTAATAAAGAATGCCCCTCACTAATAAAAGAAATTAAGAATCACAAGGGTTTTGAGTTCTTATATCTTTAACAGATACACCTCAATTATCTATGTGATAAGTTGTTCATGTGATGAGTCAACTATCTAGATAAATATGAGGAATCGAATTTTGAGATATGGTTTATGACCATTACATCCTAAATGACGTCCATGTGAACCATAATGTATGACCTTGATGGTAGCACTCATTGGATGAAATCCACAAGTGTAAATGAGTCTTAAGTGTTAAGACACATGGATAACATTTGAGAAGGATGATGCTTGTTGATTGCAATTTAATGACCAAGACATTTGGCATATGGATACTAAAACCGCATTCCTATGAGGAATAAAACAAGGATGTGTACGTGACACAACCTATAAGGTTTTTGAATCCACTAATGCAAATGAAGTCTATAAGTTACAATGGACTAATCAATGTGATTGATTGAGTACAAGCAACTCAAAATCAGATCTTTACTTTGATGATATAGTCAAAGGGTTTGACTCATATGTCAAAGATAAAGAAGGGATCTGTGATTTAGTGGGAGAGTGTTCACATTTCACATATTGATGTGAAATGGAAATGTTCTAAAATGGAAATACAAAAGTGTAAATAATCTTTAAGGAAGATAGAGATGTTTCCTATGTGATAGGAATAGAGATCTATAGAGATAGTTCTTGAAAAATCTCTTGACCTGAAAAGAGAGAGCATACATTGGCAATTTGTACTGAAGTGTTCAGTGTACACAGATTCAGTGGGAGAAAACTTGTCCATGCTACATGGAGTTAGTATCCCAAGGCCAAGTGTCCAATTCTTATGAAGAATGTGAACACGAAGAATAGATATGGATCTGTCATGTATGTAATCATCCCATTATCTTGCATGTATGGACATGGCAAGAATAAAATGCATTCATCATCTTGTATGTACGACATGACAATATGATGTGCTCATCCTGATAACTCGTATGTGGGACATGACGAGTGGATGTCTGTCTACTTCCAGTAAGGGTTACTGGAATACCATGAGAACTTGATAAGTACTTGTGAAGTACTAGTTCTATGGAGATAAGGAAGAGTTCGATGTAAAGAGTTACATTGATGCGAACTTCTGAAAGGACATAAAATTAATCGCAAAATATACATAGGATGTATAAAATGAAAGTTTGTTGATAATTGGAAGTGTTCCAATAAAGCCACTTAAAAGGAAATGCCAAGTATCTATGTGTTAGAAGAACAGCAGTAGATACTATATGGATATGGAAGTTCATGAGATGAACTTATAGATATTCCACTCATTGATGACAAGTATGGAATCCTTGATCATGCAATGTGGCTAAATGTTAGCAAAGGAATACTAGATCGCATATTACAAAAACTCCATCTCATACGTGTGACGTACAACGAAGAGATGAGAGACATGCAATTTATACTGACTTTGGCAAGGTGTTGCCATTACTCACTATATTAGCACTAGAGCATAGTAACATGTGGGACATGTTTGAAGGTCACTATGAATATGATTCAATGGTGATTGGCTCACAATGCAAGTGGGAGTCTGTTGGTATGTATGCCCTGAGAGCCAATCATGGGATGATTGGTGGGATACATTAAGATTGATTTGATAAACATCAAAGGCAAGCTTCCAAATTCTTTCTGGTTCAGTCATATGAGATAGTGATAGAATAGATTGAATGTCTAGAGAATGACAGTACTCAATGACGTATGCTTTCAGGTTGAGGACCTGAACGATGAGATCATACGGATGCTAAGAGTTTGTACATTCTTGTTATGTCCCTAGTCGGATGTCATTGTGGAAGGTAGATAGACAACAATGACACACAAGACTAGATTGTGGTGTTGGTTGATGACAGAATCTCATTAGTCATGATATAGAGATATCAAACCAAACACATAGGTACTTGTTAGAGAACAAGTGTACCGGACAGACCCACCGTGAGTTTGACACATGGAACCATGACATGGTAGTCACAGTCAGTACTCACAGTGATGGTGGTGAGTGTGATTCTTTGACCTAAAATCACTGCACTCAACACATGTCGTTGGGCACACTTTGACATCATCAAACGCAGTCCTGAAACATGGGTTGTTATAAAGGTGATGATTGGGTGGCTTTGACACATGGGGCTTTTTAGGGGTGAGTGATAGATATGTGATTTATCCCTCCTGAGGGAGTTTTATGTCCATGGCCACTTGATGAGTAGGATTGAGAAAGGTGTGCACGCATGTGTGAATCAGTATGTGATATTGATGTCATACATATCTCTTCCAATCTACTCTGAGATCAAGAAAGTGAATGAACGTTGACAGGACGATTGTTCCATGCCTCGAGTTCATTTGGGATATCAGTGACAAAGGAATTATACATTCACTGTAACACCATTCACAGATTGTAGGATGAAAGTTGTTCTCCAACTTTCTACTTTCACTTGGGTAGCACTGATGTGTGACTAGGCACCGCTCTTTGCTTGTGAAGTCATAAGTGTTATGGACTTTCACTGCCAACGTGAAATGGACCTGTAGGGTCACACACAAAGGATTTAACCTGGAAGAGGAGTTTTGTCCACGAGAAATGTTTATATTGATTACTAAAGGAGTTTAGTAGTTCAATTAAACACTCAATTAATCGATATCTCAATAACATTATGTTCAAGGTGTTGGACGTGTTGATTGGAGTATCAGATTGATTGAAATTGCAATTGACTGATTCTGCACAACCTGCATTCCCAACCAATCGGCTCAAGTGTTGAACCGGTCGGCTGAGGTTGCTGAACTGGTCGGCTCACGTGTTGAACCGATCGGCTCAAGCCCAAGGTGAACCGATTGCTTCAAGTGTTGAAATGATCGATTCAACAGGTGCAACCGAGCAACTTGGGAAAGTAGGATTGGTGAGAATTTTTCCTTGCGTGTCACTTGCCCAATTTGATTGGAACAAGGATTGGTATTCGATACCAATTAGAAACAAAAGAAGGAAAGTCAATCGGGAACCGACCAGGACCACCAACCGACCGGTTCACTTGTGAACCGACCGGTTCAAGGGTCCCAACCGATCGGTTGAGGTGTCAACCGACCGGTTCAGGTCCCCAATCGACCGGTTCACTTGTAAACCAATTGGTTCAGGTTGCGAGTTGGTTGCTTTTTGTGGAAAATCTTGAACCCTTCTACTCCTGCTTTTAGTCCCGCATTGCCCGGGATGGAGAACCCTGTCCCATGACCCTCCTATATATAGGGGTATTGGGGGCTTCTCAAAGTACAACTCAGTGCAACCAGTTGCTCTGCAAAGTTGTCGTTCTCTCTGGTTTTGGTAACCGAGAGAGAGCCCGAGCAAGCGCTTCCCGCAAAAGGGAGGTGCAACAAGGGAAGGTCAACTGCAGTTGCAACTGGAAGCAGGAGAGTGTGTTGGTGACTAGTACGTCAATAGGAGGGTGTGACTCCTTCCACTTCTTTGTGGGACAAGGAGTGTGAAGTTCCAAGTGGTCCGTGTGGACTACTACAGAGGCGGGAGGACACTGCTGCTCAGGAGGACAACTGTCATCTGACAGTCTGGTATGAGGAGGAGTCGTCAGTCCCGGTGCGACCAGGAGCTGCACAAACACCGTCTAAGACCGGAGTTGAAGATCGTGCATAGCGCGAGGTATTGTCGCCAAGCAAGCCTTGGGACAAGGTATGATTCCACAAACCATCCTTTCCTATTATATAGACGTTGACACGTTTCCTTGTTTCGGGTTTGGGGAGAAAATTTTTGTTTCCACTGCCTTCTCTGCCTCCCCTAAAACCCAACAACTATAATATTTAAATCAAACAATAAACATGCCCAAAAATATTCTACATATTTTAGGTAAAATAATATTTTGAGGGAAAATGAATTTAAGGCTAAAATTGGGTTATGGTGAACAAGAAGATTGTAACATCCCTGACCTCGGTTATGTTCTAACCCTAGATGTTTTGCCTAATAAAGTTGATTAGATGCTTGCTCTTATTTATTGAAAAGTAATTAAGGCTCAAGAGGAACTTATATTTCATTTTCAGTCCTTTTTTAATAATGTTGAAACATTGTTTAGTTAGTTTTGGACTAAAGTGCAAATTACCCAAGTTGAGGGGTTAACTTGCAAATTGTACATGATAAAATATTCCTCAGATGTTGATACATCATAAGAATGAGTGTGATGCAGTGGTATGGCTTTCACAACCTTGAGCACCAAGATAGAGCTTGTTGAGCAATCTTTGTGCATTAAAACCTAGTTTTGGTGTAATGTGCAATTTACCCAAAACCTAGGGTTCAATATGCAAATTATCACTTCTAGAGGGTCCCTCATGTTTCTTGGCATTATGTAGAGAAAATAAAATGAGAGGGGCACCTCATTTGAATTAGTTTGGAGGATAGAGAATCTTGACAATAAAATAATCAAGATTTAAGCATAAATGGAACTCTAATTCAATTTTATGCAAAAAGAAATATATTAATTGAAGAGCCCTTCAACCAAAAGTTGAGGGATGAATTTTCAAAGGGTTGGACGAGCTTGTGCCTTGCAAAGGCACGAAAATATCTTGTGTGAGTGGAAAGCCCACTCACATTAAGTTAATAAAAAGTAATATCCACTAAAAAAGGGATATTAGTATAATAAGATTAAGGTGCTTAATTTCTTTTCTTTTAATTCTTGGATAATGAAGAGGTTTTCCAAGGTGAAGAGGATATCTTCATGGACAAGGAGTTGAGGGGGGAAATGTGGCATTAATTTTGGAAATTAAAGGAATTGATTCTATTTTCCCTTTCCTTGGATTTCCTTATACATATCTCATTTTCTACCCACACATGGACTCTTTTTCGGAAACTCTCTCTCCTTGCTTGGACCGAGCACAAGGGAGCTTAGGAACAGGAGAAGAATGATTCCCCAACCTATTGGTAAATTCTTGACCTTCTTTCACCTTGATGTCATGGTGAAAACTAAAAAACAATGCTTGATTTCTTGTTTTCTCCATTTGATTTCCAACTCTAGCCAATCCTTTCATCCAAAAGCTTGAGAACGGACCTTGGAAAGTTGTCAAAGCTCATCCACCATTAGAGAACGTGGATCTTGAAGCTTGGAATCAGATTTAAAGGCGGGTTATATAACTTAAACCCTTAAATGTTGTTATTGCATTCAAATCTCCATTATTTGTTGATCATTTTCTTCTATTTGGAACTCCCTTGATCCATTGTTGTAATTTCCATGAAAACGGCAGTAGCTGTTGAAGGAACGAAGAAAGATGATGATGACATCATCTTGGACACTTTTCCCAAAGAAATCCTATTCCAATCGGTTTCAACAAAAGTGTTCAATCGGTTTCAACAAGACCGTTTGAAATTAAACAGTTTCATCAAACCGTTAGGATCTAAACGGTTTCAAACCGTTTGGAAGAGTTGACCACAGTTGACCATTTGGAGATTATGTGCTAATATTGATGGTTGATGATCCATTATATTTAATTGATTGGTTTCAATAGGTTCATCAATTGAAGGTCCATCAAGTAACAAACCCTAATCGGGTTAAGTGATGAAATTCTAATTGTTTAATTTAAAACTTTGGGTTGATTAACCCAAACGGTCTCAAGACCGTTTGGAGATCACCCAAATGGTCTCAAGACCGTTTGGAGGTCAACCAAAACCGTTTGGAGGTCTAGGGTTGAGTATGGTTGAGTAATTGAAGATCCAAAGATATCAAGTTGAAATGCAATTAATAGCTAATGTGGTGATCAATCCAATGATCAAAACCCTAATTGATTTTCACAAATTATCAATGATGGATGGGGCAAACGGTCTCAAGACCGTTTGGAGGTCATACAAACGACCTCAAGACCATTTAAGGTCAGTTCATGCTCAATTTGAATGGTGGACCAATGATTTCAAAGTAATTGGTTCCACGATGACTAGTATTGAAGGTTCATCGATTTCAACCCTAATCCAATTGGGTTCAAAACCCTAATTGATGATCAATTGAAGGTTAAATCACTTGAAGGATGATTCTTTAAGCCCAATTGAATTATGGTGTTAGGTTCAATTGATGAGTGATTACATGAATTCAATCAATGAGGGAATCAATCTTGGAAATCCTATATCAATATGAGTGATTGAGACCATTTTTGGTCCAATCAGTTTTGAGGAGGTTTGGATCAAACGGTCTCAAGACCGTTTGGGACCAAACGATCCCAAACCATTTAAAACTCAATCGATCTCAATAATGTTTTGGTTAAACGGTTTTGAGCATAAAGTTTTAAACGGTTTCAAACCGTTAGACCTAGACCGTTTGGAGGTCTAAACGGTCTTAGACTGTTTGGAAGTCTTTCAAGTAAGACCGTTTGAGGTCTGGTTGATCAAGACCGTTTGGGGTCTAAGTGACCAAGACCGTTTGGGTAATAATTAACTAAAACCGTATGGACACTTAAAGTGATTTAAGATCAATTGTTTAATTGATCACTACATGATGTAAATCAAGGGTGACTATAGTATTTGTACCCTTAATAAGATAGGGTGATTAGTACCATATGAACGATTAATCCTTAATGATTATGAAAGTAATGACACAATACCTGGTGTCCACTCTTCATTCAAGATGAGTTAACCTAATCTAATCAAGTCTGAGGTATGTATCATCTTGTAGAAGATGAGAGAGAGAGAACTTCCTACATGAATGACAATCATGTAGTGGTTAAGTCTCAACACTTACAACATGAATGAATGTGTAATTAGGGAATGATCCTTGGTAAGGAGATCATGAACCCTAATTAAGAAGGTTAATGTGCCCTAACCCTAGTAGAGGGCAATGATAGGTGCAACCCTAATCTATGGTGATGGTATGACCCTAATTTAGGGTAATGACATGAGAAACTCTATTTCAAGGTATTTTAATAATAAACCTTGGTTGGATGTGAATAGTAAACCCTAATTGAGGATGATGTTATGAGAAACCCTAATCAAGGGAGAAACCATATGAAACCCTAAGTGAGGTGATGTCATGTAGAACCCTAGACAAGGGTGATGTCATAATGAAATCATAATAATGTGATGAAAAACCTAATTCTAGGTAATGCTATGTACTGGTATGTGACACTGTGATGTGAAATCCTACACTGATGTAGGGTAAAGATATGTGGAGCCCTAATCTTGGGTTATAATGTATGAAACCCTAATCTTGGGCAATATGATGATAAATCATATCCCAAATCTGGGTAATGAGATAAAGTATTCCTAATTGAAATAAAAAGGGAAACTCTAACCCTAGGGAGGGGATAGTGGTGTTACCCTTGAATAGTGATGCTATAATTATTTTTCATAGTGCTGATATGTAATTGATATAATGGTTATCATGTGCACTAATTATGTAGGTTTCATGAGATATTGGACATAGTCAGGTATGAGCTATGATGTTTTACTATTGAAATTGCTTTATGGGCTTTGTGAGCCATGATATGCTGTGTTGCCTAGTGAAAGGTAACAAGGGATATTAATGGGCTTTAAGAGCCATGTGATACACCTGCATTGCAAATATTATGTTTACATTGGTCAGATGACTTGAAGGCATTAAGTTACCTGATAAAGTGGTAACAAGTGTTTTGATGAACTAAGGGTTTGAACACCCATATTCCATAAGTATGATGATGAGATGATAAGGGATGAGAATACCCCTGATGTGACAAGGGATTGAGATCCCAATATTTAATAAAGCTTTGGAAAGAACTTGATAGATAAAGTACTAATTCTTTGTAGCAATTGTTATAATGTTTGAAGACATGTTTGATGCTAAAAGAATATTGTAATGTACTTAATTAATCAAGTGAAATAGTATCATGTAGAGCCCTGATCATAGATCCATCATCGTCACTAGTTTATTGATGGCGAAACAGGTTTTCTTACGGTAACTCCTGGAGGGCATACTTTTGAGTATGTGGGGGTTATGGGCGCGAATATCCTTACGCCCTAATGGAGGAATTGATGTGAGGTAAACATTAAATCTCTCAATCCTTCATTATATATGTCGGGATGGATGTATCATTAATCTCTCGATGATCTTAATGCCGAATTGATGTGAGATTAATATGAAATCTCTCGATTACGAAGAGAGTACAACATGCCACTGTAACTCTAATAGTGAAGTTGTCAGTATACCGTGGAAAGCTATTTAGCAGAGACACCAGATGTCCTGCATTTGGTCCTCACACTGACTGAGGAAGATGAGGTCATGGGAATCTGGCTCTTCTATTGACCTATGTATGGTACCGATTTCGATTTCGCAATGGTCGGTTGGAGTATGAGCGGTATACCTCATCTCCTCAGGGCTTAAGTATGTTTTTAAAATGTAATCAACCGTGTAGCATATTTATTTAGTGTTGAAATACGAGAATCATTAGTTGATGTTACTTTCCACAGTATATCCTAAATGGATAAATGTTATTTGTGTTTTATCACGATATAGTTGAAAGGACTTGAATAGAGAATACTGCTCTAATTTGTTTATACATAGCTTTATCTGCTGCTGAATACTTATAATTCTTCTGCTCAATTTTATTTCCTTATCTGCAATAATAATGTTTCTAGTGGAGAGTTATATCTCTCGCTGGGACAATTTTTCAATTATCTCACCCCGTGGGATCCAACTTTTTAGGTAGACGCCAAAGAAGAGGTAGAAACCCTACAACGGGTGAAGAACAGCGGCAGCAGCAACAACAAGGACAACAGTGAATCCTCAGGTGGAGACACTAGCTGATATGTCATGTAAATATAGAGTCCTATGTGTTGTCTCTGTACTCTCAGGTCCTAGGAGTCATTAGTTAGTTTAAAAATTGATCTGAGATTTTGGCTTGATGCCTCAAGATTTTTATACTGTCTGTGTAAAGTTTAACAGGGCAGCTGATGTTTGTAACTCTCGAGAAGGAAAAGTACAAGAGATGTTTTGATGAACCAGAATGTAAATAAGAAAATTTTGTTCTTTATGAAAGAGTTTTTTTTAGTTTATGGATCTCTTTGTAAAAAGTTTTAAATTTTAGTGATTTTTAGTAATTCCGATGTTAACGACCGCTTCCACATTTGTTAATCTTGTTTATGTGAGTTGGATGCCACAATTAAGTTGGTATCAGAGCTCTAGGTTCACTGAGTCTACAGAGACATAGGATTAAGGTTGTTGAGTTTGTTCTAGTGCCTTCCAGTATATCTGATAGTGTCTTCTGCTCATATAGGAGGAGAAGAAGAACTAAAGATATCTGGATCACATGATGAACATGCTGCTGAGAGCAGCGTTGCTGCACCAGGAGGAGGTGCAAGAGACCAAGATAGGGAGGAGCCCATACCTGAACAACCCCAGTTCAATCAAGAAGATATGGGGAACCCAGCCTTCCAAGCCATGTTTGGACAATTTATGGCAGCCATGACTCATATGAAGGATAGGATACCATTACCTACACCTAGGGCACCAGCTCACCATGAAGGACAGGGAGCCGGCAAGACATTTGAACGACTTTGTCGGGTTGGAGCCATAGAGTATGCTGGTACAGCTGACCCAGCAGATGCTGACATGTGGCTGACTGAGCTGGAGAAGGCCTTTAGAATCCTTAATACCCAGAAGCTGAGAAGGTTAGACATGTAGTGTATCTTCTTAAGGGTAGTGATGGCCATTGGTGGACCATAGAAGAGGGCAAGAGGCCAGGTGTGGAGATCGAATGGGAAGTATTTTGACGAGAATTCGTCAATAGATACTTTCCTAAGACGTTTGTAGATGAGAAGATCTCTCAGTTTGAGAGGTTAAGGCAAGGACCAATGAACATTAGCGAGTATGAGGCTAAGTTCATGGAGCTTTTATGGTTCTGTCCGCATATGGAAGCTACCGATGAAGAAAGGATTCAGCATTTTGAGAAGGGGTTGAACACTAATTTGACCACTCCTGTGTCTGCTTTAGAGAACAGGGAGAGGTTCGCTACTTTTGTGGAGTCTGTTAGACGGATAGATAGGTCTATGACCGAGAAGCGACAGACTAAGAATAAGAAAGTGTATGCTCAATTCCAAGGACCCTTGTCTAAAAGTTTTAAGAAACTGAGATTTTCTGCACCAATAGCACCACCAAGGTTTAATACCCAGACGCAATGGACGTCTAATAGGGGTAGAGGCCGTAGTTTACCACCAGAAGGAACCCATAGCTCAGCATCAGTGTCGGTAATAGGACCATCCAGACCACAGCCAAAGAATAGAGGTTGTTTTATATGTGGAAAGATGGGGCATCTGATGAAGGATTGCCGAGCCAGAGAGGCAAGTGTGACTCAACCTCAGAGGCAGAGTCAGCAAGGCTCTCAGAGGCAACAATTTCCAGGTGGTGTTAGAGGACGTGGACAAGCATCCCAAGCTGGATCGTCGGCACCCAGTAATCGAGCACCGAGTCAACCACCGGCGACGACAAGGTTCTATGCAATGAATCAGCTTGATGCAGTAGTCAACCCTCGGGTTGTGACAGGTCAGATGGAACTATTTTATTCTGATATGTCTACATCCTGCGTTGTATCTGTTTTAATTGATCTGGGTGCTACACATTCTTTCATCTCTAAAAGAGTGATTCTTGACTGCAATATGACATTTGGTCATAGGGCAGAGAGTTTGAAGTTAGAAACTCCTTTGATGGGATTTGTAGTGTTGTGGGAGGTGTATTCTCCCTGCACCCTTTTCTTTTCTGAACATCGCATTCAAGTGGATCTTATACCACTTGAGATGCATGGGTTTGATATAATTCTTGGGATGGACACCCTAGAAAAGTACAAGGTTGTCTTGGATTGTGAGTCCAAGCAAGCTGTGTTCACAGATGATGGTGACACATAGATCTTTCAAGGTGATAGAAAGATTTTTCCGAACTGTCTTGTGTCAACTATGGTAGCTGAGAAGATGATGAGGCAAGGATGTTTTGCATTTTTGGCACATGTGGTAGATACTACAATGGAGAGTTCTTATCCTTCTGAAATTCTAGTAGTTAGGGAATTTGAAGATGTGTTTCCTGAAGAACTTCCAGGTGTACCTCCGCCCCGAGAGATTGATTTTGAGATTAATCTAATTTTGAGCACACAACCTATAGCACAAACGTCATATAGAATGGCACCTGTTGAGATGGCAGAGCTTAAGAAACAGTTGCAAGAGTTTCTTGAAAAGGGTTTTATTCGACTGAGTACTTCACCATGGGGTGCTCCAGTACTCTTTGTTAAGAAGAAGGATGGATCGATGCGGTTATGCATTGATTATAGGTAGTTAAATAAAGTGACTATAAAGAATAAGTATCCTTTACCAAGGATAGATGACATGTTTGATCAGTTGTGTGGTGCAACTATCTTCTCTAAGATAGATTTAAGGTCGGGATATCATTAGTTGCGTATTAAGGAGAGTGACATACCTAAGTATGCCTTTAGGACAAGGTATGGTCACTATGAGTTCATAGTTATGTCGTTTGGACTAACTAATGCACCAGCTACATTTATGGAACTCATGAATAGAACTTTTTGACCTTTTCTTGATCAGTGTGTTGTCGTATGCATAGATGACATCTTGATCTATAGTAGAGATGCTCAACAACATGAACAACACCTCTGCCAGGCTCTAACTTTGCTAAGAGAGCATAAGTTATATGCTAAGTTTAGCAAATGTAAGTTCTGGTTACCAAAAGTTTCTTTTCTAGGACACGTAATATCTAATTCAGGTATTCATGTTGATCCTAAGAAAGTAGAATCTGTCATGTAATGGGAACAGCCGAAGACACTGACGGAGATTTGTAGTTTCCTAGGGTTGGCAGGCTATTACAAGAGGTTCATTAAGAACTTCAATTCTATAGCTTTACCCCTAACCAAGTTGATCAGGAAGGAAGTTCCTTTTTTCTGGAATGACAAGTGTCAACATTCTTTCCAGGTGTTGAAAGAAAGGTTGACAAGTGCACCTGTGTTGGTGTTACCTGAGTAGGGAAAGGGGTATATAGTTTTCTGTGATGCATCTAAGAATGGCTTAGGATGTGTGTTGATGCAGGATAAATAAGTGATTTCTTTTGCTTCTCGATAGCTTAAGAAACACGAGGATAATTATCCAACACATGATCTAGAGCTAGCTACTGTAGTCCATGCTTTGAAGATCTGGAGACACTATCTCTATGGAGAAACATTCAAGATTTTCACAGACCATAAGAACCTAAAGTATATCTTCTCACAGCATGAGTTGAACATGAGACAACGCCACTAGATGGAGTTAATCAAGGACTACGATTGTACAATTGATTATCATCCAGGGAAGGCCAATGTAGTGGTTGATGCTCTAAGTAGGAAATCAGCAACACCAGCCCTAGACAAAGCACAGTTGAATTCCTTAGTGTGCTCTAATAGAGATATGTTTATCTCCTTGAGGCAAAACAATGTACAGTTTAAAGTATCATTGTTAGCCAGGTTATTAGTTGAGATGCACATAAAACCTACTCTGAGACAGCAGATTAAAGAAGTACAACAAGCTAATGATGTAGTTCAGCAGATTAGATCAGAGTATGGTAGTGAGAAACGAGATGGTTTTCATGAGACAGAGGATCAGGTAGTCTATTACCATGGTAGGATGGTAGTACCTGATGCCAATGATTTAAGGAAGTTGGTTATGGAAGAAGCTCATTCTTTAATGTATGTTATGCATCCAGGGAGAACCAAGATGTATCATAACTTAAAAGATATGTATTGGTGGCCTGGATTGAAGAAAGATGTAGCTGAGTTTGTTATGTGGTGTCTGGTGTGTCAGCAAGTTAAAGATGAACACCAAAAGCCCGCAGGAACAATGCAACCCCTACCTATACCGTAGTGGAAATGGGATCATGTAACCATGGACTTTGTGGTTGGTTTGCCTAGAACAACCAGAAGCTATGATTCCATTTGGGTGATAGTTGATAGGTTGACTAAGACAGCACATTTCTTACCTGTCAAAACAACCTACACTGCTGAGAAGCTGGCACAGTTATATGTAGATGAGATAGTGCGTTTGCATGGGGTTCCAGCTACTATCGTTTCTGATAGAGCTCCCCAGTTCACGAGTCATTTTTGGGAATGACTTCACAAAGCTTTGGGTACGCAGTTAAGGTTTAGTACAACCTTTCATCCTCAGACAGATGGACAATCTGAAATGACTATACAAACCTTGGAGGACTTGCTTAGGGCATGTATCCTTCAGTTTGTAGGAAGTTGGGATCTACACCTGAGCTTGATAGAGTTTGCTTATAATAATAGCTATCAGTACAGTATTGACATGGCACCATACGAAGCTTTATATGGTAGACGTTGTAGATCTCCTTTATGTTGGTATGAAACTGGAGAATATCAACTTTTGGGTCCTAAGCTTGTGCAACAGACAACGGAAAAGATTAAAGTTATACAACAACAGTTAAAGACTGCACAGGATAGACAAAAATCATACGCTGACAAAAGGTGAAGACCTTTAGAATTCCAAGTGGGAGATAAGGTATATCTCAAGGTCTCACCTTGGAAAGGAGTTCTTAGATTTGGAAGGAAGGGAAAGTTAGCTCCTAGATTTATGGGGCCTTATCCAATCATTGAACGGATTGGAAAGGTAGTTATAAGCGGGAGTTACCATCTAAGTTGCATAGATTGCACCCAGTGCTCCACATTTCTATGCTAAGGAAATGTCATCCTGATACAGAGTTAGTTCTACAACCTGTGGAGGTAGAATTAAACGATGATATATCATATGTTGAAGGACCTATGTTGATTCTTGATAGAAGAATCAAGAAGCTGAAAAAGAAAGACATTTGTCTTGTAAAAGTTCTCTGGCACCACCGTGGCATGGAAGAAGCTACGTGGGAGCTAGAGGAAGAGATGAGGAGGAAATACCCTACTCTTTTCTCTTAATGTTTTTGTTGATGATTTCGGGGATGAAATCCTTGTAAGGGGTGGATAATTTGTAACATCCCTGACCTGGGTTATGTTCTAACCCTAGATGTTTTGCCTAATAAAGTTGATTATATGCTTGCTCTTATTTCTTGAAAAGTAATTAAGGCTCAAGAGGAACTTATATTTCATTTTCAGTCCTTTTTTAATAATGTTGAAACATTGTTTTGTTAGTTTTGGACTAAAGTGCAAATTACCCAAGTTGAGAGGTTAACTTGCAAATTGTACATGATAAAATATTCCTCAGATGTTGATACATCATAAGAATGAGTGTGATGCAGTGGTATGGCTTTCACAAGCTTGAGCACCAAGATAGAGCTTGTTGAGCAATCTTTGTGCATTAAAACCTAGTTTTGGTGTAATGTGCAATTTACCCAAAACCTAGGGTTCAATATGCAAATTATCACTTCTAGAGGGTCCCTCATGTTTCTTGGCATTATGTAGAGAAAATAAAATTAGAGGGGTGCCTCATTTGAATTAGTTTGGAGGAGAGAGAATCTTGATAATAAAATAATCAAGATTTAAGCATAAATGGAACTTTAATTCAATTTAATGCAAAAAGAAATATATTAATTGAAGAGCCCTTCAACCAAAAGTTGAGGGATGAATTTGCAAAGGGTTGGACGAGCTTGTGCCTTGCAAAGTAACGAAAATATCTTTTGTGAGTGGAAAGCCCACTCACATTAAGTTAATAAAAAGTAATATCCACTAAAAAAGGGATATTAGTATAGCTTAATTTCTTTTCTTTTAATTCTTGGATAATGAAGAGGTTTTCCAAGGTGAAGAGGATAGCTTCGTGGCCAAGGAGTTGAGGGGGGAAATGTGGCATTAATTTTGGAAATTAAAGGAATTAATTCTATTTTCTCTTTTCTTGGATTTCCTTATACATATCCCATTTTCTACCCACACATGGACTCTTTTTCAGAAAATCTTGCTCTCCTTGCTTGGACCGAGCATAAGGGATCTTAGGAACAGAAGAAGAACGATTCCCCAACCTTTTGGTAAGTTCTTGACCTTCTTTCACCTTGATTTCATGGTGAAAACCGAAAATCAATGCTTGATTTCTTGTTTTCTCCATTTGATTTCCAACTCTAGCCAATCCTTTCATCCAAAAGCTTGAGAACGGACCTTGGGCAGTTGTCAAAGCTCATCCACCATTAGATAACGTGGATCTTGAAGCTTGGAATCAGATTTAAA
Organism: Alisma plantago-aquatica; assembly: GCA_963693085.1. Taxonomy (NCBI): domain Eukaryota; kingdom Viridiplantae; phylum Streptophyta; class Magnoliopsida; order Alismatales; family Alismataceae; genus Alisma; species Alisma plantago-aquatica. The sequence continues at coordinate 1,223,731,227 of OY856410.1, read as the reverse complement.
GGCGGGTTATATAACTTAAACCCTTAAATGTTGTTATTGCATTCAAATCTCCATTATTTGTTGATCATTTTCTTCTATTTGGAACTCCCTTGATCCATTGCTATAATTTCCATGAAAATGGCAGTAGTTGTTGAAGGAATGAAGGAAGATGATGATTACATCATCTTGGACACTTTTCCCAAAGATATTCTATTCCAATCGGTTTCAACAAAAGTGTTCAATCAGTTTCAACAAGACCGTTTGAAATTAAACGGTTTCATCAAACCGTTAGGATCTAAACGGTTTCAAACCATTTGGAAGAGTTGACCACAGTTGACCGTTTGGAGATTATGTGCTAATATTGATGGTTGATGATCCGTTATATTTAATTGATTGGTTTCAATGGGTTCATCAATTGAAGGTCCATCAAGTAACAAACCCTAATCGGGTTAAGTGCTGAAATTCTAATTGTTTAATTTAAAACTTTGGGTTGATTAACCCAAACGGTCTCAAGACCGTTTGGAGATCACCCAAATGGTCTCAAGACCGTTTGGAGGTCAACCAAGACCGTTTGGAGGTCTAGGGTTGAGTATGGTTGAGTAATTGAAGATCCAAAGATATCAAGTTGAAATGCAATTAATAGATAATGTGGTGATCAATCCAATGATCTAAACCCTAATTGATTTTTATCAATGATGGATGGGGCAAACAGTCTCAAGACCGTTTGGAGGTCATACAAACGACCTTAAGACCATTTAAGGTCAGCTCATGCTCAATTTGAATGGTGGACCAATGATTTCAAAGTAATTGGTTCCACAATGACTAGTATTGAAGGTTCATCGATTTCAACCCTAATCCAATTGGGTTCAAAACCCAATTGATGATCAATTGAAGGTTAAATCACTTGAAGGATGATTCTTTAAGCCCAATTGAAGTATGGTGTTAGGTTCAATTGATGAGTGATTACATGAATTCAATCGATGAGGGAATCAATCTTGGAAATCCTATATCAATATGAGTGATTGAGACCATTTTTGGTCCAATCGGTTTTGAGGAGGTTTGGACCAAATGGTCTCAAGACCGTTTGGGACCAAATGATCCCAAACCATTTGAAACTCAATCGATCTCAATAATGTTTTGGTTAAACGGTTTTGAGCATAAAGTTCTAAATGGTTTCAAACCGTTAGACCTAGACCGTTTGGAGGCCTAAACGGTCTTAGATCATTTGGAAGTCTTTCAAGTAAGACCGTTTGAGGTCTGGTTGATCAAGACCGTTTGGGGTCTAAGTGACCAAGACCATTTGGGCAATAATTAACTAAAACTGTATGGACACTTAAAGTGATTTAAGATCAATTGTTTAATGATCACTACATGATGTAAATCAAGGGTGACTATAGTATTTGTACCCTTAATAAGATAGGGTGATTAGTACCATATGAACGATTAATCCTTAATGATTATGAAAGTAATAACACAATACCTTGTGTCCACTCTTCATTCAAGATGAGTTGACCTAATCTAATCAAGTCTGAAGTATGTAACATATTGTAGAAGATGAGAGAGAGAACTTCCTACATGAATGACAATCATGTAGTGGTTAAGTCTCAACACTTACAACCTGAATGAATGTGTAATTAGGGTATGATCCTTGGTAAGGAGATCATAAACCCTATTTAAGAAGGTTAATGTGCCCTAACCCTAATTGAGGGCAATGATAGGTGCAACCCTAATCTATGGTGATGGTATGAGCCTAATTTAGGGTAACGACATGAGAAACTCTATTTCCAGGTATTTTAATAATAAACCTTGGTTGGATGTGAATAGTAAACCCTAATTGAGGATGATGTTATGAGAAACCCTAATCAAGGGAGAAGCCATATGAAACCCTAAGTGAGGTGATGCCATGTGGAACCCTAGAAAAGGGTGATGTCATAATGAAATCATAATAATGTGATGAAAAACCTAATTCCAGGTAATGCTATGTATTGGTATGTGACACTGTGATATGAAATCCTACACTGATGTAGGGTAAAGATATGTGGAGCCCTAATCTTGGGTTATAATGTATGAAACCCTAATATTGGGCAATATGATGATAAATCATATCCCAAATCTGGGTAATGAGATAAAGTATTCCTAATTGAAATATAAAGGGAAACCCTAACCCTAGGGAGGGGATAGTGGTGTTACCCTTGAATAGTGATGCTATAATTATTTTTCATAGTGCTGATATGTAATTGATATAATGGTTATCATGTGCACTAATTATGCAGGTTTCATTAGATATTGGACATAGTCAGGTATGAGCTATGATGTTTTACTATTGAAATTGCTTTATGGGCTTTGTGAGCCATGATATGTTGTGTTTCCTAGTGAAAGGTAACAAGGGATATTAATGGGCTTTAAGATCCATGTGATACACCTGCATTGCAAATATTATGTTTACATTGGTCAGATGACTTGAAGGCATTAAGTTACCTGATAAAGTGGTAACAAGTGTTTTGATGAACTAAGGGTTTGAACACCCATATTCCATAAGTATGATGATGAGATGATAAGGGATGAGAATACCCCTGATGTGACAAGGGATTGAGATCCCAATATTTAATAAAGCTTTGGAAAGAACTTGATAGATAAAGTACCAATTCTTTGTAGCAGTTGTTATAATGTTTGAAGCCATGTTTGATGCTAAAAGAATATTGTAATGTACTTAATTAATCAAGTGAAATAGTATCATGTAGAGCCCTGATCATAGATCCATCATCGTCACTAGTTTGGTGATGGTGAAATAGGTTTTCTTACGGGAACTCCTAGAGGGCATACTTTTGAGTATGTGGGGGTTATGGGCGTGAATATCCTTACGCCCTAATGGAGGAATTGATGTGAGGTAAACATTAAATCTCTCTATCCTTCACTATATATGTCGATATGGATGTATCACTAATCTCCCGATGATCTTAATGCCGAATCGATGTGAGATTAATATGAAATCTCTCGATTACGAAGTGAGTACAACATGCCACTGTAACTCTAATAGCGAAGTTGCCAGTATACCCTGGAAAGCTATTTAGTAGAGACACCATATGTCCTGCATTTGGTCCTCACACTGACTGAGGAAGATGATGGGAATCCGGCTCTTCTATTGACCTATGTATGGTACCAATTTCAATTTCGCAATGGTCGGTTGGAGTATGAGCGGTATACCTCATCTCCTCAGGGCTTAAGTATGTTTGTAAAATGTAATCAGCCATGTAGCATATTTATTTAGTGTTGAAATATGAGAATCATTGGTTGATGTTACTTTCCACAGTATATCCTAAATGGAAAAATGTTATTTGTGCTTTATCAAGATATAGTTGAAAGGACTTGAATAGAGAATATTGCTCTAATCTATTTATACATAGCTTTATCTACTGCTGAATACTTATGATTCTTCTGCTCAGTTTTATTTCCTTATCTGAAATAATAATGTTTCTGGCGGAGAGTTATATCTCTCGCTGGGACAATTTTTCAATTATCTCACCCCGTGGGATCCAACTTTTTAGTTAGACACCAAAGAAGAGGTAGAAATCCTACATCGGGTGAAGAACAGCAGCAGCAGCAACAACAAGGACAGCAGTGAATCCTTAGGTGGAGACACTGGCTGATATGTCATGTAAATAGAGAGTCCTATGTGTCGTCTCTGTACTCTCAGGTCCTAGGAGGCCTGATGCCTCGAGATTTTTATACTGTGTATGTAAAGTTTAACAGGGCAGCTGATGTTTATAACTCTCGAGAAGGAAAAGTACAAGAGATGTTTTGATGAACCAGAATGTAAATAAGTTAATTTTGTTCTTTATGAAAGAGTTTTTTTTTTTCCAGTTTATGGATCTCTTTGTAAAAAGTTTTAAATTTTAGTGATTTTTAGTAATTCCGTTGTTAACGACCGCTTCCGCATTAGTTAATCTTGTTTATGTGAGTTGGATGCCACAAAGATGCTCTTGCATTCACATGTAATATATGTGCCAAAGCTTTTTTTGCTTTGTTTTTTTTCTTTCATTTGCCTCTTTTGTTGTGTGTTGTTCTGGAATGCCATTTCCTTAGAGGTTCAATTTGCCATGTGGTATTTGTAGGCATTATAGAGTGCCCATAAGGGTAGGATAAGGTAAATCATAGGTGGTGCATGTCATCAACATGCTTTTGGACTTCGTCATGCCATTATATATTATTAAGAGATAGTTGTTGGGATAAAAGTATATTGTCGTCATGCGATTGGTGAAAATTCTACCTTGCCTCCCTAAGGTACCAAAAGGTCAAATTAGTACATAGAGTCATCCATTTATTTTTAAAACATATGATTTTCCCATTTGGGACATCAAGTCAACAAGTTTCACTTATTTGTGGTAGATTTACTCACATTTAGATTACTCTAATAGAACTCTTCTCTATTGTCTCCTCCCGAATTCCCCCTCCCCTAAATATCTTTCTCTTACTTTTGCAAACAAACATCACAAGTGACTTTTCTTTGGTCCACACGTTTGTATCAAACAAGGGGGATCTATGTTCATGATCATCTGTGAACACAATGTGGTTTAATGCCCCCATCTTCAATTGGGTTCCTTCACATCTCTCTCTACCTTAAACTTGTCCATTGTAGAATTTCCCAAAGACACCACCACCAATAGTTGTATTGTCACACTAAAAATTCAAAATATAGACATTATTGCCTTCAAACCCACTCAATGCACTTTTTGGCCTTGATTGTCTAGTTGATTTGTGACCTCTTGGTCCCACCTAAAATCCAAACCCAAAAGAGCTACCTCAACTTGCTCTCTTTGTCCCTCACCCCAAATAATCATCTCTCTAATCTCATATTCTATTACTTCTAGGTGATTATTACTTTGTCAGATGGACATGCACTATCTCCTCTTTGTTGACACATCCTCGACCTTCTCATGCTCAACTATGGAGTTAGAGTTTTCAAGGAGGCCCTTAGGAAGGTCGCGGAGCTATAACTAGATCGAGCACAACCGCATACCCAATGTATTGCTTCTATCTAATAGTCAAGTGCAACACCATCATTATTTATTGAAACACACAGGCACATTACCGAACTTTGGGCCTACATGTTCATCTGACACCTCTACATCTAGGATCTTGTAATGCCACTGGCAGAGTAGGGGATGTAGAAGCCACAAGTGCTTCATGAAGGGGAAGTTGTTGTTGAAGATAAAGAAGGAAACCTAGAGGCTATTAGACAAGGATATGCTTAATTACTTAGGGGCACTTGCCAATACACTGGGGCAAATGATCTAGTCACTAATAACGTAATGAACCACACCCTCTAAGTCTTCCCTGCAGGTACAGACTAGGAAGCGAATCAACAATTATAACCAGTCATCTTTTATTCTATTACTTTGTTAAATTATTTTACAATATTGTTCAAACACTTGACACGTGTAGCACTAAGTGAACAAATGATAGATTGTGACATAAATGAGTTATTGAAGGTAACAAATTGACATATTTGATAAATATGTCAAGTTTCATGCATCACTATTTTGTATCTATATTTTAATTTGTATGTATAAGAATGGGTTAAATTTTGACAACCACTATTCTCTTAACTCAACCATATCAATATCCTTTCACCCGAAAACAAGTATGTCTTCTTCAACCATCCGCTGGTAGCATCAACTTGTGAGGATTTTTGGCTTCTGTCTTATTCTTTCCCCCTGGATCACTTCCACATTTGCAGGAAGATGGGTAATGTTCACACGTGTCATGTATGTTTTATCCGGGTACTTGAGGATGAAATGTCAACTAGTCGGCTCTTGTTTAAACATGCTAGTAAATGCACACGTGTCATGCATGTGCATACTTAAATTAGTTGGGTTTATGTTAAAAGAAATTTATAATAGATTTTTAATAGATCAATCTACTAATATATTGTATTATGCTATAATTGAATTCATCTTAGTGGTATTTATTATTGGAAAGGATATTTTTAACCAATCAATTTTCCATACAAACATAAAACTACAAAACATTTTAATAGGTTGTATTAAAAAAGAGAGGTGTATATTATCCACACATGCCCATGCATGTTCCAGACAAAATTGATAAATTTTAATTACCTACCTAATTTTTAAAATATATATTAAAAACTAAATATAGAAAATTGTTTTATCTATTTAGATATTGTTATTTTTAAGTTTAAGGCAAAAATTTAGAAATATAAAAGTTTGATAACTTTATTAAAAAGAAGCAAATAACTCATGATAAGAGAGAAAAGTTTGTATACCTTTGGATTATAATTATGCAAAAAAAAATTGACCGGATAAATATCAAAAGAAAAATATGAAATGATGGTGATGTGTATATGAGAGAGTTTGAGAAAGTGAGTCTATTTTCCTTGATTACTTTCCTTATGATAATTTGAAATGAATATTAGTCATATCTCTTACTTTTAATATATTTTTTTTTAAAATACATCATATAATGATGAGTAGGGAAGTCCTATAAATTATTATAAAAATGTAAAATTAAAATTATGAATTACTTAAATGTTAATTATTAAAACTAATGTTTGAAATTTAAAATTGAAATAACACATTCCTTATAATAATTTAAAAATAAATAAGTGGTTTACTTATATTATGATTATTTACAAAATGAATATTAGACATAGATATTAATTTTAGTATATTTTTATAAAACAAATACATGATATAATGATGAGTAGGGAAATCCAACAAGTTATCATTATAAACATCTAGAATTCAAATTATGATATACTTAAATGTAATTATAAAACTAATGAATAATGATTGAATTTTATAATAACAAATAACCCATCCCATATTATTATAAAATAAACAAATAGTTTACTTTCCTTACGATGATTTACAATTGAATATGATTCATAGTTTTTACTTTTAGTGTAAACATCTAAAATTATAATAGGGGTAGAGAGGTCCCTCGCAGTCAGGTGCGAAGCAATTGTCCCCCGAAGAGGAGGCGAGAAAGGGCGTTCGCGACACCCCGACCCCTTTCATTCACTTGAAACTCATATTGAACTACCTACATGTTTTCTTATCATCTTACAAACTCCCATGTCTCCTTCTTGTCTTACAAACTCCCATGAGCAGGCAGTTTGAGATAAATATTGCGATAGAATGTGGTAATATTAGAGAAAGAACTACTTTAAGTTGGTAACTCCCTTGGACGTGATTATGATTTAGTGTTAAACTGATAATGTCACTAAAAAACGTGATCTATAGTTTTTTGATGACACATACCATTAGTAATTGATATTATTGCCATTCCATCATCAAAAGAAATGACGTGGGAATGTGTAGATGGTGAGAGAAAATTAGGTCGACAGGATAGAGATTAGGAAGAGGGAGGGGATTGAGTTTATTTATCAAGAAACTATTTCTAAAACCGGAAGAGGGAATGATTTGTTCTTTGTAAGGAGTAGAAGATGCTTGAGGAATGGTTCAAATGGGACGGTCAGAGAGAATGAGAGTTTGTAGGAATTATAGAGAGAGTGTGGGTTTGAGAGGAATCAGAGGAGGTGATGGCAGAACTGGCAAAGGAAGTACATTCATGTGTTGACTTCCATTTCATAATATTGACGTGAATCTAAAATAACATGTGTACAAGTGAAGGAAGGAATAAATGACTATAATCTCATAATTGACTGACATTATACAAAGAGTATGAGGGTTCCCCACAACATCACTTTCACCAGCAACCATCAATCCCTTGTATCGTAGCGTTAAGCATGAAGAGGGAGCCGTAGTGAAAAAGTATATTTGTTGTTGGTTCCTTCATGACGCTTGTCGAGAAAGGGACTCTGAAGACTTCTAATCCAAAATAAATACACAGTAGTAGCGCTGACAATACAGTTGCAATACAAAGAACAAAGATGTCCAATGACATCATTTGTTGTAGAGGGTAACATTTTCTTAATTGAAAATCAAATAGAAGATTACCAGGAAGCTAAATATAGTCTGACCTATGAATGTGTTAAGAATAACAAAATTGACTACCTTAATTCAATAAAGAAACCAACAGACACTTTGGGATCCTTAGACTGGACACCTGACGTCGGAATATTTGTAGTTATGTATAAAGAACAACTCAAATTAATCATCATTTTGTTCTTCAATAGTTGAAGCAGTAGTTATTCTGAACAAATTAAGTTGTTGTATTCAAAATCTTACATGTTTTGGCGGTGATGTTAAATCCCAGTTTTATCCAGCTGCTTGACATATTGTTATTTACTTGTCTTCGACAACTTCGTTCACCCCGGCAGAGGTCCTCTACTTGTAAAATTAAGTATAACTTCCCCTGTAGAACTACCAGAATTTGTGATGGCATGGGTCAAACAGCCCCTAAACTCTACATCAATCGTGTAATTTACTATCTTGATGAAGTCTTTGATGCAAGACTTTTTGGCAGTCTTCATCCTGATCACCTTCCCGCCCAGGTCCCCTCGTGGAACTGTTGCACAATCATCAACTTTTGCCATGATTTTCAAGACCCATGTAGCAACACGTTCACTGTCTTGTTAGACCTACAAAACTACCAACGACGACATGTGTTATACATAATTTAAGGGTAGGAAAAAGTTGAAACAGGAAAGGCATGCCATGAATCTAATAGTCCTCGTACACTGCAGAGAGTAACTGGCTGCAGATTTCATCTACCTCGATACCAGTCTCGGCATAGACCAGGCTCTTCAGGCCGTCAATAGTATACACACGGTTGTAGGGCATACGAACGATCTTATCCAAATAACAGTTCACCATTACTCTCGTCATCCTTCTGCACCAGACTACACAGGGGGGTGGGGGTGGGGGACAACAAATAAGTAAGTCAACGTCTAAAATCCAATGATGTTGTTGCAGAACTACCGCTAATTGTGTGGAAGGGGGATGATGGTTCTGTGATTTGTTGCTTTTCGTTGATGGTTTTACGGAGCGATATGCCAATTAAAGGAAGGAAGGACGATTGGTTGTTGGTGAGGGTTAGTGGGAGGAGCAACGTGTTGTTAGTGGGCACGTTTTTTAATTGCAAATTATCTTTTAAATCTATTAAAATAAGACAAAATGGAGAAAACAGAGTGAGTCGTCGAGGGACCAGTATTTTGAATTGCAGCGATCTGATTGGTTAGCACAAAAGATAATGGCATGAATGTAAATAGAATAAAAAACTCCCTCTTTTTATAGTACTAGCTAAATGCACGTACTAAGCACATGAATAGCAGTTGAATTAGCACAATAAAATATCGAACATATACTATTAAACATTATAAAATTACTTGATGATTATTCGAATTTAATTCAAGAATTGACTTGTTTCTTGGGTTTGAGTTCATTATTTGTAATGTCGATAATTACATACAACTTGTTAAAAGAGAATAACTTGATTAATATCCAGTTGACTTTCTCTAGTATGTACAACAAAAAAATTAAATTAAAATGAAAAAATTTATGAATTACAAAAAAGATTGACTAACCCATTAAGAGAGACAACAGCTCGATTAACATTTAGCTGATTCATTTCAATCTATAAGTACACAAATATGTTGAATTGATTAGCATACACACATGTTGAATTGATTAACACTACACACACACATGTTGTTAGAACACAGATAACAAATTATCAATGAGCACATAGTCAAGCTATTGGAGCACATACAAGTGTATTCATCAATTGACCAGTTGACTCCTTCCAATTTGTTAACGCGTAGGCAGTAGCCTCAAACTCGCGCCTCATACATCTTTATATGGATTGTGGATATAGAGAGTGCCTCGCACTTCTTTATATTTATTGTGGATATTGATAACCTCAAGTCCTACCTTTGTAGTATCTAAAAAGTATAAGTAATATGCCTAACCTGGCAAATTCATACATGATTTTTCTTTACTTGGTCGGCATATGTTAATTGGATGGAAAGTACAATTATAATAAATTGAGAAGCGAAACAGAATAACAACTGAAAACAAATCGGGAAAAAGTGAAAAGAGAAGCAAATAGTTGTGTAATTTATAAGCCTACAGCCTGTGGTCAGAATATTTACTATGTAGACACGTATAGTCACTTGATGACACGCAGGTGCTGTGACAATTCAGTAGCAATGTGCTCTGTCCATGCAACATCCGTCTCTTGAATAACCCCCGGTTGTGATCGGAATATTAACTATGCAATCCTTATTGGCTGGAAAATATTAAAATAACAAAGCTAACATGACGGTAGATAGGAAAAATCTATCACACAGGCAAAAAGGTTCTTTATATGGATTGTGGATATAGATAACCTCAAGTCCTACCTTTGCGGTATCTAAAAAGTATAAGTAATATGCCTAACCTGGCAAATTCATATGTGATTTTTCTTTACTTGGTTGGCATATGTTAATTGGACGGAAAGTACAATTATAATAAATTGAGAAGCGAAACAGAATAACATTTGAAAACAAATCGGGAAAAAGTGGAAAGAGAAGCAAATAGTTGTATAATTTATAAGCCTACAACCTGTGGTCAGAATATTTATTATGTAGACACGTATAGTCACTTGATGACACGCAGGTGCTGTGACAATTCACTAGCAATGTGCTCTGGCCATGCAACGTATCTTGAATAACCCTCGACTGTGATCAGAATATTAACTGTGTAGTCCTTATTGGCTGGAAAATATTAAAATAACAAAGCTAACATGACGATAGATAGGAAAAATCTATGACACAGGCACAAAGGTGGGAAAAGCACACACCTTAGTGCCTCTTATTCATATAGTATACGATTTAGTTAATTCCTTCCAGCCTATAGTGCATACTAAAATCTAAACTAAAAATTATATTTTTCCTTAATCTCATGACTAACACTACATTGAAAATAATTTATATACAATTAGTAAGAGCAACTCGATTTACTCCCACGTAGCTTACTTTAATTTGGAAGTAAAAACTAACATGACCAATTAATAAACATAATAGGTGTTCAAATATCTGGACCAATAACCAGATAGACATATTGTTAGAGTCTATTTTACGCTCAAGTTCATGATTACTATACTAACTACCTACAATAATTTATATACATTTCACAAAGAAAACTCCCTCCAACATTAAGAAGGACACAAACATAATAGACTGGTTGACACACAATCACATTGGTAGAGTACAGAAACTGACTGCACCGATATACAGACAATCCCCTTACCAATCAACTATTTAATCAATATTTTAAGAAGGATATATACATTATATATCTGTTTTGTAGTACACATGCCAACACAATATATGTAGCGGAAACCATAAAAACAATGTACCGAAATGAGTGTTTTTTTTCTTCATCTGTTCAAACTTATCTATTACAACTCACCGGAACATCAATCAACTGGAGAACTGCAAACTTACTTTTTCTACAGATTTATTAATATTATTTCGATGCATATCTCCCGATCAACCTACAACATACACGCCCAACATAGTTTTTATTTGGAAACGTGACACTGTAGCTGATGGATATAACAACCGAATTGAATGAAGTGCTAGCAAGCATGCAAAGAGGTGGCAAAACAGCCACACACACACCTGGAAAAGCAAGCGCGACACATGCGCTTATTCATATGGTATACGATTAATAAACATAATAGGTGTTCAAATATCTGGACCAATAACCAGATAGACATATTGTTAGAGTCTATTTTACGCTCAAGTTCATGATTACTATACTAACTACCTACAATAATTTATATACATTTCGCAAAGAAAACTCCCTCCAACATTAAGAAGGACACAAACATAATAGACTGGTTGACACACAATCACATTGGTAGAGTATAGAAACTGACTGCACCGATATACAGACAATCCCCTTACCAATCAACTATTTAATCAATATTTTAAGAAGGATATATACATTATATATTTGTTTTGTAGTACACATGCCAACACAATATATGTAGCAAAAACCATGAAAACAGTGTACCGAGATGAGTGATTTTTTTTCTCTTTCTGTTCGAACTTATCTATTACAACTCACCAGAACATCAATCAACTAGAGAACCGCAAACTTACTTTTTCTGTAGATTTATTAATATTATTTCGATGCATATCTCCCGATCAACCTACAACATACACGCCCAACATAGTTTTTGTTTGGAAACGTGACACTGTAGCTGAGGGATAAAACAACCGAATTGAATGAAGTGCTAGCAAGCAGACAAAGAGGTGGCAAAATAGAGCCACACACACAACCACACACACCTGGAAAAGTAGGCACGACACTTGCGCTTATTCATATGGTATACGACTAGTAGGAGTACACGTGCTAAGCACGTGTTTTTCAATTAATATAATCTAATATGCGGCCATTAAATGCATCATGTATGATATTCTACACTGACATAAACACAAAATCTATACATAAATCTTTTTTGACAAAACAACTCAATCAATTACAACTAACTCTCATTTTCATTGTGTGTTATCACCAAAAATGTATGTGTTCTCCTTTTTAAACTACATATTGATGATTAATATATAAATACTACTCACAATAGTTTACATTAATCGCTAAAAAAAAATAACGTGATTGACTGTCAATTAACTCAGCTCCAACATTCAGAGTGTTGCTAAAGGAAAACTACTTGATCACATACCAACATACTCTTTCCACTTTGTATCATGTTATTATAAAAATTACGGGTGTTGCCTTTCTTTGACATGCTTCCATTGACGGTAAAAGTATATAATGGTAAACATATAATTAGTACTCATAATAATTTCTGTATAACTCATTAAAAGAGAATGACTCAGTAGAGAATGAAGTTTTACATGCACTTCATTAGTCAATATGTTCTTATTGACAATTAAAATATCATTATATTTATTATATATATATAATTTATACACAACCCACTAAAAAGAAGAACTCAATTAACTGCTATTTGACTCCCTCTAACCTAAAGTGTGTGATGATCAAAATAATTATGTCTTACTAATTGAATTACTTTACACCCATTAGGTGTATTTTTTAGATAACAACTCGATAACCTACCAACTAACATCCTCTAATTTATATCAAGTCATTATCAAAATTACACGTGTCGCCATTTTTTGACATACTTCCAACGCCGACAAAAATATACAATGGTAAATATATAATTAGCACTCACAATAATTTACATGTAACTCGTCAAAAGAGGACGACTCAATAAATTCTCTACAAACTGCTTCCAACACAAAACTTTACATGTGCTTCATAAGCCAGTATAAGTTGACAACCAATATATAATTCATATTCGAATAATTAACACAGCCCAATAAAAATAATAACTCAATTGATTATCATTTGACTCCCTCTAACTGAAAATATGTAATGTTTGAAATCACTTTACAGTAAGTATACAAACAAACTTAGCCTATCGACCACACATACAATTGTTGAAGCACATAATTGTATTGTTGAGACACATACATGTCGTATCTACTTGCATGATAAGAATAGCAAATACAGGCAGACTAATCGAATTTCCTAATCAAGACCAGTCTGAAAAAACAGTGAATTAACTTTTCCACAACACATAAATTTTGCTATTACATAAAAACTTATTTCAATAATGGATTTTTTACGGGCGCAAAACAAACCTGAGATTTAAATACAGTTTTTTATTATAGAAATCAAGCCTATACAAAGCAACCTGGCGGGTGTATTTCTTGGATAAACATGACTCAATGGAAATGTACTAAAATAGATAAACATACCTCTACGATGAGGACAACAAATACAGACACCCTATTTAAATTTCACATTAAGATCAGTCTAAAAAAATAGTGAATTAAAATTTTCACAACACACATGCTTTGCTGTCACATAAAGCCTTCTATGCACTAATGACTTTTTTATCAATGCAAAATAGATTGAGAGACATTCCGATGAGCATAACATAGATTTAAATATATATTTTTACTTTAGAAGTGAAGCCTATCAGAAGCAACCTAACAGGTGTATTTCGTGGATTAACTTGACTCGAAGGAGAGGTAAAGTCCAACTACCAAGTAGGTAGGTGCGATGAGCTAGCAAGCAGAGACCTAAAACTATCTCCAAAACAACTCAATTAATTACCGCTAACTCCCATTTCATTGTGTGTTATCATCAAAAATTAATGATGAATATATAATTAGTACTCACAATAATTTCTATGTAACTCGTTAAGAGAGAATGACTCAATAGAGAATGAAGTTTTACATGCACTTCATTAGTCGGTATGTTCTTATTGACAATTAAAATATCATTATAATTACTATATATATATAACTTATACACAATCCACTAAAAGGAAGAATTCAATTAACTGCTATTTGACTCCCTCTAACCTAAAGCGTGTGATGGTCAAAATAATTATGTCTTACTAATTGAATTACTTTAACACCCGTTAAGTGTATTTTTCAGAGAACAACTTGATAAGCTACCAACTGACTTCCTCTAATTTATATCAAGTCATTATCAAAATTACACGCGTCACCATTTTTTGACATGTTTCCAACGACAACAGAAATATATAATGGTAAATATATAATTAGTACTCACAATAATTTACATATAACTCGTCAAAAGAGAACAACTCGATTAATTCTCTACAGACTGCTTCCAACACGAAACTTTATATGTGCTTCATTAGCCAGTACATTCTTGTTGACAATCAAATATAATTCATATTCGAGTAATTAACACAGCTCATTAAAAGTAATAACTCAACTAATTATCATTTGACTCCCTCTAACTGAAAATATGTAATGTTTGAAATCACTTTACAGTAAGTATACATATAAACTTAGCATATCGACCACACATACAATTATTGAAGCACATAAATGTATTGTTGAGTCACATACATATCATATCTACTTGCATGATGAGAATAGAAAATATAGACAAACTAATCGAATTTCCTAATCAAGATCAGTGTAAAAAAATAGTGAATTAACTTTTCCACAACACCTAAATTTTTCTATCACATAAAGCCTTATTTCAATAATAACGTTTTTTACGGGCGCAAAACAAACCTGAAATTTAAATACATATTTTTATTATAGAAGTCAAGCCTATCCAAAGCAACATGGCGGGTGTATTTCTTAGAAAACACGACTCAACAGAAATGTACTAAAACAGATAAACATACATGTACGATGAGGACAACAAATATAGACACTCTATTTGAATTTCCACATCAAGATAAGCCTAAAAAAACAGTGAATTAATTTTTTCACAAAGCATATGCTTTGCTGTTACATAAAGCCTTCTATGCAGTAATGGCTTTTTTACCAACACAAAACAAATTGAGAGACATTCTGATGAGCATAAAATAGATTTAAATATAGATTTTACTTTAGAAGTGAAACCTATCAAAAGAAATCTGACGGGTGTATTTTGTAGATTAAATTGACTGTAAGGAGAGGTAAAGTCCAGACTACCAAGTAGGCACGTGCAATGAGCTATTAAAAAGAGACATGGACTGTTCGAATGGAAAGTACACAATAAATTTAATATAATAACATTTAAAGAAGGGAGCATCTCAAGCTGCTCGACAGGCAGCTCAGGCAGCTCGACAGCAGTAGAATTATGCATAAAAAAATTCTTAAAAAAATTCTTGTCTTATAAAAATAAAAAGATGCAAGCAAGGAACTGGAGCTGAAACGTGAAGCTTCTTCCATCATCTGAAGCGAGCTGTCAAGTTCAGAGTGGAAGATGGACTTCAGAGGCATTCCCAACTTGCTGGGCTGCTCTGTAGACGGCAAAGACGAGGAGAGAATAGCGTCGAATGTCACCCAGGTAAAGGCGAGACAAAACTTCCAGTTTTCGGTACCCATAATCAGCCTTGGCTGCTGCTACTTATATCTCCTGATTCTGTGAAGGTTCTCCCCCCTATTTGTTACGGAAGACAACTTGGATTTGTTCTTTAACGTGCTCTACGAAAATGTACATATCATTGCGTCAAAAACTCACTTTAATTACCTTTTATTTCGGAAAAATGGTACCATCGGGGTAACCGCTTCTTCTTTACACTGTCCATAAGTTTTCACTTCAATCGACGCACTTGGCTCTGACACGCCAGTATCTGTAATCCACATTTTTACTATACCCAATTTCGTACGAAATGCTATTGTGGCTAACTACAGGTTTCAATCAGCAATTTGGTGTCTAATCTAGGTAACTACTCATAAATTCGACAGCTCATAGGTTGGACGCCACTGGTGGAACTAAGAAATATCATGAAAAAGGATGGCGTCGAGACAAGATTGGTAGCCAAACTTGAGTACTATCATCCTCTTTCTTCTGTCAAAGATCGAAGTGCACTTGGGTACTTCTTGTTATGCACCTTTTGTTTAATAGCTTCTTTGGGATTGCCTTTCTTAGTTCAAATCCTTCTACCTATATTTTTGGATCGTTTAACTTGTCTTTAGCAGGATGGGTCTGTGTTGCTTTCAGAATTCAAGCAGCTAGTAACCCTCTTTCGTTTTGTGTCTACTAGTAAATATCCAATTTTGGTAATGCTTTAATTTATCATTATAGGCAAGTGAATGGATGGTAACTGGGGTTTTTAGGAGACCCACAAATAGTAGGAATGTGTGCAAAGGTTACGTGATGTATTTATAGATGTACTTCTTTTCGAAGCTGCATAGTGTTGACAACGAATTCTGTTTTCTTAGATGTTCATTGCTGACTGTTCAAAATTTGTCTATGGTGACCTTCAAGGGTCTGCCCGGAGTATTCATATGTCACCTACTGTCCCAATACGTGGCTATTCCTTGCGCACATGGGCTATGTGGCCACATAAGATGCCGCTTTTGAGATGAAATGTTTGCAACTTTGGTATATATGATTGTTTAATATTTAATTACACATATATTATAGATTTTTTACGACCCATTACAATGGTTCTTGAATGTTATTCGATATTTACTATAACTACTTCTACTCCCTAGATGCCCCAAACAACTGCCCATTATTTAGTATTATAGATGACATATGAGGTTGATAGTTATGTTTTTGGTCACTCAAAAGTTTCATGAAGATTTATTTCATGCGACTTTATGTACAATTCATAATTGGAGGCATTGGACAGTTGTTTAGTTCTTGTTCCTCTCCTTTACAGTCTGTTCATGTCATAAGAATATTAATGCTAAAATACTTGTGTATATTTAAAAAATTTAAAAGCACATTTACGTCGATACCACATATACTTTACGCGATACTCTCTCTAAATACTTGCCACAAACAAAACAATTGGCTAGTACCATGATGCCTGCAATGTTTTTCATTTTGTAACAAGAAACATGAATAATAATTCGACCTGTACACTTGCCACTAGATCTAGTGAACAAAACTAAAGATTACAGTAAACATTAAGCGTAACGGATTATCTAGAGTGTTCATAAATATAGCATCTATATAATCACTCTGTTAAACTCACATATTAAATGGTCGATGTAATCTACCCGTGCCGACTCTTAATACCAGATTGAGTATTATATTAGATATTTTTTGGCTTTAAAGGAGTTTGCTCAGAGTGTAAGTCAATTGGAAACTGATAGCATGGAATGGCCCTAAGAATCTAAATTTATTTTCCTACATTAAACTGCAAGAAAAAAACAGTGTTATTTTAGGGGGACACCAACCCTGCTTTGTCGACGCTAGTCAGAATGTATCATAGTTTGTTGTTGACACATATCCAATGTTCAAGATATCACTTTTATTTCTTTCTCTTCTCATCTACACCAAATTATGTACCATAAAATATTTGAGTGAGAAATAATACTTTTTGATAACAGCTGCATGAAGTGCATAACTAGTTTTAGTTATCCATCTGTAGAATGATTGAGGATGCAGAGGAGAAAGGTCTGATCACTCCTGGACTCACTACATTGATAGAGCCTACAAGTGGAAATCTTGGCATAGGGTTGACATACATCTCTGTTCAAAAAGGCTATAAGTTTATCGCAGTCATGCCTGCACAATATTCAACTGAAAAACAAATTCTCTTGAAATATTTGGGTGCTGATATAGTATTGACAGGTAAGATGCTGATGAGCTTGCACATGGATTTCATTATTGTTTCTTTTTAATTATTTCTTGGATGTTTTCCTATTCCCTCAATTTTTCTCGGCATTGTTTTATGCTGGCCACAATGCAACACAGGTTATGAGGATGAATGTAATCATTTAAGTGATCTACATAACAAATAAATAGATTATAGGTTGTTGTATGAATCTAATATGAGATTTGAGGTCGTTGTCATAGATCTCATTTGAGATTCTAGGTTGTTCTCATGGATCTCGCTTTCTGTTTGTAGTCAGAAATGTGTAGATGTTACATATGCAGTGAGTCTTTCACACGTAGAGCACAATGATCTTATTTTGAATATGGTGTGTTGTATTTCTTATTGGTAGATGGGCAAACCCCTCTGCTACATATAGGAGAGGAGGCAAGTACAAGAAAGCGGGAATAACCCTAATGGGCCAAGACAATTAGGTCCATATTAAAAATGAACCTATTAATTAAATAGACCAATAATAGGTTCTGACACTCCCCCTCAAATTGGAGTCTGAGTGAAATACATATCCAGCTTGGACATAAAAGACTCAATCAAACGATATGATAGAGAAGAAATCAAAATGTCAATCTCCATGCCAAAATTCTCACTCCTCCTTAAACATAACTGTCCAACTTATAAAACAAGATCTGATGACGCCCCCTTTAAAGTTTTCTTCTGCAGGTTGGAACTACTTGAGCTTTGGAGAATATCTTTTGAAGTGCATTTAGAATGAAGAACATCTAGTAGATGGAAGATAAGCACCATATCAAAAACTCACCACCATCAATTGTGGAGCAAACGATCAAAGCACAACGACTATCATCATCAGTGGAAAAGGAATGTATGATTGGAATAAGCACATTTAACACATCTAATGGTGTCGATGTAGCAGTAGAGGTATCTTCAAATCATCTGCGAAGTATAAGCTCCATGAAGATCAGAAGGACCTGGGAATCTATATCATCTCTCTCATATTTCTCTCCTCAAACTCCCTCTTCATACTTTCTCACTCTCCCTCCTCTACATTCCCCTTGCCGCATGTGTAAAAGGATGCACACATGAGGGGTGGGAGTATGGGAAATCAAATCTTCAAGTGAGAGGTAGTTGTAGTTTGTGGAAGGTAGAAGACTCCTTGGTAAATGGACTTCTGTACTACTAGGATTCTGGGTGGGGGGGTGAGACAACCCAGCGAATTGGAGATCAAGCAAAAATTTGCAAGAAATAGGGAGAGAAAAGAATGTTGGCAAATGGAGCAGCTGTGTGGTATCATGGCTACAACTTTGCAGTTCCCTGCTTGTTGGACAACATACCTGTCAAGAACACCCAACCCCTAGAGGAAGGGGGAACACAACAGGAACATGCATCAGAAGCATGGGACCCTTGAATCGTAGCCATCAGGCAATCCCTTGATGATGATAGCAACATCACACATCCTTGAAGAAGCCACCAATGACGCTTCTATGGATGAGCCTATTGTGAAAAACGATACGAGTGGGGCAAAATCTCGCAATGTGTAGAGTGTTTTCTTATTGCTTGATGGATAGGAAGCAACCACCCTTTCCTATAAATAGGAGAAGGGGGAAGCATACAAACACTTAGACAAACCCTAATGGGTCGATGGACAATCGGGCCCATGTTACAATTAGACTAAAGACAACTTAAGTAAAAGACTAAAACACTAAAGTAAATAGACACTCTAACACTCCCCCTCAAGTTGGAGCTTGGGAGAATCCCAAGTCTGTTTGCAAACAGAAAATAGACTAAATAGAATAAAAAGATAACCGAACCCATACAAAAATTTCTCCCCCTCAATGTTACAATAAGTGACTCAAGCACTCAAATATGCAAATACTCCCCCTCAAGTAGATGCTCCAAAGCGTCAGATATCTGGGAAGGCATAGAGGCTTCTTGATCATCATAATGGCATCTGGAGCATAAGAAAGAACAACGGATAGACACCAAGATCTTCATCACAGTCATCGTCGTAGTAGCCAGAGAGTGCTTGATCACAAGTCCTAGAGTGTGTTAGGTCACAAGAAGCAGAAACAGTCAACGTGCAAACAAAGCACGGACAAACAGAGAGTCAACATGCACAAAGCGCGAACAAGCAGAGAGTGCTGGCACACAGAAGCAGAAGTCGACGATGTAGGCGGATAGTAGACCAGTGTGCAAAGTAGCAACCAAATAAATAACTCCAATATGCAATGTAAACAAAGCTCTATGTAAAATCAGCAACAAAAGTCTTCATGACTTCCCTCTTCATAAAATATTCATCACAATATTAGGCGTCAAAGTCCAGAGAGTGCTGGTCCACAGTAGAAAGTCAACGTGCAAAGAAGGCATGGACATTAGATAGTGCAAAAGCACAAAGCAACGGTAAAATGTGCTAATCATAGCACAAGTAGCAACAATGACGTCCTGATATGTAATTTCATAGAAACAGTCGAGGTAGATGATGAATAAGCAATAAGAGCAGCAGAATACTTCATATAGCAGCAACAAACATGAAATATCCACATAACAATAGGCGGATCCACATAGAAGCAAAAGGAACACCATATAGTAGCAAAAGGATCCATATAACAATAGTACATGTGGCATGAAGATCCATGTAGCAACATTACTAAATTCTTCTTCATCTCTCCCCCATCTCATCTCTTCCCTCTACTCTTCATCCTCTGTTCTCCCCTCACGCCAACCATGAAAAGAGTCAAGAGAGTAGATTAGGTCAAAAAATAATATGGGAGTAGGCCAAGAAGAACAAAAAGAAGACTACCTGAATGGAACTCAGTAGAAAGAGAAGATACACTACTGAAATGTTACTCGGTAGGATGAATAGGTTCAATATGTAAAGGAGGGTGGAAAAAGCATTGAGGTGGTAGGCAAAAAGTTATGTAGGGTTGGATGACCAAGGGGTATAAACAAAATTATAAAACTGCTAGAAATGAGAAGATAATTGTTGCTGGTAATAGAAAGAAGGAACAAGCCATGTATAGATACCTCTGCCATATGATAGAATCATTGTAGCATGCCAAGATGTAGCAACATTTAGCAGCGGACACGCTGTGTCGTTGAGCGACACATCGTGTTAGTTGACTCAAGAAGCAACAGTAGCAGGCGACCCGCTGTGTTGATGAAGAGACACGCCGTGTCTGGTAAACAGTAGTAGCAGTCAGCGCCAACAAAAGCCGGCGGCGACACGCCGTGTCGTTGAAAGGACACCGTGTCAGTTGACAGAAGCTCGGGACAGAAGCAGGCGACACGCCATGTCAAAGGACACACTGTGTCTCACACCGGCGAATCACTGAACACGCCATGTCCAACACCGGTAAATGAAGTCGCAAAGAAGCAGAACACCTCCTACACGCCGTGTCGACGGGGATCTGTAGCAGAAAAACCCCAGAGACAACAACAAAAGAGGAAGAAATTCTTCCGGATCTCCACCAAAGCAATATGTGGATGATGTACCCCCAATATCAACAAAAATTGGAGATCTTTTCCTTGATTTGGGGGTAGATCTCAATAGGGGTGGATGTATGGAGTAGATCGGTGGCGGAGTAGACTTGATTTTTATTACCAGTCATATGGGCGGTGGCACCATAATCAACAATCCAATCGTCTTTTGTCGAAGAAGAAGAAGCTTGAAGACAGGAAGGATCACCTGAGTGTTGAGTAATGTTCGCCTGAGGTGTGGTAGGAAGTGCAGAAGCAACTTTGATTAGCTTGTCAAGGTCAAACGAACTTAGTGTTACCATCTGAGTAGATCGGTGGCGGAGTAGAATGTGGCGGTGTAAATCTGTGATGATGATGGCGAATAGGATAGCGGCGGCTTCATCAACAAGCAAGGCTGACGGAGGAATGACGACCCTTGTAGATCTAGATCCAGCAACTTTATAAGATGATTCTTGTTGTTGTTGATGAAGATGGAGACGACTCCAACAAGAGGAAGGGACGGGAAATCCCTACGGACAACCATCAGTAGCGCCTAGCGGCGACGACGGCTGCCCGCAAGGGGAGGCACTCTCCTTTGCGCTCTCTCTCTCAAGGTTAGGGGCAACACAAGACCGACTGCTCTGATACCATGTGGAAAATGATGAGTGGGGGAAAATCCCGCAACGTGTAGTGTTTTCTTATTGCTTGATGGATAGGAAGCAACCACCCTTTCCTATAAATAGGAGAGGAGGAAGCATACAGACACTTAGACAAACCCTAATGGGCCAATGGACAATTGGGCCCATGTTACAATTAGAATAAAGATAACTTAAGTAAAAGACAAACACTTTAGTAAATAGACACTCTAACACCTATTACAACCGCCAAAAGCAGATGGTGACTACACTTGCATATTGGGTGACATGGTGGCAAGGAACTTGCTTATGGTGCCTAGGCTGGTGGCGGGGGCTTCTAGTGCACCTTTGCTATCGGCCATAGTAGCTGGTGTCGACGCCTAGGCCGGCCGCTGTTGATGGTTGCAACAATCAATGACGGTGGTGGAATTGACCACTACGACTGGCCAGAGGAGATGTGTGGGCGTTTATTTAGAGGCTTGAGTTGGGGAGGACTCGGGGAAATGACACCTAGATGATGTGACTCATGGAGGCAGAGATCCTTCAAGGATACTCTTATGGAAGAAGAGAGAGAGAAGACGACTATGAAGACTGGGAAGATGCCTGGCGGGCTACCAAGTCAAAAAGAGACAACGACTGCCCGTTTGTAGAGGCTCTCTCCTTTTTCTCTATCTATGGTTAGGTTTAGGATCAATGCAATGATGCCTTGTTAAAAATAAGGTGTGTTGCATTTCTTATTTATATATGGGAAACCCCGCTTCCATTATAGAAGAGGAGAAATGTACAAGGAAGCAGACATAACCTAACTCCCATATTACAAAAGAACATATTAATTATATAGATAAATAATACTTTATAACAGATCATGTTTGCAGTGAATGTGTTGGATATACATTACCCTGAGCAAATTTCTTAATCTAGGTGGCATATTTTTAGGCCATGTATGTCATTCTTATGTGTATAACTTAGCAAACTGTTATAGAATTGATACATATATTTGTAAATTTTCCATTTAGCCAACATAATTTTTGATATATTGTTTGTGGAAAATAAGATTGGTGGCTAATGAGTTAATCTATTCTACAAAACCCTGTTTCTATATATAGGACAGAGGAACACTTACATGTTCAATTGGAACCCTAATGGGCCAAGCATACTTGGGCCCATATGCATTGTGGAAAACGATATTAGTGGGGGAAATCGCCTTTCGTGTAGATTTTTCTTATTGATAGGAAGAAACCACCCTTTCCTATAAATAGGATAAGGGGGAAGCATATAGACACTGAACAAATCCTATTGGGCCAATACACAATTGGGCCCATATTACTAATAGAGTAAACAAAACTTAAGTAAAAGATTAATCCACTTAAGTAAATCGACACTCTAACACTCCCCCTCAAGCTGGAGCTTGGGCGAATCCCAAGTCAGCTTGCAAATATACTTACTAAACAAAATAAAAATATAACCAAGCCCTTACAAGAATTTCTCCCCCTCAATGTTACAATAAGTCACTCAAACACTCAAATACTCAAAGACTCCCCCTCAAGTAGATACTCCAAAGCAGCAGATATCTAGGCAGGAATATAGGCCTCTTGATCATCATAATGGTATCTGGAGCAAAGGAAAGATGGGATGTCTTGGGATTTGCTCCTAGGTCCAATTAGTGGATCCCTAGCTAGCACACCATCTCCCCCTACATATAGTCCTTCTCTTACTCCTAGGTGTGGGATTTAAGTTGCTAGCACGCCAACCACGAAAAGAGTCGAGAGAGTGGTTGGAGTGGAGAGTCAAAAACAACAGTAGAGGTAGGGTTGTGTAGGCAAATATGTGGATGAGGTAACTGACAACTTGAGTCAAGGTGCAACATGACCTGATTATGTAAATCCGAATAGAAAAATAAATGGATCTTAGGTCAAAATAGTATTGAGGAGGTAGGCAAAAAGGTATGTAGGGCTAGACTGGGTGGGGGATGTGAAACAATAAAAGACAGTAATAAAAGTGCTGAAAAAGAAGATAATTGTTGCTGTTAAGGATTAAGAAGGGACACACCATGTATATCTACCTCTGCCATAGAGTAGAATCATTGTAGCACGCCAAGAAGTTGCAATAGAAAGCAGTGACACGTCGTGTCGATGAAGAGACATGCCGTATTGTAAAACAGTGGATGCATCAACAGTAGTCAGTGCCAACAGAAGCAAGCGACACGACTTGTCATTGAAGAGACACGTCATGTCAGTTGACACAATAAGGCGTCACGTCGTGTCGATGAAGAGACACGTCGTGTCTGAAATCACAGTAGCTGCAGTCAGCGCTGATAAGAAGCCGACGACACGCCGTGTCATTGGGCGACACACCGTGTCAATTGACATAGTCTTAGGGTAGAACGTAAGTGACACGTCGTGTCTTTACGGGACAAGTCGTGTCATAGTGCAGGCAACACGCCGTGTTCTTATGTGCAGAAGTTGTGAACGAAGTCGCCAACGAAGCAGACACCGCCTACACGCTGTGTCTGGAAGCAACACACTGTGTTGGTGGCAAACAACAACAAAAAAAAAACCCCGAAGACAACAAGAAAAGATGGGCAAATCCTTCCGGATCTCCACCATAGCAACATAGGGACGATGTATCCCAATTATCAGCAGAAAAGAGAGATCTTTATCCCAAATTTTGGATTAGATCTTGATGGTGGTGGCATGGAGTAGAACGGTGGCGGAGTAGATAATGGCGGAATAGATCTGTGATGATGGTGGCGAATAGGATAGCGACGGCTTCATCAGCAAGCAAGGTTAACGGAGGCATGGCGGCCCTTGTAGATCTGGATCCAACAACTTCATAGGATGATTTTTATTGTTGTTGAAGATGGAGACGACTCCAAGAAGAGGCAAGGATGGGAAATCCCTGTGGGCAGCCCAGCAATGCCTAGCGGAGGCGGCCACCCGCAAGGGGAGACAACTCTCCCTTGTGCTCTCTCTCTGTTAGGGTTGGTGGCGACACAGGATCGACTGCTCTGATACCATATGGAACATGATATTAGTGGGGGAAATCCCCTTTCGTGTATATTTTTCTTATTGATAGGAAGCAACCCCCTTTCCTATAAATAGGATAAGGGGGAAGCATACATATATAGGACAAACACTAATGGGCCAACACACGATTGGGCGCATATTACAAATAGACTAAATAGAACTTTAAGTAAAAGACTAAACCACTTAAGTAAATAGATACTCTAACATACATCATAACTCTAACACGCCCCCCTCAAGCTTGAATGTGGGTAAAACACATGTCCATCTTACCGATATAAAAAAGATAATAACAACCATAATCTCCCCTAAATCTTGCAATACATAATTTGAAACATACACACACTTCCTTTAAAGAAGATAGTATGTAACATGGTAGACAACACGTAGTAGGTAGCAAGTAGTCTTCTCCCCTTGACAAAGATAACACGCAACACTTGAAGCAACATATGGTGGAAGACATTTGTATGTGTAATTTGAGTCACCATTGTTATCGAATAGTTTTGTACAAGAAACCTCAACACTAGAATGATGCATAATGGTTGAGATAAGACCACCGTTATAGGAATATTGCGCTATAGCAGGTGATTGACATGATTGGGACACACTGGACACTACTATAGGAAAGATGCTTTATAGCAGGTCTCCACAAAGCACAAATGAAGATGCGAGAACTCGACAACATGTACATATCAATGATCTTCTATTCTCTCTCTATATTTCCCCCTCATGCCAACCTTGAAGTATAAGAGAGTGGTTGTGGGTGGACAATAGTAAGGGGATCTCTTGGAAAATTAGTTGTAGTACTACAAGGGAGGGTGTAGGGGGCGCCACTCCCTAGTGAAGGAGTCTACAAAGATTTCTGTTGGAAAATCAAGCAAGAATCTCTCAAATATAGGTGTCAGCTTCGTTTTGGATGCTACTGGGAGAGGCAAGAGTGCATGAGGTGTCGGGGGGAGGGGGTCAATAACCGGTGAAAACGAGTAGTCGATTCATCCTAAGGCTGATAACAGAGAATTGTGGTCGTTAATGCTGTGTTGGATATCTTCTGACAACTTAGGGAGGGCTGGTGGCTACATGTCATGTACCCTGTTGTTGGCTCGCCTCCTATGGCTGCTGCTAGTTGCAACGTGCTCCCCTTACAACAACCAGCTGTAGTGTGAGGTAGTTGTTGCTGCTCTGGTTGTCAGTGGTTTGTCGCCACTCCTATGGGGGTTGGTGTTGCTAGTCTAGTTGGTGGCGATAAACAAGTGGAGGTAGTTGGTGGATCTTGTTTGGTTGGTGGCAGCAAACAAAGAGGGGCATTGGGTGGCAACTCCGGGAAAGAGGCGGGACCGCAAAGATTCCTGGCGTGCAATGAAGCCAAGAAGGGTTGGCGGCCGTCTACATGCGGGAGTATTTTGTTTTCTCCTTAGGGCTAGATCATTGATTTGATTCCATGTGGAATATAAGATTGGAGGGTAATACATTGATCAATTAGACACAACCCTGGTCCTATATATAGGAGAGGGAACACTTACATGTTAGACTGAAACCCTAATGGGCCAAGCATACTTGAGCCCATATATATAATAATATAACTTGTTCATAGCTCTAATTACATCCAAGTATTGAAACTTGTGCACCCGATTCAAAGATGTATCAAGCTTGTAGGGCACCGCGGCCATAATGATGCCTGCACTACCACTCATGTCCCAACTTTGCTTCAACAAGTATTTCTTAGTGTAGTGGCAGGGGGATTGGAAGATATAAAAAGGGAAAGGGTGAGGAGGGGAGAGTGGATGACGACTTGCTTGTGGTGGACATTAATAATGGTATTGGGGCAAGAATGTAAGCAATGAACATCTATGTTTGGGACTACGACAAAGCCATAGGGCAATAGAGATATGTTGTGTTTTGTCGAGTGTCATGTGCATAGCATGTGCCTCACTTATGCTTTCATTTCTGTAGTTTAGTCCCATATTGCTCATCTCTACTTTAGTCTCTATTCCCTTATGTTATATAAGAGACTGTATTGTACACTGGTTTATTCATTCAATAAGCAATTCCCAATTTCTCTATATGGTATCAAGAGCAGGGCCGGTTCCCTGAATTTTTCTTTCCCACCCTGCCCCTATGCCCTAGGACTTCAGCTCCCACCCCCCGCCGCCTGACCCCCCTCCGCCCGCCGCCAGCAGCCCCTCCACCCACTGCCGCCGGCTCTGCCTTCCCCCCACCCGCTGTCTCCCGTCCACCCCCCCCCCCCCCCCCCCCCCCCCGCTGCCGCTCCTCGTCCACACGGTGCTGCCCCTCCCCTCCTCCTTACTCCACCAAAATCGCCGCCCCTCCTCTTTACACCAGCCGCCATCCCTCCTTCCACCACCCCACTGCTGCTCTCCTCTCGGCTTTCCTCCTTTATCGCTCGTGCAACCTTCCAGACAACCACAACCATCCCACGTTGAGAGTCTCCTAACTCTCCGGTTATTTTGCTGCCTGCGCCTCATGATGGGATACTGATCTTCCTCATGATGGCGTAGGTTCATTTATCAGCCAATCTGCCCGACACGGGTTTCTTCTGATCTGATGCGTCAGATCCCTGCTGTTGCTACTGCCCCATAGTGGGTTATTTATTCACTGCCTGTTGCTGCTGCGCCGCTACTTCACTACTGCTTGCCTCTGCCCATCATGGCCTCGGTTAAGCCTCCTCGCTCTCTGTGTGTTACCACCGTCAAGCTCGATGGTTCGAACTATTATCTGTGGTCGGCGTCCTTTGTCCTCTATGTCAAGGCCCAAGGTCGGTACTCACATCTTACCACTGGTCCTCCTGCTGCCCCTGCTGCCACTGCTGATGAGAAAAGCAAACAAGCTTATGCCCAATGGTCCAAAGATGACTCTGGTGTTATGTCCTGGCTTCTTAACAGCACTGACCCGTGGATCAGTCAGTCCCTGTTATATCTTCATGATGCTAAAGCAATGTGGGACCAACTTTCTCGTGTCTACTCCCATCAACAAAATCCTAAACGAGTTTTTGAAATTTTCAAAAACTTGGCCAAGAAGGAGTTTTCTTCTGATGCTTCCATCGAGGACTTCTACAACCAGTGCTCTGCTCTCTGGTATGAGTATGAAATCTACCGTCCGTTGACTGCTGATATCAAAGAAGCCCAGAAGTAGCGCAATGAACTACAACTAGCTCAATTTTTGGCTGCCCTACCTGCTTCCTTTTCCGGCGTGGTCGATCAAATTCTGTCAAGTGACCCCCTGCCTACTCTTCGCGACGTCCTCAAGAGAGTTCAACGGCTACCATCTGTGACCTCCACTCCTGTTATTGAACATCTTGCTCTAGTTGCTCGCACTGCTGATTCTGGACGTAGCTGCGGTCGAGGACGTGGTCGTGGCAGAAGTATGCCTCAAACTGGCGAACGAGGCTCTTCTACTGCCTCGTGCGGAGATCCTTCAAAACACAACCAGAGGGATCAAATTTAATGGAGCACTGGAGTTGTTTTACAGTTTTACTGACAGATAATAAATTAACAGGAAATTGTGGTATGTATAAAACAGATTGAAGATTCAGTTTGCAAGATAGAGGAACGGTGTCAATGCCATGAACATGAGTCTTAGAGCCATTTGCAACAGTGACAGATGGAATATTAGAGGTTTCGGACAGAGCAGAAAATAATTGGATGTCGCCTGCCATATAGACAGACGCACCAGAATCAATGCACCACTTATTGTTACCAGCAGAAGGAGAAGTAAGCATGGCAGAAGAACCAACAGCAGATGTCGAAGGCAACTGAGTCATGCGCTCCTGGAAAAACTTCTCGAATTCAGAGCGAAGCCATTCAGTAGTCGGAGGCGCAGCTGGTGGGTCGGAAGCAGCATCAGTAGCAGTTTATGTAGAGGCCTAGTTCACCTAGGCTGGCTTGTCGTGCTTGTATGATAGTGAAGATCAATGGTTTACATTTTGCAAAAAATAGTCTTGATATGCAAACACACTTGAGTGTATTCGTGCCAAGGAACAAGGTGACCGATACCGACGCCGTTTCGACAGCTTGGAAACAGGTATTTACCGGTATACCGACGGAAATACCGACAGATGCAATCCTGGCCGTTTCGACGCCAAAATGAACGAATTAATTTATGAAATTGTACAGGTGTAATCTCTACACCTAAATGCATCGTTTTATGCAATAAAATTCTATATTGGGTGTGGGGGAGGGGGGTCCATCATGGGGGAGGTAAGGAATTTGTCCTGTTTCGTTGGGATTTCGATAAAGGATTTCAATGACAAAATGTAGGAATTAAGATATGAAATTTTACTAGCACAAACCACACACTTAAATACACACAATTATGCAATAATATACAATTTACACATATGAATAACATATCTACTTACAACTCACATCAGCTGTATGTTGAGTGGCGCACTGGTTCTCCACACAGTAATGAGTTGATATTACTGAGATATTGCGGCCATGACATGCACATCCTATGAAGGTGGTTGTATGTAGTCACATGCTCCTCATACATATCATTATTGGCAAATTGTATGAAGTTCCATGTTGCTCATTCATGTGCGATATTGTATAAGTGTATAATACTCCTTTGTATTATATTCACATTACTCTTTAGTAAAACATCTTCCACTAAACACAAAAAAGTAACTAAATATATCAATACTAATAGTAATATGCTTAGATAGATTGTATGATAATAGTAATTAATAGTGTTGTAAGTAGGTAGATCTAGTGATATTATTGTAGATCTATATAATATACTTATAGATGTATGTATAGTTCGCGTAAACATATAAAAATTGGAGTAATACTAGGCTTTGGCATTAAAAAATACTTTTTTTAGGTGAAAGTGGAAGAAAAAAGTAGGAAAAAGAGAAGGAGAGGTTGCTAATGGTAGAAATGAAAGAGATTAGTTATAATTACCTTGATTTGGGTTGGTATTAGCTCCAATCGCCAAAAATCATCCAAATGCACCTAATTTTCTCCTCCCAATAAGTAACTACAGTCATTCTCGCAAAAAACGGTATACCCATCGGTATACCGCCGGTTTCGGTCGGTACAATGAAGTTAGTAGTGCATTTTGCACCGAAATCATTGAAACATGGCGGTATTGGCGGTATGATGTCGGTATTATCGGTATTTGCGATCCTATCGGTACGCACGCATGTTTCGGTATCGGTACGCGTCGGTATCGGTATTTCGGTCGAAATACCGCCGGTACCGGCGAAACTTCATTCCTTGATTCGTGCGATCTGTACACTCGAGTGTATTCTAGCCCGACTCTCTATATATATCTTTTTCCTTCTTTCATGTCCAACTTCTTATACATCTCTTAATGTATTTGGGCCTTGCCTCTTGAACTGCTTTAGCATCTTTCTTTGCTTGTTTGTATTTCTGAAAAGTTGCATCATCTCTAGATTTGGCCAAGCTCCTATAGATGTCATGTTAGAGTTTCATAGCATTCTGTATTTCATAATTCCACCACGAAGTCTCTTTCTGTGGAGGCCCATACCCTTTGGACTCTCCCAAAACCTCTTTGGTAATTTTTGTTATCTAGGAGCTCATACTTTGCCATATAGCATAACATCAAACTCCAAGATCCAACTTCTCTCCTTGATAAGTTTATATTA
Source organism: Alisma plantago-aquatica (assembly GCA_963693085.1). Taxonomy (NCBI): domain Eukaryota; kingdom Viridiplantae; phylum Streptophyta; class Magnoliopsida; order Alismatales; family Alismataceae; genus Alisma; species Alisma plantago-aquatica. The sequence continues at coordinate 1,223,700,439 of OY856410.1, read as the reverse complement.
AAATGTCTATCTTCTCTCCTTTAAGATTATCACTTGATCCTTCTATCTTGGCTTCGGTTATGCTTACCTTTGTTGGTCTTCATGTTAACGTCCACAACCACCAACGTATGTTGGGTGGTGAATTCTTCACATGGATCAAGTTATAATCCTTGCATATTTTTCAATCTAGCCGCTTTGTAAGGAAGTAATCAATTTGGCTACAATTACGCCCGCTCTTGAAAGTAATCATACGATGATCTCTTTTCTTGAAATGTGTATTTGTCAAAATCATATCATAAGCTAAAGCAAAATCCAATATCCTCTCTCCATCAAGGAATGAGGTTTCGACGAAATCGTCGAAATTTCACCAAAATTTTCAATTTCGACGCCGTCTGCTATGAAATCTTGCAACCATATCGCTATGTCAAAACCATCGAATTTTTTTGCCCAAAATTCAAAATTTTCCCAAGGAACAAGAAAGTCTCCTTTCCTCCCACATGAAGGACCCCCCACCTATCCCCATATCAAATTTTATTGCATAAAACGATGCATTTAGGTGTAAAGATCATCCCTGTGAAATTTCATGGCTTAATTCGTTGATTTTGGCGTCGAAACGGGCACTGTTGCATTTATCAAAATTTTTGTCGAAATTTCAATAAATTTCGGTCTCCATCCTGTTGAAGCGGCATCGAAATCGGATACCTCATTCCTTGCTCTCCATTCTACTGTTATATCTAAAAGCTCCATGAACTCTCTCATATTTGACATTGCTGCTCTCAAGATGGCCATTTAAGTCACTCCAAATAATGATCTTGTCCTCTATTGGTATTCTTTACTTGAGTTCATCCATGTTATCTTAAAAATCCTTCTTAGCCTCCTCACTAAGGCGAACTTGGGGGATATAGATGCTAAGATCTTTCCCCCAATGTTAAAAATCATAAATTTGATGATAATAAATATTTGACACATATCCGATATTGTTATAATATTAAAATGAGCAGAGGACGCGCGCCTGACGCGCTCCTGTGCCCAGGTTTGGCAGTGCGGGATCACGGGTGGGGTGGTTTTGGGTGGGGGCGAGTGGTTTTGAGGGGTGAGGTGGCATGGGGTAGGTAAGGGTGATAAGTGGACTGATTTGATAGGTATGTAGAGAGAGATTAAGAGAGAAATAGAAGAGAAAATTTGTTTTGTGAATAACTTTTTATCCACAATGAATTTTTTGACGGAATAAAAACCGTTTGATTTTTTATAAAAATGCATTCAAACAAGACCAATATTAACATATTTTTGAAAAAATATTACACGTGTATATTAGGAGGAAATATAAATGGAAATTTGTTGTGTATAACTTTTGATCCGTAATGAATTTTTTTTACGAAATAAAAATTGTTAGATTTGTTATAAAAATGCATTCTAACAAAACCAATATTAACATATTTTTGAGAAAATAATGGACATCGTTATAAGGAGGGAAGTAAAGAGAAGTGAGAAAACAAATAAAGAAGAGACATTTGAGAAGTAAAAAGAAGGAAGTGAAGTGAGGAGAGGAAAGAAGTGAGGAGGGAAGTAAAAGGCACATTCAAGAAAATGTGGGTGCGTTCAATCAAATGTAGGTACATTAAGAGAAACAATGGGCGCATTAAGAGTAGAAGTGCGAGTATTCAAGCAACAATGGGCACATTGAGGACAATAGTGGGAGCATTCAAGCAAAATTTGGCGCATTCAAGCAATAGTGGGCAAATTCAAGCAATAGTGGTCGCATTCTAGCAAAACTGGGCGCATTGAGGGTCGTAGTAGGCACATTCAAGCAAAAGTGGGCGCATTGAGGACACTAATGGGCAAGGGTCGTAGTAGGCACATTCAAGCAAAAGTGGGCGCATTGAGGACACTAATGGGCACATGAGAGCTGTAGTGGGCACATTCTAGCAAAACTGGGTGCACTGAGGGCTGTAGTAGGCGCATTCAAGCAAAAGTGGACGCATTGAGGACACTAATGGGCACATGAGGGCTGTAGTGGGCGCATTCTGGACAATAGTGGGCACATTGAAACCGTGGGTGCATTCACACAAAAGTGGTCGAATTGAGGGCTGTAGTGGACGCATTCAAGCAAAAGCAGGGGCATTCAACACAATAGTGGACACATTCACACAAAATTGGGCGCATTGAGGGTTGTAGTGGGCACATTCAAGCAAACGTAGGCGCATTCAGGACAACAGTGGGCGTATTCACGCAAAAGTGGGCGCATAGAGGGTTGTAGTGGGCACATTCAAGCAAAAGAGGCGCATTCAAGACAATAGCGGGTGCATTCATGCAAAAGTGGGTGCATCCAAGCAAAAGTGCGCACATTCAGGACAATAGTGGGCGCATTCATGTAAAAGTGGGTGCATTGAAGCAATAGTGGGCATATTCAAGCAATAGTGGACACATTCAAACAAAAGTGGGCACATTGACGCAATAGTGGGTGCATTCAGGAAATGGTGGGCACATTCAAGTAAAAGTGGGTGCAATGAAGCAATAGTGGGCACATTCAAGAAATAGTGGCACATCTAAGCAAAAGTAGGTGCATTAAAGCAATAGTGAGCACATTCAAACAATAGTAGGCACATTCAATAAAAAATGTGCGCATTGATGTCTATAGTGGGCGCATTCAAGCAAAAATCCATTACTTCCCTCCTCTTCTTCATTTACATTCTTCCTTACTTCCCTCTTTTCCTTTTCATATTCGTCTATTTTATCTCTTTTTATTGCTTTTTTACTTCCCTCTCTCCTTTTATTTCCTCCATATTTTCCTTTTTTTCCTTTAAAAACATGTCAATATTGGTCTAGTTGGAATGTACTTTTTATAAGGATTCTAATACATTTTATTTTATCAAAAAATTTCTTCTGGTTTAAAAGTTATACGCAAAACAAACAAAAAAGCAACAAAAAAGAATTCTGGCACGTTGGCAGGTGGCAGGCGCAGGGTGGCAGAGGCATGGAACAAGACTTTGACTTGGATTCGACTTCGGCAAGTGTGGAAGTGGAAGTTTGTAGAAACATCGAAGAAACTTTTAGGATTTTTACAAGCAAACTTCGACACATTTTTGACAAAAATTAAGCTAAAAAATAGTGCTTTCATGATGACAATTGATAGAGTTCATCAAATCTAACTTAAAAACAAAATATATGTTTATATATAGCCATCCGTACAGGTTTACATACGTAGAAAAACAGTCACATGAAAATGTACACGACCTCTTAGTGTCAACTTGGGCAAGCATGGAAGTGGAAGTTTGTGGAAAATCTAAGGGAACTTTGAGGAAGTTGTGGACTAACACTTCGACACAAAATAAGCTAAAAGATAGTGAGATTGTGAGGGAATTTGGCATAAAACATCAAATCTTGGTAAACACATACTCCATAGAACTTAAATCTGTTCTATATATGTGGTGTTTAGTATCTACAGAAATCCCAATTGGATCACATTCTAGAATTAAAAAATATGAGTTTATTTCAAAATACTTCATTTGTAAAGAGGAGGAAAAGCAAGAGAGGTGAAATGGTATTAGGCCTAAACCAAAATTTGCAAAACTTGTGGAAATCTAGTAGAAGAATAAACTTATGATTACTCTCTAGTTAGAAACCAAGGAAATGGTCATCTCAATGTCAAAAATAGTCTCCTACAAGTTTCTTTATGCCTTCACTATGTGTGCTACAATAATAACTATAAAGATCATTGAGAAGATGGGAGGTTTTGAGCTAGCTGGGTCGAATTCATCACCAACTAGGTTGAATTGATTGACACATGTCAACAAATAGGCAACCGACGGGCATGGAAGTTTTCCATGTTTCGACATCGATGGGCGTAGACATATGTAACATCGAGGATATATCTCCAGATGTCGAGGATGTTTAGTACCATGGGCAGAGGGCTGGCAGGTGGGTCGTGGGGTGGTTTCCCACAGCGCTTCAAACACGTCAGGGATATTTAGTTCTTAAATATATATGAAAAAATGTTAATATTTTCTTATGTTTATATATGAATATATATTTCTAATACTATATGTACATATTTGCAAATTTAATTTTTTTTCCAGACCGGATATAACAATATCCAATATACGATCCGAGTTTTTCGGATCCAAAATTCGATATCCGAAATCCGATTCGAATCCAATGGATATCAGATTTTTTCCAAATTTTGGATTCAAATCTGGATCGAACGTGCAGATTCCGGATATCCATTCACAAGTCTAGTGAAAAGCAATCAGGATGATGTTTATGTATAAAACATTCACAATTGACAAGAAGAAAGCCTTATAATTCTATTTTCTTTTATCTTCAGAATACACTAGTAAAGATGGATATTAAAAAAACTAGTGATGCATGGAAAAACAACCATATTAGCACAACTACAAAAGCCTGAATAACAGCCCAAACAGTTATAAATGCAAATTGGGTTTGTCTGTGTTCGAGCCATGTCCTGGCCGTGTCCCATTCGTGCCCCATCTATTTTTAGCTTAGAAAATGTAGACACATTAAAACTGTTCCATGCTATGTTCAATGGTGTCCGTGTTAGACGCCTCCAAGATGGCAACTACTCCCTTCCATCCTGCCAATGTGAGGATGAAAGATGTAGATTTACCAAGGAGATTGATTTTTCCTGTTTCATATCAAAAGCATATGGGTTTTTTTAGTAGGATAAGCTTGACCAATAATCTATAGTTAAGCTACTTTATCGTAATATTTGTTGCCACATTCCAAGTCTGGTAAATACGTTTTAGTACTAGAATGTAATCATGCCTTTTTATCATTTTGCGGCACCAATTATTTGCCACATAAACCTGTTTGTGCAGATCCTGGACTTGGATATCACGGAGTGGTATCAAAGGCAGATGAATTAAAAGCTGAAATTCCAAATTCTTATATTCTAAACCAATTTTGCAACTCTTCAAATCCGGATGCACATTTTAGAGGAACAGGTATTCATCCACTTTTTGTGATTGTACTCCAGTTTTTCCTAGACATTATTTCTTTTTCGGGTCAGGACTATATATTTTTGTCTGGTATGACTAAAGACAAAATCCCTATGTCTTCTCTTGTGATATATCATACAGGTGAGCAAGTGTTTTCTTTCTTGTGAACTCATGTAATACAATACACTATTAATTGGATTTACTTTTTCATGTGATAATTCAAAATAGGAGAGGTGATCAATCTGGACCAAATAATGTTTTACCAGATTTAGCTAAATTGTTATGATTACATAAAGCAATATAGGCAATTTACATGGATTTTTCTAATACTTTTACTGGATTTTGTTGACAAGAGAAGGTTATGTGATGATCCAAGTAAAAGAGCTAATTGATCCTTGCTTAACTAATTGTCAGAGCTTTATATTTTCTTATAAAGTCTCTACAGAAAAGTTCATCTGACAAGCCTATGGTGGGGAGACGACTGTAGTCTGCAAAATAAACCCAGCTGTCTCCCTTCCAAATGTAGGGGGATAACAATAATCTCTCTAAAATTCAGATAACAGTAATCCTTCTTCTCCTCAATAAAGGTATACTGTTACATATCATGCATGGAACCGAAGGCTCACCTGTATGGAGGCAATATATATGTTCTAAACTAATATTGCAACTCTCCAAACCCCAATGCAATTTCAACAGGAATGGGTATATACACTGGTATTCCTTCTTTCCCTGTTTATTCTATTCCGATACAATTGATTTTGTGATTAACTGAAATGTAGAGGTGATCAGTCTGGATCATCCGAGATTTTGTACCAGTTTTAGCTTGGTTTGAAGGAATATCAAAAAACTAATACGAAAATGTCCTTTTTTACCGAATTTACTTGACAAGAGGAGATTCTATTATTATCTATGCAAAGTGGTAATTGTTCTCGACTGAGATAATTTTTGGAGTTACCTGTTTTCTTGTAACATCCCCTACAAGTACATGTGAAAATCTTAAAGATGGGAGACAGCCATCTCCTGAAGACCCTGTTGCATACCTTCCACATATATAAAGGGGGAGACATATAATCTCTCTCTCTCTCTAAACAAAGGTATTCTCTAATGTATCATAAAAAGAAAGTTCATTGTGTTTCCCATGCATGTGGAACCAAAGGCTCTCCTCCATGGAGGCAAAAAGTCAGCTTCACTGCTAGAAGCTGCAGCAAGGTGCATAATAGCTGCCCACGACATCCAAGGGTGGGCTTGTAATGCTTTGTTTACAGGGTAATGTATTTACAGGGCACCAGATGGGTTCCTAACCACTTATATTCTGGAAATGCCAAAATGCTACAGGAGCCAATTCTCTGTCAGATTTGTACTTTTCTAGGAAATATTTGCTTCTTATGTTCTGTCCTAGATCTGTCTAATATCCCTTTTTACATATATAAAGGTCCTGAGATTTGGAAGGACACAGCAGGAAAAGTGGATATTCTGGTATGCTGTTCTGGCTCAGGAGGGACAATTGTAGGCTGTGGTAGATATCTTAAAATGAAAAATCCTTCCTTGAAAGTCATTGTTGTTGAACCGGCAGAAAGTCCTGTTATTTCAGGTATTTGGTCTAGCATTTATAGTAGCACCATCTGATGTTTGTTTACAAAAAAAAAGCATTGCTAATAGCATGCCCTTATGTTTGTTTACAAAGATTACTTTTATACATGTAAATTTTACTAGAAAATGTTTTGGTTCCTAGGTGGTAACCCAGGAAAGCATCGAATCCAGGGTATTGGTCCCGGTGTCATCCCTGATATTTTGGATACTTCATTGATTGATGAGGTAGTTACTGTTAGCACTGAAGAAGCAGTTCTTAATGCAAGAAGGCTGGCAAAAGAAGAAGGGCTTCTTGTTGGGATTTCCTCTGGTGCAGCTTTATCTGCTTGCCTAAAGGTATGATCCCCACGTCCATCACATTTAAGTCTTGAATATGAGTTTCTGTGTTCTTCCCTCAACTTTTTCCCCCTGATTTATGTAATATGGATAAATGTCGTTTAGAACTTGCACACCAATTATCAGTGCATCAATCAAGTCAATGGGATTTGGAAGCTCCCATATTTATTCTGTAATAATAATGATCACTCACAACTACATGAGATGTTTTTTTTCTGAAGTTATTATCTGAAGTATTAGGGGTTAAAGGAGCCATTTTAAGGAGGGTTTGCAGGAGAACAGTTATTTTGGAAGATCATTAGTACAAAATAAGTTTAAGCCGTATATTTAGGCCATCCCTATAAGGCCTGCTACATTTCCCCTCAATCTATGCATAGATGTCATATTAACAAGTTGATATTAACACGACGTAGATGATTCTTGAAACTTGAAAGGGCCTTTAGTCAATACACTAGCAGTCTGTTATAGCGGATTTTTAAGGGAACAAGTTGGCCTTGACTGATCTTTAGCTAAATCTGAATATACTTAACAAGTTCGCAGATTATACTGAATGCGGCTGTTGACTAGATTGATGTAAGCTCTATTACAGAGTCAAATTTGACAGGGCGTTTAAAGTTAAACCAATATCTTCTACGAGCAGTTGCACCAAAATTAGCTCTCAATTAATGGTCAATAGGCCCATACTCTGCCTCACTTGTTCATTCAGCAACCATAGTTTGGATCCTGCTTCTCAAGTGATAAGATTACCTCCTAGGTAAACCTATTAAGTAAAAAACCAGCTCAATCAGCACCAGAGTAGCCTTCTAATCTAATTACCAATAAACGTCAGTTCCTAATTTCCAATATGGATTTGTTCTGCCATAGCTCACTTGATACATCTCGAGATTCTATGAAGTGAATATGAGTTAGTTTAATGGGAGTCTCTACTGGTTTATAACCCTGAAACCCTTTATCATTAGTAGTTTCAGAAGTTATTTACTATCTACAACATCTCATGATCTTGCCATTAAAATTCCATGGAAGTGCTTCAAAATGGTATTATATATGTGATGAGTTAGGAGAGATTTTGCATTATCCGAAACATATTTACAAGCAGCTCCTGTATATGAGAGATAGAGAGAAGAGAGGTTAAAGATATACTGAAGTAGTGCATAGATCCAATTAAGTATATTACATGATAATTAATAGAATATGAATGGTACTAGGCATGGCAAAATAACCGGTCTGAGCCAATCCAATCCTAACCATAATTTGCAGATTTTGAGGGTCTAGCATTCTTTGCGGGCCCCGTACCACAGGCTAGGCATTTATTACGGAGCAGGAGGGTATGGTACTGCAGATTCTCACAGAACTCACTTAGCATATAACAAAAATGATTTTCACTGGACTCTGCGTCTCTGCGACACAATCCAATACCACAACAAACTTTATCCTCTTATCTCCCTATCCATGCTCGGCTTGTGATTTCTAGCGCCTTTGCCTCCCACCTTTCGTCCATGTCAGACTTCCGATCTTCAGTGGATTTGCCTGCCACCTCCATGGTACTTCCTCCCCACTCCACCTACCCTCAATGTCAGTGGCAATCTCGGCCTCGGCCCACTATCCCTTGACCATGACGACATCGTCGGGGCGTCTAGGCGGGATGACGTCCTCCTAGGGATGAGCATCAGTCTGGGCCGATCCAATCCGACCCATATACCGGCCCGCATAACTTGACCAAAGCCAAACCCGAACCCAATCCATATTTATACATGGACGGGCCAAGCTGAAAGTTTTGACCAATATTTTTATACAGGCTGGATCAGGGACGAGTAAACCCATAGCCAGAATCCTAGATACCCAGATTTGTACATACATGTATATAACCACATTTTAATATTTGATATATCTTTTGTAGGATACATTTGAGTATACACTTTCTGAATTAATTTTCTCTTATAATATTTGGTCATTCATATTGATAAGGTCAAGAAAATAGTGTACAAAAATACATTTATGTTATGTGTCCATTTCCTACTGAACAAGTTTGCAATAATGTACAACACAATAAATCTCATAGTTGGGGTGTATACTACTTACCCTAGGTTTGCTTCAAAAATCATGTCAATTAGACTTTCGTGGACATTGATATAAAAATTTGATGTTCTAATCCATGGTAGGTTCCATAAATTTCAGAAACGGTTGGATGATATATCTCATAAATACATGGGATATGTCTTGTATTTTTAAAGATTTTTAATCCAAACAATATCCCTTTTGGCCATATGGTTGGATTCAGCGCACAAGGTGTAAGTATACTAGTTTTACTGCTAGTACATATAGATTGCATGTACAAGTTTTGATACACTTTCTAAACTCTATCTGTAGATATGTATCTACATACATTTTTGAAAACATCTTCGTTTTAGTATGTTCTTCGAGCTCGCCAGATATGAGCTGAGTTTTTTCAAATATTATCTGGTTCTAGACATAACTGCAACCTGTTTAACAATGTGGGGTCGGACATGGACCTACCAAAACCTAATATAACTTGACCCGATGCTCATCCCTCTAGTAGTTTTCCTCCCCACGCAGCGCTCTAACACTTTGAGGAGGGCGATTTTGTTCAACCCGGTGTTGAGCTCCTCCAGGTCTGTGTCGCCGTGGTCCCGGAAGAAAACCATTGCCTTAGAGAGATTGACCCACCAAGCCATCTAGAGGTACCTGTGCATTGTTTGTAGGCTCACATACAAGAAGAACAAATAATGATAGATTTGGTGTCCTTCAACAAAATTATGAGCTCAATGATTTACCTCAACACATATGCCCTTGATGCGAATAGCAACATGATGATTAAACACATGCCCGCATGACAGTAAAGCAGGTTGCAGCAGAAACCTGCGCATCCAGAGCCTCTATTTTGTCAGCTTGACTGAAGGAACCATTCCCAATGGTTGAACTCTTCCACGAGCTACTCTATGTATAAATTCCAGCGCTTGGCTTCCTCCTTCAAGGCCAACAAGTATGACTATCATGTCCATCCTCTGCTGCCAGTCCGTTGTTTACTTCGTAGCTGTCAAGGAGATAGGACAGTATATAATACGTCCCTGAGTTCCTTACAAAACCATGATTTGAAGTTTGTCTGTTGATTTCTGTTTTTTTCTGGTCACAAGACTTGTTTTCCATAGATCTGAACCCGAGCCATTAGATTTGAACTTTTTTGTTCATAGATCTAATCCTGATTTCAACAGATATAAACTCATTTTTCTTAGGTCTGACTTGGTTTTCTTAGATCGAATCCTGGGCTTAGTGTCAGTGGATCCACCCTAATTCATTCATAGTCAAAGCAGGTCTTTCTTTTGTAAGAATCAAGGTGTACACTCTGAGCAATTTTTTGAAAAGTATACATCTTTGATTTTTACACGAACTTTTACATTGTTGAATCTGTATACTTCTATTGTGCATATATATATGCAATGTTCTGGCATGCTGTCCGGGTTGGGTTTATGCAGACCGGGTGGCTATGGTTTCTTTTAACATATTCAATTACAATTCTAGTTTGGGTTCAATTTGTACATTTTACGGGTCAGTTTGGGTTTGGATCCTATTGGCTAAGATCCTAGGAAGCACACCCACTTCCCGGAGGCTGCCATGTCCGTGTCCGTGTCCGTGTCCGTGTCCGTGTCCGACACGTGTCCAACCTGAACACGCTGTGGACACACGGCGGACACTCCTCAGCGTGTCCAGTTCCACATTTTTTATATTTGCAAGCTAGACACTTCCTGGACAGGTCCAGGACACTTCTTGGACATAGCCAGCCCAACCCACATAAGACCTAACTAAAATGAAAAGAGAAAATGTTAGCCAACCCTTTAGACTCCTTGACCAAACCCCAAATCCTCACCAAAACCCTCATTCCTTCCCTCAAGAAGGGACCAAACAAGCCTTTCCTTATAATTGTTGTTTTTCCCATTGAGAAAGGATGCAACCGCCTCTTGCAGCAGTTGCTGCAAGTAGCATCTAGGTCCTGAAGTTGCTGCAAGCAGCCATCATAAGGAGATGGAGCTGCTACAAGCAGCTTTTACAACAACAATCACTAGGAGTTGGAGCTGCCATAAGCAGTAACCATATGAACTGCCATTTGCAGCAAGAACTTCCAAAACCCAGAGCAGCCATTAGAAACAACTTCCTTCCCTTCTAGGAACTCCTTACTGTTGGATCCTAGATGGGTGATTAGATGCTCTAGAGGGGGGGTGAATAGAGCTGAAAGCACTTACACAAAATTCATTAAACCTTCAAGATATATGATAAGATAAGGTTGCTAAATAGGTAATTTGAGTGCAACTAAAACATGCATAGCAAGGATGAGAGAGATAGAACATGCACCAATAGACAAGCTATTTAGAGTGGTTCCACACTTCAAACTAGAAGTGTGTCAGTCCACTTGTCTAGAGAGGTCAACCTCTAGGACTTCTAAACTATTGCACTCTTATATTCATTCATATGACATACAATACATGACCAACAAAGGGCTTACCTATCCAATACAAAGAGTTTTCAACCTTACCAAGGACTTACCCACTTTGCAAGAGTCTTCCGCCTTTCTTCCAAGGACTTACCTACTCTTGCCCAAGTCTTCAGCCTTGCAGGAATTACCCACTCTTCTTGGATCTTCCGCCTTTGACTTCACCTTCACTCGGAGAAGCTTCCACCAAGGTCTTACCCACTTGAGCTTGAGTCTTCTGCCTTCTCCAAGGGCTTACCCACTCTAGCTCCAAGTCTTCAGCCTTGATCTTCACCAAGGGACGCCTTCCCTTGTTCTTCTTCACCTCTCTTGGATAAGAGAGAGAACCTTCATCTTCATGATTGCAAATGAGAGATGGGGAGGTGGTGGAAGTGAGAGCCTCACAAGATATACATGTTGGACTAGCTATCTTACAGATTTCCTACTCACTCTAATGGATGTAGCAAGTGATTAAGCTTAGAGAGAGAGAGGAGGCTGTAGGAAGCACTCAACTATAGAATAGGAGCCTAACATAGAGTTTGCATTGAATGCTCAACCTTGGAATGAAGCCCAAGGGGTCCTATTTATAGCTGTGGATGCCTCTTAACCTTTGGGAACACTTGTGAATGAAAACTAGCCGTTTTGTGGCTTGCAATGGATCTATTTTCACTTGTTGCAACTCCACAACGGCTAGAAGCACTTTTCTGCACTTTTCCGTACAGTGCAATCGGTCGAGTTTCTATAAGGGTAACTCGACCGATAGAGTAAAAGACAAAGCTGATATTCAGACCATCGGTCGAGTTTGTCCTGAGGAAACTCGACCGACCAATGAAAATCGATTTGGTCAGTTACTCCATCGGTCGAGTTCTTTGTAAACACAACTCGACCGATGCAATCTCCAGAAAATTGATCAAGGATGATCGGTCGAGTTTTCAGGCTGGGAAACTCGACCGAAAAAGTGCCTGTAATCAATTTTCAAAGTTGCATCTAAAGTGCTCTAATATTCGATCTAAGTGCTCCTGATATTTTTCTAAGCTTAATTACAAGTCATACAATCATTACAAGTGATTTACAACATGATTCTAATGGATATACATCATATTACAAAAACGTGCACTTGTATTGACTTTGACTTGTCTTTTCTCCAATTTGATATGCGCAAGTTAGGGCAATCGGAGTGTGTCTATACCTAATCTGAAATCACTCAAGTAGAGACATTGGAAATCAATATGTGGAATGGTTAGTCATCATCAAAACATGGGTTTAGTCAATTTAGACGTGAGTCAACATTGACCTAATTGACCTTGAGTCAACAATCTCCCCCTTTTTGAAGATGACAAACCATTCCATAAATGTATTGAAAGCTTTCAAGTAAAGTCATACCTTTGGAGAAACCTAGAGGTTTCAATAGAATGGAGTTCATATGCTCCCCCTCAATTGATGCTAGTGGAGTTCTCATACTCCCCCTCAATTGATGCTATTTCTCCTGCATGGTTAGCTTTCATAACATTTATAGAATACCATGTCTTCTACTCATATATGTTCTACACATATATGTCTTCTCCCCTTTACCTTCTCCTCTTCATGTAAGACATACCTTCTTCCTCTTTTAAAAGAAGACATACCTTTCTCCCCCTTTGTCATTTCAAAAAGTGGGGTTATGAAGAAATAAGAAGCATCACTTGTTAAAGAGAAATGAGATAACACAAATATATATAAGGAGAGTAGAAGAGCACAGATAGGGGCTTGTCCAAGCATACAAAGAAAAGCAAGTTAAAGAAAATACTTGAACATCCCAAAAAGCAAGATAAAGTGCTGTAGAAAAATAATAAATCGCAATTTTGACTATCAAGATGATGGAATATGACCAAAAACCATCAGAGCTCATCGCGAAGCAATGAGTCTTGCTCAGAAGGTTGTTTCTGCATGAAAAATACTAGTCTTGCACCAAAAGCTGAAACTGGAGCAAAATCTGCATAAAATCCAAAAATACTCCAATTTCTACATACAATGTAGATCTATGTACCCTGCATCACAATGTTATGCAAGCAACTCAAGATAGTAGATATGCAATTCAAGGAACAAACTTGAGCATGTATGAGACAAGATACAAGCATAACATATAGATGAGCAAAGATGCCAATCATAAACAAGGTTAGAACTACATATATATGAACTACTAGTAGATGATATCACAAGTTGGGACTACTAGTAGGATCTAGATCATAGCAAGAGATACCAAAAGATACACAAGATAAAGCAAGCTATGAGTAGATGTAGAGATATATCCAAACAAAGAGATGCAATTTTAGAAGCATGAAAGGATATAATTCACTAGATATACATTCTTACCATAAGATGATTACCCCTAAGAACCTCAAGGTTGTATCAAAATAAGATATACACCTAGATAGATGTAGCAAGTTAGAGCACAACGGAAGCAATTTAAGACACAACCAAGAGATCCAAAGAGATCATCATCAAAACCTGCAAAACTAACTCAAAGCAAGTAATTGCAACATATAGATATACCAATTTAGAGCAATTAGAGAGATAGAGTTGTAAGCAAGATAGGCAATGAAGAACATGGCAATATGCATATATAGATGTACTAAGTGAGAGTGTCAAAGAATAAGGCTATTGGTTGAGAAAATCTAGTTGAGAGGGAAATTCTCATTCAATAAGCCAAATGTATATTCTGTGCACAGTGTTATCAGTCGAGTTCTGTGCATTGACAACTCGACCGATGACAGCTGTTGCAACACCCATTGGTGCCTATCGGTCGAGTTTCAGACAGGGCAAACTCGACCGACAGACCAGCTGTCAAAAAGCATATATATTTCATAAAAACATATTTAAAGGCATGCTAAAAATACAAATCATATCCAAACATGTCTAAGCAAGTTAGTAATGCACTATAGAAGCATTAGAAACAGTTTTTGAGCAAGAGTGTGAAGAGAAACATAAAATACCACTTTTGACTCAAAAACCATATGTATAGTGCACACTAACTTGACAAAAACAAGTTAGAAAAGGTTATAAGCAAGAGAAACATTACCTTTGTGCTTACCATTCCTTTTTCCACTTGTTGCCACCCTCTACACATCTCACCTTTCTTCTTTCATGTGGATTGAGAAGTCAATTTTCAATTCAATAGCTCAAGCCAATCCATTTGCAAGTACCTACAAGAAGAAAGATGAAATGGTCCCCAATCATGTTTTTGGGTCCGGAGGGGTTAGTTTAGCAACCCAAATCCTATTGCTCTTGGGTGCTTTCCTAAAAGGACAACAAGTAGAATAATGACCAATTTCATTGTAATAGTTGCATGTGCCCATAGTCTTGGAACTAGAGGATTCTCCATGGAATATTGGAGGTCCTTTATCTTTGTTGTTCCCTTGACTACAGTCAAGTCCAATGCCATCTCTACCCATTTGTTTGGTAGTATGGTCTAGGATTTGATTATGATTCTTTTTATCACCTAAGAATCTTTGCAAAGAAGATCTCAAACTATGATTGTCATGCATAAGAGAAGTAAAGGTAAAACACAATAGATTCATATCATCTCTAGCATGCACAAGATAGATTTCTAAGCAAACATCTTTAGTCATATAAGAATCTTTATCACAAGATAGAGCATCAAAAACTTTCTCTCTATAAGAAAAGATAGTATGAGGGTCAAGAGCAATTACACTACTATGCAAGGAAGCAAGTTCATATACAAGACAAGTAATCTTTGAAGGATAAACTTTATCTACACATTATATTCCTTGCAAAGTAAGCTCTTGACTCTCATAAGCACATTTAAGAGCATAAAAAACAATAGAGAGAGAAACAATAGTAGTAGCAAGCTCTATATATGAAATAGTCATAGAAGGTTGAGATTCTAAAAACTTAATCTTATCAAGCAAGCTAGAATTTGCAAATTTAAGAGCATTTAGTTGACTAAGATAAACATTTGTTTGAATCTCAACACTTGAATTTACCTCATTTAAAATTTCAATTGAGCTTGTCATGAGGGCGCAATGGCATCTTCCATCTTCACATTCACTAGATCTTCCACTAGTGCTTTCATTTGTTGATGGAGCCTTTGTGATCCCTTTTTCTCTCTTGTTTCCTTCTATTGCTCTCTTTGAAGGTTTCCCATCTTCATAATCACCCATATTCTCCTACTTGTGGAAGTATGCTTGGAGAAGACCCGCTCTGATATCAATTGTTGGATCCTAGATGGGTGATTAGATGCTCTAGAGGGGGGGTGAATAGAGCTGAAAGCACTTACACAAAATTCATTAAACCTTCAAGATATATGATAAGATAAGGTTGCTAAATAGGTAATTTGAATGCAACTAAAACATGCATAGCAAGGATGAGAGAGATAGAACATGCACCAATAGACAAACTATTTAGAGTGGTTCCACACTTCAAACTAGAAGTGTGTCAGTCCACTTGCCTAGAGAGGTCAACCTCTATGACTTCCAAACTATTGCACTCTTATATTCATTCATAAGACATACAATACATGACCAACAAAGGGCTTACCTATCCAATACAAAGAGTCTTCAACCTTACCAAGGACTTACCCACTTTGCAAGAGTCTTCCGCCTTTCTTCCAAGGACTTACCTACTCTTGCCCAAGTCTTCAGCTTTGCAGGAATTACCCACTCTTCTTGGATCTTCCGCCTTTGACTTCACCTTCACTCGGAGAAGCTTCCACCAAGGTCTTACCCACTTGAGCTTGAGTCTTCTGCCTTCTCCAAGGGCTTACCCACTCTAGCTCCAAGTCTTCAGCCTTGATCTTCACCAAGGGACGCCTTCCCTTGTTCTTCTTCACCTCTCTTGGATAAGAGAGAGAACCTTCATCTTCATGATTGCAAATGAGAGATGGGGAGGTGGTGGAAGTGAGAGCCTCACAAGATATACATGTTGGACTAGCTCTCTTACAGATTTCCTACTCACTCTAATGGATGTAGCAAGTGATTAAGCTTAGAGAGAGAGAGGAGGCTGTAAGAAGCACTCAACTATAGAATAGGAGCCTCACATAGAGTTTGCATTGAATGTTCAACCTTGGAATGAAGCCCAAGGGGTCCTATTTATAGCTGGGGATGCCTCTTAACCTTTGGGAACACTTGTGAATGAAAACTAGCCGTTTTGTGGCTTGCAACGGATCTATTTTCACTTGTTGCAACTCCACAACAGCTAGAAGCACTTTTCTGCACTTTTCCGTATAGTGCAATCGGTCGAGTTTCTATAAGGGTAACTCGACCGATAGAGTAAAAGACAAAGCCGATATTCAGACCATCGGTCGAGTTTGTCCTGAGGAAACTCGACCGACCAATGAAAATCGATTTGGTCAGTTACTCCATCGGTCGAGTTCTGTGTAAACACAACTCGACCGATGCAATCTCCAGAAAATTGATCAAGGATGATCAGTCGAGTTTTCAGGCTAGGAAACTCGACCGACAAAGTGCCTGTAATCAATTTTCAAAGTTGCATCTAAAGTGCTCTAATATTTGATCTAAGTGCTCCTGATATTTTTCTAAGCTTAATTACAAGTCATACAATCATTACAAGTGATTTACAACATGATTCTAATGGATATACATCATATTACAAAAACGTGCACTTGTATTGACTTTGACTTGTCTTTTCTCCAATTTGATATGCGCAAGTTAGGGCAATTGGAGTGTGTCTATACCTAATCTGAAATCACTCAAGTAGAGACATTAGAAACCAATATGTGGAATGGTTAGTCATCATCAAAACATGGGTTTAGTCAATTTAGACGTGAGTCAACATTGACCTAATTGACCTTGAGTCAACACTTACCTCTTCTTCCTCTTGATTTTCTTCTCTATTTCCTTTTCTCCTCTTCTTCCTACTTTGTTGGCCCTATAATGTGTCCGCACCACCCACCTCTTCTTCCTACTCTACCAAAACTTCACCTCCCCTCCTTTCCTTCTACTAACATGCAGTTATGTTTTGCTTTTATCTCTTCCCTCTACCCTCCACTCCTAAATGACTATTAATCGTGTTATCCTCCTCTTGCTTCATCACCATCAACATCATCCACACACATCTCTCCATCACTGCTGCTTCCACTCCTCTTTCTTATACTCCACACCTCCATTAGTATTGTAACCGTTAAAGCGTTGTGTAATTAATTTTTTAATGATTTTCCTATAGTCCATCATTCTTGGATATTAAAATAATTTATTATATCATTTTTTATGCCAAAGTATTTATTGACCGACATAGTGGGTTTGAATACATGAATATAAAGTGGATATCATGGTGCTTGCTGTGGAGAATTTTTAACTTAGTTGTGTGTACATATAAATTATATATATACATGTATTTAAATGCATATATTTTTTAAATATATGTATGTATATATATCGTCGTGTCCAACACCGTGTTCGTGTCCTATATTTTTGGAAATTGCCATGTCCCGTGTCTATGTTGGTATTCGTGTCTGTGCTTCTTAGCTAAGATCTGACCAATTGCCAAACCTGAACGGTTCCAAGCCCGATACTTAATAGATAATGTCAACACTCCCCCTCAAGCTGAAGAGTACATGTCATGTAGTCCCTACTCGTGATACATTATAAAATAGGGATGGAGGTAATAGTTGAGTGATAATGTCAGACACTCTTTTCATCAATCCTCTCATGAGGCATGTCAATCTTCTTTGCTTTAATGAGATCACAGACAAGTGTCAATCCACTGAGATATGTTTTGTATATTTGTTACAGATTGGTTACCAACAATATGAATAACTGCTTGGCTATCACGATATAGATAGCAGGTTATTGAAGAGGGATTCCAAATTTATAGAGGACGACCCAATTTAGACCGCAACAAGCATGTGCCATTGCCCTATATTCATCTCTGTTCTTGATCTAGCAACCATTGTTTGTTTCTTATGCCTCTATGTCACAGAGTGTGCCAATTAGGATGTACAAACAAGAATTGGATCATTGGTCTTGAGCGTCCCAATCAATGCTGGCATATCTAGAGACAAAAAAGTCTTATCCCAAGACGACCTTTCCCAGAGCACATCTAGAAAATATTAGGATCATTGAATTCTATCGAGTGAGATTCTAGGGGTGAGCTCGTATGCTGGCTGACTACATCGACTGTATACTACATGTCTGGCTATGTGATGGCCAAATAGATTAGTTTGCCAACAATCTGTCGATATTGTTTTAGTTCAGAAAATATCTCCTCTGTTTTATGCATCAAATGGTAGTCTATAGAATAGACATTTTTACACATGTTATCCTGTCTCTTGCAGCAAATCTAGGAGCTTTCTTTTTTGAGAAATATTGATCTCACAATGGAACATTTACACTTTTAAACCCAAGAAATACCATAGGTTTGTAGGAGGTGAGACTATAGAAATTTCTTTTGACCACAGATGCCTTGAGCGTCACTCTCGATGATGACATGTCATTGTCATATACAACCAGAAGGATGTGTCCCTGAGATGATTTCTTAGATAAAAGAGAGTGATTGTTGGCAGATTGCTTGAATTCAAGACTTTGAATGACGTGCTAAGCTTGTCGAATCAAGCTCAAGGAGACTGCTTCAGCTTGTAGATAGAGCGACAAAGATGACAAGCCTTGGTCATGTTGGCTTCTAGGTAGCAGAGAACACAACCTAAACAGAAAAATTTCTTGAGTAACCCTAGAACAAGATCTATCTAATGCATCAATATCTGGTCAGCATCCCAAGTTTATACCATATTGTGGTAGAGGTTCCGAACGATTCAACTTAAAGTTGCGACAAAATTTCAAACTATCATGTCTTTAACATGCTCTGATATCACTTGTTAGAATTAGGTGCCTTGTGGAAGTGTGTTGCACTCTGACTTATAGAGTACGGCAGATCGAACGACTCTGCAACACACTATGATGGAATCACCTATTCCTTTTGCACACACTCCGTCACTGGACACATGGCAATGGTATGCCCAAACACAAATCCCAATGTTGCCTGAGGCAGAAAATTCCTGTTTGTAGTGAACAACCTACATCCGTACAAAGGAACATTGTGTTCCATAGTGAATTTCTTCTACTCGAATTTTGTACTACCTTAAAGTTGCTCATCTGAAACAAATTTGCTACAAAAATTCTTCTCCATGGTATCCACATGAGTACTTAGAATTGGCCAAATATGTTAGTTTCCTTTCCATTTCTCTAGTTGTTTTTTTGGGTTTGTTAAACCTTGAAGGCAATAATGAGAAAACAAGATTGTATGCCATGATGACCTCCTCTCATATCATATATGAAGAGTGGGAGAGTCAGGGTTCCCTAAACCCTAGTATGACCAGCCATGGGACTCTCTCACATAAAAAGGTATTTAACCACTCACTTACTAATGTCTTAGGTCCACTCCTTACTTCCAGACCCTTAAAACTTACTTTTGGGTCCTATTGTAAAAATTACAACATGGTTCACTTTAGTCGATCTTCAAGCTATCTCTATCTGTGTGAATCTATCGCCACCGTTCTACATTAATAGTGATTTCCATGATTGATATTACAATTTATAAGCAATGTGTTTGTGTTGTATAATTCCTTTGTAATAGATATTCAAATTGTACCAGAGACGTGAACACATCATCCTCATAACATTCATTCTAAGTACTTTGATCTCAAACAAACTAGCAAGATGCATATGTATTCACTGTCACACACTGACTTAGACGAGTGTGGTCTGGAATTTGTCTAGACTCACTTATTAAGAGACCTAGGATGTCACTTGTTATATTATTATTTAGGAGGAACAAATTCTAATGCCTCTTATTTCATATCCAATGCCTATGACCCTTGAGCATGGTCACTGGTTAGCACGCATACGAGTCTCACATGTATTATTGTTGTCAAATCAACAATAATACTCAGACATGCAAGAATATTGATTGTAGAATTGATTGGGATCTCATTCTAAAGTCACACACTTGAAGTCACATAGACTTGAATTAATCATTCTAAGGATAATTACTATCTACATTAATATTGTAGTAACAAAGGGGCATTTATAGATAGAACTGCCTTTGATAATCAAATAGCGTACAACCATCATCAACTGAATGAATTTTAGGCCATATACAACAATAGTCACCAATATACTCCTATATCTAATACCAAGTGGTCTAACATGACCATCAGACTTTTACAGCTACAATGCTTTATTCAATGGATCAAGAACGTTTTCTCAGTCGGTGCCCTATAGATATTTACATCTCCTCACTAAACAATCTCTAGTATGAGATGGAAGTACTGAAAATATGTTTGGAAGGTTGATGCAATTTGGGTTCTTATTCTTGCTTGATAGCCCGATTGTTGTCACAATATGGATCAACTGTGTCGACACTGCTAGGAACAAGTCCAAGCTCACGGATGAACTTCCTAATCCAAATACATTCCTTTTTCGGCATCTAATGCAACATGTAATCAACTTCTATTGTAGAATCAATCACTATCTCTTACTTGCAACTCTTCCAATTAATAACGTTAGCTTCGAGGTAAAATAAAAAATTAGGTTGCAATTTGTAATTATCTTTACCGATTTGAAAGCTCGCATCGAGATAAACCTTTACAACCAATTCTTTCTCGCCTTCATATATCAAGAACACATTTAATTTCTCTCAAGTACACGAACATGTTTTTACTTGTCATGCTCAAGACCTATGAGACGTCTAGACGCGTACCTAACATTTCCTACTTGATTAATCTAATTGCCTAAGCTTATGAAATCTCACTTGTGTGGTCCCTCTCTTCCAGAGATTTGGGACTTGGGCCCGAGAAAAAGTTATCCCATGAGACATAGGTAATATCTCTTTCTTGGACTGTTGCATGCTGAACCGCTTCAACACCTTATCAATGTATTATGTACTTTGATTCTAACCACAAACCTTTAAAAAAAAGAGGTTTGCTATGCAGACCACATAGGACCAGAAATAGAACCCTTTTTGTTGTTATGTGTACAAAACAACAAAATGGAGGGAAAGTAGTTACTTCCCTCCCTCATTTTGTTATTTTGCACACATAACAATAAAAAGGGTTCCATTTCTTGTCCCATTTTTGGTCCATGATCATTTTCCTTAGAAAAATCTCTATAGATTTGGATACTTATAAAATAGGTGACTTTTCCTAAATCTTTCATTAAGAAATAATTTTCCAACTATGTCTTTACCTTCTAAAGAGGTGGAAAATCATTTACAATAAGTAGCATATCATTTAGATACAATATAGAAGATACTACAATGCTTCCATTAACCTTCTTATAAACATAAGGTTCATCTTTCTAGATGAAGCCAAACCCTTTAACTGTTTCATTAAAACAAATATTCTAGATCCCGAATGCTTGCTTCAAACTGTAGACCGAGCTTTAAGTTTACATGCTGTTAGAAAAAACTTTTTAATTCTATACTTCTTTCTTATCCTCTTTATCTGTTGGGTCTAGTATGTAAATATTTCTTCTCTATATAATTAAGGGGAACCCTTCACAGTCGGGTATCGTTCTAGCACAATACCTTTTCACATGGTATCAGAGCAAACCCTGGACTAGAAACCCTAGCCGTCGCCCCCTCCTTCCTCTCCTTTCTCTCCCGCGCCGCCAGGAGCATACCATTGCCCTGTATCCAGTGACGGAGTGTGCACAAATGGAATAGGTGATTCCATCATAGTGTGTTGCAATATATATATATATATATATATATATATATATATATATATATATATATATATATATATATATAGTTAGGCTAGAATACACTCGAGTGTGTTTGCATATCAAGACTATTTTTTGCAAAATGTAAACCATTAATCTTCACTGTCATACTATAACTAGGCTATTTGGATGAGTGTAAGTCACTCATCCAAGGGCAACAAAATCGATGCGCTAAACTAATTTGAAATGCATAATTTTTACAGTCTTTATAACATGATCTATAAATGTCCAAATGTGCTCAAATTTTGCGTATGAGCTATTCACAATATGTTTAAGAAGATCAACAGATTATATTTTTGAAAAAAATATTGCATCATGAAAAACTACTTGAGTGTATTCTTCTCCGAATACACTCGAGTGTATTCTAGCCTGACTCTCTCTCTCTCTCTCTCTCTCTCTCTCTATATATATATATATATATATATATATATATATATATATATATATATATATATATATATGACCATTCATTCACTACTTATGCGGGTAACTAAGTGCTTCTATTTTGTAATAGGAAGACACATATTTGTAATGAGAAAGCCAACATTGTAATGAGGTGACTAAAAATATAATAGAAAAACTAGTTTTGTAATACTACTTCAACTGCTGTGATAAATGTCATTTTTACTGTATTCAGAGTGACAATAAAATTTTCACGCTGTATTTATTAAGCGAGTCTTTGTATTAGAATTTTGGTTGTCTTATTACAATTAGGTGCCTTTTTATTACAAATTAGATCCACATATAACAAAAAATTAGTTACCCACACGGGCAGTGAATATATATATATATATATATATATATATATATATATATATATATATATATATATATATATATATATATATATATATATATATATATATATATATATGGGCCCATCTTTATTGCCCGCGCGGGTAGCTACCCGCCCACCCTTCCGACCACTTTTTTTCAAATTTTTTTTTACAATTGTAGAGGACTATTTTGTCTAGCTCTCCAAAAAATTTTAGCCAAAAATAATATCATTTGCCCCTCCAAAATCAAAAAACCTGTTCATATATATATATGCTGTATATTTTGTATAGAATTACTCTTTTATTCGTGTAGTTACTTTCTATTCACCATAGTTACTTTTTTGACAGCAGAGTTACTTTTTCGGCCAGGAGAGTTACTTTTTTGGCTGCCGGGTAGCGAAAATTCAGGCTACCCGCGCGGGCAACGAATGAACGCCCTATATATATATATATATATATATATATATATATATATATATATATATATATATATATATATATATATATATATATATATATATATATATATGGCCCATCTTTATTGCCCGCGCGGGTAGCTACCCGCCCACCCTTCTGATCAGTTTTTTTCAAAATTTTTTTTTCGAAATTGTAGAGGACTATTTTGTCTAGCTCTCCAAAAAATTTGAGCCAAAAATAATATCATTTGCCCCTCCAAAATAAAAAAACCCGTCCTTATATATATCTGCTGTATATTTTGTACATAGTTACTTTTTTGGTCAGCAGAGTTACTTTTTTGACACCATAGTTACTTTTTTTACAGCAGAGTTACTTTGTTAGCTAGGAGAGTTACTTTTTTTGCTGCAGGGTAGCGAAAATCCATGCTACCCGCGCGGGCAATGAATGAACACCCATATATATATATATATATAGTTGAGCTACAATACACTCGAGTGTATAGGGGCTCATGTACACCTCAGTTTTTAGGCCTTATGCCAACTTCAAAAGAACCGGGCTTATGCCAAGACTAACGACGTAAACGCCGACCTGTCTTCTCGTTTTCTTCACCCGTCTCCTCTTTCTTCAAATGCAAGCTGGTTTCTTACTGATCACATTGCTGAATTACAGCTCAAGTGTACACAAATGCACTTGGACACACAGTAATAACATTGTTGAATTAGTCTTCGCTAGACTCTTCAACCTCTTCTTCTATTCCATAGGAGGTTGATGCATCCTTGTTTCCCTGGAAACCAAGCAAAAAAAAGATTAAAAAATTAGTTAGTAGTATTACCCCATGCTTGCATTTACTTTTAATAAATTTATTAATAAGTAGTAATACCCCATGATTGCATGTCCGACTGTTGTGACCTTTTGCATTGCATATACTACATGTTCTTTGCTTCTTTGCTTTTAATTCAGCAGGTGGTTTGAACCTTTGTGGTTTTCTAGTCCCTTTACATTGTGATGTTATAGGATCTTTTGCATTGATTTGGTTATGTGCTTCTACAAGCAATGACACATATTGACTCCCCTGAGTAGGAATATAAGTCTGGGATGAGGGTATCCTTTCATTTATAGAAGCTGAATCCACTTTTTGCTGCATTTGAACCACTTCATCATATGAATTTTGAAACGTCCTTTGCACCATCATGTAAGTATCCATTTCTTTAGAAGCTAAGCCAACCAATCTCATGGCTGATCTACACAAGGTGTTATACCTACTCAACATGGTACTATCTCCCATTTCTACTTGAGTTGCGTCAACAAGAGCATCCTTATTTTTTGCATTAATCGTCCAATGCTCCAAGACATATAATGGTGGAATCTTATGAAAATTTAGAAATAATAATACATTGAGAGCATGACAACATAGAATGCCGCTAAACTGAAAATGTCTGCAATCACAAGATATTTCATCTAATTCTCTTGTCAAGGTCACCTTGTGGTACTTCCTTATCGTGAAGTGATTCTCCTCTTCAGAAATGTATATAATGTGATATAAGGAGTCCTTGATCACCTCTTCTATCTCATAGCTAGTTGTCTTCTTTATTTTCCTTCGAAAGTCTTTGTAAACTGTTCTTGTGTATACATTTCTTGCTTGCTTCTCAATTGGTGCATGAGACCAAAGAGTGGGTGCTCCACTTTTGTAAAGTAGTCCTCCTCATCTTCTTTGTCATATCGACTCTCTACCACCTTTTCATATGCTTCTACAAATTTAAAAAGTGGTAAATGATTGTTGACATGGTCTTTAAAAATAGCATTCATGCTCTCACTCCGTTGTGTGGTTGACATGTTGGCAAAAAAAGTACCCCTAAAGTAAACAAGAATCCATTGATCTCTAATTCTCCACAACAAACACAAATGTGCATTGTCACCTAAGTTGAATGTGCATATCATTCTCTGCCATCTGTCCTCAAACTCTTCAATAGTGATAGGCATGTTTATGCAAGAATGGAATTCTTCAGCAAAACCAGCAACTGTCCCATATATTACACCAAGGTGCTCACGTGCTTTTCTCATTATATGCCACTGACAACATCGATGAACTGCATCAGGAAAAACTATGCGAATCACCTTCCTC
The DNA here is from genome assembly GCA_963693085.1 of Alisma plantago-aquatica. NCBI lineage: Eukaryota > Viridiplantae > Streptophyta > Magnoliopsida > Alismatales > Alismataceae > Alisma > Alisma plantago-aquatica. Next base: position 1,223,675,048 of record OY856410.1, on the reverse strand, counting down.
ATTGCTGGATCTTGATCAGTTAGTATTGCTTTAGGGTGTTTTCCATACATGGCATCTAAAAATGTTTGGAATACCCAAATAAAAGAATCAGCTGTCTCATCACGTAGCAAAGCACACCCAAATAAAGTTGACTGCTTGTGGTGGTTCACACCTATGAATGGTGCAAATGGCATGTAGTACTTGTTAGTCATATATGTGGTGTTAAAAGTAATCACATCACTAAATGCTTGATATGCCATCCTTGAGTTAGCATCCACCCAGAAGATATTACATGTACATCCTTCTTTGTCAAATTGTACTGAATAATAAAATAACATATTAATTGTTTGCATTTTTTTGAAATGCTCAAAAGTGGAGGAAACATCCAACACCTATATATTTCCTTCGCAAGGATACAAGCTCATTGCTTAGGTCCTTTCTAATGAAACTCACATTACGAATGCCACCACACTGACTAGCTAAGAGAGACATAATCTGAGCAGTAGAAATATTCTGGTCATGCATAGCACCAACGAATCCCCGAGCCTCTGTTGACATATGTCGATGTGATCGATGAAACCGCTTCTTAGATGGACTTTGAGTGAGTTCATGGTTGTGCTCTTTCTCAAAACTTGTGACCACCCACTTTGTGTCCACTTCTTGCTTCACTCGCATTTAAGCCTTATAACATGTTCGTGCAGATGTCATATCTTTTTTTGGAGTACCCTTTCCATCATCATCACCGGTCTTCTTTATTTTTTGCAAACCTTCCAGTGAACATACAAATACTCTACTAGTAACTTGTTTTGTTTTGGCAGAAACATATCGACTCCCCTTACGAATGCTGAACCCAACCTTGTAAGCATATTGGTTATAAAATTCTTCAGCCTTTTCAACAGACTCAAACTGCAAGCCTATATAAGGATCTAGATTAGATTGTACTTCAACCATCTCATCATCATCCCTCTCATCCTCATCAAGTTCAACTGGTTCATCATCCTAAGAAAACAAGAGAAAAAAATCTTACCGACAAAGACACAAATTTAATGAATGCACATATATAAACTTTGTAATGAGTATTTACCATGACACATATATTGTTAGCTCTTTCAATTGGGTTTTCATAAGTTAACCAATCTATGCCGGTCATGCCATCGACATCAGTAGAAAAGTCCATCACTGTAAATATTCACTAATTCAGTCCCAAAATGTAATGAACAACAAACAACTAAATAACAAGTGGCATGGCGACATGATCAATCTATCTATTTTCTGTCGAGCTTAACTATTTAGAAATAAGATCAATACAATAGCTTAACGTCCTTATATGAAATGAAGTCGTGTACTGTTTGCTTGATCAATCGAGGAATAAAATCGATTTCTTTACACACCTGGTGCCTGTTGTTGATCGTAGCCAGTCATTGTTGTAGGTGGAGACAGAGGATCAGAAAGGGGCTCTTCCACTACGCAGTTGCTCGTCCGTCCACCACTACGCAGTCACTCGTTCCGTCCTCCACACAAGCTGGTTTCGGAGGTTGGGCAGGGGATCGGGGAGCTGGTCGTGCCATTGATGACAGTGTGTCATTGAGCAATGCCCCCCGACGTAGATCGTCAGACGGTCTGTTGAAGAGCCGTCACGTGGCTGCGGGAGGAGGAGGCGAGAGGAAACAGGTGGAAGAGATCCGACTGCGGGTTTCCGGATGCTGCTGTGCGGTTGCTGGTGGCGTGCTTCTGCTGGCGTGCGTCTGCGGCTAGGAGGTAGCGGAGAGGAAGGAAGCTGGTCTACCCGGCAGGGTCTGTTGAGAGCGTCGTCTTCTTGAGCAATGCCCCCCCGGCAGGGTTTGTTGAGAGCCGTCGCGCAGCTGCGGGAGGAGGCGAGAGGAAAGAGGGGGAAGAGAGAGGTTGTCCGCGTTAGTTGGGAGAGAGAGGGTTGGGAGTCATGGGGAGTCTGTGAGTCAGAGACCCAATAACGTCGTTAACAGGGCTGGCAACCGAAGGAATTGCCTTTTTCCTGGTTTCATCCAGATCTTGATCCAACGCCTAAAAACTGAGGTGTATAGGAGCCCCTATACACTCGAGTGTATTGTAGCTCAACTCTCTCTCTCTCTATATATACTATTTTTTTCAAGATAAGGAGAGAAAACTCTACAGTCTGTGGGAGAAGATGAGGGGTCTGTGTGATGCTATAGTGGTTGGGTTATGCGTCAGACGAGGGGCACCTAACTTGTTATACAAAATTAACATGGAATGTAATAGAAAAATGTTAAACCTTAAAAATGTGAATGTTTGAAGATTGTGAAAAGTCATTAAAAACATTAAAACAATGAAAAGACACGATCCACATATTATTTGGAAAGAAAATTCCACTGGCCAAAAAAACCACAACTTTTTTTCCCTAAAAAGTTCCGTTTTTCATTTTTAGGGTGACACAAAAGGATGGAGTAATGCCCTGATTTAATCTCTACCCAAACACAGACCTAGTGATGGGTGAGTCCTGATTATACCATGTTAAAAGCTAGGTGAAAAAGGAAGTCCTAGTTAAAGCCTTTTGAAAAATAAGTGAAAAAAGGTGGGAAGGCAATAAAGGAGATAGCTTTTGGAGGGCATACAACTATAAGCACACCAGGGGTTGAGGATGTCACTAAGGGGACATGGGATATAGATGTGATAATGAAAGGTGATGAAAAGGATGTGGAGATAAGGAAAGAGAACCTTAGGGGAAGATAGCCTTAACTGTAACTGGGAGTTCAGATTTACTATTCCAGTGTCAACAGGGAGTATGCTATATCTTTATTTATCTTTCGACATGTGAATAATGTAATAAAAAATGTTCGTTTGGATTAAATGGACGTGACATGTGAACCGTGCAATTTGGTAAGGGTGTAGGCTACCATGTGTTCACACATGACTGACAAATCCTAGACCTAGGAGAGCCTATTGTTTTTTTTTCAATAGAAAAATGATTTTATCATTTCATTAAATCATTGAATGCATGCAGGTAGCAGCCAAAGCTGATAATAAGGGAAGCACAATTGTCACCATCTTCCCAAGTGGTGGAGAGAGATATTTGAGTACCGAGCTCTTTTCAGACGCTAGAGAAGAATGCAGCAGGCTGACATACTAGTTTATGTCAAAATTCACCGTCTTTATGACCACGGGGCTGACAACAAGACGCATCTGTTGCACGGCATTGTTTATAATAATAATTTGGCCAGTGCATCTGCTTTGCTACCGATTGCTGTTTTGCTACTGTGATTAAAGTTACACTGATCGCTTCATACTGTTTCGTAAGATAAAATAAGCTTACATATCGCAAAAGCAGAAATAATATGTATCTCGAGATAAAAACGGACCGGACCGAGACCCGGTTAACAAAAAATTCATAGATAAGACCGGAACGGAAAAATCATAGATCGGACCGGGACCGGACCAAGACCGAACCGGATAACTTATATTCATAGACTCTTGATTATAAAATATAAAACAACTATGTTATAAACATTGTAAAAGACCATTTTAGTTTCGTAATACAAATCAAGTCACAAAATCAAATCTTTTCATCTCATGAGAGTAAACCATTATAAGACTATTGTAAATATGACTAATATAATACTTATAATGACACATTTAGTACTAACAGACATAAATTTGTAGAACATAAAAACTAACACTTGTAGTTATTACATAATTGATTTTGATAGTTAGTATGTAATATATTAATTTATCAACAGTTCAGCTCAATGTGTAACATTCTTTCAATTTTTTGTCGTCACTATGTAATATAATATTCAAATTTGTTTAGTGGCTACTCAGCGCTTTATTAGTACAATGGCTAATTCAACTATTGACATTTATTGACATAATGGCATCATTGTGCAGACCATGATATTAATATACCTATTAGTAAGTTCTAGAGTCATTAATAATATACTATACATTGCACAATCCTTCATAAATATTTAAATATAATTAAGATGTATAAGATTTTTTTAATATTACTCACTCCAACCGGTCCAAGCCGATTTCTATCGATTTTGGATCGGACCGGATTGAGGACCAGATTTAGAAGAAATAAAGGACCGAGGAACGAACAAAAAGTCAAGTCGGTCTAAGACCGGATCGGACCAAATAGCCGGTCTGGTCCATCGGTCTGGACTGAGAAATATACAACCCTAAATGTGGCTAGTTGGTGAGTCCAACCGTTGACCAATGGATCATGATGTGGCTAGTTGGTTAGTTCAATTGTTGACCAATGGATCTATGTCTTTAATACCTATTATTGTTTTGGTCTAGTGGTACAACTTGTCGCCCGCTTGTCTTTTATTTTGATGTAAATGGTTTCCTTAATGAACACATAATATTTGTTTCTTAGTAATAAGTGTATGCATGAAATATTAATCAATTTTTTTATTTATATATAAAATTGGGATGCTGAAGTCATGTTGTTAATTGATGAGTATTGCTATATAACATAACACTAACATTCATATTGGAAGTTAGATGGAATGTAGTCATGGGAGTCAATGATGGCCCCAAGTGATTGGACAACAACATGTATTGGCACAATCCCAAATTCCCTCTGTGTGTGTGTGTGTGAGAGAGAGAGAGAGAGAGAGAGAGAGAGAGAGAGAGAGAGAGAGGGAGAAGTGGGTGTTCTTCCTTGCTTTCTCAAGGGAAAAAGAATACAAGAAAGGAGACATGAGGAAGTGAAAGAAGAGAAGTATCAGGAAGGTGAAAATAAATCACTAGACACGAGATAAGACGTCGTAGCTGCTAAAATAAAACACAATGTCAAGATTAATATATTTTGTATATTAGTAACTTATAATATCAAAACACGCAAATGTGTCATATATGGTTAGGGTATATTATAATGTGGGTTTTGTACATTTTAATGTAATATTTGTTGGGTTTTAGGGGAGGCAGAGAAGGCAGCGGAAATAAAAATTTTCTCCCCCAAACTCAGAACAAGGAAACGCGTCAACGTCTATACAATAGGAAAGGATGGTTTGTGGAATCATTCCTTATCCCGAGGCTTACTCGGCGACAATATCTCGCGCCTTGCGCGGTCTTCACCTCCGGTCTTGGACGATGTCTGTGCAGCTCTTGGTCGCACCGGGACTAACGACTCCTGGTCTCACCGGGACTGTCGGGATTGACAGCTGTCCTCCAAGCGGCAGAAACCTCCCGCCTCTGAAGTAGTCCACACGGACCACCTGGAACTCCAATCTCCTTGTCTCACAAGGAATTGGAAGGAGTCACACCCTCCTGTCAGCGTACTAGTCGCCAACACACTCTCCTGCCACCAGTCGCAACTGCAGTTGTCTTTCCCTTGCTGTGCCTCCCTTATTGGGTAGCACTTGCTCAGGCTCTCTCGGTTACCAGAACCAGAGAGAACGACAACTTTACAGAGCAACTGGTTTGCACTGAGTTGTACTTTGAGAAGCCCCCAATACCCCTATATATATAGGAGGGTCATGGGACAGAGTTCTCCATCTCGGGCAATGCGGGACTAAAAGCAAGAGTAGAAGGGTTCGAGATTTTCCACAAAACAACCAACTCGCAACCTGAACCGGTCGGTTGACACCTCAACCGATCGGTTGTGACCCATGAAACGGTTGGTTCATTTCTGAACCGGTCGGTTCGTGGTCCTGATCAGTTCCCGATTGACTTTCCTTCTTTTGTTTCTAATTGGTATCAAATACCAATCCTTGTTCCAATCAAATTGGACAAGTGAAACGAAAGGAAAATTCTCACCAATCCTACTTTCCCAACTTGTTCGGTTGCAACAGTTGAACCGATTGTTTCAACACTTGAAGCAATCGTTTCACCCTGACCATGAGCCGATCGACTCACAACTTGAGCCGATCGGTTCACCAAGCTGAGCCGATCGGTTCATCACATGAGTCGATCGGTTGGGAGTGCAGATTGTGCAGAATCAGTCAATTGCAGTTTCAATCAATCCGATACTCTAATCAATCTGTCCAACACCTTGAACACTATGATTTTGAGCTATCAATCAATTGAATGTTTAATTGAACTACTAAACTCCTTTAGCAATCAATCTAAACATTGTTTGTGGACAAAACTCCTCTTCCAGGTTAAATCCTATGTGTGTGACCCTGCAGGTCCTTTTCACGTTGGCAGTGAAAGTCCATAACACTTATGACTTCACAAGCAAAGAGCGGTGTCTAGTCACACATCAGTGCTACCCAAGTGAAATAGAAAGTTGGAGAACAACTTTCAATCCTACAATCCGTGAATGGTGTTACAATGAATGTATAATTCCTTTGTCACTGATATCCCGAATGAACTCGAGGCATGGAACAATCATCCTTTCAACGTTCATTCACTTTCTTGATCTCAGAGTAGATTGGAAGAGATATGTATGACATCAATATCACATACTGATTCACACATGCGTGCGAACGCCTATTTCAATCCTACTCATCAAGTGGCCTTGGATATCAAACTCCCTTAGGAGGGACAAATCTCATATCTATCACTCACCCCTCAAAAGCCCCATGTGTCAAAGCCACCCAATCATCACCTTTATAACAACCCATGTTTCAGGAGTGCGTTTGATGATGTCAAAGTGTGCCCAACGACATGTGTTGAGTGTAGTGATTTTAGGTCAAAGAATCACACTCACCACCATCACTATGAGTACTGAATGTGACTACCATGTCATGGTTCCATGTGTCAAACTCATGGTGGGTCTGTCCGGTACACTTGTTCTCTAACAAGTACCTATGTGTTTGGTTTGATATCTCTATATCATGACTAATGAGATTCTGTCATCAACCAACACCACAATCTAGTCTTGTGTGACATTGCTGTCTATCCACCTTCCACAATGACATCCGACTAGGGACATAATGAGAATGTACAAACTCTTAGCATCCGTATGATCTCATCGTTCAGGTCCTCAACCTGAAAGCATACGTCATTGAGTATTGTCATTCTCTAGACATTCAATCTGTTCTATCACTATCTCATATGACTGAACCAGAAAGAATTGGAAGCTTGCCTTTGATGTTTATCAAATCAATCTTAATGTATCCCATCAATCATCCCATGATTGGCTCTCAGGGCATACATACCAACAATATTGTCCACTACTTCCCTTCCCTTCTATATTTTTCTTTTTCTCTCTTTCTACTATTTCATCCTTTTCTGTGTTCACATGTGTTTTCTCTGACATAATAATGTGTTAACTTTATCAAATTCCCTCCTCCCTCTTATTTTCTCCTCCTCCTCCACCACCACCTCCTCCTCCTCCTCCTCCTTCTTCTTCTCTCTCTCTCTCCCCCACCAATTGCCTCCATTTGTGTTGATGTGTGTTATAATGTGTTTTCTAGTTACATTCAAATGCGATATTTCTACTACTTCCTTCATTCGTCTTATTTCTATTTCTTTATCTTATTACTACATCCCTCCCTCTTATCTTTCTCTCTCTCTTCCTATTACTTCTTACTCTTCTAATTCTCTCTTTCTCTCTCTCTCTCACGTCCTAAGTGCTTATTGCACCAAAGTACTCATTAACATTGGAGAATCACCTAATTAACATCATTTTTCCTAACACTACATTTGAACATAGCTTGCACCAAAGTGCTCATATAACATGATGTGGTGACTATATCAACATTAACATGATTCCTTGATATTGAAAGTGGTAATTCATGATTCTTGATTGATTTATGTTGCCTAAAGCATGCTACTTAATTTAAGAGTATAAATATATGAAAGACACTAGAACTTAGTCATTTGCGTAATTATGATCTCCATTATTCATATGCTGAAAGGTAACATGACATAATATGCAGTTTGAATTGAAAATCATGATTACATTAATAAAGTCAAACCCTTTGAAACCTTCAATTACACTTAGTGTGCATGAATCATTCACCGGAGCTTGAGGAGGAACATCTAATAATTACATAAAACCTGATCAACCCTATAAGTCACGTCCAACATATAAATGTATTGATTAACATAATCAACTTATAGTTTTACAATTTATAATAAACAATTGACATTTGGTAGGAATTAGGATTTGAAAGGTTCTTAAAAATTCTAGCTTTCCAACAAATATTTTTTGAGTATTTAGCTCTTATTTATTTTATTTTTATTTTTGCAAGATAGCATCATTTTATGGAAATTAAATATGATTATCCTTTATTATCCACCAATAGGCCCGTCTTCTGATGAAGTGGTAGACCATGATTCACTATAAGAGATCGACTCAATCACTTGCTAGGCTCCATAGAAACCTTCCTCTTTCCCTCTTTTTGGTTGTCCAACAACAAGGAGAACCTCCACGACCTACCATCTGGCCAGAAATCTCTTTCTAGTTGATCCATCTTGTTGTGAACTGTTATAACCCCAATTTTTGGGTTCAAGTGGTGAGAAATATAATTTCTCATAATAAAGATGTTTGAACAAATAATCATATATTTGGTTGAGAATAATTGGATTTCGTTTAAAATAGCCTTGTTGTTTGATTTGTGGGCTTTATTGGCTATTGGGCCCAATAAAAAAGAAAATAACAAAGGAAATTCAATTAGTAAATGGATAATTGAATAATTGATAAAAGAAATATGTGGAAACCTCTAGAAGGCAAATCTAAAGAGGATTTCATGCCTCTTGGGTTCCTTGGGCTCCAAGTAGTACAAAGTTACATAAATAAAGCAATAGGAAAAGAAAAGATTAATTAAGTATTTCTTTATGAAGAAAGAAATTGGGAAATAATGATATAATGTAGAAAATGAATGAAAAGAGGCATAAATGAGATTTCTTGGGGAAACTTCGTATCCATGTGGTTGTTAATATTAAAAGGAATGCCAATGCGGAAAATAAAAAGGAAATAAAGAGAAATCCTCAAAAAGGAATATTTAAATGAGAAATAAACAAGATAATATAAAAATAAGGTATAAAGATGCATCTAGAAGGATAATAAATATCTTTGGAAAAGGATTTCAAAATAATGGAGTATATTGGGATCCAAGGAGTCCCAATAAAAAGGAAAGAAAGATAAAATACCTAATTTGCAAAATAAGAGGATAATATGATACCTTATTAATGTATTTTGTGAAAAGGGAATTATTTCTAATAAAAGAGAATAGAATTTCGTGATCTATGATTAAAAGGCAAGTAAAGAGAGAGAGAAAGAGATAATTATCTCTTTTCTAAGTATCTATGAAATAAGGAATATCAAGGAAGTAAATAGGTGAGAGAAAGCTTAATTCTCCTTGAAGGAAAGGGTTTCATTTAAAGAGTGGGACTCGATTTTCCCTTGGAGCAACGTCTCTGGACGTGGATACACCCACCTATATAAGGGGTATGCCCTTGGGTCGAGTAGAGAAAGATTCCACCTCACCCTCTCTCTTCCTCACCTTCTTCTAGTTCCTTTGCGTTTGAAACCCTAACCGAGGACACAAGGAACTACCTTGGTGGCATCTAGCAGCTGTGGAGGGATCTCCAGGAAGCAACCGCGACAATTTGGGGTGGTTGGCCATCCTTCCCTGCCCGCCATTCTCGTGCGACACCTGCAGCACGGCTGCAGGCCGGCTGCGGATGGTAGGCCCGACCAGCCGCTATGGTTGCCAGAACAGAACACCATTAGGAGCGTAGAATCTCGGCGGAGGTAGACGGAAGTTGGGGGACCATCCCGGGCGCCCTGAAGTCGAAGGATTGGAGGAGAGAAAGCTCCCCGAGCTGCTGCAGGCGGCGCCCTAGGGCTGCTCGCGAGGAAGAAGAAGCACGACCGACGTTGGACAAATTTGCCCTCCGCGGGCCAAAGGAGCCGGACCTTAAGTCGAGGGTAAAGTGGTAATTTAATTATAAAATCAAAGCTGGGCGACGTTGCATGGGGCGGGCTGACGTGGCGCTCCAGGATTGGCCCAAAAGTAAGTATTTTTGCAAAATTCGTAGATAATTAACCGTAGCTCGGATTAGGACAAGTTATATATGAAAATTGATCATCAGAATGAGAGGAACACAAAGAAATTATGTTTGAATCCTAATTTTGCATGCTTTTCGAAAAGTAGTGTAAACTAGCATCTTTAATGAATTAAAGATTAAGAAACCCTATTTTGATATGATTAATGTGTTTAATAGGGTTTAATGGATCTTTAGAGTTGATATTAATCTGTTAAATGTAAAAAGGAACATTGAGTTAAAAAAGGAATAACTTTGCACATGATTAGTCTAATTTAGAGTTTATGTGCTTAAATATGCATGCAATTTGAAAAAGGCATAAAGTTATTATCTTTAATGATTTAATTAAGGAAAAGCCCTCAGTTTTGATGATAGATGGATAATTCAAGCTGATATTAACTTGTTGTTAATAAAAGTGAAAATAGGATTTAAAAAGATGATCTTTTTATATAGTTGGTTTAATTTAGGGTTCTATGTACATGAATATGCCCTAATGGGATTAGAAACCCTAATTTATGTTGATATGAATTCTAATGGTTTTAATTGTACAAATCGAAGAATCAAATAGAGATATGATGATTCGAAGATAAATTGAGTACCAAAGATCTTTAATGTGAACTATTTGGATAATTAGTGTTTCCTAGTATATAAAAGTGGAAATAGTGATAAATAAGGTTCATATATGTGAGTTGAATTATAATGAAATATGATTTGTCAATTTGAAAGAAACCGAAGATGATAATTAGCCTTAATAATAGTTTTAGTGTAAAAGAAACATATTAGACTTAATTGACATTCAATTGTGCCTATGATGCAGAAATTAAGGTTGTGAACTAAAAGAGCATTAAAAGTGATAAATGCATAATGAAGGCTAAAACCCTAATAAAACCCTAAAGTTGGCCTAGAAATCATAAGATGGAATCCAAGTTGATCTTGAGGATGTTTTGAATAAAACAATGACACGTGAATGTTATGCATTATTTTCAGGATATTGTTGATTGCTTGTTAATTGTGTTGAATGTTAATGCATGGACATCAAGTTACTATGGATCAGGTATGTGGTTACTTATGAATAACCGCTTAGTTTTCCGATGGTTTCTCGGACATTTAATCGCATTGAATGCAACTAAACTATTTGGATGTTCATATTGTAAATATAAAGTGACTATGACTATCACTTAATGTATATGCCTATAAACTCAGATCCTGGTTCTCTCTGTGGCATAATAGCTAACCTAGTACATGGCTGCCTATGGGTAGGTCCACCAGGTTAGAGAAAGGCCTAGTACATGGCTACCTATTGGGTAGGTCCATCAGGTCTATGGATGACCTAGTACATGGCTACCTATTGGGTAGGTCCATCAGGTCTATGGTTGAATTAGTACATGGCTACCATGGAGGTAGGACCATCAAGTCATAATGAGTTAGATATTGGGCTATCTTTGGATAGTGCCATGCGACTCTATTACCTAAAAGAGAGGTGATATTCATGTCCACCGCAGGGACATCCCAGAGTTCGAGAATATGTATGGATTGAGTTGTATGGCTTAAAATGTAATTTTGATTGTTAAATGATTAATTGAATGATTATATTGTTACCATAGTTGAACATTATCTGTTTCCTCCACATACCAGCTTCGGCTGACTGACGTTTTGTTTGTCGGCGTTTTAGGTACAATGAAATGAACAAACAGTAAAGTGACACATGTGATACTAAAAGAGAATTAAAGTGCAAAGGAGGATTAGATAGATTAGTATCGGTGTGGATAGAAGTTTAGAGATCCAAGTTTTCAAAAGGTATGTAAAGAAAAATTTTATTACCATTTTCAGTATAGTCTGATAGAATTTAATAATTGTTTATGGTTATATGTCGAACCTTTGATCCGGGATTAATGGGTGCAGCTTCAACCTCTTGGTCTCCTTTAATTGAGGGTTATCGGGAGGTGGGGTCGTAACATTTGGTATCAGAGCTTGGGTTCCTCAGTTAACCATTAATAATTATTAAATTTTACAAACTCTATAGAACCCAAGGGAGTTATTAGAGGAGTATCCGAAAGACGGAGGTGTCTAGAAAGGGATCACGACCGAGGGCTGGCAAGAATTTCCTCCGCACTGCTAGTCGGAATACGAGGACTCCCGGACCCGTGTGACCGCTTGGCCAAAGTCTTAGGATATGAATCGAAATAAAATACCTTTAGGACTTCTCATCTTATTCATCCCTTCTCATCACAAAATTCTGATAAGGACCTAAAGGATTAGGGTTTTCTTTCTTCTCCTCACCCTCCTGAGGTATGTGTAAGGTTAATAAGGTCTAAGGAATTCTCCATCAAATTAATCAAAAACATGTAAATAAGATGTCATGGACATAAGCTTAATAGATTAAGCGCAAACTAAAGAATAGATACATGCTTAGGTCGTATGACATAAGTTGTCATGTCCTCAGAAGGGACCTAAGGTTAGACCTTCGTGACAGGAGGATAAGTTAGTCTTGGAGATAAAGATCTCCATTTCAGGTAGAGATCTGGCACATCCTCAGAGGATGATGTTAACCCTAACCCTAAGTGAAGGTTAGAGAGAGATGAGTTGGACCAGGTGTTTGAAAGGACATGCCTTTGGGATGCCATAAGATCCATGGGTGACCTAGCACCTTTGGCAACCCAACCCTGGGAAGGGTCGTGCATGTTAGGGTAAAGGATAACTCCTTAGATGATGATGATAGTGAAGGACCATAGAAACCCTATGGGCTTGTGCAAGTAGGGCATAGCTGGCACCTAGGGCACATCATGGGACTGACAGTAGGATGAAACCCTGGATAAGGAATCATGAGGGAGCACAAAGGGTTATGAATGATCTGAGCAACCATAAGTTCGAACCTAGGCTTCACTCATGTAGAGCATGCCTTTGAGGTTGAACCTTCATGAAGAGAGGACCTCTAATGGTGAGGTTGGATGTGGGGCTAGCTCTAGAGAGAGCAGGAAACCCAGCAAGAAGATTGGAAGCCTAAAACCCTAAACAATGGATGATAGTGGTTGCCTCATGATCGATCTCTGGAAGTTGATGATACCTTGGTTGTCTTTAGAGAGACCAAACCTAGAGTAAGGATGAGGTTTCTGGCACCTATGTACCTAGGGTATAAGTGTTTACCTTCTATGAAAGGAAGAAGACGTTTTGTATACCCTGAAGTGGATTTGTAACAGGTTATGAGGCCTTGTACCTTATGGTTTGTTCTTGAGGAAAATCCAACTTTAAGTGTTGCTCGAGTTGAAGGATGACAAGAAGTGCATGTCATGCCTTTTGCATGCTTGGTACGTAGTTAAGAAATAGGGCATGCAGTTGAACACCTACAAGTAAACCTAGGATTCCTAGGCCTAAGAGGGGAAGTGGTATACCTGATGCTCATGATGAGAATTGAGTTCCTATAGAAGCAAGCATGGAGGAAAAGAGAAACCCCTGAAGTTTAAGGTGTGTTTGATGAACCCCTCACAACTAGGATAATGATAAGGGAAAGAATGATCTTGATCCGGTATTGAGGAAAGAGGACAAGTATGACCTAGCATGGTATAATAAGTGGACTGCTTATGCCTTAATGGTTTGCTAGGGTTAAGTAGGCTCGTGTGGATGTAAACCCTAGACCTAAGAGCTTTTGTGACCTCAGAGATAGTTTTCCTCCCATCCTGGGAGAGGGACCCCTATGGAAGGGTGTATATCAGTTTTGAGGTAACCTAAAGAAGTCTCATAGGATCTTGAGAAGCTAAGTGAAAAGTACATAGTATGAGATTGAATCTACAGACCCATAGATATCCATCTCTATTGCATGTGAATGTGTTACCATGGAGGTAACCAGTATGGGGCTTGACCAAGGTAGGCAGGTTGCCATAGTGCCTATGAACGGATGAGAGTCATGCCCATGAATGCAGAAAGAGAGATGATGAAGACTTGGGTAAGATTCTAAGTGAACATGTACTATAATGGAGAATCCTAAGTCTATCCTAGGGTCAGGTAGGGATAAGATCGATGAAAGTAGGAGTTGCCTAATTCCCCAGTTGCACATGACTATAGGGTCGAGAGGTAACAACTATCATTGTCTGAGGGCCATGGGTTAGGAGATTGATCACCTTCATGAACTCATGGGACCCAAAGGGCAGATGAGTAGGGCACTCTCTTGATGCATGAGGGGAGAGGGATGACCCCAAAAGAGTCGGTACCCTATAGACCTAGAGGAGATGACCAAGGATATAAACCCCAGTAGGTTCAAGTCTAGTTGGATATCATGATGTTTGTGATGAAGAGACATATGTGGCACGTTGCAACTTAGATGTAAAGGAGTATTGGCAAGGTGGTATGTACCATCTCTACTCTTAGAACAGGAAGAACTCTGTATTTGGACTGCAGCCAAATGCTTATTTCCTCTTGTTATGGGGGTGAGAGATAGGACATTACACATGCCATACACCAAAGATAAGAGATGATGTAGGTTGGAACGTTGCCACGAGAAATGGGATGGAGAAGATATCTTACCATGGTAAAGTGAATGAATGATGGATGGCTTGCAAACACTTAGAGGAATGAGATAGTCACCTTATGAGGATGTGGAGCTTTCAAGTTATACCAGGTTGAGTTTGGTCACCATGATGATGAAATCAGAGAGTGTTCTTGATGGATATAGACATGGAGTTGGAGGCAATATGATAAGTGAAATACATAGAAGTGTGTGTCTTCAATGTGAAGTGGTAATGGATGCTCTGGTTGAGATACATCTGACTTGAAGCTAGAAGAGGTTGTTTGGCTAACCCTAAGTTTGAAAAGGAGAGGTGTTTGGATAACACTCAGATGTAACAAGATACATTGAAAGGTTAAGGGTTGTTTGGTTAGCCAGTCTAGTTCTTGATGCAATGAAAGGATGGTGGTAAAACCTCAGATGTACTTCTTTGGAAGAGAAGGTGATGAAACCCCGACTAGAGTGGTTTAGGGTTTCGAAGGAATCAATCTTGAAAGAATCATGACATACAGGAAATCATGATACACCATGGAAAATGGCAATACCACGTTAGATGCTTAAGATGAGGTTGCATGTGGTTTATGGCCATGCAAGCCAGGAGGTAAAGGACGAACCCCAGTAACCCAGTGTATCGATATAGAGGACAAAAGAATCCCTGAGAGGGAATGAGAGCTCAACACTATGGATGTTGTGATAGGTCTTCCCTGGGTCAAAGAAGGTCGGGATACAATATGGGTTATGGTAGATCGCCTTACCTAGATGCCATAAGGAAGAAAGAGTTCTGTCAAGGGACAGATCTAGCTGAACTAACCATGAGAGAGATGGTTCGACTACACCATGAAGCGCGTTCAAAGGTTCTTGAGTTTGACCTAAAGGTTCCCTTCCAAAGGATGGAAGTAGGTGCATGAAGGACTCGATGTTAGTATAGTTTATCACCCCTAACAAAGGGTTAGTATGATCCAGACTAAAGGGTCTGATGAGAGCATATGTGCTCGTTCAGGGTGATAGCTAGAGACAGTTCTTGTCCTTTGAAAGATGTGATGATGACCACCATAGCCTGTATCGGGATTCTAAGAAGCTCTGTAAGGGAGGTTGTGTCGGTCACCACTTCAGTAAGGTGATGTTGGTGAAAGGACCACATGATGGTTAGAAAAGGACCACATGATGGTTAGAAAAGGGACCACAGTGCGTGTAGATGAAGTCACTTTGATTGTGCAAGGGCTGAAAGGAGCCTAGAGACGATGAAAGTCGTGAACAGATGCAAAGCAGACTGACTTACAAGTTACTGTGGAAGAATATGTGAAAATCCGACCCCTCTAAGTTATAACTAAGAGAGCTGAGTCCCTGATACATGGGTTCATTAGAGATGGATGGGTGGAGAAGGTTAGGTTTGACCCTACCCCTCAGGATAGAGTAATGAGAAATGTTTTCCATGTGTCCAATTTAGAGCACTATGTGAGGTACCCCGACCATGTGCTGGACAATGAACCTAGTGAGCCCCAAGGGAGGCTAAAATGGCCTGATTCACCTGTGTAGTTTATAGACGCCAGGATGAAAGGACTCAGAGAAAAGAATATGTGATAATAAATGTTCTTTGAAAATTCCATGGGTACGGCAAAGCCACATAGGGGCCAATGATGGACATGGAAAAGTCTTATCCTGAATTGTTTGTTTGCTTGTTTGAATTTTGAGGACAAAATTCCTATAAGAGGGGAAGGATGTTATAACCCCAATTTTTGGGTTCAAGTGGTGAGAAATATAATTTCTCATAATAAAGATGTTTGAACAAATAATCATATATTTGGTTGAGAATAATTGGATTTCGTTTAAAATAGCCTTGTTGTTTGATTTGTGGGATTTATTGGCTATTGGGCCCAATAAAAAGGAAAATAACAAAGGAAATTCAATTAGTAAATGGATAATTGAATAATTGATAAAAGAAATATGTGGAAACCTCTAGAAGGCAAATCCAAAGAGGATTTCGTGCCTCTTGGGTTCCTTGGGCTCCAAGTAGTACAAAGTTGCATAAATAAAGCAATAGGAAAAGAAAAGATTAATTAAGTATTTCTTTATGAAGAAAGAAATTGGGAAATAATGATATAATGTAGAAAATGAATGAAAAGAGGCATAAATGAGATTTCTTGAGGAAATTTCGTATCCATGTGGTTGTTAATATTAAAAGGAATGCCAATGCGGAAAATAAAAAGGGAAATAAAGAGAAATCCTCAAAAAGGAATATTTAAATGAGAAATAAACAAGATAATGTAAAAATAAGGCATAAAGATGCATCTAGAAGGATAATAAATATCTTTGGAAAAGGATTTCAAAATAATGGAGTATATTGGGATCCAAGGAGTCCCAATAAAAAGGAAAGAAAGATAAAATACCTAATTTGTAAAATAAGAGGATAATATGATACCTTATTAATGTATTTTGTGAAAAGGGAATTATTTCTAATAAAAGAGAATAGAATTTCGTGATCTATGATTAAAAGGCAAGTAAAGAGAGAGAGAAAGAGATAATTATCTCTTTTCTAAGTATCTATGAAATAAGGAATATCAAGGAAGTAAATAGGTGAGAGAAAGCTTAATTCTCCTTGAAGGAAAGGGTTTCCTTTAAAGAGTGGGACTCGATTTTCCCTTGGAGCAACGTCTCTGGACGTGGATACACCCACCTATATAAGGAGTATGCCCTTGGGTCGAGTAGAGAAAGATTCCACCTCACCCTCTCTCTTCCTCACCTTCTTCTAGTTCCTTTGCGTTTGAAACCCTAACCGAGGACACAAGGAACTACCTTGGTGGCATCTAGCAGCTGTGGATGGATCTCCAGGAAGCAACCACGACAATTTGGGGTGGTTGGCCATCCTTCCCTGCCCGCCACCCTCGTGCGACACCTGCAGCACGGCTGCAGGCCGGCTGCGGATGGCAGGCCCGGCCAGCCGCCATGGTTGCCAGAACAGAACACCATTAGGAGCGTAGAATCTCGGCGGAGGTAGACGGAAGTTGGGGGACCATCCCGGGCGCCCTGAAGTCGAAGGATTGGAGGAGAGAAAGCTCCCCGAGCTGCTGCAGGCGGCGCCCTAGGGCTACTCGCGAGGAAGAAGAAGCACGACCGACGTTGGACAAATTTGCCCTCCGCGGGCCAAAGGAGCCGGACCTTAAGTCGAGGTAAAGTGGTAATTCAATTATAAAATCAAAGCTGGGCGACGTTGCATGGGGCGGGCTGACGTGGCGCTCCAGGAATGGCCCAAAAGTAAGTATTTTTGCAAAATTCATAGATAATTAACCGTAGCTCGGATTAGGACAAGTTATATATGAAAATTGATCCTCAGAATGAGAGGAACACAAAGAAATTATGTTTGAATCCTAATTTTGCATGCTTTTCGAAAAGTAGTGTAAACTAGCATCTTTAATGAATTAAAGATTAAGAAACCCTATTTTGATATGATTAATGTGTTTAATAGGGTTTAATGGATCTTTAGAGTTGATATTAATCTGTTAAATGTAAAAAGGAACATTGAGTTCAAAAAGAAATAACTTTGCACATGATTAGTCTAATTTAGAGTTTTTGTGCTTAAATATGCATGAAATTTGAAAAAGGCATAAAGTTATTATCTTTAATGATTTAATTAAGGAAAAGCCCTCAATTTTGATGATAGATGGATAATTCAAGCTGATATTAACTTGTTGTTAATAAAAGTGAAAATAGGATTTAAAAAGATGATCTTTTTATATAGTTGGTTTAATTTACGGTTCTATGTACATGAATATGCCCTAATGGGATTAGAAACCCTAATTTATGTTGATATGAATTCTAATGGTTTTAATTGTACAAATCGAAGAATCAAATAGAGATATGATGATTCGAAGATAAATTGAGTACCAAAGATCTTTAATGTGAATTATTTGGATAATTAGTGTTTCCTAGTATATAAAAGTGGAAATAGTGATAAATAAGGTTCATATATGTGAGTTGAATTATAATGAAATATGATTTGTCAATTTGAAAGAAACCGAAGATGATAATTAGCCTTAATGTTGTGGATATGACCTAAAAGGATAAAGATAATAGTTTTAGTGTAAAAGAAACATATTAGACTTAATTGACATTCAATTGTGCCTATGATGCAGAAATTAAGGTTGTGAACTAAAAGAGCATTAAAAGTGATAAATGCATAATGAAGGCTAAAACCCTAATAAAACCCTAAAGTTGGCCTAGAAATCATAAGATGGAATCCAAGTTGATCTTAAGGATGTTTTGAATAAAACAATGACACGTGAATGTTATGCATTATTTTCAGGATATTGTTGATTGCGTGTTAATTGTGTTGAATGTTAATGCATGGGCATCACGTTACTATGGATCAGGTATGTGGTTACTTATGAATAACCGCTTAGTTTTCCGATGGTTTCTCGGACGTTTAATCACATTGAATGTAACTAAACTGTTTGGATGTTCATATTGCAAATATAAAGTGACTATGACTATCACTTAATGTATATGCCTATAAACTCAGCTCCTGGTTCTCTCTGTGGCATAATAGCTAACCTAGTACATGGCTGCCTATGGGTAGGTCCATCAGGTTAGAGAAATGCCTAGTACATGGCTACCTATTGGGTAGGTCCATCAGGTCTATGGATGACCTAGTACATGGCTAACTATTGGGTAGGTCCATCAGGTCTATGGTTGACTTAGTACATGGCTACCATGGAGGTAGGACCATCAAGTCATAATGAGTTAGATATTGGGCTATCTTCGGATAGTGCCATGCGACTCTATTACCTAAAAGAGAGGTGATATTCATGTCCACTGCAGGGACAACCCAGAGTTTGAGAATATGTATGGATTGAGTTGTATGGCTTAAAATGTAATTTTGATTGTTAAATGATAATTGAATGATTATATTGTTACCATAGTTGAACATTATCTGTTTCCTCCACATACCAGCTTCGGTTGACCGACGTTTTGTTTGTCGGCGTTTTAGGTACAATGAAATGAACAAACAGTAAAGTGGCACACGTGATACTGAAAGAGAATTAAAGTGCAAAGGAGGATTAGATAGATTAGTATCGATGTGGATAGAAGTTTAGAGATCCAAGGTTTCAAAAGGTATGTAAAGAAAGTTTGTATTACCATTTTCAGTATAGTCTGATAGAATTTAATAATTATTTATGGTTATATGTCGAACCTTTGATCCGGGATTAATGGGTGCGGCTTCAACCTCTTGGTCTCCCTTAATTGGGGGTTATCGGGAGGTGGGGTCATAACATGAACTTTCAATCTTGGTTGCTCTGAATTGCTACTAGGATCCCCCACAATTTCTCCTAGAGGAGAAGTGGGGCCTACCATCATGACTTCACCTTGGATAGTCTGTGGTGAAAAGAATATCCTACCAAAAGGGTGTTTCCTTAGTAGGAACAATCTGCCTCCACTGCTACTCTTAGAATCACCAAACAGACATTGTGGACTCCTAGGGCCTACATGAATGCTAGGAGTATGCGTAAACTTCTGGTGTCATGGTTGGCCTTCAACATCTACAAGAGTGGGTTTGATGACCGGCCAAGACCTTGAGTTTGTGGAAAAGGAGTTGTCCCCTAACTAGTGTATCGATTGGGGTGCTTTTCCCCATGCCGGCCCTCACATTCCTTGCTCCATCTATTTGGATTTGCATCTCCCTTAGGCTATAGATTTCAATGGGGAGCAGTAAAAAAGGATAGGGCTCGATCTCAAGCGGTCCGTAAGATACTCACAGTCCCGCCATTGCGACCAATGTAACAAGGATTCCTCTAGATAAGGATAAAATCCACCAATAGAAGCTTCCTGATAACATAGATATACAAGATGATATGATTAACATTTGAATCACATCCAGGGTTAGCTCACATGTAACTAATTAACTGACTTGTTCCCAAGGTATAGCCTTGGGTCCGACCACATTATTTGACATCAATTATCTAAATAACAAATCATCTAATAATCCAAATTATTAATTCATTTTGATTTTCAAACTCTAATATCTTCAATGTAGCAAAATCTAATCGACATGAAAATAATTAGAACCTAATAACTTTGTTCTTGAAAAAAAGAGGCAAAAATACATAGGCTTGACCCTTCAATAAAGTTTATTAAATAAGGTCAAATACGATATTATTGAAACTTCCTTAATCACCAAAAACCTTCTTAAATGTCCTCATACAAAATTTAATGTCCTCGATAATTCACTGAGAACCTTACTATATGCTTTAGTGACATATTATAGCATCTAAAAGTCTTATTGCCCATTTAACCTAACATACATAAACATTTAACAATGATTATTATATAACACCTTAATAGACCTCAAAATATTCACTATAATTTAATTGTTCACTAGTTTAACTCATTAAGAATCTCAACTATATTATGCTTACCTAAATATGCTTCACTGGATCCATGCAATGAACCATCATGTCTTGAAGACTAACAAACTTGACTCATAGGCACAACATGATTACTTGACCTAGTATACTTCCATCACACACCACAATAGTAATCCTTCACCTAAAAATGTATGGCTTAAGATCGCCATTTAGGGTCTTCCAAAGTTGTAAGATAATCTTAAATCATATGAGATGTATGAGGTAGCATAGGCGTTCAACTTAGGTAATAGTATATTAGGGTCACATTAACTAAATTTAGAATTTAACATGGCTAAACACAAGGGAATTCAAGATTTAGGGTTTCATAGTAGGTTTTCATTTAAGATGATATTTATGGCTGTTACAACCTAATAGAAATTTTGGACCCAATTTTTTCATGTACTAAAATGGTCTACTGACCTCGGTGTTTCACATATTTATATGCACTCAACCACCCTAATCTTGATACTAAAGTTCACAAAAATATATATATATATATATATATATATATATATATATATATATCTGTGTGTGTGTGTGTGATCTCTGTTGCCGCGCGGGTAACCAAAAAAAGCTACCTGTCACAGTGATGCGGTGGCACATGTTCGTAAATAATTCAAAACAAAAAAGGCGGAACTTTATGAGAAAACAAGCGGAAAGACAGAAGGCGAATCCCCCCCCCCCGAATCACCTGTTCAGTTCCTCACTGCTCTGTGCGATTATTCGCTGAAACCACCGTTGTCCGGCCAACACCCACCCCCCGACCTCCAGTCTCCAGTTACTCCGTCGTCGGTGGAAAGGAAAGGTTGATGCAAGCAAGGATAAAGAAAAAGCTATTGATCAGGAAGGAGAAGAGGAAAGAAGGAAGAGGAAGGAGAAGGGAAAAGCAAAGGCTGATGAAGGTAAGCTTGTATGAATTTATAATTGTGTTAATTTGTTGATACTTTCATAGGATACTTAATAACACATACAATTTAGAGAGTTGCTATTACAATAACAGTTAGCTTTAAAATGTGATCAACCTACCATGTATTGTAAATTGTGAAAAATATAAGAGTAACTGGGCTGACTAAAAAGTAATAAGCAACAAAAAACCTAAGAGTACTTTTTGATATGTTTGCAGTTGGCATTAAAGGGATATACCACAGATGCTACATCAAGAGCTACATCACCATCATCAACAACATGGTGTTTACAAAGAATCAGATTAGAATGATGAGGTCAACAACTTTTGCAAACATGATAAAGATGCCAAATATTACGGTAGACGTAGTACTTTTGGAGGATTTAATAACTTGATATGTGTATGATGACAAATTCTTGTTGGCAAAGGGAGTGGAAAGAAGAATGACAATTGAGGATGTGGGGGTAATCCTAGGTATCCCTAGAAAAAGTATGGATATCATACCTATGAAAAACTATGCAATAGTGAGCTCAATTTATCAAGAATTTGCTAGGGCAACAAGCAGAAATAGCAATGAAGGTGAGACCTCGAAAAGGTTGAAGGAGAAGAATGTCCTGCACAAGGACAACTTGGCAAATCTTTGGCAACAATATGCCAAGACAGACGACCCCACCGACAATCAAAACATGTGTCGGGCGTGGATGTTGCACTTGCTTGCAACATTCCTACACCCAGATACCAACTATTGCACCCCAATTTACATCATGCACTACTTATATGATGTAACTGCCACGGGGCAAATGAATTGGGCAAAGCTGGTTCATGGGAGTATCTTCAAGAATATGAAGATATTGAAGGAGAATGTTGAGCTAAGGAGGAGAGGGGAGAAGGGAAAGACCACACTCTACACGATAGGGCGTGTCATGTGCCTATGCATAAGTGAACAAATTTATTTTCATCTAGATTGTTACAATGATGCCTAGGGACATTTACTTATGCATTATATTTTTCTCTGTAACATGCAAGTTTGGGCATATGAGATGACAAAAATGGCAAAGCCAACCTTCCTTGATGCCAAGCCAAGGATAAAAAAGTGGGCTACACCAGTCGAGAAAGTGATGGAAATAGGGAATGTAAACCCTAGAGATGTAAGGATATTTCTTCTTTGTTACATAGCTAATATACAACATAATCCTATATGTTTGAATTGTGACACGTTGTTTGATTTATTTGGACAAGTTTGTCAAAGGATGAAGCTGGTTGAGGCAGATGATTGGCGAGCTACAAGAAGAGTGGATGACTTGCCCTATTACCTAGCGGAAAAAAGGGAAAAAAGTAAGCCAACGGAAGATAAGGTGCCAGCAAAGCCAATCATCGATGAAGGAGTAACTTCTCATAACTCCAACCTGGAGGGAAGAATCCACAGACTGGAGGAAGAGCTGAAGATGCAGAAGGAGATCTGCACAAAGATAGCTGTTGAAGCATTTAGTGACCTGAAGAAGGAGAATAAGAGGCTACAAAAATGAATAGCCAAACTAGAGGAAGAAAACAGAGTTCTGAAGAGGAAGGTGGGAGATGAAAGTAACAAAGCATGGTCACCTACAAGTGGGTTCGAACAATTTGCTGAGGGGTTTGCCTCAGTAAATGTTGATGAACCCAAAGACAGGTCTGAGGTGCTTCAAAAGAAGGATATGGACATGCCCGACAAAGAAGAGAAAGAAGGTGTGGAGAAGGGATACACACTGATAAAACCAAGCAAGCTGAGGTTGAGAAGAAAGTATGTGGAACAAAAAGGATCTGAAGAAGAGAGTGTTGATGAACAAACTGGTGATGTAGAGAAAAAGCACAAAGAAAAAGCTGTTGATGGCTCTGCCCAATCAAGATGTGCATGAGATGCAGCAGAAAAAGGCGAAGGAAAAATGGAACAAGCAAATAAATCATGTGAAAAAGAAGAAGGAAAGAATGAAGAGCCCATAAAAACGTTGATAAAGAGAAAGAAGATGACAAAGCCTATAATAGGGAGCATAGATAAGAACATCAAAAAAGGAGGGAGGAAAAGATAAGGTTGGATTTATTTTTAAGTATATCAGTACTTGAGTATCTGTATGAACATAAAGAGTAACTATTTGAATTAGTAGAGTAACTATGTGACATAGAAGAGTAACTGTAGGAATATAAAGAGTAACTATACGATTGACAGAGTAACTATGCAATATAAAAATTAACTATATGATAGATAGAGTAACTATACAATTGATAGATTGACTATAGGAATGAAGATGAATTCTAACATTGAATGCACTTTGTTGTTGACAACAAAAGCTGACAAATTTCATAGGTTTTGAGCATTTCAAAACAAAGCAAACCAAAGAAATTGTCCATCACTTCATGGACAATATCAAAGAAATGTAAGAATTGGTTATTTTGTCAAGTGTACAAAATAAAACATTACTTATTCAATATCTAACTCATATGTATCACATCTATGTATGATTGGCAGGTCAAAACAAGAGTGGAAATTCAACAATAATGTTTGGTGCACAGGGAAGGACCTCGCTGCCCTATTATACAAAGATCAAATGACAGAATTACCTGAAAGAACCAAAATGTACTGTAACTTTTTGAAACAATAATTTGGATTGCTAAAGAAAAAATCTTGTGGTTTTATTTCAGGTTCTGGACTGCTTTATGGAGATGCTCAAGGCGAGCACAAGCAAGCGGAGGAAGAAGGGTTTGACGTGGCACTGCATGAGCACTTATGCTCCGGTAAGACAAACAAACTTGGTATACAAAATTACATCAAATTACAAAATAGAAACACAAACTGAAACTTATAGATGTGTATTTTTAAATTCTACATTTGCAGCAGAAGATGTCATTTGATGTTGAGAACATCACCCTAGAATAGATTGACATGCTAACTCTACTCTTCAATGTTCTGTTGAAAGATTGGGACACAATGGACTCGGTGTTCACCATACTAAACAACGACAACCACTGGCACTTGTATGAAGCAAGCTTCAGGGATGGAGTGCACCGGTCTTATAACCCAATGAGTGGAAATAGCAAGTCAGAAAAAGAATTCATTAGATGGGTAAGCGATGAAAAAAGTAACTCTGTTAGTAATGGGTTGAAAGGATTAAGGTTTGTTGATTAATAATTAATAAAAGTTGTGTTTTTTTCCTGCAGGTGGGTATTGTGCACAAATTCTTCAGGGGTGCACCAGAAAAAGGAAGCCAACTGTCACAGTGGGAGTGGGTAGGAATACCCACTGTGCCCACATCAGCAAGAAGACTCACTTGACTGTGGGGTCTTCGTGATGAAGTACCTTGAATGCCTAGTCAATGAAAAGCATATGGACTTCACTTACAAAGACATGCCAGCAATAAGGGCTGACATTTTTCAAAGAATGATGGCAAGGGGGCAGTTGCAACCAGTACAAGAAGATGAAAAGAATGCAAGTGATGACACCACAGAAGGTCCAGTTGAACAACACAAGAAGCAGATAAGGATCAGAAAAAGCAAGAAGGAGAGCAGAAATAAGCAGTAGATACAAATGTTCATGAAGAAAAAGGCACGAAGGAAGAAGCTATTTCAAGCCTCGACAGATGGCTGAATTCGAGCTGAATACTGATTTATTAAGTGAAATGTTAAATTTGAACAATTTGGTTCTGGAGTCATGATATGTAACTGCTATGAGATACATTTACTTATGTGCTGCAAGCCTGTAAATACATTTACTCTGAATCATATTGTAAATAGGAGTATTTTTGGGTTTAATAGATAACGTTCTATGCTTTGTCTGTGGTATTCTTGCATGAATAGCTACTGTGGTTTTGTATGAAGATATATACTTTTAGTTAGCCTGTCAAAATAAACAAACTTAAGAGCAAGAGTGATGATCTCGTAACCCATAAAGTAATTATAAGAACACTAAGGGTAACTATAAGAACACTAAGAGTAACTGAAAGTACACTAAGAGTAACTGTAAGAACACTAAGAGTAACTTTGACAGCAGAGAAAAGTAGCCTTGTGATTAAAAATAATAACTCTTATACTTTGTAAAAGTAACTCTAATAGAGGAAGGTAAAACACGTATCACAAAAACAATGTGTATGGAACACAGAGTAACAAGGACATCTTGTAAGTAACTGTACAAACACGAAAGCAAGTGTTCTATTCCAAATTACTACACAAGAACAACCCATTACAGATTTGAATATGCCTCACTCACGCACTAATCAACTACAACTACACTACAAAACAGCCATCCATCAACAATAGTAGCAACAACAGCAGCTCCCACCGCATGATATCAGAAAAAAGAGCAGCACAGTTAGCAACACCAGGATGCTCCCAATCAACAACAGTAGCAGAAAGGAAGGGTTAGCAGCACCAACAGCTCGAAGAATAGATATAGCAGCAACAAAATAAGATATCGAATATACACATCCAACATCAACATAATACATGAGTAGAACCAGAGATAATCATTGAGCAGCAAACAACAACAACACAAAGTCCAGAAAGAGTATCTATAGAGAATGAACTACTTCTTCATAGGACAATTTCTGCTATCATGATTGACTCCAAACTCTAAGCAATTGTTGCACTGCCTCTCTCTTTTAGACTGAGCAATTTCAACTCCATATTTAAACCTCACATCAGACGATTTGGGTCTCCCTTTAGTTTTGGAAATACTAGGGATATTGACCTTGACATCAGAAGAAGAAGATGTGTTAGAAGCGGTAACACCAACACCAACACCAGTATCAACAAGATCCAAATCTAAGAGCTCCTTTCGCAAAGCTAACATTTTTTCATGACAAATATCTATAGCATTGTTCCTACACGCTATGTTGACAATTGAATTGCAGGTAGAAACAAGCTGAAGTGTCCTCCCAGTAGATGGATGCTTAACCGATGCTTTGCCAAAAATCAAAGAGTGTTCTCTATATCCTTTAGTCCACCTCTTTAGTATGTATGGCTCGGGAAGAGTGCAAAAGTCACGACTCTTCAAATAAGACAGAATGTGCCTGCACGGAATACCTTTGAATTCCAACATGAAGCAATTGCAAGACACCATCTCACTTGATGAGTCTTTCTTCAAGATACGAGGAGATAAAAAACAAGTGACACGATACACCTCAAAGACACCTTCTTCTGATGTTTCCTTTACATTGTACACCATGCTTTGATGAACCTCAGACTGAAAGATCTTAAAGATGGACTTGGTGTATATACCTCTCATTTGCTCCTCCAGAGGCCACAATGATGACAAAGGAAGATTACTGTACTCGTCATCAAAATCTTTGAAATTTTCAATCTCCCGCACATGAGAGTAAGCAGTCTCTAAGGAACACACAAGTTCAAAAAGAGTCTTCCTACTATTCACATGGCTTCTAATGAATGCGTTCAGGCTCTTACTTCTTTGAGTTGTCCTCATGCCAGCAAAGAAAGAAGACTGCATATAACACGGAATCCAATCCCAACACATCACATACATATTATAAAGCCAAGTAATGGAAGACAAATCATTCTATTAGACTACATAATCCCACCTCTCTTCAAAAATGTCGACATCATCCACGTTCCACACACAATCATTCAGAGAGCTTATGATCTGATCCTTGTTAGGAAGACCACCAAGCTTAGAGGGAAGCTTCTGTAGGATGTGCCAGCTACAGAAGCGATGCTTGCAATTTGGAAAAATAGTAATGATAGCAACATTCATAGCAGGGTCTTGATCGGTTATGATGGAAATCGACTCTTTTCCAAAATAAAGTAAGTACTGTTTGAAAACCCAGACAAAGGAGTCGTACTTCTCATCCACCAACAGAGTTGAGGCAAACAAGACTGTCTTGCGATGGTGATCAACACCACCAAACATTCTAAAAACCATAGAATATTTGTTGGTACAGTAAGTGGTGTCGAACACAATTGCATCACCAAACAACTCGCAATCTTCGACAGAGATAGGATCAACCCAAAACAAATGTGTCAAGCAACAATCATGATCATTTTGGTAAGTATAAAAGAATTTCAAATCCAAAACCTTAAACCTAGCAAAACGATCCAACACCATGTCAACGTCATATTTAGCCGACTCTTTCCTCTTGATACTGAGGTGTCCATGAGCTTGTCTACTAGTAAATGTCAAATTTTCATAACCACCAGACTCAGATGCTATCAATGCAATTTGTCTCGATACATGAATGTTTGCTTGACTCATGGTAGAAAGCATCTCTTTTTGAGTTTCATCAAGAGATGAGTTACACTTCAAGTAACGGAGATGAGCATCATCAACAAGATCATGGTTGTGTTCATCAACAAAGGTAGTCACAACCCACATGGACGAGGACTTATCTAGTGTGAATTGGAACATGGCTCCACAACCAAACCTATTCACATAACGCCTATGCTTCTTGGACAGATTATCGTGCAAGTTACCCACTTCATCACAAACTGGCTCAAAAGCCCTCTAGACCTCTTAGAACAACTGATTTTACCCTGCTTGTCACAAACCAAATCTTTGGCAACCAGATTCTTAGTTCCTCGTTCATACCTATTGTCATCTTTCCTGATATTAAAACCAATCTTGCCATCATAACTAGAATAGAAGGAGATAACTTCATCTAAACTTCCAAACTGGAGACCAATTCTAGGGACTTGTGTTGGGGATACAATGCAAGTAGCAACAAAAGGAGAAGAAGGAGGATTATCAATATCACATTCGACACTAGAATTAGCAGCATCTGTGTCAAGACTGGGATCCATGACAGCTGTGTGAGAGTAACTCTATAGATAGAAGAGTAACCCTGAAACATAAAAGAGTAACTCAGTGAGTCATAAGAGTAACCACGTATCACAAAAGAGTAACTACATGAAACATAAAAAGCCTGTATGACAGTTACTACTTAAAAGCAAAAATCAAGACGCAAATTGGGTTTCCCACACAAAAGACAGAGATGAATACAACATGATGTGAAGAGAAAATATCGAGTAGAACTGATTGAAGTGACGAAGAGTTTACAAAATTACCTGGTTGTAGCTTGAACAACTACTGCTCCTAAAATGCAGTAAGATGAAGAACTTCTCCTCCCTTACGGCGTTAGTTCCAGTAGCAGATCTGTAGCAGAGACGAGACCTGGTGAAGATCAAAATATTCTACTAAAAATCTGATGACTTTAAAGGAGATTCAGATCTATGCCATTAACTTTCATCCTCCTCTACACAATTGGGACAAGAAAGCCCATTGTAGCTGTTCGGATCTGTAACTGACAACTAATGCTCCTAAATTGAGTAAGATGAAGAACTTCTCCTCCCCTTACAACGTCAGTTCCAGTAGAAGATCTGGAGTAGAGATGTGACCTGGTGAAGATTAATATCTTCTACTGATACTCTGATGACGTTAAAGGAGATTCAGATCTATGCCATTAACCTTCGTCTTCCTCTACACAACTGGGACAAGAAAGCCCGTTGTAGCGGTTCAGTTCTATAACTGCATATAGGAGATTGAGATTCTAGAATAGAAATGTAGTATCGAAGGTCGACGCGGAGAAGGAATAGACAACATAGGTGAAGATGCCGCGTGAAGATGGTGGCGGAAGAACATAGGTGAAGGAGACGAAATCCGTTTGGTCTTAATTACAGGTTATACTACTGTCGTTATTTCGTGCAGTTCATCCTTCGTGGACATCTAGACGGAATCCGTTGCAGTTATTTACAACTGACTGCCACTACACCACTTGGGCCGGGTAGAGAGAACACTGTACCCGCACAGGCAACAAACAAATTGCCTATATATAACCTTAACTAAATTCTAATCCCTTAAATTTTGTTTCAAATAAATAATTTGAAGTAAAACCTTATATCCATATCTACTATTACTTTTAGATCAATTACTCTTGTTCTTAAACTTGTATAATTGCTCCTTTATCATAGTAGTTCTATCCTGATAACTTAAGGAACAAGGTCTAAATTATCTAAGCTTAACATAACCAAAGACTTCTTCTATCATCTAAAATGCAGTAGGCTTAGGTCACTAACTGTTTTAGGCCTTTTATATAGCCCATCCATGTGACATCCCTGGATGCGTGTTGATCATGCACATACCTAAAGATATGAGTTCTTATTATAATACTATCCCACAACCTAACAACACAAATGTCTAATACCACATGCACTAGTAAGAAGGGAAGATATGCTATATAAGTCTCTATAATTATGACACCTCCTCTATCACTTTTAATTAGTGTGCACCAGCCCTTGAGGAAAAGAGACGACAAATCACATGTGATTGTTAATACACAAGATCCACACTAGACAGAAATTTATCCTTAGTATACATGTCCCACCATAGATAAACCTGAAGAATTGGATTTATAATTAGGGTTCCTACCTTCAAACATTCCTTAATAAAGAAATATTCATTCTAACCTCTTGACTTCGTTTATTAAATCTAGGAAGCATAAGTATATCTTAGCCTAGTGGACATGAACGAGCATCAAATTAATTGAGAATCAAGAGTGTCAGATCTCTAGTTATCCTTTTCCTCTAATACCAAGTTGTAACACCCCACATGCACATGAGAGGAACCACCATTTCCTAACTTAAAATATCAATGGGGTATCACATACATTGAATACCACACACAAGTAATAGTTAAAATTATGACCAACTCAATACATAAGTTACATTTTCTTATTCTTAATAGTTGACATGAAAGGGAAACTTATGAAAAACTAATAAATCTATCTACAAGCATGCAACATAACTAAACTAGTATTAAAATATTGGAAAATGTTATTGTGAATAACGACACCCCACCAGGCACTCCTACTCCTTCACCAGTTCCACCTTGTCATCATCCTAAATCTTTACTCCTCCTTTTCTCACAATCTATGGACATCCCATCCACAACCATGCTAAGTCAAATAGAAGTGTTTGTCTGGTAATGAGTAGTAATAACTAAAAATAATGCATGAACTTTAAAATAATTTATATAATTGTAAAAATGAATTTCATGATTCTCCTATATTAACATGTTTTTATAACTTGTCATCGACTAAGTCAATTAAGGTGATTTTTCGCAAAAACTTGTATGAACATGCTCATTGCTTCCAAGAGTTCATTACACCTAAGTGCTCATTGCACCAAAGTTCTCATTAACCTTGAAGTATCACTCAATTAACATTACTTTACTTAACATCTCACTTGAATATAACTTGCACCGAAGTGCCCACACAACATGTTGAGGTGACTATATCAACATTAACATTATT
Source organism: Alisma plantago-aquatica (assembly GCA_963693085.1). Classification (NCBI taxonomy): domain Eukaryota; kingdom Viridiplantae; phylum Streptophyta; class Magnoliopsida; order Alismatales; family Alismataceae; genus Alisma; species Alisma plantago-aquatica. Next base: position 1,223,644,046 of record OY856410.1, on the reverse strand, counting down.
TCTTAAACTTGAAAGTGGATTTCACAATTTTTGATTCATTCCATAAAGCATGAAAATTGATTTAATAACATAAATATATGAAAGGAAGCAAAACTTCATTGTTTTACAGAGTCATGATTTCCACACTTCATATGTTAAGAAGTAACATAATAGAATATGTACTTAACTTAAGAAGCATGACTACATGGATAAAGTACATCCCTTTCAACCAAAATTTGTATTCAGTGTGCATGAACCATTCATCTGATCCTAAGGAGGAACATGATCAACCCTAAAAGTCCAATCCAAAATATAAATGTATTAAATAACATAAATAAACCTAGAGTTTTAAGTGCTTCTAATAAACCATTGACATTTTGGGTTGGAATTAGGATCTGAATCTTATCATGAAGGTTCCTAGAAATGTTACCTTTTGAATGTATACTTTTGAAGATCTTTTTGACGTTCCTTTTGATTTTTATGGTTTTCAAATTATAATAGATTTAACTCTAGCTTACCCTTTCATTATCTCATAGTGGGACCACCTTATGATTAAGTGATATCCAGGATTGGCTACAAGACTCTGGCCCACCAACCTACTAGGATCCACACAAACCTTCCCTTTCCCTGTTCTTCATTGTCCAACAATAGGGAGAATAGCCATTATTGCCTTCATTCTAGTGAGAAATCTCTTTCTCCATAATCCTTATTGTTGTTATCTTTCAGTCTTGGTTACTCTGAGATGTTGTTAGGATCCTTCATGACTTCTCCTAGAGGAGAATTAAGGCCTACCATTCTACCCCCACATTTAGTGGAGTCTAGGGTGGTAAGGAGATCATCCCAAAAGGATCATCTCCTTAGTAGGAATAGTCTTCCTTTGGTTCCACTCTTAGAATTACCAAATGTACATTACAGATTCGTGGGACCGCCTAAATGAGGCATATAGTTTAAAACTCAAATGGACATGGGACTGCCTGATGAGGCATATAGTGTGAAATTTCTTTCTTGAATTTGGACTTCAGTGTTAGCGAGAGTGGCTTTGTCAACCAACCAATACATCTATGGAAAAGGCAGCATCCCCCAACCACATGGATCATTGGGGGTGCTTCCCCCACACCAACCCTCACATACCCTACTATGTATGTCTTGATCCCCCTCTACCTTTTGCTATAAATTATAGTGGAAAGAAGTAAAATGGAGAAGGCTTGATCTCGCTCTGTAGGTTGTTAAGATTATGTTGCATGGGGTCAATGAAATCCTTGTACCCTTAAATTTACAACCAATACAATCAAGAATCCTATAGATGAGGATAAAATTCATCAAAATAAATCACTACTCTTCCTCTATCATCTCTGTGTAGCATTAGGTAGGACATAGTAGGATCATTGTCTAATTTACATCCAAGGGTTGCTTCACATGCAACCTTCTAATAGATCTATGCTCAAGGCATAACCTTGGGTCCATCCACATTATTTGTTACTAGTTATATAAATAACACATAATTTACAACTCCTAGATATTAATTTCTCATGATACTAAAACTCTAATAACTTCATGTAGCAAACTCTTGATGACATCAAAATTTAACAAGATCCTAAAAACTTCATGACTCAGTCCTCAACTTGAAATGAGTGAAATTTTGATCCTTCAATGTAATTTTCCAAATGGGATGGAATAGATAGTTACAAAATTTATTTTTATCACCAAAAAACTTCTAAAATTACTCATATAAATTATAATGTCTGTGAGTGTTCACCAGGAGCTACTTTAAACTTTAGTGGCATATGACAACATCTAAAAGTCTCAATGGTCACTTAACCTAACATGTATGAACACTTAATCAACATTATTATATGAAATGGCATGATAACATGAATCTAACCTCAAAATATCATTGTCATCCAATTGTTCTCTGAGTTTACTCATTAAGAGTCTCAATTGTATTATGGTGATTAAAACATTCATAACTAAATCTACTTGGTCAATGAATCATCCTATCACAGACAATATCAAGCTTCTTTCATATACATTACATGATATCTTGAACCAATATACTTGTATCAAACATCACAATACAGATCTTACACCCAAAAAAACCGTGACATAATATTACCATCTCGGGTATCCAAAGTTATAAAGTCATCTTACATAATATGGGATGTAGTTAGAGATAATATATTCAAATTAGATAGTTGAGTGTATTAGGGTCAAATAAATGCAAGTTAGGATTTCACATGGTTGAACATGGAGTAAATTTGGGACTTGGGGGTTTTTACTAGGTTGTATCTAAGATGAGATTTTAGGCATGTTATATTACTTGTAGAAATACTAGGGCTCTCTCTCGATTACCAAAACAAGAGAGAACGACAACTTTACAGAGAAACTGGTGCACTGAGTTGTTCTACTCAGAAGCCCCCAATACCCCTATATATAAGAGGGTCATGGGACATGGTTCTCTATCCCGAGCAGTGCGGGATTAAAGCAGGAGTAGAAGGGTTCAGAATTTTCCACAAAAACAACCAACCGCACCACCTGAACCGATCGTTTCATACATGAAACGGTCAGTTGGGGAGTTGAGCTGATCGGTTCAACCTCAACCGATCGGTTGGGACCCCTGAGCCGATCAGTTCACTTCTGAGCTGGTCAGTTCGTGGTCCTGATCCAACTCAAATTGACTTTCAAATTTTTTTCCAATTAATCAAATATTAATCCTTGTCCATATCAAATTTGTACAAGTGAAACAAATTGTATTTGCAAAATAGTCTTCTCACTTTCCCAACGATCTCAGTTAGACCAGTTGAGCCGATCGGTTCAACCCTTGAACTGGTCAGTTCATCCTATCTTGAGCCAATCAGTTTATCACATGAGCCGATCGGTTCAACAACCTGAGCCGATCGGTTCATCACATGAGTCGATCGGTTGGGGCAACAGACTTGTGCAAATCTGTCAATCACAGTTTCAATCAATCCGATACTCTAATCAATCGGTCCAACACCTTGAACACTATGATATTGAGCTATCAATCGATTGAGTGTTTAATTGAACTACTAAACTCCTTTAGTAATCAATCTAAACATCATTATGTGGATAAACTCCTCTTCTAGGTTAAATCCTATGTGTGTGACCCTACATGTCCATTTCACGTTGGCAGTGAAAGTCCATAACACTTATGACTTCACAAGCAAAGAGCGGTGCCTAGTCACACATCAGTGCTACCCAAGTGAAATAGAAAGTTGGAGAACAACTTTCAATCCAACAATATGTGAATGGTGTTACAGTGAATGTATAATTCCTTTGTCACTGATATCCCGAATGAACTCAAGGTATGGAACAATCATCCTTTCAACGTTCATTCACTTTCTTGATCTCAGAGTAGATTGGAGGAGATATGTATGACATCAATATCACATATTGATTCACACATGCATGTGCACGCCTATCTCAATCCTACTCATCAAGTGGCCATGGATATCAAACTCCCTCAGGAGGGACAAATCCCATATCTATCACTCACCCCTCAAAAGCCCCATGTGTCAAAGCCACCCAATCATCACCTTTATAACAACCCATGTTCCAGAACTGCGTTTGATGACGTCAAAGTGTGCCCAATGACATGTGTTGAGTGTAGTGATTTTAGGTCAAAGAATCACACTCACCACCATCACTGTGAGAACTGGCTGTGACTACCATGCCATGGTTCCATGTGTCAAACCCACAATGGGTCTGTCTGGTACACTTGTTCTCTAACAAGTACCTATGTGTTTGGTTTGATATCTCCATATCATGACTAATGAGATTCTGTCATCAACCAACACCACAATCTAATCTTATGTGTCATTGTTGTCTATCTACCTTCCACAATGACATCCGACTAGGGACATGATAAGAATGTACAAACTCTTAGCATCTGTATGATCTCATTGTTCAGGTCCTGAACTTGAAGGCATACATCATTGAGTACTGTCATTCTCTAGACATTCAATCTGTTCTATCACTATCTCATATGACTGAACCAGAAAGAATTGTAAGCTTGCCTTTGATGTTCATCAAATCAATCTTAATGTATCCCATCAATCATCCCATGATTGGCTCTTAGGGCATACATACCAACAGAGAGAAGACCGATGGCCCTCTTCCTCAAAAGAAGGAGAAACCTCTGCATCGTCCATTCTGAGTCTAGATCCAAAGGAGTATATTGGTGTATCACCATCTTCTCTCTCCATTTAGATCTATCATCTTTGTTACGTTGCACCCCTTCCCTCTTTGTGGTTGTGATGTATCCTTCATTTTGTAACGTCGTTATGCTGCCCGTTAACATGTGTGACTAAACACTTAACTTGGGTTGGGAGTAGCCACTAAGGCTCTCCCAACATGTACATTCTTGCTTCCTTTTGAATATATATATATATATATATATATGCTCATATTAAGATGATCTCCATACACTTGTTCTTAATGCTCGACTTGTATGCTTAGCTACCATCCAGTGATGTTTGATCATTGGTACCTCAAAAGAGTAGTATCTCCGTTATCTAGTGTTGTGGAGTAGTATGAATGCATGAGAATGTTGGAATGCTAAAGCTTAAGTTCATATGGTTTGTTTGGTGGTTGTAAGATAGTTATCTCGAGAGGGAGGCCACCTTAGATCTTAGATCTATCCTTATCTTAAGAGAGGAGGGAATAGACATTTTTATGATTGTTTGTTATCTTGATAGGAGTACACAAAGGGGAGTGAGTTTTCAAGTTGGTGAGAGACCTTAGTAGGTGAAACCCGATCCGAGTTCCCTTCCATATCTTTGTTTCTTAAAGTTCGTACCCATTTTTCTCTTGTTGTTATTTCTTTCTTTTAACTATCTTTGTTTTGGTTTGAGCACCATCGTTCCTTAGGGAACAACCTTTTAAAACCATCTATTTTTCTAGAGTGTATGAGTGTGAGACCCTACATACTTAACACCTGCCGACCTTGTCCCTATGGTTCGACCCCAATTACTATGTCAAAACATGTATAATAGTTGTGGGTGCTTGAGTGTCAGGTTATAATCTTAAGAGTCTGACAACTGTAGATCTGCTCCATTTTGAATATGCGATTTAGGCCGGTCAACTTTTTGGTTCCGTTGCCGGGGATGTGGTTTTCCATGTTTACACGCCTAAATGATTTTGTTCTGTCATCCATAAGCATGTACATATATGCATAGTTTTCTTTTTGTTTTAGACATACTTGTTCATATATATTGAATAGTTTTTCTTTTTTCTTATACATCTTTTCAGCCATGGCTCTTGCATCCGCAAGGCAAGTCATCTTTTCCACCTATCCTCCTGAGTTTTTCTGCAATTCTGACTATTGGAAAATAATTGAAGGTCGTGATCTATAGGTAGTCGAGCTATACTCGCCCCCGCCGTTGTCATACTTAGAAGTTTCAACAACGGAGATTTACGATTAGCCCTCGACTTCCATGTTGTCATGGGATCAAGAACTGATTCGAGCAGTGGAGCTGGTCGGAGAAAGTGTCAATGCACTCACCTCCTCCTTAGCTCCTCATCTCCAAGAAAAAGTCGATCCGCTCTAGCAAATACTAGAAAACAAGGATCATCAACTCCAAGTAGTCATTGAGATTGCAGACCACAGTAGAAGTATACTTCAAACTATTGAACAACGATTCATCCAAGTGCATCAGTTTGATATAGTGGATTCCCAACAGAAGTGTGTGTTAGAATTGATGGATCTTGAAACCATTGCGGCTCAAGTACAACAACTTCATGATAAGGATGTTGAACAGGGAAGGAGGCTTCAAGAGCTCATCAATTTGGTTACTATCCAATCAAAAATACCATCACACAACCATAAAGATTATAATCATCAAGACCATTCCATTGGGCCTGAAGTGGAGTATGCCTCACCATCCTATTCAGACCATCAATTGGATTCACAAGGATTTTTATGTGAAGACCAACCCACCTGGGGAAGCCCTTCATTTTATCCAGATACTTCATTTGATCAACCAATGGAATCTACAAGCCACGTGCATGAATGGTTTGATGATGATGATGATGATGATGATGATGACTCCTATTCTCACTAGAGCAGTCAAACAACCTCACAACAGGGAGGTCAGTTTGAGGAACCTGAATCAGACATTGATGTAGACTAAAGTGATACTTCTCATATTGAGACTTGTCGCCTCACTTTGAGTAGTACGCCAATCATGGTTTGGAACAATTTGTTCGATGGGGATGACGAAGACAACTGCTCAAATTGGAGCAGTGAGTATATTGATGATGATGAGATAGAGCAACACGAGATGACATGTGCTACCATTCTGTAACATACTGAATCTCAGGGTCTTCCCTGCAATTTACCCATTCTTGAGCTTTTCTTTGACTTTTAGTCCATTTGGACCTTTTCCATAAATTTCCCATCCTTTTGGATCATTTTTGTACACCTTGTGCAATTTGAGCACAATTTGATGTTGAAATCACTATTTACCCTCATTTATGTAAATGAGGGGGGTGTTTGCACAAATAACCCACATTAGGTGATAAGTTAGGGTTAATATCGTAGTTTGGTCATTAATGAGATAATAGAGTAGATTATATTTATTTGGAGCTTTTTGGATAAATATATTATTATTAATATGTATTTGAGTTCATATATGTGTATGTTAACCTTTATTGTTTCTCTCTCCTCAAAATATAATTTTAGTTCATATAAATATGTTATTTTGTTGAGGAATGAGTATTTGTACCCTAATGTGTTTTATATCTCGAGATTACTCACATGTTTCTCATTAATAAGCTTTTTCATATAATTCCTTGATTTTAATATATTATTATACTCTTTTATGAGCCATATATTTATTAATGGCCATATTATGCATTAAACAAGAAAGTGATTATATAGAATCGTTCTATATGTTATTATGAGCCTATGGTTAAATTTTGGTGGCTTTTGGAGTTGATTTGACCCCTCTAATGCATTTTATTAGCTTTTATTATGATATGAATATAGTAGCTTAATTGATTTCATTTATATCATGCGTAACGCTAAGGTCCGGTTTATTTAACCTGTCACGCACCCCTTTTGGGCCTGCGCGCGATCCAACGGCCGGGATTCGCTGCCCAACTGATCCAACGGAGGGGGGATCATCCCCTTCCTCCAGCCGTTTCGCGAGTCTGGGAGCAGACCCGACCGCCGAGCTCCCGCAATCCGTTCTCCCTCCTTCCTTCTCCGTTTCACGCGATTTCTTCGCCGTTAGCTTCGTCTCTCTCCGCCGGATTGAATGAGCCCTAGCTCATCATCTCTCTCGCTCTGTGTGCAAAACGCCCAACTGGGCTCTCCGCCTCCTCTTCGCGGAGTGGTTACAGAGTGGGATAAATCCACCCTCTTGCCTACCGGAAGCCTGGAAAACAACCCTCAGCCCCCGTGCAAGCTTCCTCCTCATCTAATTTCACCTCTGCTTGCCCGAGCCACCCTGACCTACTCCGTTTTTCTTTTCCGGCGATCTCGGCCTGCTGCTCGCCTTCCCGTCTATGCCCATTCGATTGGTTATGTTGTGAGCATCCTTGAACCTGGGCCTTCACTCCTCGCTCATCACCTCGACTCAGGATGCCCCCAGGCGCTGGGTCCTAGAGCTCACTGTGAAGCTTTGCTGACGCCTGGCTCCATCTCACCCCTGTGCTCCTCCACTCCTGGTAAGACCTGCTTTATACCCGTTTTGACCCCACTTTTGCACCGACGACGTTAGCTGAGACCACAACGCTTGATTTCGAGGTTTTTGGTCTCGCTCTACCGGTCTCTGTTCCGACCTCGGCAAGACCTGCTTCCGGAGATTTTGGGCATGAGGGTCACCGTTCAGTGGCTCCTTGGGATCGTGTAGACTTCGGGAGTCTGCTTCTTGTTTCGGCAGATTGTTGCGCGCTCTGAAGGCAAGTTGTTGCAACGAGGCTCGAGCTCCTATGTTCGTGCTCGCGCCATGACCTTGGCTGGAAGAAGCCAGGTCATGGAATGACCAAGAAGGTCATCCGCGGGCAATGTGACGATTTATATCACTTGGGCAATCTCGTCCTTTCATCTTTTGTTTTGCTTCTCGACTGCAAGTAACCGAAATGTGAAAATGACAATGCTGTCCTTGTTTTCCTAATCGAGTTAAACAAATAAGCTTGGGCATTTTAGACGTTTCACCCTTATTTTTCACCCTGGACCGAGACCTGGTGAGCCTGGACCGGCTGACATGGCCAAAGACGATTGGCCCATGTCAGCGTGGGTCCGACCATTTGGTATCTTTTATTTTTATTTTTGCCTACGTGGCTTTTTCTTAATTCCTGATTGGTCGATTTACTTAATTCATAGTAAATCGATCCTTTGTCAGAAAAATACGAATAAATAGTCGATGGAAAGGATTTTTAACGTAGAATTTGATTTTGTGGTTTTTGAGACCTGATTCTCAAGGATTTTCCGAAGTTTACTTTGAATGGCATTTTTAATATGTAATTGTTTTAAAATACATAATTAATTCATTTTAACTCTGTTTTATATAATAAGATATGTTTTCTTAATCAGGAGATTATGAGTAATCGTTTGGACTTGGTTTTGAACTCTAAATCGTAGTTTTGTAAAATTAGGGTTTTTCCTATGTTTATGTCTTTATATATATTAATACATGTGTTATGATGTAACTAGGATATATGGATGGTTTGCTATCTGTTTGGTGGATAAGATGGTAATGTTTATATCTAAGGTATGTGAAAACCTATTTTTGTAAGTGAGCCCTATTTTGTATGTGCATCCTATTCTAGTATGTGGACTCTATTCATATATATGATGATGATGTGCAATACACCTACTCTCAGTTGGGATCTTATCCAACCCTACCTTAAAGTTGTGCTAGCCTTGTTATCCTTTTATTTACATTTATTGGCTCTTTACTTAGCTTATGCCATTGTGGCTTAATTATTGGAATCATGTGAATCATTCTTCTTCATATGTTGCCTCCTTTACTTGGAAATGATTTAATCTTGTTATTGACTCATCTTTTGAAATACTGGGAAATCTTATATATATTGTGATTGATCTTGTGGCTCATTTGAGTGTAATTCCTTAATCTTGTTATTTGACTATGTGGATCATCCTTTTGAGATATTGGGAAGCATTGTATGATGTTGTTCCTTGTTGGCTCCTTTACTTGTTGGAGTTCTTATATTGTTGTTGCCTATGATGGCCATTTATTTATTTATTTGGGTTTTATTCCCAATGCTTGTTGCATCTTGTTATACTTTTCACTATGCGGCCAAGTGAATGATTATGCATGATATAGTTATTGGCCAATTGACAATGTAGTGTACATGAGTACAAACCACCCACAGGGCACTGAGGTTTTAGTCCTCCTGCCGGGCACTGGGGTTTTAGTCCCCCTACCAATTTTATATATTAGGCACTGGGGTTTTATTCCCCCTGCCACTTTTTAGGCACTGGGGTTTTAGTCCCCCTGCCATTGGTGAGGTCCGGTAGGTGCCTCACCCTACATTGATAGGACGTTGTGTCATAATTTATATTCATGCAAAAGTGATAATTGTTGATATTTTAATGTGGCAGTTTCTCTCTCTCATATTCATATAATTGTCTCATTTCTTTGGAAATCTCTTCTTGTGGAGAATCTTTTATATTACAAAGCTTTTTATTATTATTTGTCCTATCCCTTTTTATTAACACATACCTTTTATCTTTCTCTTGCTGGATGACCCCAACCATCCAGGATAGGATCAGAGTGCGCATGGAAGCTTGGTGAACCCAAAGATAAGGATAGGATAAGAAGAAAGGAATATATAGTTTGAGTGATCATGTTTGCTTTTATGTTATATAGTTGTTTGTTTGGAGACAATGTTGCATTAGTCTAAGTCTTCCTCTACCTAGATCCTTGTAGTTGCTTGTATAAAGTTGTACTCCCATTTGGGAAATTTTATATTGTACTCTTTATACATTTTTGAATAATGTCAAGATTTAATTCTTCTGCTGCCATACTTTTGATGATTTTGTTTATCATGTTTTTAGTAGAGACTTTGGGTCTTTACAACATGGTATCAGAGCATCAAGGTAGTCGGATTCTTGACTAGTTCAAAATTGTCTCCTAGATAGAACCCCTATCATATATAGTTTCCCTTTACCTAGTTTTTCACCTTAGAGTTGACCCATAAAGAATGTTTGATTTAGGATCATAATAATTTCTTATTAGAAATAAAATTTGTCAACTTTTTGGTGAATTGTCTATTGAGAAGCTACTAGAGCAAGAAGTTGAAAGTGATGGTGTTTAGAAAGGGTCAGAGCTTGGGGGCTGGCAATATTTTCCTCCGCCCCACTAGCTTGGTCACGAGGACTCCTGAGCTCATATGACCTGGCCTGGCCTGATCTGAAACGGACAGCTCAAAATAGTCTACCTTTAGACATATTACCTTATTGTTGAATAACCTTAGAAACCCTTATATGATGATTTGATTTCTTTTTTCAAACAAAAATCATCTTGTAATCCCTAAGTATCTTATATGAGCCTTAGATTTCCATGTTTAGGGGTTAGTGAACCCTATGCTATACCTTGAGTTGGAAGATAGATTTTAGTAAGACTTTTAATGTTGGATCTTATACCCTTAAAATAGTTTGACTTAGTCACCCTTTGAGTGGAAAGGTAGTGCTAGTACCCTGATAGGTTTTGGGGTTTTTGATTTCGAGGACGAAATCCTCTTTAAGGGGGTTGGAGTCCCTTAATGCCTTGAAATCAAGAAACTCTAACTCCTTAGACATGGGTTTAGTGAGAGTTGAACAAACCTAATATGATTGTAATTCATCTTGTTTGCTTATGAACAAATGAATAAGTCACATAATCCTTATGCTTGAACCTTAATATACTCTTGATGCACATAATCATTAATTGTTCATATGTAGATATACATAGTTTGGATTAAGTCACCCTAATGGTAAAATGTGTATGGTAAAATACACCCTAAGGATGCTTTGATATGTAATGGTCATGTTGACCTAAACCCTAGGATGTAATCATCTAGCCTTGACAACATATGTATATATATAAACCCTTCATGCCTTTCTTGACACATTAGTGACATTAGGTGTCATCACATGATATACCTTAATGCATGTAAATGGATTATAATCCCTTAATCATAGTTGTGACCTAATTATCAACACATGTTAGGCATAGCACCTTGTTGACTAAAATACATCTCATTGATCATCTTATTGGTTTATGAATCGAATCAGTAATATGATAATGAGTAATTAGATTCACATAATGTGAGGTTAATTCATAGTAATTAGAGTTGTGAGAGAAAATGATTAGTGATGACATGGATACGGGTACGTTAGATGTTGTGCCAATATGTTCCTTGGAGATAAGCCATATACCCTTAGACCTGTTATTAGGGTAATAATTGGTTGGATGATATTATAGGTCATGATCCCACATGATGTAGTTATTGGGTAATAATGTTGAGTTATTTAGGTTTTGACCTAATACATTAGTTGTTGTTGGGATTGGTTTAGTATAGGTTGTAATGGCCTTGTAAACCCTAGTTGTGCTTAAAACCCTTAATGAGGGAGATATCTATAATACACATATTCAGATGTTAAGATGTAATAAAATGTGGCACAAGTGTTAGTATTATAGATATGCTGCCTTTTCATGATAGAGTTTATGTAACAAGATGTTAGTTTGAGTTTGATAAAAGGCTATAGGTTTTGTGAAAACCTTAGTAACACCTGACTTATGTAGATTTTATGTGGTACCCTAGATTAAGGGTTATAACCTAGTTGTTTATGGTTGGGATGTTACACAGTCACCCTCTCTTTCCTCTTGTTGTGATTTCGGGGACGAAATCCTCTTTAAGGGGTGATGTGCTGTAACATATTGAATCTCAGGGTCTTCCCTGCAATTTACCCATTCTTGAGCTTTTCTTTGACTTTTAGTCCATTTGGACCTTTTCCATAAATTTCCCATCCTTTGGATCATTTTTGTACACCTTGTGCAATTTGAGCACAATTTGATGTTGAAATCACTATTTACCCTCATTTATGTAAATGAGGGGGGTGTTTGCACAAATAACCCACATTAGGTGATAAGTTAGGGTTAATATCGTAGTTTGGTCATTAATGAGATAATAGAGTAGATTATATTTATTTGGAGCTTTTTGGATAAATATATTATTATTAATATGTATTTGAGTTCATATATGTGTATGTTAACCTTTATTGTTTCTCTCTCCTCAAAATATGATTTTAGTTCATATAAATATGTTATTTTGTTGAGGAATGAGTATTTGTACCCTAATGTGTTTTATATCTCGAGATTACTCACATGTTTCTCATTAATAAGCTTTTTCATATAATTCCTTGATTTTAATATATTATTATACTCTTTTATGAGCCATATATTTATTAATGGCCATATTATGCATTAAACGAGAAAGTGATTATATAGAATCGTTCTATATGTTATTATGAGCCTATGGTTAAATTTTGGTGGCTTTTGGAGTTGATTTGACCCCTCTAATGCATTTTATTAGCTTTTATTATGATATGAATATAGTAGCTTAATTGATTTCATTTATATCATGCGTAACGCTAAGGTCCGGTTTATTTAACCTGTCACGCGCCCCTTTTGGGCCTGCGCGCGATCCAACGGCCGGGATTCGCTGCCCAACTGATCCAACGGAGGGGGGATCATCCCCTTCCTCCAGCCGTTTCGCGAGTCTGGGAGCAGACCCGACCGCCGAGCTCCCGCAATCCGTTCTCCCTCCTTCCTTCTCCGTTTCACGCGATTTCTTCGCCGTTAGCTTCGTCTCTCTCCGCCGGATTGAATGAGCCCTAGCTCATCATCTCTCTCGCTCTGTGTGCAAAACGCCCAACTGGGCTCTCCGCCTCCTCTTCGCGGAGTGGTTACAGAGTGGGATAAATCCACCCTCTTGCCTACCGGAAGCCTGGAAAACAACCCTCAGCCCCCGTGCAAGCTTCCTCCTCATCTAATTTCACCTCTGCTTGCCCGAGCCACCCTGACCTACTCCGTTTTTCTTTTCCGGCGATCTCGGCCTGCTGCTCGCCTTCCCGTCTATGCCCATTCGATTGGTTATGTTGTGAGCATCCTTGAACCTGGGCCTTCACTCCTCGCTCATCACCTCGACTCAGGATGCCCCCAGGCGCTGGGTCCTAGAGCTCACTGTGAAGCTTTGCTGACGCCTGGCTCCATCTCACCCCTGTGCTCCTCCACTCCTGGTAAGACCTGCTTTATACCCGTTTTGACCCCACTTTTGCACCGACGACGTTAGCTGAGACCACAACGCTTGATTTCGAGGTTTTTGGTCTCGCTCTACCGGTCTCTGTTCCGACCTCGGCAAGACCTGCTTCCGGAGATTTTGGGCATGAGGGTCACCGTTCAGTGGCTCCTTGGGATCGTGTAGACTTCGGGAGTCTGCTTCTTGTTTCGGCAGATTGTTGCGCGCTCTGAAGGCAAGTTGTTGCAACGAGGCTCGAGCTCCTGTGTTCGTGCTCGCGCCATGACCTTGGCTGGAAGAAGCCAGGTCATGGAATGACCAAGAAGGTCATCCGCGGGCAATGTGACGATTTATATCACTTGGGCAATCTCGTCCTTTCATCTTTTGTTTTGCTTCTCGACTGCAAGTAACCGAAATGTGAAAATGACAATGGTGTCCTTGTTTTCCTAATCGAGTTAAACAAATAAGCTTGGGCATTTTAGACGTTTCACCCTTATTTTTCACCCTGGACCGAGACCTGGTGAGCCTGGACCAGCTGACATGGCCAAAGACGATTGGCCCATGTCAGCGTGGGTCCGACCATTTGGTATCTTTTATTTTTATTTTTGCCTACGTGGCTTTTTCTTAATTCCTGATTGGTCGATTTACTTAATTCATAGTAAATCGATCCTTTGTCAGAAAAATACGAATAAATAGTCGATGGAAAGGATTTTTAACGTAGAATTTGATTTTGTGGTTTTTGAGACCTGATTCTCAAGGATTTTCCGAAGTTTACTTTGAATGGCATTTTTAATATGTAATTGTTTTAAAATACATAATTAATTCATTTTAACTCTGTTTTATATAATAAGATATGTTTTCTTAATCAGGAGATTATGAGTAATCGTTTGGACTTGGTTTTGAACTCTAAATCGTAGTTTTGTAAAATTAGGGTTTTTCCTATGTTTATGTCTTTATATATATTAATACATGTGTTATGATGTAACTAGGATATATGGATGGTTTGCTATCTGTTTGGTGGATAAGATGGTAATGTTTATATCTAAGGTATGTGAAAACCTATTTTTGTAAGTGAGCCCTATTTTGTATGTGCATCCTATTCTAGTATGTGGACTCTATTCATATATATGATGATGATGTGCAATACACCTACTCTCAGTTGGGATCTTATCCAACCCTACCTTAAAGTTGTGCTAGCCTTGTTATCCTTTTATTTACATTTATTGGCTCTTTACTTAGCTTATGCCATTGTGGCTTAATTATTGGAATCATGTGAATCATTCTTCTTCATATGTTGCCTCCTTTACTTGGAAATGATTTAATCTTGTTATTGACTCATCTTTTGAAATACTTGGAAATCTTATATATATTGTGATTGATCTTGTGGCTCATTTGAGTGTAATTCCTTAATCTTGTTATTTGACTATGTGGATCATCCTTTTGAGATATTGGGAAGCATTGTATGATGTTGTTCCTTGTTGGCTCCTTTACTTGTTGGAGTTCTTATATTGTTGTTGCCTATGATGGCCATTTATTTATTTATTTGGGTTTTATTCCCAATGCTTGTTGCATCTTGTTATACTTTTCACTATGCTGCCAAGTGAATGATTATGCATGATATAGTTATTGGCCAATTGACAATGTAGTGTACATGAGTACAAACCACCCACAGGGCACTGAGGTTTTAGTCCTCCTGCCGGGCACTGGGGTTTTAGTCCCCCTGCCAATTTTATATATTAGGCACTGGGGTTTTATTCCCCCTGCCACTTTTTAGGCACTGGGGTTTTAGTCCCCCTGCCATTGGTGAGGTCCGGTAGGTGCCTCACCCTACATTGATAGGACGTTGTGTCATAATTTATATTCATGCAAAAGTGATAATTGTTGATATTTTAATGTGGCAGTTTCTCTCTCTCATATTCATATAATTGTCTCATTTCTTTGGAAATCTCTTCTTGTGGAGAATCTTTTATATTACAAAGCTTTTTATTATTATTTGTCCTATCCCTTTTTATTAACACATACCTTTTATCTTTCTCTTGCTGGATGACCCCAACCATCCAGGATAGGATCAGAGTGCGCATGGAAGCTTGGTGAACCCAAAGATAAGGATAGGATAAGAGGAAAGGAATATATAGTTTGAGTGATCATGTTTGCTTTTATGTTATATAGTTGTTTGTTTGGAGACAATGTTGCATTAGTCTAAGTCTTCCTCTACCTAGATCCTTGTAGTTGCTTGTATAAAGTTGTACTCCCATTTGGGAAATTTTATATTGTACTCTTTATACATTTTTGAATAATGTCAAGATTTAATTCTTCCGCTGCCATACTTTTGATGATTTTGTTTATCATGTTTTTAGTAGAGACTTTGGGTCTTTACACATTCCCTTACAAGACTTGGTAGACATCAACAGAGAAGGATGGAAAATCCACTTCAACATAGCTGTTGAGCATGAAGATACCCCAAACCCCATAGAAGGTAACAAGCTTGGGGTAGTAGAACTACAAAAAAATTCAACTGGGGATACTTCTTGTTCAGAAGATGATTGGATGAATCAGACTGTATATAAAAATTTATCTAAGCATCCAACCTCAAGTTCAGGGGTGGAGAGAGAAGAGAGGAGTCCTCTAGAAAACTTTCAACCTCTCCCCTCCATCTCATAATGTGTCGACATCCTAGGGCCTTTCTGTTTGGATTCATATCTTAGAAGGTACCTTGAAGATGATTTGTTGAAGAATTCATATCGGTGCAGTTCAAGGAAATTCCAACACAAGCATGAATTCACTAAGTCATCAGATTCTATTCCTCTACTTCAGACTCAGAAGGGCTCAGATCTCCGTCCCTTGTTCTCCTACATGGCAGACCCCATCAGTAATGCACATGTTACACTGGTCCCAAAACTTAGGATTTGGGATCCCAATGTCGGTATCATGGGGCAGACACCCTCTTTCTCTTACTCCTTTCTTTACTCTTTATGTTAAAATAAATTTTGTTTTTCATGTTCTTTCTTAGATAGTTTCTTTCCTCTAACTGCTTTTACATATCCTTGCATACATGCATCATACTAGGACTTTTAATAAATTTCCTTCCTGTACATCCATGCATTCCTTATGTACCATCTCAAGTTCAAGGCTTGCTCAAGGACGAGCAAAGTTTTAAGCTTAGGGTGGTAGGCTATTCTCCATTCTATCTCTTCATTCTTCATGCATGCATGTTTACTCCCTGCATCTATTATAAATTTTGAAAATTTTGTAGAACTTTGCTTCGTAATTTGTAGCTTTTGCAATTAAGGTCATGCAATGCAAATCTTATAGCTAAATGCTTATCTTTATGCCTAATTGCACAATATTCATCTTAAACTACTTGATCTTTTGCTTGACTTGCTCATTGACTCTTCTCTTAAGTTTGGTGATAAATCTAAGGTTATGTGCCTTTTTCATAGCTTAAAACATTATTCCCTTGATCTATGTTGTGAATGACCAATCCCGAATAAAGGACCATTGGAAAGAGCTATAGTTTGATCAAAACTCCAAGCTTTGTTTTCACGAACTTGTCTCCACTCTAAGGATCCTTGAATCATAATTACTATCTTTTCATATAGGTATCAAGCAAATAATGATGAGTTTTGAGCTATAATCAAGTTGAAGAGCTTTTCCTTGATGGTCTATGCACCCTCTCACCCTATATTGAGTAAAAAAGATGAACATTAACAATTTGCAAAAGAGGCTTGGCCGCCCACAAAAATCCCAAAAATATCAAAATAGTTCTCACCCAAGCCTATAAAAATAGAATGCAGAGCATAAAAGCCTGAGTGTGAATAAATGAACATTGTTTTCTCTTTTAGGAGAGTTGAGGATGGTGCCCAGTCGGCGTATGACTGCGTTCATGAACACGGGTATGTCGTACCTGTTAGTACCACCCCCGAAAGCTCATTAGAGAGTCATTATGAACCCCTAGGAGACCTATGAGATCATCCTAGTAGCAAGGTTGGTTCGAGAGCAGTACGAGGAGTTTGTCTCACTGCTTTGGGCCAACTGGCTCGCACTGCAGGGATTGTTGCTCGTTACATGGACCAACCTAAAATAGATCGAGATCCTTAGAAGTCATTAGATTCCTTTTGCTTTTATTACTTCTTAGGACCTAAATAAGTGGAAGGTGCATTGATCCCGATTGGTCTACATGAATACATGATGATGCCTCGTTTCTCATCACCCACGTGATCACATATGTGATAATTCTTTTATGATTTATAATTATGATTCAAACCCTTATGAGTATTGACAGGTTGCAGTGAATTTGCTTAATCTTTCTTGGACACTCTTTGATCTTACTTTAGTAGGATTGTGCTCGATTGGTGGGGGTTTGCTCTGAAACAATATAGCTCAAGAGAATTGACGTTTCAAACTATTTTTCTTAACTTTAGCATTCACCACCATGCTTAATTTGGATGTTAATGGTGAAGCTAAGGTAGTAGGTATGCTGCACCATGTGATGGAGAGCTCAAGCGTAGGACTCGGGAGTGGCGACCGGGGTGATGGAGAAGAAGCAAGGCCTGGGGATCTATCGCCAGGCTCTGTCGTGTTAGGGAGGTTTCAATTCAGGAAGAATGTAGATCAAGTCTGTGATGGGAATGTTACACGTAGAGGAGATTAGCACGATCAAAATTGTAGATGGAGAAATGACATTTCAGTCACATAAGGAAAGAAAGGATGGGATGATCTATTTTATAGGAAGGAGGATGATGTCCCGGCGATGAAGCATTGTCAAGTTGAGATAGTAAAATGGAGCTATTAAATACTCTAGATCTATCACTGAGAAGAACGTGGAGAAGTGGAAGAATTCTGTTACAGGTTATGTCATCAGACTCAAGACACACTGGCCTACGCTTCATCGTCATCTAAATCAAATCTGGAAGTGTAAGATGGATTTTGAAATCTTATTGTGTGGAACTGATTATTTCATCATTCATTTTGTAGATCTGGAGGATATGAGGGTGTCTCTAGAAGATGGGTCACTGTTTGTTGTAGGTAAGCCGCTAGTTCTTAAAAAATGACAGATGGGAGAGACACTGGAGAAGGTCAAGCTTATAGAAATCCCTGTCTGGATCCGCATACATGACTTACCGTTGGAGCTCTGGGATGAAGAAGTTTTTAGTATTATTGGTAGTTATCTTGACACTCCCCTAAGGCCAGATAGACTAACGAGGCAGATGAAGAGACTAGAGTTTGTGAGAATTCAGGTCCTTATTCCAGCGACTCCATCATTTCCAAAAGTTGTCGAACTCATCAGTGATAATGGAGTAAAGGATTCAATCAAAATTGAATATGAGTGGCTGCCAATATGCTGTAGGGAGTGCGACACCTTTGGTCACAGGCAAGGTGAATGTATTAATGCTTCACATAACGGCAAGGTGATTAACAATGATAAAGTGCTGGGGGAGGATGAGAAGGACAAGGAGGGTAGAGAGAAGAACTTAAGTGATTCTAAAACTTTCTATGATTGCCCTCGAGATCAAGGAAGTGAAAAAGGTGGATCTACCCTGGAACTTGTGGTTAGTCCTGAAACTCCTAGGGTTACTGACTTGTCAAGGGACATGAGAAATCCTCCTTCCCATGAAGGTGATGGGTGGAGTAAGGCATGCATACGAAGGAAATCTTCTCCTCCTCATAATGCTGCAAAGGTTCCTCAACACCTTGCAACTAGTATTCCAATGTCTCCTAACAGATTTAGATTTCTGGACTTTGGTGATATTCCTGTTGAGCTTGATGGAGGGAAGCCCCCGGAAGGGCCTTCCCCCAATGGTTAGTTCCATTAACATTCTGTCTTGGAATGTTCGTGGTCTGAACAAGCCAGGATGACAATACGTTGTTTACAATACTGTCTTGAAGTAAGAAATTAGTATTTTTGTACTAATTGGGACAAAAATTAGGAGGAAAAAGATTGGTAAGGCGATGAATAATCTGTGAAGAGATTGTAAATGGGTTTGTAATAATGGGAAACACCCCTTGGGTTGTATTGTTATTATGTGGTTAAATGAGGAGGTTGATATCCATGTTATTGATGATTCTGATCAAATGTTGGTCTATGGTGTTAGTAATGCTAGAAAACACTTTGTTTTGATAGTTGTGTATGGTCACAATGCTAAAAGATCAAGAAGAACCCTTTGGGAGGATCTTAGTGGTGTGCTTCGAGTTGTTGGAGATGTGCCAGTTGTCATTGATGGTGATTTTAATTCTGTGAGGTTCTCAACTAAGAAGTGTGGAGGAGATAAGCCCTCGTAGAATGCCATGGTGGAGTTTAATAGTTTCATTGGTAATAACAAGTTGATTGATCTCGTTGGGTCAAAGTTTACTTGGGAGAATAGGAGGAAAGGGGATAAGCTTGTTATGACAAGAATTGACAGAGTCTTACTGAATGATGAGTTTCTTTCTGAATTCCCAAAGATCTGGGGCATTAATTTCTATTCGATTCATAGTGATCACAAACAATTGGTTGTCAAACTAGATGATTCCAAATTCAAGAAATGTACTCCTTTTCATTTTATCAATTCCTGGGTCAAATGTGAAGGGTTCATGGATGTGGTCCAGGAAGCCTGGAATGATGATGTTGAGGGTAATCCGAAGTTTACTCTATGCAGGAAACTTGATAGAGTTAGAGAAGATATATGTAGTTGGAATAAGAAGAATGTTGGAAATCTACATGAAAACAGGAAATGTCTTGAAATAGAAGTTAATAGACCGGTGGAGAAAGTGGAGGGTGATCCCACTAATGTTGAACTTATCCAACAACTTGTTGACAAAAGGAAACTTGCTACTCTGGCTTATGATACCGAAGAGAGTTTATTAAAATAAAAGTCATGTATTCAGTGGTTAAAATTGGGCAATAAGAGCTCTAATTTATTTTATGCTTCTCTCAAGACGATGAGGATTAGGAATACTATCAACTGTGTAAAGGTGAATGAGAAAATCTGCTATGATGAAAAGGTGATAGAAAATGAAATTAATTGTTTTTATAACCACTTATTTAGTAGCAAGATGGATAGGGGTAGAAATATTGAGTTGGAGGGAGGTTTCAAAACGATCTCAGTTGAGCAAAGTGATAGTCTCATTGCTGAAGTCACAAATGAAGAGATTGATGATATTATTAAGCATGCTAAAGGTGAAAAAGCATCGGGCCCCGATGGTTTCAATTACCATTTCTTCAATTCCTGTTGGATTATTGTTAGGAGTGATGTTATTAAGGTTGTCAAGACTTTTTTTGTTGTGGGAAACTCCTAAAAGAAGATAATAGATCATACATTACCCTTATCCCTAAAGTGAAGAATGCAATTGAAGTTAAAGATTGGAGGTCGAACTCTCTTTGTAATGTTGGTTATAAAATTATTTCTAAGATCTTGGCGAATAGAGTTTAGAATGTACTTTCAGGGATTATTGACCCAGCTCAATTTTCTTTCATTAAAGGGGTGTCTATTACTGATGCTACTCTCCTGTTTAATGAGTTGATCAATAATATGATGAGGAGTTATCGAGGTAAAGTGTGTATTAAAATTGATATCAGGAAGGTGTATGACTCTATTTAGTGGGATTATCTAAATAAAGTGCTAATTTCTATGAACTTTCCTATTAAATTTAATGGATGGATTGAGGAAATCTTTTTGTCTGTTAACAGTCATATTCTTATAAATGGGGTGCCATCCAAAAGACTCTATCCTTCAAGGGGTATTAGACAAGGGGATCCATTGGCCCCTTACTTGTTTGTTCTAGCAATGGAAGGCTTGTCTACAATGATTAGGAATGCTGAAGCTAAAGAAAATATTGTTGGGTTCAAAGGGTCACATGATTAGAGTATTACTCACATTTTGTTTGCTGATGATGTTGTCATTTTCACTAATGCATATGACAATAATATTAGATGTGTTCAAAAGTTGATTAAAGAGTTTATGAGAGGCACTCCCTAAGTGCATAAGGTCCATGAGGCCAAGAGGAGATCACTACAAAGGTACATGTACCCCTAGAGACCTCAAGGAAACGACTAAGGAATATAAGGAACCATAATGTTGATAAAATATTAGAAGGGATAAGTGCGCACAAACTCAAGGATTATGATAAAAATCACTTATCTTTTCTTTTTGGCTTTTCATATCTCATCTCAAGTTTGGGTGAGTGGGTTTTTATACGATCTTCTGGGCGGCCAAGCCTCTTTTCATCTCAAAGCAGGGATAATCAAACTTGAAAGGGGTAGTTGTTTCCTTCTCAAGGGAATTGAGGATTTTCTGGCTAGAACTGTCAGGTTAGGGTGGTTGGTCGGGAGTATGGCTCAGTGAAGTCCCCCAGTTTCCAAGGGTTTCATAAGCTTAGGATTGTTACACACACAACATCTTATTGTAAGAATGAGATAAAACTGTATTGTTATGCTTCTTGTTTTACTATTATATGTGTTAGTTGTTCATATATTCCTCTCTAGAAATGGTAGCACTACAACATTTAGCAGGGGAACAAACAAATTCAAGGGAAACTAAACAAAACTATGGCTCATAACAAAATTTCCTTGAAGTATAAATCTTTGCAAAATTAGTTTGGCGGGAACGAGAATATGTACAAGTAAAAATTGAAAATTTGGGATGGAATTGTACCTCTTACACCCATTTATGACTCCTCCCCCAAACTTATCATTCACCCCAACTCAGGGTGTCAAAATTGGAGTTAGATGTATAAACGAGTTTTCTTTATCTCTGCTAATTGGTCTTGGTGGCCCACTTTGACTCGAGGAGCATGTTGGTGTACACTTCGTGTAGTGGGTGGTATTGGTCATATTGCACACCCTCCACCTTTGTGTTCAACATAGCTAGGGCCATTATCCAGGCTAGGAAATAGAAGTCACAATCATTTGACAGAGGCATATGTTGAGGGATTCTGTGGAAAAACCACATCTTCTTGAAGTCCTTTCCTTCTTTATGCTTGTACCCTTTTCCGTGACTTTTCAGCATCCCTACAATTGCCTTGGCACACGTGACTGCCTTTTCTTCTGTAGGTGTCTTTGCAGCAGTCATGGTTGTTCTTTTGTTCAGTGTGAAGGCTGCGTCTGAGCTGTTGTAAAGGACTAGAGTCCTTGTAATGACACTGACTACTAACAAAGTCCAATGACTGTCATGAAGAATAGGCAGGAAGATGTAGTCTGGGAGAGATGTTGCTAGGCATTGTTGTAGGCATTCCTTTTCACCCAACCTTTAATCTTTTAGGATGTCATCCACCAAAAGGAAATAGGCATGCGTATGTCATGTTGTCATTTAGTAGAGCTTGGTATGATGACATGGTATTGACTGAGAGGTATCCTCCTATTTTCAACGTATCTCGGAGGTCATCCTTCAGCATGCAGATTCCATCCCTTTCAAAGATCACCTCTGTTGACGTGTCATCTTCCTTCAAAGATTTCATTATTATATTCAGGGATTCTAGTGGTAGGCTCACGCAGCTCCACCTATCAAAATCTTTGAAGGTTGACACTATTTCCCCAACCGGCCCGTCTGGTTTACTCTCGGGCAGATCATCTTCATCTATCTCTCCTTCTGGATGGCTCGCTAGAGGTTGTTCATCCTTCACTTCTCCCACTTGAGGCTACTCGGGATCATGCTCTGGTTTTCTTTCCGCTCTTCCAGGTGTGTCGGCTGCCCAACCTTCCTTCCAAGTTGTCGCTCTAGCGGGTTTTGTAGGATCATTCCACGGGGTTTTAAGTTCCTCTCTCCATGTTTTCTTTTCAGGGAGGGGGATTTCTTGGTGAAGCCACTGTGGTACTGTGTTTGAAGGAATCACCGTGTCATTTAAGAAGCAACGGTCGTAGATAACCTCCATTGCATAGATATTGTGTAACCCATACAGATCTTCTATGCATTGGTCTTCCAGCGGGACTCCCTTATTGATGGCTTCCATCATTTGTAACACTATAAAGGCACAGTCCCCTATTCCAGCCTTTTCTTGGGGGACCTTTTTGTAGATGGAGAATGGCTTCCACATCCCCTTATGTCTTTTGTCATCTAATTGTATGGCTCTTTGTAGATGTAGTGGCACCTTTAGGATATCCCTTGCTTCCTTGTTTTGTAGATCAGGGAGGTGCTATCCAGTTCAGCTGTGTAGCAGTTGAACACCATTGGTTATATCTTGTATAAGTTGACGACAATCAATGCCCAGTGCTTTACTATCCTTATGGACATGACCACAAATTTTGTTTCTTCCCTGCTCACTGCACGTTGTAGCTCTATCACATCAACAACTTTGTTATTGTCATCGAATAGGAGCCCTGCTAGGTGTGTGGTGTCATTGAACACTGGTTGTACTTTATCAGGGTGTAAGAACTCTTTAAGTAGAGTGGCACACAGTACTTTGAATATCTTCTTATGTACACGTGCTCGTTTTAGGAAAATACCTCTAAAGTGGTCTCTATTAAGCAACCTGTCCTTGTTGTAATAGACAATATCAATTTCAGGTAGGTTGTCATCTACTATGTCTTCCAGGATATGGACATCTATGCATGGTATCCTTGATAATGTAGTCATGTCCATACCCGCCATTTTGCAGAGCACAGGAGGAGCTGCACCTAATTGTACTTCATTGACTAGCGTGCTCTGCTTTCTGACTGGATCGTTTGTGAAGAAAGAGGTGAGCCTACCTTCTTCATCTTCTAAGATGCCGTCTTCCGCTGCCTATGTTTCTGTGGGTGATGATTTTGTGGTAGGAGGCTAAACCCTTATTTCAGTCGGTGTTTGGGTTGTTGCCCTGCCTTCATCCTTTGTGGATATCTCTACAGTTATGTCTTTTGTTGGATTACTCACTTCTGACGGTTGCTCTAGTTCGGCAGTATTGAGTGTGTCTAACGTCATGGACATTTTTCTATCATAGAAAGAATCATCTTGTTCATACTACTCCAATTCTTTCAGGGAGTCATTGCAGATATCCATTCCAAATGTCAGGTCGTCTAAGAATTTGTTGAGATCTCTTATTTCTCCAGATGTGAGATCTTCCATCATGATGCTTTCTGCTCTGGTGATGACGACCTATTTGGGGTCCTCTTATGCGGCCTTATCTTCTTTTGGGATGTTATTTAGATCAAAAGCTTTTGACAACGTATTAGTTTTCCTTGTTTCGTTGTCCTGATGAGTGTCTGACTAGGGTGGTGCTTCCTTTGCATGTGGTTCTTCCATTGGGGAAGTCTTCACATTGGCACTTTCATCTTTCGATGCCACTCTGGCACTGGTTCCTCCCACATCATCATCACATTTGTCTGGTCTCAAAGGGCTCGACGAAGCATGTTATGTTGAAGGGCTTGTTAGATGCTTTGTCTTCTTTCTCTGCCGCCAACCGTCTATTTCTTGGCATTCAACATGTAGCTGTCAGGGTTCTTCATCTAGGCATTGACGATCCTTCTTGAGGTTGACCAACGCTTCCTCGTACCCTTTCCGCATTAGCTCCTTGTCTGCTCTCATGGTGTCCCGCTCCTTCCTGAGGTCTGCCATATGCTCAGTAACAGTCTTTAGAGCCCCCATCAGCATGTTTTGGGTGTTCATTACCCCTTGCATGAACTAGGGAAGAGACTCAGTTCTCTCATTTAAGTTTGTACCTACGTAGTTAGTGTACACAACCTAGAGGTAATATTCAAATTTAATTCGGAAGTTTGTTGCATGTGTTGCCACATGACATCAAACTTATTTCCCAGTACATTAGTGAATGTCTGCGGGCAATGTTGCTGCTACTCCACAGGTGTTCTGGATGCTCTAGGATCCTTCGGTTGTGGAGCCTACTCGCTCCTTGTTGGATTGGCCTACATAGATGGGCTGGAAGTGTTCGTCTGTGGTTGTCTTGGCACTTGTAGGATCACCTCCGGTATCACGGGGTCGAGTACATCCTCGTGGTCCTTACATGCCTGGTTGGTTTCTTGCTCGATCTCAACATGTTGTTCTTTCATTGTAGCTTCAAGACGTGCATGGTTGCCTCCTTCTATGATATCAATTTCAGGCTGGCACCCTTCACTCGTTGTCGTCTCGGCTGGAATGTGTGGCGAGGGCGGGCTCGAGGAGATGGGCTTTTCTGATGTCTTTTTCTTTTTCTTCTTATTGCCAACTTCTTCCTTTCCTATGGATTTCTTATCTCTATCTTTGAATATTTAACTCTTGCTTCTTCATCACCAATTGTAGATGACTAGTCTGCGGTAGTGTGGATGGCCCCCGAGTACATTTTATCAACGTCTTCTTGAGTGGGACACAACTTGTGGGCATCATAATATGCCATTTCTGGAGGGGGAGGAGCATCTTGGAGCAGCTTTGTTTGTAGAAGAGTTTATTTCCTTTCTGCTCCAAGATCCCCTTGTTGATGAGGGACTTTATATCGATCTTTATATTTTGTTTTCTTGTACTTCATCAACAGATCTACATCCATTAAATGATATGCTATCTTTGTAATCTGACCTCCCATGTAGAACTCCTTTGCTTGTTTCGCCTCCCCTCCTACTGTGGCTGATAGCCTTTCGATAAGGATTCTTCATATATTTACAGGGTTCTTATCCGACATTGACCATATTATGAACATATCACCCTTTGTTACACCATCAGTTTCTGACCTTGTCAAGATAGTTTTGGCAGTTATCTTCTGTATCACCCTGATAAAGCATGAGGTGATGAGAGTCTCCTTTAAGTTCTTTGAATTGTGTTCTTACTCTCCCGTCAGCTTTTCCCACATTCTGTGGCTGTTGTACCCGATAGTGTCCTTTTCTCCCGGCACGACGAAGCAGTCATGTGCTTCTTTCATTATTTTGGTGAAAATCGTGTTAAGCATGGCCTCCGTGATCATGTGAGACTTTCCTCCTAGTCTCACTTCCAATTTGACGTCGCCGCCACCCTTTTTGCATTTTTTGTCACTGACTGGGAACTTCTCTAATGACGACATGAATTCTATTGTCAGTTGTGTTAGGGAGGGGGCTACTGATGTGCATAAGGTGCGTAGATTTTCACCTTGCAGGAAGCTAATTGCCCTATCATAGACTCCCATCTTCTTGAAGTTCTTGATGTTCAAGTACCTTGTCGGTTTGAACCCCTTGGTCTGCAATATCCAGTCAAACTGTGACTACTATGTAGGATCTCTTGGCATGAATGCTGGCCTTCGCTGGTCCTCGGCAACGGCGCCAAAAGTTGATCGGCTTCAAAGCAGGGCCAGACTTTGAATTTATAACCCAAAACCTTCAAGGACCCCTACAACTTTATTATGGGGTCGAACACAGGGATGTGGGGACATTTAGGACTCTTAAGATCTCACTCTTAAGTTAGTTAAGCCAATCCAATAGTTGATAAAAGTATGGAGCTAGAACTAGTCTAGCAGGTTGTCATGAAGTAAAATAAAACAAAGAAAACAAAACAAAATTGAGTATGTAGGATTCTATTAATCAAAGAAAAGGAGTTCCTGGCTATGTAACCACAAGTTGGGCAGTCTATGCACCCGTTCTCGGGTGTAGACAACCCTCGAACACCTCAGCAAGCAACATACATCCAAACATAGTACATACTATGGTATTTGTTTTTATGGGTCATCCCACTCGCTTTCGCATAGCGTGACTAAAACCCATCAATGATGTGAAACCTCTCTCAAGGATGACAAATCAACACCCTAAAATATTCTAGATACCCTCTCAGCTCTAGAATATTCTAGATATTCTCTCATGTTTAGAATACTATGAGATGCTAGGAATGGGTGTAATCTGGGCAGAACTAGGTAGTGGGCCCGGCCGTGTCCAGGTCTACAGTTCTGCACAGATCACCTTGAATCGTCCTCCTTTCAGATTCCAATTCAATCTACCTTCTCTTATCTATTTCTATAATGAATCTCTCAATATAGGCAAAAATAGAAGTTCAAGAAAGAAAGAGATCAACCAAACTAGCAATCATAACCACAAAGAGAAGCAGAAAACGTACTAGATCTGAAATAAAACTGCTTGCTTAAGGTAAGAGTACATAAACATGCCCAAAACGGGATACATAGCCAAGAAGGAGCTCAACTAGCCATGATCAAGCATAGTTGACACTGAATAAGGATAGAAGAACATCATGTGTATAGAAACAAAGGAGAATAGTAAAAGAAAGGAGAAGAAGAAGAGATTTAGCCCATAGAGGAGAGGTGGATCTCACTCCTTAGCCTCTGTATAGGCTGAATCTCGTCTTTGGGTCATCCTCCTTGGTCTTCTGGACTCCTTGGCCTCCTTTCTCTTTGATTCTGCCCCGAACAATAGCTTGGTGGATGTATGGAGGTGGAAGATGGATGGAAATGGTAGGATATGGTGAATGATGGTGGAACATGGTGGCAGATGGAAGTAAACTGGAGGTATGGATGTAGGATGAGTACTTCAGCCCTTTCAGACCTTAGAACTCTCCCACGAGACTCTGGGAACCAAGAATGTGTGGAACCACAATGTGGAACCAGAAAAATCTCTAAACCCCTCTCCAAGTCACAGGGGGTGAGTATTTATAGACAAAGGTGGAAGATGGTCACAACACCTTCCTCGGTCGCGGCCCTGGTCTCAGCCCGACTGTGCCAGGCTGGGCATGGTCGTGCTAGGGTTGTGGTTGAGGCAGACCATTCAGTTGAGGTAGATGCCTCATCCGAGATAGACCCCACAGTCGAGGTGGTCATGCCACGGTCGCAGTTGTGCCACAGTCGAGGTTGTCGTGCCGCGGTCGCGCTCATGTCGCGGTCAAGGTGGTTGTGTCGTGGTCGCGATCGCGTTGGGGTACCACGGTCGCGGCCTTGTCCTCGGCCCGACTGTGCCAAGCTGGGCCCGGTCGTGCCGAGTGTCGGTCGACACAACATCTTGGCTGCAGTTGTGGCATTGTCTTCTTGGCCACAGTCGCGACATTGTCTTCTTGGCCACAGTCGCGATATCCTTGTGGTCACGGTCATGACATCATAGACCAAACCCACCCCCACGGGGGGGGGGGGGGGTTATTACTAGTGGTCGATGGGCCTACGCCGATGAGCCTTCTGATTGGTGAGGATACATCATGATAAAGGACTAGACATCAAAAATAGGGTCCAAAATATCAAAAGTTTCTTGGACTCGCTATTCGGTTAGCAGGACCACATTCTCCTAAGTTGGTTCACATAGTTTGATTCTTAGTCCACCGTGGTCGTGACGGATGGAGGTCTAGCTACTGCAAAAACCATGTGTTCAGGAGAAATCTTGGAGAATAGATGTCTCTTTAGGTTCAGTGCCTACAAGTCCCAAAATTAGCTAGTTGAGCAACACTATCTAGCAAAAGATATAAATTACTAAAAGATAAGGATCTAGGGTTATTTTGGACATATTGAGGCTATAATGACACAAAATTATAAATAAATACTTAGCATAGATGCCTAAATATGGGTGTTATCAACCACCTCAAGCTTAAACCTTTGCTTGTCCTCAAGCAAGACAATGCTCAAAGAACAAAAAGATAACATCCAAAAAAAAAATTATCCCTCAAAGCATTTTATTCCTTCTCATTAAGATGACACCGAAACTCTATACAATGCAGATAAAAAGAAAAGGACTATCTAATACTATGGTAATCTATCTTTACAGACTCACTAACTTTACTATGTAGTCTACTTCTATCTTCAAAAATTTTGAGATTCCTCTCCTTCCAGATTTCATGGATCCCTAAGAAGAGGGTAGTTCTGCTATTAGTATCATTAATCAACATAGCATTCTCCAGAGAGTTTGGGACCTGACAAATAATGCCATCTGCATATATTGTCCTCCAAAAATTGTGACTGAATTCACATTCAAAGAAAATGTGACCTTCATCCTCCTCACTCATCCAGCACAAACAACACATAGATGCAAGGTAGAATCCTCTATATTTGAGCTTCTTCTACGTAAGCAACTTCACATTAATGAACCTCCATATAGTTTTCAAACAAGCCTGTGGGCATTTAGTACTCCAGAGCCATATGAACCAATTAACCTTCATCTTCTTACCTCTAAGAATTTCCAAGAAATCCTTCATCTTCGACATAGCATACCCATATGCAATGCCCCCTACTTTTATCAAAAAATCACCCAAAGTTGGGCCATTCATTTTACTCATATCTAATTTTAGTTTTTTAAAGTTATACAACCAACTTGAAGAGTGATATGACTAGCCTACGTGTATTTGTCCTTTGGTCATAATGGATGTATAATGTACAATGACAACATTTTTATGGAATTGTATTCCATTTTCACGAATTTTTAAAATATGTGAGATGGATTACATGTACTTAAAATATTGGGAACAAACATGAACATACAAAGTGAGGATATTTTCTACAATAATTGATCCCATGAACGATTGAGCCTTTATGGCCCTTATATAACTAACGAATGAGCTCCATATAGAGAGTTGTCTATGCAATTTAATGATTTAAGGATATATATGATATTTACACCTCTTTCTAATGATTGACATATATATATATTGTTAATTCCACCTTGGATAAAATCTATACCATGTGGTTACCTACCCGAATGTCCCTTCTATATGAGATGTCACATGTGTTAGATTGACTAAATTAGAACATTGCCAAAAAAATATTTAATGCAACTTAAACCTCTATTAGACTTTTATAATCCCTTACATGTATTCCTTTCATAGCTCCACAAGTCGTACTTTACTCCTTAATCGAGATGGTATCACAGCTACTATATTTCTATTGGTTGAAGTGGCAAATCTTGTTGTTGCATTCTTCTTTGTATTTCATTTTTCCTCATTTTGTCACAAGGTGATGTAACGACAGATGCGTGATGAGTGGATGCATATCACAAACATTGGGCAATGACCGAGTACCGAGAACTTATATCAAAATATCAATGTTGTCAATTTTAAATGTTTTATCACACAACATTCACTCATAAATCTACAAGATAAGTTGTAGAAAATTCTTGTATCACCTCAAGGATTACATGAATGAACTGATAATTCCTAATAGATTTAGTTCAACTCTCAATCTGAACATGGAATATTGGTTACTCTATATGCATAATACAAGTAAAATAAAAATAAATCTAAATAACAAATGATGTGACATTAGAGTAAAAGACATCTGGATCAACTTTTTTCTACCATCTTGATCACACTACTCATATCAACTATCACAAACTAAGTATTTATTGATTGAGCGATTGTCAATGTAGATATACACAACCTAGTCTCAAATTTTGGCAAATCTTGCATACTTAAGTCGGTAGTGTCTCTATCCAAGCTAGCTATCTATTTGTTGAGTTATCACATCACTTTCAAATAATTTGAGAAAATGAACCACTCTTGAATTCTGATCAGATCTCCTCTTTCTAGGGTTCATTGATACATAATTACTCTTGTATTCATTTTAACGAGATGTTAGATCTAAAAAGAAAATTAGTAGGAGAAATCAATTGAAATCTACATAATATGGTAACGAAAATGAATGAGCAGCATGATCAAGGGGTATATACCCCTATCTAGAGATAATACTATCCGTTCATGACTAAGTCAAAAGTATAAAGCTCAAAGGAGGATCTAACTCCAATTGCTGTTACTGAAGGAAAAAGACTAGGGAAAAAGGAGTGTATGTGGAGAGGAACATTAATCCCTGAAGCATAACCAATGTAATAAGTCCTCTGAACTATGAACTTCTATTGTGGGTCTTCTATCTACAAAAACAATAAATCTTAAACAAGGCAATATATGGGTGGTGAGGTAGTCAATGGCTAAATGTACATGATGTATCAAAATAAAAAAATGTTATAGGTGGAAAATGGATGACATAGATTTATGGGGAGTGAGAATAGGCACAAAGTGTGAAAAGGTGTGAACCAAAAGAATGAAGGTGAGTGGTTATAAGTATAGGTAGGTAGATTAAGTGGGGTTATATAATTTCTTTTTGGAATTTGGGAGGAGTACACTCAAGGGAAGGAAGCATATGATATGTATAGTTGATAACAATTTATGACTTCATCATTACTCTAGAAGAATGATGGAAATCTAGATTTTGTATTTGATCAGATGGAATCCATTTGGATGATTTAGGGTTGGTTTGAAATAGTTACTTTATGTATTCTCCTTGATTGATATCGATTAGTTAGATGTATTTTAAGGACAAGAAACTTGTATATTTTTGAAGTCAGTCTCTGGTGAACTTATCCAACTTCATTCCATGGAATAGTCAAAGTCTCAGGAGGACTATCTGATCATGAAAGAACCCATACAATTTGATGTTTATGCGTGTTTTTGCTTTATAGATTGAAAAGCAAGGTCTTGTATCTTAGGTCTTTACTTTGATTGTAGATGGACCTATTTGTATAGATCTTTGTTGGTGTAATACTTTGGTTAAATGCTCGATGGAGGCGTTGGAACAAAAGGATATGATGCCATGAAATCATTCCCAAATTATACTGGAATTGGTGGAATATTATGTTTTTGTTGATTTCCTGCAATGACGTAGAGAATATTACCAAATATATGATAATAACATGTATTTCTTAGTACTCTAATAAAAATTAAGGCTATAGAATAAAAAGCATCCAAAAATGGGTGTTATCAACCACTACACAAATAAGATGTTTCTTGTCTTAAAGTAAAGAAATCAATTAAGATGTGAATCATAATGTTTTCCTTGTTCCCTAAACAAGGATTGTGAAAGAACTTCTAAGGTTTATATAGAAGGAAATCTCAATTCTCTTATACCTTTTAAACTCTTTCTGGTTGCTTATGAGTGATAAAATTGTCAAGCATACTTTAGTAATCTCTTCTCTATATCAATATACTTAAACTTGACTTATCATCTCACATGTTGGCACGTCTCGAATTTGATCATATAAGTGTCGACTCTTTCTAGTATATGTTAATGTCTTTCTCAAAATGTAAGTAAAGATTGGATTTTGAAACCTATGGTTTTCCACTGGGTATGCAAATCGATGTTTCATATAGTTAATTAGCCATTTGGATGAAAGCAATTGTATCCCTTGAACAAAGGCACATTCCATGATTAGTCTTTGTCTAAGAGCTTATAATGTTATGGCTTTGTGTGAAGGGTGTTAGACCTGCCTAATTTTGATTTTCAATCACATTTAGCTCCCCAAAATTCATAATCATATGATTTCATCTATGGAATCATTAGGAGTAGGGAAATAAGGAGATTAAATTAACCATTAAGAACACTTTAACATTCATGCTCTAAAGGACAAGCAAGTTATGAAATTTAATAAGTAGACTTTAAGTGATGTGGTATTGACCTCTCTTTCCCATAAAATAGGACATTACATAGTCCAAAAAGTCCGATTTGTCAAAATTTTAACAAAATTTTTAGTTAGACAAAGAGGAACAAAATGGGATAGTTAATATCATTATTGATTACTAACTGTCAGTTTTTGCATAAAAAGACAGACAAAATGAAATGATACTACTTTAAATTAGAATAAAAGGCCATAGAATTCCATAAATATATTAGAATATGAAAATGATCAGGTTATAAATGTTTTTGGTGGCTCACTCTTTGCTTTCCTCTCCACACCTCATCCACCTACTTGTCCTGGAGTAAAAAGGAGAGAAAGAATAGTAAAGCGTAAGTTAGCTATGTAGGATTCATGTCTCTAGATCTTGGTGAGTGCACGACATCTTAGAAATACTCACCCTAACACTGATGTTATCTAGGCAACTTATTTGGTCTGAATTTGTGACACATGGAGAATATCCATCACATAGTGTAAAAGCCACATTTGTTGATTTGACCTTTTATTGTGGAGCGTTTTGGTCAAATTTGAAGGAATTCGAATAGAGAGGAAGCAAATTTGCATACAAGAACAAATATGATCTTTCACGATAGCTCAATTACTTAGTTATCTTGATTGTTCATTCCAACACATGTATATATAGCTTGACCTTTGTACAAGTTAGAGTTGCTTTTGTTTATAAATATCTTCTTTTGTGGATAGCAGAGTAGGAGGCTCCAATTCTCTTGGCGACTTTTAGAGATAGTTAGTAGTGTGATGTGAACAAGGCTAGCTTTTTACAAGAAATAAAGTGAGCCATTTGGGCCCAGTGTTTCTGGTCACTAGTACACAAGTGGCCTTTAATTTTGGTTAATTAAGGCCTATGTCATTAGTTTCAAGGCAATGCTAAGGTGGACAATAGTGTTGATCGAGGACTACAACATAAGATTAGGGATGAAGGAGAAACTAACATAGCAAGACAACAACGATTCCAAAAATCAACACTTAGGATAACAAAAACCAACATAAAGAACTTGCATGCCCAAAAATTTTCTGAATAGGACTTGCATTCCCAAACAATTTTTGAATAGGGGATCTGTTACATCAGTTTTAATTGAAATACCAGCATGATAAAGTCATTATGACGTTGATTTTTTGCAAAATTGATATAGTAAATGTTGAATGTTAGATTGTTAAAATTGATTAGTGTCATCAGGTCTCTGTAGAAACTGACATCAAATATGTCCAACGTTGGTATCAAGGCAAAAAATGACATAGTAGGAAAATTAGCTGATAAGATAGTTTGGTAACATTATTTTTTCTACAAAACTGACGTCACAATATTACAACATCATTTTTTTATAATAACCGATTTAATATGTTTTTTTAGTAAGTCTCCAAACTTACTGTCGACTGTTCAATAAATGTGAAACCTATTGTTCTAATAAATGTTAGGTTCTAGCATGTGTTCATCTTAACAACAGACAATTTTGAGCCTATAATACTTGTAATAACAATCACATATACAAACATCCACCCCACATCTTCAATTTCCCATTGTATTCATATACATATCCCCAATATACACTTATTCTTGCACACACATTTATAATTCACATGTACATTCACAATCACATTTGCATTCACATCTTCAGTTGCCCAACTAGAATTCAAATCAAAATCCAAAGTCACTTTCATTCATTATAATTTCAATTCAAAACATTGGATTTCCTTATGATCCGTCACACATATATGTATACAAAAGATCAAAAAGTGGGTTCGGTCGACCTACAACTAGATTTTGTTTAATATCATCAATCCTAATCCAACTCAAAATCAACTTCTATAACAAAGCACTTTGCCCACAATTCCTGTAACTTATATATCACCTTGCACATAAGTCCGCTGTGTGATAAATACTTGCAAAAATAATTTACCATAAATTAATATTTATATAAAGTATGTACAAATTAGATTACAATTGTGATTAAAGTGTATGTTATCTATTGCATATTCTGAATGTCCTATGACACTATTTTGACAATGACATCCATATACGTCATCACATAATATTTGTATTCCCAACCATTATCTAATGCAGGGAGATACAAATTCATAGTTATATAAGAGGTTGTTAAATAAAAATAATCATAGTTGGTGGTAGATTTGAAGTCATAAAAACTACATGAACACTCCTCCAGAATATTGTTTGCTTTTGTCTATCTTTAACTCTTCCTTCCTCACAAAGTGCTTTTATTTCTCTATAAGTTTAACATATGGATGTTTCATGATTAAGTCGTTATATAATGATGCAGACATTAATGTTGATGGATTAAAATATATACTTACATTATAATTGGTAATTACAGTTGTTGTCCCTTACTGTCATTTTTCTACCCAACATGTTAAGAAATACACAATCAAAATGCTTGAGATGGTCATCAATTATTCCCAACGTCTATTTCTGAACAAATAATAAGGAAAAATAAATAAATTTCATATGAATAGGGTAATTCATAAGTTAGAAATACAAACAAAGAAATTGAAACTTATCCAACATTAAAAGAGACAAATTCATTTCCTTTCCCACAATAAAAAATACCTAAATGATAATCAAATATAACTGTTTGTTCACTATCTACATTGCTAATCAGTGATGAAGTAAGGAATGCCACATTGACTAATTCACAATCTTTAGTATCGATATATAAGTATCTATATAAAATAATATGTAACAATTTAAATGTATAGAAAAATAATTCAAAATATATATCCACATAGAGAAAGATATTTAACCATAAGATCTCATCGTATCCAAACTTCTATTAGGAAGGTATTTAGCGATTCATACTCAAACATCTCATCAAAATCTTGAATGGATACATAAATTTCATGATCTTATCCTATAACGTCCTCAGACATATGGATCAACATATTTAACCCTTGTAGAATACTCTCTAACCATTAACATAAGACCTAACACCGATGACCTAGTGAGCTGAATAGAACCTACAAAATCAGAATAGGTGGAAGAAACTTTAGAGGAGGAACCATAGTGAACTTATTAGGTATTGGGGTATGTTAATATTCTAATATCAACTGAAAACATCTATGTAGACAAATAAAAGATTCCTAAAAATACAAATGCAGTATACATTTTCATATCTTCCCATAGACAATCCAGTCATTGGGCCACCCAATCATATTACCTTATGCTTCTCCTATTTTTTTGCATTTGGAATGAGGTATCGGCAATAGTGTCTCTTCCATTAATGGATAGACAATCTAGGGTGACACAAAAACCTCATAATTTTCCATTATAGTACAATACAATGTCCTATCACCGCATGACAAAACCTTGCCCTCAACCATGACATAGAATACATGATCACTAATTGCAAGACAACATTTTCTAGCCACCTACAATTTTATGTAATATCATAAATGCCAGTAAAAAAACATATATTTTATTGAATTGACAAACTATTATATCACAAACAGACTTACATTATCTGATGGGGCCTTGCGGTGGGTCCATGGGAATATTCCCAATACCCTCATGTACTAGTCAGAAGAGTGGCGTACGACAATCTGGGTAGATTGAGATTGAGATGGCTGAAAATATTGCATTGCTTCTTATATTATTTGTTTTATTAGCTCATCTATCTCCTCATGGGACATACTACCACTCTTGGTAGATATGTGTGGCCATTATGATGAGCCAAAATATTCTTTTAGCCGGACACCAAACCCTACATCCCTTACACAGCTAGGATGCTCTTGAGTATCAAAAGCAACTGTCAACTCATTATTTTGGCCCCAGGGACAAACTTGCCTTCTTTTGTTTTCTCATGGAACTCCCTCTAATCATCATCAATGGAAATAATTAGTAAAACTGAAATATTAGAATGAAAATAAACAAGTATTGTGAGAGTTGAACTTTATCATTTTAATCCACCTCAATGGTTGTAGGATTGAGAATTTTCCCTCAGTTGTTTCTTCTAGCCTTTATCTACTCCTCATGTCAGAGTAGCGGACATGTATTTGGATTTGTACATGGATCTTCCCCAGGTGATTGCACTTTTTTCATGTGTTGGCGTCAAAAGACATAACCACCGGGACCCAACTAATGGTCGTGTACATTCTTTGCATGCCTTTATTTTTTAGCCTCATGTGTAGTCTGGTTTATCAAAAGTATATGTTAATTAATTTATATCATGAGCTCATATTATTAATTGTAAGTGTATATTAAATTAAATGATAGCTTAAAATCATTATAGCACAAACTCCTTCCATACAACATCATCAAGATACCCATATTTCTCAGTGGCAACCTTCTTCCTTTTGTATCTATTTATGCATTCTCTATTCAGATTAGTCCAAAATTCCTCCAAATCTTCCGATACCATTGTAGCACATGTTTACGATGGGCATCTTCATCTAGGTAAAAAATGCCTTAAAAAGCAGTTTTACTATTTTAGAAATGAGAAATGAAAAGAATAAATTAAGAAACTTAGAATAAATGCATATAACTTATAGACATATACTTCTAGATGAGAGATTTATTGGAAGCATCACATTTATGTCAAGATTCAATGACTATTGGCACTTTATTATGAGCAGTAGCCCCTAAATAGTGTCTAAAACCACTATGATTCTTCCCTATAGGAATTTGTTAGCATCAAAATAATTGGACAAATTTTGACCTTTGGCCCTAGGCACCATTAACATGTGGATGAGCGTGATTCCTCTACTATATGTGGAAGTAGATTCAACATAAGACTAAACAAAAACCTCCTGAACATCCTTCTATGCCTCCTCATGGTGTTCAACATCCTCACTGTGCTCAACCTCCTCATGGTGTTGAACATCCACGTGGTCCAAAGTCATGCTATAATAATCTAGAAAATATAAAATAAATACTAAGTCTTAGAAACATGCACATCTAGCATATAAACCACATATAAATGAATTATAAACATGCACAATATTTAGCATCTAAAGACTATATTGTTTAAATTATGAAAGGTATGCCTCTATTGTTGGTCAGATCACTTGTCAATTTCAATTCCTTCTATATGATCTTGATGCATACAATATTCATTAGATTTAACTTCAACATTTACACTTGGAAATCCCACTAAATCATACTTGTCATAGTATTCTCCTTAATTTATAGGATATGTAATCACCTGTGTTTTCTCATGAAGAACGGGAAATAATTTTTCATTTGCAGGGACATTGATATAGAATACTCGCTTCTCTT
Organism: Alisma plantago-aquatica; assembly: GCA_963693085.1. NCBI lineage: Eukaryota > Viridiplantae > Streptophyta > Magnoliopsida > Alismatales > Alismataceae > Alisma > Alisma plantago-aquatica. The sequence goes on along the minus strand of OY856410.1, from coordinate 1,223,606,292 downwards.
GTAGTTCTATGATGAATGGATCATCCTTCTTGCCAATATTTTTAATATTTACTAATGTGAAATTCAACTCATCCACATGAACTCCTTTATTGTAATCAACCCAATGGCACCTGAAGATGAGAACTCTTAACTCTGTGTAGTCAAATTCCCATATATCTTCAATGACATAGTATAATACATCTTACCTACTTGGGTATTCTTATCTTTCATACTAGAAAAATACAATGATGATGCTTGAAGGATGACCCCACTATTTTGGATGACACTCATATTATCTTGAGCTTTATGCAGTATGAAAATCCATTTATGTCAAATCCTTCATGTGACATACATCTATTTTTGGTTTAAAGGTGACATTTGATATTCTCAGAAACATCATTTGGTGTTTAAGATAGTTAAAAGAAAACTTTATTTTCAAACCACCTAATAAATATTTGATTATTCTTTCTAGCAAGCCACATTGAAGTGGCCATATGATATGCTCTCTTGATAAAATTCGTGTGTGTGGTGATATAAATATCTACTTTATTGGTATCATGTAAAATGTACAAGTGTGCATGTTTTCAAAACTCACAACTAATTCCTTTCACTTGTGATCCTAAAATCTTTTTGCCTAAAGAAGTTTTAACGTGATGAGATTTTACATCCGTAGGAGTCTTAATTTAAGTACGAAAATTATTACAGAAGCCCATCACCTTCCTAGCCACATAACCCTCAATAATACTACCTTCAAGCTGACAAAAGATTGAACATAACCTTTAAAAAGACTCATATATTGTTCAAAATGATTCATCCAATACAAGAAAACTAGAGCCATTATATTCACTTCCATAATCAAATAGACAATAAGGTGTACCATGATATAAAAGAACGAAGGAGAAAAATATATCTCAAGCTGGCACAAGTCAATGACAACTTCTCTTTGCAACTTATTAAGATTCTCATCATCTATAAGTTTTCTGCATAGAGTGTTGAAGAAGAAATAAAGCCTGGTCATTGTAAACCTTACATCCTTCAGCAACATAGATCAAATAACCACATGTAAAAGTTGTAGCATTAGAATGTGACAATCATGCGATTTAAGACTTATTAGTAACAGGTCCTTCATTGATACTAATGGACAAGTATTTGAAGAGTATCCCTGTGATACTTTAACATTAAGCAAGTGATACTAAAATATATTTATCATGTTTAGACAAAGTATAACAAGCATGAGGTAAATATGTTTGGCGAGCTTTGATAAATCCTACTGATAATTATTTCCTTATACCCATTTCACATAGGTTCATACTGGGTTTGATGCCATCTTTAGTCTTGCCTAGTATATTCAATAGATTACTAATGGTATACATGACCTCTATACAATGCCTATATGTCAAAGAACTCCAATAAGGAAGATCCTATAACATTGATCTCTTCTTGAATAAAGATTTTTCACACGTGGACGTAGTAGATGGTCTCTTACCAAATTCCTTGAAAGTGCATCTTACTCTTTCATAAACATTCTCCACTGATATAGGTTGAGGGGCACTCTGTTCCCTAGTTGATCTAGTAAATGCTTTGATGCAACCTTTGGTAAGGATGCACTTTTGAAATAAACCTTCAAAGATCAAGATATAAAGTCTTGCCTCCATATTTATTCATATTCAACCAATATTTTACTCAATATAGGACACGTTTTGGTTCCTTTTATGTCGTATCTAGATAAATTTCTATGTGATAAGTCATTAATCATGCAAACACAACATAGCATGCAAATTTAAGGTTCCTCTACGTGAAGCATCATAAGTCATAATGCTTTCTTCCTGAAGTTTCTTCAAGCCATCAACTAGAGGTTCAAGGTAAACATCAATATCATTGCTAGGTTATTTTGGCCCTGATATCAATATGGACAACATAACATGCTTGTTTTTCATACACAACGAAGAAGGAAGATTTAATATAAATACCATAATAGGTCAATGCTATGTTTGCTTCTTAATGAAGCGTATGTATTCATCCCATCTGTACAAAGAACAAGTCTTAAATTCTTGAGTTCTCCACCAAATTATTGGTACATAAAATCAATTTCTTTAATTGTGGAGAATTAAAATATGTCATAGGAACCCATCACTTTTTGTCTTTGCCTATACATGACAAGATAAATTCTACGCATCTGCCAAATTAGCAAATAAGAGCTAAAGTTGTGATATTATAGGTCATTATCACATCACCTTAGCAGGAGAGCCACTGTTCGTCTCACTGGAAGTCATCATTTTGTATTTTGACATCTCACATTTTGGACAATCTTTCAAATTGATATAGTCTTTTTGAAATAACACACGGTCATTTGGGCATGCATGTGTCTTGATAGCTTCTATTCCCATTGGGCACAATATTTGTTTTTTTCCATAAGGCAAGATTGGAAGCTTGTTCCTTTTAGAAAGAATTTCTTTCAACAAATACAATGGAGACATAGAACTTTTGTTGTTGCACCTATTGTTAGCCTTTAGGATATACAATCTCAACACAACACTCATCCTCATAAACTCAATACAAACTAAGTATAACGATTTCTCAACATTAAGTACAATTTTTATAAATAAGGAATGGAGATCCGTAAAACTTACTACACAAATATCTAGAATCGCACCAACCATGTCGTTTGGAATTTGCTCATTCACATCAACATCATTTGGTCATTTCCTCTTCCACACAGTTTATAGTACCACATCTTAGTGATCCCATAGTAGGAATCTCTCCATGAAAGTACCATTCTATATAGACTTGTATAGTTTCATTGCAATAACATTCCTTTTAAGTTCATAAATAGTGTCACCCTTCAAGTTGTTATTGTAATTCCTACATTAGCAATACAAATATCTTTAGGTTGTATCCTATGCTTCTAAAATACTCATTGCAACATTTTTTAGTGAACATCCAACTTTGATCCATTCATACCCTCACCTGAAGTTTCACTAAGAATTTTTAATAAAATATTGTTTGATTGAGTCCAAATTAGTTTTTCAATAGTATTTAACATTCATATTGATGAATGTTTACCATCTATCCCATTGTTGAACACTTAATCTCACTAGTAAGTGTATAATATATGTTTAGATTTTAAGTATTTTTGACAATATTTCCAGAAAACTCTATAAGTATGCCAATGTGGATGGGAAAAATTCCCACCTATATATTTACACAGAGAACAAATGGAGAAATGATTGTTGAAATATTTTTTAAAACCAAATACACATTATACACTTACATCTTAGTGAGATTAAGTGTTAAAGAATAGTTCCAAACTAGAAACTATCCAACACTTACTCCCGATGAGTAAATTTTAGATGGGTTTTTGGCTAAAATGAGAAATGTTCTTTAGCATTTGATGAATTTGTAAACCTATCCAATTCTTGAAATCTTAATTTCAGTAGTAAGTATATATGTGTTTTTGGATTCAAGAATATTTCAACATTATTTTCCCACATTTCTCTAATTACACTGATGTAGATGGGAAAATTCCTACCTACATATGTACCCAGAGAACAAAGGGGAAACGAGTGTCAAAATATTTTGAAAAAGCAAAAAAATATTATATACTTAGATTCTAGTGAGATTTAGTGTTTAAGAATAGTCCCAAATCAGAGACTATCTAAGATTTACTTGTAAAGAGTAAATTTTGATGGGTTTCTAGACCAACATAACAAATCTATTTAGGGATTAGGGTTTAGGATTTAGGAGTAAGGGGGTTTAGGGATTAGGGTTCAGGGTTTAGAGTTAGGTAAATGCATGGATATCAATTTTAGTATAATCAAGTAAATGTAATTTAGATAAATTCATATCAAATCAGTGTATTAATTCTTAGGTGTGATTATTTGTCTAAATCAATTTGAACAATTAATACACCCATATACATGCATTTTCAATCAACCCAACATAGATAATAATCTAGAATTGCATCATAAACTATAGAATCTAGACAAATCAAACAAGTAATTAGACATGCATTGTCAAATGTAATTAGATAAAACAAGACATTCTACATGAGTTCTAAATTTACAAAAAATTAAATTCAAAGTCAATGTAAAAAATGAATCAAACAAACAATTATATAAGTAACAGGGTGTGCCAAAATAGAAATAAAGAAAAATCGTAAACAAAGCAAAAAATACAAAAAATATAGAAATATAGAGAAACTGACCAGCTTTAGGTCATAGAAGAGGGAGGAGGCCTTAGGGTGAATCATAATAACGGAGGCCTAACAGAAGTGACTGGAAAGAAGAAGCAGTAGCGAAAACAATAGTCGATAGAGACAACAAAGGATGCTACAATTGACAACAATAATAGAGGAGGTAGTAGTTGGCAGTTGCAATGGTGGTATCAAGCAACATTGGCGTCGGGGGGAGTACGAGATGAGGGCTCAACAATGTCGTTGGGAGTCAGGGATGAAGCTCAGGGTGGGGGAATCATCGGGGGAAGAAGAAAGGAATTTTAATAGAATGGAAAGATTGAGAGAATGATGGAAGAAAATTACGAGTGCTATTAGCAGACCTACAATGTTGGTTAACAGGAAAAAATTGGAGACATAGCCAAAATGAAAACTGAGTTTTTGGCCTGATGTAGGTTTCATTTGGAAATTAACATAAGAATGAAGGTTGATGACATCTGTTTCAGTCCCAAAACCGATGTAACAATGAAGATTTATTTCTAGATGAACATAACAATTTGATATCAATTCACCTGACATAAAAGATTAGTTCAAGGAAGTATTATAATTAAATAACCAGACATTCTGCATCAATTTAGACTATGAAACTGGTGTAGAAGGTAACTGAAAGGAGAAATTATATTGGAGGGAGCAATTATATTTATAAAAACCTAACACATTAGTTTACCTTTGAAATTGACATAGGAGGCTAATGCATAGGGAAGAAACATTTCAAGGGGAGAATCACATGAACATTAAAACGTAACTTTATCTAAAACTGATGTGATATTTTTTTGTCCCAAAATTTGTCGAGAAAATGAATATATCGGGCTATATGTTATGTCAGTTTCCCCTTAACCGACACGAAACATAAGAGATACCCAAAATTTTCTTTCAACAACCACACTTTTTTTTATTGTGATACTTACATTTCTTAGACTGATGTTGTAGTCCTTTTGTGTCAATCTTATATGAGACAAATGTCACAACTATTGACACCATGGGAAAAAGCTAGTATCGGGTTTAACTTATAGAATGTCAACATGAAATGTGGTGTTTCCTAAGAAGGTGATATTCATAACCAAAAGTTGTCAATTAAATCTACACTCATTTATTGAATAGAAGCATAGTTATAAACATGTATATATCCCTTTGCACTTAGGAAGATTCTCAATTCATCTAGAAGAATGGAAACATAACTAATAAAAAAGATATTTTTTATTTTTACCTTTTTAATACAAAAGACACCACAGATGATTTTTAGCATCGATAATCTCTAGTGGAAAATTTTGTTTCACTTGGTAACGATGACATTGTATATGTGTTAAGGAAATTCTATAATGGATGTCTTGGAATTAGAGAGATAAAATTTGCTTTTGTAGTTGATACCTCATTTCTCCTCTTAAAGGTTGTTACTATTAGGTATGTAGAGGCTATAAGGACTGAGTATGAAGTATCATATGAATAAACTTCAATTGTTTGACAAATCTTCGGAAATACATCAGTTTTAGGGTTGTCCTCATAGTTGATGATCAAGATAGAATGCTCAAATGTTGATGACTTGGTACCAACTTGAGAACTCAAGACTATTGCAAGTGTAGTGTTGGAAGATGCATCTCTGACTGGATATGAGCTCTTGTCAACCAGTATCGAGGGAAGTTCATACATCATTGATTGTAACTTGCATTTATTATGCGTGCATCATATTTGGATTGGACGTCATATTCAATTGGGGCATCAACAATCAACTCAACTTCAATAAATTTTGTTTTAGGGAATAGTTTGTTGAGTTCTTGAGACTTTACCATTAATGAAGATAGGCAGATGTATGATCTTTGGGAACATGAGTGAGGCAACCATGAATAGTTGTTTCATCTACACTAAATTGAGTAGTTTTTTAGATGATAATGGAGGAAAAGGCTTTGTCTATACATGAAGTGACTTTTACGAAGCATGTAAAATACTATTTATAGAAGCATTGACTTACTTTCTAGAAATTTTGTGGTTGGATACTATTTATGAAACCTAGGGATGGGCACTTCAATGCCTTTACCACTGTCTAGGCAGTGGGATTGGGATTGGGGTAAGAATGGTTATGTGACAGTTGGTATTAGAGCCTACACACTCTCATATAGATTAAGTAAATAACATCTCGAGTCCCCTGAACCAGGAAACCCTAAAGTCCATGATGATGAAAATTGAGGTGTCTAGGCTCGAGGTTCTGGCATAATTCCTCCTATCCGTCTTCACAGTGGCTGAGGTTCTCTACTCGACCTGGCCTTAATTGATTCAGAACTGGACCTAAAGGTTCTTCGTTGAAACCCTAGAGAGTCTTCTAATTATCTTCTCTTCTCTCTAAGGATTACATAGAGACCACCTATTAGTTTGAAATAGGGTGACTCCTCGTCTCTTCCTCTGCTCGGTATCATGACTGCATATGCACTCTCCCTATTTTCAAGTAGTATGGGAATCAACACAATTTTGAAATAAATTTTGAAACTATATAGATAAATATCCTATAATCTGATATACTCTTAACTCGACCTATGTGATTAAAGGACTCATAAATGGATGTACCTTGTAGATGGCCCCACAAACCCATAGTCAAAGAGCAAGACCCTCTGGAACCAATAATGATTGAGAAGGGAAGATTGATAAAAGGAAGACTGAGAAGAAAAGACATGAAGAAAGGGAAAAGACAATTCAGAATAAGAAATGTGTTTAAGAAGAAGTTGAGAATTATGTGGACAAGGGAAAAATACCCATGCATAATAATGTTGATGGTGATGAGGATGAGCCAAAAAGGGATATCAAGGATGATGGTTGGGAAGTACAAACCAAAATTTTGATGGATTCTATGACCAAATTGGCAAAATACACAACATCGATATTTCCTAGAGGAGTCCAAATCACCATGACTGCCTTTACCCCTACATCCAAGCTCGTAGTCAAGGAGATAGAGATAAAAATAAAGGTTGGAATTGTAAAGGAGGACATGTTCAATCACAGAATCTAGTGATTGGTCAGAAGGCCATATCAAGACTCTCTAGCAATAAAAGAACCACTGAAATCATTACTAGATCTAGATTAAGATCCGTTGATTATGCAACCCTTTTTAACTTATTGAAATGAACCTTGTACTCACCATATCTTTGAAAATTGAAATTTGATGCCATGTTGTACTGGGCTCACTACCCTATGATTCAGAACCTATTATTGGATTTGAAAATTCATATCTAAATTGGAGCCATTTAATTGTCTCTATTTTGAACTTCAACCATGTTACTAGTCAGTTTGGTACATAATGAGTAATAAATCGAGAGTGATAATGAGAATAATTAGACATGGATGGACCCTTATCGAATCACACATACTCGAATAATTGAATTGTACCTTCTAATTTTGACTCCCCTAATCCGTTCACATCCCTATTTATGACTACCTCTAAATTGTCATCATGTGGATTATCTAGAGTTGGAAAGGTAATCCCTTCCACACGATTTTGATTTCTTGACCTAAGTCTCCAATAGATCAAGTCTATGAAAATAATGATGTTGACCTTGAATATCGATTTAAATACAATGTTGACTATAGCTTGTGGCTAAATTCCTAAAAATTATTCATCAAATATTGATACCATGGTAATAAAATTGGTGATTGATCACAAATGTTTCTCAAACATTGCTTAATTGTTGCTCGAATATTGAATATGGATGAATGATCTCCCCTAAGGTCTAAATTGGAATGTAAACCCTATGATTTGAAATGATTTGACCTATGATCTTGATGTCCAAAATTCAACTCTTGTTATTGATGTACAAAATCTAGAAACACGATTACAAATCTTGATATTGATGTGACTCGTATAATCACCCCTATGGATCTTGAGATCACCCCTGATATGGATAGTGACTTTCATATACCTACAAACACTGATCTTGAAGATGTTGGCTCCGTAAGATTTTTTTGGATGGTAATGTTGAATATACACATAGGGTTAATTTCCTAAAAATGACCTAGGTCTGGATCATTCACCCATCTCAAATATATTTGATGGCTGATGTTGAAATTTTGAAATATTGCTAGATTGTTATAGATGGGTGGATGATCACACCTGTGGTCTGGATAGGAATCAAAACCCTAGAGTTGCATGTTTAGAACCCAAAAGTCTAATGTTTGAATCTTGAATCTTGAATCTTGAATTATGATCTTGTTAGTACATGACCCAATTTAATTCATTGTGCATGATCTCAACTCTTGATCATGATTATCACTCTATTTGGAGACATGACTTGAAAATTGAAATCGATCAGTGAACTATGATCTTTGGACCCCTTGATTGATCAATACAAGTTTATAAGAGACTTTTAATGTGGTTATAATTGTGAAGACATGATTTCGATTGGATAGTTGAAAATGTTACATGAAATTAATAGTTCCACTATTTGAGGATATGACTTGGATTAGATAGTCCCAATTTTTTAGGATGTTTTTGAATTTTGTAGACAAAATTCCTAATAAGGAGGGGAGGATGTGATAAAATGATTTTTTCCTCTATTCTTCAATACCTATTTTTCCCTCATTATGTTTCTCATGAACTCAATTTATTATTCCTTGGATACTTGATCAATATTGATACTCAAATTTGAAATATAATGATCAATATGGATTGTATACACCTTGTGACACTAGAAATTAAGTTAATTTATCACTTTATCCAAAGAAATACATTTGTCCATGTAACTTTATCTTTCTATTTTCAAGCTTTTTCTAAATATTCTACACATTGTTTTGAACCTATGCTCCAGATTTCATCTCATTTGGACATTCCTACAAATGTCTACGATTTCTTGAAGTTATGTGCTAAAAACCATTTATTTCTCTATTAATTGACCCTTTTTCCAAGTCAGTAAGACGAGCCAAGGTTTAGGGACAAACGCTAACCCTCATATCAGGATCCCATGGATTAGAGGCCTGATTGAGAAGCCAAAGGGTTGTCTCCTACCTCCCACTGATTGCGGGGAGGAGTTAATGAGACTGAAAGGATCAATCACTCAAATACAACCCCGGTTTGAAATTCTAATCGAGCAAAAATCCTCATCTCATGATTTCACGCTCAAACTTACTCACTTTAACTACCTTCAATGCTCGATTACTCCATCACAATGAACTTTCTGCTCACGTTTCTCAATCCGGTTGCCATGGTTGCAACCAAGACCCGATCTAGCCTAAACCTATCCCCTAACACTATAAAAGCACCCCAAGGACCGCCGCCACCCTACCTTTCTAGAAATCTCACCCTTTCTCTCATCCTAGAGAACCCCTTATTCCTCCATAATTTCTCCTGTTGGCTACATGGCGTTGCCACCTGCCTTATTTGGGCATCTTGCCCTTGCACCTTCTGCACGTAAATCACAAGCCCCTACAACCTTGTAAGGTCGCAACAAGCTTGAGCGGCACCTCCACTTCCCACATAGGCTCCTCCTACTCCTAATCCCACCAAACTCTAGTAAGCTCCTTTGCCTTGTTTCTTGGCTCATGTGGAGGCCTGAACAAAGAAGGAAAGATCATAGAACCACCGATCCAATAGAAATAAACCCGGTCCAGGTCTCAGTGAACCCAGGGTTCAAACCAAAAAATTAAAGATCAAACCAAGGGGCCAAGGTTTGAACTAATCCAGAAATTAGTGAGTTGCCTCACCCAGGTGGCTTGATTTGGATCGTCCATCTTGAAATTGAACGGTCAACCTTTTTCTCTATTAAAGGTATTATTCACCTTCTCACATGAATAATCAATAAAATGGCCAGATCTTGATTAAATCCTAGAAAATGCATCGTAACTACAAATATATCGAAATTATAGTCCATTTTCAACAGAAAAATTAGTCTAATTTAATAAAAATGGTTGTAAGACCTGATTCACATCCATATTATAATATTTGGTAAATCAGCATTCAAAAGCATATGTGTGACCTTTTATTGTTAAACACTTGATCATTTGACCTAATATCTGATCCATGACTTTACTTATTACATCAATCAACCCTAATCTGATCTTGGGCACAAACCTATCTTGATAATAATCTAGAAACTTTATAATGACTTGAATGTTGATCATAATAATTAGGGTTAGCTTATATGTTCCTAAAATACCTAGGTAGGTCATTCATACTCAAAAATATACTTGACAGTTGAATAAATGTTGGACATCTTGAGATTTGTTGATCTTAAGTGAATGAACTAATCCCAAGGTTTAGTAGGAATGAATAACCCTAATATTGAATATTGAAACAAGATCTTCAAATATCATGGTCTTGACCCTTGATCCAAATCTTGTTGATTTATGATCTGACTCGAGGGGTTGACCTATTACTTGTTGAGATCTTTTACTCTGAAAAACCAACCAAGAAGGTACACTATTATATCTCCTCCTTGGACAGACTAATAGTATTGATGATACATTTTATGTACCTCTTGAAATGTATACTTGGCTATGTATATGTTTGATCTACTTTTCCCTACTGATTAGTCTTCCGATTTTCTATACTATAGTTTGCAAACAGACATGAAACATAAATGATATTGCCTATTATGACTGTCAGTAATAATTATTGATATTGAGTGCAAGCGACCTCCTCATTCAGAGGGTGGAACTTATACATGTCATTGGCCTCCTCTCTCATATTGAGAGATGGAGTCTGGTGACCTCTACCATCTTGTTGGGGTGATGGATCCACATGAATATATGAGCATGCTTCTCGAGATCATCATAATGGGAAACTTGTAATAAAATCTTTTTGAATAAATATTGTTTTGATAATCACTTGTTTCTTATCTTGAATATAAGTCCTTCCATGTAACGACCCCATCTCCCAGTAACCACCACTTAAGGGAGACCAAGAGATCAGAGCCGTTATCTAATAACCCGTATCAAAGGTTCGATAATTAATCATTAACAATTTTTAAATTCTACCAACTATACTGAAATATGGTAAAAATAAAAACTTTGCATACCTTTTAAAACTGGGATTTCAAAACTTCTATCCACACAGATGTTAATCTAACTAATCCTCCTTTGCACTTTAATTCTCATTTAATTCTACATATGTCACTTTACTGTTTGTTCTTTTCATTGTACCTAAAACGCCGACAAACAAAACGTCGGTCAGCAAAAAGCTGGTATGTGGGGGAAATAATAATCATGCAAATATGTTAACAATGTAATCATTCAATTAATAATTTAACAACCAAGATTACATTTTAAGCCATACTACTCAATCCTTACCTATCCCCTAACTCGGTGTTATCCCTGTAGTGGACTGTATGCTACCTCTCTTTTAGGTAGATTCTTACCCCCATGGACCTACCTTACATGTAGCCAATACCTAGGGTGATAGAGTTGCATGGCACTACCCAAAGGTATCCCAATATCTAACTCAATGTGACTTGATGGACCTACCACATTGGTAGCCATGTACTAAGTCATCCAATCCAATGACCTGATGGACCTACCCCATAGGTAGCCATGTACTAGGTCAACTATTAAGCCACAGAGGGGACCAGGATCTGAGCTAGTAGGCACATATCTTATGTGATAGTCATATCCACATTATAATTTGCATGAATTAAAATCATCCAACAATTAATTCATGACATCGATAAAAAATTCGGTAAACCTCAAAAAACTAACTCGAGATATTCATAAGTGTAACCACATACATGTTCAGCTGATGTGAGACAGAAATAATCCGATCAATAATAGGCAAGCAAGCATTCAATAAGATCCTGAAACATGCATACAATTTTCTTTTATTACTTAGGTCATCAAGATCTATTAAACCTAGCTCGCTTCCTAGGATTTCTAGTTCACTTTTAGGGTTTCCATTACAATTAGGGTTTCCCTTCATCTTTTACTATTTTAAACCCTAATTTTATACCATTACTCATAAACCCTAATTATCTCATCTATTCTTCAACATTAAGGTTATCTTAACAACATGTAACCCTATTTTCATATTAAAGGCACCATTAACCATAAATTAATTTCATTAAGCTCCTTTTACATTAAAGCTACTATTTTTATCCTTTTAAGATCATTATACGTATTTATCATCAATTCAAAGTTCATTATGGTCTAATTAACATATGAACTCGTTTTGTCATTAATTCTACCTTTTATTTATGAGAAAACCCTAATTACTACATTTAGGGTATTTATACAGAATTAGGAACTTTACTGCTCAAAATAGCTTAGAATTGTCATATCTTAACTTTAACCATGAAATTGAACAATTAAAGCCATGATGAATCATAATTACTGACATTAGAGTTTTAAGGCCCATTAATGCTCATATATGCACATGCAACCTTAAATTAATCAATTTTCATGTAAAATAAATTGCAACTTTAGTTTAATATTCAATAGGTTAATACTTATCAAATCAACCCCTTAAACCTCAAAGATTCATCTTTTACCCTCAATTAGGGTTTCTAACCACACTTTTTAATCAAATTAATATACTTTTGCAAATAGGTACGAAACCAGGTTCTCAAACTAATTTTAATGTGTTCCTTGTATTTTTCTAAGCAACTTTCATGTATAAACTTGTCTCATTAGAGCTTCCTAGCAGATTTTATGAATTTTGCAAAGAAAGATCATTTTCCTCATTTATTCATTAAGTCGAGAAAACCAGCGGCCGCCCGATCCATGATCCCTGGACCACGCGGATCCAATGGCCTAGAATCCGTGCGCCAACTTTAGATTTAAAGTGCGAATAACTGTTTTACCCTTACCTTCCTTCACAGCCATCAGGGGCAAGGAGGTCTTTTCCTCCTTTCATCTTCTACCTCCAGATCTCGCGAACGGCGCACCGCAGCTCCAGGCTGGTCAACTCCCGAGTTGACTTAGAGCTTCAGGGCGTGGGAGTCTAGGGCGAAGGCGCCACCACCTTTGCAGCATTAGGGTGAACTCAATGGTGGGCTTCTCCATCTGTCCGATGGCATGGAACATGGACACTCGTGGAGCCACCCTCGTTGGTAGGGAAGGAGCAAAGCTGGAAATTCTTACTCTGTTCAAAGAACTTGCGCAAGGGGAACCTACTATATACCCTACGGAACCCCGTGGTTGAGTCTATACCTTCGCAGAAGACCTCAGACCCCCCTTTTATAGCTTAGACATCCTGCCCAGTGGGGACATCTCTATGGATTGGGGAAAACTCGTATAGTTCGGGAAAGGTCTGCAATCCCAGGTCGGTTGGATGCGAAAATCGCTCCCGAACTCAATGGAACTGTTTCCTTTGTTTCAAATTGCCTCTACTTTGAGCAAATAAAAAAGGAAAATCATGCTTCCTAGTCATCTGCTTGCCATAGTTATCGAATAACTGGGATTGGATCTGGTCCGTTGGATCTCATATCAACGGTCCTTGTTAAATCTGAATATCCAGATTTACGATTTGATGATTATTTATTCATTCACTTAGAAATATTCTAAAAATCATAACTCAATATTCCTTTATCCTTTTTCAACCAAATTTTAAGGGAAACTTCCTTTTGGCTTTATCTACTCGCATACCAAAATTGAGTCCCAAATTCCAAAAGAAAAGGGCATTTCCTTCATAAGAAAGATATCTTTTAAATTAAGCCAATTTAATTTGGTATTCCCTATTTCTTTGCCATTAAATTATCATTTTGAATTCCTTGAACCTCAAGGAACCTTAATGGCTCGAAATCCCATCTTGGGGATATACCTTTGCCTTTTACTTTATCTTTCATCCATTATTTCCCATTATTTCATTTATTTCTTATCAAAATATCCCTTTTTGAGAATTTCTCTTTATCTTTCTTTTTATTTTTATTTTCTCCATTTCTTATTAATAATGGAGTTTCTTTTGTCTTTTCCTTGTTATTGGGCCCAATAGCCAATAAAGCCCACAAATAAATCAACAAGGCTATTTTAAACAAAATTCATGCATTCAATCAAAAGACATCATTATTTGTTCATTTATCTTTATTATGAGAAATTACATTTCTCACCAAATGAACCCAAAAAATTGGGGTTGTAACATCCTTCCCCTCTTATAGGAATTTTGTCCTCAAAATTCTATCAAGCAAACAAAAATTCCGGATAAGACTTTTCCATGTCCATCATTGGCCCCTATGTGGCTTTACCGTACTCATGGCACTCCCAAAGAACCTTTATCATTACATATTCCTTCCTCTAAGTTCTTTCATCTTGGCGTCTATAAACTGCACAGGTGACTCAGGCCATTTCAGCCTCCCTTGGGGCTCACTAGGTTCATTGCTCAGCACATGGTCGGGGTACCTCACATAGCGCTCTAAATTGGACACATGGAACTCATCATACATTACTTTATCCTGAGGGGTAAGGTTAACCATAACCTTCTCCACCAATCCATCTCAAATGGACCCATGTATCGGGGACTCAGCTCTCTTAGCTATAACTTAGAGGGGTCGAATTTTCATGTCACATATTCTTCCACAATGAACTGCATGTCAGTCTACTTTGCATCTGTTCACGACTCTCGTCGTCTCTAGGCTCCTTTCAGCCATTGCACGATCAAAGCAACTTCATCTACACACACTGTGGTTCTTTTTTTAACCATCACATGGTCCTTTCACCAACATCACCTTACTGAAGTGGTGACCGACACAACCTCCCTTACAGAGCTTCTTTAAATCCTGATACTGGCTATGGTGGTTATCATGACATATTTCATGGGACAAGAACTATCTCTAGATATCACCCTGAATGAGCACACATGCTCTCATCAGACCCTTTAGTCTAGATCATACTAACTATTAATTAAGGGTGATAAACTGTACTAACATCGAGTTCTTCATGTACCTACTTCCACCTTTTGGAAGGGAACCTTTAGGTCAAACTCTAGAACCTTTGAACTCACATCATGGTGTAGTTGAACCATCTCTCTCATGGGTAGTTCAACCAGATCTGTCCCTTGACAGAACTCTTTCTTTCTCATGTCATCTAGGAAAGGCGATCTACCATAACCCACATTGTTCCTTGACCTTCCTTGGTCTAGGGAAGGCTTACCACAACATCCATAGTGATGAACTCCCTTTCTCTTTCGGGGACTCTTTATCCTTTATATCAATGCACTGGGTAACTGGTGTTCATCCTTCTCCCTCGGCTTGCATGGACATATACCACATGCAACATTATCTTAGGCATATAAAGTACTACTATCACTTATTATCTTCGTAGTACGGTGTATGGTGATCTTAAAATCATGATCTCCCGTATGTCATTATTCCTCAAGATCAATACCTCAAAACCATTCTAGTCGGGGTTTCATCACCTTCTTTTCCATAGAAGTGCATCTGAGGTTCTACCACCATCCTTTCATTGCATCAAGGACTAGACTGGCTAACCAAACAACCATTAACTGATCTCGTTACATCAGAGTGTTAGCCAAACATATCTTCTTTTCCAAACTTAGGGTTAGTCTAACAACCTCTTCTAGCCAAATTAGCCAGATATATCTCAACCAGGGCATCCATTACTACTTCACCTTCTTATGTATTAGATAACATTGAAAAGATACACTTCCATGTATTTCACTTAGCATCTGAAACTCAAACTCTAAGTCTATCTTCATTGAGAACACTTTGAGCTCATCTTCTTGGTGATCAAACTCAACCTTGTATGACTCATATCTCATGATAAAAACATCCTCATAAGGTGACTACTTCATTCCTCTTAGTCTTTGCAAACCATCCATGTATCATTCACTTTTCCAGGGTATGTTATCTTCTCTGTCCCCAAATCTCGTGGTAACATTCCAACCCACATCATCTTTATCCTTGGTGTATGGCATGTGTACTTTCCTATCTCTCACTCCCATAACAAGAGGAAATAAGCATTTGGCTGCAGTCCAAATACAGAGTTCTTCCTATTCTAAGAGTAGAGATGGTACATCCCACCTTGCCAGTACACCTTTAAATCTAAATTGAAACGTGTCGTTTATGCCTCTATATTACAATCATCTCGATATCAAGGTTACTTCCATGGAAAACTAGTCTTGAACCTACTTGAGGTTTACACACATCCCTTGGTCATCACCTCTAGGTCTATAGGGTGTCAACACTTTTGGGGTTATCCCTCTTCCCTTATGCATTCAGAGAGTGCCCTATTCATATGCCCTTTGGGTCCCATGAGTTCATGAAGGTGATCAATCTCCTAACCCATGGCCCTCAGACAATGATAGTTGTTACCTCCCGACCCTATGGTCATGTGCAACTAGGAAATTAGGCAACTCCTACTTCCATCGGTCTTATCCCTACCTGACCCTAGGATGGACTTAGGATTCTCTTATAGTACATGTTCCACTTAGAACCTTACCCAAGCCTTCATCATCTTGCTCTCTGCATTCATGGGCTGATTTTCATCCTTTCATAGGGATCATGGCAACCTGCCTACCTTGGTCAAGCCCCATATCGGTTACCTCCATGGTAACACATCCATATGCACATAGAGATGGCCATCTATGGGTCTAGAGGTTCATCTTCATACCATGTATTTTTCACTTAGTTTCTCAAGATCCTATGAGACCTTTCTAGGTTACCTTAAACCAACAAAACTAGTATATACCCTACAAAAGGGTCCCTCTCCCAGGATGGGAGGAAACTTCATCCCTTGACAACAAGGTCGGGTTTACCTACACATGGGCATGCTTAACCCATCAACTATTAAGGCACAAACGGACCACCTACTAACCATGCAGGTCTACTTGTTCTTTTTCCTCAACACTGGATCAAGATCATACCTTCCCATGTCATCAACTTAGCTATGAGGGGTTCATCAAACACACCTTAAACTTAAGGGGTTTCCCTTTCCTCTGAACATATGTGGTACCATGCTCTCATCTGTAGAAACTCAACTCTCATCACAAGCATTAGGTACACCACTTCCCCTCTCAGGCCTATGTACCCTAGGTTCACTTAGGTATACTATTGCATGCTCTACCTTTAACCAAGCGTGTCCAAGGTATTCCATGATCCTTTTATTCGAGCAACTCTTCATAGTTGAGTCCTCCTCAAAGACAAACAACAAGGTTCAAGGCCTTACAACCTGTTACTAAACCTCTACATGGTTTATGGAACTCTTCTTCTCATCTATACCTAGGTACAGAGGTATAAGCAGACTCATCCTCTCTCTAGGGTTTGCTTCCTCTAAAGGCAACCAAGATATCATCAACTTCCAGGGATCGATCATGAGGCCACCACTATCATCCAACGTTCCTCATATCTCGGGGTTTTAGGCTTCCAACCTTCTTGTTGGGTTTCCTCTCTCTCTAGAGATAACCCTACATCCAACCTCACCATTATAGGTCCTCTCTTCATGAAGGATCAACCTCAAAAGCATGCCCCTACCTGGATGAAACCTATGGTCAACTTATGTTTGCTCAAGGTTATCCATAGCCCCTTATGCTTATTACATAAGCTATCCATCAAACTCTCCCAGCCAGGGTTTCAACCTATTTCTCACACTACTGATACATTCTGGGTGCATATTATGCCCATATAAGCTCATGGGGTTTCCATAGGTTCTTCTCTAACCTCATCAATGAAGGAGCTATCCTTCACCCTAACATGCACGACCCTTCCCAGGGTTGGGTCACCAGACGTACTAGGTCATCCAACCTCTCATAGCTCATACGTCATCCAAGGCATGTCCATCCAAACACCTGGTCTAACTCATCATGCCAACTCTCTCCCTCTAACCTTCACTTAGGGTTAGGGTTAACATCATCCTAGGAGGATGTGCCAGGTCTCTACTTGCAATGGAGATCTCTATCTCCAAGACTAACTCTCTTTATCTATCCTCCTGATAAGAAGGCCTAGCCTCAAGTCACTTCTGAGGGCATGACAACTTATGTCATACTACCTAAGCATGTATCTATTCTTTAGTTTGCGCTTAATCTATTAAGCTTATGTCCATGACATCTTATTTACATGCTTTTTCATTAATTTGGTGGAGGATTCCTTAGACCTTATTAACCTTACCCATACCTCAAGAGGGTGAGGAGAAGAGAGAAAACCCTAATCCTTAAGGTCCTTAACGAAATTTGTGATGAGAAGGGATGAATAAGATGAGAAAGTCCTAAAGGTATCTTATTTCGATTCATACCCTAAAACTTTGGCCAGGCAGTCACACGGATCCGGGAGTCCTCGTATTCCGACTAGCGGTGCGGAGGAAAATATTGCCTGCCCCCAGTCGTGATCCTTTTCTAGACACCTCCGTCTTTCGGATAATCCTCTAATAACTCCCTTGGGTTCTATGGAGTTTGTAAAATTTAATAATTATTAATGGTTAAGTGAGGAACCTAAGCTCTGATACCAATTGTAACGACCCTGTCTCCCAGTAACCCCCACTTAATGGAGACCAAGAGATCAGAGCCATTATCTAATAACCCGGATCAAAGGTTCGACAATTAATCATTAAAAAAATTTAAATTCTACCAACTATACTGAAATATGGTAAAAATAAAACTTTGCATACCTTTTAAAATAGGGATTTCAAAACTTCTATCCACACAGATATTAATCTAACTAATTCTCCTTTGCACTTTAATTCTCATTTAATTCTACATATGTCACTTTACTATTTGTTCTTTTCATTGTACCTAAAACGCCAACAAACAAAACGTCGGTCAGCAAAAAGCTAGTATGTGGGGGAACAATAATCATGCAAATATGTTAACAATGTAATCATTCAATTAATCATTTAACAACCAAGATTACGTTTTAAGCCATACTACTCAATCCTTACCTATCCCCTAACTTTGTGCTATCCCTACAGTTGACTTGTATGCTACCTCTCTTTTAGGTAGATTCTTACCCCCATGGACCTACCTTACAGGTAGCCAATACCTAGGATAATAGAGTCGCATGGCACTACCCGAAGGTAGCCCAATATCTAACTCAATGTGACTTGATGGACCTACCACATTGGTAGCCATGTACTAAGTCATCCAATGACCTGATGGACCTACCCCATAGGTAACCATGTACTAGGTCAACTATTAAGCCACAGAGGGGACCAAGATCTGAGCTAGTAGGCACATATCTTATGTGATAGTCATATCCACATTATAATTTGCATGAATTAAAATCATCCAACAATTAATTCATGACATCGATAAAAACTTCGGTAAACCATGAAAAACTAACTCGAGATATTCATAAGAGTAACCACATACCTGTTCAGCTGATGTGAAACAAAAATAATCCGATCAACAATAGGCAAGCAAGCATTCAATAAGATCCTGAAACATGCATACAATTTTCTTTTATTACTCAAGTCATCAAGATCTATTAAACCTAGCTCGCTTCCTAGAATTTCTAGTTCACTTTTAGGGTTTCCATTGCAATTAGGGTTTCCCTTTATCTTTTACTATTTTAAACCCTAATTTTATACCATTACTCATAAACCCTAATTATCTCATATATTCTTCAACATTAAGGTTATCTTAACAACATGTAACCCTATTTTCATATTAAAGGCACCATTAACCATCAATTAATTTCATTAAGCTCCTTTTACATTAAAGCTACTATTTTTATCCTTTTAAGATCATTATACGCATTTATCATCAATTCAAAGTTCATTATGGTCTAATTAACATTTTAATTCTACCTTTTATTCATGAGAAAACCCTAATTACTACATTTAGGGTATTTATCCAGAATTAGGAACTTTACTGCTCAAAATAGCTTAGAATTGTTATATCTTAACTTTAACCATGAAATTGAATAATTAAAGCCATGATGAATCATAATTACTGACATTAGGGTTTTAAGGCCCATTAATGCTCATATATGCACATGGAACCTTAAATTAATCAACTTTTCATGTAAAATAAATTGCAACTTTAGTTTAATATTCAATAGGTTAATACTTCTCAAATCAACCCCTTAAACCTCAAAGATTCATCTTTTACCCTCAATTAGGGTTTCTAACCACACTTTTTAATCAAATTAATATACTTTTGCAAATAGGTAAAAAACTAGGTTCTCAAACTAATTTTAATGTGTTCCTTGTATTTTTCTAAGATACTTTCATGTATAAACTTTTCTCATTAGAGCTTCCTAGAAGATTTTATGAATTTTGCAAAGAAAGATCATTTTCCTCATTTATTCGTTAAGTCGAGAAAACCAGCGGCCGCCCGATCCATGGTCCCTGGACCATGCGGATCCAATGGCCTAGAATCCGTGCACCAACTTTAGATTTAAAGTGTGAATAATTGTTTTACCCTTACCTTCCTTCACAACCATCGGGGGCAAGGAGGTCTTTTCCTCCTTTCATCTTCTACCTCCAGATCTCGCGAACGGTGCACCGCAGCTCCAGGCTGGTCAACTCCCGAGTTGACTCAGAGCTTCAGGGCGTGGGAGGCTAGGGCGAAGGCGTCACCACCTTCACAGCATTAGGGCAAACTCAATGGTGGGTTCTGCATCTGTCCGATGGTGTGGAACATGGACACTCGTGGAGCCACCCTCGCTGGTAGGGAAGGAGCAAAGATGGAAATTCTTGCTCTGTTCAAAGAACTTGCGTAAGGGGAACCTACTATATACCCTACAGAACCTCGTGGTTGAGTCTATACCTTCGCAAAAGACCTCAGACCCCCCTTTTATAGCTTAGACATCCAGCCCAGTGGGGACATCTCTGCGGATTGGGGAAAACTCGTACAGTTCGGGAAAGGTCTGCAATCCCATGTCGGTTGGATGCGAAAATCGCTCCCGAACTCAATGGAACTGTTTCCTTTGTTTCAAATTGCCTCTACTTCGAGCAAATACAAATCACGCTTCCCGGTCATCTTCTTTCTAGAGTTATCGAAGAACTGGGATTGGATCTGGTCCGTTGGATCTCATATCAACGGTCCTTGTTAAATCCGAATATCCAAATTTACGATTTGATGATTATTTATTCATTCACTTAGAAATCTTCTAAAAATCATAACTCAATATTCCTTTATCCTTTTTCAACCAAAATTTAAGGGAAACCTCCTTTTGGGTTTATCTACTCGCATCCCAAAATTGAGTCCCAAATTCGAAAAGAAAGGGGCAATTCCTTCATAAGCAAGCTATCTTTTAAATTAAGCCAATTTAATTTGGTATTCCCTATTTCTTTGCCATTAAATTATCATTTTGAATTCCTTGAACCTCAAGGAACCTTAATGGCTTGAAATCTCGTCTTGGGGATATACCTTTGCCTTTTACTTTATCTTTCATCCATTATTTTCCATTATTTCATTTATTTCTTATCAAAATATCCCTTTGTGAGAATTTCTCTTTATCTTTCTTTTTATTTTTATTTTCTCCATTTCTTATTAATAATGGAGTTTCTTTTGTCTTTTCCTTATTATTGGGCCCAATAGCCAATAAAGCCCACAAATAAATCAACAAGGCTATTTTAAACAAAATTCATGCATTCAATCAAAAGACATCATTATTTGTTCATTTATCTTTATTATGAGAAATTACATTTCTCACCAAATGAACCCAAAAAATTGGGGTTGTGACATTCCAGGAATACTACTTTGATATAAAATTGTTTTACTTGTTTTAATAGTGTACCATGCAATTGCACTGATTGTTTCATGATTTTCTTGATTTTAGGCAAGCAAGATGGATCATTATGAAAAATTAACAAAGTCACTTCCACTCTTGACAAACTATGATGACAACGACAAATTTGCAAAATCATAAATTGGGTCAGTTAGTTCTTTAAATATATTGTTGTATGAGTTATTATTTCTTATTGTATATGCCAGTGTGTGAGATCCATTTGAGCAACCTAGGGACGGTTGCTTCAATCCCTTTACCACTATCTAGGTAGTGGGATTGAGATTGGGGTAAGAATGGTCCATGACATGGAGGTTTCAAATTATAAATTTAAATTCTGGTCTTTCTAAATCTACCTCTTTCTAGACGTGCAATCTTGAAGGAGCTCAACTTTTGGCATCGTTGGCTGGGACATGTTTTTTCCATGTTTACACACTCAAAGATTTTGTTCTGTTAGCATAATCTTGTACATATATGCCTAGTTTATCCATTTTTTACTCATATTTTTCCAAATATACTGATATACTTTTTCTCTTCTTCCTTTATCTTTCTTTCATAGCCATGGATCCAGTGTCAGAATGCCATATTATATTGTCCACCTGCCCTCCCAAATTTTCCTATAGTCTTTCCTGTTGGCAAATAATTGATAGTCGTGTACTTCAACTTGTCAAACTACATTCACCCCCACTGTCATCTTGTATCCATGAAATGATCACATCTACATGACAAACTTACCCTTCCCTACAAGGGTACATAAGAATGATGGTCTCCAAATTAGAGAATCTTGACCAACACTCATCTACCATTTCTACACAAAACTAAGAGTTGCATAGAACAATAGCACTTGGAAGCGAAAGCATAAATGAACTTCTCTCCACCTTGTCAGCTCACCTCTAAGAGAAGAATGATCCACTTCAAGTTTTTCTTGAGAGGCAAGATCACCAACTACAAGAGGTGATAGATATCATGACCTACACTAGAGATATGCTTCAATGATTTAACATGTAGAATATAGTTTTGTCAATATGCAGTAGATTAATACGGCGTAGCCTCTACAATAGTACATGGAAGATGTGGGTAATCTTGAAGATATTTTAGATCAAGTGCAGAAACTCAGAATTGAGGCTATTGTACGAAGTAGAAGGCTTGAAGACCTTATAAGTTCACTTATAACAAGCCTACATGTATCGATGTTCACTCATGAAGACTTCAGTCACCAAACACACTCCACTAGGCCCAAAGAGGGACTCGTCTTGCCATTCTATTTGGACTACCAACTTCATTTTCTTGGATTTTCTAGTGAATACTCTCCAACTCAAGGAGGTTCTTAATTCCACCCAGTTGATCCAGATACACAACTAGTGGAGACTATGTAATACCTTTACGTCAGGGGAGATGATGTTGGATTTTGTGGAGGCAACAGGTACAACGGAAACAATAAAATTTTCTCCACATCTCCTACGAGCAGATCTCGTCGACGACAATGTATTTAGAAAGAGGGAGCGTAGGATATACCTCACTGTAGAGCAGGTCCAACGACATCCCTTAGCTGATGATGTGTGTCGCTCCTCACGTGCACATACGGTCCTCATTCATCCTCCAAATGCAGGCAACTTAATGTCTACGTCTCTACTTTGTCCACGTGGATGGACTGGAACTCCACATCGCGCTTCGTAAGCCGACGGGAAGGAGTAGTCTTCTACTTGACAACATGCTAGTGTCAGTTGCTCTCCTTCTCTCTCATTGGGGACGATGACGACTAGGGCTCACGTACAAGAGCGTAACCTTGGGTGTGTAAGAGTTATCACAAAACCCTATAAATTATAGAGGAAAGGAAGTAGGGTTTCCCAAAACCCTTGGGTAAATAAAAGGGTTGCAGTTGCTTTTCAAATGAGCTACTCGTGGATCAATAAAAGAATATTTTAGAATCTATTAATTAACCAATTATCATATGAATTGATTAACTAATTCTCGCCACCCAACTCTAGTCAATCCTCTCAGGATTAGTAGAATGACTTAATAATTAAATCTAACATGTTGGCTTAAACATGTTAAACAATTAACTCAGATTATATTCCAATATTATTTTACTAGATTACCTAAACATTTTTAATAATCAATTTGATTCAGAACACTTCCAATCACATCCATGATTATACTCCTATTCCAATCACATCCTATGTGTGTGACCCGGTAGGCTCCAAACTATGTTGGAAGTGATATTCATAATCATATTATGGTTTCACAAGCAATGATTGGTATTTAGAAAGACTTCATTGCTACCTAAGTAATTGGAGAAATGGAGAACAACATGGATTGAATGTGGAAGAGGATGATGACTCCATGCCTAGAGTTCAATCTGGATATCAGCAACAAAGGAACTACACATTTGTTGTAACACCAATTGCATCCTATGTGTGTGACCTGATAGGATCCGAACTACGTTGGCAGTAATACTCATAATCATATTATGATTTCACAAGCAGTGACTGCTATCTAGAAAGACTTCATTGCTACCCAAGTAATTGGAGAAGTCAGAGAACAATTTAACCTATCATATGTGATTGGTGTTACAACAAATGTATAGTTCCTTTGTCTCTGATATCTAGATTGAACTCGAGGCATGGAGTTGTCATCCTCTTCATCATTCAATCCATGTTCCTTGAAATAGAGCAGACTGTCTAAGATATATGTAAGCTCAATATCATATATTGACTCACATTAGCATGGTCATGTATTTCTCAGTCTTGCTTATCAAGTGGCCAGGATATCATACTCGTCTAGGAGGGAAAAATCCCATCTACATAACTCACAATCATCCCCATGTGTCACAGTGCACCCTAACACCACTTTTATGGTAACCCTTAAGTAGGATCAAGGTGGATGATGTCAAAGTACACCGAACGACATGTGGTGAGTGTAGTGATTTAGGTCTAAGAACAACAATCACCACCATCACTATGAGAGATGACTCTGACTACCAATAAAGGTTTCCATGTGTCATTCTCAAGGTGGGTCTATCTGATACACTATTATCTAACAAGTATATGTGTACTTGGTTTGATATCACATATAATGACTAATGAGATTTTGTCATCAACTAACACACACTCTAGTCTTAAGTGTTATTGTTGTCTATCAACTTTCTACAATAACATCTGAATAGGGACATAACAAGATCACATATACTCTTGACATCCGTATGATCTCATCATTAATTTCCTCAACTCGAAGACATACATCATTGAGTGATATCATTCTTTGCACATTTATTATGTTATATCATTATCTCATGACTGAATAAATAGGATAAATTGGAAGATTTCCTTTATTATTAATCAAATCATTTACAAGATATGTCATTACAATCATCATATGATTGTCACTATGGGCATACACACCAATATATGATGAAGAACTTCATGATTGTTAAATAGTCAAGCAGCCTCTACATAAGATCATTTAGAGTGACTATCTGATTGGTAAACCTTGATTCCAGTACCATCTCATAATGACAATTCGATTTGAGGTGTAATATTTTTCTACCGACATTGCATCTACCTTGGGCTGGAACACTTTGTTATATAGTGATGATGATGACTACATTCTTGGGGGAAGCTATTTTGTTGATGATGGATATAAGTTGACATTGCATGATTCCACTTCAACTTCACCCCCCTTGCAGGGTGATAACATTTGGGAAGGTGCATACTAGACATATTTTTACAACATGGTTGCAACACATGAGGACAAATCATCCCACATAATTGCGGATAAGATTGGGATAAAGTGTTTACAAATAGATTGACCTAGGGTTGTCCCATATACATATGATGATTGATGATTCATATTTTCAGTGAATATCCTTCAAGGCCTCCAATCCCATATGCATGGGTGGAGGAAGAAAGAAGTCCTTTAGAAAACTTACAGTCTCTCACCTCCATCTCATCCTGTTTCGACATCCCAGGGCCTACTAATTAATATTCATACCTTGGAGGGTACCTTGAGGATGGTTTATTAAAGAACTCATCTTAGTTCATCTTCAGTTAATTCTAGCATAGATATGAAGTCATCGAGTCACCAGAGTTTATTTCCCTACTTCAGACTAGGCAGGCCCACATCTTTGCCTATTCTACTCTATTACATGGCATACCTTGTTGCCAAGACACACATGGCATAGGTAGAAAAACTTAGTATTTGGGATCCCAATATTGATATAGTGGGGCAACCGGAACCTCTTTCTTACCCTATCCCTTGTTTTCCTTTCTTATTAAAATAAATATCGTTATTCATTTTCTTTCTTATGTAGTTTCATTGCCCTAACTGCTTAAATATATGTTCACATACATGCAAAATTCTAGGACCTTGATAATTTTATTTCCCTTCCATCCATACATCCCTCCCCTACTACCCTAAGTTTAGCTATTGCTCGACGACGGGCATAATTTTAGCCTTGGGGTGCTAGGTAGGGCTTTTCACCCTCCTATCTCTTCATTTTTCATGCATGCATGTTTACTTCCTTGTTACTCATTTAGCATAAAATTTTCAAATTATTCTTTCTTAGTTAGACTTTGTTTTGTAGTTTTTAGTTTTGCAATTAAAGTCATGAAATGTGAATACAATATATAAATGCTTATCGACACGTATAATTGCCCATGCTTTGTCTTTATTGCTTGAACTCTTGTTTTGCTTGGATCTTTGACTCTTTCATTAAGTTTGACAATTGATCTAAGGTTATGTGCCAATTTAAAATGATTGTATACTTGACTCATGTTGTGAATGACAAACTAGGGTTTGGGACCATTTGGATGGAGCTAAGGTTTGATCAAATTTAGAGCCACATTTTTAACCAAACTTTACTCTAGGGATCCTTGAATCATGATTACAATTTATTATCAAGCAAGCCATGATGAATTTTTAGCTATAATCAAGTTGGAATGTTTTCCTTAGACGATCTATGTGCCTGCTCACATTAGATTGAGTCAAAATGGTGAAAATTAAAATATTCAAAAGAGACTTGACTGCCTAAAAATCCCAAAATATCAAGATAGATCTTCACCCAAGCCTATAAATTAGAATACAAAAAATAAAAGTTGAATGTGAATAAAAATATGAGTGTTTGTTTTCTCTTTTAGGAGAGTTAGGGAAGGTGCCCAAAAAGTACGTATGACTAAGCTCAGGTACATAAGTATGTCATGCTTGGTAGTGGCACTTTGAAAGCTTATTAGAGAGTCTCTAGGAAACCCTAGGAGGCCTATGAGATTATCCCAGTAGTAGTGTTGGTTCGAGCACGGTATGAGGAATTCTTTCACTAATTTGGGCCAACTTGCCCAGACTGCAGGGACTATAGCTTGTTACGTGAACCAACCTTGCATAAATCCAAATCCTCAGAAGTCATTAGAATGTTTTTCTTTTGTTTCTACTTTTTCAGACATGAATAAGTGGGAGGTGCATTTCACCTAATTGGTCTACATGAATACACAATGACAACTCATTTCTCACTTGATTACTTATGTGACAAGGCTTTGACGTTAGTATCATGGCCCAAACTTCCATGATTAATGTGATTTTGGTGAATTCACTTAAACTTGCCTAGATTCTCTTTTATCTTACTTTAGGAAGGAACTTCTTGAATGGTGGGGGTTCATTCTAAAACAACATGGACCCAGAGATTTGTAGTTTTATACACTTTTTTTAACCTTATCATTTATTTCCAAGGTTAATTTCGATGTTATTTATATTCTTTGGGTTGAGTCTAGATTGAGGACAAGCAAGGGATTATGCTTGGGGTTGTTGATAAAACCCAAATTTAAGTGTTTATGCTAAGTATTTAACTATAGTTTCCTATCTATATTCTCCATGATATGCTCTAGATAACTTTAGATACTTAGCTTTTTGTAATTTATCTCTTTTTAAAGATATAGTTGCTCAACTAGCCAATTTTGAGACTGACATGCACCGAACTAAAGAACACATAGATTTCCTGATAAGGACTTATGAAATCGACTTGGTTTCACCCAAATCGATTCGATTTTGTCCCCTACAAAATATAAAGATAACCAAAGGTCCATCTTCTGATGGTCTGTTTCAAAGGTCACAACCAAAGGCCAACAAACCTTCTAAAGGAGTACACGATCACCTACCAAAGGTGTGAATTCAAGTCAAGTTCAATGAACTCGATTCTATTTCCCTTCCTCCCACCTCTGACCTTTTTCTTTGGAAGACAACTGAAGGTTCATCTACCAAAGTCATGTATTCCAAAGGTCCATCTTCTAATGGTGTTTTTTGATGGCACCAACTGAAGGCTAGTTTCAAGGATTGAACTTGATGGCACCTTCCGGTGGAAACTTCCGAAGGCTTGTCTTTTGATGGCGCCTTCTAATGGCCACTTTTGATGGTTTGTATTATGATAGGGCCTCCTTTAGGTCCGTCTTCTGATGGTTCCTTCCAATGGCCACCTCCAATCAATCCACTTTTGAAGAAGCCATAGCTTGCCAACCGAATATTCAAACTTGAGTCGAATTCGGTGGACCTGACTCAATTTCGGTGAACTCAGGTCAATTTCATCCCAACTTACAGATATATCCCACCTACCACTATAAATACCCCCTAGCCACCAGGCCAAGGGGTTCCACATTTTTCTTTGGTTTGATTTTTGGCTTTCACACTCTTTCTATGGTTCCACATTTTTTGTTCCCAGACCTCCATCTTAGAGCTCAAAGGTCCAAGAGGGCAATTGGTTTCACCCTACATCCACTCCCTTTGGTTGGATTCCATATTCCTTCAATTTATACCATCTTCCACCACCATTAGCCACCTTCCAACCATCTTTCTTAGGGTTCCACCTCAATTCACCCATTCAAGCTACTCTTGGGGTGGAATCAAGGAGAAAGGAGGCACTGAAGATCAAGGAGGATGACCCAAAGACCATATTCAGCCCATTCAAAGGCTAAGGAGTGAGAGACACCTCTCCTAGATGGGCTAATATCTTCTTCTTCCTCTTTTCTTATATTTTTCTCCTTCATTTATGTACAACAATGTATTTCCATATTTGTTCGGTGCCAACAATGCTTGTCTATGGCTAGTTGATTCTTGGCTATGCAGCCCATTTTGGGCATGTTTATGTACTTTTAACCTAAGGAAGTAGTTTATATTCAAATCTAGCATGTTTCAATTCTATCTTTTCTTTTTGGTTATACTTGTTGTTTGGTTGATCTCTTTCTTGTTTGAACCTTCATTTCTACTAGCATCGAGAGGTTTGCTGTAGAAATGGGTAGAGGAGATAGTTTGGATCAAAATTTGAGAGGAGGAAGTCCAAGGGAGGATTTGTATGGAACCCAGGGTTAGATAGATCTGACATGATGTAGTTAACTAGACTCTGTTTCCCAAAATTCGAGTCAATTTCACTATGTCAAGGTTTCGGGTAGATCGTCTATTTCTCCTAATGTCTTTGACTATTTTGGATCTGAGAGGTAATATGAAATATTCAAAGCCATTTATCAGTCATCCTCGAGAGAAGGCTCACACTGTTGATGGGGTTTTATTCACACTGCATGAGAACAAGTGAGATGACCCCCACATGAGTAGCTACCATGGTACATGTTGGGTTGGAATACTATATGCTTGATAGGATGTTCTAAGGTTGTCTATGCCTGAGAATGGGTACATAAACTGCTAGATTCATGGTTGTGTAGCTTGGAACTTCATCTCCTCACCAGTAGGATTTGATAGAATATGTTTCCTTTATTTTATGTTATTTTAATTTATTTTAATTTATTTATTTTTCTAGACTCATTCTACTTCGAAATATGTTTTCAACTCTTGGTTTGCTTAAATAAGTAAGAGCGGAATCTTATATGACTAAACATCACCATGACCCTGTGTTCACCCTGTTCACTCTTGAGGTTCGTGACTCAAATACCATCAACAATGCAATACCAATCTAAAGGTTCATGGACAAACATTCATAGTTGTTCCACATTGCCCCTCGTGTCCAAGATAGCTAGGAAACTAGGAGTGATGAAAGTTATTCTAGGAATCTAGGCACGCTGAAATCAACCCTGATTGGACAAATTGGGGTTTATTTTTCAATTTTGTTAAAATTATGTGATCATGGATTCCAAGCAAATCCTCTATTCGACCTTATCCTCTCAGAATTTGGTCCAAAATTCCTTATCTCCTAATTCTCAAAACTTAATATTTCAAGGTTAGTAGAAAATGAAAGTTCATCCAAGAAAGGTATCAATCAATCCAAAAATCAAAACCAAAAAGAAGAGATAGAACAAAAATATGTTATATCTGGATATCAAATACTTTCTTATGGTCAAAGTATGTAAACATTTCCAAAATGGTGACATAAAGAAGGAGATCAACTAGAAATGGAAAAGCATAGTTGTCATAGAACAAAGATGGAAATATATAGCTTATGTAGAAATAAAGGAGAAAAGTAGATGCAAAGAAAAAAAGTATGATACTAACCCCTGGAGGAGAGGTTCCTATCTCTCTTTAGGCACTTGATGGGTTGGATCTCATCATTTAATTTGTCCTCTTTGGTCCTCTCGACTGGTTACCTCCTTCCTACCCAGTTCCATCCTGAATAACAGTTTGCACAGAGGGATGCTGACGAACCCCATGTTGGTTGGACAAATTGGGCCTGATTTGTCTGGTGACTAGATGCGTGAATGTGTAACCAATGGAAATTATTGGAGGATGGAGGTGGTCGATGTAAAATGTTGTAGACCAATGGAAATGGAAGAAAACCAATGGGAATAGATGTAGGATGTGATCCTTATCCCTCTTGGACCTTATAACTCTAAGATGGTGGTCTAGGAATTAAAAATGTATAACCCTTGTCCTGGTGGCCAATTAGGGATATTTATAGTGGTAGGAGATATGTAAGTAAGTGGGGGTGCACCAATCTCATTTTGGAGGAACTTAACCAAGTTTGCTTGGCGATTGGATGGATGGTATAGTGAAACTAACCCTGGCTCATGGCATCTATCTGTCAGATATTTGTTTCCATTGGTCAATTGGATAAATTGGGCCAGGTTTTTCTAGAAGCTGGATATTGATAAACCCACAAATTGTTGGACAAAATGGGCTTGTTCGCCTGACTGCTAGATGGTGAAGAACCTAGTGTGGATTGGATAGTCTGATCTTGGTTTGTCTTAATGCTGGATGGTGATGATTCCACTACCGATTTAACAAATTGGGCATGGTTTGTTTGACAGATGGATGGCAACGAGCCCAAACTAGATGGATGAACCATTCCTAGTTTGCTTCATTAGTTATTGACTTGAGTGGGTGCAAAGTTCAATGATGTGGTCAATTAGTGGACAAAATTGGGAACTTCATAGGTCAACACCTCATCATTTGATGATTCATTTATTTACATTCATCGTTGTCATCTATTAAAGGAGATCGATGGAGTTCTTGAATGACTAGACTTGGTTGGCTAAATTAAGGCCAGTTGCATGTCATTGACTTGGCAGAATTATGTTGATGAAGATGGTGGATGCAAGTGTTGTCTTGGGTAGAATCAGGGCCTGGTTGGCTAAACTGGGGCCAATTTTCTTAGGCCAAACTATCAAGTTAGTTTGAATCTTTTCAGTCATTTTTGTAGGAATTGGGGAGTCATTTTTGGTCCCTGTAAGTCTCAAAATTGGCTAGTTGAGCAGATATAACTTCAAACATGGATAAACTACCAAAAACTAAGTATCTAGAGTAATTTATGCATATTAAGGCTTTTATAGACACACAACTATATTTAACTACTCAACATTAACAATTAAGTTTTGGTGTTATCAGTATATTGAGAGAAGTAGTAGTAATATAATTTTTAGTTTCTATAGAACCCTATGGATAAACATAAATACCCAACTCTACATAATTTGGCTTCTTCTTAATAAAGGTCCTACTAGTCTTCTTGGAGGTGAAGGTAGTGGTTGTTTGGATAAGGAGAAGGTATATAAAATGTGTAGTAATCATGGACCCAAAACTATCGTTGTCAGTGAAAAAACTTGGTTTATTAGAGACATAATTGGATTATGGAAATCACCTATTGCTTATTTATTGTAGCATGTTACAATTGAGCTTGAGTAGGCTGGTTGCATTTAGGAAATGAGACAACATGATTGGTAGGCTAAACTTCTAATTAACACACTTACCCAAGAAGATATGAAATAATAGTATTCTCCCACTGGTTTGCTTTCGTTTTTAGCATTTATAATACTAACACTTATTTGCTTTTTCTAAAAGAGAGAAATTATAGAAATCCCTCTTCATTCGTAGTAGGGAAATTTTGGGCTAGAATACCTAGAGGTTTAACTGTGGAAATAGATTGATATTGACTTTATATCTTTTATGACAATTTTTACATGTTGTATATGTTGTATGTCAATCAAAGTTGGCCCAACCACCATCTGAAATTTCTCTTGGTCAACAAAATTTATGTCAAATTCTCTCATCATCATAATGGTGATGATGTCCTTCATCATAAGAGAAGAGAATTGTTTCTCTTATATTGTTAGTTGATTGATTAGCACATTTCACATCTGATTTTCTTATTCAATAATGCTTTTATTGCTTCATTTAACATCCATTTCACCTCTATTCATGTCTTGTATTGTTTTCATACAATTTAGTTTCTTGTTCCCTTGTTTCCATTATAGGTATATCAAATGACCTACATATTTAGTGCTTGGAAGAGGTTTGGAATCAGATGGTGACATGTCACTACAAAATCCACATCATTTGAAGTCAATTTGGGATTCATCAAAAAGTTACATGGTGTTTCAATAGCTAATATGATGTGTAACATTGCTAGTAGTAAAAGTGACTTGTATCTAAAAAATTATCATGCCATATCAACACTTTACATGTCATGTTAGTTACTATTTTACTTCAATGTGGCTCTAAACAACACATTGTGCAAGACAGTGAAACCATTTGTCAAATGAGGGTTGCCCCAACCCATCCCCTGAACAACACATTATGGTAATAAAGAGCATGTCAAGCTAACTATTGATTGTGGTCAAATAAGCATAAGCGTTAGACACTAGCACATAGTGTTGATGCACAACACACCATGTTAGCTTGTATTCATACATAAAGGAGTCAAAATTCACCATGGAGTATATATACATATGTTACATGAGTGGGGGATCCCATGATGTTTTGAGGTCATTTTGTAGGGCATCCATACATAGAGAGGAGTGAAAACCAAGATCCAGAGGTGGAACAATGAGAGTGATTACTCTTCACCAACTGGTCTAAAAACCTCTCTTCAAAGCGGGGTTCCATCATCTTTGCCCAGACCCAAAGGAGAAGTTTTTGGGCTACTTCCAACAACCCAAAAGAAGGTTTCATCCAATATTTCCTTTCCCTTCAATAATTTTTTTTCCATTATTCATATTGTGTCACAAATTATATTGTTATTTACTTCTCCTTCTAGAAAATTATCACCATGGAAGTCGTTCTTGTATCTTGGATGTGGGGATGTAGCCTGCACATCGTTTCACTTTAAACAAGTATTCTTTTCAAGTTGAATTCATGTTTCATTCATATTATATGGTGGATGTCTTATTTGATGTCTGTATTTATGTTATCTTAGGATTTGAGGCTAAGTTGAAATAATATTAAAATGAATTATTAGAATACCCATAACACCAAGGTGTGCCTCCATTTTAGGTAGCCAATCACCAAGTTCTCTATAATTAAGTGTTCTTAGCTCAAAATAGTATTAGGATGGGTGACCTATAGGAAATTTAAACCTGATCTATGCGTGAGTGAGGACAAAGCACGTACTCAAGGCTACTGATTGTCTACGGTTCCAGACATCATTTCTAAAACTTGACTAGAGCATTAGGATGTGGTTCCAACATTACAAATGGTATTATAGATAGTCTCCCTCTAGTAGGTGCATCCTAAATTTGCATGTGGCACACCATCTTTAGCCATGCAATTAATTAATGTTGGAAAGGGCTATTATTTTAGGTGAGATGGAGCCACCTTTGTATAGGAAGCCATGAATGAGAATAGAGTGTGCATGGGACATTCTAGGTCTATTGTGAAATGAGAAAAATATTATGATGCTATATAGTTGAGCCTTGACGATGATGTCAAGAGTCTAAGTTGCGGAGAGTGTAACATCCTAAAATTTAAGGCCATAGATAAAATGATCTTAAAAGGATGATTGGAATGCCCATATCACCAATGTGCTCATAAATAGGTTCTCCATAGTTAAACGTGCTAGGCTCACAGTAGTACTAGGGTGGGGTACATATCCGAAAGTAATATCAAGATGTGTGTGAGTGAGGACAAGATGTGTAGTCAAGATCAATGAACATTTTTGGGGCCAGTCATAATTCTCGAAACTCTACTAGATCCTTGGGAGGTGAGCTTGATGTTGGTTATCTATGACCAGAGAGCCAATCCTTTGGTGATAGTAATGGCATATCATGTAAAAAATGATTTGATTATTAATAAAAGGCAAGCTTCCAATTTATTTTATTAAATTTATGTATGAGATAATGATGTAACATTATAAATGTCGAGAGAATAATAATACTCAATGACGTATGTCTTCAAGTACATGACTTGGAAGAAATGAGATCATAAGAATGTTAAGAGTACATATTTACATTCTCATTATGTCCCTGACCGGTTGTTATTATGGAAGGTTGATAGAAAACAATAACACATAAGATCAGAGTGTGAGTTGGTTGATGACTGAGTCTCATTGGTCATGATATGGCGATATCAAACCAATCACACATATACATGTTAGTGAACAATGTATCAGGTAGACCCACCGTGAGACTGACACATGGAAGCCATCATCATGGAAGTCATAGTCAGCTCTCACAATGATGGTGGTGTTTGTGGTTCTTAGACCTGAAATCACTGCACTCAACACATGTCATTGGGTACACTTTGATATCATCAAACACAATCTTGAAACATGGATTTTTATAACGGTGATGATTGGGAGGCTTTGACACAGGGGGGTTGACTGTGAGTGATAGACATGGGATTTGTCCCTCCTACTGGAGTGTGATGTCCTAGGCCTCTTGATAAGCGAGACTGAGAAAAGCATGGCCATGTGCATGTGAGTCAATATGTGATATTGAGCTCACATATATCTCAGATAGTCTTCTCTTGGTTCAAGAAACAAGATTGAATAATAATGAGGGTGATTGCTCCATGTCTCTAGTTCAATCTGGACATCAGTGACAAAGGAACTATACAAATACTATAATACCATACACAAATTGTAGGTTCAAGTTGTTCCCCAACTTTCCATTTACTTGGTAGCAATGATGTGCAACTAGGCACCACTCTTTGCTTGTGATGTCATAAATTGTTATGGACATTCACTGCCAACGTAATATGAGACCTATAGGGTCACACACATAGGTCTTGACCTAGAAGAGGAGTTCATATCTCAAATGTCGGTTGAATTAAGTGCTAAAGTGTTTAGGCATTTGATTTAGGCAACAAACAGACTGACAACACTACCAAACACCCATATCAAGTGTTGAGACGGCTGTCTGGAAGTGCCAAATGGTCATCTCAAGAGTTGAGACAGGCGTTTGGGTGTCATGCCTGATTGTGAATTGAAATTGGCAATGGAAAGAACTGACCCGGCCAAACGGGCTCGACTTGGGTCACCAGATGACCATCTGGGTGAACCGAGATGACCGTCTTGCATGGGTGAGATGGCCCATCTCATCAAGGGAAGGTTCTAGTTGTTTCCCAATCTGTTTTGCTTGACCAATACTTGTTGCACAAGGAAATCAATGTCTATCATTGATGGGAATTGATTTGCCAAATTCGTACACAACTGTAAATTGCAAAACAGTCGTCTCGCAATGTGAGAAGACTATCTGGATCAGCCAAATGGTCGTTTTGGCTGTCATAGGTTTTGCAATTTCTAGAAAAGTTGCACCCTCTTTAGTCCCGCACTGGTTGGGGACTGGGAACCCTGGCCCTAACCCATCCTATATATAGAGGGGTACTGGGGGCTTCCCAAAGTACAACTACAACACAAACAACTGAGAATGATTTCCTCTAACAACTCTTGTCCTCTCTGGTTGTGGTAACCATTAGAGCCCAGGCAAGTCCTACCCGATAAGGAAGGGACATCCACAGGAGAGAACAACTGAGAGTTGTCATTGTCGGAGAGCAAGTTGATGATTAGTACATTGATGGAGAGGGACAACTCTTCCTGTCCATTCCAGCAGGATGAAAGGAGTTCTAGGTGATCTTTGTGGACTACCATACAGGCGGTAAGCCATTGTTTGCTACTTGGAGGATAGCAACCAACAGTCTATGACACGAGGAGCTACTGAAGAAGACGGCGTTCGTGGATGCAGTCTGTGGTGTAGACCTGGAGGTGCAGCAGTCAAACGTGTCCCAATGCAACTAGGATTCAGAGTTGCACATCTACAATGACAAGGATTGTCACTAGACTTGCTCCTGGACCAGGTATATCCCATAAACAATTATTCTTCCATTATAGCTAGTGATGTGATCTACTGTTTATGGGGAATATGGTAATAAACCTTTTAAATTTCGCTGCCTGCTCTATACCATATTTCTCAACACTTGAGTGTTATAGTGTTATCTCTCAGTCAATGTTGTTACATGTTTTACGCTCTTTTATGCACACTTATATGATTTATTAGGAGAATGGAAAATCCATTGTATTTTGATATACCCAAGGTATAAATAAGCATCAGTTGTCCATTTAAGAGTCATAAACTTGTCAAATGATTCAATGATGACAAAGTGAGGTCTAAATTCAAGAATAACAAGACTATAATATAAAATATTATCTATATGGAGACTCACTTTATCATAGAGAACTCCATCTAGCCAAATATCATACATGGGTGATGGTGGATCCTTCGAATGTAGAGATGCTTTGTCCATGTTTTTCACATGTTGAAGTAGGATCGTGGGACATCTTTAGAAGAGTATAAATTTATATTAAATTTGCAGTCAAATTTTCATTAAAAATGAATTCCTTGAGAAATATGTATAGATGTAGAGTATATAAAGATTTGGGCAAATACTGTATATATATATATATATATATATATATATATATATATATATATATATATATATATATATATATCTTCATTAAAGGAAAAAAATGAAATTATTTATAGGTATGAGAGTATCCAAAAATGTATGTGATTGGTAGTCCTTACTAATGCTCTCACCTAGCATCTAGATAGGTCAGACAATGAGTATAACAAGATGTAAGATTGAGATGAAAAGGCATAAGAATGATGAAAGAGAACAAAATATATAACTAATAATTTTAATACATAAGTGAAGATCAAGTATAAAAGAGCCTATTGAAGATTGATTAAATAATTTCTAATAAACTAGAATTTGGGAGTGAATATAAGGTTTGTACGAAAATTGGAGATTGAAAAGGATACCTTATTAAATAAATCTAGTTTGTGAAATCACAAATGACATTGGATAAAAATGAGAAGTGAATTATAATATCAAATCATGAAAAGAAAAAAACCAATTTAATTAATTAACAATTTTAAGGCATAAGTAAAGATAAAGTATAAAATACATTATTGAAGCAAATTATTGATGAAGTAATTTCTAATAAACTTGAATCTGAGTATGAATATAAAGTTTATAAGAAACCCAGAGACTGAAAAGGATACCTTGTTAAATAAATCTTTCTTGTGAATATCACAGATGGCATTGGATAAAAATGAGAAGTGAATTATAATACTAATGTATGAAAAGACATAAACCAATTTGATAAACATGATGATGGCGGGTGGTGGAAATCATGTGCAAATAAGATTTTAGAAATAACACATGTAATATTTAAATGAATATGGTGATGATAAGAGGTGAAATATCCATCTTTCACAAAATTTACATCACAAGGTTAAAGGTTCTATGAAAGGATAAATTGATGTAACGATTTTAAAAGGATGGAACTGTAAGTAATATAAAAAATATGTCTAAAAATATGAATGACTAAATGAAGATTTCCTTCCATTTTTTTCTTGAATTTTGAGACAAAATTCTAAAAGAAAGAGAGAATTTGTAGTGATCCAATTTCATCCTACATAGACAATAAGGTCTTAGGCAAATATTTACACACATAGCTTGAATTAGTCCTTATTTAAAGTTGACTAGTGTTTTATAGTTTATTTATGATGCATTGAACTTGTTGAGACATGCATTGAACTTGTTTAGCAAGAAAAAATCCTAAGTCAATATTTTAGATATTTAGTGTGATTTCAATATACAATGCATATATGTATCTCCTCATTATAGCACATATTTAAATTTAGCTGGGGACCTTAGAAGAAATCTTATTGTGGCATCTTCAACTCAATGGATATCAATTCACGAATTCCTACAAAATGATAGAATATGAATAAAAAAATAAGAATAAATTTAATTGTAAGTATATTAGTGTAATAAATGACTATTAGTATTTTATCAATAAATTTTTCTACTTAGAAATTGGGATATAGACTGGAAAACTCTAATATAAGTTATAAAAATTATAGGAGTTTCAGATGTCTTTTTGGACCTATTCTACAGATAAGTTTCTCTAAGAAATACTCAGTGAACCATGCTATTCAGATTGGTGTATAGAAGTGTTGTATTATGTTTTTGGTAATTTATTGGTAAATCAAAATTATTTGGGATTTTAGTTACGCCCTAGAAAATGCATTTTTAAACAAAATACTAAAAATTCATAATTTTTGGAGTTGGTTTGATTATGCATAAATAAGTACATTGATAGAGTTTTTTAGGAAAGAAACTCAGCTAATGGCACCTGCTATTAAAACTAGAACAAAACAATCATAGACTTGTTTGTAATTATTCCAAGAACCTGAAATGATTGATAATGATTATGTAACACCAAAACCCCTCTCGTAATATGTAGATCCAATTAGAGATAAAAAATTAGATATAAAAGATAATTCTAGGGTTTAAAAGAAGTCAGAGATAGGAGAGTAGAATTCAAATTTTCACTTGCCAATGGTTATGTAATCAAATAAGTTTATCAACCATGTTTAGTATTTCATGGTGATTATTCTATTCAATATTTAAAATTTTCCTTCCACTTATTTCGATCAAAATGATATATAACCATCCTATTTCTCCATATTTTTTTCTAACTCTCCCTTTCTAGGGTTCTTGAGTTGAAAGGAGGGAGAAAAGGAGCCAGTTGCTATGACTTGTATGGATTTTTGAAACCTTAGTTCTCAAGATACATTTTTAGGTGTTTCACATATGATTTTAATGGTTATCTCCTTTTTATCTATTTAATCATGTGGAAAGCTTACTCATGTCTGACCAGAAGTCAATAAGGTGATGCTTGTATTTTTTAACTATTGGGTAATCAACTGGGATATTCTTGAGAATCAGAATGCCTCCTTTTTCAGATTCATTCTTAGTGAGTTATATTTGATTATTTAATTAATTATATTGAAAATAATAGTAAAGGAAGTACATCTTTATATTCTAAAGATTATCAAACTTGACTGATTGAATAAAATGATTAAGAATTTGATGGGCATGTATAGAATGTGTTTAGATTTTATAAGCGTGGACCAAATGTGATTCCATAGTTGTTATTATAGAATTCATGGTGAATATAAGTATGGATTGCGTATGAGAGTCATTTAACATGTTTTTATATGGATATATCTGGTGCGCCTCTGCCAATGGCGTTACACACTACTAAATTGAGACTTAAATAGATGCAACTATGTGGACAGAAGCACATAGTGGATTCACTTTCAAAATTTATAATGACCTAAACTCAAACGAACTACTTCTACTAAAACACTAACCCGCAAGAAAACGGGTTCATGTCGTAGTATAGGTAAGGCAGAAAGTATAGGGTCAATCCACATGGAGAAAGGGGGGCACTAGAGGTAGGTTAGTTTTTAGGAGCTAGTTTCCTACTGTGGAGACTAGGGCTAAGGGTTTAAAGGTGATTTTATTGTTAAACTAAGGGCGAACAAGCAAGCAAGTAAAGAAATACAAGTGAGAACAAAACCTAAGTTAACCCTAGAAAGTTGATTCTACTAAGCAGGAATACACAAGGCAAGATAAGAAAAGAACATTCTACACTAAGCCAAGCAAGGAAAGGTCTACACTACACTAAGCTAACAAACAAGTCAAAATAGTAATTAAAGACTTAAACTAGAAAGAACAAAGCAAGAATAGGGCAAGAAGATATCTAAGCAAGAAAAAAGCTAACTAAGTTAACACTAGCTAAGAAAGAAGGCAATTAGGGTTTTAAAGCAATAAATGGGTGTGTGGGTTGTTCAGGGGATGCACTTATCAATTAAGTTGGGGTGACATATGAACATAATGATTTCATTTAGATTATCAAACCAAACAACAAGTTAGAGTCTAATGAAGTATCCTAGGCTACTAATTGGATATGGATATGCTAGGTTGTATATAGGGGAACTAGTCCCTAACACCCCTACCACCCTTGCGAGGTTGAATTGGGTTAGGTCTTAGGTGTAATTCAATTAGAGACTAAACAAGCCTAGGTTTCTAGGTTATATGATTTTAGGATGATTAGGGGCTGAGATTAGTAATGGGGGTGGAAGTGAGGTTTTAGGCCCCCCATCACCCACATTCTAACCTTGAGAAAGCTCCACGCTAAACACACCAATTTCCTCTAAACCAACTACTTAGATCTCTCATCTAGGGTTAGGGGGACTGATTAGGATGTCGTAGGATGGGTATCTAGCTAGGGATCCAAAAATTAGACCTAGGAGGAAATCCCAAAATTCACACATTTAAGTAATTTCCCTAAATTCCTAATTAATTTCAAGCACCAACAAATAATCAGTTCATGGAGAATGAGATAGAAATAGAACATAATCATTAGCAAATAAAATTACAATTTTTAAATATCATTTCCCCCAACATGGTATGAAAGTAACATTTTACACCTCAAACAACCCACCCAAGGGGCCCAACTACTCATAACAATGTGAAATACAAAAAGGGAAGAGAAAGAGGAAGAAGTAGCCATGGAGCTCAATGTAGATGAGCGAATCCTCCTCTCCAACTTCTGTAAGGTCGACCTCCTTCTTCTTAGATGGAATGGTGTGGAATGATGGTGGAAATGGGTGGAAACAAGAAGAATCTAGGGTTTTAGTGGCAGAAATGGTGAAATGGAGTGGAATGGCTAAGGGGTGAAAATGGGGAGCTAGGAGGTGCTAGAAGGTAGCTAGGGTGGGCAACCTCGAGCTCCAGCCACCCCCATGGTTTATATAGGGGTCTAGGTTTAAGTGGGGGCAATATGGGTAAAGCAGTGCAAAAATAGGCTAGGGTTGAGGTAGGTAGCATGACCGTGGTGGTCACCACGACCATGGTGGGAAGGGGTGAGAACAGTTGTGGTGGATGGGAATGATCGTGGTGAGAAATGGGGAAATTCATAGATAATAGGTCAATTTTGTACTGAAGGTATCACGACCGTAATGGTCACCACGACTGTGGTGGGGCTAGGGTAGCACAGCCGTGGTGGCTCGAAATGCACAGGTCGTTCTCTTCTCCACAGCCGTTATGCCTTTGCTGCTACACGACCGTGCAAGGGGGCACGACCGTTCTGGGTGAGTGGATCACAACCACTCTGTGTGGCATGGCCATGGTGATTCAAGCTTTACTCCAAGGTGACTTTGTTGAATTGCAAGTGTACTAGCATGGCTGTTCTATGGTACCACAGCCGTGTAGGCCTCTAGATCAACACTTTGACTTGATTCTTTAGATTTTCTTGGACTTCTTTGCTTCAATGGATTCTTGGCCACTAGGGATAGGTTGAGGGAGCATCTGACTTCACTTTAGGTCTCTCTAAGGGTAGAGAAACACTAGGATCACTCCTTCTATCTCTCTTCCATCAAGCATGGTCCAAATGCCTAAAAACATGCAAATAATGTCCATAAGTGCATTTTACACAAATATGCATATTGAGGGAAATAATATGTTATCTAACAGGTATAGATGTGATTGAAATGAAATATGACACAAGATGAAGCCCTAAAATAGGGCTGAATCAATATCCTTGTTCAGGGTTGATGTTTAGGCATTGACTCAAATGAGTCAATGGCATGATTATTGTTTGTTTGGGTTTCAATATGTTGTGAATAGCCTTAATAACTCTAAATATACCATAATGAAGTTAGTGGCTAATGTGTTATTATGATGATGTATAAATATGTAAAGAACTAAGCCAATTTCTTGAATATCCTAAAGCTTTAATTTTGGAAAGAAAATGAAAGATAAGGCCCTAACTTGTATTAACCTTGTAAATTGGAAGGAATAACATTTTTAGATAATTATTACTTTAATTAAATAAAACAACCTTATTAATAATGATATAATCCTAGTGCATCTAGCATGGTATGATTTAAGGAATAAAGAGTATATCCCACATGAATACAAGTCTTTTCCATAAGCCACACAATAGTCAGTTGAGAAGATGAATATACATTGAGGAATGAGTAGATGTATCCCTAATATATTACACTTCCTAAATTGATTAATTTTATTAGAAATAGAAGGATTACTTTTAGTTACCGTGTTACCAATAGGAGTCGAATGGTCTGGAATATGAGTATCTAATATAAACAAAGAAATGGAAAAAGTTGGTCTAAACTGGGTTGATTAGTAGTGAGAAAAAAATACTTTTTCAGAGGGTCGGAGGCTATTTATTCAGCACATGGTTTATATATATATTCTTTTATCAACTTGCAACTCTAAAATAGTGAATATGTTCCTCATAATATGAATTTAAAGCTAAAACATATGTTGGCCTTGCTTATTATGCTGGTAAGCCCATCTGGTAGGCTGCTATGTGTTTAATACCTATGTTGATTTTTAGGTGGAGTTTTATGAGGAAATCTACAACCATGTTTGCACGTCTTCAAACAAATTTGATATCCAAGTTATCATGTCTACTCAAGTTTGAATGACCGTTGGATACCAATATAATGAAAATGGGTTTTCCATTCTCCTGTTGGCATATCTAGTTAACCTCCTTCAAGCATTCACTTCTACTCGAACTTAACTCATTTTGAGTTGATCA
The DNA here is from genome assembly GCA_963693085.1 of Alisma plantago-aquatica. Taxonomy (NCBI): domain Eukaryota; kingdom Viridiplantae; phylum Streptophyta; class Magnoliopsida; order Alismatales; family Alismataceae; genus Alisma; species Alisma plantago-aquatica. Next base: position 1,223,563,385 of record OY856410.1, on the reverse strand, counting down.
GTAACCTCCAATTCCATGTCAACAACTTTAACGCCAGCTTTGACAACTAAGTGTATCTTCATGTTCTTGTTCCAACCAATATTCCACATGCCTCCCTTTTTTTCTATCTACCACTACCCAAAAGTAGCCTTCCTACCTTTGTCTGTAGCATCAACATTCAACTTGGTCCATCAAACAAGAGGATTCTTTAAAACTTCAGTGGTCATGTATTTTTCCTAGTTTGACATGTCAGTTAGACCTTCTAAATTGGTTTTGGGCTTTCCATATCTCTCAACATGTGACAAAAATGAATTGTATCATTTTCAGATTGAGTTTCAGACAATTGTCAAGCCATTGGTGGAATGCTCATTCATAGAAAGTGTTATAGAAGGATTGAATGTACAAAGCTTCCCATACCACAGATGCATGTTCACAATCACAGAGGGCATGTCATAATATTCTTTGTAGGTACCATAGCAACTACAATATGTAATGGTAGTCACATTCCTATGCACTCTACATTTTTAATAAGCATTTCACCATGGAATACAAACCAAAAGAACGTATTCACCTTCTTTGGGAGTGTCTTGCTCCAAAATTTATCCAACAAGTTTTTCTTCTTGTGTATTAGCTTATCAAAAGCTTATGTATGAAGAAGCTATTGAAAACACATTAGTTTTGGTGCAGGGCAACTTATCCATCGAGATGTTGTGTCAAGGTGATCTCATCACCACAATGTTGTTTACTACTAATGTGAGTAGGAACTTATCTAGAAACTATTGGTTTCAAGCGCCATAGGTAGTGACATTGCATTCAACCTTCAAGTCATTTTAATCCTCTGACAATTTAGTGGAAGCATTACTAAGATTATATATGTTGGGTACCTACCAGTCATTCCTTACCTCCATAGGGTCCCCTCCATCGATACATTTGACATATTTCTTCAAACATATTTTTACTTGCATGCACAACTTGATAGAACTGAGTGGATATATTATCATGTTGGTAGGATAAGGTTATAAGTAATTCATAAATTATTAAGAAAATTAATGAGTACATCCTTTACTAATGTATTTTGAAATATATTTGGATTAACCTACGTTAAAATAAATACAGGAAAGTCAAATGATGAAGGATTTCACTGACAGAGAATCCTTATGCATTCAGTGAATTAAGAATCATAAATTTCAAGAATAACAATGAATTTGAAATGAAAGAAAATAAGAATAATGAATCTAAAATGTAGGATAAACCATATACTTAAGTAGGAGAAACTAAAAACCTATCCCTCATCATAATATAATGAGTAAAATAATAATAATGAAGGATAAATGAGCTTAAATGATTGACAACAACTTGACTTAACTAGAAGAGAAGGAGTGAAGGTTGTTGACTATAATTCATAAGAATGTAGTATGGAACACTAGATGTGTATTGTGAATTGTTTGTATCGAGATTATATATGGGGGAATTTAGATGGAAGATGCCATTTGTCATATAATAAAATTGATTATGGTATATGACTAAAAAAAAATTTATATGTTGAACTTGTTGTGGGTACTGATGCTACTATGAATACTTACCAAAATAAGTGAGATGGAATGAAATGTATGGATAAATGTGATGTGATTGAAAGGCATGTAATGATTTGTATATGAGAAATCTTTGTTAGGGAGATACTTGAGAACGAAATTATATCTGAGGATTATAGAACATTTCTTGGTTCATCTGAAATGATGTGACAATGGGAAAGAAACATGTGTGTTGTCCACCATACATTGTTGTGTTACTTGTTATAATGATTTCGTTTATAATATTTTTGTTTTTCTAAGAGGCAACGTAGGTCTATTGTGAGTACACAAAGAGGCTTACATTTGTTCTATTGTAGTTACCTAGTAAGCTTTACCTGTTGGGATATTGTTCTAATGATTGATGACTATATTTCTTAATAACCATGATCTGGTTCATGTCATTCTTATTGTGCAAGAATATGCACAAACATTAAAGGATGGGTTAAAATATCTTCTATGATGAGTAAAAGTAGTAAGTTTTAAGTAAAATGAGGAATCCCTCTAGTTTGGTCCCTAAACATCACGAGTTTCCTCCAAGGTCCATATGAAAGGAAATGAAACAGAACTCCTTGTAGTAATGTAAGGATTATAGAAGGATTCCATAGTGCAAATCTAGATCTTGAAGGTCATATCACTAGGATTTAGGGGTGCATCACATATTGTGACTTCATCCCTAAATCCTCTATTGATAAAGTATATGCTCCTAAGGAATAGACTACAATGAAGTGTATATTGTAAAAACGTGAGAAATATTCTAAGATGTGATGTTATGTTATGTTACCAAATTCTGTGTACCTAAATGAGGACCTACCAGTAGAGGGGATGAATTCTCTACCTTCCACTTTTTATGTAACCATGTGGTGGTCCATGGTCTATGTAACTATCATAAAGTGGTCGTCTAAACTGTGAGATACTAACGGTGAGTCGATGAAACTAGATTTAAGTGTAGACACTTCTACTTCATGAGGTATAAGCTAGGTTGTTTCATGGAAAACAAATAAAGATGGCATGTTGTGTAGAAAATGAGTTAATGTCTTTTATATTCCTTTTAATACTAATAGATAATTTTTTTGTTATTCAATATGTTTTTTAGATGTGAACATCACTTATTCTTCTATTGCAATATACTTTATTGTTTGATTCTTATACGTCTAGTATGAAGTCTTAATAGTAAATGTTAAACTACAAGTAAACTCTGACATGTAATATCAAATGGATTAATATATACTCATGTTTGTGAGGGGGCCTTAGTTGTTATTCGTGTAATTTTTTTTGTAGACTTTTCTACTATGTACCTCAACTTTAGGATAACAAGATAAGTTATCGATCCAATTGGTGGGATGACATAGAGATAGTTAAAAATATGGGATCTGATTGATTGAATGTTTTTTCTATCTATTCGATTATTATCTTAAAGTATAGGTACTAAATTCTAAAGTTATATGCTAAACTTGTAAGATAATATCTACTACTTTATTTTAAATTTATCTAGTATAACCTACCACTAAAACATGTTGCTTAGCTCCAGTGGGAGGTTTCCACTCACTAGGACTCTATGTAAGTCTCATGTGGTTGATTAAAAAAAAGTAGGAAATAGAATCCAACAAAGTCGTGATAAAGAAGATATAAATAAAATGATTTAGATTTAAATTTCCATGTAGTCTCTCTTTACCTGGTTGGGTTGTATATCTAATTCATTTCTTTTATGACAATGTAATCTAATCTACAATTATGAATTGTCAATGGTGGGGCCAAGTTGGAGGGAGTGAATGTACCCAAATGTGATACATTTCATTACTTGGATTTTATCATTAAAAAATATGGGGGTGCTCAATATGATGTTTGTCATAGGATCACTACATGATAGTTTGCATTAAGGAGTGAAATTAGAGTATTATGTGATCAGAAGATTCTATGAGATTAGAAAGTAAGTTTTGTAGAAAGTTTTACTGCCAACCATGCTATATGCAAGTGAATATTGGAAATTGAAGAAACAAGCTCTCAACAAGATGACTATAGCCAAAATGTGCATTCTATGATGGATGTGTGGGAATACAAGAAATTTTTTCTTGAGAAATGATGATATCAGGTATAAAGTGGGGGTCATGAGCATTGAGAACAAGTTGTGTAAGGGTCGTCTGAGATGGTATGGATATATGCAATGTACACAGACTAACACGTCTATATGAAGCAATGCTATTGAGCCAAACATAACTAAAAGAAGAAGAGAGAGGCCTAAATCAACTAGTAAGATCTTGTAAAGTGAGATTTTAAATATTTACATCTTGATCACAATAGGCCCCATAACATAGTCGATTAGAAAAGAAGGATCCATGTAACCAACCCTAATATGGTTTGGATCAGAAAAGAACAAGAAAAGATTATAGAAGGTCAGGTGCTCAAGGAGTCCATGAATATGTCGCAATCTAAGTCCAAATCAGTAGCCATAGAGGTCACAAAGGAGAAGCACATTGTCACCAACCCCGAAGTTGATGAAATCATTATGAGGAATGATGAAACTGTCAAGATTGACATCATACTAGATAATAATGTCATTGTTGGGACGAATGAGGTTCTTAACACACCTATCCCTCAGGATAGAATGGGATAGAGACTTGACTTGAACTTCTCGATTAATAGAAGCTTAAGGGGCAGCAGATCCAAGATGAAAAGGAAAGGAATCACTCATGCTCCTACTCAAACTGAACCTCATTGAAGAAGCTCTAGACTTGTCGACAATGGACGCACTAATAAGGCTTCTTAACTCAAAGGTAATGTAGGTGAGGAAGTAGATTTGGTGGAAGACATGGTGGATAAAGAGAACGAGACCCCCACAACACTCTAATCTTGTTGTTGATCGTCGCAGCCGTCTTTCCTTTAATAAATGTTTGATACCCTTTGCTGGAATGTTAAAGGCATTTGTAATGATGACACATGCAACATGCTTAAAGACATTATCAGGAACTGTAATCCCTTAGTTGTTGGAATACTGGAACCAAGAATTAGTGTGAATCGGGCGAATCACACCATTAAAATGCTCAGATTCAGTAATTCGCATCACGTGGAGGCACGCGGATTCTTAGGAGGCATATGGGTTTACTGAAACCGGGATGTTTGCAAAGTCAACATCTTGTGCAGTCACTGACAAATCATCAATTGCAGGATCAATAGCTCTGTGATCATCACCTTCATTTACACCAACGTTCATCTCAACTTGAAAAATATTTTGTGGAAAAGACTGGATGAACTCCACCACAACTACAGCGAACCCTAGGTCATCTTAGGGGACTTTAACGCAATGACTAATCCATCAAAGAAATTTGGAAGCAACCGTTTTGTGGAGGCCAAGGCCAATTTATTCAACGAGGCTCTTACGGAGGCTGGACTCACTGATATCGGCTTTACTGGTATGAAATATACCTATAAGCACGGGATGTTGCCTGAAAGGCTGGATCGGGTTGTGGCCAATGACTCTTTCAGCCTAAAGTTGGGAAATGTCTCTCTTGAGTATCTCCCAAGACTTTTGTCTGATCACTGCTACATTCTTATGAAAATGAACAATTGGCTGCGGACCAAATATAGATTCATGACTAGAGATTCTTGGAAAGACAAGGCCAGCTTCATAAGCTTATCCATGATAATTGGAACAAAGAAGGGGATTTTGGGACCAGTTTCAACTCTATCAAGGATAAAATCAATACCTGGATCAAGGATATCTATAAATGTAGAAGATATAAAAAAGAACGCCTCACTAGGAATGTTACCATGCACCAACGCAATCTAGCAGAAGGATACAATATCATCACCGAAAATTTGTGCATTAAGATGTAGGAGGAGCTACGTGTCTTCTGAATGAGGAGGAGGCTGATCTGAAACAGAAGGTGCATATCAACTGGTTGAAAAATAGAGATTCTTGTACTAAGTTCTATCATGCCTGGGTCAACCAGAGAAAGAGGAAGGACATAGTTCTAATGCTAAAAAATAATGCAAATATATGGATTACCGATCCTAAAGAACTCCAAGTCATGGTCTCGAATCACTTCAAGTGCATCCTTTCCAAATCGGATGTCTCTTCTCTGCCAGGTACTGATGCGGTGTCGGGTAGCTTCTGTAGGCCGACTAATGCTCTGTTAAGGTAGATTGCTAGAATGCCGACCTGCGAGGAGATCTACAGGTCATTAATGATAATGGAACCTTCCAAGGAAGTTGGACCTAATGGTATTATCGTGGGATTCATCAAAAGAACTGGAAAGTCATCAAGAAATTTGTTACTAGAACCATCACTCAAGCTATTGCAGGATTCCCTATCGATGATGAGATGTTCAAAGCGACCATCATTCTCATACCCAAAATTGCACACCCAGAAAGATGTGAGCACTTCCTTCCCATCTCTTTGAACAATGTCATGCTTAAGATGGCTGCTAAGATCATTCCGGATAGGCTCAAACCGCATATTGCTGGTTGGATTTCTCCGGAGCAAATTAGTTTTGTGCCTGGGCACAAAATCACTGACAGCATCGCCCTAGTCTAGGAGCTTGTGAAAAGAATGAAACCTAAAGCCAACACTCCTTGCATGGACATTAAAATTGACCTCACTAAGGCGTTCGACCAAATGGATTGGTCCTTTGTCAATGACACCTTATTGAAAACTGGCATCCCATGTAACATTAGGAAGTTTATCATGAACTCTATCATGGGAAGATTTAGCATGATTGTTTGGAATGGTTGTTCGAATGAACCATTCAAGTCTAGTAGAGGGCTCAGACAAGGTGACCCCGCATCACCCTATATCTTTGTGTTGAGTCTCAAATGTCTGAACCAAATGATACATACAAGCATCAGTAAAGGGGATTGGAAGCCGCTCAAGATGAGTGGGTCAGGTTTGAAGATTGCTCATGTATGCTTTGCATACGAAATCATTCTATTTTTTAAAGCTAAGGTTGATCAAATAAAGCACATTACAAAATGTTTCAATGATTTTGGCTGCCTCTCTGGCCAAACCATCTCTGCCACTAAGACTAGGATATTCTTTTCTTCCTCGGTGCCAGTAGGTTAGAAGATGGATCAGCCTGCATTAGTGGCTTCTAGGTCACTTCTGACTTGGGTACTTACCTAGGACTTCCCATCGTGCACAATAGGATTAATCAATCTACTTACAGTTCCATTCAGGATAAGGTGAATAGTTAGGTGAATGCTTGGTCCTCCACATGTCTCTCCATGGTAGGCAGAGTCTGCCTTGCCAAGACAATGCTCACGGCACTGCCTACCTATGTTATGCAGACTGCTAGGATGCCATTAAAACTATGTGATCAGATTGACAGTAGTGTGAGGAATTTCATCTGGGGAGGCGGCTTCAAGGCTAAACATGTTTCTCTTGTTGGGTGGAAAAAGCTGATCGGACCTAAGGAGTCTGGCGGGCTTGGAATCAAAGCAATGAGGGAGTGGAACACTGCTCTGTCCCTCAAGAATGCTTGGCACTTGACCATGAAAAGGAACTCGTAATGGTGTAAAGGTTTGAAGAAATGTTTTGATCAGTATGTGGATAAGCCGAGTGCGAACGTCTATCAGATGGCTATCAAGGCTTTTAGGAACAAAGACATCATCCTGAAGAACTCTACGATGATTCATGTCAATGGCATGAGCACCAATTTCTGGGAGGATAACTTGACTAATAATGATGTCCGTCTGAAGGATCTGCCATCAGGGACATTCCTACAGATCTCAAGGACATCAAGGTGGACGTGTTGTCAAGGAGAACAGTGATTGGGACTGAGATTTTCTGGATAACTAGTTCCCTCACAATGTGGTCAATGACTTCATGTTGAACCCTACTCCCATTGCCACCACTGAATAGGACACTCGTGCGTGGATGCATACTAACACTAGTGTGTTCAACACGAGGTCAGCATACTTGCTATGCAGATCTAACTCTGATGTATCGGTGTTGGGTAAGTGAAACAACATCTGGAATCTGAAAGTTTTCCCTTCTGTTAAGCCTTCCTATGGACTATGGGGCATGGTGCCATCCTCACTAATGCACGACATCACGCTAGACATATGACCACTAATAACTGGTATCCAATATGCAACATGGAGAGTGAGACGATGCTGCATGCACTTAGGGACTGTAGTCAAACGAAGACGGTTTGGACGAAGGTAAGCAACATCAACGTTGATTTCTGGAATGATGATGGGAACGCCTGGATGTTCAGGGGTATCAGAAATGACAATCACCACGATAGGCTATTTGCGACTACTTGTCATGTTCTATGGCATAACAGAAACTACAAAGTCTTTAACAAGACCAAAGGGACGACTAAGGGGCTTACCAACCATATTTCTCATCACTTCAGGATGAACGAGCTCTCATCAATAAGGGGGGAGTATTGTGAGGAAGAATGACCAGACCTACAACAATATAGGAAATAAAAATTGGGCTCCTCCCAATGTGGGACATTTGACTATGAATTCGGATGCGGCTATGGGGGACAACCTTGTGGTTGTTGCTAGCATTGTTAGAAACCAGCTCGAACAGTGGATGGGTGGCTACATTGATACCATAAAGACAACCAAGGTGATCCATGTTGAGATGTTTTGTATCCTCAAGGCTATGGAATTTGCCCAGTCCAAATTCCCAAGTCCTATTATTTTCAAGACTGATTGTCAAATTGCATCTCAATTAATTCCAAAGGAGGGCAAGGAAGGTCCAACATTTGGAAACCTGCTTTCCAGGATCAATAAACTTATCAAAGAGAACAACTATAGTGTTAAGTACATCAGAAGAATGTGCAATGGTGCAGAGAACATGCTTGCTAAAGTTCACCTAAAAAACAACCCTGGTGCTTTCACCTACCTCAGACCTCCTGCTCAAGTGAGCATTTTGATAAACAAGGAGGTTGTTAATTATAATGGTAGTAGTACTACCATGTTTAATCCTGTTATTAGTGCATGTACCCCTATTCTGAGTTCGCTTGTAGGGGGAAGGCAAGATGAATAAATAGCTTCCTTAAAAAAGTATCTATGTTCATCTCCAGTGGAACTTTTAGTTTTAGGTGCAAGAATTGTTCATTTCAAACACTTAGGTTGGTTTAAAAGGGATTTCAATCTCATAAAATTTAGGAATTAACTAGTAAAATAAGAACTAAACTAGTCATTTATCACTTTTAGTTTAATATAAAGTTTAAGAGATGAATCTCAGACCCATGATTTGACAACAAAGTGTTATAATGTCAAACAATAAAAAATATATGGAAACCAAACTTATCATATGAGTATGCTAATATTCTATTACCCATTCCTACAAAAACAAAATTAACCTAATCCCATGTTTAGCACTTCCATAACAAACAAAACAACTAGATTGCATAGAGCATTTTTCTACTAAATTTGACCACTTCCATGTCTTAAACTTTGACTTTGTCTTGCGCCTTTGCATCATTTTTATGTCTAACCTTTGATTTGGATCTCAAAATTTTTATGAATATTCTAGGACTTATGATGAGCCTCCTATCCAAATTTCAGCCCATGTAGAGCTTCCTAGAACACTCTAAAATTTCATGAAATCGCACCTAAAGCACCATTTTTATCCTTTTTTCCTTGTATTTGGGTCGAGAATTTCCATAATGGGTCGCTCTAAGGCAACCCCGGCTAGGGATGGATAAGATAAATCATGATCTAATGGTCCATTTGATCATCTCTAACCTTGGGTCAAGCAACGAATAGGGTTTCCAGGATGGGGAACCTTAATCCCCATATCTCTCTCATATCTTACCCATTTTATGATTTTTGTTCCTTTCTCTTCCTTTTTTGAATCCGCTCCATCTTCCCACAATTTGAGTATCAAATTGGTGCCTTTTGTGAGTATTCCAGAGAGTTTTTCTCTCCCACCATCGTGGAGCTTTAGCTTCATAATGCCCTAACCCTAGACACCCTCTTAATATAAATAGACTCTTGTTGACTTTGTCTTGATCCCATGAACACAAACATACCCTAGAGTTTATCCCTCATACCCTCTTACTCTTTCCCCCTTTCCCTCTAGTGCTACACTAACGCAACCTACTTCTCTCTCCTCATAGGTCTCTCTCTCTAAATTCTTGCTATGATCATATCTTCTTCACATGATATCACATATAGTTGAACCTATAGTCCATTTAGACTGCAAGAGAGTGCTTGACATGATGGAAATACTTTCAACATATAATTCCTGATCCTTTTATAGATTTCCTTAACTGATGGACTTTAATGTTGACTTTCAAATAAAAAATATAACTTTATCTAATCTTGACCATATTATCAGGAAATCATGTGGAATTAGTATCAGATCTATTGTTACAATTGTAATCTCAAACTTTATAGTACATATATGAAACTTTATATAAATTATGGGTCTCTTGATGTTCCAATGACCTATTTGATCATCCAACAACATGAGTATGTTGGATATTCAATCTTGTTGACAAGTTGTGAGATCTTGCTAGTGTTTTGTTTGAAAGATGAATTATTTCGATTATGATCATGTGGAACAAGTACCCTAGATCTTATTCTTTTGGATACCAAAATTCTTGAACATCAAATCCTGACCATGGTTCTTTGATCAGGTCTTTGACCCTATTCCCTAATCCCTTTCATCTCAAAATTTGCAAATTTAGATATTTTTGAAAATTATGTGTACTATATCCTCTTGAGCATGTTTTGATTGGATGTAATGTATGTGTACATATGTATGACTAGAACACTTGGCTATATTACTTGCATGAGAAACCACATTCCCTATAGAATAGTGTTCTGAATTTATATATTGATTTTTTGCTCTTTTATTTGGTAACTGGATTTGCAATATAACCCCCTAGTTTCCTTGTTGTTGACTTTTCAAGCCTTTCCCTTAGGGTTAAGTGGCACTATGGCCTTTCCCTTAGGGTTAAGTGGCACCTTGTTAGTATTTACACCCACTTTCATATATGTGAGGTAATTGACTCGTTCTCATTGTAGATTACAAACTTTTTTGAATCTTTACTTGTCGAGCACTTGAAAGTTATATCTTTTTCGTTACTTGTTTCTTATCAAAATGTCAAGTGGTTATTTCCTTTTGAATATAGATATATTGTTTCATGTTTTTCATAACCATACTCAATGTTATGCATTGATGTTGGGTCATGACTTCCGATTTAGGAAAATAATAAAGACTCTACTCTTGTCCCTTTATCAGTTGAACTCTTCTACAAGATTTGAAGTTACACCAATAAATCTACAAACATAAGAGCATAATATGTAATTGAGCTATAGGAATTTTTGTCTTAATTAGTTTCTCTCTCCTTTTAAGTTTCTATCATGTTGCCCACGGGCCATGTAAGAACTTTTGTGGTTCATTTTCAATAGTAAAAGATCTTATTTTAATTTATGTATATGATTGTGTGAGACTAATCGGGCCAATCAGATATGGGTGATTCAATCCCTTTACCACTATCTTGGTAGTGGGACTGGGATATAAATAAAAATGGTTTCATGACATTTGGTACCACAACCTATATACTTCCATATGCATTAATTAAATGACTTCTCCATACCTCTTGAAGCAAGGAAATCCTAAAAATACTTTATGGTAAAACTACAGTATCCAATAATCACCTCCGATCCGTCTCACAATGGTAACTGAGTTTCCCCGCTCTACCTGGACAAAGTTGATCCAAAAGGGATTTAATTTAACCCTAGATATTCATCTCACTTCTGATCTTTTCTTTAAGGGCTACCCCTAGACACCTATTAGAAAGTCGTAGGATAACTTCTCATCTTCTCATCTCTATAGAGTGTCTTGACTTGACATGTAGTCTTCGTATTAGTGTGGTTTTCCAATGCAAATAAGAAAGATAGAAAAAGATGGTTCTTAAGAGGAAAGATCACACCACAACTAATAGGGAGATATGGCGCTTTCTATCCCCGACAACAGTGCCAGAAAGTTTGGTGTGTTTCCCCTTGACCCTGAGGTTATACAACTAAATTAGTTGAATTTTAATTAGATGTGAACCTTGAATGCTCAAACACACAACATGGATCTTTCAAATTTATAAATCCCTAATAGGATCTCTCACATAAACTAACACACCACCTACAAGCACGTGGGATCATGTTATAGTATAGGAAAGTGGCAAGTTAGGGGTCAAACCCAAGAGAGAGGGGCCACTATAGCTAGGTTTCTGTGGAGTCTAGGGTTGAAGGGTTTGAAGTTGGTTTTGGTGATTACACTAAGGGTTGGACAAGCAAATAGTTAAAGAATGACAGACAAGGCCAAAACTAAGATAACCCTAGACAATTAGTTCTAGTGAGCAAGAAAAGCAAGCTAAGAAATGAAATAGGGTAAATTACACTAAGGTAAGCAAGAGAACATCTACACTACACCAAGCTAGGAATTAAGACTAAAGGATGATTGAAGACCTAAACTAGTAAGAACAATGCAAGAATAAGGCAAGAGACTAATTAAGTAAATAAGTAGCTAAACAAATAAAGACTAGCTAAATGACAAGGCAATTAGGGTTTTAATAATTAATGAGAAGTGTGGGTTGTTTGGGGGAATGTATTTGTCAATTGAGTTGGGGGTGATAACATGTAAACATTACTCTTTCATATATATTACCAAACCAAACAAAAATATGGATGCTAATGAATTTTTCTAAGCTACTAATTGGCCATGGATGTGATAGGATATGTATAGGAGAACTAATCCGTATCACCTCATACCCACCCTTACGAGGATCACTTGGATTAGGGTTTAAGTGGAATTTCTTTAGGATCTAGTCAAGCCTAGGTTTCTAGGATATAAAATCTTAGAGTAATTAGGGGCCAATAATAGTAGTGGAAGGTGATGAGGTTCTAGACCTCACATCACCTACCATCTAGACTTGAGAAGGTTCCAAACTAATTACACTAAATGCTTCTAGACTAGATACTTAGATATCTCACAAGGTGTAGAGGAATTGATTAGAATGTTGGAAGGTAATTTGTTATCTAGGTATCCACTAATTGGACCTAGGAGCAATTCTCATATTAGCTACATATAAGCAATTTCCCTAGAATGCTCCATGATTTTAAGCACAAACTACAAAGCAGTTATGGAAAATGAGATAAAAATACAAATAATAATCAAAAAATGAAATTACAATGTTTACATATCAATTTCCCCCAACATGGTATCAAAGTAACATTTTTGACCCTATAAAATAAGAAAACCTTTATTTGATGTTTAAAAAAAATACAATGCACTGTCTTTTATAGGATAAAAGAGTGTCTGAGAAACAATGTTAGGCAATATGGGATAAAAGAAATCTAAAAACAAGACAAGTCTAAAGAACATAACAAAACACACAACACAACATCACGCATAAAAGCATATATACTAATACTCCCCCTCAAGCTGGAGCATAGATGTCAAACATGCCCAACTTGTCAACCAATGTAGCAAAGTGAGTCATGGGAAGTATCTTGGTAAAGATGTCAGCAACCTGATCTTTTGTCCAAAGATAAGGAGTACATACATGATCACATATAATAGATTCATGAACAAAATGACAATCCACTTATATATGCATGGTGTGCTCATGAAACGTTGGATGCTGGCAATAAAAATGGAGGCTTTATTTTCACAGTGCATGGGAATCAAGATAGAATCAGAGATAACAAATTCCTTGAGGAGTCCTTGGACCCACATTAATTCACAAGCAGTATGAACCATAGCTCCATATTCTGCTTAAGCACTAGACCAAGCAACCACAGTTTGTTTCTTACCGCACCATGTAATTAGATTTCCCCTAATAAAGGTATAGTAGCCAGAGGTAGAATTCATATCACATCCAGTATAAGCATAATCTGAATCAAAATATCCAATGATTTTATGGTCCTCATGTCTTCGATATAGTAATACTTTCCCTGGAGAAATTTTCAAATATTTAAGGATATGGAAGACAACATCCCAATGATATAGTCGAGGTTTATCCATATACCTAGTGACAAGTCCAACAACAATAGTAATATTAGTTAAGTCACAGTAAGATAGATAATCTTACCAACCAATCCTCTATATTGGTGGTTATTAGGAAAGGGTGGTGTAGAATCATCATCCCAATTGGTACTGGGATACAAAGAAGTACTAATAGGTTTATTACCAAGCATTCCCATTTTAGTGAGTAGATCTAGAGCATACTTATGTTGTGAAAGATTGATATCAGAAGAAGATCTAGAAACTTCAATTCCCAAGAAGTATCAGAGTTTACCAAGATCTTTAGTAAGAAAGTGTTGTTAGAGATATCTTTTGGTATCTGCAATGCCTATAGAATCACTACCAGATAGAATAATATTGTCCATATAAACTTTAAGAATAGAAAGCCTAGAATTGGTCTCTTTAACAAAAATAGAATGATCATAATGTGAGCGCTGAAATGAACTTGAGAAGTATTTGACTCATTTTATCAAACCATTCCCATGGGCTTTATTATAGGTCATAGATCGCCTTCTTGAGTCTGTACACTTTGAACATTCCCCCTAACTAACAAAACTAGGTTGTTGCTCAATGTATACTTCTTCATGCAAGTCATCATATAGGAAGGCATTTTTAACATCAAGTTGAAAAAGGTCCAATCATTATTCACAACAAATGATATAAGCACTTTTACAGAATGAGACTTGAAAATAGTAGAAAAAATTTCAAAGTAGTAAACCCCATAGGTTTGAGTGTAACCTTTTGCTACCATTAGAGTCTTCATTTGTTCTACCGAACCATGTAGTTGTTATTTTAATAGTAAAAATACAACGACAACCAACAATCAGACAATTTTTAGGACAAACAATAAGATCCCTAGTCTTACAATCTTGAAGGGCGGTCATTTCAATTTCCATGGCTTGATGCCCTAGGTATGATGTTGAATAGCTTTTGTATCATTCTCGATACAAAAATAGCATAAAGAGAAGTAGTAAAAAAAGCTAGCACCATGATTAGTGAAAGAGCAAAAAATACTAATTGGATGTTGAGTGCAGGAACGAACACCTTTCCTTTGACTAATAGGAAGATGTAAGACAGAGAATACCTAGGAGATGTTGTGATCTGTCGACAAGGGAGGAATTGGTTGTTGAGGGTCCAGAGAGGGTACTATAACCTTGGGTCTTCTCATGTGAACCTCTTCAGTTACGTCAGTGTGATGATGTTCTACCTCCTCAAGCAGAGGAGTAAGATCCAACATATCACTTAATAAAGCAGACCCCTTGTTAGAGTAGTACAACATGTGTTCAAAAAAGACAATATCTACACTCACAAACCATTGTCAATCGACATGATCATAACATTGATATCCTTCTCGAGTTTGTGAATATCCCAAAAAGACACACTTAGTGGAGTAGGGGTCAAGTTTAGATTTCCTAGGGTAGATATTCTTAAAAAAAAGTGTTTCCAAAGATGAACTATAGAACAAAAAGCAAAGGTGCATCAAGATTTAGAAGAGAGACAAAAAGTTGATTATGAAGTATAGAAGAAGGCATACTATTAATTAAGTAGCATGTTGTAGAAGCTACTTCAGGACAAAAATATTTAGGAACATGATAGTGAAGAAGAATTTTGCGTGCTACTTCAAGTGAATGATAATTCTTCCTTCCCATCACACTATTTTTTTGTGGTGTGTAAGAGAAAGAATTCTGATGAATGGTACCCCATAACTACAAAATAGATACACATATTTTTTCATAAATTCTAAGGAATTATCAGTTCTCAAGATTTTAATAATAATTTTGAATTGGGTTTGGATCCTAGAAAAAAAAGGTGGTGGTAGTTTGCAAAAAAATATGATGATCCCTCAAGAGAAACAACCAAGTTTCCATAAAATAGTCATCAATAAATATCATAAAATAGCAATATCTAGACAAGCTATGAACAAAGAAGGTTTCTAAATATCAACATGAACAATATCATACAAATTTTACGAACTAATTTCTTTCTTTTTATGAAAAACACCCGAGTTTGTTTGCCAAATGGCAAGATTCACACATAAAATGGTTTTCAACAATATCTGGAAATAAATAGTGCAACTTTATAGTAGAAGGATGCCCCTGGCGATAGTGCCATTGCAGACCAGTCATAGAAGTAGATAGAAGAGTGAAAGTAGATTGTAGGACATTAATACCGTATGTCTGGTCATTCATGGCCTAAACCAATCCTCATCCTTATACGAAGATCCTAAAATACACAACCCTCAGGATTAAAAGTTATTGAGCATAGAAGGCTCTTAACAATTTTACTGACAGATAGAAGATCAAGAGGAAATTGTGGAACATATAAGACAGATTTTAAGGGAAGATTTTTAGATAGTGATATAGTTTCGACCCCATGGACAACTGATTGAGTACCATTATTAACGGTCACAGGGGGAACATGGGTTGTATTAGATAAGGCAATTAAAAGACCAGAACATCCAAAAATATGAGTAAATGCACCTAAGTCAATGACTAATTTATTTTTACCGTAAGCAGCATGGGATGCAAGTAAAGCAGAAGAACCTCCTTACGGGTCAGTGGTTGGTGAAGATAGACGATCCTGAAGGAGATTCTCAAAATCTGAGTGGATCTAGTTCACCAAGGGTTGGGTTGAACTGGAGCAGTAGTAGCCATACTCTCAGAAGAAGAAGAAGAAGAAGAAGAAGAATAAGAAGAAGAAGAAGAAGAAGGAGAAGAAGAAGAAGAAGAAGAAAAAGAAGAGACTTGATTTCTCTAGGAAGGTTCACCATGCTTTTTCTAATGATGGTCTTTAGTGCTGTTTGTGCAACCACAAAATTTGTAGAAGCAATTATCAGTAGAAATTTGATGTTGGCCTCATCTAGGGCCAGAAGGAGAACTACATCCAGGAGTACCTGAAGCAAGACCACTACGACTGCGACCATATTCATGTCCTTGACCCGAGTCATAGGAGTTGACAGTAAGTACTGACTGGTCAGAAGAAGTAGCAGATGGAGAATACATGGAAGGGAGGCATTGAAAGCACTTGGGAACATCCCTTAGTGTGGGTAAGGGATCACTAGATAAGATCTAGTCAACAACACCATAAAAGGACAAAGGGAGACCAACTAAGAATTAAACAAAATGAAATTTGTTGTGTTTCCTATGAACTTCTTTGATGTCAGAAGAGAGGGGATGGTGGACTTCATATTCATCTTAGAGTGTCAAACATTGGTTTTAGTAGTATTCTACAGATCCATCAATAGAATAGTCCTTTTTTCCATATTCTTGGAGATCTTGAAGACCTTCATTGGGTTCTTTTGATGAGAATACACATGGGATAGTTGATGCCACATAGCTTTGGAATTCAGAAGATGAAGGAGAGACTGGCTGATCTTCGATTTGGCACTATTCACCATCCATGTCATAACACCAGAATCATGTTTAGACCATTGTGCATATGCTTTCTTGGCTTTTGAATCAAGTGTAGTAGCAGGACGGATACCCTTGGGCTTCAACATATAGTTCAAATGATGTCGACCAAAGGTGGTAGTTTGATTCATTGAGTTTCACGGTTATCACACACTAATGCTAAGGAGGATCTGTAGTCACCATGGAAGCCAAAGTGATGACACACACAAAGAAGTATAAGAATTAGTAGCAGAAATAGCATATCTGGATAAACACATTTGAGAAACCCTCACAAGGGTAATAGATAACAACATCAAATTTGCATATCTAAAGCCCATATAGGGGAAGGAGATAGCAACAACAAATCCAAATAGATTTGATAAACTCTCATAGGGGTAATAGATAGTAGTAGAAGAACTAGGAAACATGCATAGGGGCAATAGAGATAAGGAAAGACCTATGTTGCCATGGTGTGAGATTCACTCCACCATGTGGCATAGGTAGAAAAAAAAGTGTTACTTTTAGGGCTTCAACTTGCTATTTTGTAATTAGCTTGAAGAGGGGTCAATGGGATGGAGGGTGGAGGTTGATGGGGTGGATGGTTGATGAAGGTGAAGGTCGGTTAGGGGAGGAGTTTGATGGGGTGAAGGTCTATGGGATGGAGGTCAATGAGTTGAGGAGATGGGAGGTTGGAGATTGATGGGGTGGAGGTCAATGGCTTGGAGGTTGATGGGTGAAGGGATGTCTATGGGTTGATAGAAGTTGAAGAGTTGATGGGAGGTCAATGGGGTGATGGAGGTCGATGGGTGATGGAGGTTTATGGGTAGAAAAGGTGTTGGTGGTGGTGGAGGCCAAGGGTGATGAAGGAGAAGGTGGTGGAGGTAGAGGGTGACTAGGTGATCGGGGTGGTGGAGATGGTGGTAGTGGAGGTATATGGGTGGGGATCGGACAACTTAAGAGGGATCAAACACGACCGATACCATATGAAATAAGAAAATATTTATTTGATGTGTTTAAAACAAATACAATGCACTCTCTTTTATAAGATAAGAGAGTGTATGAGAAACAGAGTTAGCCAATATGGGATAAAAGAAAAGCTAAAGACCAGACAAGTGTAAAGCACATAACAAAACACACAACATGTCATAACACATAACAAAACACACAACACAGCATAATGTATAAAGCATATATACTAATAGAACCCAAACAACCCACTTAAGGGACCTGACTACTCTTAGAATAAGAAAATACAAAAATGGAGAAGAAAGAGGTAGAAGTAGCCATGTAGCTCAGTGTAGATGAAGAAATATCCCTCTCTAGTAGATGCAAAGATGTGATCCTCCCTCCTCCAAGGTGGAATGGCATGGGATGGTGTTGAAAGGTGGCCAAAACCCTAGAAAACTAGGGTTTTGGTGGTGGAAATGGTGAAATGGAGGTGAAATGGGGTAGGGAAGTGATGGAATGGATAAGGTGTGAAATGGGGGAGCTAAGAAGGAGTAGAAGGTAGATAAGAGTGGCTATCCCCATGTTCCAACTGTCACCCAATTTTATATAGGTCGTGGGGAAGCACTATGTTAAGTGGGGGTAGAATGGGAAATGTAGTGAAAAAATGTTGCTAGGTTTTCTAGTAGCATGGCTGTGTTCGGAAACATGGGTGTGGTGGATAGAAGGTACCTCAATTATGCTAAAAGAAAATGACCATGTTGGTGGAATGGAAAATGTCAGGTTGATTTGGAGTAAATGAAGGCTGGTAGTATGGTCGTGGTGGGCAACACAACTGTGGTGGGGGATAAGTAGCACATCTGTGCTGGATATCATGGTCATGGTAGGTGAGTTAGGGAGTTAGTCATTTCCTATGGAAAGAAATTTGGGACTTGGCACCATGACCATGTCAGGATGCAAGGTTGTGCCACTGAGTTATTATTTTTTTCTTGAATGTGTGCTCTCTGTGTGATTTCTTAACTTGATTAGCATGGTTGTTCCTTGGCACCATGATTGTGTTGGGGGTCTTTAGTAGCACTTTGAGCTTGAACTTTGGTTTTCTATAGACTTCTTTGCTTTAGTTGACTCTTGGCCACTAGGGGTAGGTTAGGGAATCTCTCACACCTTCCTTGGACCCCTCCAATTATGGAGGAACCCTAGGATCACCCTTCTTCTCTATCATCCATCCAAGCATGGTATAAGTACCTGAAAAACATGCAAAGAATGTCCATAATTGTATTTGATAGAAATATGGATATTGAGGGAAATAACATGCAAGCTAACAGATCTAGATGTGCTTGAAGTGCAATAAGACACAATATAAAGCCCTAAAATAGGGCTACATAACCATCCCAAATGTAAAACATACTTGTCCTCAAGTATGCTCCAACTCAATCTATCTTCAACTTTTCAACAAACAAGAAATGACAAATGCCTTGCAACATATGTGTATTGATTAAATGGGCCCAATTGTGACTAAGTACTTGTGTTTCACTTCTCTCCTCTCCTTTTTCAAAAACTAATCATGATTAAAGCACTGAGTATGCAAACTTCAAATATAGGGCATAGAATGCACAATCAATCCATATGTCTTTCATATAGCTTTGGGTAAACTATTTCATGGTAGTTACATAAAAATGACTAGGGTTGTTGTTTTACCTTCATGCATTCAATCTCATATGTCAAACCACATTAAGTGACTCACATGGCTGCAAAAAAGGATGAAATGAACTAGGTTTGATGTTGCATAGCTCAATGTCCATGCAAATAGAAGAAAGGGGTTGTGGTATGAGATTAGAGTGCTATTACATAGGAGCACTCATCTTTTCTTTAATTAGATGATATTACATAGGAGCACTCATCTTTTCTTTACTTAGATGATATTACATAGGAGCATCTTTATTTTCTTTTTGCATTTTTTTCTTTTTCTTTACCCTTGGTATAGTAGGGCACATGGTGGTAAGAGTGAAGCATAGGGATGTAGATATGGCCACCCTAAACTTTTGGTGGTGGTCAAGGCTTATATTTTCTCTTTGGCATGTTTTCATGAGTTGGAGGGATAAGAAATGGTAAATGAAAAGTGAGTCAAAGAGGGGTCACTAGTGTGGGTTTCAATATGAGATCTCTTGCATGAAAATTACTCCAACACTTTCATTAAGTAGTGTCACACCACATGAATGAGCAATATGAAAACCACATTTTTCTCATGAGATTCGACAAACCCTAAGTGTTAGTGGGTTTGTTAGATCACAACTCAACCAAACATTTCACATTCATGAAAGACGTGATTTACATGTAAAAAGTCATGAATTGAGACCATTTAACAATAGGAATAAGAATGTAGCATGCATTTATCAAATGTTAATATTTTCAATTCAATAAGTAGAGATTGGATCAAAACATGCTTTTAGGCAAATAAGTTCTAAATTTGGACCAAATTTGCCAAAATGGTGTCAACTTTCCTTCAATCACATCTAAGACTTTCTTATGAAACATAAAGAAAGAAACAAAAAAGTTCTAGAAACATGCAAAAATTACAAAAATCTACTTGGAATGCAATGCATGGCAAAAAGAGCAAAAATTTTGAAAATTACACAAAAATGCAAGAAAACAAGCTACATGATATGCATGTATACAAAGGAAGCACACAAAGTATGGATACAAAAATATGAGGGATGGTTATGTTGTTTGATCATCTTGAGAAGAAATTTAGAACAAAGAACATAGAGAGGAATGAGGTAAAGAAAGGGTTACCACCCTACCACCCTAAACTTTCAAACCATGTTGTACTCGACATGAAATAGAAGTTTAGAATGGTAGGGTAGAGGGTGTGGAGTCATGGTAGACAATCACCAAGAGGATAGAGATAAGAAGGTTTCTAGTGAGTAGGGTAGAGCCATGACAATTGTTCTGGATTGCCAAATCCATGGTCATACTATGTAGAACGGTTGTATTGGTCACCTTCTTAAAGCTTTTCTATTTATTTGTAATTTTCTTTTCAGTCTTGATCTTCCCTTTAGTTGGATCCTCTATGCATCATCTTTCCTCCAATGTACATGATCCAAAATGATTCACAAACAAAAACTATCAGTGTGTGTGTGTGTGCGTGCGTGTTTCTTGGAAATATGTTAAATAACTAGAAGTACGAAAAATTGAAGGTTCGGCAAAAAATTTCCCAAACCTAGGTGGGTTGTCTCCCGATAGTGCTAAGTTTCATGCCTCCAATCAAGATTCTTGTAGTTCCTTCAACCAATCAACCATTTGGAATCCTTGTGTCTCCACTCTTCCAATAGATACATCCCTCAGTTGCATTCAATAGATGTTGCTTGTCCCTTTGACCACAAAATCTATCATGAGGTTTTCCATCCATATCTCTTTCTCTCAAATAATCAGTTGGATTCTTTAAGAGATCAGGCTCAACATCCTCATTCAGTTCTTCTTGGGTCGGGGTCTTGAACATATTAATCTTTATCTTCATGTCCATGAAAGAGATCATCATTGTGCCACTATGCACATGTATCTCAACATCAGTTGTAGATATTAATGATCTCCCCAAGATGATGGGAATCTTCATATCCTCCGAATCCATGTCAATAACAATAAAATCAGCCGAGAACACTATTGCCCTTTTGTTGTTTATCATCACTGAAACATCATCCACTCCTCCTCTAGCCACTTTGATGGAGTGGTCTGCTAATTATAGAGTGCAATGAGCTAGTTTCAACTTGCCTAACCCTAGATCCACGTAGACACTATATGGCATCAAATTCACACTAGATCCCAAGTCAAGTAGGGGTAGGTCTATGCGGTATCTCCCTATGTATCTAGGTATGAATGGGGTTCTTGGGTCTTTCCTCTTTATAGGAAGTGATTGTTTGATGATAGAGCTCACTTGTTCAGTCAACTTGATTTTCTTAAGCATACTCCCCATTGACTTCCTTTTGAAAATACATAGGTCCTTGAAAACTTGGCATAAGATGGGATTTTCTTGATAGCAACCAACAAAGGAATATTCACCTTTACTTGCAAAACATCACTAGAATGTCAACTTTGCATTTTTGCCTCATTTTTAATGTTGGGGGATGATCCAATGCTTCGGGAAATCTGTGATTCACTTGATTTTGCAACATGCCCTTCTAGTGGCATGACATGAAGTGGAACACTAGGGAATTTATAACTTGCAAATGGAGTAAAAGGTGGAACACACTGTATCAAATTCTCAATAGGAGGTGTCATTGCTTCATCTTCAATAGTGTGAATCACGGTATCATTAATTGGTCTCTCTGACCTTGTTTCATCAACATTCCTTTGACTTGTGGTGCTCAAGAGATCTTCCACTCCTTAGAACTTCCATAGCACTTCCTTGCTCATGGTATAGAGAGGGAGCTTGTTGTGTCTATGGAGGAGGTGGAGGTGGCCCTTAGTGTTGGAATTGAGGTGGGGAAGAAAATTGAGGTTGGTAAGTGAAGTAAGGAGATGGTTGTGGTAATGGAGGTGGTAGAGGTGTATAATTCTTAGGATGGCCTTGGAATTATTATACATGATGCACTTGTATAGGAGGTGGACTATAGAAAACTTAAGATGAACCCATTGGTCCACGTGATTCATTGAAATTCATTATGGGTTGGTGAGGACAGTTTTGCTTCCACTTGATGAGCAAGTATTGAAGAGATATTCTCTACTTTTTACTCAACTATTGTAACATTCTTTTACCCATCATCAAATCTTTTCAACCTAGAGAGAACTTCATCCTCAAGCCTTGAGCTATATCTTGTGGACTTTTTTGTTACAAGTTTCCATGAGAATGAGATATATTGACTTCTTAAAAAAAGACTCGATAGAATTAACTGAGTGACAAGGAACACTTCCCACTTAGTTCTACAAAAAGTTCATCATTTCCCCATGAATCTTCATGAATGGTGGTCTTAGATCTCTTGAAGATGAAGGTGATGCACCAAAGGGTCGGTACCATCATTAATAATGCTAGAAGCTTAGATCCTTGAACTTTCCACCAACTGCTCAAATAAGGGCTATGTCTTCTTAGGTGGCTTAGCCATAAAATCTCCTCCACAAGAAGAATCCACTGTAACTTTACCCATTGAAGATAGAATAGAGTAAAAGAATTGAATAAGCTACTATAAAGGTATTTCATGGTGGGAACATTCTCTCAACATCTTCTAAAATCTCTCCCAAGCATCATGGAACCTCTCATTACCCACTCGACTAGAACTCACTATGGCATGCCACATTTATGTCAACCTTGCAATGGAGTAGAATTTCTTCAAAGAGGCATTCTTCATATCACCCCAACTCATTATGTCCATTCTCAAATCATACCAATCTTTGGCCTTATCTTTGAGGGAGAATAAGAACAAGGTCAACCTGATTGAGTCATCAATGGTTGTTGGCATCCTAAAGGTAGAGCATATCTCAAATAAATATTCCAAGTGCTTGTATGAGTTCTCACTCTCCAAGTTGTACAAGGTAGGGAAGATCCCAAGAAGACTGCGACAGATTGAAAATTTTTGCCCTAGCATTTGATCAACTCTAATTGCGATTGGTGACTTGTAGTGTCTAGGCATGAGTATTCATGGAGTGTCTTATGTTGTACATTTTGGCCATCCATCTTATCTTCCATGGGTTTCTTGTCACATGCACAAGGAACAACTAAACAAAACAAGACAAGTTAGCAAACCCATATGCACAAATATTACAAAGAATAAAGAATAGCAATGGTGAGGGCGGTAGGAAAAGATCAAAGTTGAACTAACTAGCTAGGTCGAGCACCTTTCTCCTTGGAAATGATGCCAGAAAGCTTGGTGTGGTTTTCCAATTGCAGCCAAGTATATTGGAAAGAGATGGTGCTTAAGGTGAGAGATCACATCACAACTACTAGGGAGATATGGTGCTTTCGATCCCCAGTAATGGTTCTAGAAAGCTTGGTGTGTTTTACCTCATCCTTGAGGTTACACATATATTAACTGAATTTGGATTAGATACACACCTCAAAGACTCAAACACACAACATGGGTCTTTCAAAGTTATAAATCCTTATTAGGATCTCTCACATAAACTAACACACTTCTCCCGCAAGCACACAGGGTTGCGTTATAGTATAGGAAATTGGCAAGTTAGGGGTTGAACCCAAGAGAGGGGGGGCACTAGAGCTAGGTTAGTTTTGGGATAGGTTCATACTGTGCGAGTCTATGGTTGAAGAGTTTGTAGTTTTTTTGGTGATTATACTAAGGGTTGAACAAGAAAACAATTAAAGGACGATAGAAAAGATCAAAACGTAAGCTAACCCTAGACAATTAGTTCTAATGAGCAAACAAAGCAAGCTAAGAAATGAAAGAGAGAAAATTACACTAGGGCAAGCAAGAAGAGATCTAGACTACACTAAGCTAGCAATTAAAACTAAAGGACAATTAAAGACCTAAACTAATAGGAACAATGTAAGAATAAGGAAAGAGACTAGTTAAGCAAGTAAAGAGATGAATAAATAAAGACTAGATAAACAAGAAGGCAACTAGGGTTTTAACAATGTTTGAGAAGTGTGGGATGTTTGGGGGAATGTACTTGTCAATTGAGTTGGGGGTGATAACATGTAAGCTTACTCTTTCCTTTAGTCTACCAATCCAAACAACAAGATAGATGATAATGAATTACCCTAAACTACTAATTGGCCATTGATGGGATAGGGTGTGTATAGGGGAACTAGTCCCTATCACCTCCTCCACACCCTTACGAGGCTCACTTGGATTAGTGTTTAGGTGGAATTTCATCATGATCTATTCAAGCCAAGGTTTCTAGGATAGAAACTCTTAGGGTAATTAGTGGTGGAGGATAGTAATGGAAGGCGCAAATGAAGTTGTAGACCTCACGTCACTTACCATCTAGCCTTGAGAAGGCTCCAAACTAATTACACTTAGTGATTTTATACTAGCTACTTAGATCTCTCACCTAGGTGTAGGATAATTGGTTAGCATGCAAGAAGGTGAATATCTATCTAGGGATCTACTAATTTAACCGGGGAGAAATTCTCAAATTAGCTACATCTAAGCATTTCCCTAGAATCCTAGGTGATTTCAAGCACAAACTACAAAGTAGTTTTTGGGAAATGAGGTAAAAAATATAACATAATCATTAGAAAATAAGAATACAATGTTTACATATCAATTTCACCCATCATGGTGTCAAAGTAACATTTTACCCCTAAACAGCCCACCTAAGGGGCCTAGCTACTCAGAGAACAAGAAAATACAAAAATGGAGAAAGTGGTAGAAGTAGCCATGGAGCTAGGTGTAGATGAAGAAATCTCTCTCTCTCTCTCCAATAGTTGCAAGGATGTGTTCCTCCCTCCTCTAAGGTAGAATGACATGGGATGGTGAGGGAAAGTGGTCAAAACCTTAGAAAACTAGGGTTTTGGTGGTGGATTTGGTGAAATGAAGGTGAAACGGGGTAGGGAAGTGATGGAATGGATAAGGTGTGAAATGGGGGAGATAAGAAGGGGTAGAAGGTAGATAAGAGTGGATAACCCCATGCTCTATCCCCCACCCAAGAATATATAGGTGGTTGGGAAGCAATAGGTTAAGTGGGGGTAGAATGGGAAATGCAGTGCAAAACTGCTACTAGGCTTTCTAGTAGCACTATCATGTTGGGCTGCACGGTCGTGGTGGGTAGAAGGTAGCATGGTTGTGCTTGGAGGGAACAATCATTCTGGTGGAGTGGAAAATGTTAGGTTGATTTGAAATAAATAAAGGCTAGTACCATTGTCGTGTTGGGCAGTATGGTCGTGGTGGGGGCTAAGTAGCACAACCATGGTGGACGAGTTAAGGACTTGGTTGTTTCTTATGGAATGGGCATTCTGGGACTTGGCACCACATCCATGTTAGGCTGATTGGACATGTTGCTAAGTTCTTCTTTGCTTGAACTTGTGTTCTCTCTGTGATTTCTTTACTTGATCAACATGGTCATTCCTTGGCACCGTGGAGCTTGAACTTTGGGTTTCTATGGACTTCTTTGCTTGAGTTGACTCTTAGTCGCTAGGGGTAGGTCGGGAAAGCTCTCATATCTTCCTTGGACCCCTCCAATGGTGGGGGAAACCTAAAATCACTTTCTCAACCATCCAACCAAGCATGGTCCAAGTACCTAAAAAACATGCAAACAACATCCATAAGGATGATTATGGGGATGAATCGGGAAAAACAAAAGGAAAAAGAAGAGAAAGAAGTTGAGAAAGAAAAAGGAAAAGGAGTGGATAAGGGAAAAAGATATAGGCCCTATGAAGATGAGGAGGAGGAGGAGGATGAACCAAGAAAGGTCCTAAAGGATGATGTTTAGGAGTTTCAATACAAAATACTTATGGATGCCATGATAAACTTGATAAAATACAACATCCCTAGCCCCTGGAGGACTCCACATCAATGGACCCAAGCATGTTACCATCCATGACTTTTCTTAATTTGAATCATGAATCATTTTATGATGAAGACAATGAGGATGGTCTAGACAAAGATGATGCATATTTACTATCTATGGAGAATACTTTCAAAGTGTTAGTCTTTTGTGAGAGCAATAAAGTCACTTTTTCCACACATCAACTAAAGGGCGCAACCAAGATTTGGTGGAAAGACTACACCAACTCCCAGTAAAATAATCCCTATGAACTGGGAAGCCTTAACACCCATCTTCACAGCCTGCCTCATGCCTAGCAATGATTTTAAGGAGAAGAAGAAGAAGTTACTAGCTTTGACTCAAGGGAACTCCTCTGTGATGGAAAACATTAGGCAGTTTTAACTGTTGGAACGTCATGCTAAGAACTTGACCTTGGAAGACAAATTGGACCAATATGTCAAAGGACAGAATGT
This sequence comes from Alisma plantago-aquatica, assembly GCA_963693085.1. Classification (NCBI taxonomy): domain Eukaryota; kingdom Viridiplantae; phylum Streptophyta; class Magnoliopsida; order Alismatales; family Alismataceae; genus Alisma; species Alisma plantago-aquatica. The sequence continues at coordinate 1,223,536,609 of OY856410.1, read as the reverse complement.
GGCATTACAAACCATGGTTGCCTCCTCTGGACCTGCTATCTTTCAAGATTCTTTTGAACATACTTTGAAAATGAAGATGACTTTGGGAATGAGTCAAGGAATATCGACAAGCCTAACCTTCTTGGGTTTGATAGATGTGGTGATTAGTAAGACCTAAAAAAAAGGGAGCATGGCAACAAGAATAATAACTGAGCTAATGGGCACAAAGATCATCCTGCTCAAAACAATAAGAGTGGCCCTAATTAGCGCCACAACCATGGCAAAAACTTCAATCGTGGGTGGAACCAATATAACTACCAAGGCCTGAACCAAAATTACAGCAAGGGCCCTAGACAGAATTTGAATAGAGGACAAGGCTAGAACACCTTTTTGTTCTACGATTGTGGACAATGCCATGCTAGCCAGCCACGTCCTTTTCTAGCCTAAGCTTGCCACTTCTACAAAAAGGAAGGCCATGCCAGAGCCAATTTCCCATTCCCACCTCTTGATTGATTTAAGCAAGATGAGAATCAAAATATCAGTGTGTATGCCATTAATGTTGATGAAATGAATTCCAATGGGAATAAAGTTGATGAAAGGTTAGCTATCAATTAAGACTTTCTCATAAATCTATTGCTTTTGTACTTGACTAATTTGTAAAATATTTATATCTATTACATGTGTTTATAGTTAAGCTACTTATTCATACACATATGGTTATTACCCTATTTGATTCCGAGTCCACAAATACCTTCATGTCTAGAAGTCTTGCCTTCATGCTAAATCTAGAAATATGGGACTTAGGATATGTATTGTATGTGACCACCCCTAGTGGAAGGCTACAAAAATCTTATTACATTGTTGAAAAGGTGCCTATTTTTTATGGTAGTCATTGTTTGGAATCTAATTGTAATTTATAGACATGGAATATTTTGACCTTATACTTGGGATGGACTAGTTGTATAAATATCATGTTGTTCTTGATTGTCATTCCTAGAAGATTATCATCTCCATGCTCAATCTCCCAATTCTTGTAATCCCCTGAAGAGAAGATTGTAATTGAAAATTTGTCATCTCCTCGATTAAAGCCCAACCATTGTTGACTAAAGGGTGTAAAGAATACCTAGCAAATGTTATTATTGTTAATAAAGATACTGGTTCTCTAGAGAATATCAACATAGTGTGTGAATACCTGGATATTTTCTTGAAGAGCTCCCTGGGCTACCACCAGATCATGATATTGAGTTTTTTATTGATCTTGCCCCGGGTACCACACCTATTTCTCGAGCACCATATCTAATGGATCTTTTTGAGTTGACTGAACTCAACAAAATTGCAAGAACCACTTGACAAAGGATCTATTCTCTGTAGTTCCTCCTTTGGGAAGCACATGTTCTATTTATTAAGAAAATAGATGGATCCCTATACATGTGCATCAATTACCGTATGATAAACCCAGCCACTATGAAAAAGAAATATTTGTTGCCACAAATAGATAGTCTCTTTAACCAACTTTTATCTGCTCATGTATTCCAAAAATTTACCTTCATTCTGAATATCACCAACTCAAAGTGAAGAATGAAGATATTCCAAAAACTACCTTTCAATCTCGATATGGGCACTATGAGTTTCTAGTCATGCTATTTTGGTTGACCAATGCCCCTAGTGTGTTTATGAACTTGATGGATGGATTCTTTCAAACCTTCCTTGATGGATTTGTTTTAGTCTTCATTGATTACATCTTGATTTATTCCAATAACATTGAATCTCATCATAGACACCTTCTTAAGGTCCTCAATATCATCCAATTTCAAAAGTTTTATGTTGAACTATCCAGTGTTAGTTTTGGATCTCTGAAGTCATATTTCTTGACCAAATCATCTCAGGAGGAAAAATATCTATTGACCCTACTAAAGTGTCTATTGTTCTAGAGTGGAAAGCTCCTTAGATATGTTTCTGAAATTCAAAATTTTCTTTGCTTAGCTGGATTTGTTGACGTTTCATATCCAATTTTAGTAAGACAACCCTACCTCTCACCAAGATCACAAGGAAAAGAGAATGATTTGTATGAACAAGCAAGTGTGAATCTAGCTTTCAGGAGCTAAAGAAAAACTGCACCTATCTTGAGACTTCCTTTGGGGAACGAAGGGTTGGTTATCTTCACTAATGTATCCATGTTTGGATTAGGTTGTATCCTAATGCATGAAAAAAAGGTAGTAGCATACACCTCTTAACAGTTGAAGCCCAATGAGTTCAATTACCTGACCCATGACCTTGAGTTGGAAACAGTTATTCATTCCTTGAAAATATGGGGACACTACCTTTATGGTTCTATCTTTAACATTCTGACTGATCAAAAGAGTCTTAAATACATCTTGACACATAAGGACTTGAACCTTAGTTATATAAGATAGCTAGAATACCTCAAGGACTATGACTTTATGATTTCCTGCCACCCCAGTAAGGCAAATGTCGTTGATGCCCTTAGTAGGAAGTAAGTTAACTGTGTTGTTGTGTTCTCTGTTGAATGGAAAAACTTCGAGGCCTTATCTCCCTGGGTCCCAAGAGGTATTGGTGACATAACTCATTTGACTAGCATCAATCTAGAATTGGTTCTCTAGTCAGATATTTTGATAGCACAAAAGAATAGTCAGATCCTTGAGGAAATGATGAAGTTTCTCAAAAGGCATTAGACATATCTCTATATTGACATGGATGGTAGAATTAGATATAAATAATGCTTTAGGTCCTTGAGGATTCAACTCTTGTAGAAAAGTTTTGCAAGAAGCCCACGTATCGAGATATATAGTGCACCCTAGATCAAAAAAATGTACAAGGATCTTTAGAGGAACTTTTAGTGGAAGAATGAAGGGTGATATAACTATTTTCATCTCAAAATGTCTTATGTGCCAGCAAATAAAGGTTGGACATCATAGTTCAGGAGGTCTTCAGCAACCCTAACCAATCCCAAATGGAAGTCGGATAATATCACCATGAAATTTTTGGTGGGTTTGCCCAAGGTCAGGAAAGGGAGTGATGACATTTGGTTTGTAGTAGACTAACTGAACAAAGCAGCCCATTTCATCCCAATAAAGACAAAGACTAAAGTTCCAAAACTGGCAAAACTCTATATTCAAGAAATTGTGAGGTTGTAAAAGATTCCTCTATCCATTTTATATGATTGTGATGTCAAGTTTACCTCCCATTTGTGGTGAAATGTTCAAGAAGAGTTAGGAATTTAGCTGAATTTCAGCAGTGCTTGTCACCCTCAGACTGATGGTCAATCAAAAAGGACAATTCAAGTGTTAGAAGAGTTGTTGAGGTCATGTGTACTCGATAGGGTTTGTTCATGGGAGAACTACCTACCTTTAGTGGAATTCACTTACAATAAATCTACCAGTCGAGTATCGGAATACCTTCATACAAAGCTCTATATGGACAACCTATAGATCACCCCTTTATTGGAAAGAAGTAGGTAAAAGAAAGATCTTAAAGTTTGAAGAGTTGCAACTCTATTCTAATAATGTCAACTTGATTAAGTAGATACTGAAGAGAGATCAAGGTCTTCAAAAATCTTATGTTAATGCACACAGGACGAATGTCCAATTTCTGGTGGATGACCACATTTTCTTTAAGATTAGACCAATTCAAGAAATTGTAGAAAACAAATGGAAGTTGAGTCCCAGATATGTCAGTCCTTTTGAGGTGTTAAACCACATCAAAGAATGTGCATATAAGCTATTTGTACCCCCTTAGTATAGTATGATGCATAATGTTTTCCATGTTTCAAATCTAAAATGGTACTCAAAGATTCCAATCACGTCCTCAACCATGAGTCTATCAAATTAAAAGACTCTCTTGTGTACCAAGAAGAACCAGTGAAGATTCTTGATATTCAAATTAAGGAGTTGAGAAATAAGAAGATAGATATGGTGAAAGTATTATTGGAACATCATGGAAATTATGATGCAACTTGGTAATTGAAGTCAAACATAGAACAAAGATTTCTGGATCTTTTCAAGGAAGCATGAATTTTGGGGGAAAATTCCCCTAAGGAGGGGAGGATGTGATAAAGTGAATTTCCACATAGATAATCTTGTATAGTATAATCTCATTATTCTTGACTTTAGACTTCACTTTGTTATTATTAAATCATTTGATAAGTATATGACTCTTGATTGTACATTTGATGCATATTTATAAGTTGCTTATATGAAAATATAGATTGATTTTTACTTGATACTCCTTTCAATCATTTATATATCTAAACTGTCCTATGGATTTCAATTTTTTGTGAATATTTAAAAGACTCTTTATGATCCTCGTATCCAAATGGAGATTCCTAGACCCCCTCTAAAAAATTGTGAATCCATGCCTAAAATCATCCTTGTTATCCTTATTTTTCCTTATATTTGGGTCGAGATTTGCCCTTAATGGGTTGCGCCAAGGCAACCCGGGCTAGGGACAGATTGGCCGGCCATCAGATCATGATTCAGTGGTCTACCGATCATCCCTAACCTTCTTTCAAGCATAAAATAGGACTTCCAAGTTGGGGAACCCTAATCTCTAGATATCTCTCATCTCTTACTCATTTTGTATGATTTTTTTTCTGTTCTCTTCCTTTCTCGGCTTCGCTCCATTTCCTTACAATTTGATCATCAAATGGTGGCCTTTTGTGAGGATTCCAAAGAGTTCTTCTGTCTCGCCACTATGGAACTTTGACTTCATAATATCGTAACCTTAGCCATCCTCCTATTATAAATAGACTCTTGTTGACTTTGTCTTTCTCCTACAAACACAACCATACTCTCAAATTTTTCCCTTGTTCTGTCTTTATCTTGACCCCTTTCCCGCTGCCCCAAGCAGCCATGGTGCTATAGTAACACTGCCTATTTCTCTCTCTTGTAGGTCCCTCTCTCTATAAATTCTTACTATGGTCATATCTTCTTCATATGATATCAATAATGGTTGAACCTATAGTCCATTTCGACGACGAGAGTAATCCAGACAGGGTGAAAGTAACTTCAATGTCTAATTCTTGATCCTTTGCTAAATTCTCTTTACTAATAATGGTGACTTTCAAATCAAGATTATAAATTTATCTAATCTTGACCCTATTATCTAGAAATCTTGTGGAATTACTATCATATCTATTGTTCGAATTGTAATCTCAAACTTTATATTACAAATATGAAATTTGATATATTTTATGGGTTTCTTGATGTCCCAATGACCTATTTGATCATTTATCTACATGAGTGTGTTGGATATTTAGTCTTGTTGACACATCGTGAGATCTTTCTAGTTGTTTGTTCTAAATATAAATGATACTTATTATGCTCATGTGGAATAAGTACCCTAGATATTATGATCGTGATCCTTTGTCCAGATCTTGACCCTACTCCCTAATTTTTTTCATCTTAGAGTTTGCAAATTAAGATATTCTTGAAAGGTACATGTTCTATATCGTCTTGACCATGTTTGATTGTGATGTTATGTATGTGTATGTATGTATGACTAGAACACTAGGCTATATTACTTTCATGATCTACCACGTTCCCTACATACTAGTGTTTCAAATTTATATATTTAGATCGTTCACTCTTTTATTTGTAATTGAATTTGCAATGTACTCCCCTTGTTTCCTCTACATCGACCTTTTAAGCCTTTCCACTTATTATTGTTAGGATCAAGTGGCAATCCTTACCTTTTCCTCAGGGTTAAGTGGCATATTGCCTTTCCCTTAGGTTAAGTTGCACCTTGTTAGTCTTTAGACCCACTTTGATATATGTGAGGTGATTGACTCTTGTTGGAGTATATTATGAACTATTTTGGAATCTTTACTTGTCGAGAACTTGAAAGTTATCTCTTTGTTATTATTTGTTTCTTATCAATATGCCAAGTGGTTATTTCCTTTCAAATGTAAATATATTATTTCATGTTGTTCATAATTGTACTCAATGCTTTGCATTGACATGGGGTCATGACTTTTGATTTAGGAAAACAATGAAGACTCTACTCATGTCCCTTTATCTATTGAAATCTTCTAGAAGATTTGAAGCTACACCAATAAGTATGCAAGCATGGGAGCATAATATGTAATCAGGTTGTACCAATTTTATTGTAGTTAGTTTCTCTCTCCTTTTAAGTTTCTATATTGTTGTCCACATGCCATGTAAAAATTTTATAGTTCATTTTCATTAGTAATAGATTTATTTTAATTTATGTCTATGATTATGTGAGATTAATTAGGCCAATAAGGTACCGGATATTCAATTCCTTTACCATTGTCTTAGCAATGGAATTGAGATTAGGGTAAAAATGGTACCATGACATTCTCCATGGTCAGGTAACCAATGAGCATACTCGACAATGCCAAGTCAAGAAGACCTTGAGTGATTAAAGACCAATACACAAGCTTCAAGTTGCATAAGCCATTTTGACTACTCCATTTATATTCACCCATACATGGAGCAACCTCCAAATCTATCAATCATTTGATCAAATAATTTTTCATTCATCGTATTGAATTCTACAAGATCAACATCCAACCAAAGATTAGGGTAAGTGTTCAAATATTGAAGATTTGTATCCTTAGATACAAAATTTACTTGACCAAATTCCTCTACAACATTAAAAATGTCACTCGTATTCCCTTCATACATGCCTCACACCTATAAATAGAGTCCATCCACCAATGTGATTGGGATTCAAAAACTCTGCCTTCATTTACACCTATACCTCCACACCACACACTCCTCATAAACCTTCTACCAATGAGAATGTGGAATTTCCAAAAACACCTTCTTCCCGATCATCATATGTTGTTAGTCTAGTTCGTCATTGCCTTCAACCCAATTGGAGATACACCATTGGGACATGCTTCTAGTCACACCATAATGTGGCATATTTAGTGTGTGATCATCATTATATTTGACTTTTGGGTTATGGTTCTGATCTCCCCAACTCCATAAAATATTTTTTGGAACTCAAGTACATCTTAGATCATTTTTAAGATGACTTATATATGAGAGGCTAGTTTTTCCATCTTCTAATTGGAGTTCGTATTTATAAATCATACTTTCTTATGATGTGTAAGTACATTTAGTATAGAAATTTAGTTGATTTCTCATACCAATCATATTCCAATATAGAAAGTCTTTCTCAACTATTCTCAATGGAAATGATCTATTAGTGAACCCTAGTAGATGAGAAGATCCATCTTGAACTAAAAATAAGAGGGCCATGTTTAGTCTTGTGGTTGTCATACCATAACATGTTGGTATTGACATTTAGCCCTACTAGAGTCGGTACCCGTTGAACCTGCATGATGCTTGAATTTGAGAAAAGGATAGGTATAGAAATCTTTGCAAATAACTCTACAGAAGTTGATTATATGTTTACGACGGTATCCATTGAACGAGGGAGTCTGATAAGGAGGTAGAATACTATGATATAGATGTTTATCTTTCAAAATTTCACATAACATTTTAGGTTTCTAAAGAACCTCTCTAGTTTAGTATTTACTTCTTTTCTTATCTTAAATCTAGTTTGTAGATTACAATCAACCTCTATAAATTTTAACATCATCTAATACATAATGATAATAGTTTGCATTTGTGTTGAGATTTTAAGAATGATCCTTACCCTTCTACAAGTGATCTCGTACACTTACAAGTATCAAATATTGTGTGATCAGTTTATGTATTTTAAAAGTCACATCTATATCCAGGAGTAACATCTCACACTTATTCAAGAGTGTCATCTTATATTTGACTGGATATTAGACATTGTTCTTCGTGTTGTTTCACACGTGTCAAGTTTTTGGTGGCATTTCTAGGGATCACAATAATGTGAATATATATCAACTTAATTATTTTATTTCATTTTTATCTCATTCTAATTGTACTCTTTAATACAATATTTACTTTTGATCTCATAGAAACATGAATATGTTGGTAATTTAGAAGATTACAAGAAATTGAGAAGAAAAACTCTATCACATGATTTTTTAGTCATAATCGTGAGGTATCAAAGTAATATAAAGTTCATCTATAGTAATAAAGCATCTATATCATATATAATACTTCAATCCAAAACAAATTTTGTCTTCATGATTTGGTCGCATCAGTTTATAGATAATGTAATTGAATACCCTAGTCAACACTTACTCACTTTCAAGAATTTTTGTGACTGAATATAGAAGGTGTACCTCATGAAAGTGTTTACATTTACCTTTTGAAAATTTTCCCTTCATGATAAGGTGGAATCTTGGTCCAACTCTATTCAAAAATTCTACACTCCCATATTTCAGACACAGATTGTGAAAGTTATAGGATATGAACAAAAATCTCTATGAATCTTAGAAAAGACACAAGAGCTATCAACATGGTATATCTAACCACTAATTTCTCAATTGGTTACTAATCAATAATCTTTATACAAGATTTGAGCCAACTTATAGAAAAATCCTCAACTCTACCATAGAATGATATTATCCGAAAACTAGCCTAGAACCTTTCTTAAAGGGCATTGAAGGTGTGGAAGCTACGGCCTTGTGATGGGTACATGGTTCTATGGATCAAAGATTCTTTAGGAAGAAAGTGTATCATTGCCTAGAATTAGGAAAAAATGATGATCTACTAGAAAGATTGACAAAATTACCAAACAAATTAGGAATTTACCTCAATTCATATTAATTTAAAGTTGGATATCACAGGTCCATTGAATCCAACATACCATGCCTTCTCCATGTAGGTATGTGGAATATTTGGAGACCGTCCACATAATGTGAATTTCTACATATCTTAAAAACCTTAATTGGAAGACAAATGTCCGTAGAACTGCTTAGATGGCTAGTATAACTACTTTTAATTATTCCAATCAAAACCATCAACAATTGTTTCAAAGACTACCGACTATGATTCATATTCAACCACAAACATCACAAAACATCAACTTACAATATCTTACTCTATAAAAATATTCTAAAAAATTAATTATCTACAATGTCTCATTCAGTTGATGGAAGTTGGGAAACAAAATTAGTTAACTGAAATATAACTATCATCCATAGTGAGTATTCTTGAGAAATAAAATGAAAACAAAAATATTGAAGAATCATTTGATGATGAACAACTCAATTCTATATTACCATAGTCAGGACAAGAGGTCCAATTAGGTATAAATTTTCATATAACTCTACTCATTCTTTAGAAAACATTGAGCCATGCATACCTTGAATTTCCAATTGTTTGATAATTATCTGTGAAACAAAATGAACCACTAAGAAATACATTCCACTTTTTGTCATTCCGTCTATTCTAACCTCAAATATTAGTTGCACAACCTAATAAGAAACAACATATGCAGAAGATTCTGAGAACTAGTCCTTTCGTGTCTAAAAAAAATATCCCTTAAGGAAATCATGTAGTATGAACGCTTATGGAATCATCAAAAAGTAAGAAAATTTTCCTTTTATTGATGCCATAGCCAAAATACCATCGTACAATATATTAAGGGTGTCATTTCAAAAGTCTTTGTACAAACTTAGTCAAAACTATTAGTCTAGCTCAAATAGGTATGGCGATCATCTAGAAGAAAATGCCTACAAAGGTCAAAGATCATGGTTCTTGTAAAATTCGTCAAAACTTGTGAATCTGAATCCATCTAGCCCGTGAAAATTGAGTTTGGAATTCAGTTCAAACATTGCGGGTTGGTTTCATATTCAAGATTACATGCCCAAATTTAAACCAAGTTGGGTTTGTGTAAATTAACTAGATAGATTTGGATCGTACATACATACTTATACGTGTATAGAACTTCCTACCATGGTTCGTTGGAGATTTATTATGTGATATTGACGATGCATGTGAGCTAATAATTACATGACATGGACAATGTAAAACAAAACCACATATTTATAGGGTACTTCGTAGAAAGTGATTGTGTTTTACTCACATAGACATCAACCACATATAGTGACTAGTGGAGACTCACAGTGATTGCAAAGTCAACTTTGACATCTTTTTGGTATTAGAATTTTCTCAAAAAAAGCAAAGGAAAAATAAGATTGAGCAGAATAGTGATGTTTTAGGAGTTTGATTCCATATAATTAATTTTACTACAATTCAATGGGTGAGTTTTGTTATATGTTTTTGTGCTAAGAATCCAAGCTAAGAAGAAAAATCCTTTTTGTGCTTGTTGTCTTTTATCACATGCATCATGGTAGGGTGAGTTGGCCCATTGTGAGTCCCCCTTCTCTAGTTCCTCATGACGATCTGGTTTTATTGATTCTAAATGGCCTACCTTTGACAAAAAAAAGGTGGTACTCAAGGGTGTACAAATTTTGCCACTATGAATCTCTTGGGATTGACATCTTCATTCAGCTAGCTCACCTAAAAGAGGTGGCAGTTGTATTATCAAGGTGACCATCTCTGATGTTTTGGGTTTTGATTTTTCAATCCATGTTAGTTCTGGGTTGACGTTCTAAATGAGTTATGGGTTAATTATGTGTTCATGTCTGAATTTGGGTTTGATAGCTACAAAACGAGTTTGCTTTTTTTACCCAGACCCAATTTTTCACACCCCTACATGTATCATTCCTTCATCCCTATACAAATGATGTAGCATAATGAAAATATGGATTGGAAGATTTAGGATCCAACATTAGCAGTATTCTTCTAACCCTAAATGGTGACACAAGACTAACTAATATAATTCCTTCATCCATGACCGTCCAATCTACTAATAGGTCCTACACTAGACCTTTAGGAGTCACTTAGGACGTTTTAATTAGGATGTAAGGGAATTTTGTACATATGATTCATAATAATGCATATAAGATAAGGCCCTTTCATTCGTATGATCTGTGGATGACCTCATGTGGCTACAATAAGAGCTCTCATTGATGCAGCATAGGGAATTATTCCTTGGTAATTAGGATCTGACCAAATAGATTTCAAGGTTTTGTAATCTTTAAAAGGAACTACAAGAAAAAAGCAACTTATTTTTTAGTATGTATGATTTCTCTTTGTAGGAGCAAGGTCAATATCTTTTCAAAGAAGATCCACTTAAAACCATTTTAACCAATCAGGAACATAACTTGATAGTGAAATATGTGGAACAATATATTGGAGAACTATTGAACTCCTAGGCAATAAATAATTTATTCTTCCTAATCATATGGAAGTTGGATCTTTGTACAAAATATGCAAAGCTCAGACCATATATTCCTATGAAACCAACCCCATTCCACCCATCTTAGATTAGAAGTACATCCTCTAAGTTGGAAACATGATTATAGAGACGATGGGAAAATGTTGGTAGTCATAAATAATTAATAAATTTTGAAGAAAAAGAACTAAAATTTTAGTTGAATTGGCTAAAAACCTAAAAATATACTTTTTATTCTGTAGAATACCTTAAGGAAATAAATCCTTCTAGTGCATGTGTAGGATCCTCCTTATTAAAGAGGATGCTTCTTCTATATAAAATCAATGTTAATTAAGTCCCACCATCAAGGACGTTGCCTAAAAAAAAGACATTCGACTTGTAGACCATGATAATTTATCTCATCTTTAAACAAATTGAAATACTGAGCATTTTGTCCTGAATAGATTAGGAACCATGTTAATTACTAATGAGAAAATGAAATCTTACCCATCTACACTATTATTAGATGGCATATGTGTATTAATTACCCAAAACTCAACACAACTACTAGAAAGGATAGTTCCCCTCTACCCTCCATCAATAAAGTCTTAGAAATACTATTGCATTGTTCATATGTTTTCAACTTAGATGGTTACTATGGATTTTCCAAAAGCCAATGCACCATAATGAATAAGAGTAAACCACATCTACATGCTTGTGTGGGACTTCTACTTATAGACTGATACCTTTCAAACTTTACAATGCTCCAATAATATTTTAGAGATGTGTGACTCCTATATTTTAGAAAATGATTGATGTTTTGGTGGAAGATCTCATAGATGAATTGTTTATTTATGTTAATGCTTTTGAACCATGTCTTCATAAATTATCCTTATAGTTACGTAGGTGTGAAGAGACAAACTTGGTATTAAATTGAGAGAACTACTATTTTATGGTAATAGAAGGAGTAAATCTTGGTCATATAGTATGTAACAAAGGTATTGAAGTCAACAAGGAAAAGATAGACACCATCCTAAAATTACCACCTTTGTATTCAATGAAACAAGTACATATTTTATGGGACTGGTCTAATAAATATAGTGATGCACTTTAGACTTACATGACTACTTCTAAGACCCTGTTTATTCAACTCCTTTCAAGCTTATATATAGTAAAGCATGTCATCTACCTTTACGATCTAGAAGACAAGGCTCATTAAGCAATCAAGAACATTCATTTTGACTTAGATGATGTTAGAGGATCTCTTCTTTTCCAGTTACATGATCTTGAAGAATTATGTTGTAACACCTTGATTTCTAGGATTTTATTAACCTAGTGAAGTCTTAACAAATCAATAAAACTCACCATACTTAAAAGCTATTATAAGTACATTGAATAGTATTGTTATGCTTTGAAATCCTAGAAAGAGTGAGGTTAAGGGGTCATAATACCTATATGTATGTATATATATATATATATATATATATATATATATATATATATATATATATATATATATATATATATATATATATATATATATATATATATATATATATAATACTAGGTTTATATCAAGCCTAGAATTCTCATAGTGATGTGCAATAGAACAATATCATTTAATGAACATTTTATGGTTATGAAATCAATTTTGCTAATATTAATGAATAGGTGACCGAGAAACAAAGTAGAAATATGTACCTGATTATGGCACAAAAATACATCTGAATGCTTTGTAATAGTGAGCAATTGAATGGAAAGTGATTAAAGTATCATGAGGTATATGTGTGTCTTGACATAATATCTTGATGTTATAAGAATCATATGCTCATGGATATTTGGTAAAGTGATTACTAATTTCGAGTGCATTAGTATGACACAAAGGTTTAAATTAAGGTTCCTTGTGTATATATAGAGACATTATGATCAATTTATAGGACTTTTAAAGGCTTTGTCGTGATGAATAAGATATAAATTACCATTCATGCAATCCTATTTGGAAAATTATATATAATGTACCTTTTGAGTTCAGTTTTCGCTCGGAGCTAGAGATGATTATGGTAGAGTTGTGCACAAATTTCATATGACTTGTAACTATGAGTTTAAAGATATAAAATTATTGAGATAAAAATAACTAATGAGATTTTTGGATTATTTAAGATTTTATTGATATTATCTACTAGTGGTTTTTCTTATTTTGTCTAATGTTTGTACCATCAATTAGTTATGGCCAATACTTAGAGTGAGAGATGATTGTTAAATACCCATCTGGTAGAGATGCGTATGTGAAACTCACACATTCCTACGTGTATTATCAGATCTAAAATTGTAGGATCTATATAATGATCCTTGATTTCAAGCTTGACTTCCCATAACTAAACATATAGAAATCAACTCTCTTCTTGATCTCTCATTTGGAATTCACATACTAAATCCAAAGAGGAAGGAGGTAAGGAGAAGCACCAGAGAGCTCTTCTTGGTATAGTAATCTCTCTCAGGTTCAGACCCTTCCTATGGGGATTTGCATACTATTGTGGAAGGGTGAATTATATGTTGGTTACCCATACCTTACTTGTGGAACAAGGAGAGTTGAGGAGTCTTCTCTGTGCATCTTCACCCCTCTTGTTCATGTATTTGAATTTTCCTAGATAGAGGAAAGATCCCTAATGCTATAGTGTAGAGGAAACTTGCAAGGAGGCATGGCTACCAAACCAAACACATCCACTACCACAGCTCCTAGTCGGGCAATAGTGGAACTACTCAGTTTGTGACATGAGAAAGGATTGAGTTGTATCAATCATGCATTTTTTAGTGTAGGATAACATTGAGAAAACAGAGGAGGACTTTTTCTAGATGAGGTTTTCTAGAGAACCACGGCCAACCCTTAGGTTATGTCATGAGGTTTCACTCTATTTTGCAAAGGAAATAGAGGGTTCGCCTCCTGTACATGACTCGATGAGGACAAAGGGGAGGACAATGGGGGCAAGAAGACTCTTCCTGAAGTGAATCCCTCCCGAACACAAGTAATGCCCACATAAGGTAATACATGTTTTATTTATTTAAATAATGCATGTATCTTGTATAAATTCTAGAAATTAGTCCAAGTATCATTAAAATACAAATTTTCTATCCATTTTGTTTAGAATGTTCTAAAATACTTGATGAAATATGTAGAATTGTCATTCAATTAATAGTTTGATGATCTATGTCAAATGAAAGTAAGGCTTGTTTTATGTCAATACATGGTAAACAATAGCTTATGAGGGTCGTGAACCATCACATCTTTGAACTGCAATTATTATAAGTCCTAGAACTTCATAATGACCCTTTACCTAGGTTTTTTTAATCAATCACATAAATAATGGATTGATGTTATAGTTTAATGGATATATGTAGTCTAAAAATGTGATAAGTGGCTTCCTTTGAAAAATTGTTGACCAATATGTACTAATAGACTCATTTAACAATAATAAGATATCAAATTGGATTACATAAGTAGGATTTTGATGTGGGGTGGTGATGGCAGTGGAAGAGGAACTCCATCTGGCCATGGTAGGGGTCGTGGTAGATCGTGGATCAGGGATATGGTTGAAAAAGAATATAGCAGGCTGATTGAAGGGAACAAATATGAGGGAAATGAGGACCAGGGGAAGAACCAAAGGAGTAAGGGTGTGAGTCTAGGAAGTTAGCTTACATCCCATTTTAGGATGAGATGATCCTCAGTCGGGGAGCCAAATGAAAACTTGAATTGAAACATGAACTAGGTGATCACTGGAGTCCCTATGATAAGGGGATTAATCAATCAGATGTGGTACAAAAGGAGACATAAGCAGAGTGGAATAGGGAGTTGGAGTTTCTTAGCATCAACACAAAAGGCCCCAAAACTTACCCCCTATTCATCAATCCAAACTCTGAAGATCCAAAATAGAAGGACACTCATTTTTTCTTTATAAACTATACGAAGGTCATGTTGAAGATAGAGACATAGTGTTGAAGAAAGATACAACACCATAGATCTCAATCAATCTAAATGCAAGTGAAATCCTTGCATACCCCTGGAAGTATGATGTGGTTGTGAAGTTACTAGGAATATATAACTCTACAGAGATATTGAAAACCTGATGAACATAAGTGGAAGATTTAATCAATTTAAAGTACACCTAGACCCACTTAGTCCAAATTTTATGCAAGAAAGAAGACTAGAGGTAACCTAGAAGATATTTAATTACTATTTAATGGTGTGGAAGTGGTACCCTAATTTCCTACCTAATAATAATATGACGAGTCTTATTACAATCAGGTTACAGACTATGAACCTACTACTCCATCTGTATGTGCCCACTATTTTTGAAGTCATAGGAGAAGCCAGTGGGAATTTAATCAAGGCGGACTCACATACAATAGGTAGAACACTAAATGAATTTCCCAGGATAGCTATAAAAAATACACATCTAAACTTATTGTTCCCTTCAAATTGATCAATAGTGAAGAATATTTGGTGAAGTATGAGATGTTACGAAAGAGATGTATCTCATGCAACACTATGGAACATACAAAAAAACAAAGCCCCTTAACAGCTAGAGATAATAATAAGAATGATAATGATAATGATGATACTAACACATCTCAAGGAAAGGGAGCCCAGACAAGCAAGTGGAAGCAAAAAAATGGGAGAAACAAAACTAGAATAAATTCTAGAGATAAACATGCACATGGGACAAGTAGAGCAAACCATGTTGAGATAAAAAACAATTTCAATAGTTTTTTTTCCAATTGGTTGAGGAGGAACCAGTTGATACTGTAGAAATAAACATTGAACGCAACCAAAGGGGGCACTGGAAGAACCAAGGATCTAGACTTGCAAAGATATGGAGCAAAATAGAGTAAGTATACACCATTTTAGATCCTAAAGGAGATGATCTTAACATAGAGAAGTAGGGGGGAGGAAGAGACTTAGATGGTAGTAGATGATACCAGAGATGTAGTGGAAACACCAAACTAACTACCTTAGACATAGACTGTATTTGTGTGTTATTCTCTATAGCTGACTAGCAAGAGAGTAAAGGTAGAAAACCAAAGATGAAGGAAGATAGAGCAAAACCTCCTTATATTAACAAAGGAGGAGTCAAAGAATTGGTCAAGAAAAATAAAATGTGAGAACATAAGATGAGGATAACTAGGATCCTGAGGTGAGTGTTAACTACCAAGATTCCCTAGAAGGTTTACTACTCCTTACTCTTTTCTTTAGAGTATTTATGATTAATAATTTTTTGGATTTTTTTAGGATTAAACAACTGTAAGACATTTTGAGTCTTAAAATATTTCATTTAGAATAAGAAAGTGAATGTGGTGGGCATAGTTGAACATCCTATCAATACTAGCACGGCGACTCAAGCAATCAAGAACCTAGGTTTCACTAACTCTCACATAGTAGAAGCACAAAGATTCACGTAGGGGGAATTGGGTCTACTAGAATGGCCATTTCTTTGATGTGGAAATAATCAATAGTCATCAACAATTTATTACTAACCGAGTTAAGAAATTGAGTTTGATCACTTCCATTTACACTAGTCCACATATTTTCATCAGAAAGAACCTATGGAATTGCCTGATAAAGATGGGAAATGACTTCAATGGACCTTGGTTGGTCGTCAGAGACTTTAACACAACTATCTCTCTACATGAGGATTTTGGTACCAAGCTATATAAATTTAATGAAGCAAAAGTGTTCCATGACACTCTTCTTCAAGCAGGACCATCAAACCTAGGGTTCTCTGGAGAAAATTTCACTTATAAATGTGGTTTCTCCAATAATTCTGAGATATAGAGGTGTAAAATATGAAATTTATCCATAATATTTTTGATTGCATGGTGTAGAACCTACCCAAAATCAAGCTTTATCATGGCACCCTTCTTTTTAGATTGATTACAAGACATGTGAATTCTAAAAGATTCCTATCTAAGAAATCCTAGTACAATCACCAAGACTTTCACTGAATGGTTAGTGACAGCTAGAAAACCACCATGGACTTTCCATCAGCTTCTAAACAAGCCACAAAGTGAATACAAATCTGGGACCATAAGGATTGTGAAGATAAAAATAGAAATAAATAAAGGGTAATCTACAACACTTAAAACTTGCAAAAAGATCTAGATAAGAATTGTAATATCATTACTGATATGTTGTGTATGGAGATGCAATCTGAATTAGACAAGGTACTAATGGTAGAAGAGAAAATGTGGAAACAAAAATAGTCACATTGAGTGGCTATGATACGACAATAACAACTCAAGCTTCTACAATGCATATGTGAAACAAAGAAAGAGTGTTAACATGATCTCCATGTTGTAAAACAAGGATGGGAATAGGATTTTAGAGAGGAAAGAGATAATGTCCATGATATACAATCACTTATAAGATTTTTTCACTTCACTTGATGCACATAACATATCTATCGATGATGAAGTTATGATGATGTTCACTAATCTAACTATTGAGTATGTCAAATCTATTCAAGTCAATCCATTGGTAGAGGAAATATAAAAAATTGTTAAGTCTCTCAATTGCAACAAAGTGGCTAGCCTAGATGGGATTGGCTGATTGATGTGAAGAAAATTTGGCATGTCATACAAGACTCTAAACCTATTCAGTAAATAAATCTATCAGTGAAGAGGATCTCGATGAAGAAATGTGTAACACAACCATGTTCCTTATCCCTAAAATCTTGAAGCTTGAAAAGTGTAAGCACATAAGACCCATTTCACAGGGTAACCTATTTCTAAAACTATCATCCAAAATCATTGTAGAATGACTTAAAGAATTGATTCCAATGTGGATCTTGTCATCACAAAGAAGCTTCGTGTTTGACTGCATGATTATTGATAGCATGCTAGTGGTCCAAAAATTATTAATAAGATGAAGAGGAAAATGGCTGCTAAGAACATGGAAATTAGGTGGACCTCTCAAAGCTATATGATAAATGTCTTGTCATTTTATTGAAGATACTCCTGAGTAGATCGAGCTTCCTAAAAATATGTCAAAACACATTGTGAACTCTATTACTAGGGGTAGCACATGAATTGCTTAGAATGGCACCCTATCTAGGGATCTAAGGTTAGTAGGGAGTTGAGGTAGAGAGACCCCCTACCAAGTACATCATTGTGCTTTGTATTAAAAGACTCGATTAGATGATTCAAGTAAAAATCTAAAATGAAGAATGACAAGGCATCAAAATTAACAAAGGGGGTCAAAGATATTACATGTTTATTTTGAAGATGACCTGATCATATTTGCCCATGACAAAGTGCAATATATCCAAGTGATTATGAAATGTTTCAAAGATTTGAAGTTATTATAACTCATCAGTTGGAGGCTTCTATATCATCATTATTATCCAAGAGGAACTTAATCCTCCTTCAACATATGTAGTTTCAAGGTTTACCTCACAAGCATCTTAGGATGAGCTCTCAAGGCTCAAGTCACTCAAGTTGGGTCTACTCAAATCAAGGCATCTGCTCATGAACATATATTATTGAATGATCTTTGGTGCAACCACAAGTTTCTTTTATTAAGGAATACAAACAACAGTAGGATGATTTATCATCATACCTACTCCACCTTCTTGGGGCTCTTCCCTCGCCTAGATATAAGATCCATTGTACATACCTCCTCTAGGGTCTTGGGACTCTAATCTCACCCAAATTTAAGGTTCATCAAGCATAGTTACCAAAGTCTTTATACAAAAATATATATCTTGGATCAGTCCCTTTTGGATGTCTAGGGTATCAACGCCATCATGTCTAAATGTGATGGTGGTCTAATTCTACTGTTTTAGTAGTAGTTTAGCTTAAGAATTTCATTATTCGTTACTTTACAATTTGAAATTAGAATTTGTGGACTCAACCTCTATCATCATGTGCTTGGTGTTATCCTTCTCAAGGTCTATCCAATATCTGGGGATGACTATGAAAGTCCTAAAGGCAATTGACCTTCTCTATAAAGAGTCTGTGTCTCATGTTGGTCCTATCATATTGCTTAAAATAGTTTGTGTCTAAGTACAAATGTATTTATTGAGCATGACATGTGACTACCAAGGCTAAATTCTCAAGATGATGTCATACATGTTTCTCATTGATACAAGGGTACCCAACTCTATCAAGGGGTTCTCATATGTAAAATCTAAGGCTAGTAATCATCATCAAAATGGTTTTATATAAACCATCATCAATTGCTTTCTTTTTAAGTGATCATACAAATGTGCTTGGGTTGGAACCAAGACTTTTATATATATGGTTCTATGTTCTCATTGCATTATCATATCACATAATTTTAACATTTTCATTTAGGTTTTTCTCAAGCAATGATTATCCATTAAATATATCTATAAGATTATGTTGTATTACATCTACATATATTCTGATCATATATTACTTTTGTGTATTATAGGTGGCTACTTTTTTCCCTACACTTGCATTATGAAGAAATAAGTATATGTATGTAGTCCAAATAAAAAGTTCACTTTGTTTCATGTGTAGAAATGGTGAGTCCACAAACATAAAATTTCTAAAGTTAGGTGGAATCATGCTCAATGAGTGACACCTTGTACATGAAAATTTTTCTAACTATAAAGAGCTTTTAAAAGTCACCATTACAAGGGGAAATGTTCTTTTCTTAGTGCTTCCTTATTACATAAATCTTTCTAATATATATCTATATATATATATATATAAATATATATATATAAATATATATATATATATATATATATATATAAATATATATATATATATGTGTGTATATATATATATTGTGTGTGCGTGTGTGTATTCCTCATGTACTTCTAACCTTATTCATTCCCTTAGGGTCTCTAGGGGTAGGGGTACTCATGGAGTGACCTCCGCCTGACCTATTAGGTCCCATATACTTATAGAGTGAGAATCATATCCTGACCAGTCAGGCCTCAACCACCTCTACATGCTCCCTACTTGACCCTAGGGTTAAATTGGGCTCTACCTACATAGGGTTACATAAGATGTTATAGATTCAATCATGATTCATGCTTAAATTTTGAATTAAGGATCTCTTAGATTGTTAGAATTCCATGTCTCATTGATTCATCCTGGACAAGGCAGCCCCTAAGCTCACATGCATCATGATATATCTTCTTGTAATCTATTATACTATGACAAATTCATTCATAATTATATATTCACATGCATATGCTTAAATCATTTGTTGAACACAAAAACATGAAATTTTTTAATGCATAATAAATTATGTGGTTGTAAGGATTTACATGTCTCATATTCTATATCGTGTAGTCATGATGCATTTCATCATTTTAGGTTTACGTCCTCCTAGTACATCCACAGTTATCTCAAATTTTAAATTAAAGACAAGGTGTTTCAACTTGTCTTTAGATGGGGAGTCTAGACTAGGGTATTATCTTATTTATTAATAAGAGGTTAGGGTATCTAGACACATTTCTTGTCCTTATGGGTTTTGGACTATCACCCTCCACATATGTTACAACCTCGATTTTGCATATGTTTTCATAAGTGAAATGTAATGATTTTATGAATATGGACTTAATTGAAAAGGTTGTATGTTTTGCTTCAATGGATGGGTTTCTTTGCAAATCTCCCTTTTGATAGGAATTTCGTGATTCCTATTATTAGATTAATCCAATCCTGAATATAAAAGAGAAGAAAAGAAGAAAAGTCCAAATAATGGAGAAATATACAAGATAATGGATATGAAGCAAAATATTTATGAATATATTTGAAAATCTCTACAAAGTGGCATTAATGGCCACAATTGAATAAATTTCGTTTATATGTGAGTTCTAATGGAAGAAATAGAAAAAGAGGAAAAAGGAAATAAAAGATAAAGAGAAATCCTTGAAAATAAATCTTTTAAAGAAATAAGTAAGATAATGAGAAACAATGGATGTAGATGCATATAGAAGGATAATAAGCATCCTTCATAAAGGATTTCGTATCTTTGGGATTTCTTGGGTTCCAAGGAGTCCAAGTTGCAAAGATAATAGGAGAATTAAGAGATAAAATCAAATAAAGCATTATTAAGAAAGAAAAGTTGAGATAATGATGAAAATATAAGAAATATGTGGAAATATGGATAATGGAATCATTATGAATGAGATTTTGACTCCACATGGTTTCTAATGGTAAAAGGAATCTAAACAAAGAAAATATAAGAATAGGAGAGAGAAAATATGCAAAAAATATGCTTTATTAATAGATAACTTGCACATGAACATAATGCCCTTTTCCTTTGGAATTTGGGACTCAAATTTGTTACAAACGTGTATTAAGTCATTATAGACTTTCCCCTAAATTTTGAAATCAATTGGATAAACGTTTTGGGATATATGAATTTTACAAGTTTCCTAAAGTGTAAAGTATAAGATTAAATGTCACAATTGATGCTCTAATACGAGGCTTGCTAGCCGTTGGATCAAGATCCAATGGTAGCTGCTTTTCGTTTTGGTTTAGGAAAACGAACAGTAAAGGGAGTTTTGTAACTCAAATTTCTTGGCGTATAATCCTTGTTTGAAGCTAGGGATTGCTCCATTGAGTCCGGGAGACTAAATCGGAGCCAATCATCCTTAATTTTTGGTAGTTTCCATACTTGATTGGGATTTCCCCAATTAACCTGTATGGGAGGCTTCCATGGAAACTAGGGTAGACCCCTTGGTACCCCTATCTATAAAAGGAGGGGGATCACGAGTTCCTTTGGAGGACAAGAGACGAAACAAGACTCGTACGTGCTTCTTGTCCTAAGGTTTTGTGCTTGAGACGCTGGTGACTGGGTAGGATCTTCCTTTCTGTTTCCATCCCTCCGGCAAGGTTTTCACCGCCTATGGATCCGATGATCCACGGAGAGCAACTCTGGTCAGCTTGGGGGTTCCCTAGTGGAGGTCATGGACGTCGGCATCGACCCAAAACTGAAAGAGAGATTGCGAAGGATGGCTGGCGGTGGGTACTCTGTTCTCCAGGCAGAATAGAGTACTATCTGCGTGGAGCTGGTTGCAGGAAGGAGATGACGGAAGGTGTAGATCTGTGTGCCGGGTAGATGGATCCGAGGCGGGATCCACGAACTAGGGCTCGCTGGAAATAAACAAGGTTGGAGCTGATGTGGCAGGCTCCTATTCGCCGAAAGGTAAATCATTTAGAATAATCATAGTTAATTATTGGTAACTCCGATTAAGAAAATCCATATATGAAAATTGATCAAGAGAATGTGAGGATTCCAATAAAAATATAATATGAATATGAATATGCTTCTAGTTTGAAAAGTACATAAAGTTAGTATTTTAATGCTTTAAATGAATTAAAATCCTAGTTTTGATGTAGGATGAGTTTAAGGAACTAAGTTGATGTTAATCAAAGATTAGCTTTTTGGACATAAAAGTAGTAGTTAGAACTAAAAGTATAATCTTTATGGATAGTTGGCTTAATCTAGATTCCATGTACATAAATGTGCCTTAATGGGTTAGAAACCCTAATTTTGGAGAATATGACTTTTAATGGTTTTAATTGTTCAAATTCATGAATAACTCGAGATATAATGATTCTAAAGTTAATTTGGATAAGAAAGATCCTTAATGTGAATAGTTTGAGAAATTAGAGTTTCATGAGTAGAAAAGCTATTTTAGGGTTGTTGACCTAAAAAGGATAATGTATGAGAAATTGATCTAAGACACCCTAATGCATCCTAATGAGAATTAGAAACCCTAGAAAGGTATCCCAAGTAATTAAAGAGTTGTTTGGACGTGATGGTAACAACTAGATGATATACTTGTTTTCAAGATTTATGTTTGCTTGCTTGATTGGCTTGTTTGATTGGATATCTAGTTGGATTGAACATATTGCTTCTATGAGATCTTCAAGAAAGGTATGTGGCTACGCTTATGGTTAATCGCTTTAGTTTCACGGCGATTCCCAGATGTTTTATTGGTTGCCTGAAAATAACTGCTTGGATGACTTTTATTTCATGCAACTATAAAGTGACTATGATTATCACCTTAAATGTGTATACATGACTAGCTCAGATCCTAGTCCTCCTCTGTGGCTTTGCTAATGATGAAAAGGGTAACCTGGTACAGGGCCTACTTGTTAAGTAGGACATCAGGTTATCATGAGTTAGTAATTGGGCTACCCATATGTAGTGCCATGCAACTCTTTAGCACAACATGAGTTAGGGAGTGGGATACCTATGGGTAGTGCCATGTGACTCAACCCTAAATATTGATCTACCTATTAGGTAGGATCATGTGGGGTTTAATGGGGATCTACCATAAGGAAGGTAGCATCCAGGTCCACTGCAGGGACAGCGCAGAGGTTAGGATATGTATGGATTGAGTAGTTATGTTTAAGATGTAAAGTATGCTTGCTAAACCATAATTGTTTGCAATATGTTGTTATAGTTAATTGCACGATTATTATTTCCCCCACATACCGGCATATTCATTTATGCTGACCGACGTTTTGTTTGTCGGTGTTTTAGGTACAAGTTTGAAAAGGACAAACAGTAAAGTGGCATATTGTGAAAATAATAATTAAAGTGCAAGGTGGATTAGTTAGAGTAGATTCCAGTCATGGATAGAACTTAGATATCCAAGTTTTTAAAAGGTATGCAAAGTTTTATTTTATTCCAGCTTTTCGGTATAGTTTTGGTAGAATTTAGTAATTATTATTGATTATTTGTCAAACCATTGATCATGTTAATTGGGATAACGGCTCTGACCTTTTGGCCTCCCTTAATTGGGGGTTACCGGGAGGTGGGGTCATTACATTTGGTATCAGAGCCATGGTTCCACATTTAATCCTTAATGATTAATAAATTTTACAAACTCTGTAGAACTGAGGGAGTTATTAGAGGATTTACCGAAAGATAGATATGTCTAGAAAAGGATTACGGTCCGAGGGCTGGCAATATTTTCCTCCACCCCGCTAGTTAGTCTACGAGGACTCTTGGATGTGTGTGACTGTCTGGCCAATGTCTTAGGTTTTGACGTGAAATAAGATACCTTTATGACTCTCTCTTCTTGTTCATCCCTTCTTAACTCAAATTCTTTAAGGATTCTAAGGTTTAGGGTTTTTCTCTCTCTTCCTCACCCTCTCTAGGTCAGGATATGTATAATAAGGTTAACGAATCCTCCACCAAATTAATTAAAAGCATGTAAATAAGATGTCATGGACATAAGCTTAATAGTTTAAGCATAAACTAAAGAATAGTTGCATGCTTAGGTCTATGACATGTGTTGTCATGCCCTCAGGAGAGACCCGAGGTTTGACCTTCTTGTTAGGAGGATGAAGTAGAGAGTTGGTCTTGGAGGAAGAAACCTCCATTAAAGGTAGAGACCTGGCATATCCTCTGAGTATGGTGTTAACTCTAACCCTAAGTGGTGGTTGGAGAGAGAGAGATGGAAAGATGAGATGGATGTCTTGGTCAACCATGTGTGTGGGTTGACATGCTTTTAGTTTTGGATACATATGATAGTATGATCCATGTGAGGTTGGCTAACCTAGTACCTTTGGCGACCCAACTCTGGAAAGGGTCATGCAAGTTAGAGTGAAGGATAACTCCTTCATTGATGAGGTTAGTGAAGAACCTATAGAAACCCTATGGGCTTATATGAGCATGTCATAGTATGCACCCAAAGTACGTTAATAGTAATGGCAGTAGGTTAAAAACCCAGGATTGAAGGGCATGATGGATAGCTTATGAGATAAGCATAAAGAGCTATGAGTAACCTTGAGTGAAAATAGGTTGATCATATGTTTCACCCATGTAGGTGTATGCAGGTGAGCTTGATCCACCTTCTTAGAGAGAGAACCTCCAGTGGTAAGGTCAGTTGTAGAGTTAGCTCTAGAGAGGGAGAGAAAGACCCAAGAAAGAAGGTTGGAAGCTTAGACTCTGAGATATAAGGAACCATGAGAAGTCAGGTATGCTAGTACCGATGTACAGATGTTATAGGTGCCTACCTTTGTGGTATAGGAAGAAGAGTTCCTTAGACCCTGAGGAGGTTTAGTAACAAGTTGTGAGGCCTTGTACCTAGTTGGTTGTCCTTGAGGGGGACTCAAAAAGAGGTGTTGTTCAAGTAGAAGGATAGTAGGAAGTGCATGCTATACCTTGTACATGTTTGGTTCATTGTTAAAAAGCTGAGCATGCGGTTGGATAGTTGTTGCATAAGAAGTGAACCTAGGGTTCCTAAACCTAAGAGGGGAAGTAGTAGTACCTGGTGCACCTGATGCTCATGATGAGATTTGAGTTTCTATAGATTTGAGCATGGCACTCCACATGTTGGGGGGGGGGAGGAAACCCCTTAGATTAAGGAATATGTTTGATGAACTCCTTACACATATGTTGAGGAATAAGAACAAGTATGACCTATCATGGAGACCTAGCATGTTTAATAGGTGGTCTTCTTGTTAGCTATGTGCCTTAGTAGCCTGCTAGGGCTAAGCATGCTCAAGTTGAGGTAAACCCTATACATAAGGACGTTTGTGACCTTGGTTGCTATCAAGAGATAGCCCTTCCTGGGAAAAGACCCTTTTGTAGGGTATGAATCAACTTTTGTTGGGTTTGAGGTAACCTTAAGAGGTCTCATAGGAATATGAGAAGATAAGTGGAGAGTACATAGTATGATAATAAACCTATAGACCCATAGATAATCATCTCTAAGTGCATGTGGATGTGTTACCATGGAGGTAACTGGGATTGGGCCTGACCAAGGTAGGTAGGTCGCCATGACCCCTATGAAAGGATGTAAGTCAGACCATGAATGCAGAGAGAGAGACGATGGAGACTTGGGTAAGGTTCTAAGATGGACATGTACTATGTTAGAATCATAAGTCTATTCTAGGGTCAGGTAGGGATAAGACCGATGGGAGTAGGAGTCGCCTAATTCCCTAGTTGCACAAGACCATAGGGTCGGGAGGTATAGGGTCGGGAGGTAACAACTATCATTGTCTGAGGACCATGGGTTAGGAGATTGATCACCTTCATGAACTCATGGGATCCAAAGGGCATATGAGGAGGGCACTCTCTGGATGCATAAGGGAAGAGGGATGACCCCAAAAGTACTGGCACCCTACAGACCCAGGGGAGATGACTAAGGATTGTGTGACAACCCAAGTGTGTTGGAGACCAGTTTTCCATCGAAGTAAACTTGTTATCAAGATGTCTATGATGTAGAAACATGTGTTGCACATTTCCAGTTAGATTTCAAAGTGTACTGGCAATGTGGGATGTACCATCTCTACTCTTGGAATGGAAAGACCTCTATATTTGGACTACAACCAAATGCTTATTTCCTCTAGTTATAAGGGTGAGAGATAGGGTAGTACGCATGCCATACCCTAAGGATAAAGATGATGTGAGTGGAAACGTTGCTATGAGGTGATAGCGTACCCTTGTGGAGTGTATGATATGTGGATGGTTTACAAACACCAAGAGAACTAAGGTAGTCATCTTATGAGGATGTTCTTATCATAAGCTATGTGGAATTTATGAGTTATATAACTTTGAGTTTGATAACCAAGAAGATGAGCTCTGAGTTTTTCTTGATGAAGATAAACCTAAAGTCCAAGATGGAGGTGTATGTCTTCACTACTACCCAGCACATTAAGATAAAAGGAGGTAATGGATGCTCTTGTTGAGATGTAGCTACCTAGTCTAGCAAGTGGAAAGGCTGGAAGAGGTGGTTAGGTGAATCCTAAGTTGTGAGATATGTTTGGCTAACACTCAGATGTAACAAGATCCGTTGATCGAGTTAGTGGTTGCTCGGTTAGCCAGCCGAGGGCTTGATTGGAGGATAGTTGTAGAACCTCTGATGAACTTCTCTGGAAAGAAGGTGTTGAAACCCACGACTAGAGTGTTTTAGGGTTTCTAAGGAATCAACTTTGAGGAATCATGACATACAGGAGATCATGAATTTAAGTTCACCATACACTGTGGTACTACTAAGATAATAAGTGGTAGTTGTACTTTAGATGCCTAAGAAGTGTACGGAGTTGCATGTGGCTTGTCGCCATGCATGTCAGGAGGTGAAGCATGAACACCAATAACCCATTGAGTTGATATAGAGGATAAAAGTCCCTGAGAGGGAATGGGAGTTCTTCACTATGGATGTCATGGTAAGTCTCCCATGGACCGAAGAAGGTTAAGGTGCAATATGGGTTATGGTAGATCGCCTTACCTAGATGATATAGTCTAAGAGAAAGAGAGAGTATTGTTAAGGGATAGATCTGGTTGAACTACATGTAATAGAGAGATGGTTCAACTACACCATGATGCGAGTTCAAGGGTTCTTGAGTATGACCTAAAGATTCACTTCCATGAGGTGGAAGTAGATACATGACAAACTCGATGCTAGTACAGCTTATCACCCCTAACTAATGGTTAGTATGATCTAGACTAGAAGGTCTGATGAGAGCGTGCATGCTCGTCCAGGGTGATACATGGAGACAGTTCTTATCCTATGTAAGATGTGATGATAGACACCATAGCCAGTATCAGGATGTAAAGAAGCTCTATAAGGGAGGTTGTGTCGATCACCACTTCATTAAGATGATGTTGGTGAAGGGATCTCGCGAAGGTCAGAAAAAGACCACAGTGTGTGCAGATGAATTCGCTTTGATTGTGCAATGCCTGAAAAAGAGCCCAGGGACGACATGAGTCGTAAGCTGATGCAAAGTAGACTGACATGCAGTTCACTGTGGGAGAATATGTGATACAATATCTGACCCCTCTAAGTTATAGCTAAGAAAGTTGAATCTCGGCTACATGGGTCCATTTGAGATGGATTGGTGGAGATGGTTATGTTTAGTCTTACCCCTCAGGATAACATAATGTATGATGTGTTCCACAAGTCTGATCTAGTGCTCTATGTGAGGTACCTAAGCCATGTGCTAAGCCATGAACCTATTTAGCTTTGTGAGAAGATGAACTGTCCTGAGTCACCTGCAAGGGTACAAGATACCAAGGTGAGAAAGAACTCAGATATAAGAATATAAGATGATGAAGGTTCTTGGGAAGCACCATGAAGAGGGTAAATCCACATGCGAGCCATGACGGATATGGAAAAGTCTTATCCTGAATTGTTTGTATGCTTGATGGAATTTTGAGGACAAAATTCTTATAAGAGGGGAAGGATGTTACAACCTCGATTTTGCATATGTTTTCATAAGTGAAATGTAATGATTTTATGAATATGGACTTAATTGAAAAGGTTGTATGCTTTGCTTCAAAGGATGGGTTTCTTTGCAAATCTCCCTTTTGATAGGAATTTCGTGATTCCTATTATTAGATTAATCCAATCCTGAATATAAAAGAGAAGAAAAATCCAAATAATGGAGAAAGATACAAGATAATGGATATTAAGCGAAATATTTATGAAAATATTTGGAAATCTCTAGAAAGTGGCATTAATGGCCACAATTGAATAAATTTCATTTATATGTGAGTTCTAATGGAAGAAATAGAAAAAGAGGGAAAAGGAAATAAAAGATAAAGAGAAATCCTTGAAAAGAAATCTTTTAAAGAAATAAGTAAGATAATGAGAAACAATGGATGTAGATGCATCTAGAAGGATAATAAGCATCCTTCATAAAGGATTTCATATCTTTGGGATTTCTTGGGTTCCAAGGAGTTGAAGTTTCAAAGATAATAGGGGAATAAAGAGATAAAATCAAATAAAGCATTATTAAGAAAGAAAAGTTGAGATAATGATGAAAATATAAAAAATATGTGGAAATATGGATAATGGAATCATTATGAATGAGATTTCGACTCCACATGGTTTCTAATCGTAAAAGGAATCTACATAAAGAAAATATAAGAATAGGAGAGAGAAAAT
This sequence comes from Alisma plantago-aquatica, assembly GCA_963693085.1. Classification (NCBI taxonomy): domain Eukaryota; kingdom Viridiplantae; phylum Streptophyta; class Magnoliopsida; order Alismatales; family Alismataceae; genus Alisma; species Alisma plantago-aquatica. The sequence continues at coordinate 1,223,507,591 of OY856410.1, read as the reverse complement.
ATGCATAAAATATGCTTTATTAATAGATAACTTGCACATGAAGATAATGCCCTTTTACTTTGGAATTTGGGACTCAAATTTGTCACACACGTGGATTAAGTCATTATAGACTTTCCCCTAAAATTTGAGATCAATTGGATAAACTGTTTGGGATATATGAATTTTACAAGTTTCCTAAAGTGTAAAGGATAACATTAAATGTCACAATTGATGTTCTAATACGAGGCTTGCTAGTCGTTGGATCAAGATCCAACAGTAGCTTCTTTTCATTTTGGTTTAGGAAAATGAATAGTAAAGGGAGTTTTGCAACTCGAATTTCTTGGCGTACAATCCTTGTTCGAAGTTGGGGATTGCTCCATTGAGTTCGGGAGACTAAATCGGAGCCAATCATCCTTAATTTTTGGTAGTTTCTGTTCTCGATTGGGATTTCCCCAATTAACCTGTAGGGGAAGCTTCCATGGAAATCAAGGTAGACCCCTTGGCACCCCTGTCTATAAAAGGAGGGGGATCATGAGTTCCTTTGGAGGACAAGAGACAAAACAAGACTCATATGTGCTTCTTGTCCTAAGGTTTTGCGCTTGAGACGTTGGTGACTGGGTAGGATCTTCCTTTCCGTTTCCATCCCTCTGGCAAGGTTTTCACCGCCTATGGATCCAATGAGCCATAGAGAGTAGCTCTGGTCAGCTTGCGGGTTCCCTAGTGGAGGTCATGAACGTCGACGTCGACCCAAAACTGGAAGAGAGATCGTGAAGGATGGCTAGCGGCGAGTACTCTGTTCTCCAGGCGAAACAGAGTATTGTCTGCGCGGAGCTAGTTGCGGGAAGGAGATGACGGAAGGCATGGATTCAGGTGCTGGGTAGATGGATCCGAGGAGGGATCCACGAACTAGGGCTTGCTGGAAATAAACAAGGGTTGGAGCTAATGTGGCAGGCTCCTATTCGCCGAAAGGTAAATCATTTAGAATAATCATAGTTAATTATTGGTAACTCCGATTAAGACAATCCATATATGAAAATTGATCAAGAGAATGTGAGGATTCCAATAAAAATATAATCAGAATATGAATATGCTTATAGTTCGAAAAGTACATAAAGTTAGTATTTTAATGCTTTAAATGAATTAAAATCCTAGTTTTGATGTAGGATGACTTTAAGGAACTAAGTTGATGTTAATCAAAGATTAGCTTTTTGTAAATAAAAGGAGTAGTTAGAACTAAAAGTATAATCTTTATGGATAGTTGGCTTAATCTAGATTCCATGTACATAAATGTGCCTTAATGGGTTAGAAACCCTAATTTTGGAGAATATGACTTTTAATGGTTTAAATTGTTTAAATCCATGAATAACCCAAGATATAATGATTCTAAATTTAATTTGGATAAGAAAGATCCTTAATGTGAATAGTTTGAGAAATTAGAGTTTCATGAGTAGAAAAGCTATTTTTAGGGTTGTTGACCTAAAAAGGATAATGTATGAGAAATTGATCTAAGAAACCCTAATGCATCCTAATGAGAATTAGAAACCCTAGAAAGGTATCCCAAGTAATTAAAGAGTTGTTTGGATGTGATGGTAACAACTAGATGATATACTTGTTTTTAGGATTTATGTTTGCTTGCTTGATTGGTTTATTTGATTGGATATCTAGTTGGATTGAACATATTGCTTCTATGAGATATTCAAGAAAGATATGTGGTTACGCTTATGGTTAATCACTTTAGTTTCATGTAAATTCCCAGATATTTTATCGGTTTCCTGAAAATAACTGCTTGGATGAATTTTATTTCATGCAACTATAAAGTGACTATGATTATCACCTTAAATGTGTAGACATGACTAGCTCAGATCCTAGTCCTCCTCTGTGGCTTTTCTAATGATGAAAAGGGTAACCTGGTATAGGGCCTACTTGTTAAGTAGGACATTAGGTTATCATGAGTTAGGAATTGGGCTATCCACGTGTAGTTCCATGCAACTCTTTAGCACACCATGAGTTAGGGAGTGGGCTACCTATGGGTGGTGCCATGTGACTCAACCCTAGATATTAATCTACATGTTAGGTAGGATCATGCGGGGTTTAATGTGGATCTACCATAAGGAAGGTAGCATCCAGGTCCACTGCAGGGACAGGGCAGAGGTTAGGATATGTATGGATTGAGTAGTTATGTTTAAGATGTAAAGTATGCTTGCTAAACCATAATTGTTTGCAATATGTTGTTACAGTTAATTGCACGATTATTGTTTCCCCCACATACCGGCATATTCATTTATGCTGACTGACGTTTTGTTTGTCGGAATTTTAGGTACAAGTTTGAAAAGGACAAACAGTAAAGTGGCATATTATGAAAATAAGAATTAAAGTGTAAGGAGGAATAGTTAGAGTAGATTCCAGTCATGGATAGAAGTTAGATATCCAAGTTTTTAAAAGGTATGCAAAGTTTTTTTTATTCCAACTTTTCAGTATAGTTTAGGTAGAATTTAGTAATTATTATTGATTATTTGTCAAACCATTAATCATGTTAATTGGGATAACGACTCTGACATTTTGGTCTCCCTTAATTGGGGGTTACCGGGAGGCGGGGTCGTCACAACATATTAGGACACCACTCCACAAAAGAGAGTTTGAGTATCTACTATTTCTTCACATAATCATTATGTGTCTTGTATACTTTCATGATGACTTATGTGTATCTCACATACATGCATGCTCCATGTAACTGCATGAACATTATGTGTAGTTTACATATTTTCACAATTGCTTGTACCTTACGTACTTGCACTTGCTTATACCTCACATAAGCATGCATGTTATCGTATTGATATGTAATACTGGTGACTAAGTGAGTTTACTCAATCAATTCACGTTGTCATAACCTTAATGGTTTTATCCGATCCATACATCACAGCATCTTCATGTGCTATCATAGACTAGTCAAACGAAACTAATCTAGGTCAGACATATGCTTAGGTTCTTTCTATCAGTCTTTCGAGGTCCGGTCCTAGTTAGACCCTTATTAGGCTCTAGGTATCATTACCTCATTATCCTCATTATCCCAATTGATGGTTTACCATAGAGGTAATGGTCATTATCCTTTACTTTTAGGATCCAAAATTATGATAAATAAATAAAAATCTTTAATACTTCATAACAGGGTATTGTTTTACAAAATGGAAGATAGATCTCCTTAGAGGTAGTTACAATATTTTTGAATTTGGGAAAGATTAAAGTTTATCTAAATGCTCCTTTTTTCTCCTTGATCATTATTATTTACTTGTAACATGATCCACATCTTCGAGTCAGCATTCTTAAATTAGAGCATCAAAAAAGTGTGGTTTGCACATAATTAAGTTGAATTCCTGAGTGTAACCAATATGTATTCATGTACTATGTAACCAAATACATGGAAAACAAGAATCAAATATTTGCAATTTAAAAACTTTGCATTTCTCATTATATTATAACCCATAATCTTTCTCATCTCACTTGGTGGACCAATAATTGATCTACTTAATAGATACCAAAGTATATGTCCTGTCATAGGGCTCGTCAATGGCATCCCAAAATTGGAGTCGTCCACCTCACTTAATATTGGTTTTTGGAACACTCTATTGGTTATTATTCTACATTATAACTTGGGATTATATTTCTCCCAAAATAAGTCTAAGGAGGTGTCAATTATTGGGTTCTATTGTTATGCCTTATTGATGCATAAGGGCCTTCTATTTGTAGGGAATAAAAGCATTCATGCATTCATCAAATTGATCAATCATTAATATTATACATCGTATTGATCTAACATTCAAGAAACCTCAATATTTTAGAAAGAAAAATAGAAGTGATTATTCATAAATTAACCCACACACTTAATATTGAATAGTAGACATTGCCAAACATAATCAAACAACTATCCAAGATTAATTTGAAAATGTCAAAAAACACCCAAAGTGTTATTACATGTCCAAAGGTCCCTTGCCATGCCATTTAAGATAAGTTTTGTGTTAGTATGTTTAAGTAAGGTGAAACTTAAGGTTTGAGTTATCACTTAGGAGTTGGTCTTATTTTAAGGTTAGAACCATCAATTAAGGTTCTTCTTCATGAAACCCTAATTTCTTGATTCATGTATTAAGTAAAACTTTCCATCTCACATCATAGATCATCATGGATAGTATCTCTTTCCACATGATTGGCCTCAAGGCTCAGGGGTCAAACCAAAACTCAAAATATTCCAAACTATGGTTTTACATGTATTGAACCATGTTAAGGAGGTACCAAAGCTTCTTTTTAATTCCATATAAAATTGGGTCTTGAACCCATCTCCATTATATTTCCCTTATTCTTTTAATTAATTTGGTATACATTATCGATGTATTCTGATTAATATATTTTTCTGTTGTTTTTGGAATAGGTCTAATTTATGGATAAATGCATTGGGTGGGTGATGTGGTAGATCCTGATTGGACCACATTGCCCATGACACATGGTGGAGGTAGTGGATCCTTGCTGGTCTAGGTTATTGAGCCGATTGATTCTTTGGGTGGTTTTGTGGGTCAAGATTGAACCTCTCCTTGACTTGGGAAAACCTAAGTTGGATCGGTTCAATTCTCAACCATCAGATCAGGGTCATTAGTTTGGCTGAGCTTTGATCCAACAGTCGAGGCTTTGTGTCTCTCACACACAACCTCTTTGCAAGAGTGTGGTTCCATAGAGGTGAGTGTTGGTATGTATGCCCAAAGAGCCATTCGTATGATGATTGTTATGACATATCTTGTAAATAATTTGATTAGTAATAAAGGCAATCTTCTATTTATTATGTGTTATTCAGTTATGAGATAATGATAATACATAATATATGTCTAAAGAATGATGTTACTCAATGATATATATCTTCATGTTGAGGACCTGAACAATGAGATCACATAGATGTTAAGATCATATATACATTCTTATTATGTCCCTAGTCACTTGTTATTGTGGAAGATGATGGACAACAATAACACATAAGAGTAGAGTGTGTTTTGGTTGATTACAAAATATCATTAAGTCATGATATGTGATGTCAAACCAAACACATAGGTACCTTTTAGAGAATATACAGTGTGTCAGACAGACCCATCTTGAGAGTGCTACATGGAACCCATTCAATGGTACTTAGAATCATCTCTAACAGTGATGGCAGTGATTGTGGTTCTTAGATCTAAAATCACTACACTCATCATGTCATTCAATGTACTTTGACATAATCCAATGTGACCTTGAATAAGGGTTGCCATAAAGGTGATGCTCGGATACATTGTGAGACATGGGGAATGGTTTTGAGTGGTGGAGATGGGATTTGTCCCTCTTATAGGAGTTTGATACCTCCTATGGAACTTTGATATACTGGTCACTTGATAAGCGAGAATGAGAAATGCATGACCATACACGCGTGAGTTAATATATGATATTGAGCTCACATATATCTCAGACAGAATGCTCTAGTTCAAGGAACATGTATTGAACATTGAAGAGGATGATGACATCAAGTTCAATCTGGATTTCAGAGATGAAGAAACTATGCATCACTTTAACACTAGTCACAGATTGTAGGTTGAAGTTGTTCTGTAACTTTCATCAATTACTTGGGTAGTAATGAGTATTGTTAGATACCACTCACTGCTTGTGATATCATCAATTGGTTATGGACATTCACTGCCAACTTAACTTGGGACCTATAGGGTCACACACATAGGATGCACCTGGAATAGGAGCTTACTCACTAATTTGGTTTAAACTTGATTACCAAAGTATTAGGTATTCAATCTTGACAAGAGTGTTAATTATAACTCCAAAATGACTGATTCAGAAAGTGAACTGATCAACTCAGATGTTTGAACTGACTGATTCATGTTGTGAACTGACCATTTGGTTGATCAATGTGATTGGATCAAGGACTGATGTTGACATCATGTTGTACATTAATCAAATATTAAAAGCCAATAAATAGGAAACAAAGTGAAATGATTGTTTCAAGGGTTGAAACAATCAGCTCACATGTGAATCGAGTGGTTCATGGTTTGCAGGTTCCGGGAAATTTATGAAATTTCATTTCTTCAACTCCATAACAATGTGAAAATCATGATTTTGACCCTCCTATAAATAGAGGGGTAGTGGAGGCCTTCCATAGATACAACAATAAGCTCTAAAAATTGTTTTCTTCTCACAGTTGTGGTAATGTGAGAACCCAAGCAAGTCCTACCCATCAAAGGGAGGGACAACAAGGGAGAGAAAGTTGATTCTAGCATGTTGACTAGAAGAGACAACTCTTTCTTGTCCATTCCAAAAGAATGACAAGATTTCTTGGTGGTCTGTGTGGACTACTATAGAGGTGAGGAGGCCTTTTCCACCCACTAGGAGGATGCAGTCAACCGCCATTCATGGTGTTTAACCAGAAGGATATTGTCAAAAACCATCTAGGTACAACTTGAGAAACATGCACGCTACAACAAGCATTATTGTTGGACTTCCTCCAGAACCAGGTATATGTCTTGCACCCTTTCCTTCCTAGTTCATAGTTGTTGACGCAATTTGCTGTCTAAGGGGAATATGGTAGTAAAAAAAATTGTTTCCGCTGCCATATCTGATGTCATATTTCCCAACAGTGGTATCAAATCCACGTCAATTTACTATGCTTTTGGATTTAATCGATATGATTGGATTTCTATGTTATCATTTATTTTATTGCATATGATGTGAATATTTTAAACAATTAATTTGCATGGGTTAAAATACCACAAATGATCCCAACTAATATATATGTGATATTATATATGCAATTAATAGACATCACCCTAAAAGTTTGTAAGCATGGTTATGGCCAATAACCCCCTAGACCTTTGTTCTTGGTTGGATGGTTGTTATTTCTATTTATATCTCGATTTTCATACCCATCCTCTCTCTCCTTTTCCATATATAAAAGTATTAATTATTTCCTTCTTATGCTCCCCTCAAATGTAACTTGAGGTTTCCCTGTTACAATGTAATATGCTAAATAAGAGTAGGATAGTTTTTTATTTCCTGATATGGTAAAGAAAATGTTTTACACTAGATGAACTGATTGGATCAGAACTCAAACTGATTGGTTGAAGGATCGATGAGGCCAGACAACAAGAGGATGAACTGATCAATTGGTGTCCCAGTCGACAGACTAGAGGAGTCTAGACACCGCTTGAAACAAAGACCATACAACCGTTTTAGGAGACCAACCGGCAGACCAGGAGGCCAACCGATCAGCTCAGGAGTTGAATCGATCTACCCAGACTGGTTCCGGCATGGACTTCATCAACATGATGCTATATATGATGTGGACCTTAGGTGGTAGTAATTCCTTGTGGCTCTAAGGAAGTACAATAGTATGGACATAACCATTTCTTGTATTTTATAACTACATTTTTTCAGTTGTGGTTGTAGCTTGTATGTGATATGTACTATAAGTATGTGGTGATTGGATATGTATATGTATATATATATATATATATAAATATAAAATCCCTCAATCAAATATATTAAGTCAGATGTTTTTATAGGCAACACACACGAAAAGCTTGATTGACTAAGTGTGGGCACGCCATGCATGGAGAATTTTTCCATCTCGTGGAAGTGTGATGATATCTATGTGGGTCTTCCAAGAAGGATATATTACTATCGTGTTGACTTTTGGGTCACACTTACCTAGGTGACCTTAAGGAGATCAAGTGCCTAGAAGCATTTATACGACTACAGCAAAGAGTTGTGCATATCATCTATCCAAGAATTGTATAAAATACAATTGGAAAATGTTGCCTACCCTAATAATTGGCTATGGACACTGGCGTTGGTTGGGTAATAATTATTTTGGGTCTTGGCTCACCGGAAGGTTGTATGCTGCAATCTTCTGAATTGATGTGTGAGGCCTATCAATTTGAACAAAAATTGTGGGAGAAATACTTAATTAAAGGCCTAATTAAACATCATCATATTTACTTTTATCAAATAAAATCATAAGTGTATTTTAATATTTTTAGGAAGGTGGATGAGAAATGGGAAAGGATCCACCATCTAATAAATCTATGGAGGATTTCAACAATTGTATGCTCGGGTGTGGACTTTTTGAGCTTAGCCTTAATGAACCTTCATTTTTGTGGGATAATCACCAAAGTGTTGATAGGTTTGTGACTTCCTTCATTGATATAATTCTCTACAATAATAAGTTTATGACTGCTTTTGCTGATTGTAAAGGGATTCTTCATTCCTATATTTTCAGTGATCATAAAATATATTAACTTTGGATATTGGTGAAAGTCCTAAGATTAAGTCCCCTTTCAGATTTATTAACACATGGTTTGAGAGAGATGATTTTATGGATGTTGTTAAAAGAAGTTGATCTGTTGATTTCCCTAGATTTCTTTTTTTGAGCTTTACTCCATGTTTAGGTGGTTAAGGTATGATCTCTCTGAATGGAACAAGGCTCATGTTGGTAATTTGTCTAATGAGGATAAAAAGAAAGAGTTTCTTACTATTGAGGATCAAGAAAATATGGAATCTGTCCCCTTTAATGTCATTCTCCAAGCTAAAGCCATTGTGAGGAGAAAAGATGTGGTTGTTGCAAAGGCACATGAAGAATCCTTACTTAGGCAAAAATCCAAAATTTCCTGGTTAAAAGAAGATGACTCTAACTCTAATTTCTTCTATACTTTCATTAAGGTTAGAAGAAATCTCAGTCATATCAGGGCTTTATCCATTGATGGATTTACTTGTACGGATATTGTTTTTATCAAAAAGCACATTGTTGACTACTGTTCTAGTGTTTTTAACAATAATCATTCTACTAATCTGGAAGTCCTATCCCCTCTTAACTTTCCCAAGCTAAATGATGTCGACAAAATGGCATTGGATAGATGGTTTTCTATCAAGGATATCATTGAGGTTGTTAAAAACTTGGACTTTGACAAGTGTCCAAGACTCGATGGGTTAAATGGTAAGTTCTTCAAAGTTTGCTGGAGCAAGATTTGTACTGAAGTGGTTGAAGTTGTCTATAGTTTTTTCAACACTGGCAGGTTGCTCAAGGAGGCGAATTGGACCTTTATAACTCTCATTCCTAAAGTAAAAGGGTCAAATGAGTTGAATAATATGAGACTGATAGCCTTCTGCAACGTTTTCTATAAGGTCATTTCTAAGCTTCTAACCAATAGCCTTCAATGTGTGATGCCTTCTTTAATCAGTAACAATCAGTGCACTTTTGTGAAAGGGAGGAGTATAAAAGATGTTGTTCTTTTGTCTAATGAACTCATCCATGACTTTAATACGAAGGGAGGTAAAGTCAAGATGTGCCTTAAAATTGATATTTCAAAGGCATGCGACTTTGTGTCCTGGGAGGCTATCTTTCATATTTTGGAGTTGATGAATTTTCCTCATTGTTGGATTATTTGGTTCAAAGAAATGTTTGATACCGTATCTTATTGGATTTTGATTAATGAAGAGGCATCATATTCATTTAAACCTAATAATGGTGTCTGTCAGGGGGGACCCCATGGCTCCTTATATCTTTGTCCTGGTTATGCAGGTGGTCACTCTATTGTTTGATAATGAAGTAAAGGAAGGTCATCTCAAGCCTTTGAAGGATTCTTTTGATTTTGTAGTTTCATACTTGATCTTCACTGACGATCTCATGGTGTTTTCCGAAGTTGTTGAGTTAAATGTTTTGGCTATTAATCATGTGCAAGCTTTACAATTCAACAGGCTTGAAGATTTACTATGAGAAGAGCATCATTTTTTATAGTCACTGAGCTGATAAAGTGAGAATAGGGGATATTTTGGGTATAAATGAAGGTTCCATACCTCAAAGATATCTTGTATTTCCTCTCTTCATTGAGAAGTTGACGAAGTTTCATTATAGCCCTCTGTTGGATAGAATAAAAAGAAGGCTTGAGGGATGGAAGGCCAATCAACTCTCAATGACAGGCATAGTTGAACTAGTTTGTTCTACTCTTTCGGCTACCTATCAATATATGACATTTGTCTTCCCTCTACCTCTTTTTGTTTGTAATGAAATTGAGACTGTGTCGTGATTTCATTTGGGCTAGATCTGATAGAAAGAGGTCAGCTCATCTTATTAATTGGCATGTTCTTGTGAGACCTAAGTGTGAAGGTGGTCTAGGAATCAGGAATATTAGATAGATTGTTCGGTCCTCTATTTTATTGAATGGGTGGAATATTGCTAAGAAAAAGGACAGTGTTTGGATCAAATGGATTCACGAAAAATATCTGGTTAAATCTTCCTTTTGGTCTGTGTCAGTCAGTGTTTCTTTCTCTTAGGTTTTTAGGAAGACCCTGTCTGAAAGAGATGCACTGAGGAGATTTATTAGCTACTCTGTTGGTGATGGTTCTCATCTCTCTGTATGGAATGATCCCTGGTTACCTAGAGATAAGTTTCTAATTGAGATCTTGGGTAGACAAAGTGTCATCCAGTTGGGTATTTACATCTATGATAAAGTGATTTATTTTATGAAGAATGGTGATTGGTACTATGATGATTCCAGCCTTCACAACAGTTTTTCTAATTTTTTAAAAGACTTGCCAAGTCCTAAAGGTGTCAATGATCAGGTTCTTTTTCATTGGAAATCTGATATTAAGCTTAAAACTATTTGGGAGTTCATAAGATCCAAGCATAGCATGATTCCTTTTCTTCAGTGGCTTTGGAGGTTTAAAGTTCCCAAGAGCTATCATATTTTGGGATGGAAAATTGGTCATGGTAGTCTCTTAACTTCTTGTTATATTAAGCATTTTTGCATCAGTTTGGCCTCTAGATGCCCCTTGTGTAAAGCTGAGGATGAGGATGTGGAGCACTTGTTTTTCAAGTGTGCCTTTACTCAAAAAATTTGGAACTTAGCCAATACTCAGTTCAAGCTTCAGATCCTTGGTTATGCGGATGATCTATGCAAGCTTACAGTAAGAAAAATCTTATTGTTTGCACTTGCATTCTTTACTGGATTTGGAAAGAAAGAAATGATAGAGCTCATAGATCTTTGGAAAAGGATGGGAACATGCTTTGGTTGATTATCTTGAATGACATTAACCTACTTTTGGATTAGTTATGCTACTAATCTTGGTGTGATCGTTCATGTTGTTGTTGGAGTGGTCCTTTTTCTTTTCCTTATATCGCCCTTGTCAGCATGTATAGATATTTTGGATGTTTCTTTTACCTTTGTTACATCCTATGTTAGTACCCTTTGTTGGAGGTTGTTCCACAAAGCATGTACATAATTACCTATAAATTCACAAAAACTCAAAAAAATAATAGATGAGCTGGGTTCACCAAAGAAAATCAAAAGTGTTTTGAAAATTTGCAAAATTTTCTTATAGAATCAAATGGCAACTAATAACATGTTATCCTTATGATCGGCCCTTGAGAAGGAAAAGTTGAATGGGAATACTTTACATGACTGGTTCAAGATATTGAAAATTCTTCTCACACAAGAGCGCAAATTCTATGTCCTAGAGACACTAGAGCCAAATGAACCTACTCCCACTGTGACTAAGGCTGACAAGGATTCTTACAAGAATCATTCTGAAGATGTCATACATGTCAAATGCTTGATGCTATGCTCAATGAATTATGAGTTGCAGATACAACATGAGAAAATGGATGTTATCGAGATGATAACACATCTTAAGAACATGTACCAAGATCAGGAAAGACAAGAGAGATATGATGTATCCAAGGCATTGATAAAGTACAACATGGCAGAAGGAGATTTAGTAGGTCCTTAAGTGCTCAAGCTTATTGGGTATGTGGAGAACATTGCTAGACTAGGATTTCCCTTGGGTTAAAAGTTGGCCACATATGTGATTATGCAGTCACTGCCAGAGTCATACATCTAGTTTGTCATGAAATACAACATGAATGATTTTGACAAGTCGTTGTTAGAATTACTTGGCATGTTGAGAATGTTGAAGAGTAGATGAAGAAAGACAAGCCCAAGTTTGTGATGATGATCAGTTGAGGTAAAGGGAAGTCCAATGGCAAAGGCAAATCTAAGAAGACTTCTAAAGCTAGCTAGAAGCCCAAGTCTTCTTCACTAAAAGCAAAGGGAGGGGTAACCAAGGGAGGCAATTGTCACCATTGTCACCAGCCTGGACATTGGAAAAGGAATTTCCCTATCTACCTAGAGGAAATGAGGAAGAAGAAGGAGGGGATAGAGATCTCTACTTCAGGTGTATACATTATTGAGATATATTTGTCTACTTATTCATCTTAAATAATAGATATTGGATGTGGATCTCACATATGTTTGAATATGCAAAATATGAAAAGAAGTAACCATTTAAGAAAGGGCGAGGTCAAACTATGTGTTGCAAATGGAGAAAGAGTTTCTACCATAGTAGTTGTAACCTTTATTTTATCTCTGCCCACGGGGCTTGTAATAGAGTTAAAAAAGTGCAATTTTGCACCTACAATTAATAGAAACATTATTTCTCTATCTTGTATGGACAAGGATGGATATGAATTTCATATAAAGAATGGTCAATGTTCTTTTTCAAAATTTGAGATATTTTAAGGAAATCCACCAATGTCCTATGGTCTTTATTTGGTATATCTAAAGACAAATGTTTATAACATAAATACCAAAAGATTATAACTTGATAACTCAAGCAAAACATATCTTTGGCATTGTTGCCTAGGGAAAATAAATGAGAAACACATCTCCAGAACCCCTAAAGATGGTTATCTGGACTCGTTTGATTTTTAATCAATAGAGACTACATGTCTTGATTGTTGGGCAAGATGACAAAAATTCCCTTCACTGGTAACAGTGAGAGGGCTAGTGGTATGTTAGGACTCATACATATTGATGTGTGTGGCCCTTTTAGAACAAATGCTAGAGGTGGTTATCAGTACTTCATTACCTTTACTAATGATTTCATTAGATATGGTTATGTTTACCTGATGAAACATAAGTCAGAAACCTTTGAAAAGTTCAACAATTTCATGAATGAAGTACATAACCAAATTGGTATAAGTATTAAGGCACTTCATTCTGATCAAGGTGGAGAATACCTAAGCTAAGAGTTTGAGGACCTTTTGTGAGACTGTGCTATTGTATCACAATAGACTCCACCCGGAACACCACATCACAATGGTGTGTCAGAAAGAAGGATCACACATTACTAGATATGATGCCATGAATGATGAGTTTTACTGATCTTCTGACTTCCTTCCAGGGATATGCTCTAGAAACCGTAGTGTTTACGTTAAATCATGTACCATCTAAATTGGTTCAAAAGACACTATATGAGATATGGTATGGGAAGTGTCCCAATGTGTCTTTTATGAATATTTGAGGATGTCAAGCTTCTGTGAAAAAGTAGTTCGATGAAAAGCTTGGACTTAAATCGAATAAATGTTATTTTGTTTGATATCCTATGGAAACCAAAAGATTCTATTTCTATACTCCATCTAACAACAAAGTATTTGTTTCCAGAGATGTTGTATTCCTAGAAAAGGAATTTGTTTCCAAAGGAATCAGTGGGAGGAAAGTAGAACTCGAAGAGGTTCGAGACCAGCAAGAAAGCATTGAACCAAGAGGAAGATAGAGGGTCACAAACCATCATGGAATCTCAAATTCCTCATGTAACTAGGAACCTCATAGATCTAGTAGGACACACCTTGAGCTAGAAAGATTTGCTTATCTTGTGACTCAAAAAGGTAGTGAGTTGGTCATTGATGATGAGCCAACAACCTACCTAGAAGTTGTTAAGGGACAAAAGTCTGAGAAATGGCTTGAGGCCATGAGATATGAGATGGAATCCATGTACACTAACAAGGTAGGCACCTTGATTGATCCATCTCAAGGGGTGAAACCCATAGGGTGTTAGTGGGTGTTCAAGAAGAAGACTGACATGGATGGTAATGTACAAACTTACAAAGGTCGATTGGTTGCAAAGTGTTTTAGACAAGTTCAAGGTGTTGACAATGATGAAACCTTTTCTCTAGTTGCCATGGTTAAGTCCATCAAGATCATGCTTGCCATTGTGGCATATTACGATCTATCAGACTTGGCAGATGGATGTTAAAACTGCAATCCTTAACGGGAATTTGCTTGAGGATGTATACATGACATAGCTCGAGGGTTTTATAAATTGAAAGGATGAAAATAATGTCTGTAAGCTACAAAGATGAATGTATGGATTGAATCAAGCATGTCAGAGATAGAATCTTTGATTAGACAAAATAGTCAAAGAGTTTGGCTTTAGTCAAAATGAAGATGAACCATGTGTTTACAAGAAGGTTAGCGCAAGCATGATTGTATTCCTCATATTATATGTGGATGACATACTACTGATGGGAAATGAAATACCTACTTTATTCATGGTAAAGACCTGGCTAGGAAATACATTGCCTATGAAGGACTTGGGAGAAGCATCCTATATCTTAGGAATCAAGATCTATAGATATAGATCTAGAAGACTTATTCGCCTAAGCCAGAGAACATACACTGACAACGTGTTGAAGAGGTTTGGTAAGGAGAACCAGAGGAGAGGAAACCTACCCTTGTCTCATAGTGTTGCAATCTCTAGATCTCAATGTCCCAATTCTTATAAATATGGGAGCGCATGAGTAAGGTTCCATATGCATCTGCAATTGGATCTATCATGTATGTAATGTTATGTACTAGTCTAGATGTCTCATATGTCTTGAGCATGATGAGAAGTTATTAGTTAGATCTCAAAGAAGCACACTGGACTATTGTGAAGAACATCCTTAAGTAGTTGAGAAGAATTAAGGAACAATTCCTTGTTTATGGTGAGTAAGAATTTGTGGTAAAGAGTTACACCAATGCAATCTTCTAAACTAACAAAGATGATTATCAATCACAATTAGGATTTGTGCTTTTCCTAAACAATGGCGTTGCAAGATGGAACAGTTCTGAGTAAGAGACAATTGTTTATTCTACAATAGAGGTTGAGTATATTGTTGCATCTAATGTAGCAAAGGAAGTTGTTTGGATCAAGAAGTTTATTTCTGAACTTGGGATGGTTCCAAGCATCAGCGATGCAATAGAGATATATTGTGATAGGAATGAAGCTATTGCACAAGTTAAGGAACCTTGATCGCATTAGTGTTCCAAGCACATAAAATGGCAACACCATCTCATATGAGAGATCATTAGCAAGGAGATGTGAAGCTTTGCAGAGTACCAACTGAAAGCTATGTGATTGATCCCTTGACAAATGAACTCTTGTAGCAAAAGCATGAAGATCATGTTAGATCACATGGAATTAAGTTCATGGGTGATTGGCTCTAAGTGCAAGTGAGAGTCTGTTGGTATGTATGCCTAGAGAGCCAATCATATGATGATTGTAATGGCATATATTGTAAATGATTTGATTAATATTGAAGGCAATCTTCCATTTATATTGCTTTATTCAGTTTATGAAATAATGATATTACATAATAAATGTCTAAAGAATGATGTTAATCAATGACATATGTCTTCGGGTTGAGGACTTAAATAATGAGATCATACAGATGCTAAGAGTATATATACATTCTTGTTATTTCCCTAGTCAGTTGTTATTGTGGAAGCTTATAGATAGCAATAACATATAAGACCAAAGTGTGTTGGTCGATGACAGAACCTCATTAAGTCATGATATGTGATATCAAACCAAACACATAGGTACCTGTTAGAGAACAATGTATCAGACATACCCACCTTGAGAGTGATACATGGAAACCATTAAATGGTAGTCAGAATGATCTCTCATAGTGATGGTGGTGATTGTGATTTGTAGACCTAAAATCACTACACTCATCACATATCGTTTAATGTACTTTGATATCATCCAACATGACCTTGAATAAGGGTTTCCATAAAGGCGATGCTCGGATTCATTGTGACACATGGGGAATGACTAGTGAGTGATGTAGATGAGATTTGTCCCTCCTACATCAGTTTGATATCCTATCCACTTGATAAGAGAGACTGAGAAATGCATGGCGATGTGTGTGTGAGTCAATATATGATATTAAGCTCATATATATCTCTTATAGTATGTTCTAGATCAGGGAACATCGATTGAACGTTGGAGAGGATAATGACTCCATGCCACAAGTTCAATCTGGATATAAGAGACAAAGGAACTATATGATCACTATAACACTAATAACAGGTTGTAGGTTGAAGTTGTTCTCCAATTTTCCAATTACTTGGGTAGCAATGATGTATTTCTAGATACCACTCATTGTTTGTGATCTCATAAATTGGTTTTCAATGTAACTTGGGACCTATAGGGTCACATGCATAGGATACACCTGGAATAGGATTTTACTCATAGATGTGGTTTAAACTTGATTACTAAAGTGTTAGGTATTACATTTAAACAAGATTGGCTATCAGAACTCTGAAATGACTAGTTCAGCAAGTGAGCCAATTGGCTCATATGTTTAATCTGACTGGTTCAGGTTGTGAACCGATAGTTTGGTTGATCAATGTGATTGGATCAATAATTGATCTGATGTCATGTTGTGCATTAATCAAATATTAAAATCCAATATGATTGTGATTAGGAAACATAGTGAAATGATATTTTTAAGGGTTGAAACAATCAGCTCACATGTTCAAGTGTGAACCGACTGGTTCATGATTTGTAGGTTTCGAAAAATTCATGAAATTTCATCTCTTCAACTCCCGAATGATGTGGAAATCTTGACCCTGGCCCTCCTATAAATAGAGTGGTGGTGAAGGCCTTCCATAGACACAACAATAAGCTCTAACAATTGTTGTCTTCTCACAGTTGTGGTAATATGAGAAGTTGAGCCAGTCTTACCCGTCAAAGAGAGGGACGGCAAGGGAGAGACAACAAGGGAGAGAAAGTCGACACTAGCACATTGACTAGAAAAGACAACTTCTTCTTGTCCATTTTAAAAGAATGACAAGAGTTCTTGGTGGTCTGTGTGGATTACTTTAGAGGTAAGGAGGCCTTTGCCACCTCCTAGAGAGGACATTGTCAACCGTTGTTCACGATGTTCAACCAGGAGATCACCACTGACATCTGTCCAAGTGCAACTTGAAAAGGAGGCACGCTGCAACAAGCATTGTTGCTGAACTTGATCTAGGACTAGGTATATGTCTTACAACCTTTCCTTCTCAATTCATAATTGTTGACAATATATATTGTTTAAGGGTAATATGGTTGTAAAAAATTTGTTTCCTCTGCCATATCTGATGCCATATTTACCAATAGTGAGGTTATTGGAATAAAAGAAACAATGAGAGTGAGGGGGAGAAGGGCTTGATATAGCATTGGCTGCTCCCAACTAGGCCAACAAATTTAAATCCATCCTCAAAATCACTCGAGGATGCAAGTTAGAGAAAAGAATTCCTTTGGCAGAGCTACTATACGTAAGGTGAGGATTCAAGGAATCAGGCAGGGATTCCATGGCTTGCAAGGGTTGTTAGCGGTGTCAAAAGGTTGGTTGTAGTTGTAGGGATATATGGTGACAGAGATGGCAATAAAAAAAATTCTTTCCATTTTCCCTTGACCAGCGGATCACATCAACAACTATAGATTGGGAAGGAGGGTTTGCAAGCCATATATCTTGTCCTAGAGCAAGTCCAGTGACTATCCTTACAGTTGCGTGCTTTTTTCACAAGCAACACTTGGACAGTTGTCGAAGGCATCCTCCTAGTGTATCACCATACACAGTGGTTGACGATGTGCTCCTAGCGGGTGGAAATGACCTCCATTCCTCTACATAGTCCACACGGACCACTGGGAACTCCACGTTGCGATACCAGAGCAAACGGGAAGGAGTTGTGCCTTTGATGTCAACATACTAGTGAAGACTTTTTGTCCCTAGTTGTCTCTCCCTTTTACTGGTAAGACTTTCTTTGTACTCTCATGTTACTGCAATGATGAGAGGATAATATTTGTCATCTCTAGTTGTGTCTTCTGCCCCCCCCCATCCATTTATAAGAGAGCAAGGGTTAGGGTTTCCAGATCAACTGGGAGTCAAAGATATGGATTTTCATGAACTTCTAGTTGTGGTGAATCACAAATCTATTGGTTCACTTCTAAACTGTCTGGTTCACATGTGAAACAGTCAATTCAACACGTGAATCGATCGGTTCACTTTATTTCATATTCACAAACTTATTGTCTTTACTATGATGATTAATGCACAACATGACATTAGCATCAATCCTTGATCCAATCTTATTGACCATTGAACTAGGTGATTCACAAGCTGAACCGGTCGATTCAGTCTGAATTGGTCAGTTCATATTTTGAACCAGTCAATTCATTTTCCAGTTTAGCCAATGTTCAACCAATGTTATCTAAATTGACTCAATGATTGAATCAGTCGACTCACGGTCCTAATTAGTCAATTTCCATCCAATGTTGTTTAAATTGAATACATAAACACTTAAGTAATCAAGTTGAACCTCATTTACGAGTAAACTCCTATTTCAAGTGCATCATATGTGTGTGACCCTATAGGTCCCAAATTACGTTAACAGTAAATGTCCATAACCAATTTATGACATCACAAGCAATGAGCGGTATATAGCAACACATCATTGCTACCCAAGTAATTGGAAAGTTGGAGAACAACTTCAACCTACATATGTTGTTAGTGCTACAATGATTGTATAGTTCCTTTGTCTATTATATCCAGATTGAATTCAAGGCATGGAAATGTCATCCTCTCAATATTCAATCCATGTTCCTTGAACTAGAGAAGATTGTCTGAGATGCATGTGAGCTCACATATCATATAGTGATTCATGTGAGTATGGCCATATGTTTCTCAGTCTCACTTACCAAGCTGTAGGAGGGACAAATCCCATCTACATCACTCACAGTCACCCCCATGCGTCGCAACGTATTTGAGCATCACCTTTTATGGTAACCCTTATCCAAGTTCACATTGGATGATGTCAAAATACATCGAATGACATGTGATGAGTGTAGTGACTTCAGGTCTAAGAACCACAATCACCACTTTTACTATGAGAGATGGTTCTGACTACCATTCAATGGTTTCCATGTATTACTTTCAAGGTGTGTTTGTCATGTACATTATTCTCTAACAAGTACCTATGTGTTTGGTTTGATATCACATATCATGAGTAATGAGATTCTCTCATCAGCCAACACACACTCTAGTCTTATGTATTATTGTTGTCTATTATCTTCCACAATAACATCCGACTAGGGACATAACAAGAATGTATCAACTATTATCATACATATGATCTCATTGTTTAGGTCCTCAACTTGAAGACGCATGTCATCGAGCAACATCATACTTTAGACATCTACTATGTTTGTGTCATCCTCTCATGATTTAGGCAAACATAATATATGGAGTTACCTTTAGAATTATCAAATCATTTATCTAATGCCCCATTATAATCATTGTTGATTGTCTCTCTGGGCATACATACCAATAGTGGTTTTGTTTACTCCTTTCATAGGCTCGAGTATTGGGAAAATATCCGCTACAATTCCAAGAGGAAGAGTGCTGGGAGAGAATTAGGCTTCTTCGCATTTCTTGACAAGAGACTTTATTGAGGGATCGTTGGTCAGGTCTTGATCTCCTAAAATTATTGGTGGGGTTTCCTTTATGTTTAGTCAATCAAGGAGGGAGGGAGAGTGAGTGTAAAATGATTGGCAAAGAGAATCGACAAGGTAGTTTGTATAGCCATCCTAAGGTGGAAGATGACTGTGGGTCATTGATCTTTTATTAACAATCTTGGAGACATGTGATATCTATGAAGAGTGGGTCAAAGGCATGTAGTTCCCTACCACTATATTAAATGTCATGTTGGATTTAATCAATCAACTAATGAAGTTCTAACTATATAGCCTAGTCTCAAAGTTCAAATATTAGTAACTCCCAAATAGTAACTCCTTTGATCAAAAAAATTTAATCATTTCATTTTATCATTAGATATTGTGTCTGATCAAGTTTCATCCCATTAGGAGAACATTTGATTTTAGAACTAAACCATAATGCATGCATAGACATAGAATCTTCTTTGCTTATCTCTCATACTACTATCATAAAATATAGCAACAAAAATAAATAATTTAAAATGCTATCCTTGGCACTTAATTCATGTTTTTATGAAATTTAAAGAAAAGCCTCTGAGATCATGTATGATCTCATAAAGAAATCAAAATTTGGACTTAACTTTCTAAGACAACAAAACTATCAAAAAGGATTTCAAGAAAAAGAATATTCACTGAATTAGACCACTAATTCTTTAGTTAGTGCCCCAAAGGACTTAAGAGTACATATAAATAACCATATAATTTATTTAGATGTTATATATTTAATGATCCTTTTTCAAGTACAATTTCTACATAAGAGGAGAGAAATATCTCAGTTCAGACACATAGGAAACTTGACATGATTAGGATTTCACTTATTAATTTATCTAATTACTCGTATGTTCAAATTTATATTATCATATTAAAGTTAAGAAATTAAAGCATTAAGAAAGCAAAAAACCTAATCTATAGGTAATCATATACATACACAGACCACATTTTCCTCTTTGACTCAACATATAACATGTCATATATTTGTCTCCAAAGTCATCAACACAAAATTATCATCATTTACCAATTAATTTTTTGGTAAGGTTTCACTGAGAAATTCCAACATATGAGTTCATAGTGAATGAAACTTGCATGTAACACCAGAATTGGTGATTTTGAGTGACATCTATATGAAGCATATAAAAAAAAGTTGGCGAGTAGGGGATATATCATAAATTTTGAATCTAGACAACAAGTTACCTCAGGGAGCGAGAAAATTTCTAACTTCTATTAAGTACACCCCAAAACCATCGTAGAATCCCATTTCTAGGTTATATAACATGCATTTAGGGAATTTATATGGTTTTATTACAAATTATATTAAAGAATCTCTAGAATAGAATCTAAATCACTCTCACAGCATGTAGTGAGCTAACCTTCTCTTAATTAGATAATTAGGTCCCTTAAAAAATAGATAATTAGGGGATACTTGGATGATTACATTCTTTGCTTACTTAATCTTAAAATAAGCATTATGATTAGTAGTTAATTATGATGTCTTAAACTTGTTGAGACATCTAAACAAGGTTTATTACAAACAAATAAGTTTGACAAGTAAAAACCTTAATTTAAAATTTTAGATGTTTAGTGTGATTTGAATATTCGATACAGATATATATTTGCTTTGTTCATGTACATATTCAAATCTATCAAACACTTGCCAAGGTATCCTACTATAATATTTTGAAATTAATAAAAAAATAAACTCCAAAAAATATATAAATGATATAATATCAATAAAGGAAAAGAGGACATACGAGGTTTCCGCTCTTTCCCTCTCTAGGTTTCTGCTCTGCCTTCTCTCTAGTCTCCCCGGCGGTGCCGCTGGGGGGGAGGGAGCGCTTTCTCGGTGCCTTCCTCCCCCTGGCCCCCAAATAGTAGATCTCCCTGGCGAGGATAGTAGTGATTCCCTAGAGAAGGATCGATGCTATTCATAAGCGGGATTCCCCTCCTTGGCGACGTTGGATGAAGAGGCGAGCGGAGTAGTGTGGGAGCTAGGATGGGGCTACGAGGTTCGCACCGTCGACCTGGTCGACCTCCTATCTTATTGAAGAGAGACGGATGGAGAAGAGTGTTCCCGCCCAGTCTGAAGCTTCTATCCATTCTGCTCGGCCTCGCAGGCGGAGAAATGGGGTTTTCTCACCCGCCTTCTCCCTTGCACCTCTTAACTCCAGTTAACCAGGTTGATGGCGGACCTTCGACTTCGACTTCGACGCTAAGCTTTTTCCTAGATGCTTGGTCGGCGGAAAGGTTGTACTGGGTCTGACCCCAGTTTTCCTGGCGGTGACCTCTACAAGCAGATGTGCTCCGATCTTGCCCCCCTGAAGCTACTGCCTCGGGTGGAGGCCTTAGCGGCAGCTGGTTTCCTCTTGACGGATTGGGTGTTGTCCATCTCTGTCTGGATCCCCTGCTCGCCGACATGGAGGAAGCCATCTCGGCCTACGGTTTTTCCTGTTAGCCTGAGGATTGACTTTTCTGATCTCAAGCGCTTCGTGGTCTGGGTCTAAGGGGAGCTCTTTTCTCCTATTTGGCTTCCTGCTGTAGCGAGAAGTGTTGCAGCTTGGATTCTGGGTTTTTCATAAAGAACTAACTAGGTGTTCTGGACATTGGTTTCAGTAGTTCAGGCTATTCCTTTGTTGGCGGATTAGTCCACACAATTTCAGAGGGATGAGGATAACGTTCAGTGTGTGAATGATCAGCTAGCTGAGTCAATCTGCTCTAAAGGATTCAATGGTTTGCAGGCTCTCTTGATGGTTTCTTTTGCTTGCCAGAAATTTGAAGATCTGGATGATAGTAGTGGACTTTCCTGTAGTTTTGCCCTCGAGATCTCCAGGCTGCTGAAGTGATAATCCGGCTGCCCATGTTGCCACACTTTCAGAGGATGAGTCTATTGCCAATGTCGGCATGTGTAGATTAGGATGGTCTCTTCAGTTTCTTTGTTATCTGTTTGAGTTAGTATTGCGGGTTTTTTACGCCTTTTATCTAGGTAGATGGCTACTGTAAGTAGCTTAGTGTTTAGCTGCTTTCTTTAGTTGTTCGGATGTTTTCATCCAGGTTTGTAATGGGGGCGCAAACTCTTTTGTACCCAAAGTTTTGGGCATCAATTTTTTTTTAGTAACAGGACTTTTTACCAACCAAAAAAATTGTTAAAAATGATAAGTACAATAATGTCGTAAGTGATTTTTTATATTTTATCTATACTTGAGATTGTATACAAAATTTGGTGTAGCTTGGATAACTCAAATACAATTATTACTAAAAAAAATAAATATTTTGGATTTCTTCTAGAGTTGTTGGTCGGCTGAGTTTTTCTAGGAAATATTAGTCTATAATGATATACGTACTGGAGTATAGAAGTGTGGTATTTCAGTTTTCGTATTTTTTTAGTAAGTATAAATTGACTGCTATTTCATTCTAACGTGAAAAAAATACATCTCATGCACTATAATGAACTTTTATAATCTTTAGATTTGTTTGAGGATGAACACATTAGTACATTGGTTGTATTTTGAGGAAGACATTCAGCAACCGATACATGTTGTTGAATTAATAAATGCAAATATAGGACTCATTTGTAATTTTTTCAAGAACCCAAAATAAAATATATTAGTTATCTAATGCCCAAACAACTTTCATAATCCACGGATCCACCTAATTCACTAGATTGAGAGAGAAAGAAAAGAACTTTAGGATTTTGAAATAGTTAGAGCTATGAGGGCATAATTAGGGCTTCAACTTTGTAAAGCTTATCAAATCAAGTAAGTTTATCAACCCTAGATAGGATTTCGTGGTGATTCTTCTCTTTAACATCACAATTATGCCTTGCTTTGATACAGAGAAAAATGATATCAAATCACCCTATTATCTTTCCTTCTCTCCAATTATCTATTTCTAGGGTTCTTGAGTTGAAAGTAGGAAGGCAATGCATCGAATGCTAGGAAATTGATAGATTACTAGAATTTTAGTGCAGGTCTATGCTTTTCATGTGTTGAAACTTAGGTGAGTGGCTATCTCCCTTTTGAGCTATTCAATAATGCTGAAAACTTATTCTCATCCGAATAAAAAGTTAATAAGTTTATTGCTTGTATTAGATTAACTAGTTTATTATGTACATAGGCCCAAATTGTTTTGGCTATTAAAGTTAAGTTATGCTTCCTTGTACTTTCCTCCTCTTCTATATATAGGAGGGGACTTTATCATTGTTTAATGACAAATATCTGTCTAACCTCTATCTTATTTTTCATATGGTATCATCCTAATCCAACCCTAGAAAACAACTGCCTAGATCCTAAACCAACCCTAGGAAACACTCTTCTTCATCGGTGTCTCCTAATCACTTTCGCATCTGACGCTCTCACCAACTATTTCGTCACGATCCGGTTCCTGTGCCGCCTCAGTAAAGCCGTGATCTTTGAGCCCTTGCGTCAGCTGTGATAGTTGTATATTACCCCAGTGATCCCTACCATCCGGAAATAATAGTTCCTCTCCCGTCGCTGCTAACTGGGTTTAAGAAATTGAGGTCCACTAATAACCTAGCGGCCTATCTGACGAATGCAGCCATCATCCATTTCCCATAAATCATGAACAACAGTCAGCGCATCTCTCCTGTTGCTAAAACCTTTTTCTTATGTTACATGCAAGTTCTTCATCCACAGCAGGTTTGCGGTTGGCACTTCACAGGGTCGGCTTGATCTCGATTTATCTTGTGTGATGCGGTGAGTGGATTTCATCCAACATTATTCTTATTGTAATCTATCCCGCATACGGCAGTGAAGAAGAGCAAAGTAAATGGTAGCGGAACTCCCTATTGCTTCGTCAGCTTCATGTGCTGACAACAAAGCCCATTGTATCGCAGCACCCCAAGTCATAATTTTGTGTTCTGGTTAACTATATATGCACCCGCGGCTCTACCACCAGCCAGATGGTTTCGACTCGTATTTGCTGAAAATGTAAAGGTTGCCTGCTTGCTACTCGGCTGCCAATTTTCTGAAGATCCAAATTGTGTCCAGGAAGTAGAACATGTGACGTATGCTGT
This sequence comes from Alisma plantago-aquatica, assembly GCA_963693085.1. Classification (NCBI taxonomy): domain Eukaryota; kingdom Viridiplantae; phylum Streptophyta; class Magnoliopsida; order Alismatales; family Alismataceae; genus Alisma; species Alisma plantago-aquatica. Next base: position 1,223,482,933 of record OY856410.1, on the reverse strand, counting down.
GGACGTTGTTCATCTTTATTGTCAACTCCATTAACGTCAGTTGAGGAGATCCACAATGAGGAGAATTAAGGCATCGCCCAATTCTGAATATCGGCCTTTGGCCAGCTTTCGACCGGCAAAATTAGATTACATCAATTGACCAGCCTAATAAAAGCATTCTTAAATAAAGCACTCAAATAAGATGGGACGCTATACTAATTTTTTCTTCTGCTCCATGTGGTTCCCTTAATCCACATGGCTAAGTGTTTTTTCTTAAAATTGGAAATTTTGTGTTCATCTGTCCTACCGTGCAACTAATCTAGTAGCACTTTTTATTTTTCTACCGAGATCCATTCCGGTGGTGTCACTCCTTTTTTCTACCAAGTTTCTATTCCAGTAGTATTTTTATTCTGTTATTCATATCCTGCTTATTTGGATAATGTTTTGTTCTTCCTACGTACTGTGCCTTTATTCCAGTAGTACTTTATTTATGCGTTGTCATTACTCTATCAGTATTTATGACTCTCCGCCCCAACCACTCTCATAATTCTTTCTCGTTGTTGGCGTGAGAGGAGAATAGAGGGAGATGAGAAATAAAAAGAAGAGGAGATAAGATGAATAGAAGAAGTCATATCATTTGATTATGTTGTCTAGTTTCTGCATATTCATCTATGTTGTTGATACCTACTATAGCGCATATTCCTATTGCGGTGCATCTCAAACACGTGCCCACATGCTATGGTGCAATATTCATGTAGTAAAGCTCTTATCCCAACTACCATGTATTATTCCGATGTCAGTTCTTCTTGTGTGAAAAATATTTCGACAACAATGGTGAATTAAATGAAATCTATATATATTCTCCACCATCGATATTGTTCTAGTTGCTCGTCAAGGATTCAAAAAATCATTCGTGGTTGCTTCAACGAGTCCAACAATCTTAGAAAATGATTCGGTGATTACTTCTATTATATGATTTAGGGGGAGTGTACTCTGCAATTACTACTTCTGCATTGATCTTATCATCATCAAGGGGAGAAGAGTTGTCTGTTGCTACGTGCTACCTTCTTCATGATAAGTGTTAGAGTGATTCAATTATTACTTTATAAGATTCATGGGAAGATTATTTTTGTCAAGGGGAGATCAATTTTTGTATGGCAATTTTACCTTTTTCATGTATTGGCAAGTTGGATATGTATTTCACTCATGCTCCAGCTTGAGGGGGAGTGTTAGTTTAATTAGTTTATTATGTACATGGCCCCAAATTGTCTTGGCCTATTAGGATTAAGATATGCTTCCTTGCACTTGTCTCCTCTCCTATATATAGGAGGGGAGTTTGCCATTGTTCAATAACAAATATCTTTCTAGCCTCCATCTTATTTTCCACAACTGGTATTTCAAAAAGGTTTGGTACTCAATTGAGAAATTCTTGAGAGTTGAATACATTCTATTTTATATTTATCATCAATTAACTATATTTTATAGTTTATCAAATGTAAATTAGATCCTATTGAAGATATTTATCAAGGAAGTACGTCATTTTATGCTAGAACTTCTTGAAGGTGTCTGAATGAATAAAATGATTGGGAATATGGTGGACATGTATAGAATGTAGTTTTAAATAAATTAGAATGGAATTATGTGATTCCTTAGCTGTTACTACTAAATCCTTTGTTAAATTAAGTATGTACTGTGTATATGAGTCAATATGATTGTTTAAAATGGAGATATCCATGTTTACAACTAATGTTGATGGATTAAATTAAATGAGTCAATGAGGCATGATGAATGTTTTTAATTAATGTATGACTGCATTGCAATTAATATTTGGGTTTACATGTGTTGTTAATAACCCTAATAAATAGTAATACACTCTAATGAGCTTAGTGGCTCATGTGGTGTTTACAATGTGTATAAAGATGTGCTCAACCAAGATGACTTTCACTATCAGAATGATAATGAGAGATAAAGAACTCATGTGTATATATTTTTGTAAATGGGAAGACATTCTTTACTAGTAGATTATTACTTAAGTTGAAGGAAATAGATTAGTTTAAGATAATAAGAGGCTCATGCACCTACAATAATATGATTTAATTAATAAAGAGTGAATCCTACATGAAAGCAAGTCTTTCACATGATAATTGTTAGTTGTTACAACCTCAGTTTTGCATATGTTTTCATAATTGAATTGTAAAGATTTTGTGAATATGGACTTAATTGAAAAGGTTGTATGCTTTGCTTCAAAAGATGGATTTCTTTACAAATCACCCTTTAGATAGGAATTTCGTAATTTCTATTATTAGATTAATCCATTAACGGATATAAAAGAGAAGAAAGGAAGAGAAATCCTTGAAAAGAAATATCTTAATGGAGAAAGATACAAGATAATGAATATTAAGCAAAGTATTTATAAAAATACATAGAAATCTTTAGAAAGTGGCATTAATGGCCACAATTAAATAAATTTCGTTTATATATGATTTCTAATGAAGGAAATAGGAAAAAAAGGAAAGAAAATAAAATATCAAGAGAGAGAAAATATGCATAAAGTTTGCCTTATTAAGAGATAACTTGCTTATAAAGAAAATACCCTTTTCCTTTTGAATTTGGGTGTCAAATTTAATACACGAGTAGATAATGACAAGACATAGTTTCCTCTAAAATTTGGATGGAAAAGGATAAACGAGGAGAGAGATACGATTTATGCAAGTTTTCCTAAAGCGAGTGGATAATTGGTTTAAATTTCACATTCGTATTTGGAATAGGAAACTTTGGGCCCAGCCCAGGCGCACGTCATGCGCAATGCGGGTCGTAGGATCAGAATCAGAAGATGGTGACATCATCCCCTACCTTGCGCCAAGAAAGGGAACAGGAGGCTTGTGTTGTAGACTTTCCAAAATGAATATCTTGCAAGATAATGGACGAATCGTTAAGGAAATTAGTCCAGTAGATTCAGGAGAAGAATCTGAATCTAGGAGACCTAGGTTTTGGTAAGTTTCATGGATGCCAAGAAAAATGCCCAAATCCGAGTGGGATCTCCTCGTCGGCGTGCCCTATATATATAGGGGGCTACACGCCTTAAGAAAAGACTCCAAGCTTGCCTTCGAGTTCGCGTGGAAGAAACGAGTTGAGTTATGCGGTAAATTGCGAGAAGAATCTCGACTTTCACCTCTGACCTGGAGTTGCTTCTCGTCGGAGAAGGGATTCTCCATACCGTCAACTCGAGCCACATCTGGCGAAGCTAAGGGCACCTTTGAGTTCGGAGAGGCTCAGCGAAGGTGTGGCTGAAGCCAGATACTCAGAGTCAACCATGAGATTGACCACGGTCGGTGTTGCCTCGCTAGGCTACGTGTGGTTGAAGACAACCATGGGAGGCTTGGGCGAGCGCGGGGTAAGTTTGTCCCTATCAGTGGATCTGGGCGGAGAAGGAGCGACGTGGTTGGCATGGTGTGGCATCTGCGGTTGACGGGCCAAGGAGGAAGAAAGGTCGCCTCCGTTCCTCTATTTTACAGAGTAAATAGGGGAGTCGGGATCCCCATCCGCACAAGGGAGATGACGTAGGGAGTGGGCAACCGGGTTATCAAGTAGTCAGATCCAAGGCAGGATCCGTGAGAGAAGGAAAATAATTGAAATAAAAGAAGAGAAAAGGGACATGTGGCGCTGGATTATTGGCCCTAAAGGTAATATCTTTGCAAAATCCTAATTATATATTAGTAGCTCCGATGATAGAAAGTTATATATGAAAATTGATCAGGAGAATGCAAGGAATCCAATAAAAATAATATTAAAGCCCGATTCTTTTCCTAATTTCAAAATTACATTAAGTTGGTGAAAATGCATTAAAGTTAGGTTAAAAATCCTAATTGAGATTAATGGTTGAGTCTATGATGCTTAATTGGTTAAATTGAGTAATAGTAACCTGTTGAGTGATAATGATAGACTTGAATCTGATCTAGATGAGTAATTGCACGTTTTAGGGTTTCAAACCAAGTATGTATGAAAATGCATCTAGAAACCCTAATTTAGGGTAAAAGAAGAGATGATTATGACTAATCGAAATACATGGAAATATGTGGATAATTGTTGATCCTAAGCCTGTTAGGAGAGATAGGACATGATAATTAGGGCTTATATGTAGTTTTTCTTAATTAGGGTTTGTAACAATAAAAGTGATGGCAAAACCCTAATTGCAAGTGAAACCCTAAAAAGAAGTAGAAACCCTAACGAGCAAGTTAGATTGGATAAATATTGATAACATGAGTAATAAAAGGAAATTGTATGATTATTTCAGAATCTAGTTGTATGTGCTTGCTTGCTTGGATTTCTTACTTGCATGGAATATTTCAATCTCAAGTCAGCCTGACAGGTATGTGGTTAATTATGGTTAATCGCATTATTTTCTCAAAGGTTTTCTGGATGATTAATCACATTGAATGCAACCTATCAATTGGATGTTCATACTTGCAAATCATAAAGTCACTATGATTATCACAATTATAATATAAGTGTGTATTCTCGCACCTACATGCCACCCTGATGGATGATGAAAAAAGGTCAAGCCCAGGAGGGAAGACCCATGGGTACCATGAGTGGTGACCCCAGACACCAAGCTCGGGATTGAGAAGGTGGTCTTTGTTGCATGACTAATGGGCACCATGAGAGGTGACCCCAGGCACCAAGCTCGGGATTGACAAGGTGGCCTTCATTCATTGCAAAAGAGAAACCCTAAAGAGGGTATTCCAGGGTTAGGGCAAAAGCGGTGGAGAATGTCACATTGAAAGCGTAAATTGGCTTGTTAATTAACTTGATTTTGATATTTAGATTGTTAGCCATATTTGTGAAATTTTGGTTGTCCCCACATATCGGCATATTCATTTATGATGACTGATGTTTTGTTTGCCGACGTTTTAGGTACAAATTGAAAAGGACAAACAGTAAAGTGGCATATTGTGAAATTAAGAATCAAAGTGCAAAGAGGATTAGTTAGAATAGACTCCAGTTGTGGATAGAAGTAGATATCAAAGTTTTTTTAAAAGGTATGCAAAGTTTTATTTTATACCAACTTTCAGTATAGTTTGGTAGAATTTTATAATTATTACTAATTATTTGTCGAACCTTTGATCCTGTTAATTGGGATATCGACTCTGACCTCTTGGTCTCCTTTAATTGGGGGTTACTGGGAGGCGGGGTCATTACATTTGGTATCAGAGCATACCAAATACATGCCTTAGCAGTGGTCTTTAAGGCAAGGAAGTGTGCTGACTTGGTAAGACGATCTACCACAACCCATATCGCATCATGACCTTTCCTGGTCCGGGATAGACCTACCACAAAATCCATGGTGATCTGCTCCCATTTCCATTCTGGAATCTCTATCAACTATAAAAGCCCGTCGGGTCGTTGGTGTTCAGCCTTCACCATCTGGCACGTAAGACAGCTGGCCACACATGTCGTAATGTCTTTCTTCATTCCTGGCCATCAGAAAAACCTCTGCAAGTCCTTGAACATCTTAGTAGTTCCTGGGTGCACTGTGTATTTGGATCCATGAGCCTCTTGTAGGATATGTTCCTTTATCGCTGAATCCATCGGAACCCATATACAATTCTCAAACATGATTCCTCCGTCTACTCCCACGGATAGACGAGTCTGTGGCTTCATCATCAAACCTTTCATCTTGTCTAGCTCTTCACTGGTCAACTGTGCTGCTATGATCTCACTTAACAACTCAGATTGAATCTGGATATTAGCCAATCGAACTCGATCTTCTAGCGGTTGTGGAGTCCACACCACCAGCTCCTCCAGGCTCTTCCACTAACTGGACAAAACGGCTGCACACTTAAGCTATTTCCGACTCAAAGCATCCGCTACGACATTCGCCTTACCAGGATGATAGGCGATGGTGAGGTCGTAATCCTTCATATACTCCATCCATCGTCGCTGTCGTAGGTTCAGGTCTCTCTGTGTCAGCAGGTACTTTAAGCTCTTATGGTCAGTGAAGATCTTGAAGGTAGTACCGTACAGGTAATGCCGCCATATCTTCAAGGCATGGATAATAGCAGCTAGCTCCAGGTCATGTGTCGGATAATTCACCTCATTGGGCTTGAGCTGTCGGGAAGCATATGCAACCACGTGTCGATTCTGTTCCAACACACAACCAAGTCCCATCTTGGAAGCATCGGTGAATATCATGAAACCCTCATTGCCAGAAGGTAGAGTCAACATAGGGGCGGGGTCATCTTCTCCTTCAACTCCTGGAAGCGAGCTTCACATATGTCAGACCACACGAACTTCACATCCTTCCGGGTTAACATGGTTAGCGGCAAAGCAGTCTTTGAGAAATCCTTGATGAAGCGACAGTAGTACCCGGCCAACCCCAAGAAGTTGTGAATCTCAGAGGGGTTCTTTAGTGTCGGCTAGTATCGAACTGCCGACACTTTGGCTGGATCTACGGCGATTGTTCCTCCTGAGATGATGTGTCCAAGAAACATGACTTGGTCTAACCAAAACTCACATTTCGAGAACTTTTCGAAAAACTTATGCTTTCTCAGGATATCAAGGACTCTACCCAGGTGGTCACGGTGTTGGGCTAGGTCATCAGAGTACACCAAGATGTCATCTATGAACACTATCACAAGAGAGTCAAGGAAAGGCTGGAACACACTATTCATGAGGTTCCTAAAGACACTAGGTGCATTGGATAATCCAAATGTCATGAACACAAACTCATAGTGGCCATATCAGGTTCAGAAAGCTATTTTAGGTATATCCTCACTCCTTACTCTCACCTGGTGGTATCCTGACCTCAAATCGATCTTGGAAAAGACTCGAGCTGATTTGAGTTGGTCAAACAGGTCATCTATTCTAGGCAAAGGATACTTGTTCTTAATGGTTGCCTGGTTGATTATCCGATAGTCGATACACATTCGAAGCGACCCATCCTTCTTCTTCACAAAGAGGACTGGTGATCCCCAAGGTGATGTACTGGGCCGGATAAAGCCTTTATCCAACAACTCCTGCAACTGGGTTTTCAACTCAAGCAACTCTGCAGGGGCCATTCTATAGGGTGCCTTAGATATAGGGTTAGTCCTAGGAGCTAACTCGATGGAGAAATCTACCTCCCTCTCAGGGGGAATCCTTGGTAGATCATCTAGAAACACATCTGCATACTCCTGAACCACCTCTATCTCCTCTAAGGATCTCCCCTTAACCTCAGGTTTGGTAACTATGGCTAGGTAGGCTCGACAACCCTTGGATAGCATTCGCTCAGCTTTCAAGGTGGACACATAAAGGCTGGTCATCGCATCCTTCCTCCCTCGAATGGTGAAGTGTGGATGGCTGGTCTTCCTAATAAGAATCTTCTTCTCTCTAAAGTCAATCTGGGCTCTGTAGGTGGAAAGCCAATCCATACCAATGATTACATCGAAATCATTCATATTGAGGATGATGAAGTCAGTGGGAAGCTCATGGTTCAAGTATTTAACTGGCGAGACAGGGGTTTTCAAAAGAGATGTATAAATATGACCACTCAGGGTTGTGACATCCAAAACATAACCCAAATTCTTGATATCCAAATAAAGCATAGTTTCCATATTTCTCAAAATAAAAGTATTAGTAAAACCAGAATCAAAAAGTGCTTTTACATTGTGCCCCATGACTTCCAGCAAGCACATCAGAAAGATGAGCGGCTACCATACCCACGCTCTCATCTTCACGCAGCTCTTGCCGGAGGTCTACAAACCTGTAATGATCGCAGTAGCGGTCGCGGGCTTGTCTCGCTTGGGAACGGACATCTTAGCCATGGCTTGGAGGTGCCTCACGTGTGCCAGGGTGCAGCGGAGCTGGGGCGGCCATTGGTGGCGGTCCACGGACCTTAGGAGGGAGTGGGAAGCCCCGTGTTGGGCTACAGTCGGCGGCCAGGTCGGGCGCCAAAGGTTGAAGACAACCTAGAAGTTGTTGGACCGTTTTGCCCCTCTACGAGTTAAAGAGCCAATCACTTAAATGAGGGCAATAGAGTCATTACGTTAAGTTTTCAAGCGGTTGTGTTGCATGGGAAAGAGATGATGTGGCAGACTGATATTGGCCCAAGTAAGGAAATCTTGCAAAATTTGTATCTCATTATTGGTAGCTCGCATCGATACATATAATATATCAAATTTTGCTCAGAAAAAATGTGAGGAATCCATTAAAAATAGATTAATAAGATAATTCCTCTTGCAATTAGAAAAGTAGTGGAAGTTATCAACTTTAATGCATTAATGATTAAGAAACCCTAATTTGAAATTATTAATGTATTGAGAAGGGTTATGTGGATGAATAAAGTTGATATTAAGTTGTTTATTATAAAAAGACACATCAAGATCTAAAAGGATGAACTTTACATGTAATTGGATTAATTTAGAATTCCATGTACATGAATGAGCTTTATTGGGCCTTGAAACCCTAATGTTAGTAATTATGTTTCTTAATGGCTTTAATTGTTCAAATTCATGAATAAAGATGAGATATGATGGTTCTAAGCTATTTCGAGTATAAAAGTGCCTAATTGTGGATAAATACCCTTAATATGGTAATTATGGTTTTCTAAGAAATAAAGGTGGAAGTAGTGATAAATAGAGTTCATAAAAGATGGGTTGTTAATTCTGAAGGAACCAAAGATAATTGGGCCTAATGATTGTGTCATGACTGAAAAGGATAAAAATTGTAGTTTCAATGTAAAAGAGGCATAATAGACTTAATGGACATTTAATTGTGCTTGTAATATGAAATTAGGGTTATATGTTGTTAAAAGGTAACGTTAATATCTTTCATGAGGAATAGATGAGATAATTAGGGTTTAAAATAGTAAAAATGAAGTGAAACCCTAATTGTAAAGGAAACCCTAAAAGTGGACAAAAATCCTAGGAAGCGAGCTAGGTCTAATAGACCTTGATGGCCTGATGAATGATAGGAAAATTGGATGCATGTTTCAGGATCATCTTATGTGCTTGCTTGTTTACTGGATTTCTTGCTTAGTTGGATTATTTCTGCACTCAAGTCAGCCTGACAGGTATGTGGTTAATTATAGGTAATCGTATTAGTTTCCCAAAGGTTTTCCAGATGATTAATCGCATTGAATGCAACCTATCAGTTTGGATGTTCATACTTGCAAATCATAAAGTCACTATGATTATCACAATTATAATATAAGTGTGTATTCTCGCACCTACATGCCACCCTGATGGATGATGCCAAAAGGTCAAGCCCAAGAGGGAAGACCCATGGGCACCATGAGTGGTGACCCTAGACACCAAGCTCGGGATTGAGAAGGTGGTCTTTATTGCATGACTAATGGGCACCATGAGAGGTGACCCCAGGCACCAAGCTCAGGATTGAGAAGGTGGCCTTAAGTCATTGGCAAAAGAGAAACCCTAAGGAGGGTACGCCAGGGTTAGGGTAAAAGTGGTGGAGAATGTCACATTGAAAGCGTAAATTGGCTTGTTAAATAACTTGATTGTGATATTTAGATTGTTAGCCATATGTGTGAAATTTTGGTTGTCCCCACATATCGGCATATTCATTTATGCTGACCGGCGTTTTGTTTGTCGGTGTTTTAGGTAGAAATTGAAAAGGACAAACAGTAAAGTGGCATATTGTGAAATTAAGAAATAAAGTGCAAGGAGGATTAGTTAGAATAGAGTCCAGATTTGGATAAAAGTTAGATATCCAAGTTTGTGAAAAAGGTATGCAAAGTTTTATTTTATACAAGATTTCAGTTTAGTTTGGTAGAATTTCATAATTATTACTGATTATTTGTCGAACCATTGATCCTGTTAACTGGGATAACGGCTCTGACCTTTTGGTCTCCCTTAATTGGGGGTTATCGGGAGGCAGGGTCATTACATTTGGTATCAGAGCATAGGTTCCTCATCTAATATTTAATAATTATTAAATTTTACAAACTCTGTAGAACCCAAGGGAGTTATTAGAGGATTTTCTGAAAGACAGAGGTGTCTAGAAAAGGATCATGTATGGGGGCTAGCAATATTTTCCTCTGCACCGCTAGTTGGAATACTAGGACTCCCGAATCTGTGTGACTTCCTGGCCAATGTCTTAGGATCTGACTCCAAATAAGATACCTTTAGGACTCTCTCATCTATTTTCATCCCTTCTCAACCCTAATTCTGTTAGGATTATAAGGTTTAGGGTTTTCTCTCTATTCCTTGCCCTCTTGAAGTATGGGTAAAGTTGATAAGGTTTAAGGAATCCTCTACCAAATTAATGAAAAGCATGTAAATAAGATGTCATGGACATAAGCTTAAAAGTCTAAGCGTAAACTAAAGAATAGTTGCATGCTTAGGTCGTATGACATGTGTTATCATGCCCTCAGGGGAGACCTGATGTTAGACCCTCTGGTCAGGAGGATGAGTAGAGAGTTGGTTTTGGAGGCAGAGATCTCCATTAAAGGTAGAGACCTAGTACATCCTCTAAGGATGATGCTGACCCTAACCCTAAGTGGTAGTTAGAGAGAGATGGCATGATGAGTTAGATGTCATGGTCGACCATGTGTGTGGGTTGACATGCTTTTGGTTTTGGATGCCCATGACATTATGAGCCATGTGAGGTTGGTTGACCTAGTACCTTTGGCGACCCAACCCTGGGAAGGGTCGTGCATGTTAGATTGAAGGATAGCTCCTTCAATGATGAGGTTAGTGAAGAACCTATAGAAACCCTATGGGCTTATAGGAGCATGGATTAGTATGCACCCAGAGTACATCAGTAGTGTGAGCAGTAGGTTGAAACCCTGGCCAAGAGAGTATGATGGATGGCTTATGAGATAAGCATAAAGGGTTATGGATAATCTTGAGCAAACATAAGTTTGAACATAGGCTTCACCCATGTAGGGGTATGCTTGTGAGCTTGATCCACCTTCATGGAGAGAGAACCCCTAGTAGTAAGGCGATTTGTAGAGTTAGCTCTAGAGAGAGAGAGCAGGACCCAAGCAAGAAGGTTGGAAGCTGAGACTCTGAGATATGAGGAACAATGGGGAGTTGAGGAGGATGCACCCTAAGTGGATGATAGTGGTTGCCTCATGCATGATTCTTGGAGACTGATGATATCTTGGTTGCCTTTAGAGGAACTAAACCCTAGAGGAAGGATAAGGTTGTTGGTACCTATGTGCCTATGGTATAGGTGTTTACCTTCTAAGATAGGAAGAAGAGTTCCTTAGACCATGAAAAGGTTTAGTAATAAGTTGTGAAGCCTTACACGTAGTTGGTTGTCCTTGAGGAGGACTCCACTCTAAAGTGTTGTTCAAGTAGAAGGATCATGGGAAGTGCATGTCATACCTTGTACATTCTTGGTTCGTGGTTAAAAAGGTTGAGCATGCAGTGGGACATCTAAAAAGTGAACCTAGGGTTCCTAGGCCTAAGAGGGGAAGAGGTGTACCTGATGCTCATGACGAGATTTGAGTTTCTATAGATTCGAGCATGGCACTCCTCATGTTTAGATGAAAGGGAAACCCCTTAAGTCTAAGGTATGTTTGATGAACCCCTCACAGCTAAGTTGGTGACATGGGAAGGTGTGTTCTTGGTCCAATGTTGAGGAATGTGAACAAGTATGACCTAGCATGGTTTAGTAGGTGGCCTGCTTGTGCCTTAGTAGCTTGTTGGGTTAAGCATGCTCATGTTGATGTAAACCCTAGACATAAGGATGTTTGTGACCTTTATTTCTATCAAGAGATAGTTTCCTCCCATCTTGGGAGAGGGACCCTTTTGTAGGGTGTATACTAGTTTTGTTCATTTTGAGGTAACCTAAAGAGATCTAATAGAATCTTGAGAAGCTAAGTGAAGGGTACATGGTAAGAGAATGAACCTGTAGACCCATAGATAACCATATCTAAGTGCATGTGGATGTCTTACCATGGAGGTAACTAGTATGGGGCCTGACCAAGGTAGGCAGGTCACCATGACCCTTATGAAAGGATGAAAGTCAGCCCTTGAATGTAGAGAGAGATGATGGAGATGTGGGTAAGGTTCTAAGTTGGACATGTACTATGTTATAATCCTAAGTCTATCCTAGGGTCAGGTAGGGATAAGACTGATGGAAGTAGGAGTTGCCTAATTCCCTAGTTGCACATGACCATAGGGTCGGGAGGTAACAGCTATCATTGTTTGAGGGCCATGGGTTAGGAGATTGATCACCTTCATGAACTCATGGGACCCAAAGGGAAAATGAGGAGGGCACTCTCTGGATGCATAAGGGAAGAGGAATGACCCCAAAAGTGTCAGCACCCTACATACCTAGAGGAGATGACCAAGGATTGTGTGTGGACCCAAGTAGATTCGAGATCAGTTTTCCATGGAAGTAACTTTGATATTGAGATGATCGTGATGTAGAGACATATGTTGCACGTTTCAACTTAGATTTAAAGGTGTACTGGCAAGGTGGGATGTACCATCTCTACTCTTAGAATGGTAAGAACTCTGTATTTAGACTGCAGCCAAATGTTTATTTCCTCTTGTTATGGGAGTGAGAGATAGGATAGTACGCATGTCATACACCAAGGATAAAGATGATGTGAGTTGGAATGTTATTATGAGGTATGAGGACAGAGATGATAACATACCCTTGTGGAGTGAATGATGCAGGAATGGTTTACAAACACTAAGATAACTAAGGTAGTCATCTTGTGAGGAAGTTTTTATCATGAGCTATGTGATATACAAGGTTGAGTTCGATAACCAAAGTTTTCTTGTTCAAGATAGATCTAAAGTCCGACATGAGAAGATAAGTGGAATACATGGAGGTGTATGTCTTCAACATTACCGTACACATAAGGATGTGCGGTGGTAATAGATGCTCTAGTTGAGATGCAGCTGCCTAGTTTAGTTAGAGGCTAGAAGAGGTTGTTAGTTTAGCCCTAAGTTTGAAAAAGGAGATATGTTTGGCTAACACTCAGATGTAACGAGATATGTTGATCAAGTTAGTGGTTGTTTGGTTAGCCAGCCTAGGCCTTGATGTGATGAAAGGATGGTGGTAAAACCTCAGATGTGCTTCTTTGGAAAAGAAGGTGATGAAACCCCAATTAGAGTGGTTTAGGGTTTATGAGGAATCAACCTTAAGGAATTATGACATACAGGAGATCATGATTTTAAGATCACCATACACCATGATACTGCTAAGATAATAAGTGGTAGCAGTACCTTGTTGCCTAAGATGAAAAGTGTACAAAGTTGCATGTGGCTTGTCGCCATGCAAGCCAGGAGGTGAAGGACAAACACCAATAACCCATAAGATGGATATAGAGCATAAAGAATCCCAGAGAGGGAATGGGAGTTCATCACGATGGATGTGTAGTAAGTTTCCCCTAGACCAAGAAAGGTCAAAATGCAATATGGGTTATGGTAGATCGCCTTACCTAGATGATACGAGAAAGAAAGAATATTTTCAAGGGACGGATACGGTTGAACTACATATGAGAAAGAGATGGTTCAACTATACCATGATTTGAGTTCAAAAGTTCTTGAGTATAACCTAAGGATTCACTTCCATGCGGTAGAATTAGGTACATGAAGAACTCGATATTAATACAGTTTATCACCCCTAACTAATGATTAGTATAATCCAAACTAGAGGGTCTTATGAGAGCATGTGTGCTTGATTTAGGGTGATACATGGAGACAGTTCTTGTCCTCTGTAAGATCTGATGATAACCACCATAGCCAGTATCGAGATGTAAAGAATCTTTGTAAGGGAGGTTGTGCCGGTCACCACTTCATTAAGATGAGGGGACCTCACGAAGGTCAGAAAAGGACCACAATGTCTGCAGATGAAGTCGCTTTGATCGTGCAATGGCTAAAAGAGAGCCCTGGGGTGACATGAGTCATGAGCTGATGTAAAACATACTGACATGCAGTTCACTGTGGGAGAGTATGTGATGTGAAAATCCGACCCCTCTAAGCTACAACTGAGAAAGCTGAGTCCCCGATATATGGGTCCATTTGTGATGGATTGGTGGAGATAGTTATGTTTAGTCTACCCCTCATGATAACGTGATGTGTTACATGAGTCCGGTCTAGAGCACTATGTGAGGTACCCAAGCCATGTGCTGAGCCATGAACCTATTCAGCTTTATGAGAGGATGAAATGTCCTGAGTCACCTATGAGGGTACGATATACCAAGGTGAGAGAGAACTAAGATGGAAGAAAATTAAATAATGAAGGCTTTTGGGAAGCACCATGGAAAGGGGGAGGCCACATGGGAGCCATGATGGACATAAGAAAGGCTTATCCTATTTGTTTGTGTGTCTGGTGGAATTTTGGGGGCAAAATTCCTATAAGAGGGGAAGGATGTTACAATCCCAGTTTTTGGATTCTTTTAGTGAGAAATGTAATTTCTCTTATTAAAGATATTTGAACAAATAATGATATGATTTGTTTTGAATAAAAGGATTTCGTTTACAATAGACTTGTTGGTTGTTTTGTGGGCTTTATTGGCTATTGGGCCCAATAACAAGGAAAAGACAAAGGAAACTCCATTATTAAATAAGTGAATAATAAATGGATAAAAGAAAGATGTAGAAACCTCTAGAAGGCAAGGTAATGTTATCCAAAGGAGGATTTCATCCCTCTTGGGTTCCTTGGGTCCCAAGGAGTCCAATGTTGCAAAGATAATGCAATAAGAAAAGAAAATATCAATTAAATATTTCTTTAATAAGAAAGAAATTAGAGACAATGATAAAATGTGGGAAATAAGTGGAAAGAGGTATGATTGAGTCATCTTTGGTGGATTTTCGTATCCATAAGGTTTCTAATGTTAGAAGGAATTCCAATAAGGAAAATAAAAAGAGAGATAAAGAGAAATCCTCAAAAAGAGATATTTTAATAAAGAAATAAATAAGATAATGAGAAATAATGGATATAGATGCATCTAGAAGGATAATGAGTATCCACTAAAAAGGATTTCGAAATATTAGAGTTTATTGGGGTCCAAGGAGCCCCAGAGGAGAAAAAGAACGAGAAAATACAAATAATACAAAATAAGAGGATAATGTGATACATAATTAATAACTTTTTGATATTATCTAAAAGAGGTATTGTTTGCTAAAAGAAAGTGTAAATTTGTGCCAATGGATTAAAATACAAGCATAAAGAGAATAAGAGAGAGGATTTTTGAATTCCTAAATATCCAGTAAATATGTTTTTAAGAAGATAATTAGGAGAGAGAAGATTGCTTCACAATGAAGGAATAGGTTTCCTTTTGAGAGTTGGAGTTGTTTCCTCGTGGATGAACACCTTAGGGTGTTGATACCCTCCCCTATATAAGGGGTAGAACCTATGGTTTGAGTTCAAGAGAGATCCCACACAACCCTCTCTCTTCTTCTTGTTCTTTCCATTAAAACCCTAGTCGTGAGAGGGTAGAGACACCCTGGAGCAAATGAGGGGTTGTACGTGGTCTTGATGGAAGCAGGAAGCTCCCACGACAATCCAAGACGGATCGGCTACCATACCCACGCTCTCATCTTCGTGCAAATCTTGTCGGAGGTCTGCAAACCTGTAGTGATCGCAGTAGTAGTCATGGGCTTGTCTCGCTTGGGAACGGCCATCTTGGCTATGGATTGGAGGTGACTCATGTGCGCCAGGGTGCAGCAGAGTTGAGGCGGCCATTAATGGCATGTAACGACCCCGCCTCCCAGTAACCCTCAATTAAGGGAGACCAAGAGGTCAGAGCCGTTATCCCAATTAATAGGATCAAAGGTTTGACAAATAATCAGTAATAATTATAAAATTCTACCAAACTATACTGAAATCTGGTATAAAATAAAACTTTGCATACCTTTAAAAAAAACTTTGATATCTACTTCTATCCACAACTGGAGTCTATTCCAACTAATCCTCCTTGCACTTTGATTCTTAATTTCACAATATGCCACTTTACTATTCGTCCTTTTCAATTTGTACCTAAAACGCCGACAAACAAAACGTCTGTCAGCATAAATGAATATGTCGGTATGTGGGGACAACCAAAATTTCACAAATATGGCTAATGATCTAAATATCACAACCAAATTAATTAACATACCAATTTACGCTTTCAATGTGACATTCTCCACCACTTTTGCCCTAACCCTAGAATACCCTCTTTAGGGTTTCTCTTTGTCCAATGACTTAAGACCACCTTCTCAATCCCAAGCTTGGTGCCTGGGGTCACCTCTCATTGTGCCCATTAGTCATGCAACAAAGACCACCTTCTCAATCCCGAGCTTGGTGTCTAGGGTCATCACTCATGGTACCCATGGGTCTTCCCTCCTGGGCTTGACCTTTTTGCATCATCCATCAGGATGGCATGTAGGTGCAAGAATACACACTTATATTATAATTGTGATAATCATAGTGACTTTATGATTTGCAAGTATGAACGTCCAACTGATAGGTTGCATTCAATGTGATTAATCATCCGGAAAACCTTTGGTAAACTAATGTGATTAACCATAATTAACCACATACCTATCAGGCTGGCTTGAGATAGAAATATTCCATGCAAGTAAGAAATCCAAACAAGCAAGCACATACAACAAGATCCTAAAATAATCATACAATTTCCTTTTATTACTCATGTTATCAATATCTATCCAATCTAACTTACTCCTTAGGGTTTCTATTTCTTTTTAGGGTTTCACTTGCAATTAGGGTTTTGCCATCACTTTTATTATTACAAGCCCTAATTAAGAAAAACTACTTATAAACCCTAATTATCATGTCCTATATCTCCTAACAAGCTTAGGATCAACAATTATCCACATATTTTCATGTATTTCGATTAGACATAATCATCTCTTCTTTTACCCTAAATTAGGGTTTCTAGATACATTATCATACATACTTGGTTTGAAACCCTAAAATGTGCAATTACTCATCTAGATTAGATTCAAGTCTATCATTATCACTCAATAGGTTACTACTACTCAATTTAACCTATTAAGCATCATAGACTCAACCATTAATCTCAATTAGGATTTTAACCTAACTTTAATGCACTTTTCATCAACTTAATGTACTTTTGCAATTTGGAAAGGAATCAGACTTTAATATTATTTTTATTATATTCCTTGCATTCTCCTGATCAATTTTCATATATAACTTTCTATCATCGGAGCTACTAATAAATAATTAGGATTTTGCAAAGATATTACCTTTAGGGCCAATAATCTAGCGCCATGTGTCCCTTTTCTCTTCTTTTATTTCAATTCTTTTCCTTCTCTCGCGGATCCTGCCTTGGATCTGACTACTTGATAACCTGGTTGCCCGCTTCCCGCGTCATCTCCCTCGTGCGGATGGGGATCCCGCCTCCCCTATTTACTCTATAAAATAGAGGAACAGAGGTGACCTTTCTTCCTCCTTGGCCCATCAACCGTAGATGCCACACCATGCCAACCGCGTCGCTCCTCCGCCCAGCTCCGTTGACAGGGACAGACTTTCCCCACACTCACCCAAGCCTCTGGTGGTTGTCTTCAACCGTGTGTAGCCTAGTGAGACAGTGTCGGCCATGGTTAACCTCAGGGTTGACTCCGAGTATCTGGCTTCCCTAATCGCTGGTGGAGGCCGCCACACCTCCACTAAGCCTCTCCGAACTCAAAGGTGCCCTCAGCTTCGCCAGACGTGGCTTGAGTTGATGGGATGGATAAGCCCTTCTCTGGTAAGAAGAATCTCCAGGTCGGAGGTGAAAGTCGAGATTCTTCTCGCAATTTACCGCGTAACTCAACTCATTTCTTCCACGCAAACTCGAAGGCAAGCTTGGAGTCTTTTCTTAAGGCGTGTAGCCCCCTATATATAGGGCTGGCTGACGAGGAGATCCCACTCGGATTTGGGTGTTTTTCTTGACGTCCATGAAACTTACCAAAACCTAGGTCTCCTAGGTTCAGATTCTTCTCCTGAATCTACTGGACTAATTTCCTTAACGATTCGTCCATTATCTTGCAAGATATTTGTTTTGGAAAGTCTACAACCCAAGCCTCCTATTCCCTTTCTTGGCGCAAGGTAGGGGATGATGTCCCCATCTTTTGATTATGATCCTATGGCCCGCATTGCACATGACATGCGCCTAGGCTGGGTCCAAAGTTTCCTATTCCAAATACGAATGTGAAATTTAAATCAATTATCCACTCACTTTAGGAAAAATTGCATAAATCGTATCTCTCTCCTCGTTTATCCTTTTTCATCCAAATTTTAGAGGAAACTTTTTCTTGTCATTATCTACCGTTGTATTAAATTTGACACCCAAATTCAAAAGGAAAAGGGTATTTTCTTTATAAGCAAGTTATCTCTTAATAAGGCATACTTATGCATATGTTCTCTCTTAATCTTTTATTTTCTTTCCTTTTTTTCTTATTTCTTTCATTAGAAATAACATATAAACGAAATTTATTTAATTGTGGCCATTAATGCCACTTTCTAGAGATTTCTATGTATTTTTATAAATAATTTGCTTAATATTCATTATCTTGTATCTTTTTCCATTAAGATATTTCTTTTCAAGGATTTCTCTTCATTTCTTGTCTTTTATATCCGTTAATGGATTAATCTAACAATAGAAATTATGAAATTCCTATCAAAAGGGAGATTTGCAAAGAAATCCATCTTTTGAAGCAAAGCATACAACCTTTTCAATTAAGTCCATATTCACAAAATCTTTACAATTCAATTATGAAAACATATGCAAAATTGAGGTTGTAACATCCTTCCCCTCTTATAGGAATTTTGCCTTTAAAATTCCCTCAAACATACAAACAAATGGGATAAGACTTCCTCATGTCCATCATGGCTCCCATGTGGTTTTACCCTCTCCATGGTGCCTCCCAAGAACCTTCATCATCTCATATTCTTGCATCTAAGTTCTTTCTCACCTTGGTACCTTGTACCCTCATAGGTGACTCAGGACATTTCAACTTCTCTCAAAGCTAAATGGGTTCATGGCTCAGCACATGGTGTGGGTACCTCACATAGTGGTCTAGATCGGACTAGTAGAAAACATCATGTTATCCTGAGGGGTAAGACTAAACATAACCATCTCCACCAATCCATCTCAAATGGACCCATATATCGGGGACTCAGCTTTCTCAGTTGTAGCTTAAAGGGGTCGGATTTTCACATCGCATAGTCTCCCACAGTGAACTGCATGTCAGTTTGCTTTGCATCAGCTCATGACTCATTTTGCCCCTGGGCTTCCTCAGCCATCACATGATCAAAGCGACTTCATCTGCACACACTGGGGTCCTTTTCTGACCTTCGCGAGGTCCCTTCACCAACATTATCTTAATGAAGTGGTGACCGACACAACCTCCCTTACAGAGCTTCTTTACATATTGATACTGGCTATGGTGGTTATCATCACATCTCTCATAGGGCAAGAACTGCCCCCCATGTATCACCCTGAATGAGCACACATGCTATCATCAGACCCTCTTATCTGGATCATACTAACCATTAGTTAGGGGTGATAAGTTGTACTCACATCGAGTTCTTCATGTATCTACTTCCACCTTATGGAAGTGAATCTTTAGGTCATATTCAAGAACTCTTGAACTTGCATCCTTGGTGCAGTTGATCCATCTCTCTTACTTGTAGTTCAGTCAGATCTGTCTCCTGACAATATTCTCTCTTTCTCTTAGACCATGTCCTCTAGGTAAGGTGATCTACGATAACCCATATTGCATTCGGACCTTCTTCAGTCCATGGGAGACTTACCATGACATCCATAGTGATGAAATCACATTCCCTCTCAGGGACTCTTTATCATCTATATCAACTCATTGGGTTACTGGTGTTTGTCCTTCACTTTCTGGCTTGCATGGCGACAAGCCACATGCATCTTTGTACACTTTTCCATCTTAGGCATCAAAGTACTACTGAAACTTACCATCTTAGTAGTACCAAGGTGTATGGTGACTTAAAATCATGATCTCATGTATGTCATGATTCTTCAAGATTGATTCCTCAGAAACCCTAAATCACTCTAGTTGGGGTTTCATCCCCTTCTTTTCTAGAGAAGTGCATCTGAGGTTCTACAACCATCCTTTTATCGCATCAAGGCCTAGGCTGGCTAACCAAACAACCACTAACTTGATCAATAGATCTCTCTACATCTGAGTGTTAGCCAATCATATCTCCTTTTTCAAACTTAAGGTTAACCTAACAACCTATTCTAGCTTCCAGCTAAACTAGGCAGCTGCATCTCAACAAGAGCATCCATTACTACCTTTCATCTTTAGGTGCTAGGTAATAATAAAAACATATACTTCCCTATATTCCACTTATCATCTCATCTCGGACTCTAAGTCTATCTTCATCAAGGAAACTCAGAGATCATTCTCTTAGTTTTCGAACTAAACCTTGCATAACTCACAAATTCCACATAGCTCATGATAAAAACATCCTCATAAGATGACTACCTTAGTTCTCTTAGTGTTTGTACAACATCCACACATCTTACACTCCACAAGGGTACGTTATTATCTCCATCCTCATGCATCATAGAAACATTTCCACTCACATTATCTTTATCCTTAGTGTATGGCATGTGTACTGTTCTATCTCTCACTCGCATAACAAGAGGAAATAAGCATTTGGCTATAGTCCAAATATAGAGTTCTTCCCATTCCAAGAGTAGAGATGGTACATCCCACATTTCCAGTACACCTACAATCTAATTTGAAACGTGCATCACACGTCTCCACATCATGAACATCTCAATATCAAGGTTACTTCCATGAAAAATCGGTCTCGAACCCACTTGGGTCATCAAACAATCCTTAGTCATCTCCTGTAGGTCTGTAGGGTGCCAGCATTTTTGGGGTCATCTCTCTTCCCTTATGCATCAGAGAGTTCCCTCTTCATTTGCCCTTTGGGTCCCATGAGTTCATGAAGGTGATCAATCTCCTAACCCATGGCCCTTAGACAATGACATTTGTTACCTCCCGACCCTATGGTCACGTGCAACTAGGGAATTAGGCAACTCCTACTTCCATTGGTCTTATCCCTACCTAACCCTAGGATAGACTTAGGATCCTAATATAGTACATATCCAACTTGAAACCTTACCCAAGTCTCCATCATCTCTCTCAGCATTTGTGGTTAGACTTACGTCCTTTCATAGGGGTCATGGCGACCTATCTACCTCAATCAGGCCCCATACGGTTACCTCCATGGTAACACATCTACATGTACTCAGAGATGATCATCTATGGGTCTTACAGGTTCACTCTTATACTGTGTACTCTCCACTTAGCTTCTCAAGATTCTATGAGACCTCTTAGGGTTTCCTCAAACCCAACAAAAGTTGATTTATACCCTACAAAAGGGTCCTCTCCTAGGATGGGAGGAAACTATCTCGTGATAGAAACAAAGGTCACAAACATCCTTATGTCCAGGATTTACCTTCACATGAGCATGCTTAACCCTAGAAAGCTACTAAGGTTCGAAGCTAACCAAATACCACTTACTAAACCATGCTAGGTCTCCCTGATAAGTCATACTTATTCTCATTCCTCGACCTTGGACCAACATCATATGTCACCAACCTAGGAGAGTTTCATCAAACATACACCATAATCCAAGGGGTTTTCCATTCCTCTAAACATGAGGAGTGCCATGCTCAAATCTATAGAAACTCAAATCTTGTCATGAGCATCAGGTGCACCAGGCACTACTACTTCCCCTCTTATAGGTCTAGGAACCCTAGGTTCGCTTCTTTATGTGATAGTTGTCCAACTACATGCTCAACCTTTTAACCACGTACCAAACATGTACGAGGTATAACATGCACGTCCTTTCACCATTCTACTTGAACAACACCTCAGAGTGGAGTCCTTCTCAAGGACAACCAATTAGATATAAGGCCTAACAACTTGTTACTAAACCTCTTCATGGTCTAAGGAACTCTTCCTCCTATCCCAAAAAGGTAAACACCTATACCATAGGCACATAGATACCAGCAGTCTCATCCTCTCTCTAGGGTTTGGTTCCTCTAAAGGCAACCAAGATACCATCAGCCTCCAGGGATCATGCATGAAGCAATTACAACCATCCTCTTAGGTCACATCATCCTCAACTTATCAGGGTTTCTCCTAGTGCGGAGTCTAAAATTCCAACCTTCTAGCTCGGGCCCTGCTCTTTCTCTCTAGAGCTTAACCCTAAAACAACCTTACTACTAGAGGTCCTCTCTCTAAGGTGGATCAAGCTCACAATCGTACACCTACATGAGAGAAACCTATGTTTGCCCAAGATTATCAAAAACTCTTCATGCTTATCTCATAAGCTATCCAACATAATCTCCTGGCCAGGGTTTTAGCCTACTGTCATCCCTACTGACGTACTTTGGGTGCAACTTTTCCATGCTCATATAAGCTCATAGGGTTTTTATATGGTCATCACTATCCTCATCAATGAAGGAGTTATCCTTCACCCTAACATGCACGACCCTTCCTAGGGTTGGGTCACCAAAGGTACTAGGTCAACCAACCTCACATGGCTCATAACATCATGGGTATCCAAACCAAAAGCATGTCCACCCACACACATGGTCTACCATGACATCTAACTCATCATGTCATCTCTCTCTCTAACCTTCACTTAGGGTTAGGGTTAGCATCATGCTCAGAGGATGTGCCAGGTCTCTACTTATAATGGAGGTCTCTACCTCCAAGACTAACTCTCTCTACTTAACCTCCTTACAAGAAGGTCTAGCCTCAGGTCTCTCTTGAGGGCATGAAAACATATGTCATACGACCAAAGCATGCAACTATTCTTTAGTTTACACTTAAACTATTGAGCTTATATCCATGACATCTTATTTACATGCTTTTCATTAATTTGGTGGAGGATTCCTTAAACCTTATCAACTTTACCCATACCTCAAGAGGGTGAGGAAGAGAGAGAAAACCCTAATCCTTAAAATCCTTAACAGCATTTGAGTTGAGAAGGGATGAACAAGATGAGAGAGTCCTAAAGGTATCTTATTTCGAGTCAAATCCTGAGACATTGGCCAGGCAATCACAAAAATCTGAGAGTCCTCATATTCCGACTAGCGGTGCAGAGGAAAATATTTCCAACCCCCAGACATGATCCTTTTCTAGACAACTCTGTCTTTTAGAAAATCCTCTAATAACTCCCTTGGGTTCTACAGAGTTTATAAAATTCAATAATTACTAAAGATTAAATGAGGAACCAGGGCTCTGATACCAAATGTAACAACCCCGCCTCCCAGTAACCCCCAATTAAGGGAGACCAAGAGGTCAGAGTCATTATCCCAATTAACAGGATCAAAGGTTCGACAAATAATCAATAATAATTATAAAATTCTACCAAACTATACTGAAAGCTAGTATAAAATAAAACTTTGCATACCTTTAACAAAAAACTTTGATATCTACTTCTATCCACAACTGGAATCTATTCTAACTAATCCTCCTTGCACTTTGATTCTTAATTTCACAATATGCCACTTTACTATTTGTCCTTTTCAATTTGTACCTAAAATGTCGGCAAACAAAACGTCGGCCAGCATAAATGAATATGCCAATATGTGGGGACAACCAAAATTTTACAAATATGGCTAACAATCTAAATATCACAATCAAGTTAATAAACAAGCCAATTTACGCTTTCAATGTGACATTCTCCACCACTTTTGCCCTAACCCTGGAATACCCTCTTTAGGGTTTCTCTATTGCCAATGACTTAAGGCCACCTTCTCAATCCTGAGCTTGGTGCTTGGGGTCACCTCTCATGGTGCCCATTAGTCATGCAACAAATACCACCTTCTCAATCTCGAGCTTGGTGTCTAGGGTCACCACTCATGGTACCCATGGGTCTTCCCTCCTGGGCTTGACCTTTTTGCATCATCCATCAGGGTGGCATGTAGGTGTGAGAATACACACTTATATTATAATTGTGATAATCATGGTGACTTTATGATTTGCAAGTATGAACATCCAACTAATAGGTTGCATTCAATGCGATTAATCATCTGAAAAACCTTCGGGAAACTAATGCGATTAACCATAATTAACCACATACCTGTCAGGCTGACTTGAGATAGAAATATTCCATGCAAATAAGAAATCCAAGCAAGCAAGAACATACAACAAGATCCTGAAATAATGATACAATTTCCTTTTATTACTCATGTTATCAATATCTACCCAATCTAACTTGCTCCTTAGGGGTTTCTACTTCTTTTTAGGGTTTCACTTGCAATTAGGGTTTTGCCATCACTTTTATTGTTACAAACCATAATTAAGAAAAACTACTTATAAACCCTAATTATCATGTCCTATCTCTCCTAACAGGCTCATGATCAACAATTATCCACATATTTCCATGTATTTCGATTAGACATAATCATCTCTTCTTTTACCCTAAATTAGGGTTTCTAGATGCATTATCATACATACTTGGTTTGAAACCCTAAAACGTGCAATTACTCATCTAGATCAGATTCAAGTCTATCATTATCACTCAATAGGTTACTATTACTCAATTTAAACAATTAAGCATCATAGACTCAACCATTAATCTCAATTTGGATTTTTAACCTAACGTTAATGCACTTTTCATCAACTTAATGTACTTTTGCAATTAGGAATGGAATTGGGCTTTAATACTATTTTTATTGGATTCCTTGCGTTCTCATGATCAATTTTCATATATAACTTTCTATCATTGGAGCTACTAATAAATAATAAGGATTTTGTAAAGATATTACCTTTAGGGTCAATAATCCAGTGCCACGTGTCCCTTTTCTCTTCTTTTATTTCGATTCTTTTCCTTCTCTGGCGGATCATGCCTTGGATCTGACTACTTGATAACTCAGTTTCCCGCTCCCCATGTCATCGCCCTCATGCAGATGGGCATCCCGCCTCCCCTATTTACTCTGTAAAACATAGGAACGGAGGTGACCTTTCTTCCTCCTCGGCCCGTCAACTGCAGATGTCAGACCACGCCAACCGCGTTGCTCCTTCTCCGCCCGAATCTACTGATAGGGACAGACTTGCCCGACACTCTCCCAAGCCTCCGGTGGTTGTCTTCAACTGCGCATAGCCTAGCGAGGCAGCATCACCTGTGGTCAACCTCAGGGTTGACTCTGAGTATCTGGCTTCCCCAGTCGCCGGTGGAGGCCGCCACACCTCCGCTGAGCCTCTCCGAACTCAAAGGTGTCCTCAGCTTGGCCAGACATGGCATGAGTCGACGGGATGGAGAAGCCCTTCTCCGGCGAGAAGCAGCTCCAGGTCGGAGGTGAAAGTTGAGATTCTTCTCGCAATTTACCGCGTAACTCAACTCATTTCTTCCACGTGAACTCGAAGGCAAGCTTGGAGTCTTTTCTTAAGGCGTGTAGCCCCCTATATATATAGGGTAGGCCGACGAGGAGATCCCACTCAGATTTGGGCATTTTTCTTCGGATCCATGAAACTTACCAAAACCTAGGTCTCCTAGGTTCAAATTCTTCTCCTGAATCTACTGGACTCATTTCTTTAACGATTCATCCATTATCTTGCAAGATATTTGTTTTGGAAAGTCTACAACCCAAGCCTCCTATTCCCTTTCTTGGTGCAAGGTAGGGGATGATGTCCCCATCTTCTGATTTTGATCCTACGGCCCACATTGCGTGTGACATGTGCCTAGGCTGAGCCTAAAGTTTCCTATTCCAAATACGAATGTGAAATTTAAATCAATTATCCACTTGCTTTAGGAAAACTTGCATAAATCGTATTTGTCTCCTTGTTTATCCATTTTCATCCAAATTTTAGAGGAAACTCTGTCTTGTCATTATCTACTCGTGTTTAAATTTGACACCCAAATTCAAAAGGAAAAGGGTATTTTCTTTATAAGCAAGTTATCTCTTAATAAGGCATACTTTATGCATATTTTCTCTCTCTTAATCTTTTATTTTCTTTCCTTTTTTCCTATTTCCTTCATTAGAAATCACATATAAACGAAATTTATTTAATTGTGGCCATTAATGCCACTTTCTAGATATTTCTATGTATTTTTATAAATACTTTGCTTAATATTCATTATCTTGTATCTTTCTCCATTAAGATATTTCTTTTCAAGGATTTCTCTTCCTTTCTTCTCTTTTATATCCGTTAATGGATTAACCTAATAATATAAATTACGAAATTCCTATAAAAAGGGAGATTTGCATAGAAATCCATCGTTTGAAGCAAAGCATACAACCTTTTCAATTAAGTCCATATTCACAAAATCTTTACAATTCAATTATGAAAACATATGCATAATTGAGGTTGTAACAATAACGACTTGTGCAGATAATTGGTTACTAAGGAATGAGTTGAACTAACATGAATATGATCTACTACTTAATTGAATAGTTGATGAGAAATGGAATTCTCTTAATTAACAAAATTCTACTAGAATTTAAAGTCGATAATATGAGGGTCCAACGGATAGAAATGAAATGGAAAAAGGTGGAATGATTTGAGATCATAGGTAATGGTTAAATACCCATAAATGAGTATGCGGTTTTTTTAACTTGTTTATGTATATATATATATATATATATATATATATATATATATATATATATATATATATATATATATATATATATATATATAAACCAGTTTTCAATCACATTATGCATGATTTTCATGAGAAAGAAACATTGTATACTAAAATATTTGAAAATAATTGACCCCAAGAATAGCAGTGAACATGAAATTGAAGAAGTTAAGTGTAATGATTCTAAAATGAAGGAGAAACCAAGGAATTGATTATTTAGAGATGAAACCAAACTATAACCCTAATATGAAGAGTAAAGTATTAGCAATAAATAATCTTCTTTAGTGAGTGTTTAATGAATAAAAAATAATTGAATACAAACTGGCTTGATTGGAAAAAATGAAATTGAGGTATTTGATTAGAATTCATGAGAATGCAGTATGAAATGTTAATTGTGTAGTGGGAATCCTTAAGTATTTGGATCACTCCATATCTAAGGGAATTTATTTGGAATACACCCTGAATAGATAATAATGAGTAATAGAATATGTGTTGTGTCTTTATATTTGTGGGTCCTAATGTCAATGTGAATATTTACTAAATAGTGTGATATGGAACAAAATGATATAAATGTGTTGCCATTGAAATGGAATGTAATCATTTGTATATAAGAAGCTATAATTAGGGTAAATACTTGCAAATGAGATTGCATCTTAGTTTGATAGGCCACTAAAGAAGGTTCAAATGAAACAATGTAATTGTAGATTACATCTTAGGTTGATAGGCCACTGAAGAAGGTTCAAATGAAACAATGTGATAATTGGAAGGAAATATGTATCTTATGAATTATAGATTTTTGTGTTACTCGTTATATTGATTAATGACTATCTCTCTTGATAACCTTAATCTAACTCAAGTCATTATAGTCATGCACAGATACACACAAATGATATATAATGAAATGAAATCATCATAATATGAGTCAGAGTATTAAGTAACAAGTAAAATGAAGAATCCATCTAGTTCGGTTCCCTAAACACCATGAGTTTCCCTCAAGGTCCATACTATGGAAATGAAACAAATCTCCTTGTAGAAATTCGAGTATTTTGAGAAGGATATTTGAAGTGTGGATACATCAGAGGATTATGAGTAGTATATTTGAAGTGTGGACCTAGACTTTAGGCCAGAATCCAAGGATTTAGGGATGCATCACATAGTGGGATTCAAACTATGAATCCTCTATTAAGAAATTCTATGTCTATAATAAATAAACTTTGATGAAATGTAAACTGTAAAGCATGAGAAATATTAAAAGATCTGATATTCTAATTTTTTGCATCTAACACTTGCGCTTTAGATGACAATTTGATGCTATAGAGTTTTTAGGCCATGCCTTAGCAATTTAAGAAAACTGATAAATGTATATTCATCCCAGTTTTAGTTCGTTTTAGTCTAGTTTTACACTCATTTCCATCATTTTACTTTAGAACTAATTAAATTCAGGGTTTCTTAATTTTATTATAATTTGTATGATTTTGATCAAATTCATTGGTTCTCTGGAAGATTTGAGCTTCATATCATATGCAAAACTATAAGAGAGTGTGGTCCCGCTTAACTCACTAGTGTACACAAGAAACTTTTGACAAATGAACTAGATTTTTTATCCACCCATCCCATCATCAGTTGACATATCCATCGATTTGAAATACACTAGAACATGTCATTGATCAGACACTAATAGCCCCCCCGGTGGGTTTGTCATAAAATATAATTACCATCGGTCAACCTCTTATGACAACTCGTGCTTAAGCTCCAATGCCTGATCTGTGCTCAGTTTTAGATTCCTGGGTTGGTATGCACATTAGTGCTCATTCTATCCATGCACTGATGGCTGGGTGGACTCCAATCCTCTAAAGAAGATTCTACATTGTTCACTGATGAAATTCTTACAAACCTCCACAATGCCCGATCTGTTGGCCTATGATGGATGTCCTAATTCGCCACTGATGAAGATTTTGAGCCTTGTCCACCAACGGGCCTTCTATTATATCGATGAGAAGCCTGCACATCAACCTCCAATGAAAATCCTATACTCATCAACTGACGAGAGTGCAGATCGACAAAGACACTATGTGTCCACTAATGGGATTCTTGTATTGTGCACTGATGAAAATTATGGCCCTTGTACTCCGATGATCGTCCTACCCCTTCATCGACCTATGGGAATACTACAGGTCATGTGACCCTTTGTCTTCCTCTTTCTAGAACCATCACTAGAGGGAGTTCCAAACCCTAACTAGCCATATACAAATATAAGCCTCCAACCTCCATTGGGGGCATCTCTTATCCAACTACTTGGCTACCAAAGTCCACCCTCCACTCTAAGAAGATGATCTGCGTCGATGGTTTTCATTGATTTATGACCATATCAATCAACATCCACTAATCCAGTTAGGCTCGGCCACCTGACCTCAAAAGAGTGAGACTAGCAATTGGTGTGATCTTCTCAAGGCCACACACTAGCCAACTAGATGGTGACTAGATGCAACCCTAAGGGAATAGACACACATGATGGATCTTTCAAAACTTATATATGGACCTAGTCCAACACATTGGATCAACTAATCACATGTAACCACAAGTACATGGGGTCGTGTTGTAGTATAGCAAGTAGCAAGATTAGGTTCAATCCTCTGGTAGAGAGGGGGCACTAGAACTAGGTTAATGTTAGCTATGTTCCTAAAGCGGAGAGTAGGGTTTGAGGGTTTAAAGTTTGTTTTGATTGATTACACTATGATTGCAAGCATGAAACAACAAGAAAGAAACTAGGTTAACAAAAGCCCTAGATTACACTAAGCAAGTTAAGACTAAGAAACTAGGCAAGATAAGCAACTAAGCTAGAACAAGGAGTTGCACTACACTAGCAAGTCAAATTATCAACTAAGAGGCAAGCTAAGAAATAAGACAAGCAAGTGACTAAGTTATCACTATCTAACTAAATTAACACAAGCAAGCTCAAAAGAGCCCTAACTACTTAGGCAAGACATAACTATCAAGAACTAAGCAATTAGCTAAGAAGTAACAAAGACAATTAACTAAACTAGCATTAACAACCTAAGAAGGCAAGGGTGGATTTAAGCAATAAGATGGATAGGTGGGCCATTTGAGAATGAAACCTTGATATTAGTTGGGGGAGGTTACATAACAAACAAGCTTTATATCTTCAAACTAGATCACCAAACCAAATGACAAGGAAAGTGCTATTGGAATATACCCTATACTACTAGTTGGAGAACTAGAGCTAGGTGTAATTCTAATAGG
This sequence comes from Alisma plantago-aquatica, assembly GCA_963693085.1. Taxonomy (NCBI): domain Eukaryota; kingdom Viridiplantae; phylum Streptophyta; class Magnoliopsida; order Alismatales; family Alismataceae; genus Alisma; species Alisma plantago-aquatica. The sequence goes on along the minus strand of OY856410.1, from coordinate 1,223,453,134 downwards.
ACTTGGCAAGTCTAGGTTTCTAGGGTAAGTGGTATTAGGGAAATTGAGAGCCAAGGGTAGGAATGAGATTAGAGATGAGGGTGTTTCACCTCATGTTGCTTGTCATCTAGCCTTTAGGAAATTCTAGGCAATTTCACTAATCACACCTACACTAGCTACTTAGATCTCACACCTACTTGTAGGAGAAGGGAGTTGTATGTAGGAACAAAGGGGGCTAGCTAGGGATCCACTGATTGGACCTAGGAGCCATTCCTAAGATTGCCACATACATTCCATTTCCCCCTAGACGATAAGTGTCATCAAGCATCATAAAACAAACAATCCATGTTTAAAAGCACAAACCACATGCAAAATAATGGGAAATGAGATAGAAGTAATACCAATCATCATAGAATGAAAATATGTTCAATACAAGCTATTTTCCCCCCAACATGATATTAAAGTCACATTTTAACCCCAAATAGCCCACCACCACTAGGGGCTTAGCTAGACATGCTCATACAAAAGAGAAAAGAAAGGAGAAGAAAGGGGTAAGAATCCATGGAGCTCGCCAAAGCTTCTTCTCCTTCACCTCCTAGCTGTTGTAGAATGACCTCCCTCCTCCAAGGTGGGTGAAGAGCATGGAATTGAAGGGGAGTATGGTAGAAAACCTAGAAAACTAGGTTTCTATGGTGGAAATGGGGTGGAAATGGTAGGTGGAGGTCTTGAATTCAAGGGAGATGGAAATGAATGCTCTAGAGTAGGTAAGAGGGTGCTAAAGAGTAGGTAAGAGGGTTCTAAGGTAACTAACCTAGTGTTTTGGTCACCACCCATGTATATATAGGTGGTGGTGGAAGTACTAGGGTAAGTAGGGGTGTAGTTGGAAAATTAGTGTTGAAAAAGGTAGGTTTTGGGTGGTAGCATGGACGTTCTGGGCAAAATGGCTGTTGTGGCTGGTGGTTGGAATGGCCATGGTGGAGGAGAATGGTCATGGTGGGAAATGGAAAATGTTAGAGTGAAAATGGTGAAATGAATGTTGGTAGCATGGTTGCGCTTGGGGCAAGGTAGAACGATCATGCTGGGTAGCACAGCCGTGGTGGGTGAGGTGAATAGGAGGTCGTTCTAGCCAACATGCCCATTCTCATCCATGGAAGCATGGTCGTGCTGGCTGGCATAGCCATTTTGGGGGCTTCTCAGCATGACCATGTTGGGTATCATGGCCATTTTGGCAATGTTTTTGTAGCTTGACAAAATGAAGATCATCCTTGTAACTTTGGCATTTGTGAGCATGGTTGTGCTAAGGTCTTTAGTAGCATATTGCATTTGAAACTTCATGATCAATGGACTTCTTTGCTTGAGCTTGACCTTTGACCGCTAAGGGTAGGTTAAGGGAGCTTTGGGGCCTTCTTTGGACCCCTCCATTGGTGGAGAAATCCTAGAACTCCTTCCTTCTCTATCATCCATCCAAGACATGGTTAAAGTATGTGAAAAACATGCAAAGAACGTCCATAAGTGCATTTGACAGTAATATGCATATTGAGGGAATTAACTTGCATTCTACTATGTTTATATGCGATTGAGATACAAAAGACACAAGATGAAGCCCTAAAATAGGGCTGCATCACCACCCCAAACTTAAAACATACTTTTCCTCAAGTATGCTCCAGTTTAATCTCTCTCTTTAGTTTCTTTCAATCAAACAAGAATGATAGAATGCATTACAAAAGATGATTATTGATGAAATGGTCTTAGAAGTGACGAAGTGCATGTGTTCCACCTCTCTCCTCTCCACTTTCACAAATCAATCATGAAAATAGCACTATGCATACAAACTTTGAATATAGAGAAAAGAATACACAAGATTTCCATATGACCTTCATGTAATTCTGGGTAAACCATTTCATGCCAACATTAACCAATGATGACTAGGAGTGTTGTTTCACTTTCATGCATTTAAACTTATGCTTCAAACCTCACAAAATGACCCGTGTGGCTGTAGAAAAGGGTAGAGTGGTCTATGTTTTATGTTTTCTAGATCAATGGGTATGGAAAAGGAAGAAAGGATTGTGGTAATAAATTAGAGTGTTTTAACACTCATCATTTATTTAGATGCTCTTAAACAGGAGTATCTTTTTTTTTCTTTTTCTTTTCTTTGTTTTCTTTTTCTTTTACCCTTGGTGTAGATAGGACATATGGTTGACAAAGTGAAGTGGGGATATGTAGATATGGCCACCTGAAGCTTTTAGAGGTGGCCAAGGCTAAATATGTGCACACAGGCATCCCTTGATGAGGCAGAGAGGTATGAAAATTGTGAAAGAAGAGCCACATGAGTGAACAACATGAGATTCACATTTATATCATGTGATTCCATAGGCTCTTAGTGTTCATAGCTTGCTCAATTCATAATTCAACCAAAATATTCACAAACTTGAGAGAGGTGAGGCACATGTAAAAAGTCAACAATCAAGACCATATAGCAATAAACTCTAAAAATGTGGCATGCATTTGTCAAAGATCAACATTTTTAGTTCAAAAAGTGGAGATTAAGTTAAAACATGATTTTTGGAAAGAACATTGGGAAAAATTAGCCAAAATGGAGCCAATTTGCATTCAATCACATCTAAATCTACATTTAGGGAAATTAAAACATAAAGTAGCAAATCCTAGTTAAAACACACAAAAATTTCCAAAATCTATATGGAAATGCAATGCACGGCATGGAAGAGCAAAATGAGTAAAAAATTTGAAAAATTATGCAATAATGTATGAATGGTAACATGAAGAAATCTACACTAGAAAGAGCAATGTCAATCAAATAGAGATTAGGTGAGACAGATATCAACAAAATAAGCTAAGAAAGGGGGCATACCACCCTGCCACCCCCAAACTTTTAAATCATGTTGTCCTTAGCATGAAACCAAAGCTTAGGAGTGATAAGGTAGACGTCAGTGCTTTGGTGGGTGTGGGATCCTGTGGTGGGCCGACCTGTGAAGGTAGGTGCTGGTAATAGTGGCCTCAGTAGTCCGCCTGTGGAGATGGGCATCTCTACTGGTATCTAGGTAGTGCTCCCCAGAAATCCTCCCCCCATCGGGGGTTTCTCTACACTTATTCATGTTGATACTAGTACATCTGGTTGATCTGATGATGCATCTATTGCTGATCTAACCACATGGCTTGCTGTGTCTGATAAATTGCCTCCAACTATGCATGAATGGATGACATGTCATATGCATTTGTTGGAGGTGGTTGCACATCAAAATCCTCGTGTCTTTATCTTGTGCGACATGGCTACTCAAGGATGTGTGGCTGCTCTAGCAGATGTGTCTCTCCTCCACCCTCTTGTAAGTCCACTATCATGTCTCTGTAGTCTTGTCTAGGGTATTGGCTTTCCAACTTGGAAATCCATGCTGGCAGATTTTCCAACGGCCTGATATCCTCAAGAAGAATAGTAGAATTGTAAGGCAGCTCTAAAGTGGTGCCAGGGTACCCAGGGTTCATGTTGTAAATGATCTTTTTGTCTCTTATAGATATCATTTGGGACCTTGCAAGATAGTTCAAGTAAACAAACTTGGTCCCTTCTGCCTTTGTAAAGTTCTGGATATCACAGTCAAGTACTTTTGCTATGGTGGTCACAATCCCTCCCATTATGAAAGGATTCTTGCTCTTGGAGGGGATTGTTTTTAAGTGATCGATCATCATCACTCCCAGATTCACATATCCAAGACTCACCATTACTGACATCACAAACAAGTCTTTTGGAGAATAGCAACCTTGGTTGTCGTACCGAACAAAGACAATGTTGGTAATAACTTTCTTGATATATCTCAAAGCGGGGTTGAAAATCTTGCTTGCTTTTTACTTTCCCGTTGCAAATGTGCTTTGTCTAGTGAATGTTTCTCACATATTAGAATAGTTGAATTTCCTATTTTTGTCATACCTACCCCATCAAACTTTTGATCCATCTGGTGTTGGTGAGAATATCTTGTTGAGGTGGGAGGACTTTAGCACATGTGTGGAGTCAGAGCCTGAAGCGGATTGCATCCTCCCCTTGATATTGCACCTTCTCCAGAGATCTGGAGAATTCATGTGTTGTCTCTAAGTATGTTTCTTCCACATTGGTCAGTGAGTGATACAACCCATATGATTCTAATATATCCTTGATGATAACATGCATCCCTAGGGCTTTCATGGTGTTGGGGCAAGCATATCTTGTGGGAATCACCCTCCTGGTAGTGTACTTGGGGTGGAGGGGCCTTGTGAAAACTCATCTTGATGTGCCTCTCCCATATGCAATTTCATCGGGCTACTTTCCAACCCACTTTATTCTATCCTCCTCTAGCTTGGACAAGAAGTCCACTGGCTCATCCTCCATCTCCTCACTTTCAGGCACATCTACCTCCTCCTCATAAGTGTGTGACCCTGAACTTGAGTCCAAGTTCAAGGGAACCATCTCAATTGGTACATCCTCATCTTCTTCTTCAACCAACAACTAGCACCTAGTCGGCTATTGAGCGGCACGAGGTTGTGTTGATGAGGTGGAGGGTCTTACCAGAGTCAGTTGTGGAGGTAGGCACGAAGACGATGCAGTAGCAGCTTTCTTGGACATCCTCTCTCATGTCGGTGCATCAACATCCACTGACTCAATGATGTTTTATAACTCTTCCTCTTCCTCCTCCTCCTCATCATGATTATTGTAGCTTGGATGTGACGTATGGTGTCTTGAGGAGGAGTGGAGTTGGGATGCACTCGTTGATGCTGATCTCCAGAGAGATGAACTGGAGTTGGAGTTGGACGGCGACATAGGGCTATGTGATGGTAGTGTGACGTTGGAGGCCCTTTTGGTGCATATTTTGCCTCTGGTGAGGATATTCATGATCTTCTCTACCCCTTTCTTTATTTATTTGTTCGTGCTCTTCATCTTTGCAAGGATTGATTGAAAAACTAAGAAGAACAGTAGATTTTCACACTTCTGAAGTGTTGGGTGAAATCTCCTTGGAGATGGAGAAATAGATGGTAATGGAGACTGGAAATTGGATCTTGAGGTAGGAAAAAGTGATTGGGAGCCAAAGGGAACTCAAATCTGGAGTTTGGGAGCAAGAGGAGGTGAATTGTGGGTGATTGGAGGTCACCCTAGTCACTCACCCTCGCGGATCGGCCATTCTTGTTCGTGAAAATGAATTGGATGTCGTGTTGGCTCGGGAAAACTCAGGGCACTTAAGTGCTGGGCCCGAGACAACATGGTTGTTCTGGCGGAATGCCAGCACAGCCATGTTGGTCAGAACGGTCGTGCTGACCAAACCCAAAACCTAAGTTTTCCCTATTGCGAGCAACCTTGCCAGCACGGCCGTTCCACACCAACACGGTCATGTTGGGTCCTCCAAGTTCAAAAATCATAAAAAATCATCAAATCACTCCATCATTCGTAATCCAATCACACCAACCATCCCCTTGCTGTTAGGTCAAAAAAAATTCACTAAAATGTGCCTCAATTATCAAACTTTAACCTATTTCACCTGTCTCATCATCAAAACTAAAACAAAATTGTTAAACACAAGTGTGTGTGTGCGTGTTCTTAGAATCATGTGAAAATAAACAAAAGTATCAAAAAGTGAAGGTTGGGTGCAAAAGTTCCCAAACCTAGGTGGGTTGCCTCCCACTTGCGCTAAATTTTATGCCTTCATCCGGGCTTATTGATTCTTGAACTCGATCATCCTCATGGAATTTTCAAAGCATCTTTGTAGTAGATATCCCTCTCATGTGCATTTAAGCACATCTCTTCATAAATCTAGTGTTCCTCAATGTGTTCCTCAACTAACATCACAATATCAAAACTTTGATTGGCTTTATCCAGACCTACATTAACAATTGCTTTTAATCTTTGTCCATTGACGGTAAACTCTCTTGCTCCGTCCTTTTCACAAATCATTACAACCCAGATTGGTACATATTCTTGATTAGATAAGGTCCTTCCCATCTAGACTGAATATTCCCAAGAAAGAACTTCATCCTAGAGTTGTACAGCCATACCCATTGCCCGGGCTCAAAGTCCTTATTGATCAACTTATCATGTAGAAACTTTGTTCTCTCCTTGTAGCTTTTGGATAATTCATAGGCCTCATGTCTCATCTCCTCAAGATCAAGTTGTTACAACTTTATTTTCAATCCAGCGGTGTCTCCATCCATATTCATGGATTTCAAAGCCCATAAACCCTTGTGTCACATTTCTATGGGTAAATGGCAGTGTGTTCCATAAACAAGCTTAAATGGTGTGGTACCAATTGGGGCTTTATATGAAGTCATATATGCCCACAAAGCTTCATTGAGATGTAAAGACCAATCCCTATGGTCCAGACTCACTGTCTTCTCAAGAATGATTTTTATCTCCCAATTAGCTGACTCAACTTGACCACTCATTTAAGGGCGGTAAGGAGTAGCCACACGATGATTCACACCATGCCTTTTTAGTATCCCCTCAAAAGCCCGATGGATGAAATGGCTTCCTCCATCATTAATCATAGCCCTTGGTACACCAAATTAGCAGAAGATATTTGACTTTACAAAATCACAAACCACTTTGTGATCATTGGTTCTAGTAGAAATAGCCTCAATCCACTTTAACACATAATCAACGGCCACCAAGACGTATACATATCCAAAAGAGGGAGGAAACAGACCCATGAAGTCAATTCCCCAACCACAAGAATGGGTGATAGAGGCATCATGTCTCTTTTAGAGATAGTGCCCACCTTTTGGCACTTCAAATATAATTTACAATACTCATGAGCATCCTTGAACAAATTTGTCCAATAAAATCCACGTACAAGAATCTTGGTAGTTGTGTGTTTCCCACCAAAATGACCTCCACACACACACCGGAGTGGCACATAGATAGGATATCTTGATGCTCAGTTTATGGAACACACCTTCTAATGAGTTGGTCGAGACAACATTTGAAAAGATATGGATCGTCCCAAGCATAGTTATTTACCATAGCAGATATTCTCTTGCTCTCTTCCCTTGTCCAAGTACTTGGTATCCTCCCAGTAGCTAAGAAGTTAGCTATGTGCTTGTACCATGGTCTTTGGGTGGATGAAAGTAAGAAGAGCTTCTCTTCTGGCATTGTTTCCTTAATTTGGTTTCTATCATCATACAGTTCTTCAATGTGGGAGAGATGATTAAATATAAAATTTCCCACTCCCTTCTTGTCAACAATCTCTAAATCAAACTCTTTGAGAAATAGAATCCATCGAATAAACCCTAGCTTGGAATCTTTATTTGATTTAAGATATTTGAAGGTTGTGTGGTCCATATATAACACCACCTTATTTTGCAAGAGATAAGATCAAAATTCGTCAAGAGCAAAAATCACGGAAAACAATTCTTTTTCCATGGTTGTGTAGTTCCTTTGAGTTTTATCAAGGGTTTTGCTTGCATAGTAGATAGCATGCGGAACCCGGCCAATCCTTTGTCTCAACACAACCCCCACTACCATATCTGATGCATCGGTCATGATCTTGAATGGCAAGGAGAAATCTGGGGGCTACATAATAGGAGCAGAGATGAGCTTATACTTCAAGTGGTTGAAGGCTTCAACACACTTGTTATCAAAATGGAATTCCACATCCTTTTCAAGCAAATGGAAAAGCGGCCTCAAAATCTTATTGAAGTCTTTAATGAATCGATGGTAGAAACTTGCATGCCCCAAGAAACATCGAACATGTCTTACGGTAGAAGGAATAGTGAGAATAGAAATTTGGCCCACTTTGGCCTTATCAACCTCAATGTCTGCCTTGGAAAGTCAGTGACCCAGAACAATGCCTTCGGGCACCATGAAGTGACTTTTCTCCCAAGATAGCACCAAACAGACCTTGACACACCATTCAAGCATGGGTTATATGTGGAGAAAACACTCAATAAACATCTTATCAAACATAGAAAAATCATCCATGAAGACTTCAAGTGATGAATCAGGCATATTAGCAAAGATGGATGTCACACATCTTTGAAATGCTGAAGGAGCATTACGCAACCCAAATGGCATTCTTTTGTAAGCAAAAGTACCACTTGAACAAGTGAACATCATCTTCTCTTGATCAGCAGGATGAACAACTATTTGGAAGTAATCGGAGTACCCATCAAGAAAATAGTAGAAACTCTATCTAGCTAATCTCTCAAAAATATGATCAAAGAATGGGAGCAGGTAATGATCTTTCTTGGTCTTCTCATTCAAATTTTTGTGGTCCACACACATCCTCCACTTGGATTTCTCTCTCACAGACATCAATCCCCCATCTTCATTCTTGGTGATTGTGATCTCACCCTTCTTGGGTACAACTTGGATGGGACTCACCCATGTGCTATCAGAAATGGGATATATGATTCATGCATCAAGTAGCTTCACGACCTCTTTTGCTACAATTTCTTTCAATTTTGGATTCAACCTTCTCTTCATTTGATGGGTTGGTCTAGCATTGTCCTCAAGGTAAATTTTGTGGACATAAATGGAGGGGTCAATACTCCTCAAATCAGCAATGTACCATCTGATGGCCTGAATGTTCTTTTTCAAAACTACCATCAAAGTATCTTCTGGCTCTGGAGAAAGGATTGAAGAAATGACCATTGAGAGGGTGTCATTGGAGCCTAAGATATCATATTTTAGCCCTTTGGGGAGAGACTTGTGCTCAAGAACTGGAGTCTCTTCAAGTGAATTCTTTAATGGTTCAGAAATGGGTAGGAGGTCCTCACTTGCAGCCACTAAGGCCATCTATTCTTCCTTATCCTTATCATCATCATCATTGGGAAATTCCACAATGGGCTCTAGACCTCTACCTTGTGTGGCAGTTTGAATCCATGCAGGTAGACACTCATCTACAATCTCATCAAGACACTCAATTAGATAACAATCCTCTTTGGTAGCACCTATCACCTCGGCCTTAGTAGAAGAGTTGAAAATGTTTAGCTGGATCTTCATGTGCATGAAAGTCACATACATGGTGTCGGTCCTCACATGGATCACTGCATCACTTGTAGCCAAGAAGGGTCTTTCCAAGATAATAGGCACTTTCCTTGAGTCTTTTTCCATGTCCAAAATAATGAAATTAGTGGGTAAGAATGCAGAGATCTCATCATCAAGTCTGACCAACACATCATCAACACACCCTCAAGGGATTTTCACATATCTATCGGCCAATTGAAAAGTACAGTGAGCTAGACCGAGTTGTCCCATTTGCAGCTCAGCAAACACATCATATGACATCATATTTACACTAGAACCCAAGTCAAGAAGAGCTTGGTCTATGCGGTGTGCTCCAATGTAGCATGATATGATGGGGGCACTAGGATCTTCTCTCTTCCTTGGCATTGTATGTTGCATAATTGAGCTCACTTGCTCAGTGAGCTCGACCTTCCTTGGTGTCCTTCCTATCGTCTTCCTCTTGAATGTGCATAATTCTTTCAAGAACTTAGCATAATATGAGATTTTCTTGATCGCATCAAGTAAAATAATGTTGATCTTGACCTGCTTAAAGGTCTCCATGATGCTCTTGGTGTGCTTCTTCTTCTTCCTTCTTTTAATGGATGGCTCTTCAAGTGCATCTGGGAATGGAGGGATTTGTTCTCTTAACTGGCTCAAGTCAAAAATATCATCAAGCGGTATCAAAGGAATCATGGTATCATCTCTTGATATCATGTTATAAAATCAGGTTCCTATCACAGTGTCCTCAGTTTGAATCTCAGTATCAGCATCCCTAATCATAATATCAACTCTATCATCACTGGTTGTACTATCAACAGAAATACCATGTGGATGCTACAAGTTCCTACCACTCCTCAATATTGTCACTGCCTTCACATGCTCATGAGTAGTTGAAGAGGAAGCTTTTAGAGGTGGTTGTAGCTGTTGAGGTGGTGGTGGTCTTGGGTGTGGTGGATTTTGGTTTTGGAGGATAAATTGTGGTTGGGGTTGTGGTTGTTGTGGTTTTGGTGGATGGGGTGATATTGTGGAGGGTTTTTTTGTATGAGTGAGGTGGGGTTATTGGTAGTTATAATGGGGTTGTTGAGGTGGAGGAGCATATGGATTTGATGGTCCTTGGTATTGGTGAAGTAAAGGTACTTGGCCTTGTGGTGGGACATAAGCACCCTGAGTGATGCTTACATAACCACCATCATTGTTTGGGTTGGCCATAGGTTGAGACGGGAGTCTCCTTTCTTCACGGTGGGTAAGTGAAAGGGAAATTTGATCAAACCTTTGTTCAAAGTGGCTAATGTTTCGCCCTTGAGAGGACACCTCTTTCTTCACTTCATCAAGGCTCCTTAGCCTTCCTAGAACTTCTTCTTCAAACTTGTAGTTGTACTTGGGCCCTTGATGTTGCCTTGGCTTCCCTTCCCCTACTCATTTTGTTGTTTCAATGAGAAGTTTGGATGATTCCTCCACTCGGGAGTATAGGAGTTGGACATTGGGCCTGGTTGTTGCGGTTTCCAAAGGCATGTAAATCGTTCACTTCTTCATCCATAGCATCAATTGCCATTGTAGATTGGCTAGAAGAACCTCCACCTTGGTTCTTCATCATGTTCATCATATCCACCATCATTTTCATCATTTTGGGGTTGGCTTTAGTCCTAACTGGAGCTACATGAGGGGTGGAGCAATGTAGTTTTGGTCACAATGCTCCCCCTTAGTTGAAGCTCGGTGGCAATAATTCTCAGCAAGATGCTCGAATAAGGGCCAAGACTCCTCTGGTGGCTTTGCCATGAATGTGCCTCTACATGAGGAATCTACATTGTTGTGGCTCAACTCCACTAACCCGGTGTAGAATGCTTAAACAAGCTATCACAAAGGTACCTCATTATGAGGGAAGTCACGCATGTACCTCATTATGAGGGCAGTTACGCATGAGCTTTTGGATCCTTTCCTGTGCCTTGCGGAAGGATTCATTCTCTTTTTGCGAGAAGGAGGTAATACATCTCTGCATCTGGGTCAACTTGGCGATTGGGTAGAACTTCTTAAGAAACTCATTACCAACTCAGTCTTGGAGATGTACCATTCTTTTTCTTTTTCTTTCATAAAGAAGGGGAAGAGAGTTCTTTGGAGTGAGTCATCGGTGGCGGTTGGTGTGCAGAAAGTGGAGCAAGTTTTGAGAAAGGCATCGATATGGTGGTAGGGATTCTCATTCTCCATCCCATAGTAAGTAGGAAGGATTCCGAGAAGGGCTGGTGGAATGAAGAATTGTTGACCTGACATTTAATTAACAAAGGTGGCAATCATAGAGTTTTAGTTCTCTGGGGTGAAGTACTCTTGGAGGGGGTGGTTGGGTTGTGGTTGAGCGTCACCATGAGGACCATTGTCATCCATTTTGGCTGATTGGTGTTTTTGAGGCAGCTTTGGTGTCTCCTTCCACCTATCTCGGGGTCGTATGGCACCAAGTTGGTACAATTCAAACGTTTACTACTCATACACAATTGCCACCTGCACAATACACAAACAAGCAACAAAAGCCAATTTCGAAAGACTATATGCAAAAGTAAATAAAGAATAGCAATGGTGAGGGCAGTAGGAAAAGCTAAGCTACACTAACTAGCTAGGCCGAGCGCCTATCTTCCCAACAATAGTGCCAGAAAGCTTGGTGCGATCTTCTCAAGGCCACACACTAGCCAACTAGATGGTGACTAGATGAAACCCTAAGGGAACAGGAACACACGATGGATCTTTTAAAATTTATAAATGGACCTAGTCCAACACACTGGCTCAACTAATCACACATACCAGTAAGTGCATGGGGTCGTACTATAGTATAGGAAAGTGGCAAGATTAGGGTTGATCCTTAGGGAGAGAGGGGGCACTAGAGCTAGGTTAATGTTAGTTATGTTCCTAAAGTGGAGAGTAGGGTTTGAGGGTTTGAAGTTGGTTTTCATTGATTACATATGATTGCAAGCATTAAATAACAAGAAATAAACTCGGTTAAAAAAATCCCTAGATTACCCTAAGCAAGTTAAGACTAAGAAACTAGGCAAGACAAGAAACTAAGATACAACAAGGAGTTACATTACACTAGCTAGTCAAATTATCAACTAAGATGCAAGTTAAGCAATAAGACAAACAAGAGCCTAAGTTATCACTAGATAACTAAATTAACACAAGCAAGCTCAAAAGAGCACTAACTACTTAGGCAAGACCTAACTATCAAGAACTAAGCAATTGCTAAGAAGTAACAAAAACAATTAACTAAACTAGCATTAACAAGCTAAGAAGGCAAGGGTGGATTTTAAGCAATAGGATGGATAGGTGGGCCATTTGGGAATGAAACCTTGATATTGGTTGGGGGAGGTTACATAACAAGCAAGTTTTATATATTCAAACTAAATCACCAAACCAAACAACAAGGCAAGTGCTATTGGAATATACCCTATACTACTAGTTGGAGAATTAGGGCTAGGTGTAATTATAATAGGACTTGGCAAGTCTAGGTTTCTAGGGTAAGTGGTATTAGGGAAATTGAGAGCCAAGGGTAGGATTGGGAGTAGATATGAGAGTGTTTCACCTCATGTTACTTGCCATCTAGCCTTTAGGAAACTCTAGGCAATTGCACTAATCACACCTACACTAGCTACTTAGATCTCACACCTACTTGTAGTAGAAGGGAGTTGTATGTAGGAACAAAGGGGCCTATATGGGGATCCACTAATTGGACCTAAGAGCAATTCCTAAGATTGCCACATACATTCCATTTTCCCCTAGAACCTAAGTGTCATCAAGCATCATAAAATAAGTAATCCATGTTTAAAAGCACAAACCACATGCAAAATAATGGGAAATATGATATAAGCAAGAGACAATCATCATAGAATGAAACTATGTTTGATACAAGTTATTTTTCCAAACATGGTGTCAAAGTAACATTTTAACCCCAAACAACCCACCACTAGGGAGCTTATCTAGACATGATCATACAAAAGAGAAAAGAAAGGAGAAGAAAGGGGTAAGAATCCATGGACCTCGTGGAAGCTTCTTCTCATTAACCTCCTAGTTGTTGTTGAACGGCCTCTCTCCTCCAAGGTGGGTGAACAACATGGAAATGAAGGGGATTATGGTAGAAAACCTATAAAACTATGTTTCTATGGTGGAAATGGGGTGGAAATGGTAGGTGGAGGACTTGAATGCAAGGGAGATGGAAATGAATGCTCTAGAGTAGGTAAGAGGGTGCTAAGGAAGATAACCTAGTATTGTGGTCGCCACCCATGTATATATAGGTGGTGGTGGAAGCACTAGGGTAAGTAGGGGTATAGTTGGAAAATCAGTGTTGAAAAAGGTAGGTTTTGGGTGGTAGCATGACCGTTCTAGGTAGAACGGACGTGGTGGTTGGTGTTTAGAATGGCCATGGTGGAGTAGAATGGTTGTGGTGGGAAATGGAAAATGTCAGAGTGAAAGTGGTGAAATGAAGGATGGTAGCACAACCGTGATGGGCAGCATGGCAATGTTGGGCAACACAACTGTGATGGGGGCTAGGTAGAACGGTCATGCTGGGTGAGGTGAATTAGAGGTCATTCTAGCTAGCATACTCATTCCCATCCTTGGCAGCACGACCGTGCTGGTTGGGACAGCTGTTTTGAGACTGTGTTGGGTAGCACGATCATTTTGGCAATGTTTTTGTATCTTAACAAAATGAAGATCATCCCTGTAACTTTGGCATTTGCGAGCACGACCATTCCTTGGCACCACAGACATGCTGGGGTCTTCAGCATCATATTGAACTTGAAACTTCATGATCAATAGACTTCTTTGCTTGATCTTGACCCTTGGTCACTAGGGGTAGGTTGAGGGAGCTTTGGGGCCTCCTTTAGACCCCTCCATCAGTAGAGAAATCCTAGAACTCCTTCCTTCTCTATCATCCATCGAATACGTGGTCCAAGTACCTGAAAAACATGCAAAGAACGTCCATAAGTGCATTTGACAGTAATATGCATATTGAGGGAATTAACTTGCATTCTACTATGTTTAGATGTGATTGAGATACAAAAGACACAAGATGAAGACCTAAAATAGGGCTGCATCAATCATGCATTCACCACCATCCTTTCATATATTTGTTCCCCATCTATGGACTAGATCTAATCAAGAAGGACAACAAATAAGAAGGGTCACCCAAAAAAATCTTGGGTGTATACTATTGGTTTTTCTAGATCAGTCCAATCTCCAGACATGAAGGTTGTTGCCATACAAACCAAGGTTGTCTCTTCTACCCACTAAGATGATGTCTATCTCTTTCCTTTCCTTTGTTTGTTCTTATCTCGCTATGAGGATCGAGTAGTTTCTTACACTAGGGCGTGGGAAGTAGCCTCACTTCCTACTTTTGTTCTTTTACTACATTTGACTCTATATGAACTTTGTTGCATTTGAATCAGACTTTCATTCTTGTATGCTTGTTTGATCAGTGGGTTTACATATATTGGGTGTAGAGAATTTTGAAAACATGATCTAGGAAGTCAATTGGTTCTTTGTAAACCCTTATTAGGAACTTCATATATGCATTTTCTGAGGTGATAGGTATATGATCTCTAGGTAATGCACTGGCGAGCCATGAGTGATATTTGTTTAGGTTTTATCCTAATGTTAAGTGGGGGTTTCACCTAGCTTGAATATTATTTGATCATGTTTGTTTGTGCTAGAGTGAGAGAGAGAATGTAGGTAGTGGTGGCAAAACCCATTCACCCTAGTGCTTCCATCCATCAATAGTCTTAAATTTTAGTTCAGTTGTTTATTCTTATGCAATAGTTACAATTATCATCCAACCATCTTTTGTGATTAAAAAATCTTCCTAGTTTTGTTAAGGTAACCAATCAATTCTTAAAAATGTTATCATTTGGATTTGATTCTTAACTATATATGATAAGGTATTCCTCTTGCGTGTCGTGACTAGGGACTTATTGTTAGGTGAATATGCATGTGTAGTAAACAAGACATAAAATATTGATGTTTTTGTTGGGGACAACAAATCATTGTTTTATTTAGTTTAACAAAGATTACTTATACTTTTTCCTTTTTATTTGATCATATTAAAAATCTTCTTGATTTGAATTCTCTTCTAGCCTGATAGAAAAATTTCTTATTTTTCTAGACCTAATTAGAATGGAGTGGCCAACACCACAGTGCATACAATACCAATTGTGTGGTTATTACAACTACTCATCAGTAAACTACCCAACTACCCCTCAACAATTTAAAGTAGCATTGAAAAGAATTAACGTTGAGCACAATGTAATGGATTATCAATGTGGATAGAAGGCAAGTTCCTAGTCCAACATATTCACAAGGTTACCATGATTAACACAACTACATAAACCAATTTTCATAGTGAAGGGGAACTCAATCAAGAATATTTTAGAGGCTTATATGATTTGCTATGCTATGAAGATAAATTTCCCTATGTGTCTAACTATGATCAACAATATTATAGTGGCTACAACTAAGATCATTGTTGTGAAGATAAGCCTTCATTCAATATGAACGATAGACTGGACATCCTTGAGAAAATGTTCACTGAATAAGGATCCCATATGAAAAGGTTAGTTGCACAAATGGCCCATCTTGTGCAACTGGCTCTATCACCTAAGGAGTTAGAGGGCCAACCAAAAAGTCACCATAGGTGGCTACAACAGATGAAGATGATGGTTATTTAGGATGATGATGATGATGACGTCATCCTAGTGTCAATAATGCAAGATTCAATAATGATCGTAGAGAATAAGGAACTACAACCAAAACACGACATGTACACTTGTACTCCATCATTCTCTATTCTTGATATTTTAGAACATAAATACAAAATGTCTTAGCTAGAGGATGGCCATTTCATGGTTGTAGAACATAAGAATATTCTATCATCACTAAATGTAGGCCATGATCCAAACATTATAAATGATAAACCAACCTTAGTTGACTCTATTATATAAGATAAAAAACCAACTCCTAGTGCATATTTGGTTGTTTAGATGAAGAGGGGTCATTTCAACAAGAGCTTTGAAAACCACCCCAGCCACTTTTCATCTTACATTATCTTAAACCAGGTGAGGATCACCCAACCCTACAAGAGGTCTACATACCTCTACTACATGACTATGATGCTTATTCTCCTTACCTAGTTCCTTCTGAGCTCATTGATGAGTTGAGTACATGCAACATGGAGGGAGATAACATTCTAATGTAGTCAAGGATCCCACTGACCATGTTGACCACAATGATGATTAGATGATATTTTAGGAAACACAACCAAATAAATAAAGATATGAGGCTGATTTTACAAATGAGATAGTTCCTCCCATGCCAACACCACACCTCCTACGTACAAATTTAGGTGATGAGGAGAAGCTAGACCCGAATCCCTCACCTGATCTACCACAGCTCATGCTATAGTTGGTGGATCCATCACCTACTAACATCATCTTCATAAAAGGTGATCCACTACATGTCTTCATGGATGAGCTAATTCAAATGACACCAAGCAAGTGCAACTTCTATTATGTGCATGTTTCTCCAAATCTACACACATCATGAAGACTTCCACTGTTGATGGAGGAAGAATCGTGGATCCTATTGGATGGATTTTAGGCAAAAATCAACATCATTTCAAGATTCTAGAAATCCCATTTGAGCTACTACAACCATCCATTTTTGGGTGCACCATGGAGCTCCTCTATTCAAGGTTCTTGTCCTTATCAACATTCTCTTCAGTTGGACCTTTTTTGAAATTCCAAGTATGTCTGGTTGAGCCTCACATATTTCTTCCCTTTTCACATTTAGTGTTTCATTATGTATGAGAAAATATTTATGTTTGGAGTGGAAGGTGGGTGATATATATCTTACCACACCCACTTTTTTGTTTTAATTTTTGATTTTTAGCTTTAGATCCTACCATCACAATACATGCATTGCATTTAGCTTAAGATTTTCATTGCTTTTCTAGAGTAATCAAAGCCATTATATAGACAAGTTAGATTCAAAATTCATGTCCTCATCTATGCATGTTATCATCACTTTACTCACCCTACTCAAAACATTACCTCACAATGACCAATAATAGAAACAAACCAATGTCTAGAAATCACCCTATGTGACCTAGGATCCCAAACATCATGTTTCCCTGGAAAAAATCATAATTTAAGAACTAAATGGAATCAAGCACATTAGTCTTATAACAAACTAGTGAAACAAATTTGTAGAATCAATATGTTTTCCATTATCATGCCACTATTTCAGCATAGTAGGACTAGGAGAACAAACCAGTGCACTGAATTGCAATTCAAGTTGCATGTTGATTTGACCCCTCTTATACACTTCTTCCATCTTCTTACCTTCCATCCACAAAAAAAACCATAAAAAGTGTCAAACTCCAAGTTTGGCATGGTACACCCCCTCCCTACTCTACCACTTATTTCATACCCCTCCCCATAGGATAGGGGCATACCACCAGTGTAGCATCCCCCAAGTGTGATCCATATATATACAACAAAAAAACATGGACCATCAAAATCACACTCAGATATGTTACAAACAACATAAATCATTCATTGAAAATAACATTACACATTATATGGATACATGAATACTCATATATATTCTTTTCACAAAACTTACAATAAGGGAACTTGATTTAACCTTCTTGGATCTTATATATGCACCCACCATGTCTTGAGCCCATATCTACGTCAACCTCTTGAGAGTTATCCCATCTTGCAGACAACCTATGTGCATCGACACATAGCCATGTATTCTACAAACCATTCTAAGTGGTTGGATTCCAGTAATAATATGAACATAACTTAACGTAAATCTTTAAAACTGATATGAACATGTATAATCATTATTTATGGCTTAAGGATGCATTCTTGACTTGATTTAGCATTCTTATTAGGGAACCTACTCAATAAACCTTATCTAATCTGATCTCACAAACAAACACGAGATTTGCATGCTTCTAAACACATTAAAAGTGAATAGGATTGGGCTTGAACCCAATAAACATAAACATAATTGAACACACTGAAATTGAACATGCTTGGGTTTGAACGCATAAAGTGAAGGTTGCCCATGAGGCACCAAACTTCCACAAAATGTTCATGAGTAGGGCATAATTATTAATTTCTTGTTTGATCAGATTTTATCGTATCTTACTTAGGGTTTTCTCCCATAACTACAATAATGATTTTAAACATGAAGAGGTATAATTGATAATTGATCTAATCTTAACATATAACATGTATGTAGTAAATCTTAACAAGATATGCATATAACATATACCTCTTAAATAATTGAAGTGTTCACATTATAGCATATATAATACGAACTTTAAACATGATAATGTGATCAAAGTTGAATGTTGCAATATATGAAACCCTGAATGGACCACTTACCTAATTTTAGTAGAAAAGATTACTCCTAGTATCCCTAATCTTATATCTTAATCAAACTATGATAAACACCCAAATATTCTTAATTAGGTTTACCTTAATTATGATAACTCAAAACTTCTAAAACATCAAGCCAAATCATGACTCAGTGACCTAGGTCATTGGATAGATCTAGAAAACTCAATCAAAATTAGTATATGATTTGAACCCATCAAAGCCTTGTAATTTATTCTACAAATTTTGCAAGAAAAATACATTTTATTTACCTTATTGACTTATTTACCTGATTATTAGCTTCTTAGGTGGGCCAATAGGGGATCCATTTGAATTAGGATCTAGGGATCCGAGAAGAGGTGTTGCCCCCTTCTCTGCTTGTGATTCTCTATTTGCTCTACAAAATAGAGCTCTGTCGTCACTCTCTATTGCTTTTTATACAGAGCACTGCCCAATCTCCGATAAGAGAACAAGGTGAATCACCACTCTTGGGCATGAATTTTTCATGCCTCCCACATTCCATACTCAAGACGAAGGTTCTCCTCCATTGGATGGCTATTGGGAGGCTTGAGTAAACACACATTCTCCATTATCATGCACAGGAAGATGTCTAAATAGGGGATCTAGTAGTGGCGTCATTGTTTTTTGTGTTGTCATACGTCCGTAGAGGGTTCAAAGCATCTCCCTTAGCTTTGTGGAGTTGCCCACCCCGCTGATTTCTCCCTTCTCGTCCAAGGTAAGAATAAGACATCGCTGCAGTCAGCTTCCATGAAGGCTCATGTCCATATCAAAATTGTGATCTCCAGCATAACATCTCACAGTCTAGTAGCATATCCTACCCCCTAGTGAGACGTGAGTTAGTTTTTCAAGGTCAACACACTCAACCTAGCCCTTTAGAGCCATGATCACCTGCCAGATAGATGCAAAAAGGTGGAGACATTGGCCTTCAGGTCTTCTCACACCACTCATGACATGTAGTAGGATCGTTAACATCTAAAGATGGATATTTGTATTTTTCCCTCTCCTCATTGCATCCTGTGGGGACCCTTTAGGCATTAGAATGCTCCATGGTCTATTCATCATGTTCATCAGCATGACTGTGACTAAGGGATATTGATTCATAGGACTAATGTCTAACCGTGCAAGGTCATTGCACATGCCCTAGTCCAAGGCCAACAACCTCTTGTATATATGCATACCATGCAGTCCTACCCTAACAGACTATATGTCCTATGGGAAATAGAATAACAGTAGTTTGATTTCTTGTAGGATCTTCATATTCCAATATAGTAATTGACATATCCCACGAATGTTATACCTAATAACCTAAATGAGGGAGGAGTACAATCATGTTATCTACTTGTATGAAAGTAAGTGTAATAAATTCATTCATAAGATGAACTTAGCCAGGTTCCCTATGAAAATACGTATCTGCAGGAGATCATAAAAAACTAAAAGTCATAAATTAGTCGATATCATTTGTGTGTAAATAAGTATCAAATATAATGCATTAGATCTTGTCCATGTAGGCATCAATGACATGTTGGAGAGGGCAGTACAAGTATCATTATATCTGTATTTCCTATGAACATACATTATTACCATTAGGAAATTTTTTGGTGATATAAACATGTACTATGAAAATGAATTGAATGCCAGACTAAAAAAACATATATATATATATAGTCTCATAATTCCATATGTATGATTTGGTAACTTGGTCTTGATCGCAATCCATCATTCATAACCTATGTTAGACTAGTTCTAGATAGTCATCTATGGTCTCTCAATTTCTTAACAACCACACTTCCCATTTTGAGACCTAATAAATATTAATTCTTCCTCTTCTAGGGCTTTAATGATCACAATGTCTATTGATCCATGTAGTCTGATTGAGTTATGAAATCCTAAAGTTGAGGATTTTACAATTATATCCACCTTAATTAAATTTCATCCTCTAAATATTATAAGACTACCCACCTAAGGGTTTTTCTTATTATTCACTCTTATGTTTAATAATTTTCATCATACTACCTTATAAGTATGTCAAAAGGTCTTCTCATACTACTATAGGAAAACATCATGTAGTTTACTGTACTTATATTTTTTGCAATATCTTGGATAAAAATTTGTAGTGTTTACTATAGGTATTTCTTATCATTAGCTTTTAGATATCTTGAGTCAAGAATATAAGTATCATAAACAATGTTGGTGCTTGTATTTATTATGGGAAACATTATCTTACTATCATAACTAAAATCCCTTCTTGATCAAGGAATTCATACACACTAGTCACTATTGCTTATTTACCTTCTTAACATATGATGCACTAAAATATGTCAAGTGAATGACCACCTAAATGGGTAAGAATGTTTGAGTCTCAATTATCTTCTTAGGTGGTAGGAGCCATTAAATATATGGTTAGGGGTTGTCAACTCCACTAATACTAGGTCCAAGTGTATCCTTCATTTTTTAGAAATAAGGGTTTTGTGCATTAAATATTATCTCATGATTCTTTATCATTAGCATGATCTTATTAACTTGTCATTAGTGGGTCAACAACAATTGTTCCTTCACATAAACTTGCACTAAAGTTCTCATTGCTTCCAAGAGCTCATTTCACCCCAAGTTCTCATTGCAGTAGGTGCTCATCAACCTTCAAGGATCACCATGTTAACACTACTTTATTAACATCACTCTTAATAATTGTGTCCATCTTACCATGGTGTCTTGTTTATATAAGCTCGAGGTATTTGTAGTCATTGTCTTACCATAAAACCATTCTTATTTCTTAGAATACTAAAGGAAATATTAGTCAATCATGCTTTCTATGATCTATCTCCTATCAACATCATGTAGAACCTCATATTGATGTAATCCTAAACAAATAATCCATACTACCAGATAGCTTACACCACCACATGTTTAAACCATCATTATGTATAGACTTAAGGATTGTTTTGCTAGCTTTAAAAATCATTGTACTGCTTCCTCATGGGCTTAAAAATGGATGCTAACATGATTACTATTATCATCTAGTGTTTACCTTAATATACATCATGACTCTACTTGTGAGAAGAGTCTTCCCAAAAAATAATAAGATTTAACTCATCAAAATTTTTTTGAATTTCATCATTCTATTGCATTACCAACTTAAACTTGAAATGTAAGCACCATCGTACTACTACATTACAAGCCTAAACTTAGAGAACAACATTATTCAATAGTCTTCAACTATTCCCTAAAAGATTCACTGACGCCTCGGGTTCCTCCTTAGAAATGTGGTTCTAGGGTTTCCTTATACTCGTAATGTATATAGTACAAAAAAGACCATACTTACCTCCAATCATTAATCCACCAAACCAAGAGGGTTTAGAATAATCGATTATAATTTATGGTATAAAGGATCAAAACTCTTATTATGTCCTCACTAGTCCTTCCTAATATAAAATCATCAAATCTTAAAATATATTTAAACATTGCTTCTCGACTTGGTTGGATGCATTTTCTCGTTACTTAGTCATTACATGAATTATATGCATGAACATCTAACCTGGTACTGATATGATCGAATACACTACATGGTATACATAAGTAGGTTGGTCCTTGTACTATGATGTGAGCCACCTTAAACATGAGTTTCCATGTCCTCACTACATGATGATGATGTCTAAAAAGACTGAGTCCCACCACATAGTTCAATAGCTAAAAGCCAGAATGGAATTTCTTTTATTTACTTGGGATTAGGATTTGCATCCACATAATTATTTAGGTTCATGAAACATTTTTAGACACGTGCTACATCGATTTGATCAAAATATTCAAATATGTAAAGGAACATATTCATTTGATTAGATATGTTTACACTCACTTACCTAGATGTTAATTACCTTAACAAGTTCCATGTTGTGAATACACCTATTTTGCATAAATAAGAAACATAATCTTGTTTGAACTTAAGTCAACCATTACTTTAGGAGTTTCATAATCCTTCACTGACCTTAAATCTCCATACACAAACATATTAGGGTATTCCTAAAAAACACATCACACCCTTTATATCTAGGTTAGGCTTCCAAGGATGTCAACATATTTATAGATGTCACATCTTAACATCTCACTCCAAAGAAACTTTTAGAAGGAGATATCATTGATTACTATACTTACACACATTCAGTAACCTTTAGAGAAATGTATTTCATTTTTTAATTACTTAATTTATAACATTCCTCAACCATTTCTTGATAACTAGAGAATGCAGGACTAGATATAGTGATACAACTATAGTCTTACTGTTGCAATATTGGGGTATTCCCAAGCTACATTTTATTCTAGTCTCCTCATTCTATCCATTATTCCCATGAAGTTAATATCAAACATGGTTTGTGGTGTTCTATCTCATTTTCGTACCACTAGTTCAAGTGACCACATGTATAGGTTCTTAGCATTAACTTTGTACGGTATCTCTTGACACATACTCGGGATCATGTATATAGAGATATTAGATTTATTGTACTCATCTCCACCATTCCATGGTACAAGTGTCACATATCACAAGCACCAGAAGAAAGGATATTAGTATAATCAGATTATCTAAAACATAACATATCCTCTAAGCTTCCTAATTTTTTGCATCCCATACCACAAATTATCAAGAAAGAAAGAGGACATGCTATGAAATAGGGAGTCAACACTTAAAACCCATAGCATAAGACTCTCAAACCTAAGGCTACTTATCCCTCTTTGGCTCTTGAATTCAATATGTAGCAACTTCAATTTCTAAAACACAAAATGTTGATAAAACCTTTCTTTCATTATTTCTTTCAAAAGAATTTCAGAATTGAAAACATTGAGAAAACACAAACACTTTATGATATAATATTATAAAAAATATCCTTTGTTCAATTATTACCAAATCTCTCAAGAGAAATTCTAAACCGGCATAAAAATGTTCATCCAAAATCATTACTTGGGAAACATAAATTGATAGTTGTACTTTAGTGCTAGCCATGTATAAGGATGAGGGATCTTTTCCTAAACAAAAATGTTATGAACCTCATCAAGGCACTCATTATTCCATCATCAACTATTCTAACTTATTAGAGATTTCATTCTACTTGATCTATACTTAATTATCTTCTTAGAAACGTAGACCTTCTGGTCTAGGTTAAGTCAAATATATGATGTAAGATATTCTATATTCACAAACACCCCTAATTTCTTAAAGTTGGGATTATGATAATACAAACCTATATCTTTAAAAGGGTCTTAATACTAATCTTGGTCAGACATCACTAAGTCTTACACTTAGGACTCATTTAAGAGGTGAACACTTCAAGAATGTGCAAATCTTTCATGGCGGCCATCTATATTATTATTTTGATACAATTTTGTATCATACCTTAAGTGTGATCTATATATATACAACATGGAAGCATAGACCACTGAAATCACACTCCAAAACTGTCACAAACAACATATATATTTCATTCCAATAATAAAATTAACATTACATAGGTTATGGATACATGGACTCTCATATATATTCTTTTCACAAAACTTACAATAAGGGAAATGATACATGAGGAAGTAGAGAAACTGATTAAACCTCCTTGGATTGTATAGATGGCACCCCACTAGGTCTTGAACTTGTGCGTACATCAGCCTCTTGAGAGCTATCCCATGGTGCAGACAACCTATGTGCATCCTCACATAGATATGCATTCTACAAACCGTTGTAAGTGGTTGGGATCCAGTAATAATATGAACATAACTTCAAATAAAGATTAAAAATGTATACAGACATGCATAAACATTATTTATGGCTTAAGGATAAATTCTAGACTTGATTAAGCATTCTTATTTGGGAAACTACTCAGTGAAACTTATCTGATCTGATCTCACAGATACAAAAGGTGTATAGGCTTCTAAACACAGTGAAAGTGAATAGGATTGTGCTTCAACCCAATAAACATAAACACCATTGAACACACTAAAAGTGAACAAGCTTGCGCTTAGACCCATAAAGTGAAGGGTCCTCATGAGGAACCGACCTTCCATAAGATTCTCATGAGTGGTTCTAATTATTAATTTCTGATTCTGATCTTATCTTTCCTAGGGTTTTTACCCATAACTACATTACAGATCTTAAACATGAGGAGGTATAGTTAATAACTCACCTGATCTTAACATATAACATGTATTTAGTAAATCTTAACAAGATATGCATATAGCATATACCTCTTAAATCATTGAAGTGGTCACATGATATCATATACAATACGAACTTTGAACATGATAACACAATCACAATTGAAAGACACAAGATAATGAAACCTAAGGCATGGACCACTTATCTAATTTTATTATGAACAATCACTCTTAATACCCCATATTTTATCTCTTAATCCACATGTGACAAACACACAAATATTCTATTAGGTTTGCCCTAATTATTCTAACTCTAAAGCTTCTTAAAAACCAAGCCAAATCATGACTTGTGACCTATCCCATTGGCTAGATCTCAAAAAATCTATCAAAATCAATATATGATTTGACCTCATCGAAGCCCTATAATTTATTCTATGAATGTTGTAAGAAAATACGTTTTCTTTACATTAATGACTTCTTTACCTGGTTGTTGGCTTTCTAGGTGGGCCACACAGGACATCCACTTGAACTAGGATCTGGGGACCCAAGGAGAGGTCTCACCCCTTTCTCTGCTAGCGATCCTCTATTTGCTCTGCAAAATAGAGCTCCACCACTGCTCTTGATCGCTTGGTTACTGGAGTGCCACCCAATTTGTTGTAACAGAACATGATGAACCAACACCCTTGGGAACTAATATGGTGTGCCTCCTACATCCGGGATCCAAGATAAATGTTCTTGTCATGGAGTCATTTATTACCCTAATTCTAGATTCCTAATGCCTACATAGCCAAAGGCAAGTGTACTTGGGCGTTCGTCCCTAGAACGGAACATAGTTTCACATAAGAAATATATATATATATCTATATATATAAATACATATATATATATGTAATGAAAAACTAAAGAGATAACTTGTCATGAAACATGGAGAAAAGACATATGTACCCATTTTTATATCAAGGATATCTTATTTGTGTTCCATATTAGAATTTAGAGTCTTGAGTGTAGTGGATCTTCATTTAGCAACTAGATATTGGATAAACAAAATATATCAATGTGGGTACATTGAGTGCGCTATGAAAAGGCTAGTAAACACAATTTAAGAGTATATAAAATTTTCTTGGCTAGAAACCTCATAATAAACAACAAGTAGAAACAAGGCAAGAACATTTAACAACATTCTTTATACAAAGCATGTTTCAGGTTTCTTTATCAATTATATTAACCGTAGGCCTTTTGACCACTACCTAAGGAAGGTAGTCTTGAGGGGCATTTAAGCCAAAGAAAAATATGTTCCCTATATCATCAAGACTAACATGTCATGATTAACTCAATTCATACAAGACATCAAGGCCATCGGTAAGAGCTAATCCATTTGCAACTTACCTTATGCCCTTACCCCAAAACTTCAGGCATGCACACAAGGATATAAAATGGATTTCTCTAAATTATGTTCAAGGTTTGTCAACATAGTATATTCAAACATGAAAGTAGTAATCATATGAATACTATCTCAATTAAGTAATTATTTATCCAAGCATTTATAGGATAAAACATACAAACAAGCCAATCTATGCAACGGAAATGTGAATGACTACCCCAGATATGCCAAGTTAATCAATAAAATCAATAGGATAAGGAGAGAAGAATGGCAAGTGAGAAATATTCCCAGAGAAGCCAATGAGGTAGCTAATAAACTAGCAAAGTTCCATAGAGGTCATGGACATGGGCTTGCAATCTATGCAACCCCACCTTTAGAAATCCAAATTGCCCTAGTTAGGGACTTCTGTAAGGGTAGTAGTACTACCTTGTTTAATTTGAATGCTTGATTAGTGAGTGTAACATTGAGTTTAGTTTGCTCGCAAGAGGAGGGCGGGATGAATGAGATTGCCTCCTGACTTATATAAAAAAAACATACAAACAAGACAATATGATAGTAGGGTCAAGAGATCAAGTGAACCTTGTGAGTGGAGTACAAATTATGATTTATGAGTAGATTCTATAGAAGGTCCAATACAAAGGGGACCTAAGATATAAAAATACATAACAGTGGGTTTTGGATAAGTTAGTTTTGTTAACACGACCACGTATCATGTCATGTGGATGTTCTCTTAAACCTAGATATTGTATAGATCAAGTATGGTCTCATCTTGTCAATCATGCATGCATTGTTTCAACATGGCATAAGTATCAACATTAATTCCTAAGTCTAGGTGAATCATCCACGTTATGAATGATACAAGATAAATATAATATCTGATTTATATGTAGGGGAAGCATCAGATTTAGATTATCATTATATATTAATCATATAAGATCACAAGTAGTCATATTATATCAATTACATGCAACATGGTCACATGTTCAAGTCATAAGATCATAAGGGAGTATAGGATAGATGAAGCTATCATTTGTTGCTACAAGTGTGATGAACCAACTGATTTGATCTAGGTAGAGCAAGACATTTGCATAAAAGTCATATATCATCAAATATAATAAACTAGGTCAAATGAATCATTTTAATGCACAAAATGGTTACTTGAGGTCCAATGAGTCAAACATGGACTACTTAGCATGAGATCTTAGATTATAATGTCAGAAAGTATGACAAAGGTCATTGATTTCTAGATTATAAGATTAGATGATATCAAATCAAGCTAAAGCCCTAAACTTGATCATGTATGCACATAAAAGAACCATTTTTAGTTCAACGGTAGCCATAGAAGGTTAAGATGATCATTAGGGTCCATATAGC
Organism: Alisma plantago-aquatica; assembly: GCA_963693085.1. NCBI lineage: Eukaryota > Viridiplantae > Streptophyta > Magnoliopsida > Alismatales > Alismataceae > Alisma > Alisma plantago-aquatica. The sequence goes on along the minus strand of OY856410.1, from coordinate 1,223,425,857 downwards.
TGGCCCAAAACCTAAATCATAGAAAAAAATGAACTAAAGTTACTAATTTAGGGGATTTGAAAGACTAGATGACATTAGTGATACATGCATTGCATTATTGAGATTGATTTCAACACAAAAGATCATAAAGTGACTTTATTTAGCAAACAAGAGAATATAAGAGAAAAACTAGGTTTTTAAACTATTTTTATTAGGTAGATCATGTTCTCTAGATTAAAAATCATTTATAATTTGTTGGACTGGGCCAAAGAAATCCTGAGATATGATTTTTTGAAGATTATCTCAAAAGCAATGTTCATGGATGGTTGGATCAAGATCCAAGGGCATGGTAAATGGGCCTTGAGTGGATGATCCCTAGATTGGGCCACTGTTGAGTGTATGTGCATCCTACCAAGCCTAGGCCTAGCTAGACTCCATCACAAGCCATCCGCAGCCACAGGTCGCTTTGAGTCACCAACACCTGTGGCCCATGTTTGATAGTCGTTGTCTAATGGCGTGTGTCATTGATGACTAGTGTGGGAGAAGTGGGGGCATCTAGCATTAACTCTAAGATCTAAGCCATCATAGCAGCTTCATGTTGCGACAGTATGCGGCAGCACGCCTCACCGTTGTTCATGCAGGTTGCCTAAGATTGCCTAAGATTGGCATGGGACAGTGGAGCTACTTCCACTCCAAGATCTAAGCCATCATAGCAGCTTCATGCTCCTGGCCACTTTAGGACTGGTGTGAAGGTTTCGTAAGATTGCCATAGGACAGTGGAGCTACTTTCGGCCTCCAATAGTAGTGAGATGTTCTGGAGCGGGTGTGCCCAAGGTAACCCTCCATGGATTGGCTGCCTCCATGGATGGGGTAGGAGAAGGAGGGAAAGAGAGGGATACAAGGCATGAAGATCAAGATGAGAGGGAAAAGAAAGGGGGAGCAAAGGAGAAAAAAATGTCTTCAATTTATCCAAAGAGCTTGGATCACTGGATTGGCCAAAAAAAAGGGGTTGCAAGGTTGTTGTACCTTGTCTGGCACAAGGTAGAAGATGACTAGAGGTTGTTGGATTTGAATCCACCATGGACTAAGTATCAATCTAAAGGTTGGGAGTATGGATTTGGGTTTCAAAAATCGATCCATTTCATTGGTCAAGGGGGGCTCTCATGGATTGCTGACGTGTTTAAGTTGTCTCAAAATTGTGTTTGTTAGACAACCTTATAAAATTCATCTCTCTCAAACCGTAACTCTGGTTGACATGAATTTTTTTATGGTTCACAAAGTTCCTCAACTTGTTATATTAAAAGTTTGGATCAAAAAAGATAATTTTTAGGGTATTCAATTTTGGAAATTCACTTTCAAAAGTGTAATGTGCACTTAACTATAGTCAATATAAGCACAAAATGATGTTTAACCAAGAACAATTTAACAAATAAATATAAAGTCATTCAAGGCCATTAAATTGAGAGTGAGGGAGGTTTTTGAATATAATAGAGCATTTAATGCATCAAGATGTATGTAAATTGAATGAGAGAGAAAATTCTAAATTATCACATATTCTCCACCTAAAAAGCAATTTTGTCCCAAAAATTAACACAATTCTTTAATCGAGATTGGGACTTCCCATCCCATATCAAAAGTCATTACAATGTTCTAGTAAAGTATCATTGCCACTTTTAATATCAATCTCATTCCAAAATCGAGCAATCTATTATCAAGATCATAGCCTAGTCACATTGATCATCAAGTTGTAAAGATCATCATATGAGTCACAAATTTAAAGATATTATCCTACAGATCACAAATTTGGAGAGATTGCATTTTCTGTCAATCAAATAGAGTAATTTAAACCAAGAGTAAATCATGAATTTCACTCCCAACATTTAGGATTCTAGATTCTACATTGGCAAAGGTGGGGCTATAAATCCATGATTGAGACTTCATATTTTAATCATTCGAGACAAATGTCATAATTTCAACATCATGAGTTTGTGCTCAAAATCAACAGAAGGTCCCACCCTAGTCAAAATGAGAGTTGACCCCCAAGTTATTAATCAAGAGAATCATCATAATCACCATTTCAAAATTTTGAGATTTGGGAACATAAAAGTCATTAATCATATATCAAATGTGATCTCAGGATCCAAATAGGGTGATTATAGGAGTCAAATAAATATCAAGAGTAATAATCATGAGTCAATATTTTATAAATAAATATTGAGAGTTAATGTTTGGTTATCCAAGTCATAGGTCCAAACATTTTGGGGGTAGGGTTTGGATTCCTATTTAGACCTTAGGGTGATCATTCATCCATACACATTAATTGAGTAACATTCAGGAAATGCTTTGAGATATCAATCATATATTTTATTATCATGGTATCGTGGTTGATGAATGATCTCGACCTAGGTCTTTCTAGGAATTTAACCACATGATGCAGTCATCATCATCATCATATTTCAAGATCATCATTAAATCAAGATTTCAAGGTCGAGTATAATATCATCATGGATTTGACCTATTAGAGGCTTAGGTTAAGAAATCTAAATCGTGGGAAGGGGTTACCTATCTAGACTCTAAACAATAACCAGGGTGAAGACTTAGAGGCAATCATAATAGGGATGTGACCTGGATCATGGAGTCATACCTCAACTACCACCCTAATCTAGCACATTGGGCATCATAGTCATAAATTGTCAATCATATCATAATACAAAGAATAATTATCAAATATCAAATTGTGCCTCATAAGGTGATGAGATCTATTATCAAGATCATAACGGGACAATCACATTTCAAGATTATGCAAGATCTAGGTAATAATTGTGTTCCCTTCCTTTGATGTTCAAAGTAGGGTAAATTTTGGAAATTAAAAAGTCAAATTGGGAACTCTAAGAGATAGAACATAATAGGGCAAGATCGAGATATGTATCCATTGTATCATTCAAATTGAGATTACAAAGAGGCATAATAACCTATAGGGAAAGGCTCTTGTATAAAATTCGTTCATCATGATTTAGAGAGTCTAGAGGCATTGTCATTTCATGGCACAATGATGTACATATAAAAATAGGGAAAAGTTTTCTTAATCAAGTTTGTGGTTTGGTCAAAATAGGGACAAAATAGGTATGATCAATAGGGACCTCATCAACCATGAGGTATGAAACATGACTTCCACCTTATGTCATAATAATGATTATCTCAAACATAGAAGAACTTATGTCAGATTTGGTGAGATAGAGTTTGCATAAACTGTACACATGAGTAAATCAGTTACAAGAGTACTTCCATTAATCAAATAGGGTTTCCAATTTAAGGTCAGATCATAAAATTAACACCTTAATCAACTACCATGATTTTATAATAATTTTAGTTTCCCCACATACATAAGATACCCATAATTAATAAATCATGTAATTAGTAGTCATGAGAGAAGAGTCACATGAGGAGATGAGAAGACTAACTATTCATTATCTACTTGGGTGGCTTATGTAGTCTTTAAAGAAGATGTGAGATGCTAGAAGACTCTCTAGGCTTTGACGGGTGGAACCTAATCCAATCTTGAATCCACTTTGGGTAGGTAGGTGCATAGTGGAACCTCATCCACTGCACTAATTGGATCAGAGGTGATTACTAGACAGAACCTACATGTTTAGCACCATACCTATTATCTTAGTTTCATCATTATGGATTTTGGTTCTTCCTAGGTTCTTAAGTTTTGTTATGACATAAATATATATAGAGGCCTATATGTATGGTTTTGATACTATTTTGTTATGGAGCTGTTTATTAATTCCACACTCCTAAATGCTACATAGACAAAGGTGAGTGGACTTGGGCATTTGTCCCTAGAATGACACATAGTTTCACACAACCAATATATATGAAAAAGGCAATAAAAAATTTAAGAGACAACAAGATAATAAACATGGAGAAAGAGATACGTACCCATTTCTATATCAAGAATATCCCATAGGTGTTCCATTTCAGAGTTTATAGAGTCTTGACTGCAACATATCTTCATTTGGCAACTACAAATTCCATAAACAAAACATATCAATGTGAGTGCATTAAGTATGCTATGATAAGGCATGTAAACACAATTTAAGAGTATATAAATGTTGCTTGGCTAGAAACCTCATAATAAACAAGAAGTAGAAACAAGGCAAGAACATTTTAAAAAATTCTTTTATACAACGCATGTTTTAGGTTTCTTTATCCATTATATCAATTGTAAGCCTTTTGACCACTATCTAAGTAAGGTGGTCTTGAGGGACATTAAACCAAAGCAAAATATGTTCCTATCTCATCAAGAATAACATGTCACAACCAACTCAATTAATATGGGACCTCAAGGCCATCACCAAGAGCTAACCCATTTTCAACATACCTTGTGCCCTTATCCCAAAACATCATGCAGGTTCACAAGGATACATAATGGATTTCTTTAAATTATGTTCAAAGTTTGTCAACATAGTATAGTCAAACATGAATATAGTAATCATAGCAATAGTAGCTCAATCAAGTAATTATTTAGACAAGCATTCATAGGAGCATACAGACAAAGAAACCAATATCATAGTAGGATCAAGAGATTAAGTGTACCTTGTGAGTGGAGTACAAGTTTCAGTCCATGAGTAGATTCTAGAGAATTTCCAATCAAAGGGGACCTAAGATATAGAAGTTGTTGCACTGATGGCATCTACGAGCTCTGGCGAGAGCGGAGGCGACAAAGGTGACATCGGTGAGCCGCCTACAATCCCTGCTATAAAGAGAACCAGTGGTAGCCTCCAAGAAGCCTCTACAAACTTTCAACCTTAGAACCTATAGAGAAACCAAGTGTGGCAAGATCTAAGTATTCTAGTGGCTATAGGTACTAAATCTTGGAAAGATTTGTTTGCCCAAAAGGAAACTGATGAAGTTGTGCTCCAGTGATGTGATCTTGAGATTGTAGATGGGGTTGTGAAGTATCCAAAGATAATCTTGGAGAGAAATGTGTTGAGATGGACCAATATTGTTGTTGGTTGTGTCGTGGGACTGCAACCACACTAGCCAACGCTTCATAGATACCTCTCTATGATCTAGAAATTGAAGGGAGAGTTTGAGATCTTATCGCGAGGCAATTATTACTTTGTGATCCAATTTTTAGATCCAGAAGATATGAGAGTGGCCTTAGAATGGGGACCGCGGTTTGTGGCTGGCAAGCCAATGATCCTCAAAAAATGGTAGAGAGGGGAGCCATTAGAGAGCCTGAAGCTGGAGGAGGTTCCAGTATGGGTCAAGGTATATGACCTTCCCTTGGAGATCCGGGACGATGAATTCTTTAGTATGATTGGAAGTTTCCTAGGATCTCCTCTTTGACCAGACTTCCTGACCAAAAAGCTTAAAAGATTGGAATTCATGAGAATTCAAGTGCTTATTCATGTGACATCTTCCTTCCATTATGAGATGACTCTCATTAGAGATGATAGTGTGAAGGATATTATCAAATTTAAGTATGAACGGATCCCTATATCTTATAAGGCCACTGGTACCTTTGGTCATGGTCAAGGAGACTATGTGAATGCTCACTCTAAGAAGAAACAGCAGAAGAAATTTTGGTTTGAGAAGGTTCAAGAAGAGATAGAGAATGCTACATATACTTTTTATGATTGTCCTCCCATTGTCCCAATAGTGACAGAAAATATAGTTCTCCTGTGTTGGGTGTTCAGGTGACTGATGAAATGCATGTCTCTCCCTCACAGGTGAAGTCAAGCTCTATACCTTCTATGAGCCCATTCATACCAGTGTTCCAGGGTCAAGATGTGGGGAACAACCCTACGAGTGTCTAGTTTCAGAAGTCTAGGAAGACTGGTCACCCTATAAAGAATGTCTCAAAAGTTCCAAATAGAAAGTTGTCAAGATTCCTATTTCTCCTAACAGCTTCTAGGTTCTCAAATTTAATGAGAATGCTAATGTTATTGCTACTGGAAGGATTCCAGTAATCCTTCCTAATGGTTGAAAACATTTCTCTTCTATCCTAGAATGTTTGTAGTTTGAATAAAGTGGGATGCTAGGATGCAGTCAAAGAGGAAATTTTGTGTAATTCATCTTCAATTGCTTGTTTGTTTGAAACTAAAGTCAAAAGGAGAAAGATTGCCAAGGCAGTAAATAGGTGTTGCTCTTCTGCAAAGTGGGTTTCTAATCATGATTCACATCCATTAGGGAGAGTAGTCATTTCTTGGACTAGAGATGATGTCCAAGTTAACATTGTTCTTCAAACGGATATGTTTATTCATTGTCAAGTTACAGCCAGAAGATTACTCCTTTCTCACTGTTATGTATGCACATAACTCTAAAATGAAGAGAAATGTTCTCTGGACGAATTTGATGTATGTCCATGTGTTAGTTGGGCAAGCTCCTAGGTTTCTTACTAGAGACTTTAATAGAGTTTGTTTTTTCCTGATAGATTAGGTATAGTTGAAACCTCCTACAGGTCCATGACTTTGTTCAATGATTTTGTTAGCAAAGCCAATATTTCTGAAGCCTCTCTTTTTGATTCATCTTTCACTTGGGATAATACACAGGAAGGTGCTAATTTGGTGATGTCAAAGATTGACAGGGTTTTTTTTTATAATCCTAGCCTTTTAGATAATTTTCCATGTATGTGGGGGACTATAATTGCTTCTATCCATAGTGACCATAGAATTCTTTCTATTAACATGTAGGAGAGTAACTTTAAGAGGAAAACTCCCTTCAAGTTTATTAATGTGTGGACTTCTCGCACTAACTTTCTGAGCATTGTAGAAGATGTGTGGAAAATAGAAGTTTCTGGTAATTCGATGTATATAGTTTCTGAAAAACTGAGAAAACTTAAAGGCACGCTCTGTGAGTGGAATAAGAAAGTGGTTGGTAACATTTATGATAATAGGAAAGTTAAAGAACCTCAAGCATGTGAAACACAGTTGGCTATTGATAATAACACCGATGATATTGATCTACAATCTATTGCTATAGAAAAAAGGAAGCTAGCTGTTGAAGATTATAATGTTGAAGAATCCCTAGTTAGGAAAAAATATACGATTCATTGGTTAAAATGGGTGATAAGAATTCCAATTTCTTTCATTCATCTCTCAAGACAAGAAGGCAAAGAAATAGTATTAGAAGTATGGTTATTGATGGCTCTGTTTGTTGGGATTATGATATCATTAAAAATCCTATCACTGGCTTTTACATGAACTTATTTTCTAAATTTTCAACTCATATGCAAGAGTGGAACAATTCTTGGAAGTTGCCTCATCTCAATGATGATCGATTTAAATCCTTATGTGCAGTTGTTACTTGAGAGGAAATTGATGTTGTCATTCAAATTCTAATGGAGATAAAGCTCTAGGTCCAGATGATTTTAATTACCATTTCTATAAAACTTGTTGGCATATTATAGGTCATTATGTATCTAAGGTTGTTCTCAATTTTTTTGATAGTGGCAAGCTACTTTAGGAGGTAAATACGACCTAAATCACTCTTATCCCTAAGAGTAATAACCCATATTCTATTAAAGATTGGATGCCTATATCCCTTTGTAATGTCCTATTTAAAATCATTAATCATTTTGAAAGTTCTTACAAATAGGCTCCAAAACATCCTTCCAAGTCTGATTAACCCTACACAGAGTGCTTTTATTAAAGGCAGATCCATTAGTGTCTCAACTCTGTTGGTGAATGAATTGATTAATAATATTTTTAAGAGTTCTAAAACTAATATGTCTATCAATGCAGATATCATGAAGGCATATGATTCTATTGATTGGTCCTACATCAAGTTGATTCTTAGCCATATGAACTTTTCTAGCTGTTTCATCCATTGGATTGGTGTTCTTATCAGATCAACGAGTATGCAAGTTTTGATTAATGGAGTTCCAGGAGAAGATTTTAAACCCAATAGAGGTATAAGGCAAGGAGATCCTCTTGCTCCTTACCTCTTCATCATTACTATGGAAGGCTTCACGAGCATTATGAATTTTAATATTGCTCAAAGTTTGGTATCCCCCATTAAAGGTGCTCATGACTTCTCTATCTCTCATGCCATTTTTGTGGATGATGTGGTTATTTTATCTAAAGATGACCCTGGATCTATTGATGGTGTCAGTAAAGTTATTCAAGATTTTAGTAACACTTCAGGCACGAATATCAATCTTGAAAAGAGCATGGTCATTTGTAATTTTGTTTCTGAATCTCATGTGATGAACTTTGGGTTGAAGATTCATATTGGCAAGCTACCCCTAACATATATAGGCATTCTGTTGTTTAATGGTAGGCTTTCTAGGGATCTATGTTCCCCTATTATTAACAAGATTAAAAGTAGGTTGGAAATCGTATCATATATCTTTTGATGGAAGATTAGAACTCATAAAATCCACTCTCTCTTCTTTTCACTTATATTGGGCTTCCTCTTTTCCCCTCCATGAGGCTATTTCTGATGATACTGATAGGCTTTATTGTGATTTCCTAAGGGGTGGAGCATCTTTGGAAAATACTACCCATATGGTTGTGTGGAAGAGTGTTTGTAAAACTAAGGATGAAGGAGGTTTGGGTGTCAAATTAACCTCCGGTGTAGTTTGTACGTGTGTTGTCAAGAATCTGTGGAATGTATCTCTTAATAAAGACTCTATGTGGGTCTATTGGATTCACTCGAGATATCTTAAAGGTGGCTCCATTTGGAGAATAAGTCATGCATCCAGTGCTTCCTGGATGTGGAATTATTTGCTAAAGATCAGGAATTTGATCCTAAGTAGAGTCAGTGTTGAAGCTGGGTTATCTACTTTCATTTGGAGAGATATGTGGTTACCTGTGGGTAAATTTTTAGATGATATCATGGACAAGCTTGACGTGCTAAAACTTGGCAAAGGCAAGTTTGCCAATATTAGTTGTCTCTTGGAAGATGGTCATTGGATTAGTAACATATCTAGACACTACAGTAGAATTGTAGGTACCATTAAACAATTCTTCAATCCCTCTTCTAAAGTTAAGAGTTTTATATTTTTGGATAAAGTCTCTCCTATCAAGTTGAAGGATGTTTGGAACTTGTTGGACTGAGTATCCACATTTTGTCAGGTCCAAGTGGGTGTGGAAATCCAATGCTCCAATTAGATGTAGAGTATTGGTTTGGAGGTTGATTGTAATGACAACATTTGTGCTTAATTGGTAAACTAGGGTTTACCTGAATGATTACATGCTTGATTAGATTGAACATCGTTTAGACTTGATTAATGATAGTAGATCAATTGTGATGTTTCAAACCTAAGAAAAAAACTCTAACTATGATTTTAGTTTGAAGAATTAGGGTTTGAGAAATGTAAACCCTAATCGGAAAAAATTAGGGTTTTGATAGTACATGAATATGGAATTTGATCAGGATAGTAGTGTGGTAAATGATTTTTCATATTTTCTACAAATTTTTATATATTTAATTTTTTTATATTATATGTATAACTCAATCATGCATATTGGAGAAAAAATTCAGAATATTTGAGTGTTCTTTGAATGTGGTTCTCGGTCAAACTATACTTCGACCAAAATGCTGACAGAGTACTTTTCAATAGTGTAGTGTTTTATTTTTTAATTATTTATTGGTAACTCTAAATGAACTAAAATTTTAAATGGAGATCTGAAACTCAATCATAAACAACATGTAAAATTTTCATAATTTTTAGATGCATTTAGACCTTATCAGTAGATGAATTACAGTAATATTTTTATGATAGAAAATTCAGCTGAAATAAGAGAAAGTATAGTGAGGGGTCAATGTGCCATTGACCCAAGCAGCTCAATTGCTCTATATGGTCAACCTAACACACAAGGAGCTCTCATAATTATTGATTCAATCCATAGAAATGAAATCCTAGAGAGAGAGGGAGAGTTAGGGTTTGAGAGAAGAAAGTGATGGAGATGCTGACCTATGGTTTTTCGGTCCGAGGAATGATGAAATCATGTAAGTTTAGCCTCTTTGGATATAGTTTTATGGTGAATATTCTCTCACATGTCAAGATTCCGTCCCTCCTCTGATTTGATCCAAAATGGTATCAAAACTTCCCCCTTTCTCACTCTTTCTTCATAATCCCTCATTTTTAGGGTTTCCGAGTTGAAAGGAAGAAGAATCGGGTGAATTGCTAGGGATTTGATATGAGATCGAGATTTTCAGGGATGACCTGTGTTTTTAAGGTGTTTTCACACCTTAGGGTGAGTGGGAACTTCCTTTAAATAGTATATTGCACGAAAATTGGTTAAATCATCCATAATCTTTAATTGCTTAGTATGCGACTACAAACCTTGAATTATGTGTTTGATCTAAGTTGTTGCAAAATGATATGAAATGGATTCTTCCTCTGTTTGGATGAATTTCAGATGATAAAATCATATTATAAATGTATACAATACATCCTAATGAGAATTCCCTAAGTATTCGCAGAGGTTATGAGAGTAAGTTGAAATATAGGGAATTTGTCTATGACTGAAATTGCTGTATAATTAAATAGAGAAATTTGTTTATATGGATTCCCTTGGTTATGAATAATTGTTTATATGAATTCATAGTACATATATGTCAGATACTATCTTGGATTTCATATAAGGTGAATAGTGTTTGTTTGATATCTCAGTAAAGAGGGTGAAACCCTAGATGCGAGGAAAGTTGGATATTTGCGAATAGATGTCGTGAAACCCATTTAAATGGATTTTCTTGACATGATAGACTTTATTTATTCAATTTTATTATTGATGCATGTTATCTCAGTGAATGGCATGGAAACCCAAATTCAGCTCAGTTCCAAGGTTTCATACATATATTGATTTTATATGATTTGTTGATAGTAGTCTTTATTCAGTGAACGTTTATGTCGCATGAAATCCTTATGAGAGCTATGTGATAAGTGAATGAGGTAAATGAAACCCTAAGAATAGGGTGTTTAATGAATCAAGTATTTTGATATCAATGTTCTCAGTATGAGATGTGGTGATGCACAACTTAAGATTTGGGTTGAGGTGCATGTTTTCCAAGAAAATACAAATAATTTACAGGTGCAAATGACGATTACTCGTATGTCAAGTAATTAACTCTTATCAGTGTGTTACGGAGTTCAATTGCATGATTCTAGTGTATACAAGTATCAAGTGTACATGTATTCTGTTATTAAAGAATTTTAGTCTGCCTGTAGGTATAAATGTTAATTTCTTAGTATATTACAGTGTTTTGAGTATATTGCTCTACCAAGTTTAGAATGATATACATGTTGTGTTATAAAATTCAAATAAATAGACATGGTACCATAGAGATACCAGAGTCAAGTATAAGTAAGGGAAAAGATACAATATAGTAAGAGCTTTCCAAGAACAATAAAATAATAGACTTAAGAGCCCTAAACACCGTATATTCCCTGTGAGAGGTATGTGTCGTAGGGATGAAACAAACTAACCCTATTAGTGTCTAGTATACGGGGGTCAGAACGTACTAACAGGTGGTATGGGGGATGAAGCCCTTGTAGAAGTCTCCTTAAAATATAGAATGTAGTGTCCAACGTCAACCAGAGATCCTAGTGGACTAGAGTACAATAAAGCCAATAGGTGGCTTGACTCTCTACCTGTGTGCTCAGGTTAGAGGAGGAGTCTAGTTTTTACAGCATAATAGGTGTGCCGAGGCCAGAGAGCCATTTTCTTGTTGTAGACCAGTGATGTAGTCAGGCTTAGCATTCTCGGGTGTGTCAGCTAAGTCTTGTACGGTGAGATCGTAGTTCACTATGAGTCTTCATATGTAGAGTACACTGCATATGATCAAGGCATAAGCTAAATATGACAATATAAGTTTTAAAGAGTTTCTTATAAGTAAGAAAGGATAAGAAAGATTCAAGTATAGTTTCCCAACAATTATTCTTTGTAGGTTTCTGAATTATTAGTTCTCTTTGAAATTAATCAAGTATGCTCATATATTGATTTACTCTTGTAGTTATCTAGAGTATCATGCCATATTTATGATTGTAAATGATCAATCTCTTTAAAGCTTATTGCTGCTATAATTGATATCAGATTCTCAAAAGTATATCTGTAATTATATCTGTGTTTTTGACTGTTTCTTTGAAGTACTCATTCACTGAGCGAGTAGGCTCACCCCTCTACTCAAAAATTTTAGGGAAACTGTGGGGATTGAAGATATCATTGCGTCAGAGTAGATATGCCACAAGAGTTAAGTCTGAGTATAGTTAAGTTCAGTCGGTCCTTGTCACTCTACGTCCTTGTAAAGAAATAAGAAAGAGTTGTAAATGATGGTGTATAACATTATTCCTCTATTAGCAATATATGTGAATCAACAAGTCTTATGTGCTTAAAAGTATGAGAAACATAATGAATGTTCATACATGCATTTTTACTATTGAAATCTGATTAGAGAAATCAATGTTTAGATTCCCTTGTAAAGTTAGTTTATGTGGTTCAATGCGAGGAAACAAAAAGTTTGATAAAGAAGAAAAATTCAAGGGTGGTTTTTGTATTACGTTAAATCCTCAATTTATGCCCTAATCTCATGATTAATGGTAATTGTGAGATCGGGGTGTAACATTGATGTTAGACAAGCTGCTTACTCATGATCATCTAAAAAATCAAGGCTTCAGTTTTACATCTAGGTGTGAGCTTTGCAGATGTTGCACAAAGGATACAAATCATGTTTTTGTCAAATGTGTGTTTTCTAAATAGGGTTCGAATCATGCTCGGTCTGAGGGTTACATCACTTCAGAGCCTAATTCCATCCCTAAGTTTACTTCTTACTTAGGTAGTAAAAGCAAGGCTTGTGTCCAGTTGATTATCCATGCTTTGTGGAGTGAGAGAAATTAGAGAATTTTCATCAACTTTGATGGCTCTGCTGCTCAGATTTGGAGAAGAGTCAAGAAGGATGTTGAGATCTTGCTATAGTTCCGTATGTATAGATGGTTTTGCTTCCTATTTTACCTTCCTTTTTTTAAGCTTTGCTCTTCTTATCTTCATGGTCTGCAGTGGCAATACCACTTCTTTTGTAGACTATTTTGTAATTTGTTACAAAAATGAAAAAAAGAGGCAACATGCTTTGGGTGACCAAAAAAAGATACAAAAAGGCATAATAGTGGGTCTTAGATTAGTTGGTCTTGTTAAGATAACCATGTATCATGTCATGTGAATATTTTCCTAAACCTAGTTATTGTATAGTTCATGTATGGTCCCATCTTGTTAATCATGCATGTGTTGTTTCAACATGGCATAAGTATCAACATTAATTCCTAGGTCTAGGTGAACCATCCATGTTATGAGTGATAAAGATAAAGATGATATCTGCTTTAGATGTAGGGGAAACATGAGATGTAGACTATTATCATAGTTTAATCACATAATATCACAACTAGTCATATTATATTGATTACATACAACATGGTCACATTTTCAAGTAATAAGATCATAAGGGAGTATAGGATAGATCAAGCTAGAATTTAGTGCTACAAGTGTGATGAATCTATTCATTTGAGCTAGGTAGAGCAAGACATTTGCATAAAAGTCATATTTCATCAAATATAATAATGTAGATCATGATCATTTTAATGCACAAAATGGGTACTTGAGGTCCCATGAGTCAAGCATGGAATACTTAGCATGAGACCTTAGATTACCATTTCACAAAGCATGAAAAAGGTCACTAATTACAAGATTACAAGATTAGATTATATCAAATCAAGCTAAATCCCTAAACTTGATCATGTATGCACATAAAAGAAAGGCACCCATAGAAGGTAAAATCATCATTAGGATCCATATATATGTTCCAAAACCTAAATCATAGCAAACATTAACTAAATTTACTGCTTTAGGGGGTTTGAAAGACTACATGTCATTAGTGATACATAGATTGCATGATTGAGATTGATTTCAACAAAAAATATCATAAAGTGACTTTATTTAGCAAACCATAGAAGATTAAAGAAATCTAGGTCTCAAAACTATTTTTATTTGGTAGATCATGTTCTCTAGATCAAAAATCATATATAACATGTTGGAAGACTTGAGGAATTGTGAGATACAAATTTTTGAAGATTACCTCAAAAGTAGTGTTCTTGGATGGTTGGATCAAGATCCAAGGGCATGGATAGGCACTTTGAGTGGCTGATCTCTAGATTGGGCCCACCCTTGTGTATATGTGTAGCCTGCCAAGCCTAGGACCAACCAGATTCCATCCCAAGCCATCTGCGTTCGACAGTTGCTCCAAGACGCCAACAGTTGTGGCCCACATTTGACGATCATCGTCCGATGTCATGTGTCTCTAAGCACTATCACAAGATATGTGGGGGCTACACACATATGCCAAGCTCTGAGCCATTAGATGTGGATCCAACAATAGTTACAGGGGTCTCCTAACCCACGCATAGTAGCTTCATGCTGGGATAGTATGTGGTGGTGCACCTCGCTGACATTAATGCGGGTAGGTGCTCCTGGTCATTGTGGTACTGAAGAGAAGGCCATATGAGATCTCTTTAGGATCATGGAGCTACTGGAGGCATCCAATAGCAGCAAGATGGTATGGAGTAGTGACACCCAAGATCTCCATGGCCGCCATGGACGGGGTGTAGGAGAAGGGGGAAGGGAGGGATAGAAGGCATGAAAAGGATCACAATGAGAGGGAAAATAAATGGGGTGAGCAAAGGAATGAAAAATGTCTTCAGTTTATCCAAAGGGGCTCAAATCACCAGATTGGCCAAGGAAGAAGAGGGTCGCAAGGCAGTTGTAAGAAGAGGGTCACAAGACAGTTGTACCTTGTCTGACACAAGGTACAAGATTACTAGGGGTCATTGGATTCGAGTCAATTGTGGACTGGGTGTCGATCCAAGGGTTGGGAGTATGGATCTAGGTTTCTAAAATCAAGCCATTTGTTGGATGAGAGGGGCTACCATGGAATACTGATGTGTTTAAGTTGTCTCAAATTTGTGTTTGTTAGACAACCTTGTAAAATTCATATATCTCAAATTTTAACTTTGATTGACATGAAATTTTTCTTGTTGGTTCATAAATTTTCTCTACTTTTATACCAAAAGTTTGGATCCAAAATGATAATTTTGGGGTACTCAATTTTGGAAATTCACTTTCTAAAGTGTAATTATGCACTTAGATGCAATCAACATTAGTAGAAAATGATGTTTAAGCAACACCAATTCATCAAATGAGTATAACGTGATTCAAGGTAGTCAAATTGAGAGTAAGGGAGGTTATTGGGTATAGTAGCGCATTTAAAACATCAAGATGTACATAAATTAAATGGGAGAGAAAAATCTAGGTTATCACAATTCACTTTTGTCTGATGGTTACTAGGAGTCTCGAGTAGCCACACCTTCTCCAATGTCACACACAAGAAGAGGTCCAAATAGGGGATCTAATAGTCATGATCATCTTTTTCAGTGTTGTACGTCGTCTGTAGAGGGTACAAAACCTTTACCTCAATTTGCAGAGTCATCCACCCCTCTTTTTTTCTCCCTTCTCACCCAAGGTGAGAAGAAGTGTCATTGCACCCAACTTCCCCAGTGGATCATCTTCATATTGTGACTGTGATCTTTAGTAAAACATCTTGGTGTTTTGGCATCTCCTTATCCCCCTAGAGCAGCATGCCTTATTCATTCAAGGTGAACACACTCATCCTATCCCTTCAGAACCACAATCACATGTCTTTAGAGCCATGATAACTTGTCAGACAGATGCAACAAGGTGGGCAGATTGGCCCTTGGGTCTTCTCACACCACTCATGATGCCTAGTAGGATCATTAGCCTCTAAATATGGATCTTTGTATTTTTCCACTCCTCATTGCATCCTATGGGGACCATTTAGGCATCAGCCTTTTCCCTGGACTGCTCATCATGGTCATCACCATGAATGCAACTAAGGGGTATTGATTTATATGACTATAATCTAACCATGCAAGGTTGTTGCACATGTCTTCATCCAAAGCAAACAACTTATTGCATATATACATATCCTGCAGCCCAACCCTAATGGATTATACGTCCCATGGGAAACAAAATAATAATAGTTTGATTTCGTATAGGAGATTGATATTCTTGTATACTAATTGACATGACCCACAAATGTCATACCTAATAACCCCAATTAAGGAACAATATAATCATGTTATGTACTTGTATGGAAGTAAGTGTCACAAAGTCCTATATAAGATGAACTTAACCAAGTTCACTATGAAAAATTTATCTTTCAGAGATCATAAAAGACTAGAAGTCACATCTTACTCATTATCATTTGTATGTAAATTAAGATCAAACATAATGTATAAAATATTGTCCATGTAGGCATCCATGACACACTGGAAAGGGCATTACAAGTGTCATTATATTTGTATTTCCTATGAAAATAAATTATTAACATTAGGAAAATGTTTGATGACATAAACATGTACTAAGAAAATAGATTGAATCCCCAACTACATGAACATATATCTAGTCACATAATTTTATATATATGATTTGGTCACTTGGTCATGATCCCCATCCATCACTCATCACCTATGATAGAATGGTTCTAGATAGTCATCTATGCTCTCTCATTTCATAACAATTATGCTTCCTATTTTGAGACCTAATAATTTTTAATTCTTCCTCCTGTAGGGTTTGAATGATCACAAGGTCTATTGATTCATGTAAGCTCCATTGGATCATAAATCCTAAATTTGGAGATGTTACAACTAGATATGAAAGATGTCCATGTGTACAAAAACAAACAAAAATGTTGCAATATATGTATTTTCCTTGATACTTGCAATCCATGACGAAGCCAAGATCACCAACTTGGGGGGGCACCACCTAAAATGCATGTAATTTGTGTTGATATACATCATGTTAGGTGGGGCACAAAGGGGTTTTAATGTATATTTCTAACTGATTCTACTGAATAATGAGTAGGTTTTAAAAATTGAGGAGGCATCACCCCCCTCAGGTTTATGTGGCTCTGCCACTACTTACAATTCAAGTCGAATAGAGGAGAGATTCACATTTACCTTTCACACTCCCATTTCTCCATATTATACCTAGGTGCATAATCAATATCTCACTTTGATATCCTTTTCATGAGTGTCAGATCATATGCATACTTATTGTTCGGTGGGATTCTCTTAACTTCCATTGAAACTCTCAGATGTGCCTAGTATTGGGGATAATGAAGTGTATTTTAGGAATTGAAATTGGAAATATAGGGATATATAGGTGTTATCTATGATCTCAAGAAGTTCATCAGCTTGGCCATATCATGTTGTAGGGAAATGAGCATGGTGTGAGAATGAGGAAATCACATGGGATGAAAGCATCCATTTCATGACTACTTCAAATTTTATGTTACTCAAGGATGAGCAACACTTTAAGTTTAGGATTATTTTATGAATGTATATTCATCCTATTTTTAATCATTTTAGTTTAGTTTTTCACACTTTTCATCATTTTACTTTATAACTAGATTAAATTTAGGTTTTCTTTATTTTATTATAAATTGTAGGTTTTTGATCAATTTTATTACTTTTCATCGTACGTTTGAGCTTCATATCATGTGCATAAGTGAAGGAGACAGTGGTTTCCTCAACCAACCAGTGGGAACAAGAAATGTTTTACAAATGAACTAGATATATCATCTACCTATCCCTTCACTATTTGACATATCCATCAGTTTCAACTCCATTGGTGCATGCCCTTAACCACAAACCAATAGCCCCTGGGGGTGGGTTTTCTTATAAATAGAATCACCATCGATCAAACTCCAAAGACTGACCAATGCCTCAACTCTGATGCTCGGCCTATGCTCAAGCTATAACGCTTATCCTACTATTATGCACCAATGGCTGGGCAGATTCCAACTCTTCAATGATCGATCCTCTGTGGGCCTATTGATTCCCAGACTGTGCCAAACCTCCAATAAGACAAGCTCCAATGACCAGGACGGTACACACGTCGATGATCATTTTATCCACATGCTAATAGATGGGTGTCCTCAGATCCTCTGATGAACATTCTAAATCGTGCAACGAAGAAACTCCTATGCACCTCCACAAATGTCTGACTCATGCTAGCCTTCGATGTAAGTTCTACATTCACCACTGGTGAATATTATAAGCCTTGTACACTAACAAGACTTCTACTCTATCAACAAGAAGTCTCCACAACAACCACTGGCAGGTATCCTATATTGGTCGGCCCATGAAATTGCATACTGACAAAGACACTATGTGTCACTGATTTGACTTATGTGATTTGCACTGATGAAAATTCTAGCCCTTCTACTTCGATGATCATCATGTCCCTTCATCTACCGATGGGAATACTAAGGGTCATGTGACCATTCATCTTCTTCTCGCCACCACCATCACTAGAGGGAGTTCCAAATTCTAGCTAGCCACATATAATTACAAGACTCCAACCTCCATTGGGGGGTATCTCTTCTCCAATCGTCGGGCTACCAAAAATCCACCCTCCACTCTAAGAAAGAAGTCTCAATCAGTGGTTTCCATTGGTTGACACCCGTATCAACTAACAATCACCGCCTCATTTAGGCTCGGCCACCTTACCTTAAAAGAGGGAGATTGGTGATGCCTCCACCACCATCCTTCCATATATTGGTTCCCCATATGTGGACTAGATGTAATCAAGAAGGACGATGAAGAAGAAGGGTCACCCAACGAGAGTCATGGGTGTATCCTACTACTGCATTGGATTAGCCCCATCTCTAGGCATTAAGTTTGTTGTCATAGACACCAAGGTTGAATCTCTAACCTACTAAGACAATGGTTGTCACTTTCCTTTCCTTTGTTTATTTTGATCTCCCTATGAGGAGTGAGTAGTTTCTTATGCTAGGGTGTCAGGAGTAGATTACTACATGCTTATATTTTTTTACTTCATCTAAAAATCTATGAACTTTGTTGCATTTTGAATCGACCATTTTATACTTATTAATGTGTCTGATTAACATATTTACATATTATCATAATCTTGGTTGTAGATGACTTTAAACCAAGGATCTAGGATGTCAATTGGCTCTTGTTAAACACTCAATGAAAAATTTAGATAATTTTTTTCTAAGGTGATGGGTATATGATCTCTAGGTAACGTGACGATGAGCCTGGAGTGATATATATATATATATATATATATATATATATATATATATATATATATATATATATGTTTAATTCTAATACTGAAAGGAGGATTAGCCTAGCCTTAATGTTAGTTGTTCATGTCTGTTTGTGGTGTAGTGATAGAGATAATGTAGGAAGTGGTGGTGAAACCCATTCACCGTGGTATTTTCATCCATTAATACTCTTAAATTTTAACTCAACCTTTTATTCTTGTGCATTAGTTTTAATCAACAACCAACCATCTTTTGTGATTAAATACTCTTTCTAGTTTGATTAAATCAATCAATTAATTCTTAAAAATAATATCTTTGGGATTTGATCCTTAACTATATTATGGTGAGATCCATCCACTTGTGGGTGGTGATTATTGCATGTTAGTTTAGGTAAAAATGTAGGGGCCTTTACATATGTGAATTTTCTAGTGCATGTAAACAACACATTACAACCCTATGGTGGACTAGGTTCTATTTTATCTATCTTAGGGTGGTTGTCCAAATCCTAAGATAACGAAGGTGATTCATTGGTATGAGAATCAGGTGTGGTGACTTATAATTCATGAGATATGACCCAAGTTGTTTGAAGTAAAATAAATAAAAGATGATCAGCTATGCATAAATGATATGATTTTTTGTTATATTCCTTCTACTACTATATGATATATTTGTTATAATAAAATATGTTTTATATTGTGAAGATAAGTTATTATTTCATTACAACATAAATTGTTATATTATTTTTATATGCCTAGTATGAAATTATATTATAAATTTTTGAATTACAATTATACAATGATGTCTAGTCGATGATAGATTTAATATCTACTCTTATTTGTTATGGGACTTTATTCGTTATTTAGATAAGTTTAGTTTGGTAGACATGATTTTATGGACTTCAATGGTAGGACTATAAGATATTTTCCAGGTCAGTCTAGTGAGGTATCACAAAGATAGTTAAGAACTTTGAAATATTCCAACAATTCATCATTCCATGTAATGGATACTTCACCACATGTGATCAGCTTCATCATATAGGTTATAATATTTGTAGGTAGATTGATTTTCTTCATAGTATCACATTTGAATGCCCATCGTTCTATCGTATGACTTGTAGAGATCAATCTAGATTACCATTGTTTGGTATCCTTCCTTGTAACTCATATTGGCAACATCTCTTAGACATGGTAATAATATTAGTTCTCTTTCTTGCTAGAAAAAGCTTGTTCGGAAAGGAGAGATCCAGTTAGGCATATGTATTTCAATCGCTCCATTATTACTTCAATATTAATTTTAGAATGAAGTTATTCAAAGATGTTTGGCTCAATTGGTGACAAAGTGGGGCTTCAGATCTTTTATAATAGGAACCATAATAGAGTTTCCATAATTGAACCTAAAATAAGTGGTACACGTGATGGAAAAGTAATTAAAACCCTAGGTTTTGATTGTACAACAAAGAAAACTAAAAAGTATATGGCAACTTTCTTGTCATATATTTCATTGTTCCATTACTAAGCTACCCCAAAGTTCCCAAAAAATATAAGAAAGGAGAAGATTATAACCAAACAAGTTAATTGTTGAAAAGAACACATTCTACAAGTGATGAGTCATTACACACATGACATGCACATGAAAATTAAGTTTGAGATTTTTCTTTAATAATTTTGTTTCTACTTACTATATATATATGTACACACACACAAATATATATATAGATCAAAAAATAAAATTAGATTAATCTAAATAAATGTCTTCGTAGAGGCTTGAGCTATAAATTGGGTTTGAATCCTTTTTGTATGGCAAAGTATGATGATCTAAAGATATCTAAAGAAGTAGATGATATCGTCATCACATTCTTATTTATGATATGTTGTATGCTTCATAAGAGGAAAATCGAGTCATCTGTAATCACACCAAAGATATCAAAGGCAAATGAAAATAAATGATAATGGTTTGCTTCACATGCAGTTCCATACTTTTGAACTTTATGTGTGGCCGCATCATAAGCTACTTGGCCTATCTTGACGTTACTTTATGTAGAGTTTTGTCTATATATTTATTTAATTAAATGTTTTTATTTTTTAAAATTTAGTTTTGTAAGTATGTGACACTAGAATATGCATGAAATATATGAAAAATCCAATAAGAATCTTCTAACATACAACTTACATTGAGTTAATATGAGTTTATGAAATTTTCTAAGGAGCATATGAAAAAATAACTTGAAGATTTCTATCCACGTGAACAACAATTTGTGACTTTAGTTGTGAGGAGGATAGTGATTCTTTTTACAAGAACCCTTACCATTTATTCAAACATAAATGAAGTTACAATAGATAAAACTACAACAACGATAACTAAACATGGTATTATAAATACCATTACAAGCGATATCTCCTAAACTAATGATGGAATCTGGGTTCATCTTCCTCTCACGAAGATAAGAGATAAGTGGGGTTTTAGGGTGAAAGTTAATCAATGTCTTAGTAACCTGGTTGTCATCACATACTAGATAAGACATCTCACAATTTGACCTTAGCATAGAAGAGTTCTTCAATTGCTTAATAGAACAACAATCAATAGATTTATCTGGACTGACCTTCATGATCATTTGGCAAAAGCTTATAAATATTCTTCTTTGTTCACTTACGTTCCCTCAACCCTCTTGCTCCTTCTGACCTTCTATCATCTTGAATGAAATTTCTATCCCAACGGCCACTTTGGATACAGATTCCTTGACATGACACCTAATGCTTCTTCTTCTTTGTTCTGGAGGTGAGGTAGCCTTGATTTTTTTCCTTCCTTTTCATCTTGGTGGCACTGCCTTTGATCATCCTCCCATGTGATGTTGTTGCAAGAACTAACTTTAGTTGCGAGGAGGATAGCTATTTTAATAGAAAGAACTCATGAGAGGGGAATACGTATTTTAGGAAATTTTAACTTTACGATGTTGTCATTTAAATCTAATAATCTTGTATTTAAATGTGTATAAACTGCCATCTAAAAAGATTGAGAATCCAATGTGTTAATATATTTGTAGTTTTGTTGTGCAATTGTTTTGGCTTGATATTTCTAAGAAAAGAGAGTGAGAGGGATAGAAAAACAATTATTGGGATGTGGTTTCAAAATGAGATAGTTGATGATTTTTTATTTTTTTATACGTGGGAACCACGTCCGATGAGGAGCCACATCGGTGGCTCACTTTGGAAATGTAAATTCGTGCCCCCCAACTATCTACACATTGTGGGAGTGTTTAAACTCACATAGAGGCACCATACATGATTGGACCAAGGATTGCTCAAGATGCACAATCGGGGATTCGAACCCGAGTCTCTACTCTGAAGAGCCCGACCCTTATCCACCGAGCTACCATTTGGGTGGCTAATGGTATCTTACATTCAATTATTCAATGTTTGGCATGTGGCGAATGAAGGGGAGGGAAGAGGACACTTATGTTAGTCTATTTGGTTAGCATGGGGAGGGGATTGGAAGGATAATATGAACAATAATGTAAATATAAGAAATTGTCTAGTGATATGGAACGTTGTTGATATACAAATGGGACTACCATTTTTTTTTAATTCATTGTGTTTATATAAGTAGTTCCCTTCATATTTTTAGATATGTAAAAAAAATCTATCAATGTACTTCCCTCCATAGTCCACCACATATCTTCAAATCGTCAATCTTTGTTTTATTTTTTATATTTGTGTAGTAATATCAAACTCTTTAAATTTACTAATAAAAAATAAAAAAAATAAGTTTCCTTATGTACACAAGTTTATTTTAGTTACTTTTTGTTTTATATTTTATTTCTCACTAAAATTTTCCTTTAAATTATTTCAAATAATTCTTTAACACTTTATAAGTTCATCTAAGTGACGAAGAATATACGTGACATAATTTATTTGTTATATTCCCATTAGTTGTAGGCTATCCTGGTTTTTCTCATTGTATTATTTATATTTTTCATACCATATTTTATATTTTCCTACAAAATTTTATAATATAATTACATCAAGTATTTCCCCTTCTCCTTGTCTCCACTCTAATTAGTTGAGAAGAGAATGGTGATAAATAGCTAAGAATACATTTGTTTGTTTCCCCTTTGTACCCCTCCCTTCCCCGTCACTTTGACCAACCAAACATCCCAAGCCTTATCTCCTCCCTTCTCCTTCCCTTCATTCACTATGTATCAAACATGTCCTTGGAGTATTTTTCAAAAGGGAGGCCAATTGGGATAGTTTATTCTATTTACATTGCTTATAGAAAGAGAGAGAATAAGATTTAACGTAATTATGAAGTGCACTTGTGAAGTAGTTACTTACAAGGATATAATTTACAACTAGTGAACATATGACATGAGCAACATAAATGATTTAATTTTATCAGATCTTAAACCATTGAAGAAATACTGAAGTTGAGAATATACCATTTTAATTTTGAAGTAGTTGGAATGGGAACTGAAAGATGGATAGAATGAGGAAAACAATTGTTGAGTGTATGATATTCCAAAAGAAATAGGTAGTAGAGATACATAGTATTGGACTAATGGTTTTTTAACACAACATGTGTCAGTGACAGATAAAAATGGGTTGTGGAGTTTTCACTTTCATTGAGTGATGTTTCTCCTCCAAGAAGATGTCTGTTTGGTTTGTTAGAAAAGATTTGCATGGGATGTGAAAAAGAGAAAGGATGGGAAGGTACATGATTAGGATGTAATATTTATTTTCCTATCCTATATTTGGATGCAGCTAAAGAAAGGATTAGTAATAATGTCTAATTTAGCATGCATATTTATTAATAGTATATTATCATGGTCATTTATAAAGTAGATGCTATAAGGATTATTAATTTGTATAAATCCAATTAAATAAAAAAATTAGGTAAATTAATTTTTTACCCTTTATAACTCTAAATTATGCCCATAACAAACATGAAACATTGTATGTTCAACATAATAATAATGTTCTCTGTGTTCTATATTTAAATTTTAACAAATAAACATGTAAATCATGCACACAAGGAGTAATAAAAGAAAACTATTTATCTAAATAATTTTCCTAAAACCTTACAATTTGTACAAATAATTGTGTTGTTATAGGGTGATACGAGACATATGTAAGGAAATTAAACATTACCACATAGTAAGAAAATTCTCAACCATCATGGCAGGAAGAAGTTGTCGTTGTGATTGATGAGAAAAGCTTGGAATAATAAACATAGGGAATGACGGCTTCAGACAAATATTGACATGTCGAGGAGTGAAGGGCCTTTATTTTGTATGAAATAGCAACTACAAACGCAGATCAATGTGCATGAAAAAGAAATTGAAGACAAAATAAAATATGACAACGGAGAAAATTTTGATGAGGGAAGAACAACAGACAATACGGGATGCCTTCTCTTTGGTTATAAATAATACCATATGGAAAGTACAAGAGGAATATTTGCCTTTTTGGACAACATGGTGGGCATGTAGTCTGGAGGAAAGAATATGTAATGGTTGACCCAATGCTCAGAACTAGTAACCTCAAAAATTGAAATGGCATATGGAACATCAACTCTCTGGCTAATTTGGTAGAAGCATAAGGTATAAAAACTATATAGAAATACAAAACTAGAGATACCACGGGGCGGGATACACCCATATGGTGCCTCGTGTCAGATGGTACATTCATCATCAAATCAGCTACCAAAGTCCCCAGAGTAGACGTGCACCCCTTACCGATGCAATTAGTCCAAGAAAGATGGACATGGCATAGTGCCCTACCTTTTAAGATCTCCACCTTTGCTTGAAAACTTCTTAGAGGAGTGATCCCCATAGACTATAGGGTTAGATCATGCAGATTCATATAGTCTCTCAATGTGGATGATGTGTAGATGAAGAAGTAGAATAGAAAAAACATGTCTTTCTAGGAGGAAACACAATGATTCTAGTTTAAGATAAATCTCAGGATTATCTTGAACTTGATAGTCTTGAAACACATTGATCAATAGGTTCGGCTCTTAGATACACTTGGTCTAGAGCTAAGATGCAAAGCTGGCTAGGAGTAGCTAGAGGTATTCGTTGACTTAAGGGCTAAATTGACAAAACCCTTATTTTGATGATGATTAACCCATTTCACTTATTTGTATCTAATGATTCTACTTGAGTGATTTTGGATTGGGTATGGGCACACTCCAAATGCCTTAACTTGCGCATCTTAACTTGGAGAAAAAATAAGTTAAAATCAATGCAAGTGTACTTTTGTAGAATATGATGTATCTCTATTAGAATCATGTTGTAAATCCCTTGTAATGATTGTATGACTTGTAATTAAGCTTAAGAAAATCATGAGCACTTAAAATGAATATTTAAGCACTCTAATGATAATTTCTAAAACGGTGGCTTCAAAAAAAATGATTTCTAAAATTCATCACAGAGAGTCTTGTCGATTGAGTTTTATCTTTGATAAACTCGACCAACACCCTTGATGGATTTTGGGAATTTGTAATGTTCGACTGAGTTTGTCCTAGACCAAATTTGACTGACATCCTACACAACCAAAATAAATTTAAGTCATCTGCCAAGCTTCATCCATGATAAACTCGACTAATGCTTCAACTTTCTTTGTTGCATAGTGCAATCGGATGAGTTACCTTTATTAAAACATGACCGGCTACAATTTATGGAGTGTGCAAAAAAAGTGTCTCTAGCCATTGAAGTGTTGCAAAAATCGAAAAAATATCCATTGAAACATCCCCAAATGACTAGAATTTATCCATAAGTGTTTCTACTATCTAGTGGGCATCCCCAACTATAAATAGGACCCCTTTCTTCATCCCATAGTTAGCCAAGAACTATGAAGGTCCATATATTATATTTGAGTGCCTCCAGAGCCTCCTTCCACTCTCTAAGTTTAATCACTTGCTACATCCATTAGAGTGAGTAGAAGATTTGTATAAGAGCTAGTCTTACATGTATATCTTGTGAGGCTCTCACTTCCTCCACCTCCCAATCTCTCTTTCTACCGTGAACATGAAGATTCCCTCTCTTGGCTAAGTGAGGTAAATAAGAAGAAGGGAAGGAGTCCCTTGATGAAAGCTTTTCCTTGGCAAATGTGAAGTAAATGCGGAAGATCCAAGAAGAGTGGGCAATTCCTTCAAGGCGGAAGATTTGTTGCAAGAGTGGGTAAGTCCTTGGTGAAGGAAGAAGACTCGGTGCAAAAGTGAGTAAGTCCTTGGTGAGGTTGAAGACTCTTGGTCTTGGATAGGTAAGTAATTTGGTAGGTTGTTGGCTACCTTCTCCTTAAAAGAAAGGTTGGGCATCCTTGTCTCCAAAAATGAAGGTCACATGTTGTAACTCTTGTAATGGAATATAAGGAGTGAGACATGGTTAAAAAAGCCTAGAGGTCGGCCTTTCTAGGTAGTGGATGTACACTCTCCTAGTTTGGAGTTTGGAACCACTATACATAGCTTGTTCTTGATCTTATTCAAACTCTCTCATCCTTGATAAGCATGTTTATTTGCATTCAAAGTTCATAATTGCCATATTAACTTAGAAATATCTTGAAGGTCTAATGAATTTCATTTAAGTGTTTTTAGCTCTATTCACCCCCCTCTAAAGCCCATCATTGTAGATCCAACAAGTGTTATCAGAGTGCATCTTATCCAAGCAATAATTCCACAAGTAGGAGAAGATGGGCAACTATCAAGAGAGAAGATACTCCTTCAAAGAAGATGAAGAAGAATGATAATAGAGAGAAAGATCATAAAGGCTCCATCAACTCAAATGAAAGCAATAGTGGAAGATCTAGTACATGTGAAGATGGAAGATTCCATTGTGACCTCATGACTAGTTCAATTGAAGAATTAAATGAGGTAGATTTAATCTCTTTTATGACTAAAGCTTTTTTCTTAGAGGATAATGTTATGAATTCTAGAGATGATATCAATCAATTGTCTTCTTCTATTACTTCTCTTAGGCATGACAGTCATAGTTTGAGATCTATGTAAAGATTCTTAGATGATAAGAATAATCTTAATCAAATCCTAGACCATACTACCGAACAAATGGGTAGAGATGGTATTGGACTTGATAGTAACCAAAGGAACAACAAATCCAAAGGACCTTCAATTTTCAATGAAGAATCCTCTAGTTACAAGGCTATAGGAACTTGCAACCATTGTAATGAAATTGGTCAAATTATACATATAGTCCTTTTAGGAAAGAACCAAAGAGAAATAGGACTTGGGTTGCTAAGGTAACTCCTTCAGACCCAAAAATATGATTGGGGACCATTTCATCTTTCTTCTTATTGGTTACTTACTAATGGATTGACTTTAGATACTAATTTGCAAATTGGTTTCTCAATCCACATAAAAGAAGAAAGGTGAGATGAGAATGGGGTGACAACAAGTGGAAAAGAAATGGTAAGAATAAGAGGTAATGGTGCTCTAGGTCATATCCAATTTTAGCTTGTTTATGTCAAGTTAGGATGCACTATGCATGTGGTTTTTGAGTCATATTTGGTATATTATGATTATTATCACTTCCTTGCTCAAAAATTGTCCCCAATGCCTTATTAGTACATTACTAACTTGCTTACACATGTTTGGATATGGTATATACAATTATCACACCTCTAGATATGTTTTTCTGAAATATATGTGCTTTTTGAAAACAGTTGTTGTCGACTGAGTTCGTCCTAAAAGAAACTCGATCGACAAACATCAATGTGTGTTACCAACAACTATTTTCAGTCGAGAAGTTCAACCCAAAAATTTGACTGACAACACTGTGCACAAAATATACAAATGGATTTTTGGATGAGATTTTCCCTCTCAACTAGACTTTCTCAACCAATGGCCTTATTCTATTGGCACTTCAATGAGATTTTCCCTCTCAACTAAACTTTCTCAACCAATGGCCTTATTCTATTGGCACTCCTCTGGGTATATTTATAATATGTATATTTCCATCATTTAGGATTTAGAATTGCCTATCTTTCTTACAACTCTATCTTTCTAATTGCTCTTTGTTGGTATCTTTATAACTTGCATTTACTTATCTTGAGTTTTTATGCTTATTTTGATGATGATCTCTTTCAATCTCTTGGTTGTGATATAAATTACTTATGTTGTGCTCTAACTTGCTACATCTATCTAGTAGTATACCTTGTGATGCAACCTGAGGTTCTTAGTGGTAATCATCTTTTGGTAATGATGCATATTTGCTAGTAAGTTATATCCTTTCATGCTTTCTGAATTGCATATCTCTTTGCTTGGATATTTCTCTACATCTACTCATAGTTATGCTTGTATCTTGTTTAATACATACTCAAGCTTGTTCCTTGATTTACATATCTACTATCTTAAGTTTCTTGCTTGCATAGAATTTTCTTGATATATGCTAGAATTGCATCTAGTGTTGTTCTAATGTATGTCTTAATTTGCATTATGTACGTTTCTTGGACAAGTCCTTAGTTTTTACTCTTCTACTCTACTTTCTAACGTTAGGTATCTTGTTTTACTAGTATGTTTTACTTTATCTCTCCAAACCCCTAAATTTTGAAATGACAAAGGGGGAGAAGGTATGTCTTACGTAAAGAGGAGAACACATATATGTAGAACATATATGAGTAGAAGACATAATTTCTATAAAATGTATGAAAGCTAACCATGCAGGATAAATAGCATCAATTGAGGGGAAGAATGAGAACTCCATTAGCATCAATTGAGGGGGGATCATATGAACTCAGTTATATTGAAAACCCTAGGTTTATCTAATGGTATGATTTTACCTAAATGGTTTTAATACATTTATGGAATGGTTTGTCATCTTCAAAATGGGGGAGAATGTTGATTCAAGGTCTATATTGACATAACCCTTATTTTAATGATGACTAGACCTTTCCATTTATTTGTGTCTAATGCTTGTAGTTGAGTGATTTTGATATTAGGTATAGACACACTCCAAATTTCTTAACTTGCACATCCTAACTTGGAGAAAAGACAAATCAAAATCAACATAAGTGTACTTTTATGGAATATGATGTGTCTCTATTAGAATGATGTTGTAAATCACACATAATGATTGTATTTCTTATAATTAAGCTTAGAAAATGAGGAGCACTTAAAATAAAAATTTAAGCACTCTAATGACGATTTCTAAAATTCATCATAGAGAGACTTTTCGATCAAGTTTCATCTTTGATAAAATCGACTGACACCCTTGATGGATATTGGGAATTGTCAGGTTCAATCAAGTTTGTCCCAGAGCAAACTCGGTCGACACCCTACATAGCCAAAAAAAATTTAAGCCATCAGTGAAGTTTCATCCAGGATAAACTCGACAGATGCTTCAAATTTGCTTTATCGCATAGTACAATCGGTCGAGTTACCTTTATTGAAACTCGACTGACTGTAATGTATGGAGTGTGTATAAAAAGTGTTTCTATCTGTTGGATTATTGCAAAACTTGAAAAAATATCAGTTACAACACCCCAAATGACTAGAATTTATCGTTTAGTGTTTCTACTGGCTAGTAGGCATCCCCAATTACAAATAGGACCCCTTGTGCTTCATCCCATGATTAGACAAGTAATATGAAGGTCCATATATTATAGTTGAGTGCCTCCAAGAGACTCCTTCCACTCTTTAAGCTTAATCACTTGATACATCCATTAGAGTGAGTAGGATATTTGTAACAGAGATAGTCCTACATGTATATCTTGTGAGACTCTCACTTCCTCCACCTCCCAATCTCTCTTTTTTGACCATGAAGATGAAGATTTTCTCTCTTGGATAAGAGAGGCGAAGAAGAATAAGAAGGGAAGGAGTTCATTGATGAAAGATTATCCTTGGTGAAGGTGAAGTCAAAGGTATAAGACCCAAGAAGAGTGGGTAATTTCTTCAAGGCGGAAGACTTATTGCAAGAGTGGATAAGTCTTTGGTGAAGGCAGAAGACTTAGTGCAAAAAGTGGGTAAGTCCTTGGTGAGGTTGAAGACTCTTGGTCTTGGATAGGTAAGTCATTTGGTAGGTTGTTGGCTCCCTTATCCTAAAAGGGAAGGTTGGGTATCCTTGTCCTAGAAAAGGAAGGTCATATGTTGTAACTCTTGTAATGGAATATAAGGAGTGAGGCATGGTTGAAAAAGCCTAGAGGTTGACCTTTCTAGGTTGTGGATGTACACTCTCTTAGTTTGGAGTTCGGAACCACTATACATAGCTTGTTCTTGATCTTATTCAATCTCTCTCATCCTTTCTATGTATGTTTAGATGCACTCAAACTTCATATTTTCCATATTAACTTAGAAATATCTCGAAGGTCTAATGAATTTTGTTTAAGTGTTTTTAGCTCCATTCACCCCCTCTCTAGAGCCCATCATCCAAGATCCAATAATATTTCCCCCTAATCATCCTATGAATCATCTGGATAGAACGATGTGCGAGTAAGTTTTATGATAAATAAATGGATCATGTAAGGGTTTGAAAGATGGACTCCCATATTTTTTAGAGCACAATTCAAAACAAAACCCTTAACAACTTCAAATATACCACTAATCTAGAGGACATATGGAAAATTTAGAGGTTTATGAGAGGTACTGGGGTGGATAGGTAGAGTTATATGGAGGCAAGATGAGAGAGAACTCTACATGGATGGATCAAACTAAATATAGATATTACTAGTTGGAGATTCTGCGAGTTGGGAATTCATTGGTATATCTCTAGGTGGTATTCTTTAGGTTCATGATGACCTCATTTTGGGAGGGGTCATTGGACCATGTAATTCAGGCTACTTAGAGCGTATGATAGATGTGATTGATATTGGGTTGGAGGTTGTTAGAGCTTAGGTCATGGGCTTGTATGTGTCAATGGAGATATATGGTCATAGAACTTTAGGATCCTAGATGATCGACACCCACTCTTTGGGAATATAAAAGGTACTCCATGATTATCTACCCTTTTTTGTAGGAATATGGTGGTAATTATAGATATATGTACATGGAGGCTAACATGTCCTATAGAGTGGAAGAATATGGTGTGGGCCTTACTGAACAATATCGCTTCAACTGGCTTGCATAAATGTCGCCATATGTCAGAGGTATATATAGTCTACAGAGATATTGAGCTAGGGCTTGGCCTATTTGAGAAGAACTAAGCTTATCAGTGATCTAAGACTTATTGAGTGGACCAATAGACATATAGATACATCCATTTTTTGGATTATAAATGGGTTATGTGTGTTCAATTTTGTAGAGTTGGGAACCCTTAACATTTAGGTGGGAGGTTTGTTGTGGTTCTCTATTTTGCCGAGAATAGACCCAACAATAGTGTATTTCATCCTTTCCTTCATATACTGTGGAATGGGATTAATAGAAATACCCCATGTTTCTAAAAACACCTAGAAGTGATTTTGTGAGTCGTCACACATGTTACCTAATCATGTAGAATACCAAGTAGAACATGATTAGTCAAGAAAAGGAAAGATGAAGAAAAGGGAAGATAGGGGAATAACATGAGGGGTCAGAGAATCAACAATTAACCTCTTGGAGAAACAAGAATGTGGAGATGGAAATGGAAAGTATGAGGATAGGAAGGAGGATAGAGGGGATGAATATATTATCGACAAACAACTTGGTGTTGTAGAGGTGACCTGCAACTAGGACTCAAGATTCGGGAAGAGTAGAGTTTTGTACCACACAAATACATGGGGTTATCCTAAAACTAAAAGTCCTAGTGAGTTGGGTTTCTGTTACCTTTATGATGCAGTCCTTATCTACTTTTTAACAAACAAATATGAAATTTTTGTTACCAACAAGATTAGAGTCCCATACTACTACTGACACCACAAATCAAACAAGGCATAAGAGTATATAAGTAAATAGTACTGAGAGAAAATAAGTAAAAAGAAGCAAGAAAGAGTGGTGGGAGGTTAATTGTTGGACCCATTAAATATATATTTATTCTTATAGGAAGAAAAGAGCATGAAGTGAGAAAAATACAATATTAATTATTGTAGAAAGTTAACAATGTGGTAAGAGAGAGTCAATGGAACGTCATTGTTTTAAAATGCTACAATATCAAATCATACACCATCTGAAAAGGACATACAAAACAACTTGTTGCCTATCTACCTTCTATCCATATGTAATATATATTTGTAATTATAATTGATGATATAAAAAGACATGTAATCGTTGTACTATTAAAAGAAAAAGAATGCTACAATATGATTGGTTGAATTTTTTTGAAACCTCTCGTATGACATAATTGTAATAGATAAAGTTAATGTAATTTCTTTAAGATAGAGAGTTATATCATGACAATTTCTAAAGAATATGATTGGATGAAGATGAATGTTGTATAATGTTATTACAAAGAGAGAGGGGCTATCTTTATGCTTTGTTTGTCAAAGCAGTAGAATTCTTCGACAACAATTAAATATTGTCAGACAGGGATAGTCACTTTGTAGCCACATTTACCAAATACCAGGTCGGCCGCCGATGGCTGTTTGTACTGTTTTTGCATTTAATGCAGTGATGGTCATCGTTTGCGAATGTCAGTTTTTCACCCGAGAAAAAACACACGATGATCCATCTCACCGCACCAAAGCGGTGCTGACGAAACATTTTTCTAAATGTTGTATTAATGAGATGTGAATTGGTAGGATAAAGAGAGAGAACAAGAGTTAATTGGGTTGTAATATAAAAGGATAAATGTTGCAATGTTGGGTATTAACAAAGAGAAAAGGCTGATTTTGAGTTTGTCAAAAATAATTACAAAAAATCTGGAACAAATTTGAAAAGAGAAAAGAAGAAGGTAATAATTCTGATTTTTTAATGCTATTGGCACAAGCTTTCAAAAAATGACTCATTTAATTCTACGCACAAAGTCATTTCCAATATTGGTATATATATGAGTAGATAATATAAGAAGTGATGGACAAACTTGAAAAGAATGTTATTAATGGGTGTGATTCTAAAGGAAAAAGGTAATCATATTCCATTTGTAACTAGAAAAATCATTAGAGAAAAGGTCAATCTTTGTAGTTTTATTAGATTTTAATATGTCAGAAACTAATAGAAAAAGAGAATTAATTGGATTGCAAGTTTGGAAAAGAATAAGATACACATGAAGAGAGATAGTGAGAGGATATAATAGAAGTGTATGTGATGTAAAGGATAGGGAGGAAGCTAAAAAAGTGGCAATAGGGTGAGGTAAGAAAATGAAAACATCTTTAAAATGCTTTGTTAAATAGGAGAACGAAATAATGTGTTATTCAGCTAATGGGGTATGGATTTAAATGGAGTGAGTTAATATGATTTTCATTTACAAGGATATGATAAATTGGATCTAGAGTTTAGTCATGACTATGACACCCTTATCCATACAAAAGCCAGATTACTCAAAACCAAATGTGAAACTAGTACTAATCAACAAGGTTACCAAAAAACACAGGAAATCAAAATCAATTTCACATAATCATAAAAGTCAAAACTTGTTACATATGAGTCCACACAGAGCCACTTGTATTACATGTCTCATTCCAAAAGATATACACATGTCATTATTCATTGGCTAACTTGCGACAACTAGTCACAGGAGGTAACATATATATATATATATATATATTTATATATATATATATATATATATATATATATAATGTATGTATGTATATGTATATATATGTATATATGGGATAAAGAGAGGCATTCTCTCCCCCTCTCCCATGCCCGTGACGGAGGACGAACGTCCGGGAGGGTGGTAAACCAAGGCGGCAACTGGGATTCGAACCCGGGTCCCTTCGTGAGGGGACACCGTGCTTGACCACTTGAGTCACTCCTTGTCGGCATATATATGTATATATATGTATGTATGTATATGTATATGTATATATATACATATATATATGTATATATATATATATATATATATATATAGAGAGAGAGAGAGAGAGAGAGAGTCAGGCTAGAATATACTCGAGTGTATAGATCACGCCGTACACCCCAATGGTGTTTGCCTATATAGACCATGTTTATCCAAAATCTAATCCATTGATCTTCATGGTTACAATAATAATAAGCCACATACAAAATTTGAACTCATTTTTTTAGAGCAAATTTGAACTCATTTGGATGAGTGTAAGTCACTCATCTAAGGGAAACAAAATTGACGCATAAAACTAATTTGAAATGCCTGATTTTTGTCTCCTTTAGATGCATGACCTATAAGTGTCCAAATGAGCTAAAATTTATTATACTAGTGAACGCACACGTGCACATGCACGTGACATATAAAATTTGTTGGAAATGTGCAGGGAGAGGACTCGTCCATGAAAGAGTTCCTACGTTAAAAGATATTTGTGTTAGTTGTTTGAAAGGAGAGAATCAAGGAACTGTTTCTGTTGGATGGAGAGAAAAATACAGAATTAAAGATAATAAAAGTTAATAGGAGAGTGAGAATAAATATTTGTAGGAACAAAATTCCTTGAAAAAATGAGAGCAGAGAGTGAATCAAGGAGAGCGCAACATCAAACTCGCTCTTTTTATAGTAGTATAGATAGTATGCTCTTATGATAATTAAGAAGATCAACGGTTTAGATTTTTCAAAAATTTACTGCAGCTTCAAAAATGACTAAGGTGTACGGTGCCTCCGGTACACTCGAGTGTACACTAACCTGACTATATATATATATATATATATATATATATATATATATATATATATATATATATATATATATATATATATATACCAGTACACTCGAGTGTACACTAACCTGACTATATATATATATATATATATATATATATATATATATATGGCTCATATTTAATACCCGCGTGGGTAGCTACCCGCACACCCTTCCTGTCACTTAAAAAAATCACAATTGTAGAGGAGCATTTTATCTAGCTCCCCACCAAAAAAATTCATCCAAAAATAATATCATTTGCCCCACCAAAATAAAAAAATACGTCCATATATCAACTGAATACTGAATGTATATTTTCTGCGCAGTTACTTTTTTAGTCATATAGTTACTCTTTTATCAATATAGTTACTCTTTTGATCTTAGAATTACTTTTGTGTACCATATAGTTACACTTTTGTATGTGCGGGTAGCGAAAAATTAGGCTACCCGTGGGGGTATTGTATGAATGCCCATATATATATATATATATATATATATATATATATATATATAAGACCATGTTTGTACAACCATACCATGTTGTCAAAACTCGTATTGATTTACATAACAACAAAACCTCCCCCAAGGACCTGAGTGTATAGGGGCGACATATAAGACTCTACCACAAAACACTAACAGTGTGTCCAACCTTTAACTACTATGCTCTTCTTGCCGCTCAATCCCAACAACACGATCTCTACCACATTGTGTACGACCACCTAAAAGATGTGGAAACCCACGAGATGAGACCAAACATCCCAGCAAGAGATATAACTCTCCACAAACAACTATTATAAGCACATATAATTCAAAGTAACAAGATAAGATTATTATCAGGTTGATCAGATTCAACTAAATGATATGAATAAAGTAACTACCATTGTCTAAGCAATTCATGCATCTACAACTGAGCAATTTAGCATCTTATATTTTAAGAAGGAATATGAAGAACATGTATAATAATTGATTTCTCTTGTTGCATTATAATTTATCAATAGGTCATCCAATGTGAGTTGTGTTTAACCCTAAGAAAATATACAACACGGCTGTATTACATCTTTTATTTGTCCTAAGAATTTGAGTTGTACCACCTCAAATCCAACTGATCACTATAGAGTCAAAATCAGTGCCATACACGATCAATGGAAGTGTTAGAATCCATGATATCACTATACAACTCCCGGTTAGTACAAGAGACAACACAGAGACATAATAATCAACCGCCCACAAGGACATATAGTCAACCTAAAAAGAAACAACTAATATGACCTTAGTACATGTTACGACACTAGAGAACATGCTCATGCATGGCTGTTCAAAAAGAGGCAATCACACAGTTACACCATTGCCTTTCACAAATCACATTACCACGAGGCATGACCGCAGTCATCCTCCAAACTTGTAATTGTGGATGCAAGGATATATCATCGACTTGCACCCTACATATTCAAAAATACGCACTCTGAGTTTCTCATAGGAATGACTTGTTTCACCATCCAATAAGTTCTGACAATGGAATGGATCTATGGCACATGGCATCTATACGATTAGGGTTTCACTTGATTAGTTATGCCAATTAAGAATCTTAGTACATCAATCAAGTTGCAACGTACAAATCCTAAACAAGGTATATAAAAACAAGTTGTAAAGGTACAACTCCAGAAGATATAAAAAGTATGAAATGAAACTTGTCACTTCATCACATGATACTTGTCTCACTACCATTCACAAGGCCATCACCATCATTACATGTTACAACTGCCATACAAGGTTGACATCAACATCACATCACTGTGGGATATTAATCCCTCAATCACATCTCTATAGGATTTATCCTCAAACTAGGCACAAGGCACTTGTCAGGTCATTAGACCCAATCACATGATTCTTGCACATTCAATATCACAGTGTGCCTCAACAATGCTTATAATCACCACCCTATATTATACAAGGATCACCATGGCATTCACATAGCTATGACATTCATTTCACCTACAAGGTTATGGTTATACAAGTAGGAGAGAGAAAATACCACAATCATGCTAACCACTTTAAGCAATATACACAAATACAACATATATTCCACAATTAGGGTTAGGGTTTCATGTAAATCCGATTAGGGTTTCCATAGTATCACCCCATCACCAAACCCTAGTTCCATCACCTCCCACATTTTTGAAGTGTATTAGGGTTAAGCACTATTGATTATAATTAAGCATTCATATTCACATCAGCAAGTAGTGTCCATACATGTAGTGTCGTGACTGATAGGGGTAGATGTAGTGGCCTACATGAGTGTGTGTATATGTAGAGACCATAGGAGTAGAGATCATAGGTGTAGCGACCATAGGTGTAGAGACCCATATATGTTGAGTGTAGAGACAAGCATCCAAGGGTGTGTGTATGTGTCGACCATCACCAACTAGAGTTAAGTGTAGCGGCCTGTGTGCTTGTCACACCATGTAGCAACCACTAGGGGGCTGGGTAGTGACCACCCCTAGGGTTAAGGTTGTTGTGGTCGCAACAACCATCCACTAGTGTAGCGACCATAGAGGAATATCAAGAGGTGTAGCAAACTCAAGTCATCCACACAACCAACTTCAAAATAGAACCAAACCATGGTAAAAACATAAGATCAACCTCAAGAAACCAAGCATCATCTAAGTGGAAAACTCCACACAAAGATGTCCATCTAAACCCTAGAACATATGTCAAGGAAAGACACCATAAATACCATGATTAAAGAGATTAAAACTAATTTTTTCATGCATGTACATAGAACCAACACCTCCTCTTATCCAAGGTAGACGAACCATAAACAAAGTGATATAGTTCCATAATCAAAAGTAAGTGAAAATCATCAATCTTATGATCACCATAAAGTGGGTACAAAGATTAGGGTTTAGGAGTATAAGAAAAACACATGTGATTATCACTAAGAATTTAGTTCTACATTATGGTAACACCATCTACCATATTAGGATCACATTTTAGAGATGTAAACAACAACATGCATTCAAGATAAATGGTGCAATAATAGTTGAAGGAAAAGAGTTATATAAGCCACCTTATGTAGAGAATCAAGCTCCAAGACCACAATCTCCAAGATAGAAGATGAAAATCCAACCAAGAGCAAATCCACAGCCAAAATATCACCTTAAAAGAGAAGAACACCATGGTTGACAAAGAGCTAAAAGGAGTGAAAACCCTAGGCCAAACAAGAAGAAGAAAGAAGAGAGCTTCTTCTCACACAGGTACCACCATGGTAATCCATAGTCTCCGACCTATGTGAGGAGAAGATCTTCAAGATAGCCATCATGGTTACACCACAGTCTCATGGCCGAGAAGGAAGAGGAAGATAGGATGGAGATCAAAAGAAAACATGATCAAGGAAAGATAACAACTTACCAAGGAGAAAGATCACCAAGGATCACCACAAAGGAGATGATCAAGCCCAAGATCACCACATGCATGGTTGATTGGCAACCAAAGCTCCAAGATTAGTCCTTCTTTGTTCCACAAAGATCCAAGGATGAATAAAAGAGAGTGGAGAAGAAGGAGGGCCGAAAAGGATACTTTCATGAAGAGGAGAGGTGTTATACACACAAGGTAGGAGGGAAGCAAGGGGGTAATGAGGTGTCAACACAAGAGAGAACTAAAAGGACACTAGTCCACCAAGGAAACAACCATGCAACCACATAACACATGCATGTATCGAAGAGTGATATAACCTAGGTGGTGTAGCAACCACTTAGGTTCACTACACACCTTGTTGCGATCGAAGCATACCATGCACATGTAGCGAACGCTACACAAGGTCACCCATGTACAACATGGTCAAAGCACTCCACTAAAAGACAAACCCCTTTGACCAAACTACACCTAGGTCACCATGGTCGAAGAAAACAACACATAGGGTATGTCTTGCGGTCGCAGCACACACAAACCCTAGCAAGGTCGATACACATCAACAAGGCAAACCCTAGAAACCCTAATGTCACCATGTGATGTCACATCATCAACCATGATCCAAGCAAGGTGAAACTATGCTTATTTCTCTATCTTATGATGCCAAGACATAGAGGGCACACTCTACATGTGACAAATTGCAAGATAACCCTCTCTCCTGGATAAATTTCAACTTGGCCCAAAATAAGCATATCAAGCTCAAACATCATCCAAACAAGACCATACTGAAAACATAAGCTTGTCACATGTCATAAAAGCATCTCAAAGGATTAGATTAAGGTTTAAGCATCTAATAAAGCAAGGAAAACAAGGTTAGTCCCAAAAGTCAGGTCAGGGGTCTTACAATAACAATTTATCATGATCTTGGTTGGTTGAAGAAAGAAAGGGTAGGGTAATGTAGGTGTAAAAAGAGAAAGAAGAAATGTAATGGGATTGCAAGAACTTGAAATAAAGACAAGAAGAGAGAATGAAAATGTCCCAAAGTTGTAACTACCTTAATAAGCTCACTCTTATTATATTAAAAGGCAGTCCAATGGATGTATTTTAAAGAAGAGATATAAATATGAGATGATTTCATTCTCTACAAAAAAACTAAAAAATGAGAAAGAATTGGGATGATTGATACTTATGATTAAATCTTCTTTGTTATAGTTTTTCGTATAACCTAAAATGACATTATAGTGAAAACTGAGAATGGATAAGCCATATGTATTTCCAGAGATAAATGTAAACTTACAAAAAGATAAACAAGTTGAAAAATAGGAGGAGAGAAGAGAGAGAGAGTTGAGGAGAAGCTATCATTTCAAATTGATACAATATAATTGTCTAGATATTTTGATAGAACTAAAATGACATCAAAGTTATCAGTCAAAGATACTCTTTTTATAATGCATGTTGGTAGTATAGGACATGTCCTATACTCATTCTATAGAACAAGCAATAAGAATACAACATTTACAACTAAAACTCCACCCCCTAAATAATATAAGGAGAGAGAAAACACAACTATGCACTTCAAAGAAAATTTGTTGGCTCATACCAAATTTCTACAGTACATATCCTATTACCTATACTAAAGCATTGTATTATAGTAGTCATATATATGGGTATAAAAGAGAGTGAGAGAGAAGTAAAATAAATGATATAGATGGATGCAATTTGAAAAAAAAGAAGTCAATAACATTTTATTTATCATAAGACAAATTGTTTGAGGGAGAGTTCTATACTGATCGTTAAATTGGATCTTGATTGGTTCGAAAGAGAGAGAGAAAGAGTTAATATTGATTGGAAATTGACAAAGATGGTTCAAATATTTTGTCGCAACCATTATACCCTTTGATGTCCCCTATAGGGCTTTGCATTCAGTTGTCAAGTGATCCAAGATTGCATATAGCGTGTACACTTGTGATTTACTAGAAGCAGTCATGGGGACAAAAGATTTGTACTCATAAAAGATATACATATAAGCCATGTTTGGTTGGTAAGAAAGCATTTGGATGGATTAAGATGAAGTAAAGGAATGAATGGGACGTGTACATGATAGCACATTCATTCTCCTATCTATGTTTGAATAAACACCACATGACTTCCTCTCTACCTAGTCTTTTCTACTAAGGCACCCTGCTCACCTTTCTAACAGCTAGGAGTGTCGTCTTATAGTGATGTTGGATCTCCAACTAGAAGAAAAATGTATATTTTTACCTTGCGGCCAGGGCCAATTGTTAATTGATTTACCATGTCTCGATAAACAATTGATGCTAACAAATTTAGGAACTAGTAGTAGTGACTATGCTTTATCTTGTTCTGATGAACACTCCAAGCGCACCGCTGGTTCTTTTGTTCATCATGCGTTCAAAAAAACTGTGACACTACCGCTGTTACACTACCGCCGTCACTGGCAATTCTGTCGGGCTGTCGTTGGTGCCCAGATCTTGTTAGGGTGGCGAGTTGTCACAGTCGGTGGTAGGGTTTCTATTCTAGAAGTGATAAAGATGGAAGCCGACGATACGTCAAAGAGCAGTGCCTATCGTGGTCATGAACTAGGGTCCATGTCCGCGTGAGGGCGAATACCTCGTCAATACCAAGGCGGGGTGTAGTATGGCCGAGTCTCGCATGGTAGAGATTTCACTACCGCAGCAGTGCAATCCCATGTGAGAAATTTATGCAAATAAACATGGGATTCAGGATATTAACAGTATTCAAAACTCATCCTATCCAAAATTAGCCTCGTCAACTGGGAGGGTATGGGGAGGACAAGGCTTTATCCTTACCTTTACCTTTACCCACCAGTACTTGGTGGGTAAGGGTATGGGTGATTCTCCACTCCAATATCTTTACCTTCCCCTTACCCTTACCCTCTTACCCATAGGATAAATGGGGAGGGTAAAGGTGAAGCGAGGAATTCATATATATAAAAAAATTTGTGCTAATATTACCAATAGTCGTCAACCTAACACATTTATTATTTAAGTTAGTTATCAGGATGCTCCGTAATGACTATTAATTGTTTAAATGATTCTAAAGAATCTCCTACAAGATTATACATATGGTTTGCATTGTATTGAAAATATATGGCTGTTGCATATACACATATACAAATAGTAATACTCCTAATGTTGGTTTATGAACAAATAAATCATCCCTGAAATAAAAACATGTTACATTAAAATAATATTATATAGCTAACATCCCAAAAATTTATTGCTACAAACATAAATAACTTATACCCTTAAAGGTGTAATATATAGAAAATAATTAAGCAAAAATGAAACATCACCATAAATTTGTACAGATGGTACATTAACTATTGAATATTTTTGTTATATATTTCTGTATTTTACAACTTAAGATATTGTATCACACTCAATCAATCAGCACATAAAAAGTATAAAATGATGAATAAATTAAAAAAATCTGATTATTGCATATATATATGTCTTGCACCTTTAAAATGGGATTGTATACACACCGAATTATCTATATAAGAAGTAGATAAGAATATCATATATTGTCTAAAATGATGACCACATAATACTGAATAATACCTAGACTTAAGTAACATAATGACTATATATTCCGCTACGGGAATTCTCTTTAAGCTTCCAATTTCATAGATATGCTTCGAAGAAGATCTTCCATTCTTTCTCCACTGGATGGAGTTCACGTCAGGATTTTCCCAGTTTGTTTGCTTCTATGATATTCGGAGAGAATATAAATATAGACGAGCACTGGATTAGAGGGTATGGGTAATGGCTTACCATTACCCACTAAGGTAGCAAGTTACAGTCTTAAAGAGTAGCGGGTAGGCGAGTAAAGGGTAAGAAAATCTTTTACCCCTTTTCTTCCCCTACATGATATAAATAAAGGGTAAACGAATCAACCCTTACTCATTGACAACCCTACCCAATATACCGTAAACCAAACATGGCAATAGATAGGGGAGAAGTAATTTGATGCATTTGATGGATTGCTACAAAGTAAAAGCATTAAGATGACTTTATCAACAAGAGAGAATACAATATTGTAAAATACCAAGGTAAAATATGATTTAAATTTTAAAAAAGGAAGAAGTTTTGTTGAATAAGAGAACTTAAAGAGAAGACAATATTTCAAAAACGATTAAGCTAAGTTTCTAAAAAAACACTAAAATTATATAGATGTAAATTATTGAAAACTATTATAGATGCGGAGAAGCGCTAATAACATTTTTTTTTCAAAGGCTTTGCCCTCAACTAGATTGAGGATGCGAAGTCATCTCTTACTAGACATACGCTCAGTTTTCTTATTAGAATATAATGACCAATATGTTATTCTAAAAACAAATATTTCTTTTACATAAACTACTCTCATATATTTTATATATTATAGAGACAAATCATATTCATAACATGAATTACTTTGGAGACCATTAATACGAGACTGTAACGCTTTGTCTAGCTGAAAGAAAACCTTGGGTAATCTTAATTTGCACATTAATTGTATCCTACTTCGTTTTGTCAACACCACTCTAGAGTTGAATATTGTACCACAACGTTAAGGAAAAAAAGTAATAAAAAAAAATACAAAGGTAAAAAGAGACGAAATGGATAAAGAGGGAACTAACATCGACTTTCACATATTTAAGAGGAATACAGTTACATTGAGGTATCGGCGACATCACAAATTCTCGCTAGAGTCATTACCAGAGTGCCTACATCCTCCACCTCCCTCATGTTGGTTCACACATCTAATGCTAGAAGTCACAAAAAAAGGGTGCTACATGGTTCTAAGGTCGGTAGGAGCTCCAACTATGGCTAATTGTAAATAAAATGTATTAAATACACAATGGTCCTTTTTAGGTCTACAAATAAATTCAAAGTTGCATCAAATCCCGCCCATGATTACATATCTAGTATAAATTGATGCATTATTGAATAATTAGAAACCCTTAGGATGATTGTATTATTTGGTAAATAATTATTTGATAATAAAAAAGATAATGACAAAAATTCATGCCTTTTGGTCATTTTGTGCTTCTTTTGGCGCTCACTTTTTCACCTTGTTTCATCTTATTTTTACTCAATTTGACTACTTTTATTTTGTTTATGCCTATTTATGAAATATTTGCACCTATTTTTGATGCCTCATGTTTCATTTTCTTCTTTTAGTACTTACTTTCCACTTCGAGCCTTCTATTCTTCTTTAGTCGCCTCCTTATGCTCTTTACACTTTCTTTTTCCTACTTCTCAACCTCTCTTTTTTTGAGCCTTTTTTCCAACTCTTTGCAACTCGTTTTCCTCTTTCAAGTCTATTTTTGTTCTTTTTGCACACCTTTTTACTTCTCCCTTCACGTTCCATTACTTCCCTCCTCACTTTCTTATCTTTCTTAATAATTCCTTCATCACTTCCCTCTTCTACCCCCATCTCTCATCTTCACTTTTACTTCTCTCCACTCTTGATTTTTCTTATATC
This sequence comes from Alisma plantago-aquatica, assembly GCA_963693085.1. Taxonomy (NCBI): domain Eukaryota; kingdom Viridiplantae; phylum Streptophyta; class Magnoliopsida; order Alismatales; family Alismataceae; genus Alisma; species Alisma plantago-aquatica. Next base: position 1,223,382,124 of record OY856410.1, on the reverse strand, counting down.
CCTCCTTTACTCTATTGACTTCCCTCCCCACATCCCTCCTCTACCCTGCCACAGCCCCCCCCCTCTTCCTCTTTGCTTCCTTCCACTTCTATTAATTTCTCTCTCCTCACTTTACTTCTCTTCTGCCATAACTTTCCTCCTCTCTCCCCTTTACATTCATCCTCTTATATATTTTCTCCCTCCTAAAAAATGTCTACTCACTCATTCTTTTTTTTTATTTTCTTCTCTCGCTTGTTTCTGCAACCATAACTCAAATTACCAATATGTCACCAATTAATTTTCTCTGCCACGTCAACCCAAAATAACCTTTTTATCTCTAAAAAAAATTTCAAAATCTTACAAAATTACTCTTTGCCGGGCCACAACACGTGAGCGACACGTAACGTAAAACAGCGCATGACGCCATGCTTTTCGTTTAGAAAATACATAATACTGTCATAATTGCCCATGGTATCATGATGGTTTTGTCAACTCGTCACATACCTCACCGTTTACGTCCCATTACCCACTCACCTTCCGTAGAGACCCTATGAAAGGACGCCTTTGCACATTCTTTTCTTCTTTTCACATATTTTTTATTTCGCTTTGCACCTCCTTTTCGATACTTCTATCTCTTTTTTCTTTTCTTTTGCCTCTTTTTCAACTTGTCAGATTTGTTTCGGATTTTTTTTCCCACTTTGCATCGACTACATCCTTTTATTTTCACTTCTTGTTTCATTACTTCTCTCCTCATTTTTCTTGTCTCTCTTATTAATTACTTCATCGCTATCCTCCTCTACATCAATTACTTCCCTCCTCTCCCATTGTTATTTCACTCCCCTTCCACAATCACTTCCTTCTATTTCCTCTTTACTTCCCTCCACTTCTAATTTTTCTCTACGTTCTCATCTTTTCCCTACTTGCTCCCAATTTTATTATTTCTGCCTCCTTATTTTACTCAACTCTCCCCCATTGGAAGGAAAATATCATCATGATTTTGTTTGATAAGTTTGAGACGCGTAAGGGTAGGTGGGTTGGAATAGAAGCTAAGGGTTTTTCCTTTTGCTTGGTGCTCCAAGAAGCTAGGAAGGAGCGTGTATCTATAGGATTTGAAGGTGGATCTATTGGGAACATAATGGAAATTTGTGTGGAACGAGTAAGGTGTTGAAGTCTTGAAGGACAAACTTATGTTCATTTTGGAACGTATTTAGGGTTCCTTAAGAATTGTAAAAACGATCTTGGAATTTAGATGATGCTCTTGTCTTTCAAGCCCTTTTTCCTTCCTTTTCTATGTCTACGTGTCATTGACCTTTGACATGGTAAAGAGGGATAGTGCAACAAAATATTAAATAGAGGATACCACAAAAGATTCTAAAGTATGACCCCTTGACATTCAAGAAGTGAAGAATGAGAAAAAATGGCTACTTTTTCCTCTTTGTGGATGATTAATGTTTCTCAAAAGATGGTGCGTGAATGAAACCTATGCTTGTTGATTAATGTTAATAATAATAGTTGTTAACTAGTGTTTTATTTAAGCTTTTTATATTCTCTTGTTATTTTCCTATTCTACAAGGACCTCTACGTAATTTTTCTCTTTATAAATATACGGGGTACACACATTGTGTACCCTAACTCTTACATTCAATTCAAGATGGTACCAGAGCAGGTTCTCTAGCCGCCACCCTCCCTGTAGCCGCCGCCCCCCCTCTCTCCCCCGTCGACGCCGCCCCCCCCCCCCCCCCCCCCCCCGCCCGTACCCACCACGCGCCGCCGCTGCCCGACGCTCCGCGTTGCCTGCCCCGGCCAGCCACTGCCACCGGGCCGCTAGCCCGCCGTCGGGTGGCTGTGCGCCCCTGTTGCCGCCGCCGGAGGTCCTCTGTGTGAGGGGCTGGCCTGCTGGTGCAGCCCGCACACTCGTTGTTCGCCTTCGACTGTTTGTGTTGAAGGTCTTTGGAGACCCACCCCTTCTATCTTCCCGCGTCGGCCCTTGAGCTGCCGGGTTCTCTGCTGCGCCTCGGCGTAGTCTACATATAAGCTGGTCCTTCCAGTTGTTCTATCTGCTTGCTGCCGCCTAGCCGGAGGATCTAGGCGGTTCTAACTCTTGCTGCTGTTCTCTACTATTTATGGACTCAGTCTCCCTCATGGCTTCCTCCCATGAGGACTTTCGTCGTCAGGTAATTACTGCGAAGCTAAATGGGCGCAACTACCAACATTGGGTTTGCTCCATGGAGATCTTTGCGAAGTCACAAGGCAAGCATTCCCATCTGACTAAGGCTCCGCCTCTTGCTCCGCCTGCTACTGTTGAGTCCAAGGAGAAAAAGATCTATGATGACTGGGTCAAGGATGACTCGACTGTGATGACATGGCTTCTGAACAACAACAAAACTCACATCAGTGTCACTCTACTTCGTCTCCCGACTGCCAAGGAGATGTGGGATCAACTGGCCAACACCTACTCTCATAGCAAAAATCCGAAGGTGTTTGATCTGAACAAACAGCTGTCCCGTCTGCACTTCACTGGACCTGATATTGCTGACTACTTTTCAACCTTCAAGGGTGTCTGAGCTAAGCTTGAGAATCTTCATCCCTTATCTACTGACTTAGCCACGATGCAACGACAATGACAGGAACTCCAGGTTGTCCAGTTCCTCTGCATCCTTCCTGACTCATATGCTGGGGTTGTTGACCAGATTCTCACCAGCGATCCTTTACCTACATTAGAGAGTGCCTTTCAGCGTCTCCAATGCCTTCCGGCTTCCTTGTTAGATCTGCCTTCAGACACGAATGACCCTATTGCTCTTGCTGCTATGTCTAGTCGTGGTCGTAGTAGGGGTCGTGGTCGCCCTCCGGACAATCGTTCTGCTACTCCTGGACGGGGACGTGGGTCACTTGGCCGTGGCTCCCTCGGACGTAGCTCATTTGCTGATACTTCTAGAGGTGCCGCTGCTCAGCGCACCTGTGACTTCTATGGCCGCAACAACCATACTGAAGACTAATATTAGAAGAAACATGGCACACCTGCGTGGGCCAATGCTGCGTCTGAAGGTGCTTCTCAGACGCCTTCTGCCGCTCCCTCGATTGCGTCCATTGCTGAGTTCATTCGCTCCGAGGTGGAACGTCTTCTGCTTGAGAGGACTAGTGCTTCCTCCTCAGCTGCTGCTGAATCTAGAGCTCACGCGGCCACTTACTCTGGTTGTGATTTTGCCTTCTTGAGTGCTCCTTCTAGTGCTGGTAATACCAAATGGGTGATTGACTCTGGAGCCTCTTCTCATATATCGGGCAACCGTTCCCTTTTTTATAAACTGTCTAAACCTTATTCCAAATCTATTGTTATGCTTGCTGATTGTTCTAAATCTACTGTATCTGGGATTGGACATATGTTTGCTCAAGTCCTTCTGCATTCTGCTTTATATGTGTCAAATTTTCCACTGAACCTACGATCTGTTAGTAAAATTGTCCGCAATCTTAACTGCAGTCTGACCTTTGCACCGGGTACTTGTGTTTTTTAGCACCTTCGCACGAGGATTAAGATTGGTGGGGGGCATGAAGGACCTGATGGACTCTACTACTTGGATGAGTTGAAACGGATTGGCACTACAACTCTGGCTTCAGCTCTATCATCTTCTATTTATGCATTACAGTGACATTTCAGACTTGGGCATCTGTCAACTGAGAAATTAAAACATGTTATTTCTTGAGAAAAGCAAAGTGAGAAACCGTAGGGTTGCATAATGTGTGTACCCAAAATATATATATATATATAAGTGGAACAATTACAAGTAGGTCCATATAGAAAAATAAAATAGTAAACAGAATAAATAAAGACATTATTTAACACCCCCTCAAGTTGGAGCATAGATATCAATCATGCCCAACTTGTCCACAAGAGAGCTAAAATGCTTCTTTGCCAGCAGCTTTGTAAAAGTATCAGCAACTTGATCTTCTGAGCGGGTAAATGGAGTGCAGATCTGATTAGACAAGATAGTTTCTCTAATAAAATGGCAGTCAACTTCAATGTGCTTTGTGCGCTCATGATACACATGATTATTAGCAATGAAGATGGCAGCTTTATTGTCACAATGCACAGGAATAGCAGTAGAAGACTCCACACCGAAGTCTTTCAAGAGAGATTGTACCCATAGTAGTTCACAAGCAGTGTGGGCTATAGCCATGTATTCACCCTCAACACTGGATCTAGCAACAACATTTTGTTTTTTGCTCCTCCAAGTGACAAGATTGCCTCCAACCTATGTACAATAACCTGAAGTAGATTTCCTGTCAACCTTACTTCCAACATAATCAGAGTCAGAATAGCCTTCAAGAGAACAGTGTCCATGCTTTCTTTAACAGAGGCCTTTGCCAGGAGATTTCTTAAGGTATCTCAATATTACAAAGAGCATCCCAGTGACACTGTCTAGGCTTATCCAGATACCTGCTAAGAAGACCAACAGCAGTAGAGATATCAACTCTAGTAACAATCAGATAAATCATCTTACCAACCAATCTCCTATATTTTTTATTGTCTGGAAACATAGTAGAAGCTTCATCATCCCAATTAACATTGGGATCTAGAGGAGTATTAGCAGGACGCGCTCCAAGCATCCCAATCTCCTGTAAAAGGTCAAGAACATACTTCCTCTGAGATAAGACAAGAGCACTAGCAGTTCTGGACACCTAAATGCCCAAAAAATATCGCAGCTTTCCCAAGTCTTTAGTAGCAAAATGCTTGCACAAGTGTGTTTTAGTAGTCTGAATTTCAGTAGTATCACTGCCAGACAGAATGGTATCATCAACATAAACAATCAGAACCACAATACTAGAAGATGTCTTTTTTGTAAAGACAAAGTGATCAACATGTGATATCAGAAACCCAAAGGTAGTCAGTATCTTGCTCAATTTGTCAAACCATGCTCGAGGACTCTACTTGAGTCCATAAATAGATTTTTTTAAACGACAAACCTTGTGTGACTTCCCCTGAGAAACAATCCCAGGTGCTTGCTCCATATAGACCACTTTTTGAAGATCACCATACAAAAAAGCATTTTTAACATCCAGTTGAATAAGAGGCCAATCTAAATTGATAGTAATAGAAAGGAGTACTCGGACAGAATAAAGTCTTGCAACAGGAGAGAACGTCTCAAAATAATCAATACCATAGGTTTTTGGCCACCAGGCGTGCCTTTAGACGTTCCACCGTTCCATCAGGTTGATACTTCACAGCAAATACCCATCTGCATCCAATAGGATTGCACTCAAGAGGTGGATCCACCAACTCCCAAGTTTGTCTATCAGCAAGGGCAGTCATCTCTTCTGTCATGGCATTTGTCCAAGAAGAACTTTGTAAAGCTTCATGGGCATTCTTAGGAACAGCAATAGCAGATAGAGCAACAACAAAATTACTGACATGAATACTCAGATGTGCAGTAGAAACATGATTAGCAATATTATAAGAGGTACAAGAACGAATGCCTTTCCTGAGAGCAATAGGCAGATCTAATCAGAAGTTACCTCAGCAGGTGTAAGACCTTCTAGAGGAGAAGATTGGTGTTGCATGGGGGGTCTTGAGCAGTCTGTGGCCTGTTCCTGTGTTGATACACAATATGTGGAGGAGAGGCAGTTTCAACAGGTGAAGTATCAGATATGCAATCAGTGATGACTGGTAATGGTGTTGTTATTATATCTGAACTCAGGGTATCTCCTTTAGTAGAATACAAAGGTGTATCCTCAACGAAGACCACATCACTACTCGTGAACCATTTTTTAGTAGTAGGACTATAGCACCGATATCCTTTTTTTTTCCTTGGCGCGGGCTGCGCCGGGGATTTGTTTTGGTGCCAAACGCACCGCACGGGCACCGCGAGCAGAAGCACACAATGCCGCGCGGGTGGAGAGGCCGGGTGTGAGCGGGCAGCACAAAGCCGGGCAGCACAAAGCCAAGGCATGAGACACCCGCCCACACATCACATTTACGAGTTCAACAAATGAAGCGTTCGGGTCTTGACATAACCCAAATGCATTTTTCTTCTCTAGGAGATAATTTGTCATAATTCGGTCCAAATAAGCGCACAAAGCAGGTAGATCCAAATATCCATGGAGGTACAGAAAAAAGAGGCACAGTAGGTTGTAGAACCTGTACAGGAATCTTGTTACCAATCACAGAAGAAGGCATTCGATTAATTAGAAAGCTGGCAGTCAGGATGGCTTCTGGCCAAAAATGTCTAGGAACATTAGAATGTAGCATGATGGTTCTAGAAACCTCAAGTAAATGTCTATTTTTCCTCTCTGCAACTCCATTTTGTTGAGGTGTATAGGCACATGATGTTTGATGAATAGCACCAACAGAACGACAAAACAACTAAACTTCTTTCTGAACAAATTCCAAAGCATTATCTGTTCTCAGAATTTTAATAGGCATAGAATACTGGGTTTTAATTTCAGCAAAGAAGAATTTTATTGTAGGTAATACTTGAGACCGATTTTTCAGAAGAAACAACCATGTGGCACGAGAAAAATCATCAATAAACAGAATAAAGTATTTATTTCCAGATAAACTTGGAACATGACAAGGACCCCATACATCCACATGAACAAGATCAAAAACATTTTTACTACTAATCTGAGATAGATAGTTCTAGACTGTTTTCCTAACTGACATGACTCACACTGAAAACTGTGCGTTCCTACACCAGAAATGACATGTTTTATTTTCTCAGATGACGGATGTCCAAGTCTGTAATGCCACTGCAACGCTGAAACTGACGATGATAGTGTTGAAGCTAGAGCCAGGGTACCGATCTTTTCCAATTCATCCAGATAATAGAGGCCATCATGTCCTTCATGCCCCCACCAATCTTCATCCTCGTGCGAAGGTCCTGAAAAATACAAGTACCAGGAGCAAAGGTGAGACTGCAGTTCAGGCTAATTTTGCTAACAGATAGTAAGTTTAGTGGCAAACGAGGCACATATAGAGAAGATTTCAACAGAAATTGAGAAATAATGTCTCCAATCCCAGATACAACAGATTTTGAGCCTTCAGCAAGCATAATAGACGATTTAGAAACCGGTTTAGATAAATTTGAGAAAAGGGACCGATTTCCAGAAATGTGAGAAGAAGCACCCGAATCAATCACCCATTTTGTATTACTAGTACTAGACGAGGGTGCACTTAGAAAGGCAGAATCACAACTAGAGTAGGTTGCGGCATCCAGTAGTAGCAGTAGAGGATGATCCATCACGCTCGAGTAGTAGAGGATGATCCATCACGCTCGAGTAGTAGGCGTTCCACCTCAGAACGGATGAAGTCAACAGTAGTAGAGCTGGACGCATCAGTAGCTTGGGGCTGGGTAGCCATCTCAGAGGTAGCATTGGCATCAGTAGTAGCATTGGCCCAGGCAGGTTTGCCATACTTCTCCCAACACTTTTCTTCAATGTGGTTAGGCTGACCACAGAAATTGCAGAAACGCTGACCAGACTGAGGACGAGAAGCATTGGGAGGGCCAGAGGACACACCACGTCCAAACGAACCACGCCCCCTTCTAGCTCCTAGAGGAGGGCGGTTCTCCAGAAAGTGACCACGGCCGCGACCACGACCACGACCACGGCCTGACATAGAAGCTAGGGCAGTAGTATCTCCAGTCTCAGTAGGTAACTCAGAAGATGAAGCAGGTAGTCGTTGAAGGCGCTGAAATGCACTCTGCAACGTAGGCAGTGGATCATTGTCAAGGATCTGATCCACAACTCCATCATAAGATTCTGGCAGGCCACACAAAACCTGGATTACCTGCAACTCCTGTCGTTGACGTTGCATGGTAGCCTAGTTAGTGGATAGAGGGTGGTAAGTCTCCAATTCACCCCAGAGTCCCTTAAAGGCAGAGAAGTAATCAGCAAGGTCAGGTCCCAAGAATTGTAGACGAGTCAACTGCTTATTTATATCAAACACCTTCTTGGAATTTTTGCTATGAGAATAAGTGTTAGCCAGCTGATCCACCACATCGCCTTCACTGTAGGTAGACGTAGTAAGGTAACACTAATTTTTGTCTCGCTGTTGTTGAGAATCCATGTCATCACAGTCGAGTTGTCTTTGACCCATTCATCATAGGCCTTGATATCCTTGGAGTTGGCATTAGGAGCACAGGCGCAGGAGGTGGATCGCACGTTAGATGAGAATGTTTCCCCTGGGATTTAGCATAAATCTCCATGGAACAGGCCCAATGCTAGTAGTTGCGCCCATCCAGCTTGACAGTAGTAACCTGACGACGATGATCGTCATGTGAGGAAGCCATGACACAAAGGGCAGAGCACCAACACCCATGGCCAGCAGTAGAAGGTAGGTACATGCAGCAGATGACCGCCTAGATCCTCAGCGTGCGGCAGCAGGCATAGTAGATAAACTGGATGGACCATTTACATACGGGCTACGCCTAGGCGCAGCAAAAAACCCGTTGGCTCAAAGGCCTACATGGGCAGGCAGTAGACGGAGCCGAAAAAACAACTCACACCAGTGCCCGAGAGTTGTGGGCGGCTCGGAGGAGATAACTGCTAGGAGGAACCGACGAGGCAGGTGGACGGCCGCGGCTGGATCAAGCTAGCCGTGCGGCGGCGGCAGCCGGCTGCGGTGAGCAGCAGTGGCGGCGCCCGTTGCGGTTGCGGCTGCAGCGACCTGCTGGTCGGCCGGTGGGGGGGGCTGGGAGAGAGAAGAGGGTAAGGGAGGGGAAGAGAGAGAGAGAGAGGCGACACCCGGATCAGACCTGCTCTGGTACCATGAGAAAAACAAAGTGAGAAACCGTAGGGTTACACAATGTGTGTACCCAATATATCTATAAGTGGAACAATTACAAGTAGGTCCATATAGAAAAATAAAACAGTAAACAGAATAAATAAATACATTATTTAACATTTCTAGTGTAGGCTCACATAGTTTTCAGTGCAAGGCATGTCAGTTAGGCAAACAGTGTAGAACTGTACTTCCCAAAAAAACTCAGATTGGTAGAAAAAATATTTTTGATTTGGCGCATGCTGATGTATGGGGTCCCTGTTATATTCCAAGTTTATTTGGCAATAAATATTTTATTCTGTTCATTGATGATTACTCCCATGCTACCTGGTTATTTCTGTTGAAAGATAGATCCCAAGTTCAGCCCACTATTAAATTCTTCTTCGCTGAAATCAAAACTCAATATTCTATGCCTATTAAAATCCTGTGCACTGATAATGCATTGGAATTCGTTCAAATTTTTTTTGAAGTTTTTTGCCGTTCTGTGGGGACAATTCATCAGACGTCTTGTGCTTATACACCTCAACAGAATGGTGTAGCTGAAAGGAAAAATAGGTATTTACTTGAAGTTACTAGAACTATAATGCTGCATTCTAATGTTCCCAAACATTTTTGGCCAGAAGCCGTTCTTACTGCCTGTTTTCTAATAAATCGTATGCCTTCCTCTGTTATTGGGAATAAAATTCCTGTACAAGTACTACAATTCGATCTTTCTTTGTTTTCTGTTCCTCTGAGAATTTTTGGGTCGACTTGTTTCGTTCGCTTGCTTGGACCTACTCAAGACAAGTTGTCCCCTTGAGCTGAAAAATGTATTTTTCTGGGATACTCAAGGACTCAGAAAGGATACCTCTACTACAACCCTGTTAATAAAAAGTGGTTCACGAGTAGTGATGTCGTTTTTTTAGGATACTCCATACTACTCTACTAAGGGGAATATGTTGAGTTCAGATTTGATTGCAGCACCTCTGCCTATTATTGGTGATTCTACCTCTACTGTGCAACCTGATGAGACTAAGTCTCCTCTCATTGTTTATCAACGCAGAAATCGGCCGCCGTAGCCTACTCCTGCTCAAGACCCCCCATTGACAACCAATCTTCTCCTTCAGAAGGTCCTGCCTCTACTGAGGTAACTTCTGATCTAGATTTACCTATTGCTCTCAGGTTAGGTACTAGATCATATAAATCTCATAATATTGCTAACTATGTTTCCAGTGAATTAAAAAGCATTTTAGGCGGCCAGGACCCTCAACCGCTTAATCCATCCCCTAATCGCCCGCTTAACAGGTTTGAAGAAAATCGCCCGCTTTTTGCCCGCTTCACCCGCTTTTTTCCGCTTTTTTCGCTTTTTTCCTGCTTTTTTTTTTTAAATACTACTGGAAGCATGTAACATTAATTTTCTTGCTGCTTTCAGTGATTACTAATTGGTACTACTGGTTAGTATCTGCAATTACTGATCTACTTGCTAATTTTAGTTATTAGAAATATTGATTAGTAGTACAGTATTGATGAATACTTAGTTAATTACTGATTTGCTGATTAGATATGTATAGAAGTTCCTTAGAATATATTTTTTATATACTCATACATGTAATTTTGTATAAAAATTTATAAAATTTAGTCACCCGCTTTTTCAAAAATTGCCCGCTTAATCGCCCATCTACCGCTTAATCGGTTACAGGGTGCTGTCCGCACGCCTCCTGCTTCCCGCTTTCTGATACCTTGTATGCTTCTAATGCTCATCTGAGTGTTCATGTTAGTAATTTTGTTGCTGCTCTATCTGCCGTTTCTGTACCCAAAAATGTGCATGACACATTACATAGTAAAGCCTGGACACAAGCCATGAGTGAGGAGATGGCTGCTCTCACTGACAGGGGTACCTGGGATCTGGTTGATCCTTTTTCTGATCAAATCTGTTGGATGTTGTTGGGTTTACATTGTTAAGTATCATCCTGATGGAGCAGTTGAATGCATGAAGGCCCGCCTCGTGGCGAAAGGGTACACTCTGACCTATGGTATTGATTATTTTGAAACTTTTTCTCATATTGCTAGGCTAAATTCTGTGCGGATTCTGCTCTCTGTGGCAATCAATCTGGATTGGCCCCTTATCCAGCTGGACGTGAAAAATGCCTTTCTTTATGGTGATCTCCAAGAGGAGGTCTATATGGAGCAACCACTTGGGTTTGTTGCTCGGGGGGAGTCACACAAAGTCTGCCGCCTCAAAAAAGTCTACTTATGGACTCAAACAGAGTCTGCGTGTCTGGTTTGACAAACTGAGCAAGATTCTGTCTACTTATGGCTTTCTCAGATTCATGTTGATCATTCGGTCTATATTAAAACGACGTCCATTGGTATTGTGGTTCTTATTGTGTACGTTGACGACATTATTTTATTTGGCAGTGATCTCTCTGAAATTAATGCTACTAAAGCCTACTTATGCAAACATTTTGTCACTAAAGATCTGGGTAAACGGAGATATTTTCTGGGGGTTGAATTTTCTAGGAAATCTAATGCTCTTGTTCTATCACAATGAAAGTATGTTCATGATCTTCTACAAGAAACTGGCATTCTCGGAGCTCGACCTATTGATACACCTCTAGATCCTAATGTGAATTGGGATGATGATGAATCTCCTCTGTATCCTGATAGTAAAAGATATAGAAGACTGGTTGGCAAACTGATCTATATGACTATCACTAGAGCTGATATTTCTACTGCTGTTGGTCTTGTTAGCAGGTATCTTGACAAGCCTAGATAGTGTCATTGGGAAGCACTGTGTCATATCTTGAGATATCTGAAGAAATCTTCTGGTAAAGGCCTATTTTATAGAAAACATGGTCATTGCTCTCTTATAGGCTAATCTGATTCTGACTATGCTGGAAGCAAAATAGACAGAAAATCTACCTCTGGTTATTGCACCTTTGTTGGTGGAAATCTAGTTACCTGGAGGAGCAAAAAGCAAAATGTTGTTGCCAGATCTAGTGCTGAGGCTGAGTATCGTGCTATGGCTCATACTGCATGCGAGCTTCTATGGGTGTAATCTCTTCTAAAAGAACTTGATGTGGGATCATCTGCTCCTATTCCTATGCAATGTGATAATAAAGCAGCTATTTTTATTGCAAATAATCCTGTCTTTCATGAGCGAACCAAGCACATTGAAGTTGATTGCCACTTCATCAAAGAATCTATTCTGACTGGTCGTATCTGCACTCTGTTTACTCGCTCCCAAGACCAAGTTACTGATATCTTCACCAAGATGCTGGCCAAGAAACATTTTTGCTCTCTTGTGGACAAGTTGGGCATGATAGATATCTATGCTCCAACTTGAGGGTGAGTGTTAACTAGTGTTTTATTTCAGTTCTTTATATTCTCTTGTTATTTTCCTATTCTACAAGGACCTCTATGTAATTTTTCTCTTTATAAATATATGGGGTACACACATTGTGTACCCTAATCCTTACAGTCAATTCAAGAATAGTGTTATGCACCTAATATGGGTAATAATACATTGCATGAAGACCCCAAACAAGAATAATCTATACACCCACACAATGATTCCAGAACTATTGCTTTAATACTACTTGGTAAGGGCAAAGCCATGACTATTTTCCTTTAGTTTCCCTCTTTCTTAGTGAATGTATCTTCATGGCCGAAGACTATGTACATGGTGCGATTGTTGTTTCAGTACTAAGGGTAGGAGGGTTGGGATGGAAGCTAAGGGATTTTTCCTTTTGTTTGGTGCTCCTAGAAACTAAGAAGGAGCATATGTATAGGAGTTGAAGGTGGATCTGTTGGGGACATAATAGAAATTTTTGTGGCACTAGTGGGTAAGGTGTAGAAGGACAAGTTTATGTTCATTTTGGACATGTGGAGGTGATTGAACTCTATGCTTTGTCCTTGAGGGTTGTGGAAATGAAAGATCCTTAAAAGAGAGGTGTCAACCCTTGTGATGAAGCATGGAAAAGCTACGACGAAGTAGATGGATGAACGATACGTTTTGGGAGCTTGATGATCATGAGAGTAGAGAGAACTCTTTGCTTTCCATGAAAAAAGGTTGCTTTTACAGGGTGCTACCCGGTTGGAGTCATCTTTGCACAGGTGGAGGATGGTTATCCCGAGCCCGTGTACTTTTGCTTCTAGAAGGCGATTGGGTGAGTTTTTCTTGGTCAACTCCATTTTCTTGGAGAGTGGGATGTTTGGACTTGGGCGCTGTGGGTGGCTGACATTTAAACTTCTAAGGGGTTGTGAATCATGTGGAAAAGCATATTTATACCTTGGAAAGATTCCGCTTATGCTGGAGGACTGACAATGTAGTAGAATAAGGTTGTATTTACAAAATAGCAAGTGGAAATCAGTTTATTATCACTATCAAGCTAGCTGGTATAATTAAATTGAGTGGGACAATAATTTCCTCGTGATGTGTATTAGAATAAAGTGATAATGTGTTTAGGGATGAATTTGATTCGGATTAAGACCTAGGCTAGGGTTTCATCACCGTGGAACACTTCCTAAATGATCTTATTACACTTCACAAATCTAGTTTTTAAATTACACTAAGACTTCTCAATTTTTCTCAATTTAACTAGTGTTTAAAGGAAGATTATATTAACTATCAACTAATGCACCCTTTACTTAATAGATTAGTGTACTCATGTGGAAAGTACTCTACCCTTAACACATTAGGTAATATCAATCTATCCTCATGATTCCATTTCTTACTCTTGTATTGAAGGTAATTACTTGCTCCATCTGAATCTTGGATCCATTCATTTGAACTATTACCCAAGTATCAATCAAGTGAAGATGTTGGAAAAGTATCTAGTAATTAAACACAGGGAAGTGAAACATAACGATAACAATCGTAGAAAGTCTGAAGAAAAATATTGATTGTTCAAAACGGAGGCCTCATTAGGAACTCAAAGGATGAGATACTCAACTACAACCATGGGACCAATGGTAGACATGAAGAAATTGGAGAGAAACATCATGGGAGGAGAAGGCAGAACATATAAAGACTTCATAATTGTCAAGAAAGACGATCTCATGATGACTTCTTTTGGTTAATATGTCTCCTAAAGTTGCTTCTATCTTCCTCCTATAATTCGATGATGTTAACGCTAGGTCACAAACGACGAAAAACATCATAGAAAGTGATTTACTTGATTGTTGTAAGGGCCCACACAACCTTTGATCCTTGAAATATTCGCATGTTTGTGTACTTTTAATGTCATTGAGGATAGAAAGGTATCCGATTTATGGAATGAAGGTCTATGGAGATTAAGGTAGGCCTTGCAAGTAATGATTCCGAGAGAGTTTGTTGAGGGTTATAGGCTGTTAGTTTGTCAAAGTGGCCATTGATTGTGCCATGGATACATTGTTCTATATTTTAGGGCTTAATGACATAGTTAATGGCCGTTACAGAGTCTCTTGGACATGTTGACTTGAAGAGCCTTAATGGGCATTAATTGTCATATAAGGCTTGCTTAGCTTCTAATCTTCACATTGATTCAAAAAGGGTCCACTTTGACCGCTTAAGCACTCCTCAAGCAATTTGGCTAATGTACCCGAGGAATCTTGGCTAAAGCGGCTAGTGAAGCATTTGCCGACCCACTTCATTCCGCTTCAGGGTGCCCGCTATATTCGCCACTTAATTAAATCAAGGCATTGGCTGGTCCAACAACAAGTATACAAAAGTATATCATTTGCTAATGCTTTATATGTATTACTTGTTATAAATGTACAAGAAAATGACCATCATATGATGTTCTTCACCTATGCTGAGCTTGTGTGCCAATGTTTTACATATTACTATTGCTTGCCGCATGTTATAAGCATATTATTTTATATCTAATGGGTAACACTCCATGTGTTTCATTGTATAAGAGTATTATGTTAGTATCATATTATAAGCATATTATAAGCATATTATGTTACTATTGCTTGCCGCATGTTATAAGCATATTATTTTATATCTAATGGGTAACACTCCATGTGTTTCATTGTATAAGAGTATTATGTTAGTATCAAAGTATCCCAAAAACACTAACACATCAAGGTGGGGGGATGGCATCATCTAGGAAGGGGAAAGGTGGTAAAAATGAGTCACAAGGGATGGAAAAGGAGAGATTAGAGGGAGGGAGCAGACTGTACGAGGGAAGGGGCGGCATTGGGGTGGGTGGGTTGGAATGTCACAATACTAAAGAGGGGGAGGGAGGGTTGAGCTATCAAAACATAGCATGGTGTGTGTGTGGGGGGGGTGGAAGCAGCGTGCTGGGAGTTAGTGGCGCCATCCTAAACAAGGAGTGGGAGTGTGTTCTGGGAGGGGGAACAATGACGAGTTGGAAAGGAGCTAGAGGACAGTTGTGGGTTGGGGGGCGAGTACCGTTGCAGTGGCAATGGCCTTTTGAGAAAGGGAGGGGGCATGCGACGTAGGAGTGTGGCAACAATGGTTGTAAGCATGCGAGAGGGGGTGGGCGCTGAACACATCATAGGGAAGGAAGGAGTTTTCTTGGAGGACAAGATAAAGGGGGGTGGATGTGATTGCTCATGCTCTATTACCATTTGGAATGGTAATCAGGATCATATTGAGATGATTAACTAGTGACTATAAGGTTCATATGGATAGGAGCGTAGTGTAGACATGGTAACACAATACTCCCCAATATTTGCCTAAATATACACCTAAGACATCGACACACAACTACCTTAATGAATTAAATGTCATATAACTTGCTGTAAGTAAATTACAATTGGTATTCTAAAAAAATGAATTAAGCAAACTGGTATAAGATGCTTAAAAATAAAAATAAATCCTATAATAGATGGAGATAGGTTGGAAAAGATGGGAAACCACAAATAAGAAGAAAGTATGGTTGAGTAGAATAAGTTACAATAAGAAAAAGCTACTTCAATGCACCTTACCTTAAAAACGTATTCAACAACCACCCATGCGGTAGAATATCTATGTGACTTTCCTTCTGGAGACTTCTGTTGCTGACGTAGGAACAAATTGCAATGAAAGGGGAGGATCATCAAACATGTTCAAAATATGCAATATGAGCAACAACCACTGTGACCCAGTAGAGGAGTGGGAGCACCATATCTCCTGTAAGGTTCCAATAGCTATATGTTCTGAATCTACATGAGGACAATAGCCACTGTGACCTAGTAGAGAATAGGGCCGCCATATCTCCTCTAGGGTTTCGTAGCTAGCCACGTCACTGGGTATCATGGTCTGCTTACTATTAAGGTGGAAAAAAGTAGGGACACAACTAAATGTATCCAATTTGTATCTGCCATCCTGAAAACAATATATAATGTTGGACATGGTTAGGAAGCATCTAGTATGTAGCTAGGAGTCTCCAAGAAGTGTCGATATCCAATACATTTCTCATACGAATACACACTATTTTAGTGTTTGTGCTTCATAAATCCTAAAATCAGATAATGTTGGCCATACTAGGTATACAATATACTTATAATTGGGTTTAGGGTCTAGGGTTATTCTTATTAGAAATATACATATAAAATAAAGATCATTGTACTTACTTTAGAGATCTTGTTTCATACCATAGGAGCCTCAACCCCCACATTAACTCATGAATGAAATGCACGTGGTTATGTTTCATACATGGTTGGGTTAATTTTTTAGGCATTAGCAACAATATATGTATATATCGGTACATATCATTATAAAATATGTGTATTTGAAGTACATCTATATTGGGGGGATACTTATTATACTCGGAATCACATGTATAAGAAGGGAACTAGTCTAAAATAATGACAAAGTCTAAGGTGCCTAGAGGCTAGAAGTTCTAGGCATGCCAAGGCACCACCCAGTCTTGGTGCATCTTGTTGTCTTAACTTGTATGTCCCATAGTGGTGCATATATGCAAATTATGAGGTTAGATAAAAGCATTTAGATGTTGAGGAACTGTATGCTATTTTTGCCATGCATTTTTTAATTTGTAAACATAAACAAAGATTAGCTCTTTGTTCTGGTCATTTTAGTGAACACAAACTCAAATATGACGATGTTTAGTGAAATTCATACTGTAATCTCCTTGTCAAAATTTATGGGAACAAAAGCAATATATTATCATACAATACACCAACAAATGAAGTTTTCATGCATTCCCTTTCCAGGCAGTGTTCAACGAATTATGCAACATGCTAGATCCAGGGAAGCCTTCTTACACACCAAAGAAAGGAAAAACAAGTATCATTATGTTTGTTGGTTTACAAGGTAAAGTATTCTTGGTTTCAGTTTCATGATGTCATCTTTATTATGTACCTATTTTATTCTTTTTCGTATGTACTTTCAAAATTGCTTGAGTTTTTTTTGTAGTGATACACCCTGCAAGGATGACTGGCCTTCGCTCCTATGTAAACGTTTATTAGGTTTTTAGGTGTATGTAGAAGTTTTTGAAAGCATGTAATGCAAATGCTAGTTAGTGCTCCTAATGAACAACTAAAATCCTATCAGATCCATATCTTCCAGTGTCCATAATGACGAGTTGCTTAAGAGGAAGACAACCATCTAGATTCTTTGTTGCATTTATAAATATCTAATGAGCTTGGTTTCAATTTTCCAGATTAAGTTTGAACATATTACAATACAATTTTTTTTAACATCAAATGCTCTCTAAAAATATGCACATCTATTTTTTGAGTGCCACAAAGTTTTGTGACTGCTATCAACCTACTACCAATCTATCTTAATTTTGGTTTAAAATTGGCTATCCTTTCACGTAAACCTATGTCCACAAGTGATTCATAGGCTACAATTTATAGATGAGATGATAAATTTTATAAATTATGAAATCCTCAAAATGATAAAGTATACTAATATAAACTTTAGTGAGTTGGTCTTCAAGACGTCCTAAACTTATCTCAATCACACTTAATATGATATAAACATCTAACTTTCTCTAATTCAACCTAAATAAGCCCTATATGACCAAATCAAATGTAATTAAACCTACGGCTAACTGAGATAAACATATACTAACCTAACTCAGCCCTCAAATAACTTTATATAGCTTGATTTAGGCCTCAAATTACCTAATTTGGCATCAAACGACCTCAATTAGGTCTAACTAGCCCCAAGAGCTCACCTCATTCACTTGGGGTCCTAGATGCTTATACTTTGACACCTCTAGAGCCTAGCAAGTCAAGTGTGCCTAGATGGGGTAGAGCCAGGAACCTTGATAACTAGACGGGGTCGAGGCGAGAGCCTGGATAACTATAGAAATATCAGTGATAAACAAATGTTGACGACAAATTTGACAAATAGAAACTGTGGAAATTCTTTGCAAGCTATGGAATTTCAATATGAAATCCTAGGTGAGTGTTATTCACATTGTAAATTTCTAGATTTTATTGATTGAATTAAACAAATACATTATATCTCTTTATATAAGAAAAGAGAGAGAGAGGTTAGCTACAAAAATTAGCAATATAGGTCTAAACTTAAGAGAGAAAACAATAGACTAACTTAAAACTGGAACGACACCCACCAAATCGACAGCCAAATCGTTACTAATTAAAGCAGAATAATCATAAACAGCGGATTAACAAAAATTACTAAAATTTAAAACCATTTGCAAGTAGATTCTCTTCCAGGAAACTCTTCCTGAAAGATCCAAAACATATACATATCACGATTCACATTGTACAAACACTGTTTCTTCTCATCTCGAGGACAACATATAACAGTTGCTCTATCAACACATATACTGAAGCAACTTAAAACCTCGAGGCATTCAAGCCAAAATCCTCAAATTGTTCATGAAACCATTACGAACTGACTCTAAGGACCTGAGAGTACAGAGACGACACATAAGACTTCTATCTACAAAACACGACAGACAGTACACTCAACCTGAGCTGTTACTGCTGCTCCAGCTGTTGTTCCTCCTCTGCAAAAAGGTCTCCGCCGCCTCGTGCATGCCCACCTAAAAATTGTGGATCCCACGGGGTGAGACAATTGTCCCAGCGAGAGATATAACTCTCCGCCGACCATATTATTATCACAGATAAGCATTATAAAACTGAGCAGAAATTCTTTTATATGAACATGCAGAATTAATCACTGTATGAACAGGACAAAGTAATCCTTTTACTTAAGGAAAATGATGCATCTACCCATGGTAGAATAATAAATCATCTATCTACTTTACAAGGAATGTAAAGGAACATAAACAACATCTATCAAACTAAGATGTATAACTGAATTACGCATCAAACAATGTTTTCCGTATTCGATCCTTAAGCAAATATGCTACACGGCTGAACATATTTTACAATTACACTTATTCCCTGAGGAGATGAAGTATACCCCGTTCATCTCAAACCGACCACAAACTTCTCACAAGTCGGTACCATACAAGTTCAATGGGAGAGTCGGTTGTCATGACCTCAGCTGTCTCGGTCAGTACGAGACCACACAGATTCAGCAGGACATCTCGTGTCATCTGCTGGCAGGACATCTCATACCGCTGCAAAAAGAGCTTGCCTGGGTACTAGGCATCTTCACTCAGAGTTACTGCGTCAACATGTACTCTCTTAGGGGAACATCTACTAACAACCGCCCCCAATTATGAAATTACTGAGTCATGGCGTATAGCCATACTCTGAGCCACGTGCCAGTTCACCGTGCTCAACATAGAGTCTACGACCGAAGTCGTACTCGAGCCAGGATATGGTTTCACACAGCCAAATCCCCATTTATTTTGAGTTCGTAAGGGGATCGGCTCACACATGGCCGTCCAAGCTTACGCCCCCCACATATTCAAAAATATGCATTCTGGGTTATGCCGCGGGGAACCCGTTTCACCATTCAACAAAGTCTGACGCTGATAGATCTATGGTCAGGGCAATATTTTATGGTTTCTAGTGATATATTAGGTGCATTATAGTATTCTTTTAGCATCAAACAAGTTATAAGCATCAATCATAATCAAATGCTACAAAGAAAGTTGTAATACATTTATCGAGTACTTTTCAAATCTTAGGAACACATTTAGATGCATAACACTTGGGATCTCAGTCCCTTATCGCATTACTGGGAATTCTCATCCCTTCACATCATCATCATCATGATTACTGGATCTGGGTATTCAAACCCTTAGATCACCACACAACATTGTTACCTCTGTAACAGGTAACCATTACCTCTAGGTTCTCAGACCAAGGTATTCATTTCACTTGTTGTACAAGTATTTCACATAGTTCACATGGTTTGATTAAGTATCTTGTCACCTCTCATTAGGCAACAACTATACACATGGCTCACAAGGCCCATTTAAACATCTTGTCACCTCTCACTAGGTAACAACTATTTTACACGGCTCACAAGGCCATTGAACATCTTGTCACCTCTCACTAGGCAACAACTATTTTTCATGGCTCACAAGGCCATTGAACATCTTGTCACCTCTCACTAGGCAACAACTATTTTACATGGCTTACAAGGCCATTGAACATCTTGTCACCTCTGACTAGGCAACAACTATACACATGGCTCACAAGGCCCATTAAACATCTTGTCACCTCTCACTAGGCAACGATTAACCACATGGCTCTCAAGGCCCATTAAACAACTTGTCACCTCTCACTAGGCAACAACTAATCACATGGCTCACAAGGCCCATTAAACATCTTGTTACCTCTCACTAGGCAACAACTAACCACATGGCTCACAAGGCCCATTAAATTGTATTATATGCAATATCATAGCTCATACTTAGCTATGCTCATTATCTCATGCTACCAACATGGTTTCAATATGGTTAAGGTTTTCCCTTTATTAACCAATTATAATTTCAACTCTTATCATTACCCTTCATTAGGGTTAAGGTTTCCCTATTAAAACCATCTAGGGTTTTCAAGTACATTCATCAAGAATCAAACCCTAATTCAGTCTCCACACATATTAGGAGTATCAATATATACTCATTACATGAGTATTAAACAAGTATAAGTTTCTCTCTCATCCTCACTAGGATATTGATTACTTCATACTTTATTAAGTTGGCTCAACCTTTCCTCTAAGGTACATTAGCCTACTTAATCAATATTCATTAAACTCCATACCTCTTAATGTATGACTTGATGTAAGACACTTCATGTGTTACTCCATCAAGTACATTGCATCTAAGGTGCTTTCCTTCATATGGGTTTTGAGGTGCTTACCCCATATCAGGTATGAGGTGTGTGCTTGCTACCCATATCACCCTTGAGGTGTATGTGTGCTTACCATATCGGGTATGAGGTGTATGCTTGCTTCCATCTCACTTTAGAGGTGTATGTGTGCTTACCATATCACCCTTGAGGTGTATGTATGCTTCGCACCATATCGGGCAAAGAGGTGTGTGTATGCTTCACACCATATCAGACAAAGAGGTGTGTGTGTGCTTCATACCATATCGGGCAAAGAGGTGTGTGTGCTTTACACCATATCGGGCAAAGAGGTGTGTCTGTGCTTCACACCATATCGGGCAAAGAGGTGTGTGTGTGCTTCACACCATATCGGGTTAGAGGTGCTCGCTTATGTGCTTGAACCCGATATCACTTTATAAG
Source organism: Alisma plantago-aquatica (assembly GCA_963693085.1). Classification (NCBI taxonomy): domain Eukaryota; kingdom Viridiplantae; phylum Streptophyta; class Magnoliopsida; order Alismatales; family Alismataceae; genus Alisma; species Alisma plantago-aquatica. Next base: position 1,223,360,790 of record OY856410.1, on the reverse strand, counting down.
GTGACTGATACCTTCATCTTCAAGCTCTAGACCTTCGTTCTTCTTGTTCTAGTTCATGGACAACAATCCTAAGTTACTACTAGAGCTCATGGATTCATCAATTATGCAAGAAAATTCTATTTGAAAGTAAATCATTTAACTAAGGCAAGATTGATGATAAATATTAACATAATTGAGTTCAAGTTATATAACCCGCCTCAAGAGAAACTTCAAAGCTCCAAGCTCCAAAGCTTCACGTTCCCAAGGTTGAAGGTGAGCTTCTCAAAGGTCCAAGACTTGAGCTCCTCAGCCCTATGCACGATACCTCACCACTTATGGCCGATATCCCTCACTTATGGCCGATATCCCTCACTTGGCCGATATCACTTTGCTATGGGTGATACCAAAGCTCTATGCACGATACTCCTTCACCCTTGCACGATATCTAGACTCTATGCACGATATCTAAGAGCAAGGGGGTGATAGATTTTGAAAAATTCCACTTATGGGTGAAAGGAAGGGTATATATACTTGAGGTTCATGAAAAAGTATATATGAGGTGTCACCATTTTAAACTACTAGGTGCCACGTGTCCATGCATGGTTGACACCTGTCCTTGCATGCACTCATATTTATCTTGACATGCAAAACACTTGAGGATAATCTAGAGATGATATTTCGGCCATTAGTTATCTTATTTGATAAGATATCTCATCTTTATCTCATAAATTATGCAAACCGATACTACTTTTGCAAGGAGCATCTAAATCGACATGGATCACCTCCTTAAGGTGCTTTGCCCGTTATGGACAAGGCCAAGAGTCAACAAACCGATATGGGATCCCCTCTATGGCTCCTTGGCCGATAGGCACTCCCATATAGACTCTACAACCCGATACAAGCTCAAAATAGGGTTTCACATTCAACCCTTTCTTGGTCTTTTTACCACCAAGAGTACCATCACTTATGCATGATTCAAACATGGTGTCTCCTCCTTTCTCTCTCCTCTAGATGATACTAGGAGGGAGTAGGGACACTCTAGATGTGGTAGTTTGCATATCAACCCTATATTTTGGGTAAATTACAACTTGCACCAAAATTTGTGCACAAGGTACTAGCATTATTCAAACAAGTTCAAACTTGGTATTTAGGATTTCCACAAGCCACCACTTAGCATCATTCTCTTTCTTATGATGCTAAAACACTTACGGCACGTTCCACATGTGACATAATGCAATATAACCTCTCATCTTGGGTAAATTGCACTTTGGTCTAAAACAAAGGAACATTGCTCAAACATCATTCAATCAGGACCAAACTTGGAACATAAGTATGTCACATGATAAAAAAAACACCTTAGAGGATTATATTAAAGTTCTAAGCAACTTACTTAGCCAAAACAAATAGGGTTAACTCATAACCCAGGTCAGGGTCATTACAAAAACACTGTAAATAAGTTAACACTCTCCCTCAAGCTGGAGCATAGTTATCTCTCATGCCAACTTGTCCACCATGGCGGTAAATCTTGTCTTCAGAATTGGTTTTGTGAAATATTAGCCAGTTGGTCTTTGGTTCTGACATAGGGAGTAATTTAAAAAGCCGAAGCTCTGTTGGGGCAAGCCATCACAGTCTAGGTAAGTAGGCATGCTGAAGTAGCTTTTCAAACTCAAGAGTGAATCTAGTTGGTTGAAGCAGAAGCAGGAGTCATGGTAGATTCAAAATCCTCAGCATAAACTTATAGCCCTCCTTGACATCACACTCCTCAGCCCCATGGGTGGCCGACTCTGGAGCCTCACAATATATGACGGGTATGAAATCCTTATTACAAACTTATGACACTCATATACCACACTCTTTCGTTACACTTGTCAATGGCTCTGTTAGACATGTTCAGGCGTGCGGGGCTGTTTGTCCATCTTCCGCCTTTACTCTTGAGTATGTTCATTATGTCCCTGATTTTCCTTTCAATCTTATGTATGTTGCAAAATTAGTTGATGCCTTGTAATGTTGGGTAATGTTTGGTCCTTCATGTTTTGTTCTACATGACCTCAAGAGTTTGAAGACTATTAGTATATACACTTTACTGCTTTTCTTTACTTAATGTATTTTGCTTATCGTCTTTTCTCTTTTACTCTTTATCCCATATTGGTTATCTCTAAATCCTGTACACTCTCTTTTCTTATAAAAGAGAGCCCAATGTATTCTTTTTAATCATCCAATAGTAAGCAATCTCGTTGCCGACTTCTAGATGGTATCAGAGCGAGCCGATCCACCTTAAACCTAATCCCTCTCTCACCCCAACCCTAGCCGCCATCTTCTCCACCAACCCTAGCCCCCCCCCCTCTTTTTTCCGTCGCCGCTACAGTACCGCCGCCGCTACAGTACCACTGCTACAATACTGCTGCTATAGTACCGCTGCTCCAATCTCTCCACCAACCTCCTATCTCCTAGCTACTCCCATCCTTGTGGCCTAATCTACCAAAGGTCTCTCTTTCGTGCTCCGTTTTGCTTTCCGAAACTCTCCGGACAGCCCCAACGTTTTCTAGTTCTGGCACATTGACTGCGTAAAAGGCTTCTCCTTCTCTACCTGCCTGCGCCTCATGGTAGAGTGATTAATCCTCCGTGTTGGCGTAGGTTTTTTTTCTCTATCTGCTACCCCTACGTGGGTTTTTCTAAGATCCATGCGTGGATCTTCTGCCCTCTACTACTAGTCCATGCACTGGACTTTTGCTGACTTCTGCTGCTACTGCTGACTTCGGCTGCCCTCTGCGCCTGTGCTTCTGCCTTTGTCTCCATCTTCCGATGGCGACTCCTGATCTTCCACGGACTTTGTGTGTTACCACTGTGAAGTTGGATAACTCCAACTATCACCTCTGGGCAGCTTCCTTTGAACTCTATGTTAAAGCACAAGGGCGCTACTCTCATCTATCTACCAATGGACCGGCGGTCCCCGCTGCTGAGGCTGATGAAAAGATCAAGCAGGACTACGATCTCTGGTCTAAGGAGGACTACGATGTTATGACATGGATGGTCAACAACGTCGAGCCAACTCTTCTTCGCCTCCAGACTGCAAAGGAGATGTGGGATCAACTTTCCCACGTCTACTCTCTTAAGCAAAATCCCAAGAAGGTTTTTGAAATCTTCAAGCAATTGGCCAAACAGGAATTTACTACCATGAACTCTATTGAGGACTACTACAACAACTGTTGTGCTCTCTGGGATGAATTCCAGGTGTATCATCCTCTTTCTGCCGACATCACTGAAGTTCAGCGTCAACGGAATGAACTTATGCTTGTTCAGTTCCTCGCTGGTCTACCTTCTTCCTTCGCTGGAGTTGTTGATCAGATCCTATCCAGTGATCCTCTGCCCACCCTGCGAGATGTTTTGAAAAGGGTTCAATGTTTGCCATCTGTTTCGTAGCATCTTCCTGACACTTCCGATGGAGCAACCCTCGTTGTTCGTACTGACGACTCCTTCCGAGGCCGCTCTACTGCACCTGGACGTGCCTCTAGCGCTGAATCTACTGAACCTCGTTTATGCACCTTCTGCAAGCGGACAAACCACAATGAAGACCGCTGCTGGATCAAGCATGGCAAGCCCGCCTGGGCAAACCAAGTCACGACGGATCAGCCTGAGACTGCTACTACCTCTGCTCCACCTTCTGCTGATTGGATATGGTCCGAATTCGAGAAACTTCTCCAGGCCGTCTTGCTTCTTCTGCTGACGCCTCTATTGATGGTAGCACCGCCCTCCTGACACAGTCTGGTAAAAATTCATGGGTGATTGATTCTGGTGCGACATCTCATATTTCTGGCAATCCTGCTTTAGTTTGTAAATTGCAAAATACTTCTATTATACCTCCTGTTACACTGGCTGATGGCTCTAAGACACCTGTTACTGGAATTGGTGATATCTGTACCACTGGTTGCCTGCCTCTGCGGTCTACTCTTTATGTTCCCAAGTTTCCTATTAACCTGCTATCTGTCAATAGAACTGTGAAGAGCCTTCATTGCTTGATTACGTTTGATCCAGATGGTGTTATTTTTTAGGATCTGCGCACGAGGACGACGATTGGTTCGGGCCATGAGGGACCAGACGGGCTATACTACCTGGACGTTTCGAAGACCGCAACATACTTGACATCTTCTGTGATTGGCATCCAGTGGCACTATCGCTTAGGACATCCTTCTGCAGCGAAGCTGAAACAATTATTACCTGATGTATTAGATTCTGTTTTTCATTGTGAGACTTGCCAACTGGGCAAACAGACCCGATCATCTTTTTCCAAAAAATCATGTATTAGCTCTAAACAGCCATTTGAGATTATTCATGCTGATGTTTGGGGACCTTGTTCTGTGCCGAGTACTTCTGGATTTCGATATTTTCTGAGTTTTATTGATGATTTTTCTAGAACCACCTGGTTGTTTTTGCTCAAAGACAGGTCTACTATTCTTGACAATATCACTGCTTTCTTTGCTGAGATTCGAACCCAATTTGCTAAACCCATTAAAATTTTTCGAACTGAAAATGCCTTAGAATTTGTGCAAGCCTCAGTCAACCTCCTTTGTCGAAAACAGGGTACCATACACCAAACTTCCTATGTTTACACGCCACAACAAAACGGAGTCGCTGAACCCAAAAATCGCCACCTTCTTGAAGTTGCCCGCACTTTACTGTTTCATTATCATGTTCCCCAGCATTTTTGGCCTGAGGCTATCTCTACTGCTTGTTACCTAATTAACCGAATACCCTCTTCTGTGCTTGGAAATCAAGTTCCATATCAGATTCTGTTTCCGGATGCACCCCTTTTTTCTGTGCCTCTGCGTATCTTTGGGAGCTTTTGCTATGTCAAAAACCTTCATCCCAGTCTAACCAAACTTGATCCCAGAGCGACCAAGTGTGTCTTCCTAGGGTACTCGCGCACTCAGAAAGGGTACCGCTGCTATGATCCTGTGTCAAAGAAATGGTTTGTATCTGCTGATGTTGTTTTCTTTGAGCATATGCCCTTTTACTCGTCTGCCGGGTCGGCTCTTTCTTCGGACTTATTACTGGACACACCTTTACCTATCATGGATGATACTGCTGATATTACTGATACTGCCGATACTGCTTCTCCTACTGAAAAACCGTCTCTAAAAGTATATCAAAGAAGACAGAAGACATCAACTCCCTCTATGGCCCCTCCAACGTCTTCATCTTCCGTGCCAGATCAAACACCACCGCAGGTATTCTCTGATCTTGATGTTCCTATCAGCTTTAGGAAAGGAACTAGAACTTGCACTAAACATCCTATTGGAAATTTCTGTACTACTGATAATCTGGGGACTAATTTTGCAAATTTTACAGCTACTCTTTCTGCTATATCTATTCCTAAAAATGCTTCTCAGGCTCTTAAACATCCTGCTTGGCGACAAGCTATGGAAGCTGAAATGCAGGCTCTTACTGAACGCAACACCTGGCAGCTGGTTGATCCTCCTGTAGATTGTTCTCCAGTTGGCTGTCGCTGGGTATTTACTGTCAAATATCAATCGGATGGCACGATTGAACGGTTGAAGGCGAGACTTGTTGCGAAAGGCTATACACAAACTTACGGGGTCGATTACTTTGAGACTTTTTCTCCTGTGGCTCGGCTGAACTCTGTACGGATTCTTATTTCTGTTGCTATTAATTCTGATTGGCCCTTGTATGAACTTGATGTAAAGAATGCTTTTCTATACGGGGACCTACATGAGGAGGTCTACATGGAACAACCCCCGGGATTTGTGCTTCAGCGGGAGTCCTCTAAGGTCCACGTGCTTGGTTTGATAAACTGAGTACTATTCTTCAGAAATTTTCTTTTAAACGCTCCCAGTCAGATTACTCTATTTTTGTCAAAAATATTACCGCTGGCATTGTTATCCTTATTGTATATATTGATGACATCATTCTCTCAGGGAGTGATCCTGCAGGCATTCAGGCTACTAAGTACTATCTGGAGAAACACTTTGTTACCAAAGACCTTAGCTCTCTGCGGTATTTTCTTGGCATTGAAGTTTCTCGGTCCTCTTCTGGTCTTTGTCCGTCTCAATGCAAATATGTTCTGGATCTGCTTTCTGAAACTGGACTTCTAGGTGCTAAGCTTGCTAGCATACCTCTGGATCCAAATACTGACTGGGATGATGAGAACTCTCCTGCCTATCCTGACCATCATCAGTATCGATGCATGGTTGGTAAGCTTATTTATCTGACTGTTACACCGGCTGATATTACTTCTGCTGTCGGGCTTGTTAGTAGATATCTGGATAAACCCCAACAATGTCATTGGGACGCTGTTTGCCACATTCTTAAATATTTGAAGAGCTCTCTTGCGAAAGGCCTGCTATATAAGAAACATGGTCACTGTAAACTCCTTGGTTATTCTGATTCTGACTATGCTGGGAGCAAGCTTGACCGATGCTCCACTTCTGGCTACTGTACATTTGTGGGAGGAAACCTTGTTACTTGGCGAAGCAAGAAACAGACTATGGTTGCTCGCTCAAGTGCTGAAGCTGAATATCGTGCCATGGCGCATACTACTTGTGAGCTATTCTGGATTCGGAGCCTGCTGACGGATTTTGGTGTTTCTGACTCCTCTCCTATTCTGATGTATTGTGATAACAAAGCTGCTACGTTTATTGCCAGTAATCCCACTTTTCATGAGCGAACTAAACACATTGAGGTGGACTGCCATTTTATTCGCGAAGCTGTCTTATCTGGCCAGATATCCACTCCCTACATCCCTACTTCTGATCAGGTGGCTGACATCTTCACAAAGATTCTTCCAAAGACGATATTTGCTACTATGACATCCAAGCTGGGCATGATTGACATCTACGCTCCAGCTTGAGGGGGAGTATTAGTATATACACTTTACTGCTTTTCTTTACTTAGTGTATTTTGCTTATCGTCTTTTCTCTTTTACTCTTTATCCCATATTGGTTATCTCTAAATCCCGTACACTCTCTTGTCTTATAAAAGAGAGCCCAATGTATTCTTTTTAATCATCCAATAATAAGCAATCTCGTTGTCGACTTCTAGAAAGACGATTGGTGGGGGGCCTAGGAAAGGTGATCTCTACTTTTTCCATGGTGATCGTCCAGCTCGCCAGTTACCTACAACCTTTCTGGGAATCTCCCCCTTGCAGTGGCACTATCGCTATGGCCATCCTTCTCTAGAGACTTTCAAGAAGCTGGAGCCTAGTTTATTTTCTGTTTCGTCAAAAGGGTGGACTCAGGCTATGGATCTTGAAATTGAAGCCTTACGTCAAAATGATACTTGGGATTTAGTTGACTTACCTCCTGGAAAATGTATTGTTGGTTGCCGCTAGGTATATACGGTGAAGCAAAAACCTGATGGCAGTCTTGATAGGTTGAAATCACGGCTTGCTAAAGGCTATACACAAACATATGGTGTTGATTTCTTTGAGAGCTTCTCACTAGTGGCACGCTTAAATTCAGTGAGGATTATTATTTCTGTTGCTACTCACTTTGATTGGCCTCTATATCAACTTGATGTGAAGAATGCTTTCCTTCATGGTGATTTAGTAGAAGAGGTTTACATGGAGCAACCACTTGGGTATGTTGCTCAGGGGGAGTCTCAGAAGGTGTGCAGGTTGAAGAAGGCTATCTATGGTCTTAAACAGTCTCCTCATGCATTGTTTAAATAATTTAGTGATGCACTTGAACGTTTTGGTTTTAGCCGCTCTTCTACAGATCATTCCTTGTTTTACTTGCGAAGCACTAAAGGCATCATTGTTCTTGTTGTATATGTTGATGACATTGTTCTTACTGGAGATGATAGTAATGGCATTTCTAATCTCAAGCCTGGCTTCAAACACAGTTCTGTACTAAAGACCTTGGACAACTGTGATACTTTCTTGGAATAGAAGTTTTGCGGTCCAAGAAAGGGATTAATTTTTCTCAGAGGAAATATGTTTTGGACCTACTAGGCGAGACGAGTATGCTTGAGTCCAAACCTGTCTCTACTCCCATGGATTATCATCCAAAAGTAATTCCTGATGATGATGATGATGATGATTTTCACGATCCTTCTCTATACAGGAGAATTGTTGGAAAATTAATTTACTTAACAGTGACGTGTCCTGATATCTCTTTTGCTGTTGGAGTAGTTAGTCAATATATGAGCACACCAAAGAGCAGTCATTAGGCAGCAGTGTGTCGTATACTGAGATACTTACATATTTTGCAAACAACCAACGTAGCTCCAATCTTCAAGTTATTAGCTACACTGATGCAGATTGTGCTGGTGATGCAAAAGATAGGCGGTCTACTTCTGGATATTGTACTTTTCTGGGGTCTCACCTTGTCACTTGGAAAACAAAAAGCAAATTGTTGTGGCTTGTTCTAGTACAGAGGGTGAGTATCGGGCTATGGCCCATGCATGTTGTGAACTGCAGTGGGTTCATTCTGAGCTGGGCATTAGTGTAGATACTCCTGCTACTCTAATGTGCAATAATCAAGCAGCCATTCATATTGCTAGTAATCCTGTATACCACGAGAGAACAAAACATATTGAAGTGGATTGTCATTTCGTCTGTGATTTAGTATTGGCCAAACGAGTGAACACTCCTCATGTGAGGACTGGGGAGCAGATTGCAGATATCTTTACCAAACCTCTTCTACCTACTGCATTCAGATATATGATGTGCAAGCTGGGAATGCATGATGTGTATGCTCCAGCTTGAGGGGGAGTATTAGAAACAAGGAGTAAGTTGTTATTAGTTTACGTTTATATATTTTTCTGTACTGTGGACTCTTTATGTAATTTCTCCAATTAGTATATAGAAGGGGAGCAGATCAGCGTTTGGGCTGCGCTCCAGGTTTCACCCCCATAACAGTTCACTTGTAAATGGGTGTAACCCCGCTCCTCTTTCCTGAAACTGTTCTGATTGAATTCAACCTTCTCACTCATGGTCACTACTACGCATTCCTATGGCCGCTGTTTCAGTTAGACATCAACAATGCCTTTATTAATGGTGGAGACATCAAGAATGCCTTTATTCATGATGGTTCATTTGATGGATCTATATGAAGCATCATCTTGGGTATGCTTCTATGTGGGACTGCTGACGAAAATCACCTTGAGACTTCTTAGTAAATTTAGCACGGTGTATTTACTTTTTTATTCTCATTATGCTACACATCATTCCCTGTTTGACTCACCTTCCAGAAGAGGACTTCTGAATCTACTATGTGGCAGTTCATGTGGATGGTACATCGATTACAGGGTAGTGGGGACGATACAGAAGGTAGTTCTGTCTTTAAGAGTTGGCTGCAGATTCATTTAAGTTGAAGGTCTGTGAAAATTTGATAATTCTCGAGGTTGAAGTGTGGATGTCCAAGATAGTATGATCCATCTCAAAGGAACTTGTTAGACTTGCTAAATGATAAGGAATGAGTACAAATAAACCTGTAGCTACTTCCGTGTACTGTGATACTAATGTGGCCTAGGATGATGATACAAATCATGTTGCTTTAGGCTACTAGGAGAAAGTGGTAGCCATGCATATATCTTCTTGTCGCTTGTCCTTCATGATATATCCTATACTGTAGGATTTGTCGGTGAGATTAAGAATGCACCAAACAAGTCCTACCTGCACAACTGTGTGCAGATGTACCAGTGAAAGGACCCACTTATCTGAAACCCACCGATGAAATTTACAGTTCAGGACTCAGTTTTACAAAACTCACCAATGAAGTTGACAAAGCACATTCAGCGAGTCCACCAATGCTGTCTGAGTAAACAGTGTCAGATCTCCAGTCTACGCCCTGGATACTATGTTTTGCTCGGGGGACACATAGCCACATGGTAAAGCAAGCAATATGCTGATCCTTGCTCCAGCACTATAGTTGAGTAATGCTACAATTATCCATGCTTGCTATAAACTATAGTCTACGCCTTGGATGCTATGTATTGCTCGGGGGACACATAGCCACACGGTAAAGCAAGCAATATGTTGATCCTTGCTCCAGTACTATAGCTGAGTAATGTACAATTATTTATGCTTGCTATGAACTACGTGGGGGGCAATCAAATTTAAAAAATCAGTGCACATTTCTACGGTCTTGACGTGTGTAATCATGTTGCAATCTGTCACTTATAATCCACACAAAGGACATTGAGATAGATTGTTGTTTTATTCAAGACTTTTGATGGAGTCGTGAAAACTAAACCTTACATTCGGATTGCGAACTTGAAATCAGGCAACTCTTAGCTGATGCACTTGCCTAACTGTGGACTCACAGTTCTTTCTGATCTGTCTGCTGAAGCTGGCTATGCATGATGTCTATCGTCCAGCTTGAGGGAGAGTGCTAAAGATTAACAACAGTCTTTAATTTATGTTTTTGTTTTCCATTTTCTTAATGTACCCGTTTGCCATTTTAGTATAACTGCTAGTACCATCAGACTGTCTTTTATGCTTCGAATACCTGTCCATAATCTCTATTGGTTTCAGAATTTAGAAAACAGAGGGTGAAACAATGCTAAAACTACTGTAGCCGTGACTTATAGCTGTTTGCTCAACCTTATTCATCTTTGTGTGACAACTTCTAGGTTCTGGAAAGACTACCACTTGTACGAAGTATGCACATTATCATCAGAGGAAAGGATGGAAATCTGCTGTGGTCTGTGCTGATACTTTCCGTGCTGGTGCTTTTGACCAGCTGAAGCAAAATGCAGCAAAAGCTAAGATACCTTTTTATGGAAGGTATGTTTCAATACAAAAGTAATTATGTACCATATAATTCGGTTTTTGACAGTTGTCTGGTTTGCTGCTATAGAGTCTATAATCTTTTCTGTGTATGGTTTCACATAGAAAACATAAATTGTATTCTTAGTTCACAAACGTCTGGGAGGGTTTTGATTCTTGTCCACCGGAACTTGTACTTTGAGCTCTTTCAAAAGTGCTGATTTATTCTGGTACATTTAACAGAGGTTGATGACTGTGCTTGTAGGAGTAGCCTAATCGAACAAAGTTAGTTAGGAGGGGAACATATCCACATTCGCCCTTCTCTAACGGAGACCTACATCTTTTCAAACAGACAAAGATTAGGTTGCTTAGCAAATAAATTAAATTATGGTACTGAAATCAATCACTGGAGAAGAATAGTTCATGTAGCCTATACCAATATGATTGGGAACACTGCATTGATGCATAGACTGTTGTTATTTACTTAAGGATACTAATATCTCCTTTTTTGATAATGTCTCAAACTTCTTATGACTTAAGCTCTTCTCCATTCAGAGCTATTGTGGAGTTGGTCCTAGCTTTTTGCGATGACCTTTGATTTTCAGCTAGCATGAATGTTTTTAAACATTGTTAGCAAATTGTGACACTTGCATGGGTCATCACAATTTCTTGAATACAAGCTATGGACACATCATATCCTATATATAACCTTCCCTACAAAATCATTGAAAATGTAGGATATCATTTTCTTGGGTTCAAAGTTGGGAAAAGGTAAACTAATTCACTCGTGTAAACTGATTTACTCAATATTCAGAAAAGCGATATGCAATATACGGGTGGAGAGGTGACTGCGTAGCATATATGCAATATGCAGGACTATATGCAGTACAAGCTAATTATATTTAATCGTAAAAAGATATTCTGAATTTACAAAAACAATAAAGTTAAAATGTAGATTTTGCAATTATGTATAAGGTAAACATATTGATATGCATGTATAATATTTTTGTGTATATATGTATATATCTGGTATGCTTAACATTTATACAAATATTGAAATATATATATTTAAATTTACTAATATATGTATAGACTGTAGAGTGTGTGTATAAATGTGAATAAATCAAAATGTATACAAAAATGTAAAATATGCTGGAGTAATGTGTGTATATGACTATATGTAGGTATGTTATATATGTATACATATGAACATTTCAGAAGGTATACTGGTAAATGCACAAATAAGTCATATGCAGAAATCTGTACATATATATATATATATATATATATATGACTATATACTTATATATATTTATATATATATATATGCACATATATATATATATATATATATATATATATATATATATATATATATATATATATATATATATATATATATATACATATTCGTATATGTGTATATAATGTATCGGCATTTCAAAAAGCAAACTTTAATCAGTCGCTTAATTGGCCAAGTAGGATTTTATGCGGCTCGGGATCGCTTATTGGACTGATTAGCAATGTGCGGTTCGGGTGGTAGGGTGATTGCATAGGCATAAATGAGAATATATGTGCTGACCAATTTCACAGATCGATTTCCCAAACAGTGATTTTGCTTCATGCTACCAAAACTTATAAGAAATGGATTACTCTTGAATCCAGAACCCGCAAAGATTTCACATAGCTCTTACATGGAAATGCCAACTATATGATTTGCAAACACTTCTAGTTTATCCCAGTAAGAAACACATTATTAGTTGGCTTTAGTATAAGGACTCGAGCATCTACTAACATGAAATATCCCACCGAAATAAAATCTGCAACATAATTCTAGATAATAAAGAAAGACACAAAATATAAGAATGTCGAAGTGCTTGTCATATCTTTATGTGGAGGGGGAACTGTATTTAACCAAGGAGATTGTAACACCCCTGACCTAGGGTTAGGAGTTTTGCTTAAGTAAGATACTTACAAGCTAATTCTATTCTTTTAAAAAGTAATTAAGGCTTCTTGTGAAGTTTATTTTCAAGATTGAGCTTAATTGCAAACTATGTGTGCATTATATGAAAGTCTGAGTGAAAAGTACAATTTACCCAAGATGAGGGGTTACATTGCAAAATGTCACATGTGGAATGTGTCCTAAGTGTTTTAATATCATAAGAAAGAGAATGATGCTAAGTGGTGACTTGTGGAAAGCCTAAATCTTAAGTTATAACTTGTTTGAACAATGCTAGCATTTTGTACACCAATTTTGGTACAATTTATAATTTACCCAATATGTGGGGTTAAAATGTAAATTATCACCTCTAGAGTGTCCCTACTCCCTCTATGTATCTTTTAGAGGAAAGAGAATGAAGGAGACACTATGTTTGAATCACCTTCTTGGTAATGAAAGACCAAGAATGAGTTGAAGGCAAGAGCCTTATATGTGTTGTATCGAGTTGTAGACTTAATATAAGGAGCCCTATCGGCCAAAGAGCCAAAGTAGGAGCCTCCTATCGGTTTGTTGAGCCTTGGCAAAGGCCATGACGGGCAGAGCACCTCAAGGAGGTGGCCCATGACTAGTTGCAAAGTTCCTTATAAAAAGTGTATCGGGTTGCTTATTTAATGAGATAAAGATGAGATAACTTGTCCAACAAGATAAGTAAAGGCCGAGATATTGTCTCTAGGTTATCCCCAAGACTCGTGCATGGCAAGATATACATGTGTGCATGCATGGCCACGTGTCAACCATGCATGGCTGCGTGTCATCTAGTAGCATGAGGGGAAGACACCTCATATATGCTTTATCTCATGAAAACAAGTATATATACTTCACCTTTCACCAACTTATGAAAGTTTACAATCCTCATAACCATTCCCCTTGGAGATGTCGTGCAAAGACCCTTAGGTATCGTGTAAAGTAGCTCAAGGAGCTAGGAGAGCTCGAGCACCAAGCTTTAGGTAAGGCTTTGGTCACCTTCAACCTTGGTTGAAGTAGGATATCGAGTTATGGATATTCTTTTCTTTCCTTCTTTATCAAGTGCTTAACTATGGTGGTCTCTTATCCATTGAGGAGCTGTGAACGAGCCCTAGACCTTGGAAAAGTTCTTCTTCAACCTCAGGACGTGAAGCTTTGGAGCTTGGAGCTTTGAAGCTGTTCACAAGGTGGGTTATATAACTTGAACTCTATCATGTTATTATTCATCACCTAAATTGCTATACTTAATGAACTACTTTTAATTCCGAAAATCTTCTGAAATAGTTGATGAATTTATGAGTTCTAGTAGTTACTTAGACCTGTTGCCATGAACTAGAACAGATAGAATGAAGGTCTAGAGCTTGAAGAAGATGGTATCGCTTCATAAAGTGATATCGGGTTCAAGCACCCAAACAAGTAGCTCTTACCCGATATGATAATATACATGCACTAGTTGCACGATATGCTTGTGAGATTATATCTCCTTGCACGATATAGAATGAAGTTCCTACCTTGGAACATGATATGGTGTTAACCATGAACCTTTGCACGATAGGAAGTCAAGTATAGACTCCTTGCACGATACAGGAACAAGTGTATACTTGTGAGACAATATGGGAACCCTAGTTGGGTACTCGATATGAGTAAGTTAAAGTAAGTATTCCTTGCCCGATATGATCATGTAATATACACTTGTACACGATATCTTGAAGCATACATCTGATGCACGATATGATGGGTTGAGTATACATTTATGCACAATATAAGATATGGATTAAAATACAAGGTGTAACCCGATATGGTTGGAATACCTCAACCCGATATGAAACCCGAGATGGGGTTAAACCGATATGCAAATAGATGATAGACTCATACACGATATGGGTTGTGTACTTATGATGAGTAACCCTAGGTGATAGGTAAGCCGATATAAGTGGTGAGTGATACCACATGAACAATATGGATGATACCTCTTGGTTGATAGGAATAGCACTTACTCCTATCTTGTGAATGATATGAGGTTCAATTCATACTTCATGTACGATATGGTATAAAGTACCTAATCTAGTGGAAAACCCTAGATGAGGGATTGAAACCCGATATACTTTACCCTTTGTGTAATGGGTTGTGGTATGAGAATTTAATAAGACAACTAGCTTGTCGAGTGATTATATGATAAAGATGATCCTTGAAGGAATGAAGGGGTTATGAGTTTCAGGGTCTACCTAAGATGGTAACCCGATATGTCACCCGATATGTAACCCGATATGTTGCCCGATATGGATACCTCACATGACAATCCTAAAGGGAAACCGATATGGTATCTTGTGTATACCACTCAAAGGATATATGATGAGGCATATGCTCTATGTACGATATGGGGCACATCTTGTGCACCATATGGCACCAAGCACAGCTTATACCCGATATGGGGTCAAGCACCTAGTTCATACCCGATACAAAGCTAATTTGAAATGATAAGATCTAAGTGATAGTCCATCCGATATGGGTACATGATATGTTAATTAGGGGATACACCCTAAAACATAACATGGTGATGTGGTTACACCACATGCCCGATATGGATACATGGCATGAAGTAAAGAATGTAGTTTAAAATATAATATGATAATACACATATCTTGATACCCAATATGATAGAGACACTCCAATCATGAGTAATTGACTGAGTGACATGTTGAATGTGGTGTTAATCAAAAGATAATGTGAATTGTTAATGATGGACTAATATTCCTCAAGAGGAGGATTGATATGTTAATTAGGGGATACACCCTAAAACATAACATGGTGATGTAGTTACACCACATGCCCGATATGGATACATGGCATGAAGTAAAGAATGTAGTTTAAAGTATAATATGATAATACACACATCTTGATACCCAATATGATAGAGACACTCCAATCATGAGTAATTGACTGAGTGACATGTTGAATGTGGTGTTAATCAAAAGATAATGTGAATTGTTAATGATGGACTAATATTCCTCAAGAGGAGGATTGAACCAAAAGTATGATGTAATCAATATCCTAGTGAAGATGAGAGAGAAACTCATACCTTGTGTTAATAATCATTTCATGATAAATGATTATAATAGATAAGTATGATTGCATACTTATGATATCAATATATGCTCCTAAATGTGTGGAGCAATGAATTAGGGTTTGCACTGATAATATGAACTCGAAACCCTATACGACTATAAAAGGAAACCCTAACCCTAATGATGGGAAGGTTGTATTTCTCTTATTGCATAAGCCTTGTTAGGCATGTTAAATACTTGTATAACAAGTATAATGATTAATGGCCTTGCGAGCCATGTGAATAAGTTGTTGCCTAGTGAGAGGTGACAAGATGTTTAATGGGCGTTGTGAGCCATGTGTATAGTTGTTGCCTAGTGAGAGGTGACAAGATGTTTAATGGGCCTTGTGAGCCATGTGTATAGTTGTTGCCTAGTGAGATGTGACAAGATGTTTAATGGGCCTTGTGAGCCATGTGTATAGTTGTTGCTTAATAAGAGGTGACAAGATACTTAATCAAACCATGTGAACTATTTGAAATACTTGTACAACAAGTAAAATGAATACCTTGGTCTGAGGACCTAGAGGTTAATAGTTACCTTTTACAGAGGTAACAATGCTATGTGATGATCTAGGGGTTTGAATACCCAGATCCAGTAATCATGATGATAATGATATGAAGGGATGAGGATCCCCAGTAATGTGATAATGGGCTGAGATCCCAAGTACCAAGTATCTAAATGTGTTTTAAAGACTTGAATAGATGTATTACACCTTTCTTTGTAGCATTTGTTGTGATTAATAATGATGACTTGTTTGATGCTAAAAGAATGCTATAATACATGTAATGCATTATTAGGAACTATAAAACGTTGCCCTGACCATAGATCCATCAATGTCAGAACTTGCTCAATGGTGAAACGGGTTTCCCGCGGCATAACCCGGAATGCATATTTTTGAATATATGGGGGCATGGAGCCTAAGTGTCCATGACTCAGTAATTTCATAAGAATGTCTCAATAGAGCACGGTGAACTGACCCGTGGCTCAGAGCATGGTGCCTATGTGACCATGGCTCAGAGTATGGTGCGTAAGTGACCATAACTCAATAACTGGGGACGGTTGTTGTAGATGTTCCCCTAAGAGAGCACAGTTGACACTGTAGCTCTAAGCGAGGATGCGTAAGTACCCTGGCACAACTATATTGCAGCTGACACAAGATGTCCTGCTAAGCCTAAGTGGTCTCGTACTGACCGAGACAAGGGAGGTCATGGCAACCGACTCTTCCATTGACCTTGTATGGTACCGACTTGTGAGAAGTTTGTGGTCGGTTGGAGATGAACGGGGTATGCTTCATCTACTCAGGGCATAAGTGTGATTGTAAAATATGTCCAGTCGTGTAGCATATTTGCTTAAGGATCAAATACAAAAAACATTGTTTGATGCGCAATTCAGTTATACATCTTAGTTGATAGATGTTATTTATGTTTCTTTACATTCCTTGCAAAGCTGATAGATGATTTATAAATTCTACTAAGGGTAGATGCAATGTTCTCCTTAAGAAAGAAGATTATCTTATTCTGTTCATACAATGATTAATCCTGCCTGTTAATATAAAAGAACCCTGCTCGGTTTTTATAATGTTTATCATCAATAATAATATGGTCGGCGGAGAGTTATATCTCTCGCTGGGACAATTGTCTCACCCCGTGGGATCCACAATTTATAGGTGGACAAGCACGAAGCGGTGGAGATCTTTCTGCAGAGGAGGAACAACAGTTGAGGCAGCAATGACAGCTCAGGTTGACTGTACTGTCTTCCGTGTCTTGTAGATAGAAGTCCTATGTGTCGTCTCTGTACTCTCAGGTCCGTGGAGTCGGTTCGTAATGATTTCATGAACAATCTGAGGTTTTGGCTTGTAAGCCTTGAGGTTTAATGTTGCTACAACACATGTGTTGATAGAATAACTGTTATATGTTGTCCTCGAGATGAGATGAAACAGTGTTGTACAATGTAAATCATGATATGTATGAGTATTGGATCTTTTAGTAAAAGGTTTCTGGACGAGGATTTCCTTGCAAAAATGGTTTTAAATTTTAGTGATTTTTGTTAAACCGCTGTTTATGGTAATTCCACATAATTAGTAACGATTTAGTTGTCGATTTGATGATGGTTGTTACAGAGATGTTCTTAACTTGAAATCTGTAGAGAATTGATTAGCACTTGGCAAATGCCTAGGGTTGATTGTTTGTTTGTCTCTTTAGGAGGGCAAATGAGAAAAAACATCGTGGTCAACATTTTAAAAAGCATGTTTGCCCAGAATTTTATATGTTATCATATTGGCACTTAACGAAACTGTGCATTCATCTAGGAACATAGTGGACGTGCAAATTGGAGTTGAAACTTAGTTGTGAGTATAAGAAAGGACCTTTTTTTGGGTGAGAGAACTTCCTCATTATACATGGAAGGTCCCTCAAACTGATGATCAACACATACTGAGAGAGTAAGAGGGAGGCAAAGAGAGATTTAGGGCAATTATACTCGCAATCTTAGGAGCAAGACAACTATCCCAAAGAGGATCAAAAGTAGTCTTAACGACATAGATGAGATGAGGAGTCGGACCGTAGTGGCTCTTCAGACTACAATACTGGTCTCATGGGAGGACGGTGGCACATGGAGGAATACAAAGGAGGATCTCTGTTGATCCTGGCCGACAAAGTCAAACCTGGTCAAATTTGCGTCCCACAAAGTAGTGGTTTCTTCCCCTCAACTGATGAAGCTAAGAATGTTATCAATGGAATGTCAACCAAGGTCAGGGAGAAAGAAGTTAAAGTACTACCTTATAGTGGAATGACGATGGCCTAGTTTCGAGAGAAAGAGCTTCATGTTTTGTGCTGAGACAACATATCGTTGCATGAGATCATAGGTCCCCTTGGGGACATGAAGGGCATCTCTAGTTGGAAGAAAGATGAAGACGACGAATCGGGCCTTTTGATATTGATCGACACTTTTAATGTAGACGTGCCACAGTTTGTGGGAACCTCTTTCCAAGGTAACATGTTCAATGTTAAATTCTCTAAGGTGGCAAACCAGCTTGAACATGACGAGGTTACCTTAACACATTTGGGGAGGGATCCCTGCTACCTTTAGAGATTTTTTAGTGCGTGCTTTGCTCAACAAGAACATAACACATCCAAAGTGGACCAGGGATCACATCACATGAGAGACAACTGGGTGGAAAACTAGAGTCAACAAATGCAGCAGGACGAAGGTATTAACAAGTCAAGTCAGAACCAGAAATATCGATACGTGAGAAGTTTGGCAAGGGACAAAGAAGGGAATCAGAAGATCCTAGGGGATAGGTGGCTAAAGGACTTCATAATCCCCTCCTTCACAAAGGGGGATAGGAGAAATCCTAGCAGAATAAGGGAATACAGATCGAACAGAGAAGCTTAAATACATGGAAGGATGCATTGACGCATGAAGATATGACAGACTCAACAGAGATAAAACAGATAGATGGGATGTAGGAAGTAAGGGAGTAGCCTCTATTATGACAGCCCCATTGAAGAGTATTAGAGAGTATGGTTAATTTAGTTAATTAAGTTATTTGAGTCTAATTGTATTTGGGCCCAAGTGTATCTTGGCTCATTAGGGTTTAGTCTAAAGTCTGTATGCTTCCCCCTTCTCCTATATAAAGGAGGGGGATTCCTCTTACCAATATAACAATTAGCCGTCTTTTATTATTTCACATTGTATCGGAACAACGATCGAACCCTAACCAACAGAGAGAAAAGCCTCTATTGTCACAACCCCATTGAAGAGTATTAGAGAGTCTGGCTAATTTAGTTAATTAAGTTATTTGAGTCTAATTGCATTTGGGCCCAAGTGTATCTTGGCCCATTAGGGTTTAGTCTAAAGTCTGCATGCTTCCCCATTCTCCTATATAAAGGAGGGGGATTCCTCTTATCAATATACCAATTAGCCGTCTTTTATTATTTCACAAAGACAAAGGAGACTCGGAGTAGTTTCCAACAAAAGGGAGGATTGTAGGATGAAGTGCTACTACTACTACTGATAAGATTGTAGCACCCTGGAAGGTTGCAGACATAATTAGTTTAATTGTGGACCAAGCAATCTTCTGGAACTTGAGAGGGGCTGTTTGTGGGGAGACTAGGAGAATGCTTAGTCGTCTCTATCGCAGGTATAGACCACGAATGGTACACATGACAAAATATGTAGTTAACGTCCACAGAGCTGGGGAACTTTTCAATGTTCTCAGGCCGGAGGGGTGCACATCTAATGAGGCAGATGGAGGTAAGATCTAAATCTCCTTGAAAGAAGAGTTCGACCGGGTGGTTATTAGCTCACACAAGCAACATATCTTTGTGAGCATGAAGGACAAAGATGGCAAAATGATGGTGATGATTGCCATTTATGCCAAATGTACATCTACAGAGAGGGAAGAGCGGAAGAGTTATGGGACAATCTTACAAAGATGAGCACTATCATTAGAAGTAACCCTTGGTTCCTGGTTGAGGACTCCAATACAATTCGGTTCCCATTTGAAAGAAGAGGACTCCAATACCATTCTGTTGGGGGGAGGGGGCACCTCCCCGACGCTTCTAGGGTTTGGTCCCATCTTTCTCTAGTTTCCTCCGGCGACTACCACTGGGGGGAGGGGGCGCCTCCCCGGTGCTTTCCTCCCCCTGGCCCAGATCGTCCTCGACGTCACTTCTTTCGTAGCAGCAGTGATTCCAGAGCTATGGCTGCCAAGCTCGTGTTGGGGCTGCTCACGGCGAGGGATGGGGAGAGGTGTGATGCGCCTCGCTGAAGAATGGTTCCTGGATCTGGCAGCATCGACTATGGTCGACTCCATTCCGTTCAAGAGAGACGGATGGAGAGGAGCCGGTTCTCGTGGATCTAGTCCTCGAGCGGCTGCTCCGCCGCCGCAGATCTAGAAGGGGATTCGTATCCCCTCCTGCCCTCTGTACCTCCCCATTCCGAGTCGGCTTCTGGTCGTGACCAGAGATATTATAGCCTCACGACTCGACCGACTTGATGGTTCCTACTCCGGTTTTTCTGCTGTGGCAGCGACGTGTTCCCCTTTTGGCGGCCTGGGCGTTGTCCCTGCCGACGGCATCCCCAGCGTGGTGGCGCTTCCAGACAACCTCGACTCCATGCCTCGATGCGCGGCTCACTCCGCTGCTCCTGGTGATGGGCTGATGCTTCCCTGGTGTCAGTTGATTCTTTTCGGCGGCTTTGATCGTCTCAGATTCCTTCTGACTCTAGACGTTACTCCATGACCATCGACTCAGCACAACTACTGCTGTGGTCTGGACGCCCCTAAGGCGTTTGATGAAATGTCCCAGTGGCCCGGTGCCCTGGCATGCCAGCGGCGTTCTGTTTCGCTGCTCCTGACGAAGGCTAGATGTTGGCTTCTTCAATTGCTGCTCGAGGGTACATCCTCTGGTGCTTGACATGGCGCTGTTTCTCGACTTCACGACGTTTCCTTGCAGGATAGCGGGTTCTTTCTCCCCGCCTAGGCTCTCTTCATTGCTGCAAGATGGAATGTCGTTTTTGGTATTCGCCCCTCTTTGCCCTGAAGATAACCTGTGCTAGTCGGCTCTTCTAGGTGATAGATCGTGGTTTGATGTGGAGATCGGATCCCCCCTCCTGTCACATTTTCTGGGTGTGATTAATGTCAGTGTTTAGTAGGGGGATGAGATGCTTTGCACGGGTCGGCCATGGTGTGTATCCCAGTCGTAGCACCTTGCACCTGGCTCGTCTTCTTGTCTGCAGGTTTGGAGCAGCTTTACAAAGCTACAGAAGATTGGGGCCTTCCCTGCCGTTGCAACCCTGGGTGCTCGCTAGGCGTTTGTCGGCAGGTTAGCTGCCAGCCTGATGGGAGAACACCTGCATGTGTTCGACGAAAAGTTTTCCGGTGAAAAGATGAAGGTTAAAAGCCTGTGACAGATGTTTCTAACCTTCAGGAAGAAGATACAGAGTGGCAGGCTGTTTCTTCTTCTTTTTGGATTATCCTAGTTTTTCCTTGCTGGTTTTGTGTTTGGATAAAGGTCTGGTGACGACTCTATTCTTCAGATTGGCAGTTGAGAGTTGGGTCTACAGGCGTGTTTGTGGGTGCTATTATTGGGCCTGTGTGATCTTTCTTCTCCTCTTCTTCTCTGTGTTCTTTGTTACATCCTCCTTTCTCCCGGCTTTATCCAGCATGGAGTCTCTATTCTGTTTTGATCCTTTTATCCCCCTGCGTGGGGATTTAAAGGATCTATTTGTTTCCCCAAGGGGCACTTATGTACCCAAAGTTTTTGGTTATCTAATAACACGCTTTTTTGCCGACCAAAAAAAAGAAGGGGATGAAGGATTGCAACATCTGTATTGAAGATTTCAATTTGAAAGAAGCTACATTTTGAGGGGAACCCCTTCACCTAGATTGATAAATAACACAAGACTCCTATGATGTGGCAAAGGATTGATAGAGCTTTCACCAATTCCTCCTGGGATGACCTTCCATATGGTCTAGAGACCAAACATTTTGTAGTGTGAGATACTCTAACCATCTAATTAAATGTCCAATTTCAATGCCGTATCCCCAGAAACATATTTTTATAGAAATTTTGGCCGAATTTTCGATATTTACGACCCTAATGATTTCGACAACCAAATAAGCGAATTAATCATGAAAATTTACCAACCAGATCTAAACACCAAGATCTACTCAAATGTGCAATAATATTTCATATTGGATATGTGGGGGGGGGTCTCCCACGTTTGTAAATGAAGGAAGATGAACAATTTTGATAGAATTTCAATGGCAATTTGATGGCAAAATGAAGGAATTATGTTATGAAATTTTACAAACACAATGTTTAGGCATAAACATACTAGATTATATAATAAATTTATATGTTCAGAGGTTAGGGTGGGATCCATGTCTTGATGAGTGAGCGCACAAATGAACAAAAATGTCAAGTTCGTTAGATGGTGAAACTATTACAAACTTCAAGTTGCAACTTAGAATAAGATTATAGTTACAAGTTACAAAATGCAACTTGTAGAAGTCTGATGTTAGCATTTAACTAGGTTACATGAGACATTTATACGTGATCTAAGAAAGAACTTCTCATTATTTTCAATGTATTTCTATAGATTTCTATAGAAGAGTGTAGAAATTGAAGAAGGTAATGTATAGGTGATCTAGGGATACGGGAAACATACCTTAGAATTAAGAAAAATAACATCTATAAGCAAGAGATAAATTTTTTGCCAAAATACCCAAGATGTAGTATTAGCAGCCTTAGGAACAAATTTCTCGAAATTTAAGTTATTTCTGTGCCATTTTGCAAAATTACATTTACAACCCAAAATTGGGCTTTTTGCTGTGAAATTTTCCCCTATTTAGCAAAAATTTGCACCTAGGGTCAATTTTTTTATGAAATTACATCCCATTCCCTGCATTTGTGCATTTCTATTTCTGATCGTAATTTTCGATGCCCAATGGCAAAAAAACAAATGAAATTTTGCAATTTGATCAAAATTTTGTTCCATGACTCTGACCACTATCCTATCTTGATCTCCCCATTCCAGTTGGAGGAGCTTTGCGGTGGATCTAAGTTCACTTTCTTGAAGGTCTAGCTTTTACATGAGGGTTGTATGAAGGAAATTGAAGAAGGATGGGTGATGGAGGGACCAGGGTACCCCTCATGTAGATTTTTTTGCAAATGGCAGAATTTAAGAAGAGGTTCAAGAGATGGAACAAGGTGGTGTTTGAGGATCTTTCTCAGAAGAAAAATCTTGAGGTGGTCCTCTATAGACTACCAAGATTTTTTGATGAGGATCCAACAAAGAGGCATAATCACATGCTAAGAGAGGTAGACAGAGATGAACCGTGCCCTAGATGAAGAAGAGACAATGAAGAGAGAAAGCCAACATCAATTGGTTACAAAATGGGGACAACAACACGAGGCTTTATATTGTGAAAGGGAGATGAAAAGAAGAATGGTCAGACAACTTGTGAACAATGAAGGTAGGAATTTCACATGCAAAGAACAAATGTTGGATGCAACGGTTGAAGCCTTAAAAGATCTATGTGGGAAACTTAATGACAACACTGTTTTTGGGGATGACCGATTCTTGTAGACGATCGCAAGTCTGATTTCAGCTAAAGATAACTTCCTATCATTCCCCACGAAGAAGGTATGAAGTACTATGAAGGCTATGGACCCATACAACTTCCCTGAACCTAAATATCTCTTCATGTCCTTTAAGGCAGCCTGGGTTGAAGAGATGGAACAAGGTGGTGTTCTGGGATCTTTCTCAGAAGAAAAATTTGGAGGAGGTCCTCTATAGAATACTAGGATTTTTTTATGAGGATCCAGTAAAGAGGCATAATCACGTGCTAAGAGAGGTAGAGACTGAGATGAACCATGCCTTGAATCAAGAAGAGACAATGAAGAGAGAAAGCCAATATCAACTGGTTACGAGATGGGGACCACATCACGAGGTTTTATATTGTGAAAGGGAGATGAAAAGAAGAATGGTCAGACGACTTGTGAACAATGAAGGGAGGAATTTCACATGCAAAGAAGAGATGTTGGATGCAACTATTGAAGCCTTAAAAGATCTATATGGGAAAGTTGATGACAACATTGTTTTTGGGGATGACCGATTCTTGGAGACAATCCCAAGTCTGATTTCAGCTGAAGATAACTTCCTATCATTCCCCACGTAGAAGGTATGGAGTACTATGAAGGCTATGGACCCACATAGCTCCCCTTGACCTGAAGATCTCTCCATGTCCTTTAAGGTAGCTTGGGACATCATCACAAGAGATCTTATGGCACTAGCTATATACTTTTTCAGAGGAGCGTTCTATCACTGCACCCTAAAATGTTTTAGGATGGTCCTTATACCAAAGAAAGACAAAACCTTCAACATCTGAGAAGACTTCAGATTAATATAGCCATGCTACAGAGAAGAACGAGAGTTAAAATTTGCAACAAGCACATTTTAATATAATTCATATCTAACTGCCTGGACAAAGACCCCAAGGCTGGCTTATATAAGACTCTTTGACTTCATGTGCAAGTCAACAAAATAGGAAAAAATCCTTATGCAACCAAAAAAAACAAGGAATTGAAATTGTAATAAGAAATTCGAAATTAAATAGAACATAAATTTCCAAAGTACATAAAGAACTAAATAAAAGGCCAACTTGAGCCCAATAAGCTCTTATCAGGATTGTCTTCAATTTGGGCTTGCTCCCTATGCCAATCCCCTTTCACGGATTGCATCAATCTCCCCTTAAAAATGTGAACCTCCAGTGAAGCAAGGGCAAGGTCAATGTCTCATTGTCATGAGCTGACGGAAGGCATCTCTCAAAGGACACGACCTAGCTGCCTGGAACTATAGGATGTCCATCTGAAGAGCTGTCGGGCGTTGCCAAGTTGGAAGGAGTATGTGTTGTAGAAACCATCATGTTGCACGTGATAATCATATTGCCATGGACGACCAAGCAATATGTGAGAACTTGTCATAGTGAGCACATCACAAAGGGCTGTATCGTTGTAAACACCATGAAATGAAAAAAGGAACTCTGCAACACTGGGTCATAGTCTGAGAAGTGTCATCAACCCACCGTATGTGATATGGCTTGGGATGGGGCTCCAGTTGCAATTCCAACTCCTGAACAACGGAAGAAGGCACTATATTAGATGAAGGTCCTCCATCAACTGTTAGTACGCACATGCGACCCCAAACCTCTACAACTAAATAAAAAAATGACGCACGACGCCAGTCATCAGGAGGTGGACTCTGTATAGCCCAGAGGACCCAATTTTGTAGAGCAGGGTCCCTTGTTTCTTCCTCTTCTTCCTCGTCACTGGAAAGACATCTTCATATTCTATGCCATCATCGTCTGTTGTTGTCGTTGTAGTCTCACACGACGTGGACACTGGTTGGAGCGATGACCATATGCAGGAAAAACATTGAATAAACTTTGTGACTGGTTTGGAGGGTTCGCCTTCAGTAGTCAATGTTGTTGTAGTAGTCACCCCTTGACGTGGTTTCCACCCAGGTGACTGCAGTCAGGGACGAAGTCGGATCTCCTCAATTCTTTCAGCACTTTGAATAGCATCATCTAGAGAAGTGAAATGCATGTCTGCTAGACGATCAACTACCTCATTGCGAAGTCCCATGCAAAAATTTGCAAATGTGTCAGTGGCATCCATCCGAACCTCGGAGCGGTTGCACAATTCTTGAGATTTGTTAGCATAGTTGGCCACGGTGTCGTCACCCTGCTTGAGGACTTGATGCTCCAAGTAGGCCTATAACTTGTAATCCTGAGGTAAGAATCGTTGTACAATCAAAGGACGCAGTTCCCCCATGTGTTGATGGGGTCGTCTCGCGGTTGGTTCTACATGCTAGAGTAGCTCCTCGGAACTTGGAAGTGGCGATTAGGACTTTAGTTGCCTCACCAAAGGTTCTATATAATTGGAAATACTTGTCGAAGTAGAGCAACCAGTCAACCACAATCTTGGTGTCACGCTCACCATAGAACTCCGATAGCTTCATTTTAACAATACGCTCAACTTGTATGGGTTGAGGAGCGTGTTGACAAACATTGTTGTTGCGGTTGGCCTCCAGTGTATTCAAGCATTGTTCAAAGGTTGTAACACGACGGAGAAGTTCAAAAGAGTCATCGTTTTGGGCTTGATGTTGAATTATTTCATCCTACCATTGCATTAGGGTGTCCAGTTGATGTTGTTGTTGAACTATATCATCCCGTCATTGCATCAGGTTGTCCAGTTGTTGTTGAATAACCTCCAAGGTGGCAACATTTGTGGTCATGAAGCCATCTAGTTTATCGTTGACCTATCAAACAGTCACCATGCTTCTTTGGATGAAGAAAAAACTCCTTGAATTTGATGTGGAATGAGGTGTCTCAGAAAGAAGTTTGATCTGTGTGCTCGACCCACGGTGAATGGAATGAGGTTTTGTCGAAATCGGCTAAAATTCGCCGAAAATTTCGATTTTGACGCCATCTGCTACAAAATCTTACCACTATGCCATTATGTCAAAATCATCAATTTTTTTTGCCCAAAATTTGAAATTTTCCCAGGGAACCCGAAAGTCTCCTTTCCTCCCATCCCCATATCAAATTTTATTGCATAAAATAATGCATTTAGGTGTAGAGATCACAACTGTGAAATTTCATGGCTTAATTTTATTCATTTAGGTGTTGAAACGGACACAGTTGCATTTGTCAAAGTTTTTGTCAAAATTTCAATAAATTTTGGTTTCGATGTTGTGGAAACGACATCGAAATCGGATACTTCATTCCTTGGTAGTGAGTTGGTTGGGGGTGGTAGGGGGGCAACGATCTCTTGCTTGGGGGTTTGGGGTGAGAGTTTAGATTTTTTTTGGGGCTTCTAGGCGTTGCGACTGGATGCAGTAAGTAGGTTGTCGTTTGAGCAAACAACCATGCGCTTGTGTGACAGGACGCATGGAGCGGAAGGAGGGTGATGGAAACCAGACGGAAGGGGAAAGGGGGTGGCTTGACGGCGGCAGGTAGAGGAACTTCTTTCTGAAAACAAGGAGTCACAAGGGTGAGGGGTGAATAGCGCTTCAACCAAGCGGGGACGATGTGAGCAACTTGAAGGTTGAGCGGCCGGATAGGCTCGACATGACCTGGGTTTCGCATGGCTGAGACTTACGACTGGGTTCGTTGCTGGGTGGATTAGCGACTTAGTGGATGCGTGATTCTAGTGGGTAGATTGCGAGTGGCAGAAGGGCAGAAGCAGGATGATCAGCTTCCAGGGATGATCAGCCACTGAAGGGAGTAGCAGGCTGCGCTGGTTTGTCAGGCGTTGAGGCTTGCGCGAGGGTGGCGGGTTGTTGCGGCTTGAGCCGTGTGGATGTGCGACTGCAAGGGAGGGTTGAGGTTGCCGAGCGACCTGGAGATCTGCTTGTGGCTGGGGTTGTGAACGGCGAGGTGGGAAACTAGAAGGGAAGTAGTGAAAAATACGGGAGGGCTAGAAGAAGATAGAGAGGGGTCGTACTCTAATAGATTTAGGGTTTGGCTCTGATACCATTTGATGTAGCCATGCTACGAAGAAGTAGAACGAGAGAGATAAAATCCACAACAAGCAAATTAAAATCTAATTTATATCCAACTTCATGGACAAAGACCCCAAGGCTGGCTTATATAAGACTCTACTACTTGACATGCAAGTCAACAAAATAGGAAACTAAAATCCTAATGCAAGCTAATAACACAAGGAATTAAAATCCTAATAAAGAAATTCCGAATTAAATATAACATCAATTTCCTACGCACATAAAGAACTAGATAAAAGCCCAACTTGAGCCCAATAGGCTCTAATCAGGATTGTCTTGGATCTGGGCTTGCTTCCCTATTATGATTGAAAACATGACCTTGCAGAGTCTGGTGAGAATTTTGAACAACAGACTGACCGCTATTCCCCCTGCACTCATTTCTAAGAAGCAGGTTTCTTTTGTGAAAGATAGACACATCATGTTCAACATCAAGTTGGCTAGAGAGCTTCTACACGGCTTGGAGGCAGGAGACAATAAGTAAACATCCTGGTGAAATACGATATGAACAAGGCTTATGATCTGATAAGATGGAGTTTCCTATAGGAGGTGCTTAAGCTGCTTGGCATGATTGACGATGTGATATGATTATGCATGGCTTTCTTCTAGGAATCTTGGGTCTCTATCTCTCTGAATGGATACAACAGAGGTTTGTTTGAAGTGAAACATGGACTGAAGTAGGGTCACCTAATCTCACCCTCTCTGTTCATATCAAAATGAAGGAGGATCTTATCTGGGTAATATGAAGAGAGTTTACATGAGGGGTGATAGCATGGCCCCTGGGATCCTACTGTATGCTGACAATTTGATGGTTTTTATAAGATCTACAGTGGAAAGCATGTGAACATCTTGTTATAACGATAGGAGCTTATGAGATTAGCGTGGGGCATATTGTTAACAGGGAGAAATCTGGATTTATCCTGGGATCCAACAGTTCTGCTAGAGTACAAAGAACAGAGAACTTGCTGGGCATCCGCGATAAGGGTACACAAATGGAATACTTGGGGGCAAAAATAGCCAAAGGAAGAGTGACTGGATCCAGTTACGATGGTTTAATTGATAAGATGAAAGCGAAGGTCGCAAACTGGAAAGGTAAACTTTCTTCTTTTATCGGCAGAGTGACTTTCATCAAACAACCTTTCCTCGTTGCGGAGACCTCTGCCCTAAAAGGGGTTATCAGAGAGATTGAGAAGATGATGGCAAATTGCCTATGGCTGGATGGAGACGGAATTAGCAGGAAGAAATGGATTTTGTGGAGGAAGATTACGAAGCTGAGAAAGAACAATGGGCTGCCAATACCGGACTTACAGAAAGTGAACAAGGCCTTTGTTATGAATGTTGGGAGGTCTATGTTGATCCTCGTTATGGGCGGGTTTCTGCAGGCGGAGATACAAAAGGTTCAGATCTATAATGGTTGATTCTCATCCCCACTCATTACTGATCATAGCCAGCCCTTCCCCCTTTTGGAGGATCCTATGGAACTGTTTCCCTAGCATTATGCCAACTTGTCGATAGATAGTGGGGGAAGGGCCCTGTCCTTTTGGATGGTGACTGGTGCCGGCGACCTTTGCACCATTTTGCCCTCAGGGAAGTGGATATTAATACACAATTACAAATCCGAGATATATGGAACCATGAACATGGTTGAGACTGGAGCCATGATGACCTTGCTGTTAAATGAACATGGGTTGCGGAGATGATGTTTGCCATGCAGAAAGTGTATGAGGATAGAAACTCACTGGTTTGAATTAATGCGGAGAATGGTGTTCTTCTGTCAAAGCAGTCTGCCAACAGTTGCACGACACAGGGGAGATCATACCTCACAACATGATGTAACTACTATGGAAGATGGACACTATACCTAGAGCCACAATGACTGCTTTGAGGCCCTACATAAAGCCTTACCATCCAACGACAAGATTGAAACATGATACTCCTGGTTTCAAAATGTTATCGCTGCACATCTTCCCAACAGGAGACTATGGATCACTTGTTGATACACAGCGAGAATGCTAGCTAAGTGGATGTGGGGTAAGATCCTCCTCCTAGACCTTTCTCTCATGCCTTCCTAGATTCAAACAGTAAGAGGGATCCTGGTGTGGATCTGGAACCAAAGGACCTGCAATTTCTTGAGAGGATGGCCGATCAGAATGATCCCTTCCCTGACCTTCTGGTAGATATGGAAACATTGATGCAAATTGCAGCTTGAAGAAAGTGTATAACACTATAACAAAATCTGGTTAGAGACGACAACCATTCTTAGAACTGAATGCAAGGAAAAAAGTTTCAAAGCTTTTGATGATACGGATTTCAACAGAAGAGTTGAGGATTTGGAATTAGTGGGACATAGAATGAAGATGGACTGCATGAGTGGTTCGCAACAGCCAAGGGAAGATGGAGTTTGCTTTCAGAACTTGGCTAATGGCAGCTATGTACCATGAAGCCTATGTTCAATCCTTGGTGGTGGCTTTAAAGGTCATAGAAGATAAAAATGTGAGGGGACTTGTTTCGAGGTGGATAAATTACAGTCGAGGAAGATTATCTGGGGAAATCTCAAACCCCCCTTAGAACATACCGATCTGAAAGAGATGATATAGGAAAGAATGTTATAGGGTAGATGGTTCAGCATCTCACTAATACTGCACCTAGGTAGATTGGTTTGTTGGGAGCTAGTATACATGAGGTGTTAGTATTATCAGATCCTCATAGTCTGCCTATGAGAATTAGATGACTGATATTGTTAGAAAAGAGAGGTATAGCTTAATCACCTACAGATGGCAAGACGTATAGTATGACTTACAGGTGGACACGAAAGTTATATTTTTGGTTTTGCTTGGAACAAGATACTTTTTTGGGAGGATGGATGGGTTCCTTTCTTCCTTGGTTTTTCTTGAGACTGTAATTTGTTTGCTGGGTTGGCCTGCAGCAGCAGGTGTGGTATGCATAGATCATCCTCCTGGTCAATAAAAAAGACCTTTTTCTTATGCTGACACATTGTCTAGATGTGTCCATAGTGTCTAGATGGGTCGATAATGACATCTCCCTGTTCCGTCCTAGTTTGTAAAAAGTTGACGAATGTATGCAACTGTGTTAAATTGACCTGTTTGGACTGCACAACTGTCTATCCTACGCCCAATGTTGACAAATGGATTGAGATTTCTGTATGACATAGGTCTAAATCTCTACAATGAGCAGTTAGTTTGCTCCTTTTTACCTGCCGGGTTTATTCCGATCTATTCATTTCTAGTTTATGTGGGTTGAGCTACTAATTAGGGTGTTTCCCAGTGATTTGCCATCCAACCACAGACCGTCTGTAACCTATTTCATAAACAATTAACATTTTGGCATAGAAGCTTATTTGACTGATGGACAGTGGAAAGCAAAAAGACGGAAGAGATGGGAAGCAGATTGGTTTCTCTCCACAAACTGCTGTTAATGTTGGCTCAAGTAGAGCTTTCAGTTACAACTTACAAAGCTTCGGTACCATAGCTATGAAGATAGATATATATATTTACAGCAAAAACACACATGCAACCTGTAATGCTCATAGAATTACAACTAATAGTGGCGTTAACAACAATTCAAATTGCTGCCTGAAGCTTGAAACAAGATGTAGGTTGCACATCTGTAATGACCACCAGATACTAATGAAATAACACATATTGTGAGTAAACGGGAACTAAAAAGTATTTATTTTGGGCATTTGTATATCTTGGTACCATATTATTTTATTTATATATGATGAGTTTCTTTTTTTTCTTTCAACTGAAATAAAATCAATGTATAGAATTCCAAAGAAAATTTAAAGGGAAAGATCAAATTCTAGTTAATATGTCGTCAATTGATGTTGATCTAGCATCATGTCTTTTGAGGTGACATTTGATAGGTTTTCACAAGATCCAAGAAGAATTCTGACCTAAGAAAAAAAGCAAAAAAACCCAATTTTTTTGAGATAGTTCAGCCTTCGATCTACATGTGATGGTTGAATCTTAAGATTTGTAAGAGAGTATTTGATGGGCGCTTAATGATGAAATTCTAAATTGATTTTAAAATTAAAAATGGTTGCAAATAACATATCTCAAATAGATAATAATCATTAAACATGCCTATAAATAAGGCTTACAATGCCATATAGGCGTGTAGGACTTATCCTATTTTTAAGTGGTAGCCAATGTGGAGTTATACCACAAGGCTTAACAAAATCTTAAAAAACATAGTACAAGAAATAACACCTATATAAATGGCATATTTTCGTCCTGCATCACTATATGTAGCACTTTTAAGCTTGAAGTAAATAAATCAATCATGCACAGCTGGCATAAAACATACTCTAGTGCCTTTGTAGACTGACATGCAAAAATTTGAATGTGTTGGTATACAAAGACCAAATAAAAAAAACCTGTGAAAATTTTCACAACTGTATCAACATTTGTGATATTTGTGTAGAATCCCGGGCTCTACCTGGAAGACCAGCCTTGCTGTATGGCAATTATGTTGACTTTGACATTTTGTCAAAGTTTCAATCCATGCATTATAGCAGTAATGTCTTGGTCTTCGCCGGTTCTCTAGTTAAAATTGTCTTTTAAGGTTGCAACTTTGTTTGTAGACCTTCGTACAATAACATTTTATGTTGCAACTATTTTGCAGTGTTTTTGCTACATCATACACTCTCTTCTTCTGCTGTTTTTCTGCAGCTACACTGAATCTGATCCTGTCAAGATTGCAGTTGAAGGTGTTGAAAGATTTAAGAAAGAAAACTATGATCTTATTATTGTAGACACAAGTGGTCGCCACAAACAAGAGGCTGCTCTTTTTGAGGAAATGCGCCAAGTTTCAGAAGCCACAGTATGTATTCTGTCATGCAAGCAATACTTTTACATTTTTCCTTGATACCGTATTGTTTCTTGTTTTATGCTAGAAACCAGACCTGGTTATATATGTTGTGGATAGTAGCATTGGACAATCTGCCTTCGATCAATCACAGGCTTTTAAGCAAAGTGTTTCAGTTGGAGCTGTTATTGTTACTAAAATGGATGGTCATGCAAAAGGTGGCGGTGCACTTAGCACGTAAGTAGTTTTTACCTGTTTTTGTTTTCTTCAAGAGCATGTTTTTTTTGTAGTAACATGACCTTTCAGCTAACCTGGCTCTCAAAGTACTGTCCTCCCTCCTCCCCCTCTTTTGGGCCCTTTTTTGTTTTGTTGGTGTGCATAAGGGCATAGAGAGACTGAGGTGGTAGACAGAGCTGGAAGAAGGAAGAAAAGTTGTGTTTTTGCAGTAGGATTCCTATGTACTCCCGTGTACAGGTTTTCGCTCCTATGCTCACTGTTGTTAACACTTGTCACAACTTCATCCTAATTGCTTGACAAGCAAGGACTGTGGTTCTTAGTGCCGTTTGTAACATGTATTAGAATATGCTGTCCCTTATGGTTCTCAGCACCTTTCAAATACCATTTTACTTTTCTTAGGTTTAGAAGAGCGTGTACTCCATCCTAATTTCTGAGGGGAAAATGATTTTTGTTTGATTTTATTTTGTAATTGGGTGTGGCTTTCTGCTACTATATGTATTTGTGAAGCAAGTCATAGTTACTTCATGATCTAGCTTGGGGTGTTGCGAAGTTCACAATTATATTCGTACAGTGCACAGGTGTTGGTTGTTTACACAAACGAGTTTCAATCCAAGTAATGGATAGTTTACTCAACTTAACCAAACTCCGCAAGTATACGGAGGTAGTATAGTCAAGGTCGAACACAAGGAGCTGAGCTAATTTAATTGAACGCAACAGTACTAAAGTTCAACAATCTAGACCGATTTTAAAGAGTAGAAAAGATTTGTTCTAAAAGCATAAAAATTAGGTTTTAACTACAGAAAATTCAGATTTAAATTAACAAGCAAGGATTACAAGAAATGTTCGATTTCAGAAAGTTAAAGAATCTTGGACATTAGGATTTCACTCTCATACCATAGCAATCAAGAGAACAAAATAATTTAAACATACATAAGATCATGTTTCAAGGAAAAGTTGTGTTACATTTCACCTCCCGGTGTAAATGTAACGATCATAACTCAAAACAACACTCTCGTGCATGAATTTCGTTTATGATCACAAACCGTTCCTCAACTCATTCTTTTCTACTCTCGTAGAAGAAGAAGAGTTGCCAAGGAAAACGCCTCCATACATTCCTACTTGTCTTCTCAAACTAAGCAAGAAGGCAGAAAATATGCATATAAAGTGGCCAACAATACATGCAAGAAAAAGATAAACCGACATTCCCATGGTAAAGAAACAAGAACAAATGCATTTAGTACGAAATTACTTGTTCATTACATGCTATGGCATGGGAGTTACTCTCCCATGCCCAAGAAAAAGTAGTCTACTCGTCCATAACAATGTACATCAGATTTGCTACAGAATTCTCAGTGCTAGACATGGTTTAGAGAAGAAAAGACAAGGAGAACTGAAAATGTAACCACAAGAAGCAAGAATTCCGACTTTGGGACGAAATCCCCCTCCTTTAACTGCTCCAAGTCGGGCTAACTCCCCTCTCAGGAAGTTGCTCGGAGTTGGGGAAGCTTGGCTGCACCTTGAAGAAGAAAATGGAGAAGTGGAGAAGAAGAAATGGTCTCTTGTGCAAGAAACCACCTTAGATTCCTCTCCAATCGCCTTCCTCTGCTCTCCTCTGTCTTTGGGACAAGAGAAACTCTCCAAATGACCGAACGTAACTGTCCCTTGGCTTCCCTCTTTCTTTTAAAAACGTATTCTAAATTTTCGGATTTCTGAAACTGCCAGGTGCACGCCGTGCACCTGCAGTGCAGTTAACATCCGGCTGATCCGTGCATGGCGTGCGCTGCGGAATTGCACGCCGTGTGACTTTCCAGAACATTCTTCAGCAGTCTGCGCTCCAGGTGCACGCCGTGCATTTCAGAAATGCACGCCGTGTCTTCGTCTTCTGTACATTTCTGGAATCTCGCACGCCGTGCGTTTTCATCGTGCACGCCGTGCATGCTCTTGGCTGAACATACCGAATTTCTCTGGAATGTTGCACGCCGTGCACTTTACTGTTTCAGCGAAATAGTCTTTTTTCTGGAATGGTGCACGCCGTGCGTCTGTGTTTGCACGCCGTGCATTCTTCTGTTTCTGTAGAAATAACATCCGAATTTAGTCCTTTTTGTGGCAAATTTGCAATACAAGTTATGGGACACATAGAACAACAAAAAGATGACAAAACTAATATGAAAGAGACTGAAATATACTAGAAAGAACCAAATTTGTGTGTGATAACATGTGAAAAGATGATTTACAAATCACACAACAAGTCCCCCTAAGCTTAAACCATTGCTTGTCCTCAAGCAAAAAGAGCATGGAAATATAAATGAAGAATTGTCAAGAACATGAATAGATCAAATGAAATGAAAGATGTGTATAAAACTAAACCAACCATGATCAACATGTTTATGCTCATAGCCATCAATTCAACTCAAACACCCAAGAAAAAGATTTTTAGTTCAGCAGGGGTGGCATCGATTTAATGAATCAATCAATTAAACAACACTAGGTAGAATTTGGATGACCAAGCCAAACAATCAGTGGATGTGCAACTCAAACTCTCAACTATTAAGGATTACAAAAGATGAAATCTTAGTTAAAAAATTGACAATTTTTGCTGTACTCTCCTTTTCCCAGAAATGATATGACAAAGGATTATGGGTTCCGACACTCGGCTGCTAATGTAGGCTTATGCACACATGGAGTGTCGGTTGGGGTATTTTACCCTCTTTTAAGACATACCACCTAACCATCGTGGCCAGATCGAACTTACACTAGGCTAGCATGATATGTGGGCAGATTAGCCATCTTTATTGGGTATAAGAGTTATTTAAATTTTTCCAAAACATGGGAGAGTCAACTAAATTGCAACATCAACTAGATTTCATTCATCTATTTTGAAAAATTTTCATTGAAAGAGTGTTTGCAAATGCACTAAGAGCTTGGCAAGGTCATCCCATATTCTAAATGATGTTGTAAGTTGATTTACTCACAAAAACTGAAACCATTACATGTTTTAAGCAATCAAGGATGTGAAAGAATGAATGTTCAGGCTAGAAGCATAAACCAAAGTTAAGCACAAATTGATGGTCAAAAGCATGGAACACAACATCGTCGAAGTTTGGCGAAGTTTCGCCGAAGTTTCGAAATTCGACCATATGCGAAGTCGAATACCATATACTTCGACCTCGTCCAAACTTCGGGGCGAAGTTTCATGGATGTCGGCGAAGTTGACTTTTTGTGTGTATTTTCGTCTCAACTTCTCCGAAGTTGTCGAAGTTTCCTCGAAGTTGGCGAAGTTGGGGCGAAGTTAAGACCACCCAGAACCATAATCCCAACTAGTGCCCCAATGGCCATATAAGGCATAAATATCACTCCAACCCTCTTCATAACTTCTAATATCAACTCCTATATTTTTTGTTGCCACTCATTCCTAGAGAGGGTGTTGTAACTACTATTTGATTGTATATTGTATATAATACATATGGTGAACTGTATCTATATATGTGTATTGCACAATTGACCATTTCAAGCAACACATTGTATTATTAACCTACATAGGGCTAGAGAGTCATAAATCGTGTTCTTTTTTTAAATTCACATATATAAGATAAAGGTATAACATAATTAGAAGTTTTCCATCAAAGTTTTCTAAAAATTCACATCATTTCTTCAAAAAATGGCATTGAAGTTTGTCGAAATTTGCGTCTAAACTTCCTCAAAACTTCCTCGAAGTTTCCACAAACTTCCACTTCCACACCTGGCGAAGTCGACACGAAGTCGAAGTCCTGCACCATGGTCAAAAGGTTTCATTTGATTACTGCATGCTTTTTACAACTTCTTCAAATGATATTTCTCATCAAAAGAGGTCAAACAGTTAAGCATAGGAATTCTTTCCACATATAAAGGATGAATCTCATAACGACTTGCTATCTGAAAAGAAGAACTGAAAACAACAACGGAAAAATAAAAACAAAACAAAAGCAAATGACAAGAAGCAAATAACATGAAAGGCAAAAACTAAAAGAACTAGGATACCAATACCATCCGGTTGCTCCCCCCTAAGCTTGAAACCAGCAGTGTCCTCACTGCATCAATTGAACTTTAGGAGTTCACAACCGGATACCTGTCATGAACAAGTCAGAGGAATGATCCGCCGCCTCCCTGCTCAAGGAAGAACTGACTAATGATGTCAGGAATGTCCATTGGCGTTGCGGATGATTCTGGCTGCTGCTGGTGGTGGTCCTGGGGCTGCTGTGGAACGTCTGGAGTTGTGGTCTTCTGGCGGGAGGGGGACTGGAAGGACTGCGGTGCTGGCTGGGTAGTGGCCTTACGAGATGTGCCACGCATCTATCCGGTTGACCATGTCGTACATAGTTGAGGACTGTGCACTCAAATGGTCAAACCTGGTGTCATACTGCGCGCCCATCTGGTCTAGGCGGGTGTCGAAATGATCAAAACGCCGCTGCACGTAGCTGTAGAGGTGCTGAACATCCGACATTGTCCAGCTGTACTCTGTCTGAGTACCAGTGGACGGTGGCAGTGGTGTAGATGCTCCTGGAGTAGGACCTGGCGTAGAGCTACTGGCACCCCTGGTGGGTGTCTCCTCATCAGGCTCTGGTTGAAGCTCTACTTTCCAAGTGGCCTTGTTCTTGATATCATTTCGACTCGCATCGGGGATTGTGATGAACTGTTTCTTTGTGATATAAACATTGAACTTTGACGTGCTGCTGCCATGCTTGGAGATCAGGCCGCAAGAGATAACATAGCTAATATCGACAAGATTCTTCCCCGGTGCAGGTTCTAGGGAACCTACATCCAAACCCAACTGCATAGCAAGGATGCTAATTAACCCGCCACACATGATGTCGCCTGCCTCCCTTTTCTTTTGTTTCTTAGTATCAAGCAACTTGTGTACAATGTAATATGCAGAACTTATTTTCTTATTTTGCACCAAACACCATAAGAAGAAGAGATCAGTTTTTCCCACAACACCCTGAGTTTCGTTCTTTGCAAAAGGTCTAGTGCTAAGAAGGCGATGAATGACTCGGAAAATAGGATTGTGGATGCTAGAGGCCCGAGCATTCCTTGCTTTATGCACTGTTTCAGAAGTAATTTCAGACCAAAACAGATCACTGTTGAAAGCTGGAGGGTAATCAGTGTAACCACCATAGTTGCATTTAAGTAAAGTGCAAAACCGCTCAAGATTCATCGAAAACGGTTTGTCCAACAAACGGAAACTGATATTCTGATAAGATATTTGACGGCGTTGTGGGTCACTTTCAGCTTTAAAGGTAGTGAGAAACTCGTACACCAGACAGGGGTAGGTCTTAGCAACCCGAGTGCAGAAATAGTGTAATCCCAAGAAAATTAAGTGATTTACTACCTCATCTTTAAATCCCAGCTTGGTGACGGCTTCCTCGCACATGTACCGTGAAGGCAAGACACGCCTTGTAATGAGAAATTGGTAGTCGGCGTCTTCTTCAGGCTTGACCCTGAACTGGGTTGATGGTACAAAGGATTGCGGTGTTGGTGCGGAAGGTCCTGCTTCAGCTGTTGTTTGATATCCTGGGCGGCTACCGGACTTCCGCTTGATTGGGGCCATCGGTC
This sequence comes from Alisma plantago-aquatica, assembly GCA_963693085.1. Taxonomy (NCBI): domain Eukaryota; kingdom Viridiplantae; phylum Streptophyta; class Magnoliopsida; order Alismatales; family Alismataceae; genus Alisma; species Alisma plantago-aquatica. The sequence continues at coordinate 1,223,322,293 of OY856410.1, read as the reverse complement.
TGTTGGTGTGTACGCTGTGTCGTTAGGATGCACGACGTGCAAAAGGGTTGGACGTCTGCCTCAGACAGGTGGATGCACGTCGTGCAATTTCAGTGCACGGCGTGCACCTGCAGATTTGGGGCAAAAAAAACCAGGATCTGCACAGACGGCGGTTAGGGCTCCCAATGTGGGTGCTGGTGCTCTCGGCGGAGTGGCTGCTGAGGGTCGGCGGCGTGCTTGGTCGTCTGAGAAGCTTGCTGCGGCGGCTGAAGGTGACGGCGATGCTGCTGTTGTGCTGAGAAAAGAAGAAGAAAACGGCGGTGTGTCGGCGGCGACCGGAACTCTGTGGAGATGAGCACGACTGCTGAGTGCTAGCTGCTGGCGGACGGCGCTGCTGGTAGATCGGCATCGGCTTGATGGTAGAAACTTGGCGGAGACTTGATGGCGGCGCTGATGGTAGCAGGAGGTGTCGACGGCAGGTCGGCGGTGCTTGGATACGGCGGAGACGGTTGGCGCGGCGCTGCTGGTTGCACGGAGAAGAGCAGCGGCGCTCGACTGGAGAAGAAGGGGCAGAGCTGCGCACGGCTGCGGAGTGCTGGCGCACAGCTGCGGTCGGAGGTGGAGCGGCGCACGGCTGACGTTGGAGGTGCACGGCTGGCGGACGGCTGCTAGGGTTTGGTTGCTAGGGTCAGGGTGCACGGCTCTAGGTTAGAGTGATTAGGTCGTGCACTACGGCCCTTTTTGTCTAGACTTTACTAAAAAGTGCACGGCGTGCATTCAGAATGCACGCCGTGCGTTTTTGTAAAGCCCAGATTCAAACTACTCCTTTGCGTCCAGGTGCACGGCGTGCGTTTGGACAACGCACGGCGTGCGAGTTTCTAGAAAGTTGCCGAACTTTTTACTTCCCAGGTGCACGCCGTGCATGTTGAAAATGCACGGCGTGTTAGTTTCCAGAAAAGTTTTCAGTCTTTCACGTCTCCAGGTGCACGGCGTGCATGTTGATAACGCACGCCATGTAAGTTTTCAGAAAGCTTTCTGCAGATCCCGCATACAGATGCACGACGTGCATCTTAGAAGTGCACGCCGTGTCAGTTTCCAGAACAATTTCTGCTGTATTTTTGTATTGAAGTGCACGTCGTGTTATCAAAAGACACGCCGTGCACTTTGCGATTTCTGCAGAAAATTGCAGTTAGTCAGCAGTAAACTATGACGGATTGAGTAGGAGTCAAGTCTAAATTATTACATTCATCCATGACAAGCTTATTAACGAAATTAAAGAGTGTTTTTAATTTGAAAAACTTAAAAGAAATCTATCCTAATGTGGGGTCAACTCCCACGAGGTCCTCCATTTAGAGTCCGGAGTAAGACTTCTTCTAAAACTTCAAACATTTTGTAGGGAGCAAGAAGCTCCTTTCTCTACATCTTCTCCACTTGAATAGCGTTTGCAGCGTTGTCCATTGACTTTGAAAGTTCCATCTTTGCCTTGGAGTTCTACAGCTCCAAATGGAAAAATCTTGAGTACTAGGAACGGGCCGGACCACTTGGATTTTAATTTTCCTGGAAAAAGCTTCAATCTGGAGTTGAATAGCAATACTTTATCTCCTTCTTGGAAATCCTTCCTGCGGATTCTTTTGTCATGCCAAGCTTTTGTTCTTTCTTTATACAACTTTGCATTCTCATATGCATCAAGACAAAGTTCTTCAAGCTCCTGCAGCTGCAACAAACGCTTTTCTCCTGCTCTTTTCATGTCAAAGTTCAAGAACTTTATTGCCCATAAAGCGTGGTGCTCCCATTCGAGTGGAAGGTGACATGATTTGCCATAGATTTGCTTGAATGGAGTAGTCCCAATGATGGTTTTGTAGGCTGTGCGATATGCCCATAATGCATCATCAATCTTTAGTGCCCAATCTTTCCTTGAACTAGAGACAGTCTTTTCAAGAATAGTCTTCAGTTGTCTGTTTGAAATCTCTACTTGCCCGGATGTTTGGGGGTGATAGGGCGTAGAGATTTTATGGGTTACACCATACTTTGAGAGAAGATTGTTGAATTGTTTTTCAGCAAAGTGTGTGCCTCCATCAGAAATAACTGTGTTACATTAGATATTTCCTGTTTTACTTAAGCATGTTATTTGTTTTGTTATTTTCCTTTATATATGGACCTCTCTGTAATTGTCTCAGTTATATATATATATGAGGGTGCACACGTTGTGCAACCCTAAGCCTTTTGCAATACCTGACTCTGTCACATGGTATCAGAGCAGGCAACCTAACCTCCCTCCCTCCCTTCTTTCTTCTCCGCCCCCCCCCTCCCCCCGCCGCCGCCGCCGCCCGCCGCCGGCAGCAGCCAGCCGGCCGCCGTCGGCAGCTGCAGGCCGCCGCCGCAGCTCCGGACGGTCACCTTCACCGGGCCGCAGGTCTCTCCGTCGGGCCTGTGGTTCCGTCTTGCCTCCTGGCGTGGTGCACCGCTAGTGCTTGAGCAACCGTAGGTGTTGTTCGCACAGCAAGTGCGCTGCTGGGTGGTCGTATCTAAGGGACCACTGCCCCACTGGTAGATCTGGCCTAGATCTGTAGTCAGGGGGAGATCGACGCGTTGTTCGTCTAAGGGATTACCGTCGGTTCGTGCTTCTTTGTGCCTGCCTGCCCGTGTAGGCCTCGGCCTCCGGGTTCTCTGCTATGCCTTGGCGTAGTGCGTATGTGAGAGGTCCACAGTGACGTGTTCTTGCCTACTTCTGCCTGCCTGACGGCGTAGTCCGTCCTCTACCTGTGCCTGTGCCTGCCTTTCTCATGGCGTCTTCCGGGGATGACATGTGGAGAGAGTCGCGCCGTAAAGTCACTACTATCAAGCTTGACGGGCGCAACTACCAGTTGTGGGTCTGTTCCTTTGTGATCTTTGCCAAATCACAAGGGAAGTACTCTCACTTGATTCGGACGGGTCCGCCTCAACCTGCAGCGGAGGCGGATGACAAAGATCTCAAGGCCTTTGATGATTGGGTTCATGATGACTCGACTGTCATGACGTGGATTCTCAACAGCTCTGTTGAGAAGATTAGCGTCACTCTTCTTCAGCTGCCTACGGCGAAGCAGATGTGGGATCAGCTCGCCAGTACCTACTCGCACAGTGAAAATCCAAAGAAGGTCTTTGATATCACAAAGCAATTGGGGCGTCTGCAGTTTACTGGTTCTGACATTTCAGATTACTTCTCCACCTTCACTGGTCTGTGGGGGGAATTGGAGATGTATCACCCACTGTCCACTGATTTAGCTACTATGCAGAAACAGTGAGCGGAGCTTCAGCTGATTCAGTTTCTCAGTGGTTTACCGGAGTCCTATAATGGAGTGGTCGATCAGATTTTGGCGAGTGATCCACTCCCTACATTGCAGACTGCCTACAAGCGTCTCCAGCGCCTTCCGTCATCGACACCGTCTCCGCCTCCTGAGACGGGGGACTCTACTGCTTTGGCCGCTTGGGGCGGGCGTGGTCGTGGCCGTGGCCGTGGCCGTGGCCGCTCCAGTGATGGTCGTCCTCCCCTGGGTGCAGGCCGGGGGCGTGGACCTGGTGCTGGACGAGGAGCTCCTCCTGCTGCCCCACCCTCTGCTGCTGCGTGTCCTCAGCAAGGACAACGCTTATGTACCTTCTGTGGCCGGTCCAACCATATTGAGGAAAAATGCTAAGAAAAGTATGGTAAGCCGGCATGGGCCAATGTTACGGCCGATTCTTCTGCGTCTGAGGGTGCTACTCAGACATCTGCACCAGAGCCTGTGGGAGCTACTGCAGACTACATCCGTGCTGAGGTGGAGCGTCTTCTCCTTGAGCGTGGTGGTTCCTCTTCTGCTTCATCTACGAGTGGAGCACATGCTGCCTTTTCTGGTTATGACACTGACTTCCTGAGCTCCTCCTCACCCTATCCTTCTGGTAATACCAAATGGGTGATAGACTCTGGTGCCTCTGCACATATTTCTGGAAATAAATCTTTATTCACGCATATATCTGCTCCTATCCGACAGTCTTCTGTTATGCTTGCTGATGGCTCCAAGTCGTCAGTAGTTGGAGTTGGTGATATTATTTCTCATTTTCGCCTAAAATCTGCCTTATATGTGCCCAGATTTCCTCTTAACCTGTTATCTGTCAGCAAGATTTTACGGAGTTTGAATTGTAGCTTGACATTTGTTCCTGGTTCATGCACTTTTCAGGACCTTCACACGAGGACGAAGATTGGTGGGGGGTATGAAGGTGCTGATGGGCTGTTTTACTTGGACCAGCTACCTAGATCTGAGAAAGCTGCTGTGGTATCTGCATTATCTGCTTCTGTTTCAGCTCTCCAGTGGCACTACAGGCTGGGCCATCCCTCTTCAGAGAAGCTGCGTAGTTTAGTTCCTGATATTGACAGCTGTCATTTTCAGTGTGATTCGTGTCAACTAGGGAAACAGACTCGTACTGTGTATCCTAGATGTAGTTCTGTGACCAGTAAAAACATTTTTGATTTAGTTCACTCTGATGTATGGGGTCCATGCAATGTACCAAGTTTGTCTGGTTACAAGTACTTCATTCTGTTTATTGATGATTTTTCAAGGACTACTTGGCTGTTTCTGTTAAAAAGTAGGTCTGAAGTGCTGTCTACTATTAAATATTTTTTTGCTGAAATAAAGACTCAGTTTGGTTTTCCTATTAAAACCTTTCGCACTGATAATGCTTTAGAATTTGTTAAGCATGATGTAGCTGTTTTATGTAAATCTGTGGGTACTCTTCATCAAACTTCGTGTGCTTATACCCCACAACAAAATGGTGTTGCTGAGCGAAAGAATAGGCACTTATTAGAAGTTACCAGAACAATCATGATGCATTCTCATGTGCCCCGATCTTACTGTCCTGAAGCTATCTTAACTGCATGTTTTCTGATTAATAGGATGCCATCGTCTGTTATTGGGAATAAAATTCCCTTCCAAGTTTTGCACCCCGACATCTCCATGTTTCCTGTGCCTCCTAGAATTTTTGGGTGTAACTGTTTTGTTCGGCTACTTGGCCTTACTTCTGATAAGCTGTCTCCTCGAGCTGCTAAATGCATTTTTTTGGGCTATTCTCGGACTCAAAAGGGTTACAGATGTTATAATCCCAGCACTCGAAAGTGGTTTACTAGTAATGATGTTGTCTTTTTGAGGACACACCATATTATTCTTCAGCAGGAGATAGTTTGCAGACTGATATTCTGGCTCCTCCTTTACCTGTTATTGCTGACTGTATGCCTGATCGCACTGACACTGAGACTAATGCAAAGAAAGACCCTCCTCTTATTGTTTATCAGCGCAGGAATAAAGCACCTTCCACAAACGTACCCCCCAAGACAACCAATCTTCTCCTCCAGAAGGTTCTGCTGCTCCCGAGGTAAACTCTGATCTTGACATACCTATTGCTCTCCACAAGGGTACTCGTTCTTGTACTTCCCATAGCATTGCTCAGTTTGTGTCGACTGCTCATCTAAATACTCATTCCAGCAATTTTGTATCTGCCTTATCTGCTGTGGCTGTTCCAAAGAATGTTCAGGAAGCTTTGAAAAGCACAGCTTGGACATCTGCTATGAACGATGAAATGCTAGCTCTTACTGACAGAGACACTTGGGAGCTGGTGGATCCACCTCCTCAGTGTAAGCCTGTAGGCTGCAGGTGGGTCTATGCAGTCAAATATCAACCTGATGGTACGGTTGAGAGGTTGAAGGCAAGGCTTGTTGCGAAGGGATACACTCAGACTTATGGCATTGACTATTTTGAGACTTTTTCTCCTGTTGCTCGTCTTAACTCTGTCAGGATTCTTTTATCTGTTGCTGTGAATCTAAACTGGCCTCTTATGCAGCTTGATGTGAAAAATGCCTTTCTCTATGGTGATTTACAGGAGGAGGTGTATATAGAGCAACCTCCTGGGTTTGTTGCTCAGGGGGAGTCTCACAAAGTATGCAGGCTCAAAAAGTCTATCTATGGGCTCAAGGAGAGTCCTCGTGCCTGGTTTGATAAGCTGAGCATGATTATGATTGATTTTGGCTTTCTGAGGTCACAAGTTGACCATTCTGTATTCACAAAAAAGACTTCTGCTGGTATTACTGTTGTGATTGTATATGTTGATGATATTATTATTTCTGGCAGCGACACTCTTGGTATTCAGGCTACTAAAGATCATTTGGGCAAGCATTTTGCTACCAAAGATCTAGGTAGACTCCGGTACTTTCTTGGCATAGAAGTCTCTAGAAATTCTGATGCCTTGGTTCTTTCGCAGAGAAAATATGTTCTTGATATACTGCAGGAGACTGGTATGCTTGGTGCGAGACCTTCGGATACTCCTCTTGATCCCAATGTCAATTGGGATGATGATTCTTCTGCTATGTTTACTGATCATAAAAAATTCAGGAGGCTGATTGGTAAATTGATCTACTTGACTGATACTCGTCCTGATATTGCTACTGCAGTGGGTCTTCTTAGCAGATACCTCGACAAACCTAGACAATGCCACTGGGATGCTGCATGCCAAGTCTTGAGATACTTAAAAAGATCTCCTGGCAAGGGACTTCATTATAAAAACAATGGGCAATGTGTTCTTGAAGGATATTCTGATTCTGATTATGCAGGCAGCAAAGTTGATAGAAAATCTACATCTGGCTATTGTACCTTTGTAGGGGGCAATCTTGTCACTTTGAGGAGCAAGAAACAGAATGTGGTGGCCAAGTCTAGTACTGAGGCTGAGTACAGGGCCATGGCCCATACTGCTTGTGAGTTGCTATGGGTGCGTTCTCTTCTGAAAGAATTTGGGATTGAGTCTTCATCGGCCATTCCTATGCATTGTGATAACAGAGCTGCCATCTTCATTGCAAATAATCCTGTCTATCATGAGCGCACCAAACATATCGAGGTTGGCTGCCACTTTATCAGAGAGTCTATTCTTGCTGGCAAGATCTGCACTCCTTTCACGCGATCTGAAGACCAAGTTGCTGATATCTTCACCAAGCTCTTGGCGAAGAAACAATTCTGCATGCTGCTGGACAAGTTGGGCATGATTGACATCTATGCTCCAACTTGAGGGGGAGTGTTACATTAGATATTTCCTGTTTTACTTAAGCATGTTATTTGTTTTGTTATTTTCCTTTATATATGGACCTCTCTGTAATTGTCTCAGTTATATATATATATATGAGGGTGCACACGTTGTGCAACCCTAAGCCTTTTGCAATACCTGACTCTGTCACAAACTGCACGTGAAACTCCAAACCTAGGGAATATAATCTTTTGGAAAAGCTTAACTACAGATTTGGCGTCCAGTGCTTGGGTTGGAATGGCTTCAACCCATTTAGAAACGTATTCACAGGCAACAAGAATATATTGATATCCGCAGGAAGATGGGAAAGGTCCCATGTAGTCCACTCCCCATACATCGAACACCTCAACTTCTAGAATAGAGTTGAGTGGCATGTCATCTCGGCGGGATATGCCTCCTGTTCTTTGGCACCTATCACAAGATTTGACGAATAGATTGACATCTTTAAATAATGTAGGCCAATAGAAACCGGCTTGAAGTATTTTTGCAGCGGTCTTTTCTCCTCCAAAATGGCCTCCATAAGGAGAGGCATGGCAATCAGCAATGATACTTGGGACTTCCTCTTCAACAACACATCTCCGGATTAGCCCATCGCTTCCATGCTTGAATAGCAACGGGTCATCCCAGTAATAGAACTTTACGTCATGAAAGAATTTCTTCTTTTGTTGATATGTCAAACCTGGAGGTAGCTGTCCAGTAGCAAGAAAATTAGCAATGTCTGCAAACCATGGTGCTTGGATAGACGATAATGCGTAAAGTTTCTCAATAGGCAAATGATCTTGAATTGGCAATAGATCTCCAGCTTCCGTGGTCAATCTAGAGAGGTGATCAGCAACACTATTCTCGGTACCCTTTTTGTCTCGGATTTCAAGATCAAATTCTTGCAGGAGAAGTATCCAGCGAATGAGGCGTGGTTTGGTATCTTTCTTATTCAGCAAATACTTGATGGCAGCATGATCGGTGTACACAATCACTTTTGATCCGACTAAGTACTGTCGGAACTTGTCGAAAGCATATACGATCGCAAGCATTTCTTTCTCCGTGGTCGTATAATTTATTTGTGCTTCATCAAGAGTTTTGCTGGCATAATAGATGGCATGAATCTTCTTGTCTCTCCGCTGTCCCAAAACAGCTCCCACTGCATAATCACTTGCATCGCACATGAGTTCAAAGGGAGAATCCCAATCAGGAGGCTGGATAATTGGAGCTGAAATGAGAGCCTCTTTGAGTTTTGAAAAGGCTGCTTGGAAATCGTCATCAAATACAAATTCTGTGTCTTTTGCAAGAAGAGAACATAGCGGCTTTGCAATTTTGGAAAAGTCTTTAATGAATCTTCTGTAAAAACCTGCATGTCCTAAAAAATTGCGAATGTCTTTTACCGAAGATGGAGTAGACATCTTCTCAATTGCTTCGACTTTTGCCCTGTCCACTTCAATACCCTTGTTAGATACCACATGTCCTAGCACTACACCGGAATGTACCATAAAATGGCACTTCTCCCAGTTTAGTACTAGGTTGACCTTTTTACAGCGGGCTAAGACAAGAGACAGATTTAATAAGCATTGATCAAAAGAATCGCCGTTCACGCTGAAATCGTCCATAAAAATCTCCATTATATTTTCAATAAAATCAGAGAATATAGCCATCATGCACCGCTGAAAAGTAGCGGGAGCATTACAAAGACCGAACGGCATACGGCGATAAGCATATGTTCCATAAGTGCATGTAAAAGTGGTCTTTTCTTGGTCGGGGGGGGGGGGGTATATGGGAATCTGAAAAAAACCTGAATACCCGTCCAAGTAACAGAAATATGAATGTTTGGCAAGACGTTCAAGCATCAAATCAATAAAAGGCAAAGGGAAATGATCTTTGCGGGTTGCTTTGTTCAAACGCCTATAGTCAATACACATACGCCAACCGGTAACCATGCGTTTTTGTATTAACTCATCATTATCTCCTTTAATGACAGTTGCACCCCCCTTCTTAGGTACCAAGTGAATGGCACTAACCCAAGGGCTGTCACTTATTGGATATATGATTCCGGCGTCAATTAACTTGAAAATTTCTTTCTTTACCACCTCAAGCATATTTTGATTTAAACGTCTAGGTGGTTCAACAGTTGGTTTAGCATCATCTTCCATATTTATTCTATGCATACAAATGGAAGGATGAATGCCTTTTAAATCCTCTATGGAGTAACCAATGACATCTTTGTACAAACGCCATTCGGCAAGCAATTTATTTTCTTGATCATTGGTTAGTTCACTATTTATTATGACAGGAGATGTAGAATTTGGGTCAAGAAATGCATACCTTAGCCCGGGCGGAAGGGCTTTTAATTCTACCTTTTTGCCTGTCGTACTTTCATCAATTTTATCTTCAGCAAGTGGAGCATCTTCATCAATAGCTGTTGCTTTAGAAATAGAAAGCGCTCCAGAAATTTCAGAATTATTGAATTCAGTTGCTTCATCATCATAAAGATTAACCATCAAATCAACATCATTTTCACTAACATTCTCAACAGGATCAACAATATCAAGCAAGCATATTTCTTCAACACGTGCGGGTGCTTTCATAGCTTCATAAATAGAGAATTCCATAGCCTCTTCCCCAACACGTAAAGTAAGCTTCCCTTCCCGGACATCAACAAGACATCCGGCAGTTCTCAAGAAAGGCCTCCCAAAAAGAACAGGGTTGGTAGGAACTTCCGCCATGTCAAGAACAATAAAATCACAAGGTATATAGAATTTCCCGATTTGTACAAGGACATCTTCCACCATACCTTTTGGATATTTAATAGAGTGATCAGCTAATTCAATAGCCATTTTTGTGGGCTTCAAATCCCCAAGATCTAATTCTTGCCATAAGGTAAATGGAATGAGGCTGATACTCGCACCGAGATCTACTAAACCTTTGTCAAAAGTGGTGTCATTAATCTTGCAAGGCAGTGTGAATGCTCCCAAATCATCAAGCTTTTGAGGGAGGCGATTTTGAATGATAGAACTTACTCGTTCAGAAAGCATTACTGTTTCTACTTGATCAACCTTTCTTCTTTTGGTCAGAATGTCTTTTAAGAATTTTGCATAAGAAGGCATTTCGGCAATAACTTCAGCAAAAGGAAGGTTTACATGCAATTTGTTGATTATGTCCACAAATTTTCTGAATTTTTGGTCTTCCTTCTTATTGGCTAATCTTTGAGGAAAAGGTGCAGTTGCTTTGAAAGAAGGTGGTATTTCAGCTTTACCTTTCTCCTCGCTGCGATTTGGAGTGTTTGCCTCTTCTTCTACAGTTTGCTTCATGTTCTTCTCCTCAGATGGAGAAGGTCTTTCAATTTCAGCTCCGCTTCTTAAGATAATAGCATGGGCTTGCTGCCTTGGGTTTACTTCCTGCTGAATTGGAAGAGAACCGGATTGTGGAGTCCTTTGTTGATTCAAAGCTTGTTGTGCTATCTGATTTTCCAACATTTTGGTGTGGGTGGAAATTCCATCCACTTTTGCAGAGAGTTGCGCAATAGCATCTTTTAAAAGCTTATCATTTCCTCGGAGTTCCTCATTTTGTTGCATCTGTGTTGATATGAACTTCTCCATCATGGCTTCCAAAGAAGAACCTTGGGGTTGTTGTTGCTGTTGAAAACCCCTGTTGTTAAAACCCGGCGGATTTCCTTGACGGTTTACATGTTGCTGTTGTTGCTGCCCTTGCTGGAAATTTTGGGTGTTGCTTGCATTCCGGTAAGAGAAATTAGGGTGATCTCTCCATCCCGGATTATACTAGTTGGAATAAGGGTTGTATTGTTTGTTTCCTTGCATCCCAACTGCATTAACCTGTTCAAAATTTCCTTCCATAGCATTAGGGGCAAAACAAGAAGAAGTATGTCCTATATTACCACAAGCTTCACACGTGGCTTCAGCAGATTGAATTGGCAAAGTGGTCGTCTTCTCAAATTTCTGTGTAAGTACATCTAGCTTTGCAGCAATTAGATCAACGACATCAATAGTATGCTTTCCTCCTTGCTTCCCGGAAGAAGAGCTTGCTGTAGAGGTGGATTTAGCTCCTCTATCCCCTCCCCATTGGCAGTGATTGAGTGATATATCTTCAATTATATCATAAGCCACTCTATAGGACTTAGTCATCAGTGCACCGCCAGCTGCGGCATCTAGAGTCAACCGAGTATTGTAAAACAGTCCATTGTAGAAGGTTTGCAGCAAGAGCCAATTTGTCAAACCATGGTGCGGGCAAAGGCGTTGAAGATCTTTGAACCGTTCCCATGTATCATATAAGGTTTCTCCTTCACTTTGGGAGAAATTTGTAAGCTGGTTCCTCAAGTGAGCTGTCTTGCTTGGCGGAAAGTACTTTGCTAGGAAAGCATTTAGGAGTTGGTCCCAACTTCTAATAGACTTCTTGGGAAGAGACAAAAGCCACGCCTTGGCTCTATCTCTTAGAGTGAAGGGAAATAGCATAAGTCTAATTCCATCGGTAGACACTCCATTAATCTTAAAAGTATTAAGATATTCCAGAAATTCTGCAATATGAAGACTTGGGTCTTCATTGGCCGTACCCCCAAAACGATTTTGCTGAATCATTTGCATCATAGAAGGGGCAATTGAAAAGTTATTTGCTTCCACAACAGGTAGGTCAATGGCTCCACAAATATTTGTGGCAACCGGCATAGCGAAATCTTTTAGAGGGCGATCGTCCTCCATGGCTGAAATGTTTGGAGTAGCTACTGCAGAAGATGAAGAAGACGGTGGTGGTGATGATGGCGGTGGTGACGGTGAAGTACCTCCAAATAGTGGTTGTTCCACTCTTCTTGTTCTCCTCAAATTCGAAAGAGTTCGCTCTATTTCAAGGTCTAGCAAAGCGGATGTTTGGAGACCTCGTTGTGAACGACACATACAACCTGAAAAATAACAAGAGAAATTAAGAACACACTAAGAGGTATATGGAAATTCGAAAATGATGAAATGATGGTCTAGTCTCGAATACTAAATAGTACTTATTACTCCAATTAAATTACCGTAGCTCCCCGGCAACGGCGGCAAAAACTTGTTGGTTGTTTACACAAACGAGTTTCAATCCAAGTAATGGATAGTTTACTCAACTTAACCAAACTCCGCAAGTATACGGAGGTAGTATAGTCAAGGTCGAACACAAGGAGCTGAGCTAATTTAATTGAACGCAACAGTACTAAAGTTCAACAATCTAGACCGATTTTAAAGAGTAGAAAAGATTTGTTCTAAAAGCATAAAAATTAGGTTTTAACTACAGAAAATTCAGATTTAAATTAACAAGCAAGGATTACAAGAAATGTTCGATTTCAGAAAGTTAAAGAATCTTGGACATTAGGATTTCACTCCCATACCATAGCAATCAAGAGAACAAAATAATTTAAACATACATAAGATCATGTTTCAAGGAAAAGTTGTGTTACATTTCACCTCCCGGTGTAAATGTAACGATCATAACTCAAAACAACACTCTCGTGCATGAATTTCGTTTATGATCACAAACAGTTCCTCAACTCATTCTTTTCTACTCTCGTAGAAGAAGAAGAGTTTCCAAGGAAAACGCCTCCATACATTCCTACTTGTCTTCTCAAACTAAGCAAGAAGGCAGAAAATATGCATATAAAGTGGCCAACAAGACATGCAAGAAAAAGATAAACCGACATTCCCATGGTAAAGAAACAAGAACAAATGCATTTAGTACGAAATTACTTGTTCATTACATGCTATGGCATGGGAGTTACTCTCCCATGCCCTAGAAAAAGTAGTCTACTCCTCCATAACAATGTACAGCAGATTTGCTACAGAATTCTCAGTGCTAGACATGGTTTAGAGAAGAAAAGACAAGGAGAACTGAAAATGTAACCACAAGAAGCAAGAATTCCGGCTTTGGGACAAAATCCCCCTCCTTTAACTGCTCCAAGTCGGGCTAACTCCCCTCTCAGGAAGTTGCTCGGAGTTGGGGAAGCTTGGCTGCACCTTGAAGAAGAAAATGGAGAAGTGGAGAAGAAGAAATGGTCTCTTGTGTAAGAAACCACCTTAGATTCCTCTCCAATTGCCTTCCTCTGCTCTCCTCTGTCTTTGGGACAAGAGAAACTCTCCAAATGACCGAACGTAACTGTCCCTTGGCTTCCCTCTTTCTTTTAAAAACATATTCTAAATTTTCGGATTTCTGAAACTGCCAGGTGCACGCCGTGCATTTTGGGTGCATGCCGTGCACCTGCAGTGCAGTTAACATCCGGCTGATCCGTGCACGGCGTGCGCTGCGGAATTGCACGCCGTGTGACTTTCCAGAACATTTTTCAGCAGTCTGCGCTCCAGGTGCACGTCGTGCATTTCGGAAATGCACGCCGTGTCTTCGTCTTCTGTACATTTCTGGAATCTCGTACGCCGTGCGTTTTCATCGTGCACGCCGTGCATGCTCTTGGCTGAACATACCGAATTTCTCTGGAATGTTGCACGCCGTGCACTTTACTGTTTCAGCAAAACAGTCTTTTTTTCTGGAATGGTGCACGCCGTGCGTCTGTGTTTGCACGCCGTGCATTCTTCTGTTTCTGTAGAAATAACATCCGAATTTAGTCCTTTTTGTGGCAAATTTGCAATACAAGTTATGGGACACATAGAACAACAAAAAGATGACAAAACTAATATGAAAGAGACTGAAATATACTAGAAAGAACCAAATTTGTGTGTGATAACATGTGAAAAGATGATATACAAATCACACAACAACAGGCCTGGCTCATGCTCGCTGGTCGATCCAATTAGTTAAATTCTTCTATATATTCGTCACTATTTATACAGTGCTATTAGGTTAGATCGTGAATATTACGATGACATGCATTGCTTCTCTCCCTGCTCTATTCTTGATACATTACCTTCTTGATACATTACCATAGTTGTAAGAAGGCGGCATCACCCCCTTACTAAAAATAAATTTGGAGAATAAAACATCCATTCCAAAACACACTCAAAGGTATGCTGGAATAGGTGTAACATTTTCAATTTTCAATAAATGGTATTCAAAACAACCAAAGTATAGCAGTGGAATAAAAATAATGAGCATATTCAATTTTCACAAAAGATTTCAAAAGTACATCATAATATCCCATAAGGGTTTACATGTATGATACAACAGAAGGATCTAAGTAGAGGAAAATCTAAACCATACCAACTTTGTCTCCAAGCTTTAACTCCTTAAGCTAGTCCAAAACTTCATGCCTTATCATCCAAGTCCTTCACCTAGGGTTGGAAGCATATCCTAGCAAGAAGAGAAAAGAGATAGACATCAGCAAAGCCTGGTATGTGCATACTAAATAGGAAATTGATCAATATATGGAATAAAGGACATCAAATACAAAATGCTTCCCATAGAAGGAAAAGGACCACCCAAATGGGTATCAAGAGAAAAAGAATTGAAATCATATGGTAACGAAAGAATACTTGCCATTAATAAAACATAAAGATTGTGCACACAAGCACATGTAAAGAATTAGGGCACACACCCCATATAATCAACCTGCATGCATGTGAGATAAACACAGCCCTAGAACAATATAAACACAAAGACGACAAAGTCTCATAAACTTGAAACCTGACAGAGAAAGGAATACTGGAAATCTCCCAAATATATAAAACATGGCCAAGAATCACACATCTTGCCCTGGGTATGAGGTTCCTTTCCATCCCAAAAGAGCAGGAAATATCACATCTGCTCGACAGGAAATAACACATCTGCCATAAAAACCAATGCAATTACACTACTCTAATGCTACTGAATCACATAGCATGTTAAATGTAGAGGCAAGTAGAAAGTATAGTCAGAATATATAAACTAGTCACCACATAAGTGACCAACTTATACATCCACCTCATAAGTGGGAAAAAGACATTACATGTCATCTTTTAGAGTTCCATCATGAACAAAGCATAACATAAGAGTTCACAAGAATATCCATGATCACGTGGTCAATATCAAATAAGGCAGTTCACATGAACCATGATTTTCAAAAGAAAAGACATTGTGTATAGGCTAATGTCCATAGGACATAGAGAATGAATAAGCATAGATGAATTGCTCAACATAGAAGAATAGGGGATACATCATACCTCAACTTCAGAGTCTAAACAGTCCAAGTCAATCCTAGATCCAAGCCTAGGCCTCCAAAGAACCTCTAGGGAAGGTAGACATGTCCAATAAGAAAGGTTCCCAAGCTTAGAGAGGCTGGTTTCTCCAACAAAGCTCCTATCTCGAGCAAGAAGCACCTTCTCCACTTTAGAGGTGAAAAACCCTAACAAAAGAACATGGAGATGAGGTGTTTATGGGTTCCCTTGGAAAGAAACACCTTCAAACTAAGGTGCAACTAGGTGCCCCATGGTTCAAAAACTCAAGAATGGTAAGGGAATATATAAGGATTATAATGCATCTGACAATTTGCAAAGAAAACCTCCCAATTGGGTAAATTGCAGAAAAGTCCAGAATGTACCTAAAATTGCATAATTTGTACAAACAACATCAAATTGGACTAAACTTCATCCACAAGTTAACTTTGATGTGTTGAATACAAATTTGACATTATTTCTATCTTTTGAAGTTATATAATCACATTATTCATTACTTATGTCTTTTACTCATTTTCTCTCTCCTAAACTTATCCTAATATTTCAAGGTTGTCCAAATTAGATGAAATTTGACATATAGGCTAATTTTGATATGTAGATTTTGAATTTGAAGTTTGTTTCTACTTTTGAGACTTCTTTTATGAGATATGTGATGTGGCCCATTAACGACCCATTATCTAAATTAGTCATCCAATTAAGTTTCTTATCTTCATATTACCACCAAAATGAGTTATGTGGCATATTTTATGTATCTATTATAAACCTTAGATTAATATTAGAACATTAGGTTACATTAAGGTGATCTATACATGCATTAGCTCATTGGGGTTATACTAAACATCTATTTAGGCCTAACCTTCAACCTTGTTTGGCTAAGTCCAAAATGTCAACTTCCACGGTAGGGTCCGAGATCTAGTATGTTACAATAGCACTGTCATTATCAGGAGTTTCACGCTAGAATGCATGTCTAGTCCTATATTTTTATTGTTGATTGACTTTCTAATATGTCTAGGCTTGCATCTACATTACCAGTGATTTTTTTTACCATCTTTCACTGTCAACCTGGTAAGGATACCATATCTTTTTCTTTCTGGTGATTCAGTTGTAGACACTTCCATGTAATATCATAGTATTTTGTTATGCACATTCTTTTCAATAAAACAGGACCTGTTAAAAAGCAACTTACATTCAAGTAAGCTTCACTGTTTGATTTGGTTTTGGGTTGTAGTGTTGCTGCCACAAAAAGCCCTGTCATTTTTATTGGAACAGGAGAGCACATGGACGAGTTCGAAGTCTTTGATGTCAAGCCCTATGTCAGCCGTTTATTGGGTATGTTAAAGCTATATGCTAGTATTTGATAAGTTGTTACCCCTCTTGACGATCTGCAGAAAGTATAGGTAGCATTTTTGCTTTTTGAAACTCAATTCCTACACTTTTTTACAGGTATGGGAGACTGGTCTGGATTCATGGATAAAGTACATGAAGTTGTTCCAACTGATCAACAGCCTGAGCTTCTGCAAAGTATTACTACAGGG
Organism: Alisma plantago-aquatica; assembly: GCA_963693085.1. NCBI lineage: Eukaryota > Viridiplantae > Streptophyta > Magnoliopsida > Alismatales > Alismataceae > Alisma > Alisma plantago-aquatica. Next base: position 1,223,305,582 of record OY856410.1, on the reverse strand, counting down.
ACCTTCACATTTAGACTGCTGTATGAACTATATCAGAACATCCTTAAAATGGGTTCAATTGGTCAGGTTTGTGTTCAGTAAGTGTGCTCTGTTATTGTAAAACGTGATTCTTGTTGTTTTGTTTTGAACAAACACGACATACCCAATATTTTAATCGACTAACCAAGTTTGCACTGACTGGACTGTGGCTCCCGCCTAGATTAATTTGTATGATTCTCAAAACAATGAAAAATGTCAGAATTGCACTTTGTTCTATACCAGTTATTAAATTAACCCAAATTTAAATTTGAGCAAACATCTAACTCAAATATTTCTTTTTTGATCTGTGACCCAGACCCTGTTCTTCCTAGGCCAGATTGGGTTGATGGGATTACTACATACTGAGTTATAGATAGCCTGTTCCTAGAACTTTTGTTTTGTACATACTAATATAAATTAATAATAACTACATATATTGTGCAATTTTTCTCATTTTTGACTACTTTCTTCTGCAACCTCCATTATATTTATTCAGGAGGTCAAGGAAAAATTGATATCATTATCATGTGTCTTAGGGACCATCTGCTAATAAAAAAGGTGTCCTACATTTTTCTAAAGAAATGATCCGTTGAGAAAAAGTTTATTTTAATTTTAAACGAAACTCATGGTTCTAAAAAGTGGTATCTGGCGTATGGCAAAGAAGGTAGTTCTTTAGAGTCTATGCGCTTTTCGATATTTAAGTATAAAGCTATACATTAAACATATAAGATTATAAGTTTGAATCATTTAATATACAATCATAATATTTAATTGTAAACACATAATTATGCACCAGGATGCACGAATACTCCAAAATAGGTCATGTGCCTATATCGGATATGTATTTGATACAAGTGCTCCTTGGATACCCCTGGATACATATTGCATACTTCTCCAGCCGTATCAAGATTTGTTTTCAAAGAGTGGATACTTCGTGGATATGGCTCCGACCCATTTATATAGATATGCATACATAAATATGATTACATTTGTCAGTACGTGCCCATTGTTACGGGTAGTTCTATGTTGTTTGTAATATTTCTTCCTCGGCTTTCAAATTAAGCTTGAGTCTTAGGACTACCAGAAAAATTAGTGTGTATGATAAGTATGGATCTAGACCAGTGAATTAAAAAACGGCCCAGTCGGCCGCTTAATCAGCCAAGATCCCCAGCTGCCTAATTTAGCCCTCAATCGCCAGTTGAGCGGTTTGAACAAAAGCGCCCGTTTTTTGCCCGCTTTTTTTAAAAATGCTATTGTAACCATGTAACATTAATTAATTACATGTTCCAAGTAGTGTTGACTGTAATATATGAATCTTGTATACATTAAATGTTCTATGATATAGCTAGTCCTAATTTAGAATGCATATTTTGTGTGTAAGCTGTAATTATAGGGTACTGTTGTAATGCATCTAAGTAAATATTAAATTACTCTATTATACTTCTAATGCATGATTAGTATTATTGATCTCCTTGCTGCTTTCAGTGATTAATGATTGGTACTACTGGTTAGTATTACTTTAGTGATTACTTTAAATCAATAATTCATAGTTTGTTATTTACAACTGATCTGCTTGCTGATTTTAGTGATTAGAGATATTGATTAGTAGTAAAGTATTGATGAATACTTAGTTAATTACTGATTTGCTGATTAGATATGTATAAAAGTTCCTTAGAAATATATTTTTTATATACCCATACATGTAATTTTGTATAAAAATATATAAAACTTAGGCACCCGCTTTTTCAAAAATCGTCCGCTTAATCGCCCGTCTACCGCTTAATCGGTTACAGGGTGTTGTCCGCACACCTCCCGCTTTCTAATACACTGATCTAGACTAGTTTTTGGAAAGTGCTAAAGCGCGAAAAGGGTTTTGAAGCGATTTTTTTTTAAAAGCGCTCCACATTGTTAAAAAAAGAAAAATGAAGTGAATGGCATACTTCTAACATAAAGAAATATTACTCAACAATCAAGCATCCTGAATGATATTTCACTTCATCGAAATAAGTTTCATAGATAAAAGAAGTCCTAATTACAAAAGAAATGGCTACAAAGTAAAAACACTCGAACATCTAATGAAAAACCTAAACCACAGAAAACGATCATCTATATAGTTTTAGCACAAAAAGCAGGGAAAGTCAAAAGATACATCTAGTTCAATGAATAACAGGGAAAATCATCTATAGTAGATAGCATTGACATCAGGGAACGTCAGAATTTGATGAAAAGAGCAATACTTAGAGAGGTACATGAGTAGAGAAGAAGTAAAAAGGATAGTCAGAGATCAAAATCGAAAGAAGCAATAGATATGTCTTGACTCTTGAGAATTAGATGAACACATCAATAGTAATGCATGAGGGATGAGGAAGTAAACAAAATACATTCAAAAAACGTCAAAAGAAATGCACATGCACTGGTATTTGCCTCCCACTGATAACTTCCGGGCTTCGGTGATGCTTCTAATGGCGAAAAGTGCCTGTTGTTGGCTTGTACAAAACCAAAGTCGAAAGAAGTAAAAAGAACAGTCAAACACCATAGTTGAAAGAAGTAATAGATATGTCTTGACTTTTGAGAATTTGATAAATTCATCAACTGTGACATGTGAGGACTGTGGAAGCAAACAAAATACAGTAAAAACGTTAGTAAATGTAGATGCATTTGTATCTGCCCACAAATAACTTCTGGGCTTCGATGATGCTTATTATGGTGGGAAGGGCCTGTTGCTGGATTGTTCACTTTTTGGTGGATCCTACACATGATTCCTACTGCCAAGGCATGACAATGGATCTCCCACCATTGAACAACTCGGTTGACCCAAAGGCAGTCGACTGGGTTCCTTTGTAGGAGAAGATGGGAAGAGAAGGAACATTGTTGGCCTTCCATAAATAGAGGAGAAACAACTATCTGTCTCATGAGAATGCAATGAGAATCATCAGCTAAAACATCATTAACACCAGAGGAAACATGAGGCTAGAATAAGCGCAACAAGCTCTGTCTTAACGTAAATAATACAGTATGAATGTAAAAAGCTTGGTGTCAATGCTACAATTGAGATCTTCAATGTTGTCTGAAAGCGGTGGCCAACTTGAATTAGCATAAATAGCCAACCCACATGTAAAGTGATGCTTAGTGGGAATGATGCTCTACAAAGACATCATAAGAGAAAATGTGCTAAAGAATATGAAGCTCCATGAAGGAATTGTGAAGGAAAAATGCACAACGGAAACAACAAAAAATTTCTCCATGTTTCCTACAAGCAAATCTCGTCCACAACGACGTATTCAGAATGAGGGTGTGTGAGATATACCTTGCCGTGGAGCAAGTCCAACGACGTCCTCCTCGTACGGTGGTGTGCGTCGCTCCTTGCGTGCACGATTGGCCCTCGTTGACGTCCTCCGAGCCTAGTTGCTCAGTGCATGCGTCTCTACGTAGTCCACGCAGATAAACTGCAACTCCTCATCGTGCTGCCTGAGCTAGCGGAAAGGAGCAGCCTCTCGCTTGGTGACATGCTAGCAACGCAGTCGCTCTCATCTCTCTCTTAAGGATGATGACGGTTAGGGAGTATGTCTAATGATTCCATCATTATGTATCCATAAGTAGCAGAGGAAAGGAAGCAGGGTTTCCCAAAAACCTTGGGAAACGAAAGGCTGCGGCTGCGTCTAAAGCGGGCCACTTGTGGACTACCAAATAGGCAATTAGAATATTCTGGAATTATGTCATTAATAAATTAATCACATTAATCGATTTATTAATTTTCCGTCACCTAGCTTTAAACTCTAACTGATCGCTAGGGGTTAGCCAGTCGACTTATCATGTAAGTCAATAATTTAAATCTAAATAGTTGACTTATACCTTTTAACCAATTAACTTAGATTATATTTCAATATTATTGTTACAATATATTCCTGTTTTATATATTCTGTTAATTGTTTTGTTATTTCCATATTATATGTGGACCTCTCTGTAATTGTTTCAATGTTATATATATGAGGGTGCACACATTGTGCAACTCTACGCTTCCCAAACCTGCTTTGTCTGTCACATGGTACCAGAGCAGTAGATCCAGTCGACCGTCACCCTCCCTTCCCTTCCCTCTCTCTCTCTCTCCCCGCCCCCCCCCCCCGCCGCGCCGCCGGCCAGCAGCACAGCAGCCTCCGGCCCAGCAGGCGCCGCAGCAGCCGCCGGGCGGGCAGCCGGCAGGCTCCAGCCGCCGGGGCCGGGCGCCCCCTCCGCCGCCGGGGCCGGTGCGCCTCCGCGGTTTCTAGCCGCCGGTACGTTGGCTCTGTGAAATCCTCCAGCGCTCCGGTGGCTTGAAGACGTAGACCGTTTGTTTCGGTCTCTTGCCTGCCTGCCCGTGTAGGCTGTTGTGCCACCGGGTTCTGTTCTGCGCTTCGGCGTAGACCGTATGTGAGAGGTCCTCTCCGTGTTCTTTGTGCCTGCTGTGCCTGTCTGACGGCGTAGACCGTCTCCTGCCTGATCGTGCCTGTTCCTGCTGTGCCTACTGCTACCATGGCGTCTTCGCATGATGACTTCCGCCGTCAAGTTACTACTGTGAAGCTTGATGGGCGCAACTACCCACACTGGGTCTGCTCCATGACGATCTATGCCAGATCCCAGGGCAAGTACTCACATCTTATCCGTGCGGGTCCGGACGCACCCGCCGAGGACGCTGATGCTAAAGATGTGAAGGCGTATGACAACTGGGTTCGTGATGACTCCACCGTGATGACCTGGATTCTCAACAGCAACATTGAGAAGATCAGTGTCACACTTCTTCACCTGCCTACGGCGAAGCAGATGTGGGATCAGCTCGCCGGTACTTACTCGCATAGTCAGAACCCCAAGAAGGTGTTTGACATCACCAAGCACCTGGGACGTCTACAGTTCACGGAGACAGATATTGCGGATTACTTCTCTGACTTCACTGGATTATGGGGTGAGCTGGAATCCTATCATCCTCTCTCCACGAACCTGGCTACTATGCAGCGTCAGCGCCAGGAGCTTCAGTTGGTTCAGTTTCTCTGTGGATTGCCCGAGTCATATGCTGGAGTTGTGGACCAGATCCTAGCTAGTGACCCTCTGCCGTCACTACAGAGTGCCTACAAACGCCTTCAGCGTTTGCCTTCGTCGTCTTCTTCTCTGACTACTGATGTTGGAGACTCTTCGGCCCTTGCCGCAGCTTCTGGTCGTGGTCGCGGTCGTGGCCGTGGTCGTTTTATTGAGAGCCGTCCTCCCCTGGGTGGAGGACGAGGACGGGCTGCTCCTGGTCGTGGAGCCTCTTCTACTGCTCCTACTGCTGGTGCGCGTCCTCAGTCAGGACAGCGCCTTTGTACCTTCTGTGGCCGGTCCAACCATATTGAAGAAAAATGCTGGGAGAAATATGGTAAGCCGGCGTGGGCTAATGCGGCTGCGGACTCCACTCCTACTGCTTCAGAGGGGACGACTCAGTCTACTGACTCTGCCTCCTCGAGTGCGACTGCTGACTACATCCGTGCTGAGGTGGAGCGTCTTCTTCTTGAGCGCGCTGGTGCGTCGTCTCAAGCTTCGACTAGTAGAGCTCATGTCGCCACTTATTCTGGTTATGACACTGCCTTCCTGAGCTCTTCCTCTACGCCTGGTAATACTAAATGGGTCATTGACTCCGGTGCCTCTTCGCATATTTCTGGAAATAGATCACTGTTTCAAAAATTATTTAAACCTGCTAGACCCTCTTCTGTCATGTTGGCTGATGGTTCCAAGTCTGCAGTGGTTGGAGTAGGGGATATTCCTTCTGACTTTCTGCTGAAATCTGCCTTAAATGTGCCGCGATTTCCTTTGAATCTGTTGTCTGTTAGCAAGATATTGCGGAGCTTACAGTGTAGTCTGACTTTCATTCCTGGTTCTTGTGTTTTTCAGGACCTTCGCACGAGGATGAAGATTGGTGGGGGGTATGAAGGTGCTGATGGACTCTTCTATCTGGATCAGTTGCCTAAAGCTGCTAAAGCGTCTGTGACTTCTGCATTATCTACCTCAGTTTCTGCATTACAGTGGCACTACCGGCTGGGCCATCCCTCATCTGAGAAGCTTCGATATTTAGTGTCTGATCTTGGTGTTTGTCGTTTTCAGTGCGAGTCATGTCAACTTGGAAAACAAACTCGTGCTGTTTATCCTAGACGCAGTCAAATTAGCAGTAAAAATATATTTGATATAGTGCATTCTGATGTATGGGGACCTTGTCATGTGCCTAGTTTATCTGGTCATAAGTATTTTATTCTGTTTATTGATGACTTTTCACGGACTACTTGGTTATTTATGATGAAAAGTAGGTTCGAAGTCTTGTCTGTTATCAAGTTCTTCTTTGCTGAAATAAAAACTCAATATGGTATGCCTGTCAAAATTTTTCGTACTGATAATGCACTGGAATTTGTTAAAAAAGATGTGGATGTTTTTTGTAAATCTGTGGGTACAATACATCAGACCTCCTGTGCTTATACACCCCAGCAAAATGGTGTGGCTGTGCGTAAAAATAGACATGTGTTAGAGGTTGCTAGAACTATTATGATGCATGCACATGTTCCTCGCTCGTTTTGGCCTGAGGCTATATTGACTGCTTGTTTTCTGATAAATCGAATGCCATCATCTGTGATTGGAAACAAAATACCTATTCAGGTGCTTCAACCCGATATTCAGCTATTTACTGTGCCTCCTAGGATTTTTGGATGTACCTGTTTTGTACGGTTAGTTGGACCTACTTCTGATAAATTGTCTCCTCGTGCTGAGAAGTGCATGTTTTTGGGGTATTCCCGTACCCAGAAGGGATATCGGTGTTACAGTCCTACTGCAAGAAAATGGTTTACTAGCAGTGATGTGGTTTTCTTTGAAGATACTCCTTACTATTCGGCTCATGGTGACAGTTTACAGTCTGATCTTATTGCTTCACCTCTACCTGTTATTTCTGAATGTGTGCCTGACACTACTGACAAAGTCACTACTGAGGCTGATAAGCCTCCTCTTATAGTTTATCAACGCAGGAACAGAGTGCCTTCTACTCAAGAAACCCCCCATGAAAACCAATCTTCACCTCTAGAAGGTTCTGCTATACCTGAGGTACCTTCTGATCTTCATTTACCCATTGCTCTTAGAAAGGGTACTCGTTCCTGCACATCACACAGTATTGCTCAGTTTGTTTCTACTGACCATCTGAATGTTCATTCTAGCAATTTTGTATATGCCTTATCTGCTGTTGTTGTTCCAAAGAATATCCAGGATGCTCTACAGAGTACTGGTTGGTTGTCTGCTATGAAGGAGGAGATGTTAGCTCTTGCTGAACGAGATACTTGGGAGTTGGTGGATCCTCCTCCTCAGTGCAAACCTGTCGGTTGCAGATGGGTGTATGCTGTGAAATATCAACCTGATGGCACTGTTGAAAGACTCAAGGCACGCTTAGTTGCTAAAGGCTACACCCATACGTATGGTATTGACTATTTTGAGACATTCTCTCCTGTTGCTCGCCTTAATTCTGTTAGAATTCTTCTGTCTGTTGCTGTTAATCTTGACTGGCCTTTGTTGCAACTTGATGTCAAAAATGCCTTCTTGTATGGTGATTTACAAGAAGAGGTCTATATGGAGCAACCTCCTGGGTTTGTTGCTCAGGGGGAGTCTCACAAAGTTTGCAGATTAAAGAAATCTATTTATGGGCTTAAGCAGAGTCCCCGGGCTTGGTTTGATAAATTGAGCAAAATTATGATTGATTTTGGGTTTCTGCGGTCTCAGGTGGATCATTCTGTTTTTACCAAGAAGACTTCAGCTGGTATTATTATTCTGATTGTCTATGTTGATGATATTATCATATCTGGCAGTGATTCTCTTGGTATTCAGGCTACTAAATCTCATTTGGGCAAACATTTTGCTACTAAAGATTTGGGCAAACTTAGATATTTTCTGGGCATAGAAGTTTCTAGAAATTCTAATGCTCTTGTGTTGTCTCAGAGAAAATATGTCCTAGACATACTGCAGGAGACTGGTATGCTGGGGGCGAGACCTGCTGATATTCCTCTAGATCCTAATGTAAATTGGGATGATGATTCTTCTCCTCTGTTTGCTGATCATAAAAAGTACAAGAGGCTGATTGGTAAACTCATTTATTTGACTGTCACCAGAGCTGACATTTGTACTGCAGTGGGTCTTCTTAGCAGATACCTTGATAAACCCAGACAGTGTCACTGGGATGCTCTTTGTCAGATTCTACGATATTTGAAGAAGTCTCCTGGCAAGGGACTTCACTACAGGAAGCATGGACACTGTTCTCTTACGGGGTACTCTGATTCTGATTATGCAGGTAGCAGAGTTGACAGAAAATCTACTTCTGGGTATTGTACATATGTTGGAGGAAATCTAGTTACCTGGCGAAGTAAAAAACAAAATGTTGTGGCCAGGTCCAGTGCTGAAGCTGAATATAGGGCCATGGCCCATACTGCCTGTGAATTGTTGTGGGTGCGCTCTCTGTTAAAAGAGTTCGGGGTTGACTCTTCTTCTGCTATACCTATGCACTGTGATAATAAAGCTGCTATCTTCATTGCGAATAATCCAGTTTATCATGAGCGCACTAAACATATTGAAGTAGATTGTCATTTTATTCGGGAATCTATTCTGACTGGCAAGATCTGCACTCCCTTCACTCGTTCTGAAGACCAAGTTGCTGACATCTTCACCAAGCTGCTGGCGAAGAAGCAATTCTGCATTCTGATGGACAAGTTGGGCATGATTGATATCTATGCTCCAACTTGAGGGGGAGTGTTACAATATATTCCTGTTTTATATATTCTGTTAATTGTTTTGTTATTTCCATATTATATGTGGACCTCTCTGTAATTGTTTCAATGTTATATATATGAGGGTGCACACATTGTGCAACTCTACGCTTCCCAAACCTGCTTTGTCTGTCACAATTATTCTAGTTGATTTCCTAAACATTTTAGTAATCAATTTAACTCAGAACATTTCCAATCATGTCCAAAATTATACTCCTATTCCAGTGTATCCTATGCGTGTGATCTTATAGGCTCCAAATTACGTTGGCAGTGATGTTTATAATCAAATTATGACTTCAGAAGCAATGATTGGTATCTAGCAAGACTTCATTGCTACCCAAGTAATTGGAGATGTTGAAGAACAACTTTAACCTAGTATTGTGATCAGTGCTACAAGGATTGTATAATCCGTTTGGTATATGATATCCAGATTGAATCCAAGGCATGTATGTCATCTCTTAATGTTCAATCTTTATTCCTTGATCTAGACTAGAGTATTTGAGATACACATGAACTCAATATCATATATTAACTCACATGAGCATGGCCATGCATTTCATAGTCTCACTCATCAAGTGGTCGAGATATCACTCCAATGGAAGGGACAAATTTCATCTACGTCATTCACAATAATCCACATGCGTCACAATGCACCTAAGCACTATTTGTAGAGCAAGGTCACCTAAACACTTGAACAACATGCAATCATTGTAGTGACTTCAGGTCTAAGACCGCAATTACCACTGTCACATTGAGATGTGGTTCTGACCGCCATTATTGGCTTCCATGTATCACATTCAAAGTGGGTCTCTCCAATACACTTGTTCATCAATCAACACACGTACTGGTCTTAACGTATTATTGTTGTCCTAGTTGCCACTATAATATCTGACCAGGGACTCAGACAATAATGAATACTCTTAACATACACATGATCTCATCCTCAACCTAAAATCATGTCATTGAGTCCTACATTCGAGGACATTATTATATTATATTTATTCACTTTCTCATTTTGAAATAAACATAATAATTAGAATTGTCTTTATTAATAATCAAATCAATTACGAGGTGTCATTACAATCATCATATGATTGGCTCTCACGACATATCATCAATAGATCATAATAGCCTGAAATATTATATCTCATATCTCATCTCTCTCCTTTTATTCTCTCTCTCATGCTCTCCTCATACTCTTCTTACTTCTCTATATCCCCCTACACGCCAACTACGAAGAGAATGAGTAGTTGGTGTGGAAAAGAGACACATGACCCTCCGCATGTAGAAATAGATGCACTCATGAGGAGTGGGACGGTGAGAATTGAAAAGCAAGAGGTGTAGTATCTAGAGAAGAGAAACTGATAATTGGAGTCAACGTGCAACACAACCCGATTATGGAGATTTAGGTACCATGTGAAAGTATTGAGCCAAAGGTGATATATTGAGGAGAGAGAGTTCACACGAAAAGATCTATAGGATGTCATGACTTAAACTATAATGGAACACGACATGTTTGTATGGCGACACATTGTGTCTAAAGATGACATGTCGTGCCATTGACTAGCACGCCATGTTCTCTAATAATCTTGTTAATGGAAGTACAAACAAACTTCTTTGGATATGCCGTGTGGAGTTCTGACATGTGTGGATCTTTTGGTCAAATATGACAGGCTCCCAGCAACACACCGTGTGGGGATCTTACACGGCGTGTAAGATGTCAAAAATGAAAAACAACCTTTCGTCAACACGCTGTATACAAATATGAGACGACATGTAAGATGTCGAAGGTGAGTAACAACCTTCCGTCAACACGGTTTGTGTACTGACACACTGTGTAAGTTTAGATCTGAATGCAACCCTGCACCGTCGAGGGCGATACTTGGACTGCGACATGCTGTATCGGTCAGACAACACGTTGTGTCCAACGCCGCTGACGCACGCTTTGGATGGAAAATAATGTCATCAAGGAGAAAACAATCTTGGGAAGACACACCGAAGGGGTGACACAACCTTGAGGAGACTCACGATAGAAGTGATGGGGAATTAACGCCGTCCCTTGTGACAATGGATGATGCAAATCTGAAGCATCAAAAGCCCGTTATTAGACCAAGAACCAATCTGGATAGGGAAACACGCCATCTAGGGAAAGATGTCCGGGAAGACTCCCTAGGAGGTGATGAAGGCTTCCGTTGTTGTTGCTTCAACGTAGGAGTTGTCTAGGATGACACCCAACCCTTGATAGGTTGGAGACAACGACATTTTGGGATTTTGTAGATGTTGGAGATAGCCTGGGGTAAATGACTGTTGGAGATGACCGAGGTGAACAACGCCGACACATGATCGAGAAGACTCCTCGGGGATGCGATGACGTGACTCGAGGGTGAAGACCTCGAGGGGGGCTCGGTGGCTGCCTTTGACTATGAATTGGGGGACCGTAGAGAAGGTTAGATGTAGTTTTGTATGAAAGAAGAAGAGAAACGACCATGGAGGTTGAGAAGATTCCTGGCAGGCGGCTAGCCATGCCAAGAGGAGACGACAATTAAGTGCTCTAGGGTTAGGTTAAGTGCTCGAATACCATGTTGAAAACTGTGAGGGAAACTTACTTGATTGATTCATATTAGATGACTCACCCCTATCCTATATGTAGGAGAAAGGGGGGAAACTTTACAGGCTTGGGACTCAAATAAATCCTATATGGGTCGGGACACTTAAGCCCATATACAAATTAACCTATTAACTAGATAGGCCAATAATACTTTTTAATTTTAAATCAATATCTTGTATTGTGTTGCTAAAATATCAATTATTAGTCTCACTCTTGTCAAAATTCCTAGATCTTTTTGTCGCATAGTTCTTAGTTTTTTTTTGTGAGTCATACTCCATCCCCTTGAACTATATATTTGATTCCACCTTATTGTATCCATTCTGCACTAATTGCTCTATCTTTTTTATCTCTTTTTAAAGGGCACATGTCTTGCAACTAAGTGTGATGACCATGCACCCTTGTAGAAACATGCTATTATAATATCGGAAGCATTAAAGGGTATTAGTAGTGAATGTTGCTATAACTGTGTTCACAAAGAGTACTTGGAATCATATACTAGGGCAAAAGGGCACTTGTTAGAGATTCATGTAATGGGATCATTTTCTTCTTCGTAAAAGTCACTATAGAACACCTACGGGGAATGCAACAAGTTGTTCATGAGGTCGAACAAAGATCAAAATACGTCATGGTAAAGTTCTGGTTATGGAATAAGCATGGAGCCCAGATTGCTTCCTAGTTTATGTTCTACTCCACAACCAACCAAATCTTGGAAGTTGCAATGAAGCACTTCTCTCATGAGAAGAATGCTCTCCGTCTCTATACTGTTTATGACCATCTCTTTGCAAAAAGAAAAGATAGCCACCCTCTAGAGGATTATTTTAGTGCTATACAATCCATCTCTCAGGAACTCAGTTTCTACTAGCCACTTAAGACTAGTGATCAAAAGGTAGAGACGATCTCGTAATAGCAAGATTCTTATCCGGGTTAAATCCTATCTATGCTTCAACTCATACAAATTGCTAAGTCTTGAAGAAGTCTTTGTCAGGATTCAACAATCTTCTTCGAGTCTATTTCTGCTACTTTAGGAGGACAACACTCTGAGAATCATACCTCTCTTGTTGCTTCTGTCAAAGGAACTGGACAAGGTGCTGATCGAGGACGAGGCAATCGTCCCTGGGACAAACATACATTTTGTGGGAAATTTGGACATACAGAGGAAAAGTGCTATTCTAAGCATGGTCCAACCCCAATTGGTGTTGCACATTATACAACTACTTCCTCGGGAGCTTTTGGAGCCTCTAAACAAATGCAATTAGATATTACAATCTCTAAGGAGTATGACCGTCTTCTTCAGGATACCTAAAAAGCTTTCCTTGGCTCCTCTGTCAATCTGGTTTCATGGGTAGTTTGCTTGTTTCCTTTCATCATCTTCTACATGGTTGGTGGATCTCGAGGTCTCTCAACATATGACAAGTGTACGATCTATGCTTCTCTCTTCTGACTCGTAAATCCTGCATTCTTATGTGACATAGGGATGTCAATGGGGAGGGTATTACCTGTTTACCATTTATCTTTAACATGTAGGGTAAGGGTAAGGGTAAATGTTTTTGTTACCCGTTCCCCGTTTACCCTTTCCCCATTTCCCCGCCACATTAAAAGGGGAGGGTAAGGTATGAACATTATTCATACCCTTTTACCATTTTACCCACATTTATTCAACAAAGATATATAAATACATAGAAGCTTCTAGTTCAAGTTCCATCCTATTTTTTCTAATTTGAAAGCTTGTGGATCGCTGCTTGCTTCCCACCCCTACTCACACTCAAATGCTTGTAGTATATTACTATTAAATGTTGAACCAGTTGATAGAGCCGTAAAACAATGGGAAAAGGATGACCACTCCACATTAAAATAAGTTATTCTTGAACCAATGTCTAAACATATTACGCAAGTATAATATTGTCCTACTTATATTCATACCCTTTTACCATTTTACCCACATTTATTCAACAAAGATATATAAATATATAGAAGCTTCTAGTTCAAGTTCCATCCTATTAGTTCTAATTTGAAAGCTTGTGGATCGCTGCTTGCTTCCCACCCCTACTCACACTCAAATGCTTGTAGTATATTATTATTAAATGTTGAACCAGTTGATAGAGCCGTAAAACAATGGGAAAAGGATGACCACTCCACCTTAAAATAAGTTATTCTTGAACCAATGTCTAAACATATTACGCAAGTATAATACTGTCCTACTTATATTCATACCCTTTTACCATTTTACCCACATTTATTCAACAAAGATATATAAATATATAGAAGCTTCTAGTTCAAGTTTCATCCTATTAGTTCTAATTTGAAGGCTTGTGGATCGCTGCTTGCTTCCCACCCCTACTCACACTCAAATGCTTGTAGTATATTATTATTAAATGTTGAACCAGTTGATAGAGTCGTAAAACAATGGGAAAAGGATGACCACTCCACCTTAAAATAAGTTATTCTTGAACCAATGTCTAAACATATTACACAAGTATAATATTGTCCTACTTATATTCACATTGTGAAAATACAAGTTAAGAAAGATGTGAACTTAATCTTTATCACCTTATACACCACCTTAAAAGAAGTTAGTTTTGGTTTATATCAAAATTACCGTTGACCCTGTGAGGAAGAGGGTAAGGGTATTGCTAAAAAGGGTAATTACCCTTACCCTTACCCTCTACCCTCTGAAGGGTAAAGGTAAGGATTGAGCCTTACCCTCCCCATACCCTCCCCGTTGACAGCCCTAATGTGACACTTGTTGATGGGCCTATCAGGTGAATCTAGGTGTAGTATCGGACTTTCGTTTAACTTAATATTTGTTGCTAAACTGGTTGATTCTTTGAAATGTTTGGCAATATTTGGAGACTCTATCTTTTGTGTTATTGGATCCCAGGAGTTGGAAGATAATTGGTGGGGGATTTAGGAAAGGTGACCTCTACTTCTTCGAAGGTGGTCGCCCAGCTTGCTAGATTCATCTACTGTATCTACCATTTTCAATTGCTCTCCCTTAAATGGCATTGTCTCTATGAACATCCTTCTTGGCAGAGTCTTCAAAAGCTTATTCTAGGCTTTAGCATCAATAAAGTCGTTAGAGTGTCAGTCATGTCAACTAGGCAAGCATCATCACATTTCGCTTTCGAGTTGCAATGTTAAACACTCTAAGCGTCCTTTTAATCTTATTCACAGTTATGTTTAGGGTCATGTTAAAGAGCCAAGTTATAATGGTTTTTGATATTTTCTCTCTTTCATTGATGAATTCTCTCACATGACTTGGTTATACTTACGTTTGGGAATGAAGTTTTGCTAGTCATTCAAACTTTTTGTCTATTAATAGAAGTTCCATTTGATGCTCATATGTAGATCATCCATATTGATAATGCCCTAGAATACATCCAAAGGGTTGTTTCCATTTTTGTAATTTTGTTGGCATGATTCACCAAACACTTGTCCTCATATGCCTCAACAAAATGGGGTTGTTGAACGCAAAAACCACCATCTACTTGACGCAGCAAGCACGCTACTTTTTTCAGATGTCTATGCCAAAGAAAGTACTGGTCTAATGCTCTTCTCACTGCTTGTTTTTTGATTAACCGTCAGGCGTCCTCTGTCTTACATGGGGCCACCCCCTTTTTTGTTTTACGACCATACAAACAACCTTTTCATGTTCCCCTTCGTGTTTTTGGTTGCACTGCGTTTATTCATGTGTTTGATCCACGTGCTGACAAGTTCTCTCCTAACACACTTCGCACTTTCTTTTTGGGATATTCTCCCATACAAAAGGGATAAATATATTATTGTTCTCATCCTGGTCGCCTTTTTATTTTGGTCGACGTTACTTTTCATGAGTCTACTATGTTCTTTAGTGACTGTCCAACGTGAGGGGGAGTACATTCCCGAGTGACCATATATTTGAGCGTGAGATAGAGCCACCACTTCCTCTTCCTTGTGATGATAGTATCCCAGATACCACTCATACTATGCCCCCACGATCACCTCCACCTCCACCTATTGAACCTCTTTCATTGGTTTACACCATGTGAGCGGGGCATCACCAAGAGGATGTAGCGTCCTCAGTCCAACAGATTGACTCCTCATTGTCGGACACTCCTGAGGTAATTGTTCCTAATAAGAGTTCTCTTGATCCGCCTATGTTTTCGTATTTTGTGTAAATGTAGCCGGTCCCAAGCCAGGGTAAAGGAGGAGGGTAAAGGAGGAGGGTTGGTGGTAGGTTGACAACCAGCCTATAAAAATTGTCACTCTTTCTATGACATGGATTCTTATAAGAATATCGTTGGAGCGTCCCTACCTAGCGACGCGCTGCATCGACACCCGGATGCAGTGATAAATATGCAAGGGGTTTCGACACAGCGACGCCCGGTTGTGTTGAAGGACAAACAAGGGTTTCCACATCTTGGAGGGGTGTGGGTAAAGAAGCTAGTTCCGCTGCATCATCGCCCGGATGTAGTGAAAAATGTGTAAGGGTTTCCACATCTTGGACGGGTGTGGGTAAAGAAGCTAGTCCCGTTGCTTCATTGCCCAGATGCAGTAAAAAATGTGCCAGGGCAACATTTTCGACGAAGGCAAGTAAAGAAGCAAGTTCAACAAAAAAAGGATTAGAGTTGGATCTTGGAATATTGGCTCTTTGATAGGGAAATCTTTGGAGATAGTGGATACCATGATGAGAAGAAAAGTCAATATAGCTTGCTTCCAGGAAACCAAGTGGACAGGGGAATGTTGTAGAGAGATTGGAGACACAGGATACAAAATCTGGTATACAGGTATTGATAAACATAGAAATGGCGTATGTATTATTGTTGATAAGATGTTGAAGGATGACGTCGTCAAGATTACAAGGATGGGTGATAGAATCATAGCTATCAAGGTTGTTCTTGGGGGAAATATTTTTAACATTATTAGCGCTTATGCCCCCCAAGTTGGCCTTAGCGAGGATGCGAAGAAGGATTTTTGGGATGACATGGATGAATCGATGCAAGGAATACCGATCGAGGAGAAGATTATTATTGGGAGTGATTTAAATGGCATTGTGGGGAGTAGCAATGCCGGATATGAGAGAGTTCATGGTGGTTTTGGATATGGCAGCAGGAACGGAGAAGGAGAGAGGATATTAGATTTTGCAGTTGCATATGATATGATTTTAGCAAACACCTATTTCAAAAAAAGAGAATCTCATAAGATTACTTTCAAGAGTGGGCACAACTGTAGCCAAATTGATTACCTCCTTACAAGGCGGGTGGATCGTAACATATGCAAGGATTGTAAAGTGATTCCTGACGAAGAACTCATCACCCAACATAGGTTGGTGGTTTTGGATATTAACATGAAGATCAATAAAGGCAAGCATAACAGAAACCAAGATAGTAGGATCAAGTGGTGGAATCTTAAAGGAGAAAAGAAATTGACTTTTCATGATAAACTCATCAAGGAGGTAACTTGGAATTTGGAGTCTGAAGTTAACACTATGTGGCATAACATGAGCTCCCGCATAACAAAAATTTCCAAAGATGTTTTGGGGGAGTCTAAAGGTTGTGGACCTCTACAGAAGGAGACTTGGTGATCGAATGATGAAATATCGGAGGCTATTAAACTGAAAAGGGAGATTTGTAGGAGCTTGCCAAATCTGGAGATGATGCAACGTTCCAAAGATACAAGCAAAGAAAGAAGCTAAAAAGGTTGTTCGGGAGGCAAGGTCTAGATACTTTGATGATATGTATAAGAAGCTGGACACCAGAGAAGGGGAAAAAGATATATATAAAATGGCACGTATAAGAGAAAGGAAAGGAAGAGACTTGAGTCAAGTAAAATGCATCAAGAATGAAGATGGTAGAATATTGGTGAAGGACGATGATATCAAGAACCAATGGAGAATTTACTTCCATAAACTTTTCAATGGAGATACTGCATATAATGTTAGCGACTCGTGTGACATGAATACAAGAGATATCATTTACACACGACGAGTTTCACCATTTGAGGTCAAGAATGCTTTGAAAAAGATGAAAATGAGAAAGGCATGTGAACCAGACGGTATTTCCATTGATGTATGGACGAGTATGGGGGATGAGGGAGATACGTGGTTAACAAATTTCTTTAACAAGATCATGAAGACCGAGAAGATGTCAGATGAGTGGAGAAATAGTACTATAGTCCCCATCTATAAGAACAAAGGTGACGTTCAGAGTTGTACAAACTACAGAGGTATCAAGCTGATGAGTCACACGATGAAGCTTTGGGAGAGGATTATTGAGCACAGGTTAAGATCTATAACGCATGTATAAAACAACTAATTTGGTTTCATGCCTGGAAGATCAACAACATATGCTATTTTTCTGATAAGGAGGCTTATGGAGAAGTATAGACAAAGCAAAAGAGATCTTCATATGGTGTTTATCGATCTAGAAAAGGCTTATGATCGAGTACCCAGAGAAGTATTGTGGATGGTTTTGAAGAAAAAGGGTGTGCCAATCCAATACATTGACTTGATCAAAGACATGTATGATAGCTCTACTGCAAGTGTCAAGACTCCTGGAGGAGAGACACCAACTTTTCCTATCACAGTTGGGGTACACCAAGGATCCACACTCGACCCATATCTATTCATTCTTGTTATGGATGAGTTGACAAAGAATGTTCAGGATGATATTCCTTGGTGTATGTTATTTGCTTATGATATTGTTTTGATTGAAGAAACTAAAGATGGATTGAATGATAAAGTTGAATGTTGGAGAAAGGCATTGGAATCAAATGGATTGATGATTGCAGGAGAAAAAACTGAGTATATGCATTGCAATTTCAGCCAATCTCGCAGTGTGAATGATGGAGCCAAGTTGGACGGAGTAGATATACCAAATTGTGATAAATTTCGTTACTTGGGTTCTATTATTCAAATAGACGGGGATGTCCAAAATGATGTTTGTCATCAGATCACTGTAGGATGGTTGAAATGGAGGAGTGCAACTGGAGTATTATGCGATCATAAGATCCCTCTCAGGTTAAAAAGTAAGTTTTATAGAACAACTTTACGACCAGCCATGTTCTATGGGAGTGAATGTTGGGCGGTGAAGAAATAAGGTCTCTACAAGATGAATGTGGCTGAAATGCATATGCTGAGATGGATGTGTGGGAAGACAAGAAAAGATCCCTTGAGAAATGTGCAACGCAGACCTACTAGTGCGCCTATACGAAGCAATGCTATTGAGCCAAACACTATAAATAGAAGAAGAGGAAGGCCTAAATTAACATGGGATGAGCTTATAAAGAGAAATTTTGAATCTCTACATCTCAATCAGAATATGGCCCATGATAGAGCTGAATGGAAACGAAGGATCCATGTAGCCGACCTCAACATAGTTGGGACTGAGGCTTAGATGATGATGATGATGAAGAGTTCTCTTGATGCTTCTATTTCATACATACACCTTTCAGTTGCAGCTCGTTAAGGTATTCGATCTTACACTGTACACCATCCACTGTCAAGTGTTTGTTGCTTGTCTCATCTGTCGCCAACAACCAACACGTTTGGTCTTCAACTTGATTATACATCTATTCCTCACTCCTATACAGAAGTAGTCCGACATGATGGATGAGCTTATAAAGAGAAATTTTGAATCTCTACATCTCAATCAGAATATGGCCCATGATAGAGCTGAATGGAAATGAAGGATCCATGTAGCCGACCCCAACATAGTTGGGATTGAGGCTTAAATGATGATGATGATGATGATGAGTTCTCTTGATGCTTCTATTTCAGACTTACACCTTTCAGTTGCAGCTCGTTAAGGTATTCGATCTTACACTGTACGCCATCCACTGTCAAGTGTTTGTTGCTTGTCTCATCTGTCGCCAACAGCCAACACGTTTGGTCTTCAACTTGATTATACATCTATTCCTCACTCCTATACAGAAGTAGCCCGACATGATGGATGGATCCAAGCTATATACAGTGAGATGGCCGCTCTTCATGATAACTCTACCTAGGACTTGGTGGATCTTCCTCCTGGGAAGTCAATTGTAGGCCGTTGTTGGGTTTATGTTGTTAAACAGAAACCAGATGGCTCTATTGACCGCTTAAAGGCTCGTTTGGTGGCTAAGGGGTACACTCAGACACTGGCGTAAACTTCTGTGAGACTTTCTCCCCGGTTGCCCGACTCAATTCTATGTGGATTCTTATCTCTGTTGCTATTCATTGTGACTTGCCTCTTCTTCAGTTGGATGTCAAAAATGTCTTTCTTTATGATGAAACCTCCTGGGTATGTTGCTCAGGGGGAGTGTCAAAAGGTATGCAAATTGAAGAAATCATGGTATGGCCTGAAGCAGTCACCACGAGCATGGTTTGATAAATTTCATGCTGCACTTACACAGTTTGGTTCAATCGGTCCTCTATTGATCATTCTTTATTTGTGTATAGATCGTCAAGTGGCACTATAATTTTGGCTGTCCATCATATTGTCATCACTGGTGATGACTCTGTTGGCATTTTACAGCTCAAGGAGTGTCTGCAAACACAATTTCAGACAAAAAAATTGGGCAATCTCCACTATTTGCTTGGAATAGAAGTTCTACGTTCCAAGAAGGGCACATACCTCTCTTAACAGAAGTATATTTTGGACCTTCTTGTAGAGACATGCATGACACTGTGCAAACCACACCAAGCCTAATGGATTATCATACCAAGACATCTATTTCTGATGACAGTGGTTGATGGACTGGTGGCTAGTGGGTTGGCTGGAGGGTGGCGGGTTGGTGACTATTGGCGGGGGCAGTGTGATGGTGGCAGGCGAAGCAATGGGGTGGAGAGAGAAGGAAAGGAAGGGTGACTGAGGGGAAAGGAGAAGGAAGGGCGGAAAAGGGGAGAGGGTGGCGGGTGACAGGAAGAAGAGAGGGAGGAAGGGCGACAGGTGGAGAGGAAATGGGAAGAAGAAAGCGAAGAAGGCTGCTAGGTGAGGAGGGAGGGAATCATTAGGGTATTAGGGGGGATCAAACCGCTCTTATACCATGTAAATTAGAAAGTGGTTCTATTATTGAGATACTAAAAACAAGCATAGACCCTCTTCTTATATAGGGTAGTAGAGGTCAGTACAGAGTTCATCAATATGGGATAAAAGATAAGATACTGAAGAACACAAAATAAATAACAAAATAAAATATATTATCACTTTACATTCTTGATCAGACTATGACCCATATCAGAGCTAATTAGAAAAGAAGGATCCATGTAGTTGACCCCAACACGGTTGTGATTAAGGCTTAGATAATGATGGTGATGATGTATTATGCATATATATGTTTATAACTAATATATAGAGTCAGGCTAGTGTACACTCGAGTGTACCGGAGGCACCGTACACCTCAGTCATTTTTGAAGATGCAATAAATTTTTGAAAAATCTAAAGCGTTGATCTTCTTAATTATCATAAGAATATACTATATAATAAATTTTAGCTCATTTGGACACTTATAGGTCGTGCATCTAAAGGAGGCAAAAATCATGTATTTTAATTTAGTTTTGTCCGTCGATTTTGTTGTCCTTGGATGAGTGACTTACACTCATCCAAATGAGTTCATATTTTGTATGTGACCTATTATTATTGTAACCATGAAGATCAATGGATTAGATTTTGGAAAGACATGGTCTAGATAGGCAAACACCATTGGGATGTACGGCGTGATCTGTACACTCGAGTGTATTCTAGCCTGACTCTCTCTCTCTCTCTCTCTCTCTCTCTCTATATATATATATATATATATATATATATATATATATATAGTCAGGCTAGAATACACTCGAGTGTATTCGGAGCAGAATACACTCAAGTAGTTTTTCATGATGCAATATTTTTTTTCAAAAATCTAATCCGTTGATCTTCTTAAACATCTTGTGAGTGGCTCATATGCAAAATTTGAGCACATTTGGACATTTATAGGTCATGTTATAAAGACCGCAAAAATTATGCATTTCAAATTAGTTTCGCGCGTCGATTTTGTTGCCCTTGAATCAGTGACTTACACTCATCCAAATGGGCTCAAAATTTGTATGTAGCCTAGTTATAGTATGACGGTGAAGATCAATGGTTTACCTTTCACAAGAAATATTCTTGATATGCAAACACACTTAGTGTATTCGTGCGATCTGTACACTCGAGTGTATTCTAGCCTGACTCTCTCTCTCTCTCTATATATATATATACATATATACTGCCTCGTTCATTTTTTAGGCTTACACCTCGAATGACTTGAGGCTTATGCCTCGCCTCATTGAGACAAAAATGCATTGGTACGCCTCACATTTTATAACATTAGTATATGAAAAAGACATTGTATCTTTTAAAAGGCATGTCATGTTAATAGTTAGGAAAGCAGTCACAAATCAACTAACACACCATGTGAGGATATTGACATGTCACGTTGCAGACGATGTCAGATGGAACCGTCACTAAGAAAACGTTCCAAGCAACATCAAGTGTAGTAGGAGAACATATATCTCTTCTAAAGGGACATGGCCCTATAAAAATGACCATCAATGGTTAAGAAGGTCATACGGTTCCCAAAGATCCAACCTTTAGGTCACAAAGTTTGACGGGAGGACCTTAGACCCATTAACAACAAAAACAACTTGAAGAAGTCCTCCTTGAAAGAACGTATGATATCTCTTAGATCACCGCCAACAAAGGGGACGAGGAACAACGGTGTAGAAGGTGGAGAGAAACGAAGGGGCGTGGCGACAATGGAGTTGGTGGTGGCTTGACACAGTGAGAGGGAGATACAGAGAGGAAACCTATGTAATTTGCTCTAATATCATGTAAAAATTTGAAGAGATGATTTACTTCACAAAACCCTTTTTTATATATAGGATAAGATAAACGAGAAAATCCTTATTTACATAATGTGGGACCGAGGCAAATATAACATAAATAAACAAAGCCATATTTTTGTAGAAAACAAAGCCATAAATAAACAAATCCATAAATTGAAAATATATGTGTGTGTATCAATATTATCCAACTGACAGTAATCTTTTTATCTCTATTATCAAATCTTTATCTCTTTTATTAAAAGACACGACTCTGATGAGTGTGATGATCATAAACCCCATTGAACATATTTAAGGCAAATATAACATAAATAAACAAAGCTATAAATTAAAAGCCATATGTACATCTATCTATCTCAATACTATCCAACTAACACTAATCTTTTTATCTCTATTATCTATGTTATCTCTTTTATTAAAAGACATGTCTCCTAATCGAGTGTGATGATCATATACCTCCTTAAACTTGTTTGATTATATTTTTGGAAGCATGAAACGGTGTTACTACTATGTTAACGAAGAGCAAAAAATGAAGTTTCGTCGAAATCTGTCAAAATTTTGTCAAAAAATTCAATTTCGACAGCATACGCTAGAAACCTTGTGGTCCAAGATGGGATACCCAGATAGTTAGATCATTTGTTTGTTATCAAGAGGTCTTAGGCTCAAGCCATGACAACAACATGAATAGAAACCTTACGACTGTACCATATTGAATTTGGCATTTTTTTGCCCAAATTTTAAATTTTCCCAGGAAACAAGAAAATTTCCTTACCTTCCATATGAAGGACCCCCACCTATCCCCATATCAATTTTTATTGCATAAAATGACGCGTTTAGGTGCAAAGATCACATTAAAATTTTATCGCATAATTCGTTCATTTTGGCGTCAAAACGGGCATGATTGCATTTATCGAAATTTTTGTCGAAATAGTGATAAATTTTCATTTCTAGGTTGTCGAAACGACATCAAAATCAGATACTTCATTCCTTGACAAAGGGTGCACATCAAAGTTATCCAGGCGCCTAGGCTTTCAGATAACTAAAGTGGATGCCTAAATGCTTTTAGGCCCAAATTAAAACACTTAATGACCAAATTAGCATGGGTTAGATCTGAAGTTGGTCAAACTAGATCAAGTTTTAGTTATTTTAGGGAAGAATTAGATCTGATTTAGGCCAAATCAAATCTAATTTGGGCAGATTAAGTCTGATTTGTGGGAAAATAGGTCTGATTTGGGTAAATCATGTCTTATTTGGAGAATTAGGTCTGTTTTTGCCAAATTAGGGCTCACCTAGGTCAATGTAGGACAAACTAGGGGAAGTTAAGTCTTATTAGGTCATGTTATGCCAGAATAGGTCTAACTTAGGCCAAGTTAGGGAACACTAAGTTAAATTAGGTCCAGTTAGATCATGATAGGTCAAATCAAGGCCAAATTGGTCTAGCTTAGGTCATGACAAGTGTAATGTACGTGACATTATGATTTATTAAGCTTAGGGATAACCAATACAAATGTATATAGTGATGTATATATTTGAGTATAACTAATTGTATACGCAAAATCATTTATATATATGTCAAATATAAACAAATATGAAGAACACACAGAACCGCCTAGGCCCCCTAGGCTTCCCTTGGGTGGGAAGGACTGCTTAGCTGCCTAGACAAGTATGGACCATGATATACTAGGGTAAAAACACACTTGCTAAAGATTTCATGTCGTGGTTTTAAAAGTTTCTTAAAGTTACTATAGAACACCCAAGTGAAAGGCCAAAGGTTGTTCATATGGCCGAACAAAGATTTTGAAAAATGTCATGATTGAGAAGATCAATTTTCTTTATATTTATGTTTGAATGAAACTAGATAGTCTTAATTTATTTATGAATTTTTTCGTATATAATTATCTGTATATTAAATTATTTTTTCGAGAACTACTACCATACATGTATCCTATATTCTCACAAATCACCGTTTACTGTGTCCGTACCCATATCCATGGTTTAAATTTTGATTAAAATCTCAAAATTTTGACAAATTTTGATTTTGAGGGCCATCAGACAGAAATGCACCTTGAACCTTCCCATGCTTGGTGAGTAAAATTTTGAATTTTTTTGTTGAAGATTCGCCAAGGGGGGCAAAATTATGACAAAACACAACAAATTTGGTGAATAAAGCCCAGTTTGGGCTTGCATTTTGTGAAACATGCCTAAAACAGGTTCACAATTTTGAGAAACAACTGCCCGAAGCCTGCTGCACTTAGAGGGTTGCTTTTTTGGTGATTCTTTTTCCATTTCTTGCTCTTGAAGGCTTTCTTCTTCGAATCTGAGGTAAGCTTACTCTCTTTCCTTCCCATCTATTTCTTTCACTTCTAAGCCCTTCTGTCTAGATCTAAAAGATTTTCCGAAATAGCAAGTTGCAAGTGATAAGACTACAACTGAAACTTGTAGATTTATGAAATTATGCTATAAATTATATTTAAAGAGCCGTGCAGGAAGAGTTCCATCTGGTAGCCAAATTATCTGCGAGCGAATCCAAGTCCAACTCCAAGTCTAAAACCACTAATGATGATGATGGTGGCGGTGGTGCTCCATCAGGAGGTGGATGGGACGTATTTTTAAAATGACAATGATGATAGGCCCTATATCACTGGTCAAAGCGTTGAAGTGGACAATCTTTTGGCTATACTACCCTACACCTTTACAACCCCTACAACAACAGCCTCCTTATTATGATTATGGACATGGAAACTATGCTTATGAATATCCCACTACTTATCAGTTTTACCCACAAGGGTCCTAGTGCAACATTTATAGATCATATGGTTACATATGATGGGGGTAAAAATAGTGCAACATATAATACATGTTACAATGATATCATGCGTTGGACTCTATCTCAGTCATATAAATGAGGTTGTGTTTGGAGTTTGGACAAAAACCACCAAGTGGGGATCATAGGCCTCATCAACCACCACATGACTCCGGTTTCAATTAGGTAATTCAGTAATTTCTTTTGTATTAGAACAGATAGATATTCAATTGTGTAGGATGAAATAGATTGTGCTTATGTAAGCTGCAATAGACAATGCTTTATTTTTTTATTAGATAATTACTTATGACTGAAATTAGCATCAAAATAGTTTTTCTTTTCACTCACACATGTAGGAGCCTCCCCCTCAACATCAATATATGATTTTATTGCATAAATAGGTGCATTCGTGTTTGTAGATTATCCTGATAAAATTTTGTGACTTAATTTCTTTATCTGGTCGTCAAAATCTTGTGTCAACAGGTGGTAATTGTTGAAATTTCTGTTTTTATTTTTGAGCCATAAAAAATGGCGTCAAAAATTTAAGATTCATGTACTGGATTTTGAAAATAAATAAATTAGCTCAATTAATATGTAAAGCATCTTCATGATGAAAATTAAGATTCATATACTGGATTTTGAAAATAAAACCTGTACCATGAGATGTAAAAATGCTCAATCGGTCAAACATGTATTGATCTAAGCATATATCTACTCTGTCTAGCCCCTCTTCCTGGGTGTACGACATCTCATGTAAGCATTCTAATTTAATGATGTTTTGTGTACACTATTTCTTATTTATCTCACATTTCACATCTTGGGTATATAATTTTTTTTTTTTGTAATTAACAGTTTTGTATGTCAATTTTGTAATTCTAGGTATTCTCAATGTTACCTGGATCTAGTTCAGAGTTGATGCCCAAAGGTCATGAGAAGGAAAGCCAGGCCAAGATTAAGCATTCTATGACAATGATGGATTCTATGACGAATGAAGGTAGTATTTACAAATAATATATTTATGTTCTTCCAAATTCAATATAGTGGGGTACTCACAATTATTCTTTAAAGGGATGCATTCTGGTATGGAACTCATTTCATATCAATAACGGCTTCATGTCGTAATAACTAAAGATTATGGCATTGCCTAGTAGTGGCTGGCGCAATACTTTGCTTACAGCTCTGACACCAAAGCTATTTGGAGTATTCAGTGGTTAAATAAGCATTCTTTTTCTAAAATAAATGTCGTAAGTGTAAGAGATGTAAAATAGTTTTAGAAGGTTTGCAAAGTGGTGCATAACTACGGTAATTTGATGGCCATACCATTTACACTATAGGTTGAGATGCAAAAAAATGGTAGCTTTGTGGTTTATGAATTTAAGCCTCTGTAAAGGTGATTTACATAGCCATTTATAATTTTATTTTTAGATGTATAGGTTTTGCCATCCAGAAAGGGTTGACAACCCAATTTATTGCCTGTTCTGTGAAGGCATTTTCGCAAATTTTAATTAGTGTCAAAAAGAGAGATAATTATTTGTACTTCTTATTACAATGACAGAATGTGGACACCAATGACAACAATAATTAGGAAGGACGCAGTAGATGACATTACTAAAAAATAGCAAGAAAAACTTTATATGCTAGTATGCAAACCAGGAATAATTGTTTGTATTAATCATTAGTATATGTAACCCCACAGAAGATATAAGCACATATCGTAAAAGGCTAAAAAGACTAGCACTATTTGTCAAAGCAGTCTCTGTTTTCCTGAACAATTAATTTAGTAAAGAAATTCCGATGACAGTCTGATAGAGGAAAATGGATAGACTATTATTGGAGTATTCCTGTAACTTCCATTTATTTGATCTATTGGAGTGTGATATGTTCACTGCTATGATTTCTTGTAGCCTGCGAGGGAAATGTGTGGTATTGCGGTTATTCTGTTTCTACCTTTAGTGGGCTTGTTGATGTTGTTCTTTTATTCTAACTTGAAAGGCCCAGATATGTTCATTTATTGGGTACACACACGCACATACACATTATTTCAAAATGTAATATCTCTAAGCTGTGAATTGCCATATTCTGATACAGTATACTTGTATACCATTTTTTGTCTTTCAAAATCTGAAACAGAACTAGATAGTATGAACCCAAAGCTCATGAATGAATCCCGTATCATGCGGATTGCAAGAGGTTCAGGACGTCACCCCAGAGAAGTAGCAGAGCTGCTGGAGGAGTATAAAAGGGTTGCTAAGTCATTGGCCAAGATGAGAGGCCTGAACTTTTCAAGATGTTCAGGACGTCACCCTAGAAATATGAATGCTCAACACATGAGCAGGTTCCTCCCGGCGCCGCTGTTGCAGCAATTTGGAGGCACATCTGGTTTGCAGAGTTTGTTGAATCAAATGGGATCGGAGGATTTGGGAAGAATGTTTGGACCAGATAGGTAACCTTACGTTTTGGAGGCCTATGTTTGCAAAAGGGATGTTAGTGTAGAAAATTCGGCCTGGTCTTCAGCTTGATTGTTTTACTTTTGACAACATTTTCCTTCTTATGCGGCATGATGGTGCACCACTGACTTATTTTCACTGACTAGATCTCTCCCACAGAATGAGTATACTACAAGAGAAAACTACCGTTAAGCCTCAGAAGTTCTTGTTGATTTGTTCTGGGAACGGGAAGGGGTACATGCTTCACCATGTTAGTAAGATTTGTGCTGTGTTCAGGGATTTGATTTGCACAGAAGTGACGATATGCAATTCTGGTTATGAAAATTCATCTTCCTTACCTACTTTTATGTTTATCCTCTTGCATTCTGAATCCACAAAAACTTTGAAAAAAAAGGAAGGGACAGGGTTTTCAAGTTTATATGAGCTATGTTTAAAGATGATAATTATAACTCAGATAAGATTGCCATGTATCTTGAGGCAGTCGAAATATGTAAAGGATTCCATCAATGATGCCCGAGATTCAAAATATGCAAAATGACGTGGCTGTCGGTAGATAAATACCGAGCATAAGCAATAAATATATAATGTAACACCCCCAACTCAAAAGTAAAATGCGCACTTGCAAGCTAGCTCAGCTGGTCAAGCCTGCTGCTTGTGAAACGCAGGTTGCAGGTTTGAATCTCAACGAATTCCGTTGGAGCACTACAGAAAAGGATGAAAGACCCTTGGTGTATGCTGTTGGTTGTTCTCTCTCTCCTGCTATCTTGGACAAGGGTGAAATTCCCCACTATCCAAAAAAAAAAACTCAAAAGTAAAATGCGGAAGCAAGGAAAACAAAACAAAATGATCGGAACACAACAACAACAACAACTAAAAAGACAATTGTGAGATTGAAATGTCTTTTCTTTCTGCACGAAATATATGTAAAATTGAGTTTATATGTTAAGAGTCAATCACAGAATCTGAATTTGTCATTTAGAGCATAAACAAAAGAAGAGAAAAGCCGCCGTTAAGTAAAACATCACCATTACCTTCGCTCTCATGTACATCTATTGTATGATGCCTTGCACGATTCCTATTAGTGTATGTAGGCAAAGTGATAGATGAAGTATAATTGTATAGTTATACCATGCTTTATTCATATTGCAATCATAAGAACACAATTAGCATTTGAGAATA
This sequence comes from Alisma plantago-aquatica, assembly GCA_963693085.1. Taxonomy (NCBI): domain Eukaryota; kingdom Viridiplantae; phylum Streptophyta; class Magnoliopsida; order Alismatales; family Alismataceae; genus Alisma; species Alisma plantago-aquatica. The sequence goes on along the minus strand of OY856410.1, from coordinate 1,223,276,925 downwards.
AATAACTCGTAACGACCAATATCATAAGTAATATTAAGGGACCAAATGGACAATTAAATAATTAATAAATAATTAATTTTATACTCAATATATCTTTGACCGGCAGCGCATGTAGTCATTTGGTTCTTACACCCAACCCTACTATATATAATATTTTTATACTCTAAAATATTATAATAGATAATAAATTTATACAATTAAATAACGGGGTCCTTGTCTTTTCTTGGCAATCAATGAACATCTACCAAATCTGAGTGGATTGTCACATAATGTGCTTCTCCCAAAGAAGCACCAGCTAATTACCCTTTAATTGGGATGAATAATCATGTGATAGAGGTGGGCCTTAAGTATCCACATGCATCACATACTGTCGTGGGTGTTGAATGTTAAGTTTTTTTTAGTTGGTCAAAACTCTGTTGCTTTTTTCATTTTTGTTTGTGTAACTGTACAATGCTTGTTGATTCCCAAACAAGAATCAACTAAAAGGAAAGCTATCTTTCTATCTTTACATCAGCAAGCCCTCAGCAAAAACCAAAGAAAAGAGCCTCAAATCTTCAAGAGGCTCGAAGCTTCAAGAACACCACAGGAAAAGAAAAGATAGACTAGACCATCACTACTACAAGAGAGTGGGGAGTAGAAGAGAAAAAACTGCTGCCTCAATCAGAACAAAGTGACACCAGGCTTCAGCTCATCAAACACAACAGAGAAGGAAAGCCAACCAAGACCAAAGGAACCATCAAACCCACAAGGCCTCCAGAACATACCATCATCCAACTGCAGGCAACTCTCTTTCAGAGCAAGCTCACAGACAACAGGAAGAAAGAAAATCAAACCTAAACCTACCAACACTTCTCATCTGCAGCAACCAAACAAGCCTTCAAGCACTTGCTATACCTGAAAAATAACAACCACTGAACCAAACACTGTTGTCTCAGATAGCAAGACAAACAACCACCATCATCCAAACTCAACCATCACAATAAGTGGGAGGGGAGATGAAAAATAGAGCCACCAGCAGCTAAAAAACCTGAACCTACATAACTTCTCATCTACAACAACCAAGCAAGCCTTCAACCATTTATTGAAGAACATCCTCTGAGAGGGGAGCAAACAACCAAAGCCCCCAAACTCAACCATCACTAATAAGTGAGAGGGGAGAAAAAGAAGCAGAAAACACAGCTGCAACCGAACAAGCCATAACCATCAACCACATCTCAACTTTAGAAGGAAGACACATGCAAACAAACTAAGAAACAACTTTCTGAACAAACGCCTCAGAAAAGAAACCAAGGACAATCGAACTCAACCATCACTGTAAAAGTGAGAAGGGAGCAAAGAGAAGCAAGAAACAAAGCTGCCACCCTGGATTCACTAAAGAATAGCCTCAGAAGGGAAACAAGACAGCCAAGAAACCAGACTCAACCATCACTATAAAGTGAGAGAGGAGCAAAGAAGGATAAAAGACACTGCAACACCTGAAACAAGCCTAATCCATCAGCCACTACACGTCAACAGGCCGCCAACCTCAGGTGCTCTCTGAATAAAAGCCACATCATGAAACACCAAGAACAACCAGACCCAACCATCACTAAAAGTGAGAGGGGAGCAAGGGAGAGCAAGAAGTGCAGCTGCCATCAACCCAACAGAACAACACCTCTTGTCTCAGGAAACAAAACAAACAACATATCCAGGCTCGACCATCACACTACTCAAATTACAACAACAAAGACCTGGGAACTCTTAGATCAAGCCATGAAAACAAACCAGAGCCACTGCACAGAGAACTAGTGAGAGGGGAGCACTGGAACTCAACCATCACTAGTCATAGGAACAAGAAAAACCACCACCCTTCAAAGATTGGAAATAAGACCGAAATAGTCACCTTTAATTCTGTTCCAAAGACTTTTAACAGAGAGAATGGATCCATCATGTGACCTTCTATTTCTCTCAGCCCATAAATTATAATGACAAAAGAATAACAAAATTTTCACAGGCCTCTCAAGGAGCATGGCTTTATTCCAGTCAGATATGCGTTGCAAATTAGGAAGAGCATTGTCGCTAGCAATCCATCCAAAGAAATCTTTGCAATAACCACATTAAAAAAAGGACATGATTGGTATCTTCATAAGAACTGGAACAGAGATAACATCTTGAGGTCACTTGTATACCAACCCTTCTAATGTAATCATCAGTAGGAAGTTTGTTAAGAACAACTTTCCACATGTGACAAGAAAAGCGTCTAGGAATCTTGCTGTCCCAAAGCCATTTGAAAGTATTGCTATAAATGCCTTTAGATCAAACAGTATCCCAAATAAGATTTAAAGTAGGGTTGATAACCTCTTTGAAGGTAATGGAGTCCTCACCCCCTCGAGGGGCCTTTTGGGGCCCAAGAGCTCATAAAGCTTCATATTCATCATGTTATCCTTTACAGACCAGTTCCCATCACGGATAATAGTGCTCACAAGACAATCATGGTTCAGACCAGATTTCAAATAGCCATCTTTCCCGATAATATTTTCAATACTTTTACCTCCACCAATCCAGGGATCCTTCCAAAGTTTGGTTCTAGCACCATCCCCAATAATGAAGTTAATATGTGGGTGAAGATTATCTTTCGTCTTGAATATTTTTCTCATAAGCCAAGACCAAGAGGAGCTAGACTTTGATGACCAGAGAGAATCAAGTTTGAAATATCTCTCGTTAATCCACTTTACCAAGAGAGAGTCCTTCTTGCTAGCCAAATTCCAGGCATTAAAACAAGTGCAAGCAAGGGAAGTTTCCTTGGTTTTCCTGAAACCTAATTCGCCTTCATCTTTGGGAAGAGTAACTTTATCCCAAGGCACAAGATGAAGGGTAGATTTACCTTCAGAGTTGCTCCATAAAAAGTTCCTACAAATGGAATCAATGGAATTACAGACCGACATCGGTAGAGGAATAGACGAAGACCAATAAAGGTGGATGGTACTAAGAGTAGACTTTATGAGCTCGCATCTCCCAGCAAAAGAGAGGAACTTAGATTTCTAGCCTTCAAGATTAGCTTTAATACGATCAATCAGAGGGGCACAGTCACCTTTCTTGAGCTTCCCTATGAACATGGGAACACCCAAATACTTCACAGGAAGAGAACATGAAGAAAACCCAGTTATATCCATGATAACATCTTTAGACGCATTTTTTCTAAAAAGAATAACACTCTTGCTAGTATTGGCTTTCAAGCCAGAGCATTCTCCAAATCTATCAAATAACGTTTTGATGGTTCTAGCATTATTCTCATTAGCCTCAGCAAACACCATGAGATCATCAACAAAGATGATGTGTGAGACATACAAAGAATCAGAAGCCTTGAGAGGTGTGAGACTCTTATCTTCAACAGATGCCTTAATCATCTCAGTAAAACCTTGCATAACGATGACAAAAAGGTAAGGAGATAAAGGATCTCCTTGCCTTATGCCATTAGAAGGTTTGAGTTTAGGACCAGGTTCTCCATTTATAAGAATTTGGTACGAAGTAGACTTGAACATAGCTTCTATAAGCCTTATCTATCTCAAAGGAAAACCCATCTTGTAAAGAATAGAAAAAAGATAGCTCCACTTCACAGATCATAAGCTTTCGTCAAATCCACCTTAACACACATTTTGCTGACATTATGTCTATTAAAGTCATGGATGAGCTCATTTGTAAGCATAATCGCGTCTTTACTACTCCTATTCTTGATGAAGGCACATTGGTTTGGACTAATAATATCCGGAAGAATAGTCTGAAGTCTGTTGGCCATGAGCTTAGAGATCAGTTTGTAGGTGGTATTACAGAGGGCAATAGGCTGCCAATTCTTAAGGTCACTACTATCTTGACCTTTAGGGATAAGAGTTATAAAAGTGTTATTTGCTTCCTGAAGCATAGAACACAAACTGAAAAACTCTTTAATAGCTTCACTCACATCCTTCTTTATAATGTGCCAAGTCTTTTTGAAAAAAAAAACCATTAAAACCATCAGGCCCAGGCGCCTTCTCAGTTTTCAAAGTATCTACAAGATCGTCAATTTCCTTCTGAGAAATAGGAGACGTGAGAATGACTTTGTGGGCCTCTGATATTTTTGCACCTTTCCATTCACCTTTGAAGATACCAATAGGACTATTGTTATTGAAGAGATTGTCATAGAACTCATAGACAGAAGACTGGATGACTATGGGATCAGTAGTGATGGAATCATTGACATTAAGAGAATATAAATTATTCCTTTGTCTTCTGGTTTTCATTGATAAGTAGAAGAACTTAGAATTACTATCCCCCTCCTTGAACCATTGGATCCAGGATTTCTATTTGAATAACAACTCCTCCTTCAGAGATGCTTCCTTAGCCAACTTTCTAGCATCAATGGCATCCTTTTGAAGCTCAAAATCAAAAGGGTTAGCATCAGCATGCTCCTGTTGATTCAGGGTCTGTTGACGTTTCTTGCTGGCATCTGCATAGAGTGTTCTTGTTCCAACTTATCAACTTTCTTTTAAGGATATGGAGCTTCCTATAAACTCTAAACATGGCATAACCTTCAATATTAGAACTCCAAGCTTCTTCAACAATTTTAAAAAAATCCTGTTCCAAGGTCCAGTTATTGATGAACCTAAAAGGGGACTTGATATGATGAGTGTTACCAAACACAAGACTAAGAATTCTATGATCACTGACAGTGTTAGAGATGACATTTCCAAAAAACTCCTGAAAAGAATTAAAAGCATTAGCATTGTACAAAATCCTGTCAATTTTCGTAGCAATATGCTTCTCTCCAGGTTGATGGTTATCCCATGTAAAATGCAGACCCTTTAGATCAAGACCGAGGATAGAACTATCAAGCAAGCAGTTGTTAAAATCTCTCATCGACTTAGCAGAGGGGGGATTGTCACCAATCTTCTCATAATCTTTGTGAACAACATTAAAATCACCAAAGATGAACCAAGGTGAAGAAATGGTGGAGCTACTCTTGTGAATGGTCTCCCATAAACCTTCTCTATCATAATCATCGTTATGTCCATAAACATCAGTAAGAAAGAAGTTATAATTCTCAGAAAGGACCTCACAATGAATAACCTGATCAGTTTCTTGAATTTTGTTTATCGTGCATACATTAGAATCCCACATAATGATAATTCTGCCAAGAGGATGGGAATCCAAGTTGGTACTGAAATCAAACAAAGGAAAATATCTTCTCATAAATGACTTGACCTTCTTCCTTCTAATTTTGGTTTCAATGAGGATGATGATGTGTCTGTTCACCCTCCTCAATTCCTCCTGAACATCAGAGATCTTGTTGCTAATACCTCTGACATTCCAGGAGGTAATCTGAAGAGGATTCATGGCTCCACCTCGGCTGTTGAGCTGACAGCCTCAGCGTTCGAAGGTGAGATGTGAAAATCTCTTGGAATAGATGATAATGAGGAGCTTGCCAATCTATCATAAATACTAACATTAAGTTTTGCTTGGCATCTAGGGGGGCTCTTTGGATTTTTCCCTCTGTTGTTCACCACAGAATAAGAGGAAGTCTGCGAGTTGCTGTCACTAGTAGGGGAGACACTAGGAGTGACTCAATTATATGTTGGAGTAGATACTTCCGGCCTAGATGTGAGAAATACCTCCACTGGGACATTTTGTAAAGTAGCTTCAATTTTAGTATCATCATATCCAAAGCCTTTGTTGACCTCTCGCGACAGCTTTAAGTCTTCAATAGCTTCGATTTCTTGAAATTTAGCTTTCATTTTGGCTATTTCAGCTTCATCCACTGTTTCCTCCACAACATATACAGGTTCAACATCGCCCCCAACATCCTAATAAGAAACTAAATTAGAAGAGTCCTTTTTCTCCACCCATTGTTGCTTCTTGTAAGATATATTCCGAGCTATTGTTGAACTCTTAGGCATTAATGGTTTGGAAATGCAATTACCATGTCCCAGGAAACCACACTATGAACATTTTTGATGGATCCATTCATAACTAATGTTGACAGTATGTTCATCACCATCATCACTGATCAGAGACACTTTATTTGGATATTTTGCTGAATAGTTCATAAGCACCTGGAAGCGAGCATTGTCTATACGTTTCAGGCATCTCGTATTCTCATCCATCTTTAACGGTCTTCCAATATAGGATCCAATCCTTTCAAAGAAACTAGGATCCCACATTTCTAATGGCAGATTATATATTCTAACCCAAACTGGCACTTCAGTAAGCATCGTCCTCGCATGTCCATCGCCTGGTTTCCACTTCTTCAGAACAACATGTCTACTCAGAACAAACCATTCGCCTTTCAACACCATCTCTAGATCACTCTGTTTATCGAACCTGACTAAGAATAAGCCCTCATTCCTATCAAATATCTCGAAAGAATCCATCGTGCACCAGATCTCCACGAAGTGGTTTACCAAGGTGGGAATATGATGTTTGAAATCGATCACATATCCCAACAGACAGTTCCTCCACCGTTCGGCGTTCTTAATCACCTCCTGTTTCGGATAGACAATCTTGCCTTTGTTGATAGAAATTTCCTTCAATCTCAATGCCGATGGACCCCCTGCAGAAAAACCAGTAAGTTCTTCCCATTTCTTCGGTCTCCGAGATGGACTCACCTCTTGATCTGCAATTTGTTTCAAATGATTGTGATCATCAGTGCCTACCACTGGAGCCTCTCCTCTCGTGAGATCTAGCCGGTCAGTCAGTCGGTGAAACACTGCCGCCACCGTCGTCGTCTTTTCGCCCAAGGTAGGGAAGCACTCGGGAGCCATCTTTGTCGACCCTTCTTCCATTACAATAGGTTTACCAAGGTGGGAACATGAGGTTTGAAATCGATCACATATCCCAACAGACAGTTGAATGTTAAGTTAAGGGTTAATATAATCGTTGTGGGTTTTATTTGTGACTTTACACTCCATACAATATATATTAGTAGTATGAATAATCAAACAACATTACTAAGTTATGAATAAATAGAGTTTACAACAAGTCTTAATAAGGAAAGTAACAAGACTACAAATCAAGTTTCAACTATAATAGAGCAAAATATTTTTGAAAAACATCGAAGAATAGTGTACAAAGCATTAAAGTTGAGGTAATCAATATCCAATATGGATACCATATTTTATTGTGCAAGACTACGGAGTAGTGTTTTTACTAATACGATCAAGTTTAAACATTGTTCAAGTCATGTGACATATCAACAATATTAATTATTTTATTGATGATATGCAATATATGTGATATTTATCGGGATTATGGCAATATTAGCGATTCCTTCTAAATGTGGGATCTAGTCTACATAGCCTGGTTTGGAAAGAGAGTACATACTCGTCTCTTAGATTGAAGTTTCCAAGTACCCCAACTTGTCTCCACCTTCATACTTGAACTTGTCACATTGCTTCTTCAAACAAGCATGGTTCTTGGGCCACTATTGCTTTCACTGAATGCCATAAGGTTCCAATTAGTTTGTTGTAATCTTAATTTCCAGAGAACTCATTTTTACGGAACTCGGTTTGGGTTCCTGAAAAATAAGTTCAGATAATTGGTTTTATTTTTGAGTTTTTTTGAGAAAATGACTTCATGTGATTAGTTTCTTGTAACTATTATTATAATATATCGAAATCTTAAGAGAAGTACAACAAACACATTAATGCAGTTCTTCAATGTAATTAGTTTTGTTGGTGAGTCGTTCAACTATATCATCTTCGGCATCTCATGCTCTTCTTCTAATCAGTGTTCCTCACAGCTGCAGCCCACGTGTGGTCTTTTTATTATCTTTTAGTTGGCGCATGATAAAAGTTCAGATAATTGGTTTTATTTTTTAGCTTTTCTGAGAAAATGACTTCATGTGATTGGTTTCTTGTAACTATTATTATAATATATCGAAATCTTAAGAGAAGTACAACAAACACATTAATGCAGTTCTTCGATGTAATTAGTTTTGTTGGTGAGTCGTTCAACTATATCATCTTCGGCATCTCATGCTCTTCTTCTAATCAGTGTTCCTGAAAAATAAGTTCAGATAATTGGTTTTATTTTTGAGTTTTTCTGAGAAAATGACTTCATGTGACTGGTTTCTTGTAACTATTATTATAATATATCGAAATCTTAAGAGAAGTACAACAAACACATTAATGCAGTTCTTCAATGTAATTAGTTTTGTTGGTGAGTCGTTCAACTATATCATCTTCGGCATCTCATGCTCTTCTTCTAATCAGTGTTCCTCACAGCTGCAGCCCATGTGTGGTCTTTTTATTATCTTTTAGTTGGCGCATGATAAAAGTTTCAACAATAAAAATCAACCAGGATCCCACACGCGATGCTTTCCAATTTATACCGCCGGCCCTTGCACATTAAATTAATGATAACCTCAAATAGATCGGGACTGGGAATAGAAGGATAGAAGAGAATGGCACTGGTTAAAGAAGTGCCAGACGGAATACACTCAACGCGTACCACAGTGACCGTCTGCAAATGTCGATTTCATTACTCTACGTGACAAACAGAGAGAAGCATGTCATAGCTTTCTCGTACAAACATTGCATAGAGGTTTCAAGGAGAAAGAGAAGCACGCCGTCGCTATGAGCACGGGTGGAAAAACTATGCGCCGCCAAGACGAGCACGAATAGGATGGAACTTGTTTTCCCCCTTTCTTTTGAAGCAGCTTCGAAACTGAACCGTTTTTATATCTGCGGAACTCAAGCGAATTCCACGAAACTAGTTTTTTGTAATTATGCAAACCAATCACTAAAAACATGTCTTATTAGTTGAGTTCTCAGAATTTTCTAAGATTGTGGTCTCATTACCTAGAGCTCATGTATCTATTGCTTTGAAAAACACATATCCCCACATATCTGAAATTCTCATCAAGTGTTTAACATGAATCAATTGGTATTCTAGATTCTATGTTCGAAGTTATCTACACCCAAGATCTGATTTACAAATAAAATTGATGATCAACCAAGTATATAAGAATAAAAATGATTGGTTCAAAGCATATGATGATCCATACAATAATAGATATAATAAGGAGAACAAAATCAGGTAGCAAGGCTACTCCCTGTACCCTAAAGAGAAGGCTACTCGCTCATGGCAGTAATAGTAAAAATAACAAGGGGAAAGAAGAAGAAATTCATGTTCACAAAAGAAGAAAGAGTGGCAGTCATGTTGTGTAGAAACAACTCTTCAAACTCTAAAACGATGGCATCGATTGTAACATCCCTGACCTGGGTTATGAACTAACCCTAGATGTTTTGCTTAAAATATGATTAAAGGCTTGTGATTACCCCTTGATATGTCATTAAGCTTTAGAAGAATCTATAATTTCATTTCTGTCCCTTTTGAACAATGTTGTAATATTGTTTTGTAATACAGGGACCTATGTGCAAATTACCCAATTAAAAGGGGTTAACTTACAAATTGCACATGTTAAGATGTTCCTTTGGTGTTGAGACATCATAAGAATGAATATGATAAAGTATGATAGATTCTCCAAGCTTGTGCACCAAGATGCAGCTTGTGGAGCAATCCTTGTACTTAAAACTCTAGTTTTGGTGTAAAGTGCAATTTACCCAAAATATGGGGTGCAACTTGTAAAATACACCTTCTAGAGTATCTTTTATGACTCTTGGCATCATTAAGAGTAAGAATGATGAAGAGGTCACTTCAATTGAATAATTAAATAAGAATGATAACCCTTATAAATTAAATGATCAAGTTATAAGTCTAATAACCCTTCTATATGTGCAACTTAGTAAGAAGTTGGCTTTCTTCACCTTTAGACCTTGGGTTTAAGATGAGTTTTTCTTAAGTATGGAAGGGAGAAACGTGGTTTATAATAAGGGAAGGACCTAGAGGAGAAATGGAGAAACAAGTTGTCCTTATGTTGAAATTTCACCTAAAGTATATATACACCTTTTCTCACTTAGCAAGGATCGTTTCCTTCACTTCCTTTCTTATCCCCTTGCTTAGACCGACTTAGGACAGAGCTATGGAGAAGAGGAGAACGGCCAAGCAGTTCTAGGTAAGCTTTGATCATCATCTTGCTCGAATTCATGGCGGAATTCATTGTGCAAGGTTGGTTTTATGGTCTTCCTTACTTGTTTCTTCTTTTTAGCCATCTTTTCCCAACCTTTCCTTGGAGAAACACCCTTGGCCGACCTATGGAGCTCAAGACACCATTAAAGACTTGAAGCTTGGAAGCTTGGATCTCAAGGAACGACCTTAAGGCGGGTTTTATAACTCTAAACCTTTTGCTTTCTTATGCATCTCTTTGTACTTGCAAAAGTAGCTTGTTCTTCTTTCCCCCATCCTTCCTTGCTTTCTTGCATCTAAAACCATGGGGAACAGACCTGGATCTGGAGGTAGAAGAAGGGGGGCGTGAATACCTATGTCACTTTAGCAAACGGTCTTGCACCCTTGGCCAAACGGTTTGCAAAATCGTTTGGGGGTTTTGCAAAACCGTTTGAGGGGCAAACGGTTTCACAAGGTCGGTTGGAGAAAACGGTCTCCAAGACCGTTTGAGGGCGTTGACCAAGCATGGACCGTTTGGGATTTCTGTTCATAATTATGTAGGCTAATGACCCACCAAATTTGAGGGGTTAACTCCAAAGTAATCGTAGGTTAAAGGCCAATCAATTAGGCAAATCAAATTGAATTAAGTGCTGATTTTCCAATCTGTTTAACTTGAACTTCTTGGGAAAACGGTCTCAAACCGTTTGAGTGCATTGACCAAGCGTAGACCATTTGGGATTACTGTTCCTAATGATGTGATATAATAACCCACCAAATTTTATAGGTTAACTCCCAAGGAATCATGAGTTAAAGGCTAAACAATTGGATAAACCTAATTGGATTAAGTGCTGATTTTCCAATTTGATTAATTGAACTTTTGGGGCAAACGGTCTCAAGACCATTTGAGGGCATTGACCAAGCGTTGACCGTTTGGGATTCCTGTTCATAATCATGTTAGTTAATAGCCCTCCAAATTTGAGGGATTAACTCCAAAGGAATCATGAGTTGAAGGCTAATCAATTATGTAAACCCTAATTGGATTAAGTGCTGCCTTTCAACTTGATTGATATGACTTTTTGGGTTTTCTTGCCCAAACGGTCTCAAGACCGTTTGGGGATCACCCAAACGGTCTCAAGACCGTTTGGGGATCACCCAAACGGTCTCAAGACCGTTTGGAGGTCACCCAAGACCGTTTGGAGGTCTAGGGTTGGATATGGTTAAGTGTTTGAAGGACAAAAGATATGGTGTTAACCCTAATCGACTAAGTGTTGGATTTGCATTGAATTGAGTTGATTGTTTGAGGTTGATTGGCCCAAACGGTCTCAAGACCGTTTGGGGATCACCCAAACGGTCTCAAGACCGTTTGGAGGTCTGGGGTCAAGTATAGTTGACCAATTGAAGGTCCAAAGGTACACAATTACAAGGTAATCAATTGCTGATTTGACGATCAACTCAATAGCTCAAACCCTTATGATTTTTCACTAGAATCCAAGGGTTGGGTGAGCCAAAAGGTCTCAAGACCGTTTGGAACTCATCCAAATGGTCTCAAGACCGTTTGGAGGTCACCCAAGACCGTTTGGAGGTCTAGGGGTGAGTATGGTTAAGCAATTGATGATCCAATGATACTAAGTTGGAATGTAATCAATTGTTGTTTTGGTGATCAATCCAATGATCCAAATCTTAATTGGTTGACTTGGATTTTGATGATATGATGGGAAAACGGTCTCAAGACCGTTTGGAGGTCATCCAAACGACCTCAAGACCGTTTGGGGTCAGGTCATGTCCCAATGTAATGATGGTTCAATAGGTTCAAATCAATTAGTCCCACATTGAAATGTGTTGAAGGGTTATTGATTCCAATCCCTAATTCAATTGAGTTAAACCCTAATTGATGGTCAATTGAGGGTCAAGTGAGGGAAAAATCAGTTGAAGGTTGACCTATTAAACTCAATTAAGGTATGAGTATAGGTCTAATTGATGATTGGTTCCATGAATTCAAAGATTGAAGGAATCAACATTGGAAACCCTAATTCAATTGGATACCTTATGAAGTGGAGGTCCAATGTGATTGAATCCTTGAGAATTAAGATGATGAATGTTCTATTGATCCAATAATGATTAGTAATGATAATCAATGAAGGTGTGAAGGTTGAAACCCTAATAATACCTAAGTGATTAAGAACCAATTAAAGGGAGAATTCTTAATTGTTTATAGGATTAATAGCTTGATACACTATGTTAACCATAGTAGCATGTACTTGATTGAAGGGTTGATGTGACCTAATCAAGTTAAAAGAATGAAAGATTACAATACATATATTTATATATATATAAATATGAATCATGGAATGATCTTATGTAGCACGACCGTGCAAGGGAGCACGGCCGTGGTAGCCTTAGCTTGCATGACCGTGCAAGGGAGAACGGCCGTGGTAGCCTTAGCTTGCATGACCGTGCAAGGGAGCACGGACGTGGTAGTCTTACTTTGCACGACCGTGCAAGGTGGCACGGCCGTGGTGTCCTATTATGAAATTGAGAAGTTTTGGTATTGTGCTGACATTGTTATATATGCATGTCCTTATTTGTATAAGTCATACAAGTTGATATTATGAGGTAATCATAGCCAGGTATGAGTTATGATGTCATATTCCTTGAAAACAATTATAAACTTTTAGAGTAATGATATGTGAAAAGTATATACATTGCTTCAATCAAGGTCATGCTAATAGATGACTTGATGCTGATATGGCACTTGATAGCAAGTGTTATGATGATATAAGGGTGTGAGCACCCATGTTATTGAATCATAGTGATAAGATGATTAAGAATTGATATCCAGTTGATAACTGATATGAGTTATACTTGTACATTTAGTATTCTTCTGTTATAGCCATGTTTAGTACTTGAATGTTTGGAAACATGTATGATGCTAAAAGAATACTGATATGTACCTAATAATCAAGTATAATCATACCATGTAGAGCCCTGATCATAGATCCATCATTGTCAGAATTTAAATAATAGTGAAATAGGTTTTACAAAGGGAACTCCTGGATCACATACTTTAGAGTATGTGGGAGCATATGGAATAATTGATAAAAGTTAAGCTTGACAAGTTTCATATAGAGGTGATCAGATCCAGGTAAGATTTATAATGCTAATTGCATTAAGAACACTTGTTACCTATAATTCAAGAGTATAACTAAATGTCATGTTATCTGGTAAGTGATAACATATGAGCTTGATAGGTTGAATGAGCCACGAGTAATATGATTTGTTGATATTCAAAGGTCATATTATTTAGATAACCAGATAAAATGAGATGTTACTTGGTAACAAATGCTATGATTAGTCCAGGGGTTTGAACTCCCACATTCCGGATTTCATATTAATAAGATGGTTAGGGATTGATATCCCAATATCAAAAATATGAGGTATGACCTAAACCAAAGTGTTTCTATGTGAAATTCTATTACGGAATAATCCTATGAAAAGCTTAACTACAGATTAATGGGTTATGAATGTAAATAACCCTTGTATTACATAAGTAATGTTAAGTCTGATATCATATGTACAAGTTATGCAGATATGTTGTGGAGTTGGAATCCTAACACTTTGGGAGAAGGAGTATGGCTACAGGCCATCCTTTCCCAAATAATAATGCTAGGCAATGGATATATGATCCAAGTCTGAAGGGAGTTAGTGATGTGATAAGTGACATGTGATTTTATCAATTTATAGTTGCATTGCTTTTAGTAGAAAGAATAGTTTAATCTGTTAAACATTGTTTTAACTACTCTCAAATATACATAACTTCTTTGTGTACATTTATTCTCTTATGCTGCAATAATTATGCTTCTGGCGAAGAGTTATATCTCTCGCTGGGATGATTTTTTATAATTGTCTCACCCCGTAGATTTCAACCTTTAGGTGGACGTGGGCGAGGAGGCAGAAATCCTTCAATAGGTGAAGGGCAGCATCAGCAGTACCAAGGACAGCAGTGAAGCTTCAGGTGGAGGCATTGGATGCTATGTCATGTGTAGATAGTGTTAGAGTCCTATATGTCGTCTCAGTACTCTCAGGTCCTCGGAGTAATAGTTAGTGCTTTCGAGTTTTTGGTCTAGTCCTTAGAGACTTTTGTATCTTTCCTTACAGAGTTTTACTGATGGATCAGTTGTAAACAACTTATCATGTTGCTTTATGAGAAAGCTTTACCTTTAAAGGATCTCTTCGTAAAAAGTTTAAGTTTTTAGTGATTTCTGGTAATCCGATGCTTAGTGAACGCTTCTGCATTAGTTAATCTTGTTTTCTCGAAATAGACGTTTCAATTAGTGGTATCAGAGCTCTAGGTTCGCTGAGTCTACAGAGACATAAGACTAAGATTGTAGAGTCTGTTCTAAGTGTTTTCCAGATTATCTGATAGTATCTTCTGCTCACATAGGAGGAGAAGAACTTGAAGATGTTTGGACCACGTGAAGAGCATGCCGATGAGGGCAGTTCTGCTGCACCAGGAGGAGGTGCAGGAGACCAGAATAGGGAAGGGCATGTACCTGAACAGCCCCAGTTTGACCCAGCTGAGATAGAAAATCCAACTACTTATGCTTTATTTGATAAGTTTCTGGCAGCCATAACACACATAGCAGATAGGGTGCCACCATCTGCATCTAGGGCACCAGCCCATCAGGAAGGTTATGGAACCGGCAAGACTTTCGAGAGACTTCGTCGGGTGGGAGCCATAGACTATGCTGGTACATCTGATCCAGCAGATGCTGATCTATGGTTGACAGAGCTGGAAAAGGCTTTCAGGATCCTTGATATTCCTGAAGCTGAAAAGGTTAAGCATGCGGTATACCTCCTAAAAGGAAGTGCTGGTAATTGGTGGATGATAGAGGAAGATAAGAGACCAGGTGAAGAAATAGGATGGGAGGTTTTCCGACGAGAATTCATCAATAGATACTTCCCTAAGACGTATCTAGATGATAAGATCTCTCAATTTGAGAAGATCACACAAGGACTGATGAACGTTAGCGAATATGAAGCTAAGTTCATGGAGTTACTACGATTTTGTCCACAGATGGCAGTTAGTGATGAAGAAAGAATTCGACATTTTGAGAAAGGATTGAATGCTGAACTAGCCACTCTTGTGTCTGCCTTGGAGAACAGAGAAAGGTTTTCCACCTTTGTGGAGTCAGTAAGAAGGATAGAGAGGTCAAAAACCGTGAAACAACAGACAAGTAGTAAGAAGATGTACACCCAGCCTCAAGAACAAAGGCCTAAAAGTTTTAAGAAGCCAAGATTTTCTACACCAACGGCAATATCAGAATTCCCTACCCAGACACAATGGGTGTCAAGTGGAAATAGGGACCATAGTAGTATTCCAAGAAGACCCTCCGACATAGCCTCAGCATCGGTAACTGGATCGTATAGACACCTTGCACCCAGGATCTGTTACTTATGTAGACAACCGGGACATCTGGCAAGGGATTGTCCAGACAGGAATGCAATAATGACTCGACCTCAAGGACAGAGTCTGCAAGGCCCACAAGGGAGGCAATATAATAATAGAGGATGTGGACAAACATCCCATACATGTCAGATGAAATAAGTATTGTTTTATTATTACATATTAGGATTCTATGTGTTAAAAATATGGAAGTTAGCTGCTTTTGAATTTCTTGACTAAGTCCTAGAAGGACACAAGAAAGATAAGAATTCATATCTTACTCAATATTCTTTAAAACAATTTATAATCTCCCTTAACTGTGTATTAAAAGGATGAGATATAGATGTGATACCTGAAGAATAACCTAGAGTGATAAACTTTGCGTGTATAATGATATGAATAGCAAACAATAGGATGATAAGTAAAATACATACTACCTAATCTCAATACTTATATACCCTGGCCAGGTATATGGTTATTGTAGATAAGGCAAGTATGAAACTGTTAGATTGTTATCTTTTGATTACTCTGATCAGGTAATTATTTTGAAACAATCTAAGGAGTATAAGAAAAATTAAATGAGAGGATCTTAGTGAATACTTAGTGAACATACTTTGTGAACATACTTAGTGAATATACTTAGTGAATTTCCTCAGTGAATACTTAGTGATCATACTCAGTGAATTTCCTCAGTGAATACTTAGTGAACATACTTTGTAAACATACTTAGTGAATATACTTAGTGAACTTTCTCAGTGAATACTTAGTGATCATACTCAGTGAATATACTCAGTGAATACTCAGTGAACCTACTCAGTGAATATACTCAGTGAATACTTAGTGAACATACTTAGTGAACATACTCAGTGAATATACTCAGTGAATACTCAGTGAACATACTTAGTGAATATACTCAGTGAATATACTCAGTGAATATTCAGTGAACATACTTAGTGAATATACTCAGTGAATACTCAGTGAACATACTTAGTGAATATACTCAGTGAACTTACTCAGTGAATACTTAGTGAGCAAACTTAGTGAATGTACTTAGTGAATATACTCAGTGAACTTACTCAGTGAATACTTAGTGAGCAAACTTAGTGAACATACTTAGTGAATATACTCAGTAAACTTACTCAGTGAATACTTAGTGAGAAAACTTAGTGAACATACTTAGTGAATATACTCAGTAAACTTACTCAGTGAATACTTAGTGAGCAAACTTAGTGAATATACTTAGTGAATATACTTAACGAACTCTTTCAGTAAAAGCCTTTGAAACAATACACTTAGTAAATTTACTTAGTGAAATCCTCCAAGACAAATTGCTTAGTGAACCTTCTCAGTGAATGTTTCCAAATTAATTGATTAGCAAGATATGATACTTAAATAATATCTGCTTCCTTTTATCTGAGATTTCGAGGATGAAATCCTTGTTAGGGGGATATAATTTGTAACATCCCTGACCTGGGTTATGAACTAACCCTATATGTTTTGCTTAAAATATGATTAAAGGCTTGTGATTACCCCTTGATATGTCATTAAGCTTTAGAAGAATCTATAATTTCATTTCTGTCCCTTTTGAACAATGTTGTAATATTGTTTTGTAATACAGGGACCTATGTGCAAATTACCCAATTAAAAGGGGTTAACTTACAAATTGCACATGTTAAGATGTTCCTTTGGTGTTGAGACATCATAAGAATGAATATGATAAAGTATGATGGATTCTCCAAGCTTGGGCACCAAGATGCAGCTTGTGGAGCAATCCTTGTACTTAAAACTCTAGTTTTGGTGTAAAGTGCAATCTACCCAAAATATGGGGTGCAACTTGTAAAATACACCTTCTAGAGTATCTTTTATGACTCTTGGCATCATTAAGAGTAAGAATGATGAAGAGGTCACTTCAATTGAATAATTAAATAAGAATGATAACCCTTATAAATTAAATGATCAAGTTATAAGTCTAATAACCCTTCTATATGTGCAACTTAGTAAGAAGTTGGCTTTCTTCACCTTTAGAACTTGGGTTTAAGATGAGTTTTGCTTAAGTATGGAAGGGAGAAACGTGGTTTATAATAAGGGAAGGACCTAGAGGAGAAATGGAGAAACAAGTTGTCCTTATGTTGAAATTTCACCTAAAGTATATATACACCTTTTCTCATTTAGCAAGGATCATTTCCTTCACTTCCTTTCTTATCCCCTTGCTTAGACCGACTTAGGACAGAGCTCTGTAGAAGAGGAGAACGGCCAAGCAGTTCTAGGTAAGCTTTGATCATCATCTTGCTCGAATTTATGGAGGAATTCATGGTGCAAGGTTGGTTTTATGGTCTTCTTTACTTGTTTCTTCTTTTTAGCCATCTTTTCCCAACCTTTCCTTGGAGAAACACCCTTGGCCGACCTGTGGAGCTCAAGAAACCATTAAAGACTTGAAGCTTGGAAGCTTGGAGCTCAAGGAACGACCTTAAGGCGGGTTTTATAACTCTAAACCTTTTGCTTTCTTATGCATATCTTTGTACTTGCAAAAGAAGCTTGTTCTTCTTTCCCCCATCCTTCCTTGCTTTCTTGCATCTAAAACCATGGGGATCAGACCTGGATCTGGAGGTAGAAGAAGGGGGGCGTGAATAACTATGTCACTTTAGCAAACGGTCTTGCACCCTTGGCCAAACGGTCTTGCACCCTTGGCCAAACGGTTTGCAAAACCGTTTGGGGGTTTTGCAAAACCTTTTGAGGGGCAAACGGTTTCACAAGGTCGGTTGGAGAAAACGGTCTCCAAGACCATTTGAGGGCATTGACCAAGCGTGGACCGTTTGGGATTTCTGTTCATAATTATGTAGGCTAATTACCCACCAAATCTGAGGGGTTAACTCCAAAGTAATCGTAGGTTAAAGGCCAATCAATTAGGCAAATCAAATTGAATTAAGTGCTGATTTTCCAATCTGTTTAACTTGAACTTCTTGGGAAAACGATCTCAAACCGTTTGAGTGCGTTGACCAAGCGTGGACCATTTGGTATTACTTTTCCTAATGATGTGGTATAATAACCCACCAAATTTTATAGGTTAACTCCCAAGGAATCATGAGTTAAAGGCTAAACAATTGGATAAACCTAATTGGATTAAGTGCTGATTTTCCAATTTGATTAATTGAACTTTTTGGGAAAACGGTATCAAGACCATTTGAGGGCATTGACCAAGCGTTGACCGTTTGGGATTCCTGTTCATAATCATGTTAGTTAATAACCCTCCAAATTTGAGGGATTAACTTCAAAGGAATCGTGAGTTGAAGGCTAATCAATTATGTAAACCCTAATTGGATTAAGTGCTGCCTTTCAACTTGATTGATATGACTTTTTGGGTTTTCTTGCCCAAACGGTCTCAAGACCGTTTGGGGATCACCCAAACGGTCTCAAGACCATTTGTAGGTCACCCAAGACCGTTTGGAGGTCTAGGGTTGGATATGGTTAAGTGTTTGAAGGACAAAAGATATGGTGTTAACCCTAATTGACTAAGTGTTGGATTTGCATTGAATTGAGTTGATTGTTTGAGGTTGATTGGCCAAAACGGTCTCAAGACCGTTTGGGGATCACCCAAACGGTCTCAAGGCCGTTTGGAGATCACTCAAGACCGTTTAGAGGTCTGGGGTCAAGTATAGTTGACCAATTGAAGGTCCAAAGGTACACAATTACAAGGTAATCAATTGCTGATTTGACGATCAACTCAATAGCTCAAACCCTTATGGTTTTTCACTAGAATCCAAGGGTTGGGTGAGCCAAACGGTCTCAAGACCATTTGGAACTCATCCAAGCAGTCTCAAGACCGTTTGGAGGTCACCCAAGACCGTTTGTAGGTCTAGGGGTGAGTATGGTTAAGCAATTGATGATCCAATGATACTAAGTTGGAATGTAATCAATTGTTGTTTTGGTGATCAATCCAATGATCCAAACCTTAATTGGTTGACTTGGATTTTGATGATATGATGGGAAAACGGTCTCAAGACCGTTTTGAGGTCATCCAAATGACCTCAAGACCGTTTGGGGTCAGGTCATGTCCCAATGTAATGATGGTTCAATAGGTTCAAATCAATTAGTCCCACATTGAAATATGTTGAAGGGTTATTGATTCCAATCCCTAATTCAATCGAGTTAAACCCTAATTGATGGTCAATTGAGGGTCAAGTGAGGGAAAAATCATTTGAAGGTTGACCTATTAAACTCAATTAAGGTATGAGTATAGGTCTAATTGATGATTGGTTCCATGAATTCAAAGATTGAAGGAATCAACATTGGAAACCCTAATTCAATTGGATACCTTATGAAGTGGAGGTCCAATGTGATTGAATCCTTGAGAATTAAGATGATGAATGTTCTATTGATCCAATAATGATTAGTAATGATAATCAATGAAGGTGTGAAGGTTGAAACCCTAATAATACCTAAGTGATTAAGAACCAATTAAAGGGAGAATTCTTAATTGTTTATAGGATTAATAGCTTGATACACTATGTTAACCATAGTAGCATGTACTTGATTGAAGGGTTGATGTGACCTAATCAAGTTAAAAGAATGAAAGATTAGAATACATATATTTATATGTATATATAAATATGAATCATGGAATGATCTTATGTAGCACGACCGTGCAAGGGAGCACGGCCGTGGTAGCCTTAGCTTGCATGACCGTGCAAGGGAGCACGGCCGTGGTAGCCTTAGCTTGCATGACCGTGCAAGGGAGAACGGCCGTGGTAGTCTTACTTTGCACCACCGTGGTGTCCTATTATGAAATTGAGAAGTTTTGGTATTGTGCTGACATTGTTATATATGCATGTCCTTATTTGTATAAGTCATACAAGTTGATATTATGAGGTAATCATAGCCAGGTATGAGTTATGATGTCATATTCCTTGAAAACAATTATAAGCTTTTAGAGTAATGATATCTGAAAAGTATATACATTGCTTCAATCAAGGTCATGCTAATAGATGACTTGATGCTGATATGGCACTTGATAGCAAGTGTTATGATGATATAAGGGTGTGAGCACCCATGTTCTTGAATCATAGTGATAAGATGATTAAGAATTGATATCCAGTTGATAACTGATATGAGTTATACTTGTACATTTAGTATTCTTCTGTTATATCCATGTTTAGTACTTGAATGTTTGGAAACATGTATGATGCTAAAAGAATACTGATATGTACCTAATAATCAAGTATAATCATACCATGTAGAGCCCTGATCATAGATCCATCATTGTCAGAATTTAAATAATAGTGAAACAGGTTTTACAAAGGGAACTCCTGGATCACATACTTTAGAGTATGTGGGAGTATATGGAATAACTGATAAAAGTTAAGCTTGATAGGTTTCATATAGAGGTGATCAGATCTAGGTAAGATTTATAATGCTAATTGCATTAAGAACACTTGTTACCTATAATTCAAGAGTATAACTAAATGTCATGTTATCTGGTAAGTGATAACATATGAGCTTGATAGGTTGAATGAGCCACGAGTAATATGATTTGTTGATCTTCAAAGGTCATATTATTTAGATAACCAGATAAAATGAGATGTTACTTGGTAACAAATGCTATGATTAGTCCAGGGGTTTGAACTCCCACATTCCGGATTTCATATTAATAAGATGGTTAGGGATTGATATCCCAATATTAAAAATATGAGGTATGACCTAAACCAAAGTGTTTCTATGTGAAATTCTATTACGGAATAATCCTATGAAAAGCTTAACTACAGATTAATGGGTTATGAATGTAAATAACCCTTGTATTACATAAGTAATGTTAAGTCTGATATCATATGTACAAGTTATGCAGATATGTTGTGGAGTTGGAATCCTAACACTTTGGGAGAAGGAGTATGGCTACAGGCCATCCTTTCCCAAATAATAATGCCAGGCAATGGATATATGATCCAAGTCTGAAGGGAGTTAGTGATGTGATAAGTGACATGTGATTTATCAATTTATAGTTGCATTGCTTTTAGTAGAAAGAATAGTTTAATCTGTTAAACATTGTTTTAACTACTCTCAAATATACATAACTTCTTTGTGTACATTTATTCTCTTATGCTGCAATAATTATGCTTCTGGCGAAGAGTTATATCTCTCACTGGGACGATTTTTTATAATTGTCTCACCCCGTAGATTTCAACCTTTAGGTGGACGTGGGCGAGGAGGCAGAAATCCTTCAATAGGTGAAGGGCAACATCAGCAGTACCAAGGACAGCAGTGAAGCTTCAGGTGGAGGCATTGGCTGCTATGTCATGTGTAGATAATGTTAGAGTCCTATATGTCGTCTCAGTACTCTCAGGTCCTCAGAGTAATAGTTAGTGCTTTCGAGTTTTTGGTCCAGTCCTTAGAGACTTTTGTATCTTGCCTTACAGAGTTTTACTGATGGATCAGTTGTAAACAACTTATCATGTTGCTTTATGAGAAAGCTTTACCTTTAAAGGATCTCTTCGTAAAAAGTTTAAAATTTTTAGTGATTTCTGGTAATCCGATGCTTAGTGAACGCTTCCGCATTAGTTAATCTTATTTTCTCGAAATAGACGTTTCATCGATGGACATGCATGAACGCCCTTGGACGTTCATTAGGGATGGTTGGAGTCATCTTTCATCCTTGTGGAGAAGATCTACTGTTGTTTATGACAGAGTAACATGTTGACGTAGGCAAAGTTTGTTAACCGATGGACAAAGGTTCCACAGAACAGACCTCCTTCGAGGTTGGAGTTTTGGTGCCTTGGTGGGCCTTGGTGGTGGTGGAGTTAGATACACCTTCGATTGGTGTTTTTCAACTGATGGAAGAGATTCGAACGTTTTAGTGGTCGAAGATGAGTGTGAATGGAAACAAACTGGCAACATCTATCGTGTTCCCCTTTTTTGTAGGTCTTCATCTTCTATTATATGCATAGGATAGGATTTGGAGCCTTCCCAATCGCCATGGAATGAAGTCTTGGCTGCCAAGGAGGTGAAGAGTCAGTAACAAGACGAGGAAGATGAAGGGTTCATGATCTATAGTAATGCCATCCTTAGGCAAGGAGTCTTGAGACATTTAGTGGAACCATCGGTAGGCGAATGGTTGTAGAACGATCATCAAAAGGCAAAGTAAATGACCCATCAGAATGCTGAGCAACATATCCATTAGTTGTTGAGTGTAGTTTAACCTAAGTAGGTAAGCATAGGGGAACCTTTGGTTTTTGGTACATATCAACCATCAGATAGGAGGTGTAGGGATTTCATCTGGAGAAGTATGCAGAGCTTCCTTCAAAAAGAGACCATTAGATGACAAGCATTGAACGACCATCTGAAGACCCAAACACAGAATGGCCACTAGAAGATGAAGTCAAAAATCTCTTTGAAGGTAGGCATCAAGTGGCCATTGGTAGACATGGGTAGGAGTACCATCAATAGTAGGAGTTGGGCTTCCTTAGGTTGTCAATCGAAGGAAGGATAGAGTCATGTAAACCAAAGGAAGGCTTCCATCAGTTGTCAATTGATGGAAGGGATGAATGATGCAAACCCACCGGGGGGGACTATTGGCATGAGGTTGAAGGCCTACGTCGATGGAGGACAAACCGAAGGATCCATCAACCAATTGTAGGACAGATCTATGAAAACAAATGGGTTGGCAGATTTTATACAATTGATGGCTTCAACATCTGATGAAGGAATAGATCGTCAACAATACGATCCATTTAGTCAAAAAATTATGGGTCTGCTAGTCGGTCAGTGGGACCACTATCTCCTTTTTGGATGCATGAGATATGAGGTTCAAACCTTCCATGAATATGGGGGAAATGGATCAGTATCCTATAAATTAACATAAAATCAACAACACCTAAATGTTAGGTAGTTCTAAACTAGAATGATGAAAATGAGTGCAAAGTTGTACTAAAAATACAACTAAAGCTACGAAAAATATGCATTCATCAAATTACTCCAAACTCAAATAATTCTCATCCTTGAGTAACATAAAAACTAAGACAGTCGTCAGATGAATAGTTTCAACCCATGTGATTGTTGGTTATGTATGCCCAGAGAGCCAATCATGTGATGATTGTAATGACATATCATGTAAAATAATTTGAATATTAATAAAAGGCAAGATTTCATTTTATTATGTCTCATTCAATTACGAGATAATGATGTAACATTATAAATATCTAGAGAATCATATTACTCAAATATGTATGTATTCAAGTTACTACCCCTGTAGATGAGATCATACAGATGTTAAGAGTACATATACATATTCTCATTATGTCCCTGATCAATTGTTATTATGGAAGGTTGATAGACAACAATGACACATAAGATCAGAGTGTGAGTTGATTGATGACTAAATCTCATTAGTCAGGATATGGCAATATCAAACCAAGCACATAGATACATGTTAGAGAATAGTGTATCAGACAGACCCATCGTGAGACTAACACATGGAAGCCTTCATCGTGGAAGTCATAGTCAGGTCTCATAGTGATGGTGGTGGTTGTGGTTCTTAGACCTAAAATCACTACACTCATCACATATCATTGGCTACACTTTGACATCATCAGACACAATCCTGAAACATGGGTTGTTATAACAGTGATGATTGGGTGACTTTGACACATGTGGTTTGACTGTGAGTGATAGATATGGGATTTGTCCCTCCTACTGGAGTGTGGTGTCCTTGGCCTCTTGATTAGCAATCTTGAGAAATACATGGCCATGTGCATGTGAGTCAATATGTGATATTAAGCTTACATATATCTCAGACTGTCTGGTCTTGGTTCAGGAAACACGATTGAATAATAATGAGGGTGGATGCTCCATGCCTATAGTTCAATCTGGATATAAGTGACAAAGAAACTACACAAACACTGTAACACCGTACACAGATTATAGGTTGAATTTGTTCCTCAACTTTCCATTTACTTGGATAGCATTGATGTGCGACTAGGCACCATTCATTGCTTGTAATGTCATAAGTTGTTATGGTTATTCACTGGCAATGTAATGTGGGACCTATAGGGTCACACACATAGGTCTCGACCTAGAAGAGGAGTTTAGATATCAAATGATAGTTGAAGTAAGTACTAAAGTGTTTAGGTATTTAATTTTGGCAACAAATAGGATGACAACATTGCCAAACACCCATCTCAAGTGTTGAGACAGCCGTCTGGAAGTGCCAAATGGCCATCTGAAAGTGCCAAACGGCCGTCTCAATTGTTGAGACGGGCGTCTGGGGAGTCAGGCCTATTATGAGTTGGAATTGGCTAAGGAAGTGAACCGACCAAACTGACTGGCTCGTCATAGGCCACCAGACGACTGTCTGGGTGAATCGAGATAGCCATCTCGCATAGGCAAGATGGTCCAGTTGGTAAAGGGAAGGTTCTAAATGTTTCCTATTTCATTTGAGTTGCACAATACTTATTGTGCAAAAAAAATATTATAGGATATTAATTGGAAATGAATTGCCAAATTTGTATACAACTGGGAAATAACCAAATGGCCGTCTGGGCTATGCAACACGACCGTCTGGCATCCTAGACGATCGTCTGCACAACCAGATGACCGTCTGGGCTGTCGCATGTTGTAAAAATTCTAGAATTATTATACAAATTGAGATCTTCCGGTCTCTTCCACTCCCGCACAGACTGGGAACTTAGACCCAAACACTGCCTATAAATAGAGGGGTACTAGGGGCTTCCCAGAGCATAATACAAATAATTGAGAAACAATTGTTCTGACAAACGTTATCCTATCTGATTATGGTAACCAAGAGAGCCCGAACAAGTTTTACCCGAATAGGGAGGAACAATAAGATAAAGAGCAATTGAGATCATTGTCGTGCGAGAGCAAGTTGGTGACTAGTACACCAATGGGAGGGACAACTTCTTCCTGATTGTTCTATCAGGATGATAAGAGTACTAGGTGGTCCGTGTGGACTACCATAGAGGCGGGAGGATGTTGTCTGTCACTAGGAGGACAATGTCCATCTGCAGTCCGTGACAAGAGAAGCTGCTGAACAAGATGACATTTGTGGTTGCAGTCTTTGGTGCAGACCAGGAGGCACAATAGTCAGGTGAGTCCCAGTACAATCAGGATTCAGAGTTGCACATTTATAATGACAAGGATTGTTTCTAGACTTGCTCTAGGACTAGGTATATCCTTGAAACCATCCTTCTGGTATTATTGTTATTGACACAATCTACTCTCTGTGGGGAATATGGTAGATAACATTTTTGTTTCTACTATCTGCTATGTAGCCATATTACCCTATAGTGGTATCAGAGCCAACATTAATTTACTATATTACAGGATAATTGATATGCCCATATTTTAGTTTTTTCATTCTATTATTGCATGTGATGCGAATAATATATTGTCAAATCCAATACCACGACAATACCAAACTAATATAATATATATATGTAATTTACATGCATTTCCCTAAAAGCAGTTTTGATGGTGGATGTGTAGCATGGTTATGTCCAATAACCCCTATTTTCTATGCATGGTTGTATGGTTGGTTTATCTATTTATCTCAGTCTGTGTATCAAGCCTCTATCTTATCTTCCCCTTGTAAAGTTCATTTTTTCCTACCCTTGCTCCCCTTGAATGTAACTCGAGGCTTCCATATAATTATGTAAAAGTAGGATAGATTACTTTCTTGTTATGAGAAGATGAATATACCCTAAAGACAAGCTGACTGACTGAAGGACCACGAAGGACAAGTCAGACCAATCTCCTGGTGGACTCAACAGATCCCTTGGAGGTGTCATCCGATGGTGGACAGAAGGACTAGATGACTGGTGAGACGACCTAACAACCAACCAGGAGGAAAGCTGATTGGTCCAAGGGTTGATCATGATCAACCCATATTGGCAAGCATGGATCCTCATAAACAACAAGTTTCTACATGTGACGTAGACCTAGATGACCATAATTACTTGTCACTCCAAGGAATTACATTGGGCTGGCCATAACCATCACTTTTATTATTGCATATTTTCGTTGTGGGATATAACATGTATATGATATATACTATATATGTAGTGATTGGATAAAGATATGTATTTATATAAACTCCCTCAAATAAAATATTAAATCTTAGATGCTTCCCAACAACAACCTACATGAAAAGCTTGATCGACTAAGCGTAGTTTATGCCTTCACGTGGTACGACATCTATCTCGTGGAAGTGTGATGATAGATATGTAGTTTCGGCCTTTACATAGTGCATATCTATCGTGTTGGCTATTGGTTAGGCTTAACTGGTGATTCTCAAAGCGTCTGTGTTACAACCTATTCCTAGCCTTGCTGGTAATCCTAGAGATTTAAGATAATCTTAATGCTTGGCATACTTTTATTAGTAATATTCTATGTTGTGCTTTGTCTTAACTTTGGTAACCTTAAATACTTATTTGGGAAACTCATAATGATAACTTAATCATACTATAAAAATTTGAGTTGGAGTTAAGATAGCATTAACCCATACATGTGTGTAAGAAGAGAGTTATTGACATTGGAGGAAATAATTAATAACTAATTTTTTATTTGAGAATATTATAAAAATAATATTTTAGTTTGTATAGAATTCAATTATGAATCTAACAAAAAAATAATGAACCAAATCGGAGTTAAAATGAGAAAGTTATGCCCATTTTAGTAAACATGTATTGAGGACCGCGACCGACGCTGCGTCGACACCGCGACCCGCGGTCTGCACCACGACCGCGATGCTGCGTAGGCATTGCGACCGTGAGGCTACATCAATATCGTGACCCGTGGTTTACACCATGACCACAACGCTGCGTCGACACCTCGACCGCGGCTAACGCCGCCCAAGACAACAAATCGTAAAATGATCATATCTTGAGCAATACTTATCCGTTTTCAACGAAACGAAGTGTGTTGGAATAGCGATTTGATCCTCTATCATCCTAGACATCTTTCTCTGTGAGGGAACGACTGGAGGGCGATTTATGGGGTGATTGTTGGGGAATAATGTGAAGAATAGTAAAAATCAAAAGGGGTTGCTATAAATTCGACTTGGTAAGTAGTTTTAACTGTAGATTCCTTCTTCTCTTCACTTCTCCTTGATCAAAACCCTTGATCTAGTGATTTGGAGGTTTGATTTAACCTCTAATCTCGTCTTCTTCCTTCAGTAAGCCCCGTTTAGGGTTGAAAGGAAGAAGAAATCGTGGATTTTTCTAGGATCTTGATATGGATTCGAGATCTTCAAAGATGGGCTACATTTTGTAAGGTGTTTTCACACCTTAGGTGAGTGGGTACTTCCTTTAAATAGTAGATTGTAAAAAAATTAGTTAAATCATTAATAATTTTCAATTGATTGGTATGCAAGTACAATCATAAATGGTCTATTTGATCTAGCTTTTAAAAGTTGATATGAAATAGATTAGTTATCTGTTGTGATGAATTTCATATTATGAAATTACATTACAAATGATTGCAATCCATCTAAATGAGAAATTTGAAAGTAATTGTAGAGGTTACATGAATATACTAAAATCTAAGATTTTCAGCTATGACTGAAATTGTTGTATAATTGAATAAAGAAGTTGCCTAGTTGAATCTCCTTGGTTATGAATGATTGTTTTATTTGTATGTGTATTACATATATGTTAGATAAGATCTTTCATTTCATTTGGCATGAAAACCCTAGTTCAGTTTATTATAGGGTTTCATATATATATATATATATATATATTTGATTATAGGTGAACTATTGAGAGAAATTCTTATTGAATGATGTTATGATGTATTCAATCCTTATGCGAGTTATGTGATAAGTGAATGAGGTAAATGAAACCCTAATGATAGGGTGTTCAGTGAAACAAGTATTGTGATATTAATGTTTCTCGGTTTGAGATGTGGTGATGCTTAACAGTTCAGTTGTGGTAAATGTTATCCGATGGTTTATGAAATGAACAGTTTACAAAGATGAACAAAGATATGTTCATGTGATGATTGAATTATGAAATTAAATAGTGAATTAGACATGTAGATGCCTTGAACACTATAGAATCCTCACAGGATGAGGCCTGCGTTGTGAGGTAGAAACGGCTTCCCGACTGGAGGTAGTCCAGATCGAGGTAAGTTGGAGCACACTAGTATGGTGTGGGGGTCTTGACCAGTAGGGCAGAATCCTTACATTTGTGTGGTACCCAACACCAATCGAGGATGTCGGTGGTACCCGTGTAACATGTTGAGTGATCAGTGGTCAGTAGGTCCACTGATGCACAATAAGCTTGAGGGCTTTGACTCACCGTCTGAGTACCCAGGTTGAGAGGTGGAGTCTGATATATCTGGTCACTCTTATTAGCCACCAAGAGGCAGACGTGCTGAGGCCCGCTCCATATGGGGTCTTACTCAAGAGATAGTCTTAGGTCAGAGTAGATCTACCACAGGAGTTAAGTATGAGATTAGTTGAGTTCAGTTGGTCCATGTCACTCTAGGTCCTTGTATAGATGTGAGAGAGTTGTAAATGATGTTTTGTATCTTTGTTTCCTTGATAAGAGAGAATGTATCTGATTGTGATGTCATATGTACATGGAAGTATGAGAAACAGAATGAATGTATGGATGTGTATAATTAATGTTGAGATCATATTAGAGTAATGAAAGTTTAATTCTCTTGTAAAGTTTGTTTATGTGATTGGATGCGAGAAAATAAAGAGTTTGAAATAAAAGGAAAAAAAATTCGGAGTGAACTTTGTATCAAGTATAATCATCAAACTCATGCCCTAATCTCATGATTAGTGGTAATCGTTGGATGCGAGTGTGACAGTCTAGACCCAAAAGCATGCAGATGATTATGACAATGGGTTGTGCATATCATCTATTCAGAATTGCATGTGATGCAAATTGGAAAGAGTTGCCTACCTTGATGGTTGACTGTGTTTGCGATGCTGAATTATCTTGGATATGGCCTACTAGAATATTGCACGCTGCAATATCCCAAATTGGTATTGAGGTCTATCAATTCAAATAAAATTGTGGTAGCACTAATAATTAAAGACCTAATTAATATCGTCAAAATTTTTAAATCAAATCAAATCAAAAATGGTTTTTGAAAAATACAAAATTTCTATTGTAGAATCAATGACGAACAAATCCGATTTGATATTGGTCCTGAAGAAGGACAAACTTGACGGGAGAAATTTTGATGACTGGTTTTGGACTTTGAGAAGGGTTCTCAATGAAGAGTGCAAGCTCTACGTCCTTGACAAACAAGTGCCTAAAATACCTCCTCTTGATGCACCTATGGTAGAAGTGGATGCTTACTGGAAGCATGCCAATGATGCCTTAGAGATAAAGTACCTTATACTGAGATGCATGAACTATGAGTTGCATGAGCAATGTGAGGACATGAGTGTTCTTGAGATGGAGACACATCTTAAGAAGGTAACATTTGGTCTTGATAAGCAAGAAAGGGACACTGTTTTGAAGGTGTTATTTGAGTCAAAGCTGACAGAGGGAACCTCAGTAGAAGAACATGTGCTCAATATGATTGAACATGTATATCATCTTGAAGAGTTGGGATTTACCTTGAGCCAAGAGCTGGCTACTGAAATGATTTTAAAGACTATTCTAGAATCATATAGCCACTTTATTGCATGTTATCATGTGAGTAATATGGCTGGACAGATGTCAAACTTGCTTGTCATGTTGATTCATGTTGAAGAAAAAGTGAAGAAGGACAAGCCCGTGATGGTAATCAGTGGGGCTGAGTCCAAGGATCAAAGAAAGATTGAGAAGAGTTCTGAGGTCAATCCTAAATCCAAATATTCAACACTCAAGATAAGGAGAAAGAAAAGTACAAAAGGAACTCATCCTTTTTACTTGAAGGCTTTCAGGAAGCAGAAGATGGGGATGGTTACATCCACTTCAGGTATATACATTATTGAGATAAATCTATCAGCTTCATCATCATGGGTGCTAGATACCAGATGTGGATCTCCCATATGTTCTCATATGCAGGATTTGAAAGGGAGTAGGCCTTTGGGAAAAGGCAAAGTGGAACTGCAATTTGGTAATGGCGCCAGAGTTGTAGCCAGCATAATTGGAACTCATAGTTATGTCTACCCATGAGGCTTGTAATAGAGTTAAAGAACTACTATTATGTACCAGAAATAAATAGACACATCATTTCTGTATCTTGTTTGGACAAGGATGCATTTGAATTCCATATTAAAAGTGGTTGATGTTCTATTTCAAAAGATGGGATCTTTTATCAAAGTGCCCCTATGTCTTGTGGTCTTTATTTGTTAGATCTAAAGATAGATGTATATGACGTTAATACCAAAGGACTAAAATTCAACAACTCAAACAAAGCATACCTTTGGCATTGTCGTCTAGGGAGCATAAATGAGAATTTCATATATAGACTCCATAAAGATAGTTATCAGGACTCTTTTGATATTGAATAGAGACATGTGAATCTTATTTGATGGGCAAGATGGCTAAGACCCCTTTCACTAGTAACAATGAGAGGGCTAGTGATCTATTATGACTCATACATACTGATGTGTGTGGACCTTTTAGAACAACCGCTAGAGGTGGGTATAAGTACTTCATCACCTTTACTGATGACTTCAGTAGCTATGGCTATTTTTGTTTGATGAAACATAAGTCAGACTGTTGAAAAGTTCAAGGAGTTTATGAATGAAGTACATAACCAACTTGGTAAAAGTATTAAGGAACTTCATTCTGATCGAGGTGCATAATACTCAAACCAAGAGTTTGAGGACCTTCTTAGAGATCATGGGATTGTATCCCAGTGGACTCCTCTTGGAACACCTCATCACAATGGTGTATCCGAAAGAAGGGATCATGCATTACTAGATATGGTGTGATCAATGATGAGTTTAGCTGAGCTTCCAACTACCTTCTGGGGGTATGCTTTATAAACCACCGTGTATACACTAAACTGAGTACCATCTAAATCATTTCAAAAGACATCATATGAGATATGGTATGGGAAACGTCCCAAAGTGTCTTTTATGAGGGTTTGGGGATGTGAAGCTTATGTCAAAAGAATGTTTTCTAATAAGCTTGGTCCTATATCTAATAAATGTTATTTTGTTGGATATCCTAAACTAGAAAATATTACTTCTATTCCCTATATGACAGCAAATTGTTTGTTGCCAGAGATGATGTATTCCTTGAAATGCAATTTATTTCCAAGGGAATCAGTGGGAGGAAAGTGGATTCGAGACCAACAAAAAAACATTGAACCGTTAGATATACAAGGGGAACCAAGAGATTTACAAGGTGTTGAGGAATCTCAAATTCCTCAAGTAACACAAGAACCTCATAGATCTAATAGGACATGCCTTGAGCATGAAAAATTTGGATATCTTGTAACTCAAGAAGGTAGTGAATTGGTCATAGATGATGAGACAATTTCCTATCAAGATGCTATAGAGGGACCGAAATCTGAGAAATGGCTTGAGGCCATGAGATCCGATATGGAATCCATGTATGCCAACAAAGTGTGGACTTTGGTGGATCCACCTGAAGGGGTAAAACCCACAGGGTGCAAGTGGGTCTTCAAGAAGAAGACCGACATGGATGGTAATGTACATACCTATAAGGGCAGATTGGTTGCAAAGGGTTTCAGACAAGTTCAAGGTGTTGACTATGATGAAACGTTTTCTCCAGTGGCCATGGTTAAATCCATCAGGATCATGCTTGCTATTGTAGCTTATCATGACTATGAAATTTGGCAGATGGATGTTAAAATAACATCCCTTAATAGGAATTTACTGGAAGATGTTTACATGACACAACCTAAGGGTTTTATCAATCCAAAGGATGCAAATAAAGTTTGTAAGCTACAAAGGTCAATCTATGGATTGAAGCAGACATCTCAGAGCTAGAATCTTCATTTTGACAAAATAGTCAAAGCGTTTGCATTTATTCAAAATGAAGATGAACTTTGTGTGGACAAGAAGGTTAGTGGAAGCATAGTGACATTCCTCATATTGTATATAGATGACATACTATGGATGGGGAATGACATCCCTACTTTACAAAAGGTAAATAAATGGCTTGGAAATACATTCTCTATGAAAGACTTGGAAGACGCATCCTACATCTTGGGGATAAAGATCTATAGAGATAGATCTAGAAGGATTCATGGATCAATTTAGAGCACATACATTGACAAAGTGTCAAAGCAGTTCAGCAAGGAGAACTAAAAGAGAGGAAACCTTCCTGCATGTCATGGTGTCCTCATCTCTAAAGCTCAATGTCCTAGTTCTTGTGAAGAAAGGGAACCCATGAGTGTGATTCCATATGCCTTAGCAATTGAATCAATCATGTATGAAATGTTGTGTACCCGTCCAAACATCTTGTATGCCTTGAGCATGACAAGAAGATATCAGTCAGATCCAAGTGATGCTCACAAGATAGCCATAAAGAATGTCCTCAAGTACTTGAGAAGGACTAAGGATCAGTTCTTGGTATATGGAAGAGAGGAAGAGTTGGTGGTACATGGTTACACTGATGTAGGCTTCCAGACTGATCAAGATGATTACAAGTCACAATCAAGATTCATGTTCTGCCTCAACAATGGTGTTGTAAGCTGGAAGAGTTCCAAGCAAGACATTTGTCGATTCTACAACATATGTTGAGTATATTGCTACATCAAGTGTAGCAAAGGAGGTTGTATGGATCAAGAAGTTCATCATAGAACTTGAGGTCGTTCCAAGCATCAGCGAGGCAATCGAGCTATATTGTGACAACAATGGAGCTTTTGCACAAGCTAAGGAAGCCAGATCGCATCAACACTCAAAGCATATACAAAGGCAGTTCCATCTCATACGAGAGATTGTGCAGAGTGGATATGTGAAGATTTTCAAAGTACCAACTAAGACCAACATTGTTGATCCCTTGACAAGGATCTTTCATAGAAGAAGCATGACAGTCATGTAAGATCACTTGGAATACAATTCATAGGTGATTGGCTCTAAGTGCAAGTGGGAGTCTATTGGTTATTTATGCCCACAGAGCCAATCATGTGATGATTGTAATAGAATATCATGTAAAATGATTTGATTATTAATAAAAGGCAAGATTCCAATTTATTATGTTTAATTCAATGTTGAGATGATGATGTAACATTATAAATGTCTATAGAATCATATTACTTAAAGATGTATGTATTCAAATTACTACCCTTGTGGATGAGATCATACAGATGTTAAGAGTACATATACATATTATCGTTATGTCCCTGATCGGTTGTTATAGTGGAAGGTTGATAGACAACAATGACACATAAGATCAGAGTGTGAGTTGGTTGATGACTAAATCTCATTAGTCATGATATGGTGATATCAAACCAAGCAGATAGAGACATGTTAGAGAATAGTGTATCGAACAGAGCCACTATGAGACTGACACATGGAAGCCATCATCATGGAAGTCATATTTAGGTCTCATAGTGATGGTGGTGGTTGTGGTTCTTAGACCTGAAATGACTGCACTCATCACATATCGTTGGGTACACTTTGACATCATCAAATAGTCCTAAAACATGGGTTGTTGTAAAGGTGATGATTGAGTGACTTTAACACATGGGGATTGACTGTAAGTGATAGATATGTGATTTATCTCTCCTACTAGAGTGTGATATCTTAGGCCTCTTGATTAGTGAGACTGAGAAATACATGGCCATGCGCATGTGAGTCAACATGTCTCAGACAGTCTGCTCTTGGTTCAAGAAATAAGATTGAATATTAATGAGGGTGATTTCTCCTTGCCTCTAGTTCAATCTAGCCATTAGTGACAAAGGAACTATACAAACACTATAACACCATACATAGATTGTAGGTTGAAGTTGTTCCTCAGCTTTCCATTTACTTGGGTAGCATTGATGTGTGACTACAATCCACTCATTGCTTGTGATGTCATAAGTTGTTATGGACATTCACTGCCCAAGTAATATGGGACCTATAGGGTCATACATATAGGTCTTGACCTAGAAGAGGAGTTAAGATCTCAAATGAATGTTGAACTAAAGTGTTTAGGTATTTGATTCAGGCAACAAATAGGCTGACAACACTACCAAACGCCCATCTCAAGTGTTGAGACGACCTTCTGGAAGTGCCAAATAGCTGTCTTAATTGTTGAGATAGGCGTCTGGGGAGTCAGACCTATTAGGAGTTTGAATTGGCTAAGGAAGTGAACCAACCAAATTGATCGACTTGACTTGGGTCACCAGACAACCGTTTGGGTGAATCGAGATGACTATCTCACATGGGCGAGATGGTCCAGTCAGCTGAGGGAAGGTTCTAGACGTTTTCTATTTTGTTTGAATTGTACATTACTTATTGTATAAGGAAGTTAATATAGGACATTAATCGGAAACGAATTGCCAAATTTGTGTACAACTGGGAAACAACTAAACGGCTGTCTGGGATGTGCCAAATGGCCGTCAGGCATCCCATATGACAGTCTAGATAGCCAGATGACCGTCCAGGCTATTGTAGGTTGCAAAAAATCCAGAATTGTTATGAAAATTTGAGATATTCCGGTCCATTCCACTCTCGCATAGACTGAGAACCTGGACCCAAACCCCACCTATAAATAGAGGGGTACTGGAGGCTTCTCAGAGCATAACACAGACAATTGAGAAATAGTTGCTCTAAAAAACATTGTCCTCTCTGGTTGTGGTAACCATGAGAGCCCGAGCAAGTTCTACGTGACTAGGGAGGAACAACAAGGGAAAGAGAAATTGAGATCATTCCCGTGGGAGAGCAAGTTGGTGACTAGTACACCAGCGGGAGGGACAACTCCTTCCTATATCATTCTAATTGGACTATAGGAGTTCTAGATGGTCTATGTGGACTATCATAGAGGCGGGAGGTTTTTGTCTGCCGCTAGGAGGACAATGTCCACCATCAGTCTGTAACAAGAGGGTTGTAGAAGAAGATGAGGTTCGTGGCTGTAGTCTGTGGTGTAGACTAGGAGGTGTAGTAGTCAAACGAGTCTCACTGGAACTAGGATTTAGAGTTGCACGTCTACAGTGATGAGGATTTCTATTGGACTTGCACTAGGACCAAGTATATCCTTGAAACCATCCTTCATGCATTATAGTTATTGACACAATCTACTATCTATGGGGAATATGATAGATACAAAATTTGTTTCTGTTGCCTACTATGTATCCATATTCTCCTATAATGATTGCCTCACTTACATCATGCTCAGCCCAATTTCTTGAGACCATAGAGCACATATATTTATATATTTGTTTCCAATTTGCTTCCCCAAAACACTTCTTCACTATTGTTCCCAATACCAGGATCATCTAAGAGTTCTCACGAGCATTCAGAGAAACCCAAAGAACAAAAAGTATGAGAATGATCTGACACTGGGTACATGAAAAGGATATTAAAACTAAGACAATTATTGTGTCTCTGGGTAGAAATGGAAAGAAGGGGGATGCTGAAGGAAAAATGCATATCTCTCCTCTATTTGACTCGAGCTTGCTTTTATTTGTACAAATACATATATTACAACATTTTTTATCTGTTTGTGCGTATTAGCATCTTTTTTTTGGGTACACCCCTATTACATAGAGAGGGATACAGAAGAAGCAGATAGAGTAGGGAGGGGGTTCCATCCTAAACTTGGAGTTTGGAACTTTTTTGGATTTTTATTTTAATAATGGATGGAAGGTAACAAGATGGAAGAAGAAGTATAGAAGAGTGATCAGATCAACATGCAACTTGATTTACAATTCAGTGCATCAGGTTGTTCTCGTAGTCCAACCGTGCTCGAATAGAGACATGATAAGGGAGAAAGTGATGATTCCATGATTTTTCTTCACTAGTCAGTTAGAAGAGCAATGTGTTTGATCCCTATCAGTTCCTCAAACATTTTCCATCTTTTTGAGGGAAACATGATGTTTAGGTTCCTAGGCTAATTAGGGAGATTTCTAGTCATTGGTTGTTCCAAGAAATTGGTCATTGTGAGGTTTTTCTTCGATCAAGGAGAATTATTGATGAAAAATGCATGAATGCAACCAAAAAAATGAATATAGATCAGCTAGGTAAGTCTTTGTTTAGTCTAGAAAAGAATCCTTTTTTTTTGAAAAATTTCAGCTAAATCAATGCCTAAGGTATGCAATGATAAGATCATAAGTTACAAATAGAGAGGTGCAGATAGAAAGTAGAATACATACCACCCACACTCCACCCCAAACTTAGATATTTGCTCATCCATGAGCAAACACTAAATTTGGGATGGAGGGGAAGAACTATGATGTTTGATTCATTAACCGTGGTTGCTCTCTGTTTAGAAAAAAATATTCACCTAGAGTCAAAATTTTTAGATCTAATGATTTTGTCACGATATGCACTCACTAATTATTTACGATTTGAAATGAGATGTAAGAACAACTATAAATGAAGGTGACATTCAGTTTTCCTCCTGAGAAACATATTTGTTTAACATTGACGGCTCGACACCTAAAAATCAATCATGATATGTTGGAGGGAAAAGTGTGAGCGGTTGGTTGACGTGCATGTCAACGATGGTGAAATAGTGTTTGATTCATTGGCCATTGACTATGAATTCTCCAGTCTTCTCTCTCCAAATGATAACTTCTCCATGAGCAAGGATATGTTTGATAATGAACAGACCCGACCATTGGGTCTTGAACTTTCCTCAAAATAGGTAGAGATGAGAGTTATGCAATAAAACTTGGTGTCTTACTTGCACATATTTCCTTTTCAAGTGGCCATAATGCCACATATTTGTACGCTCCATGTAGATGCATGAATTTTCATAAGATTCCATCCATAACTCTTTTATCTCTCGTAGTTGAATAGAAAATTTTTCTTTGTTGCACAGATGTCAAAGTTGAGTTGCTTGATGGCCCATTGAGCTTTGTGTTCAAGCTCCACTGGTAGGTGACAAGACTTCCCGTAGATGAGGTGGAAAGGTGTAGTGCCTAGGGGAGTCTTATAGGTTGTCCTATATGCCCAAAGTACGTTGTGCAACTTATTAGCCCAATTTTGCATTGTCCTTCTAACCATCTTCTCCAAAATAGCTTTGATTTGACTATTAGAAACCTCCACTTGGCCACTCATATGAAGGTGGTGTGGAGTCACCACCTGGTGGGAGATACCATACCTAACGAGGAGAGATTCAAAGCTGCACTCAAGGAAATCTGAGTGATGCACTGAATAATTATCGTTCTCACGGGCCATTTACTATGGATTTTTGTGCACTTATTATTCATTTTGATATCATTTGAGCATTATTTATCAGCATTAGCATGTGATACTTAATTGCATCAAATAAATGTATTTTTTTAATGTTTCTACTAGATTTGTTATTATTTGGGAGCTTATGTTCATTTTTGTGGAATTTTAGGTGAATCTACAAGAAACTACTCAGCTCAGTACCACAGACGTGCCTATCAGTGGTACCAACATTTG
Organism: Alisma plantago-aquatica; assembly: GCA_963693085.1. Classification (NCBI taxonomy): domain Eukaryota; kingdom Viridiplantae; phylum Streptophyta; class Magnoliopsida; order Alismatales; family Alismataceae; genus Alisma; species Alisma plantago-aquatica. The sequence continues at coordinate 1,223,238,979 of OY856410.1, read as the reverse complement.
ATGAAAAAGGAACAAGTAAAATTGAGAAAACTTGGTAGTACCAATGAAGGAATTTGGTACTATCAAAAACCTTACAGAGAGGACTCAAAACTTCTTGAGAAATCTCAATACTATGAACATCAACTCGGTAGTACCAACAACCGCACAGAGAGTCATGACTTATTGAGGCAGTCGGTATTACCGACTCAGTAAGATCAGGATAGATCTAAAATAATCGTTAATCTAATGGTAGAGAATTAATTTCTTCCTAACTCACTTCTATGACTTAGGGGGGTGCGGTCAGACCTAGTTATCACACCATATCCAATTGCACAATGGAGGAGAGAGAAGAAGAGAGAAAGGAGAGGAGACATCAATGTTCCGAGTGGTTTGTGCACTTCTAATGGCCCGATTTGTAGTCGGAAGATGGAAAATCACCGTGTTCATCGGGAGGAACTATCCATACCGTCTTTCTCTAGGGGTTTTTCCTTATTCTTGATGTTTTCTTCATTCCCTTCTTTTTCTATGTGTAAAGAAATTGAAATCATGCATGACTAATCCCCTTGTTCCTTAGGATCTGGGAGTAGCCCGATTTTACATTTTAATTGATAATTATGATTTAATACACATGTTTTTCTTAATTTCTAGACATAAAACTATGAGAGTATCATGAATTATCTGTACTTGATCACCATAGGTAGTTGTTTAGACCATTAATTTCTTAAGAAGAGGAATTAAGGGTTGGAAAACTCATAGATTTATATATTTTATATCGCATCTCAAGAGAGGGCTTACAATGTGAAAAGAATAACCTAGAGATTTCAGTAAAGCACCTAAATAATAACACAATTGCTATGAGAGTGGGATGGGTATGAAGTTAGGTAGGGATTACGCGGCAAGAGTGGGTAATTCTTGTTACAGGTCTCTTTGTCTAGGGTTAGGAGAAACTAATATTAATGAAATGATGTTAATTGCAATGTAAATGTGGTGAAACACTATCCTAAGAAATTCATTCCATTTGTGATCACAACCAATAATTTTAGTTTTAATTCTTACAACTTAGTCATTGAATCAATCAAATCAAACTTTTTCTCAGGCCTAGGTAATTGAGTCATTGTTAGTAGTAGTTTATGGATACACATTTTCCCCATATTCAATATCCAAGCCTCTTTAGGCCATATTACATTGATACATGCACTTGCATTTTTGACGTGTAGTTTATGCACATCAATTTTGGGCTCTGTTGTTGAAGAAAAAATAGTGTGTCCAACACTACGAGTGATGTGACGGGCCATTGTAGGCCACAATTTTATTTTTATTTTTCTTTTACAATTTCTAAGCTGAATTCTAAATATGTATTCAATCACTACTATTGTGTTCTCACATATAGTTTATTGTTTTTCAAGTACTAGTGCATGGTACATACGAGAGGCACCGATTACAGAGAGTCAACTCCAAGTAGCTCCAGCTTTAGTATAGAAGACCTTCGGCGTAGAGCACATGAGTACATCAACTCCACCGCCACATGACTTTGTTCCAACTCCACCGCGGTAGGAAACTCAACTCGAACCAGTAGATATGGTGACACAAAAGCAGAAGAGCAGACCATCTGGGAGAAGATCAAGGTTTCATTTACAACAGCTCAATTGGGCCTGATTAAAAAGCAAGCTATAAATATGGGAAGCTACAAGATAGACCCTGGATTGGTGGCACTGGTAAAGTCACAAGCGTTCCATGTCCATAGTATCAAGGATCCAATGACGCATATCAACAATTTTGTTGAGAGTTGAGACATGGTGAAGATCAAAATAGTGCCAGTGACAATCATATACTTGAAATTATTCCCTTCTTCACTAGAAGACAAAGCAAAGTCCTGGTTCCTTAACCTCCTTCCTGAGTCAATAGAAACATGGGAGGGGATGATAGATGTCTTCTTTGAGCATTATTTCCCACCTCATAAGACAACCAAGTTGGTTAGCAAGATCTATAATTTTAAGAAGTAGACTAAAGAATCCTATTATTAAGAATGAGAGAGGTTCCAAAACATGTTGAGGAAGGTTCCTCATCATGTGATCGATCTTTATGTCCAAGCAAAGATCTTCTATTATGGACTGCACCAAGGAGAGAGGACCACACTTGACAATGTAGGAATGAATTTTTTTATTAGCAACAAGCCATCTAGGTGTCACGATATTCTAAACAATATGGCTAAGAATCATTCATGGGGAGAAGAACGAGAATGTCCAACAACCATTAGAAGTGTTGGAGAGTTTAAAGTCATCACAACATTGAATGAGAAACTTGAACTTATAGCCAAGAAACTATATCAAAAGGATGGAAATTCCTCTAGAGGGGAGGAAGAAGAATACATGTTTGCACAGTAGTAGAATTATAGGGGCAATGATTACTCTTGGAGGAAGGATCCCAAGTTTTCTTGGAAAGATCCCAATAACTTCTAGAAGAACCCATCCCAATCACAACAAGCCAAGCCACAGCAGGTTGGAGCACAAAAACAATACCAACAGGATAGAGGCTGTAACATACTAGATCTCAGACCCTACCGTGGAAGTTGACATTTTGGACTTATCCAAACAAGGTTGAAGGTTAGACCTAAATAGAAGTTTAGTATAACCCCAATGAGCTAATGCATGTATAGATCACCTTAATTTAACCTAATGTTCTAACATTAATCTTAGGTTTATAATGGATACATAAAATAGCCACATAACTCATTTTCGTGGTAATATGAAGATAAGAAACTTAATTGGATGAATAGTTTAGATAATGGGCCATATAACATATCTCATAAAAAGAAGTCTCAAAAGTGGAAACAAACTTCAAATTCGAAATCTACATATCAATTAGTCTACATGTCAAATTTCATCTAGTTTGGACAACCTTGAAATATTAGGATAAGTTTAGGAGAGAGAAAACGAGTAAAAGGCATAAGTAATGAATAATGTGATTATATAACTTCAAAATATGGAAATAATGGAAAATTCATATTCAGCACATCAAAGATAACTTTTGGATGGAGTTTGGTCCAATTTGGATGTTGTTTGTGCAAGTTATGCAATTTTAGGTACATTTTGGAATTTTCAACAATTTACCCAATTGGGAGGTCTTCTTTGCAAATTGTCACTTGAATTATAATCCTTATATATTCCCTTACCATTATTGAGTTTTTGAACCATAGGGCTCCTAGTTGCATCTTGGTTTGAAGGTGTTTCTTTCCAAGGGCATTTTAGGGATTACTCTCTTTATAAATGAGCTTATCTTTAGAAGCTATCAACCAATGGGGTTATTTCTTTGATTGGAGGTCAGTTGGGATGGCCTATAAGTGTCCACAAACTGAAATTTGATATTAAATAAGCCTCCATGAGTTGTCCTCTTGCATGGCCATGAAATCCCTAGGCTAAGGACACATGGAAAGCTCCATGGACACCTCATGATTGACTTCATCCTTATCCATAAAGGTTTGCATGTCCATAGGTACCCTTAGCATTAGACACATGGAAAGTAAATTGACACCTTGTTATTGACTTATTCCTTATCCATAAATGCTTGCATGTCCATGGACACCCTTATACATGAAACATGGAAATTCTCATAGACACCTCATACTTGGCCTCTTTCTTTATATAGCCATATCTACCCCTTCCCAACTTGCAATTCAAAAATTCTTGCTCTCCTTTATTTCCTCTAGCTTAGAGAATATTCCTACTCTATTTTTCCATGAATGTGCTGTCCCAAGGTAAGAGGAGGTGCCTACCTTGGTGAAGAAGGCTCCTAGGGTTCCAAATTTCTCTATTTAGGATTTCTTAAGCTCCTCCTTGGTGATTTTGACCAAAACTAGTAAGTATCCTCCTTTCCTTCCTTATTTTCATGTTGTTAGTCTTCCTTCCACCTTCCTCCAGGTTAGAAGCATGGCCTTCCATGGTGAAACCCCACCTAGAACCCATAAACACCTCATCTCCATGTTCTTTTGTTAGGGTTTTTCACCTCTAAAGCGGAGAAGGTGCTTCTTGCTCAAGATAGGAGCTTTGTTGGAGAAACCAGCCTCTCTAAGCTTAGGAACCTTACTTATTGGACCTGTCCAACTTCCCTATAGGTTCTTTGGAGGCCTAGGATTGACTTGGACTATTTAGACTCTGAAGTTGAGGTATGATGTATCCCCTATTCTTCTATGTTGAGCAATTCACCTATGCTTATTCATTCTCTTTGTCCTATGGACATTAGCCTATACACAATGTCTTTCCTTTTGAAAATCATGGTTCATGTGAACTACCTTATTTGATATTGGTCATGTGATCATGGATATTATTTTGAACTCTTATCTTATGCTTTGTTCATGATGTAACTCTAAAAGATGACATGTGATGTCTTTCACCCACTTATGAGGTGGATGTATATGTTGGTCACTTATGTGATGACTAGTTTATATATTCTTACTATACTTTCTACTTGCCTCTACATTTAACATTCTATGTGATTCAGTCACACTAGAGTAGTGTAATTACATTGGTTTTTATGACAGATTTGTTATTTCCTGCCGAGCATATGTGATATTTCCTGCTCTTTTGGGATGGAAAGGAACAACATACCCAGGGCAAGATGTGTGATTCTTGGCCCATGTTTTATTATATTTGGGAGATTGTAAGTATTCCTTTCTCTATCAGGTTTCAAGTTTATGAGACTTGGCCGCCTTTGTGTTTATATTATTCTAGTGTTATGCTTATCTCACATGCATGCAGGATGATGGTTATGATATGTGCTTATATGGCACCACTCTTTTGTTTAATTATGACAAGTATCTCTTTTGTTATTGAAAATCATTTCTCTTAATACCCACTTGGGTTGTCCTTATCTTTTCATGGGAAGCCTTTACACTTTGATGTCCTTTATTTCATATATTGCTCAATTTACTATTTAGTATGCACAAACCAGCCTTTGCTGATGTCATCTATTTTCTCTTCTTGCTGGTGTATGCTTCCAACCCTAGGTGAAGGACTTGGATGATAAGGAATGAAGTTTTGGACTATCTTAAGGAGCTAAAGCTTGGAGACAAAGTTGATATGGTTTAGATTTCCCTCTACTTAGATCCTTATGTTGTATCATACATGTAAACCCTTATGGGATATTATAATGTACTTTTGTAATCTTTTATGAAAATTGAATATAGTTATTATTTTTATTCCGCTTCTATACTTTGGTTGTTTTGAATACCATTTATTGAAGTTTGAAAATTTTACACCTATTCTAGCATACCTTTGAGTGTGTTTGGAATGTATGTTTTATTCTTCAAATTTTTATTAGTAAGGGGGTGATCCTGCCTCCTTACAGCATGGTATCAGAGCCCACGATAGTCAGAATCTGACTATTTCAATTTTGTCTCCCTAGTTAGAATACTTGCCTTACCTTTAAGTGATATTTTTTCCATAGAGTTGATCAATAGATGATGAAGGTTTAATTTAGGATCCTATAGTTTCACATTAGAATAATGATGAATAGATCCCTAAAACACTTACAACTAAAAGATGCATAAGTAACCATAGTAACTTGAGGTTGTTTATCTTGGCCTTTACGAAGCTACTAGGACATGAAGTTGAAAGAAAAGGTGTTTAGAAAGGATTAGGGTTTGGGGGCTGGCAAGATTTTCCTCCGCACCACTAGCTTGGTTTACGAGGACTCCCAAATCCATATGACACCGACCTGGCCTGAGCTGATATGAATTGTCTGAAATAGCATACTTTTAGGCAATAGTATCCATAGACATCTATATGATTTATCTTTAGGGACCCTAATATGTTGAACTAGTCTCCCAGGTGTAAAGACTTGTTTGAGGATGGACAAGACCAAGTTAACCCATAGTTCAGAGTTAGTCTTTACAAGTTATGTTTCTTTTTTTTGGATGATGCTAATGTAGTTGGATGTAAGGAAGTGCAGTTGAGCCTTTTGTACATAAAGAATAGTTTTTACTTAATAAGATGAATCCTTTAAGGGGTTGTGAATAAGTTGTTTTCTTATATGTGGATGTTTTGATTTCAAGGACGAAATCCCTTTAAGGGGTGGTGTGCTGTAACATACTAGATTTCAGACCCTACCCTGGAAGTTGAAATTTTAGACTTAGCCAAACAAGGTTGAAGGTTAGACCTAAATAGAAATTTAGTATAACCCCAATGAGTAATGAATGTATAGATAACCTTAATGTAACCTAATGTTCTAACATTAATCTTAGGTTTATAATGGATACATAAAATATGCCATGTAACTCATTTTCGTGGTAATATGAAGATAAGAAACTTAATTGGATGAATAATTTAGATAATGGGACGTTAATGGGACATATGACATATCTCATAAAAAGAAGTCTCAAAAGTGAAAACAAACTTCAAATTCAAAATCTACATATCAAAATTTGTCTACATGTCAAATTTCATCTAATTTGGACAACCTTGAAATATTAGGATAAGTTTAGGAGAGAGAAAATGAGTAAAAGGCATGAGGGAAATAATGGAAATAATGTAAAATTCATATTCAACACAACAACAATAATTTGTGGATGAAGTTTGGTCCAATTTGGATGTTGTTTGTGCAAGTTATGCAATCTTAGGTACATTCTAGACTTTTCTGCAATTTACCCAATTAGGAGGTTTTCTTTGCAAATTGTTACATGCATTATAATCCTTATATATTCTCTTACCATTCTCGAGTTTTTGAAACATAGGGAGCCTAGTTGCACCTTAGTTTGAAGGTGTTTCTTTCCAAGGGAATTTTAGGGATTATTCTCTTTATAAATGAGCTTAACTTTAGAAGCTATCAACCAATGGGGTTATTTCTTTGATTGGAGGTCAGTTGGGATGGCCTAAAAGTGTCCATAAACTGAAATTTGATATTCAAGAAGCCTCTATGAGCTTTCCTCTTGCATGGCCATGAAATCCCTAGGCTAAGGACACATGGAAAGCTCCATGGACACCTCATGCTTGACTTCTTTGTTATCCATAAAGGTTTGCATGTCCATAGGCACCCTTAGCATTGGACACATGGAAAGTGACTTGACACCTCATGCTTGACTTCTTCCTTATCCATAAAGGCTTGCATGCCCATGGACACCCTAATACATGACACATGGAAAGTCTCATAGACACCTCATACTTGACCTCTTTCTTTGGATAGCCATATCTACCCCTCTAGCTTAGAGCATCATTTATACTCTATTTTTCCATGAAGGTTATGTCCCAAGGTAAAAGGAGGTGCCTACCTTGGTGAAGAAGGCTCCTAGGGTTCCAAATTTCTCTATTTAGGATTTCTTAAGCTCCTCCTTGGTGATTTTGACCAAAAATAGAAAGTATCCCCCTTTCCTTCCCTATTTTCATGTTGTTAGTCTCCCTTCCTCCTTCCTCCAGGTGGGAACCATGACCTTCCATGGTGAAACTCCACCTAGAAACCATAAAAACCTCATATCCATGTTATTTTGTTAGGGGTTTTCACCTCTAAAGTGGAGAAGGTGCTTCTTGCTCGAGATAGGAGCTTTGTTGGAGAAACCAGCCTCTCTAAGCTTGGGAACCTTACTTATTGGACCTATCCACCTTACCTAGAGGTTCTTTGGAGTCCTAGGCTTGACTTGGACTGTTTAGACTATGAAGTTGAGGCATGATGTATCCCCTATTCTTCTATGTTGAGTGCTTATTCATTCTCTTTGTCCTATGGACATTAGCCTATACACAATGTCTTTCCTTTTGAAAATCTTGGTTCATGTGAACTACCTTATTTGATATTGGTAATGTGATCATGGATATTATTTTGAACTCTTATCCTATGCTTTGTTCATGATGTAACTCTAAAAGATGACATGTGATGTCCTTTGCCCACTTATTAGGTGGACGTAAATGTTGGTCACTTATGTGGTGACTAGTTTATATATTCTAACTATACTTTCTACTTGCCTCTACATTTAACATGCTATGTGGTTCAGTAGCACTAGAGTAGTGTAATTGCATTGGTGTTTATAGCATATGTGTTATTTCCTGCCGAGCAGATATGATATTTCCTGCTCTTTTGGGATGGAAAAGAACCTTATACCCAGGGCTAGATGTGTGATTCTTGGCCCATGTTTTTATATATTTGGGAGATTGGAAGTATTCCTTTCTCTATTAGGTTTCAAGTTTATGAGACTTGGCTGCCTTTGTGTTTATATTATTCTAGTGTTATGCTTATCTCACATGCATGCAGGATGATGGTTATGATATGTGCTTATGTGGAACCACTCTTTTGTTTAATTATGGCAAGTATCTCTTTTGTTATTGAAAATCATTTCTCTTGATACCCACTTGGGTTGTCCTTATCTTTTTCATGGGAAGCCTTTACACTTTTATGTCCTTTATTCCATATATTTCTCAATTTCCTATTTAGTATGCACATACCAGCCTTTGCTGATGTCATCTATTTTCTCTTCTTGCTGGGGTATGCTTCCAACCCTAGGTGAAGGACTTGGATGATAAGGAATGAAGTTTTGGACTATCTTAAGGAGTTAAAGATTGGAGACAAAGTTGTTATGGTTTATATTTCCCTCTACTTATATCCTTATGTTGTATCATACATGTAAACCCTTATGGGATATTATGATGTACTTTTATAATCTTTTGTGGAAATTGAATATAGTCATTATTTTTATTTCGTTGCTACTTTTGGTTGTTTTGAATACCATTTATTGAAGTTTGAAAATTTTGTACCTATTCTAGCTTACCTTTGAGTGTGTTTGGAATGGATGTTTTATTCTTCAAATTATTATTAGTAAGGGGGTGATCCTACCTCCTTACCAAGGCCCCATTAAAATAGACTGCATTGATGACATGCTAGGTAAGCTGGTCAGTCAGAATGAAGTGATCATTGGCCAGACTCAGAGGGAACTATAGAACCAAGGAGCATAGATTCACAATATAGAGATTTAGATTTCTCAAATAGTAATAGAAGTGGCTTCTTTGAAGAAACCTAGCCAGTAGGGGTTCCTAGGAAATACGGACATACTATTTGGAAACCAACAGATAAAGGCAATGTTGCTTTGCAGCGGAAAGAAAGTGTTGAATGAAAAAAGGACAATTACATAGGCAAAGGATAATGCAGATGACACAGGACCGGCGGTGACTGTCGATCCAGTTGAGCCAGACACTGCAGCACAAGACACAAAATTTGAAGAAGAAACTGATGAACCAAGGGAGACAAGAAAGGAGCCATATGTCCCACCTCACCAATGGAAGTTGGTGATGCCAGTGCCCTTCCCAAATAGCTTGAAAGCAAAGAAAGTGGACAAACAATTCAAAAGTTTCTAGACAACTTTAGGAAGCTTCATGTCAACTTTCCACTCATTGATGCAATTGAATAGATTCCTTCTTACAAAATTTTTTGAAGGACATAATAAATAAGAAGAGGATATTAGTTGATCCAGATGTAGTCATGTTGAAGGAGCAGGTTAGTGCTTTAATTTTGGGAAAATTTCCACCAAAAAGGTAGGATCCAGGATGCTTCAACATATCATGTTACATTGGGAAGACCAAGTTTGGGGAGTCTTTATGTGACTCAGGGGCAAGTATCAATCTTATGCCATTGACTACCTTCAAGAAGTTGGGTCTTAAGGAGTCCAGAAAGAGAAATATGACCATACATCTAGTAGAAAACTCAGTGGTTAGGCCATATGGTATCTGTGAAGTTGTTCTTGTCAAGGTGGATAGATTTGTATTTCCAACAGATATTGTGGTTATGGAAATATAGGATGATCATGACAATGAACTACTAATGGAAGGAATCTCAAGCCACAATAGATATGATCTTAGAGATGGGAAGAGGAAGACTGACATTGGGGATCAAAGAAGACTTATTTGAGATCAAGATGCCTGTGTCTACATAAATGACTGATGAGAAGGCATAGTGTGACATGATATAGCATGTCCAAGGAAAGGTGTCCTTATTTCTAGGAAAGTGATTCCTAGACATGGCTTAGGTGATGACATAGGTTCACAAAGGCACACTAGCAGTGGACATCCTAGAAAATATAAAGGAGATTTCATTGGCTAAGGAAATCCAATATCCTGATGATGAAGAGGAGGAATATTGTTCAGTGAAAATTGACGAGGCAACTTCTTCCACCCTTGTTCAAGCATATCCACAATTTCCTTTGGAGGCATGCATTATGAATTTGGTGGATGATTACACTCGATGTCGTTCCTTATAGGAGTGTGCATTATTTCTCAAGGCATTATCGTGTTACTACATCAGGCATTATGAGGACTTAGGGCCACCTCCACCACCATTGATTCCATCTCTACTGAGTCCTCCAGATCTTGAGTTGAATCCATTGTCACCACATTTGAAGTATACCTTTTTGGCAGTGAATAAGAAGCTTCCAATAATTATCTCATCTTCCTTGAGCATCCTAGAGGAGGAGAAATTGATTTTTGTGCTAAAGAACTGCCAGGTAGCGTTTAGGTGATCAACTGCAGATATCAAGGGGATCTCCCCTAGTTTTTGTTAGCATAAGATCTGTATAGAAGAATGAGCCAAGCTGATCGTGCAACCTCAAAGGTGTCTCAATCCCATCCTGACTGAGGTAGTAAAGAAAGAGGTAGTCAAAATTCTGTCGATAGGTATAATTTATGCTATCTCAGACTCTAATTGGGTAAGTCATACTCAAGTGGTTCCTAAGAAAGGGGGGATAACTATCACCACAAATTCAAATAGTGAATTTATATACACTAAGATTGGTGATCGGGTAGTGAGTTTGTATTGACTATCGTCGTTTAAACACCACTACACTTAAGGATTTTTTTTCTCCTTTCATTGACCAGATTCTTGAGCGGATCGCCGACCGCTCTCATTTTTGTTTTGTGGATGGGTATTCCTGGTACAATCAGTTTTCTATCGATCTATAGGATCAAGAGAAAACTACTTTCACTTGTCCATATGGTACATTTGATTACATGTTGGATGCCTTTTGGTTTGTGTAATGCATCGACGACTTTCCTGAGATGTCTTCTTGCCATTTGTCTGATATGGTAGAGTGTTGTCTTAAGGTTTTGATGGACCATTTTTTGGTGTATGGAGAGTTGTTTGAGGACTACCTTGACAATCTTGATAAAATATTATAAAGATGCAAGGACACTCACTTGGTATTGAATTGGGAGAAGTGCCACATGATGGTGAGTGGGGGAACAGTCCTGGGATACAAGGTGTCCCATAGAGGTATGGAGGTTGATCTGGTTAAAATCGAGGTTATTTCTAAGCTACCTCCAGTGTCCATGGTGAAGGGAGTTGGGAGTTTTTTAGGACATGCCAGTTTTTATCAACGTTTTGTAAAAGATTTTTCAAAAATCAAAAAATTTCTTTCTAAATTATTAGAAAAATACGTTGAATTTAAATTTGATGAGCGGTGTTCAAAAGCATTTGAGGTGTTGAAGAAGAAATTGGTCTCCGCACCTTTTGTGTAGGCTCCACATTAGAGGCAACTTTTTGAGCTGATGTGTGATGCATCAGATTATGCGGTAGGTCTGTTCTAGGCCAATGCCGAGACAAGAACCATGCCATCATTTATTATGCATCTAAGACCCTAACTGATGCCAAATTAAATAATACAACCACTAAGAAGGAATTTTCGATGGTCATTTTTGCTTTTGAAAAAAATTCGCCAATATTTGATAGGGGGAGGGTCATTGTGTGGACTGGTCACACAACAATTAAATATTTGCTGTAGAAGAAGGATGCCAAACCTAGACTAATTAGGTGGATTTTGCTACTGTAGGAGTTTGATATTGAAATGAAGGATAAGGCAGGCAAAGAGAATGTAGTGGCAGATCATTTGTCTAGGCTTTGAAGAGTGGATTAAAAAGATATAGACATATCAATAATGGAGTCAGATGAGCATCTCTTTGCCATGAAAAGTAAATATTCGTGGTTGGCAAACATTGTAAACTACTTGGCTTTTGGCGAGCTACTAGAAGACTAGGGATATCAGGAGAAAAAGAAGTTCTTCCATTATTTAAAGTTCTATATTTGGGATGATCCCAACTTGATTAAGTAGTGTAGGGATGGCATTTTAAGGAAGTGTGTGCCCGATTGTGAATTTGAGAGTATTTTATCACACTGTCATTCCTTACCTATTGGGGGTCACCATGATAGTTCTAGGACAACGAACAAAGTATTAGAGTGTGGATTTTATTAGCCTATACTCTTTAAGGATGCATATAATTTTGTGTTTCATTGTGATGCATGTCAGTGTGCAGGGAATATATCCAAGAAACATGAAATGCCCTTAAATGTTTTTCAAGAAATTGAAGTGTTTGATTTATGGGGAATAGATTTCATGGGCCTTTATGTGTCATCTAACTCTAATTTATACATATTTCTTGCCTTTGATTATGCATCTAAGTGGGTGGAAGCAATTCCAACATGCACCAATGATGTCCAGGTCGTATGCAAGTTTGTGAAAGACCATTTGTTTTGCAGGTTTGGGTGCCATGATTGATAATAAGTAATGGTGGATCTCACTTCACCAATAGGACGTTTGGTGCATTGTTAAGAAAATATGGAGTGAGACACAAGGTAGGTACTCCATATCACCTGCAAACCCAATGATGGGTTGAGGTGTCTAATAGAGAGAAAGAAAATCTTAGAGAAGACAGTCTTAACCAATAGGAAAAATTGGAGTATGTAACTGAATGATGCTCTTTGGGCATATAGGATAGCCTATTAGACATCTATAGAACCACTCCTTTTAGGTTGGTTTATGGGAGAACTTGTCGCTTACCCTTAGAGTTAGAGAATAAATCCATATGTGCCCTGAGGAAATTGAATTACAATTTGGATGATGTAGGAAAAAAGAGAATGTTAGAAATAAATGAATTAGATGAGCTTAGGTTGGATGCCTTTGAAAGCTCCAGGATCTACAAATAGAGAACAAAGAAGATCCATGATCACCACATTTTGCAAAAAGTATTCACTCCTGGATAGAAGGTGCTTCTGTTCAACTCTAGGTTGAAATTACACACGGGAAAATTGAGGTCAAGATGGAATGGTCCTTTTGTGGTAGTTAAGACTTTACCCCATGGGGAAGTGGAGATAAGAAATGGGGCTGAACCATTTCTTATAAATGGTCAGTGGCTAAATCACTACTTTGGGGGAGATGTGGTCTGGGAAGAAGAAGAGTTGAAGCTTATTGAGCTTTACTAACTGTTTGATTTGAGTGTCTAGCCTATGATGTAAAACAAGGGCATTTGTTGGGAGGCAACCCAACCATCCTTCACTATATTATGATTTTGTTCTTTAAATTCATGTTCTTTACATTCTATTTGCATTGTATTATTTTCTTTGTAAAAAAGGTTCCTTGATCATTCGTGTTTGGTATGGAGACAAAGCAAAAGTCGATAGTACTGACAGCCATGTTGGCAGTACCAACGGAAGCACATGGACAACAAGGTCAACTTTTTCATGAAATCTGGGTAGTATCGACTGTAAAGTTGGTAGTATTGATGACATCATAGGGATAGCCAAATCAAGTTTCAAGAACTCGCTACTACCGACAATATACTCGATAGTACCTACAATTTGATAGAAGGCCAAAAAGTTTCTCAGTGGTACCAACAATATACTCGGTACCACTGACTTTTTACAGAGAGGAGCCGAGTTTAATGAACATGACTCGATACTACCGACATCCAACTTGGTAGTACATACACTGGGTGATGCTCCAAGTTTGATATACTGAGATAATATTCGGAATTTTTGAGAAACTTTAAAGACTCGATACTACCGACACCTATGTCAGTAGTACCGAAATCAGAAAACACATGATCCACGGGAGAGCCATCAACTATCACAATTTTCTACATCTGACGGTCGGTAGTACAGATCCGATGACCACCTTTTGAATTTGGTACTACCGACTTCTGTCGGTACTACCAACACTGGCGATCCGCAACTACCGACATCAACAAATGAGGAGCGTCGGTACTAATGACTGGTACTGATTTACACAGATCATGGAGAAGAAGTTAGTATTACCGACGACCCTGTCGGTACTACCAATGCATTGGCAATTGGCAGTCTGATGGCTATATAAGGAGGGGTGTGAGTATTGTTTCATTTACACCACCACACCCCTTTCAAGAAAGATTGTGCAAGTACTTCTAGGTGATCAGAGTCTTCACCGATCTCCTATGTTCTCCATCCTCTTCTTGTACCGACTCGATGGCATCTGGGCGAATAACTTTTTCAATGGTAGGGTATATCATGTTGGTACCCAAACCAACGCGCATCACTCATGTCAACACCAATGTGAGGAAGATCTACGATGAGCTGATGAAAAGAGAGATCACCTCAACATGATATGGAGACCATGTGTTCCTTGCATCCATGGGCTTCACCGACAATCTTTCCGAGTCTATGAAGATTAGGGGGTGGTGGGTGATCACCCTTTCTTTGGTGATTGGCTCACCTACCTAGAGATCATCTACAAGTTCTTGGCCTCACTAGAGGTTTGCTGCATCCCTGAGCATGGGGATAAATGGAGGGAATGATGCATTGAATTCCATCTCTTCAACATGACTATTAAATGACATTGAGGCAATTCAAAGCTATATATGGGTGGTCGATGGGTGAACTATGCTTCTCCACTGACAACTTCAATTATAAGGGTGCATGAAATTTTTGACAGAGGTTCCAGAGGTCTACCACATCAGCTGGCACGTCAACTCTGCCACCAACATTTAGCATCCATTTGCTCGTATCCTGCATTGCTTCCTCACCAACATCATATCCACCAAGTCCAGTCAAGGGTAGAGGAAGGTTTAGTAGGTGGATCTCTTCTTCCTATGGAACTTGCTAAAATTAGGAAGGGAGTCATTGGACTTTGGTTCCTTCTTCCTCCAACACATGATGTATGTGAAGTGATAGGTGTAGAGGAAGTACCCCATCCATTTTGGAGGGATTATCACTCCAATAGCTATGCATCTCAATCTTGATCTCTACACCTCCAAATGTATGAAGGCTTCTTCCAAGTTGGATCTAAAACATTTTAAGATAGCAAATCTTATCAACCTACATCACAGGAAGGTGTAAGTGTGTTGTACACTTGATGACCAGTACTAGGAGAGGGAGCTCCTTTATCCTATCTTCAACTTGCAAGGAATGTATTACATGAGGTGGCCTATAGAGGATGACACTAAGGGAGATGAAGCAAAAGAAAATACTGAGAAAGAGTAACAACAGTAGAAAGATGAAGACAAACAAGAGGAGGAGGAGGAGGCCACCATCCCAATCGCAAGGAGTCAGGTCCCCCAAAAGCGCACTAGAGTACATGGAGCCTCTAGTTCTTCTACTCCACCACCTTCCCAGGAGAATGATCCATACTCGATGGTAGTTATGTATGGAATGCTACAAGAGATTCAATAGGGGAAACAACATCAGACGACTACACTGGAGGGCATCCAGGATGTCCAAGGATGGCTTTATCAAAATCAGCAAGCCATCTTTGAGAATGAGAGACTTATCTTGGCCAATCAGGATAACATGCATACTAATTTGCACATGATGGAGAACTACTAGCAACTCTTCTTTGACAACTATTTGAGTCAAGGTTATTTTGGTGGCTATCCACAACCTCCAGAAATGCCACAACAACCACTAACATCTCAAGGGGCTTTCTATCCCCGTGACCCAACTATGCTACAACCACCACCACCACCATATTGATTGGTACCACTGTTCCACCTCTTAAGTTGGATTTTGACTATGTGGACGCAGTCATGTTCAAGCTTAGGGGGATGTTGGAATAGATCTATCCTTTATTTTTCTTTTAGTCTTTATTTGTTTTTTTAGTTTTTATTATTCTAAGTTGTAGGATCCACAATCCATCTAGTGTAGCTATGGAGTAGTAGAAGAATGATTTCTAGCTTTGTCATCATAGAGTCTATCTTCCATGTTTGTGCAATACAAAAATTAAAATTGAAATTTTTGACTTAGTTGCAAATTTCTTAAGTTACACCACCCAGGGGAAGTGTATGGGCTAGTCAGCTTAAGGACATTTGATATGAATGGAAATCTTAATTATCCATGTAAAGTGGATGAAGATGGGGTTTTAGCATGAACTGACCAAACAATTAATGGGAGTTTAAATTGAAATTTTAGAAAGAAATCCTAAGGTTACCATGTACATAGGTCAGTAGTAGAGGAACATATCATAGTTCAAGAAAGGCATTGTCTCTTAATTATGTGATTCCATCTATTTTCCATACATTTTGATCCACCACCTTAAGATGATCAAGTAACCTGAATTATTTCTTTTTAATTGCATTGCATGACATAATAGGTGACATGATAGTTAGTTTTTCTTTTGATTCATTAGTTACAAAATGAAAAAAAATTGCATAAACAACTTTTGTGTATATCATCTAGTTGCATAACAATGGCATGTAGGATTGCATACCTTTTTCATCATTCATTTTACATCATGTGGTTATATTATTTTCTTCTGAAATTAGAGTGCATGGATACACATCTAGACCCTCAGGAAAAATCAAACAAGAAAAGAAAAAAATGGAATGAATGAGATATGTTAGTGTAGCCCAAGCATAACTTGCTATCATGCTAAAATAGTGTGCCAATGAAAATGAAAAAAAAATGAATTTGATGTTATGAAATAAAGAGGGAGAAAGGATGCCCTAAACTTAGGTTAGAATTATACTTCACAAAGAAATGGAAAGATTCACATAATGCTTTATCTTCTTTACTTCACTCTCATCCAATTGATGAGATTTTCAATACATGCATCATTCCACCCATAACCATAGGAATTAGGATTCATGCATTTCTTATGATCTTCATTGGAGTAGGTTCATCATGTTTTATTTTTGCATAAATGATTGATTTTACTTGTGATTCTTCCCTATTTCATTCCATCCATTGCTCTTATTGGTAGGCCACATATATGATTGATCCCCCCATTAATTCTTATAAGGAGAACTGCTTCTAAGTATTAGGTAGTTAGGAAAAGAGTAGTGTAGATAGAGAATCACATGATGCACCAAGTAAATGACTGATTGACTATGATATTAACTGTTCTACTGATAGTGTTTCATTGATCTCGGGGTGGATATCTTTTATGGATATGTTTGGTCACTTGATATTAGTTGATTGTTCAATGGTCAACAAAGGCCAATTCGAGACCGCCAGGTGGGGATAGTTGAGAATGAAAATTCATATCCTATGTCCTTTTTTTGACTTGTCTCAAATAGATTTGAGGGTGTCTTGCTTGAGGATGAGCAACATTTAAGCTTAGGGGAGTTTGATGCACTGAATAATTTTCATTCTCACAGGCTATTTATTATGGATTTTTGTGCACTTATTGTTCATTTTGATATCATTTGAGCATTATTTATCATCATTAGCATGTGACACTTAATTGTATCAAATAGATGTATTTTTTTAATGTTCCCGATAATCCATTATTATTTGGGAGCTTATGTTTGTCTTTGTGGAATTTCTGGTGAATCTATAAGAAACTATTCAACTTGGTACTACCAATCTACCTTTTGGTGGTACCAACACTTGATTAAAAAGGAACAAGTGAAATTGAGAAAACTTGGTGGTACCGATGAAGAAGTCAGTACTATCGACAACCTTACAAAGAGGACTTAGAAATTCTCCGGAAATATTAGTACTATCGACATCAACTAGGTAGTATAAAAAAATGCACAGAGTCATGACTTATCGAGGGAGTCGGTAATACCGACACCCAGTTGGTAGTACTGACTTAGTGGGATCAGGCTAGTTCTAAAATCATTGTTAATCTAGCGGTAGAGAATTAATTTCGCTCTAAGTCACTTCTATGACTTAGGGGGAGTGCATCCAGACCTAATTATCACACAATATTTAGTTGCATGATGGAGAAGAGTGAAGAAGAGAGAAAGGAGAGGAGAAAGCAATGTTTGGGGTTGTTCATGCACTTTTGATGGCCCGATTTGTAGTTGGAAGATGGAAAATCACTGTGTTCATGGGGAGGAACAATCCATATTGTCTTTCTCTAGTGATTTTTCCTTGCTCTTAATGTTTTATTTGTTACCTTCTTCATTTTCTACGTGTAAAGCAATTGAAACCATGCAGGGCTAATCCCTTGTAACTTAGGATCTGGGAGTAGCCCAATTTTGTATTGTAATTGACAATTATGATTTAATATACATGATTCTCTTAATTTCTTAACATAATTCTATGAGAGTATCACGAATTATCTGTGCTTGATCACCGTAGGTAGTTATTTAGACCATCAACTACTTTGAGAGAAGGATTAAGGGTTGGAAAAATTATAGGTTTACATATTTTATATCACACTTCGAGAAAGGTCTTACGAATGTGAAGAGAATTACCCAGAGATTTTGGTAAAGCACCTAACTAATAAGATGACTTCTATGAGAGTGGGATTGGTATTAGGTTAGGTAAGGAATTACGTTGTGAGAGTGGGTAATTCTTTCTATAGGTCTCTTTGTCTAGGGTTAGGAGAGATTAATATTAATAAAATGATGTTAATTACAATGTAAACCATGGTGAAACCACAATCCTAAGGAATTCATTCCACTTGTGATTACAACCAGTAATCTTATTTTTAATTCTTGCAACTTAGTCATTAAATCAATCAAATCACTCTTTTTCTCATGCCTAGCTGATTGGGTCATTGTTAGTAGTAGTTTCTGGGTACACATTTTTTCCCGTGTTTAGTATCTGGGCCTCTTTAGGCCTATATTACATTAATACATGCACTTGCATTTTTTGTGTGTAGTTTACGCGCATCAGTGAGTCTGCACCAAAAATGACAATGTGGGGGACTCCGACGTGTAGAAAGATAATAGATTTGATCTGTACGATCACTGTCTTACAGTCACTGAATTATTTGGGGATGACTTCAACCTATTTAGAAACATAATCAACAACTACCAAGATGTAGGAGAAGCCATAATATGAGGGGAATGGACCCGTGTAGTTTCCATCTCGAATGTCAAAAAAGTTCACTTCTTTCCAAAGATTAAGGGGCATCTCATCCCTCTCAAAAATATTACCACATCTTTAGCATTGATCGCATGACTTGACAAATATGTGAGCATCCTTTAATATAGTAGGCCAAAAGAACCCACATTGAAGGACTTTAAATGTTGTCTTTTTGGAGCTCATATAGAACCTAGTTGGCTAGAGTGACATTGTTCCAAGATAAGAGGTTCTTCTTCTTCAGAGACGCACTGGCTGTAAAGGCCATCTAAGCATAATCAAAAGAGATAAGGCTCATCCCAATAGTAGTGGTGAATGTCAAACATGAAATTCTTCTCATCATTACCCATACATTCGGGATGGAGGACTCTGACAGCTAGATTGTTGACAAAATCTACATACCATGTCATGAAACTTGTTACCTTCAGCAAGTGAGTCCTCTGGTAAAGAATCATTGATGGGAACTATGTCAGAATCTTGGATGTGTAATTTGCTATCAGCGACAATGTTACCAGTTTCCTTTTTATTCCTTAATTTCTAGATCAAACTCTTGTAGTAGTAGGATCCACCTAATCAGTTTGGGTTTGCGTCGTTCTTTGGCATCAGATGTTTAATGGCAACATAATTTGTGACAACCCACCATGTTAAATGAGATTACTCAAAAATCTAAAACGCCAATCAAACACTAATTAATCATATTATTAAAAAGATGCAAAATTAAAACCAAAATAAACTTTCTAACTATGTCAGAGAACATTTACATAGAAGTCAATCATCTTGCATATAAATACCACCATACCATGCATATTTACATTTATTCTGTGGTTTCAGCCTTAATGTGTTATATAAAATATGTTGTCTACATATTTACAATGTTTAAAAACATAGTACAATACCAAAACCTCAAGTCGATGTACATCATCTACACAACTTCTCTGCTTAGACCTGAGAGTGTAGGAATGAATCTAGAACTCACTAAACAACCCACCAACTGTAAAGAAGCGAAACCACTTCCTTACTAAAAATTTGAACAATAAAACCTCCAATCCAAACACACTCAAAAGGTATGATGGAGTGGGTGTAAAATTTTCAAATATTTATATAATGGTAATAAAAGACCAAAGTATAGCAGCGGAAGAAAATATTGGACTATTCAATTATAAAATAAAGGGTTACAAACTTACATCATAAGGATCCAAGTAGAGGAAATCTAAACCACCTCAAGATTGTCTCCATGCTTCATCATCCCAAACTAAGTCCAGGTCAACATGTCAAGCCATCCATGTCCTTCACCTAGGGTTGGAAGCATACCCCAGCAAAAGAAGAAACAACAGGAAACATCAGCAAAGGCTGGTATGTGCATACTAAAAAGCAACTTGAGCAATATAATAAAGAATGAGGGACATCAAAATAAAAGGCTTCCCATGCAAGAGATAAGTACCACCCAAACGGGTATCAAGAGAATAGAATCACAATCAGAATGATACTTGCCATAAAACAACATATAAAAGGATTGTGCCATAAATAATCCACTACCATGGTGGGAAACAAAGCACAAGTAGGGCACACACCCCACAATCAATATCCTGCATGCATGTGAGATAAGCATAGCCCTAGAAAAATATAAAATACAAAGGCGGCCAAGGCTTCACATCCTTGAAAACCTGATAGAGAATGACTCACTGTCAAACTCCCAAATATATAAAAGTTGAGCCAAGGCTTCACATCCTTGAAACTCGGGTATGGGGCACCACCACCACCATCCCATAAACAGAAAGGGCACACACCCAGAAACCAAAGTAATTTACATTATTCTAGTGCTACTGATTCACATTGCATGTTTAATGTAGAGGCAAGTAGAAAAGTATAGTCAGAATAAACAATGTTGACATCACACAATGGACAACACAAACATATAAGCAAATCCACTTCAAAGTGGGCATATAACAACAAGTAAAAATCCACATCACAGTGGGCATATAATATCAAAAGTCCAACTTGCACCAAGGCATTAAGATAAGATTCCAAGAGAATATATGTGATCACAAGATCAATAATAAATTAAGATACTTCACATGAAGTATGATTTCAAAAGAACAAGACAATGTGTAGGCTAATGTCCAAAGGACCAAAAGAATGATAAAGATAGGCTATTTATCAATATATAAATAATATGGGATGCAAGCATACCTCAACTTCAGAGTCAAACAGATCCAAAGCCACTTCTAGGTTCAAGCCTAGGCATCCAAAGAACCTATTAAGCATATATGTGGAATTAGGGTTAGGTTTTATATTGATTTCATAAACCCTAAAAACCACCTTTTTATTATTATGTGAATTAGGTTTCCAAAATGATTCCATATTTTAGATTATATTTTCCTGAGTTCAAAACATATTTTATTATATTTTTCTGACTTATAAATTATTAGTTATAAATGATACAATTTATTGTCTTATTTAATTAGATCCATTAAATCACCCTTTTAAAACATTAGATTCAGGCGACAAAACCAACACCATAAGAAAGCTTGCATTTTTCTAAAACCAACGAGTATTTACTTGTAATATTTTGATCAGTGGATTATTAGTTATTGATTTTACAAAACAGACCAATAAGAAATCCAGGATAAGCCAACTCATCGTTTGTCCAATAAGAAACGAGAGAGAGAGAGAGCGGGCCCAGCCTGACATGGCCCAGTGAATGCTGGCCAAGTCAGCGGGTCAAGGATGGGTTGACTTGCTCCAAAACAAACGATATTAAGAGGAAAAGACGGAAACACCCCTGGCCAGAAAAATAGCTGAAGGAGGAAAACGAAGGGCAACAATGTAAAAAAATGACCTTCTTCTTCCTCCCGCTAGCACGCACGGCAACAGCAGACTGGGGGCTAGATTAGGCGATTTTGCAAAACTTGACCAAACTCCGAGTTATTGGTACTGAAAGAAAGCCCAGGCGAAAACAAAGCCAACCGTACCTTCAATTCACGCGAAGGTGGTCAGGGAAGAGACAACGACCTTCCGCAAAAGCCAGGACCTCCGGTTGATCTCCGGCGACACACACACATGCTCTGGCTCAATTGGGTTTATAGAATCGCTATAATGACCTCCAGAGAGCTGAGGATAGAACTATTTATAGATAAGGATGGACAGGGAGGCGAGTATCCAATGGCCCGAACTTGCTTTTTGTGCAAGATTTGGGATTTCACAAACTGAGATGAAAAGGTATGGAAAGTAGGAATCAAAACAAGCGGAATCGAACTAGGAATCCAAAGGCGAAGAAATCTCAAAGAAAGACCAACTGTAGAGAGAGAAATCGCCGACCGAATATATGATAGATGGCGGGTTACTGTAGCAATCCCAGTCGAGGTTGAAGACAAGCTGAGAGTCGTCCGATCAGAAATCAACAGCTAGATCACGCGTGACATTATGTAAATCGAAATTATAGTCATACAATGAAATCAATTAAAGTGATACATTAATTATCTTCCTTTTTCTCTCTCCTCTTTTGAGGGTGCAAACGAACTCCAAATTAGATCCAACTTGACACACAAGCTAAATCAAACATGTAGATTCCGAATATAAAATTAGATTTGCCTTTTGGAAACTTTTGATGGGTTAAATAAATTAATTTCTATTTTCTCTTTCCTCCTTCATTAATGGCTTTAGGATTATCCAAATTTGATGAAACTTGTCCCACAAGTTATAATTAATGTGTTGGATACGAATTTGGCATCAATTTTACATATTGAAGCTGTTTGAATATTTAATTAATATTTTGAAGGTTCTTCACACTTTCTCTCTCCTGATTTCACCTTTTAAGCAAACTTTCTCCAAATTGGATGAAAATTCACCCAAAGGCTATATTTATTATGTAGATTACGAATCTAATATTATTTTCCTATTTTGGAGTCAATTATTATATTTATTTATTAGTTACACCTTTTAAGAAATTTCTCTCTCTTAACTTATCATATTATTTCAAGGTGGTTCAAATTAAATGAAAATTGACATGTAGGCTTATTTTGATGTGTAGATTATGAATTTGAAGTCTATTATTTAATTTGAGGCTTTATTACTTGAGTTTTGTCATCTGGCCCATTAGAGGCCCATTAACATCATTATGCATCCAATTAAGTTATTTATCATCTTATTATCACCAAATGAATTATATGGCATATTATATTATATTTTTCATGCATTTGATTATTAGGATCATTCTAACCTTAACCTTGTTTGGTCAAACATAAAAGATTAAAGTTCTAGGGTAGGGTTATAGATCTGGTATGTTACAACACTCCACCCCTTAAAAGGATTTCGTCCTCGAAATCTATAGATCCAAACATCAAAACTAACTACTCTCCACCCCTTCAAAGGGTTCAACCTAACAAGTCAAACTAAACAACTTTTTAGAGCTACCCACATCTCTTAGTTTGTAAAAGTTTTAGAGATTAATATTTCTCATGTATTCAACTAAAGTCTCCATCTAGGGTTGAGTTTTTAGGTCCCCATATCTCTAACCTATCAACCCTACATGAACATCCAAAAAGTCATAGGGTAGGTCAACTACACCATTAAAACATACCTAGTCATTAAAACAAGGGTTAAATTCTACTCAAACTAGAGTTTCATCTTCATTGTGACTTAGTTCATGAAAACATCGACAAAGCAGAGAAAAGTTTTGTACATATAGTAGTATAGTGAAAATAATTTGTGTTGATGAAAACTTTGCGATGTAAACCAACATGCTAGCAAAAATCAATACGAGAACCGAGTCACAATTGATCCATATCAAGGTCTTCTCATAACCTAATCTTATCGTCAAAATAAACTTTATTGCATAAAAGATCATCATTGATCAAATCTAGGGTCACATCTCACTTAGAGGCAACTATCTAAGTCAAGGGTTCTATAGGGAGACAAAATTGAAATAGTCAATTCCGACTACCATGGGCTCTGATACCATGCTGTAAAGAAGCGAAACCACTTCCTTACTAAAAATTTGAACAAGAAAACCTCCAATCCAAACACACTCAAAAGGTATGATGGAGTGGGTGTAAAATTTTCAAATATTTATATAATGGTAACAAAAGACCAAAGTATAGCAGCGGAAGAAAATATTGGACTATTCAATTATAAAATAAAGGGTTACAAACTTACATCATAAGGATCTAAGTAGAGGAAATCTAAACCACCTCAAGATTGTCTCCATGCTTCATCATCCCAAACTAAGTCCAGGTCAACATGTCAAGCCATCCATGTCCTCCACCTAGGGTTGGAAGCATACCCCAGCAAAAGAAGAAACAACAGGAAACATCAGCAAAGGCTGGTATGTGCATACTAAAAAGCAACTTGAGCAATATAATAAAGAATGAGGGACATCAAAATAAAAGGCTTCCCATGCAAGAGATAAGTACCACCCAAATGGGTATCAAGAGAATAGAATCACAATCAGAATGATACTTGCCATAAAACAACATATAAAAGGATTGTGCCATAAATAATCCACTACCATGGTGGGAAACAAAGCACAAGTAGGGCACACACCCCACAATCAATATCCTGCATGCATGTGAGATAAGCATAGCCCTAGAAAAATATAAAATACAAAGGCGGCCAAGGCTTCACATCCTTGAAAACCTGATAGAGAATGACTCACCGTCAAACTCCCAAATATATAAAAGTTGAGCCAAGGCTTCACATCCTTGAAACTCGGGTATGGGGCACCACCACCACCATCCCATAAACAGAAAGGGCACACACCCAGAAACCAAAGTAATTTAAATTATTCTAGTGCTACTGATTCACATTGCATGTTTAATGTAGAGGCAAGTAGAAAAGTATAGTCAGAATAAACAATGTTGCCATCACACAATGGACAACACAAACATATAAGCAAAACCACTTCAAAGTGGGCATATAACAACAAGTAAAAATCCACATCACAGTGGGCATATAATATCAAAAGTCCAACTTGCACCAAGGCATTAAGATAAGATTCCAAGAGAATATATGTGATCACAAGATCAATAATAAATTAAGATACTTCACATGAAGTATGATTTCAAAAGAACAAGACAATGTGTAGGCTAATGTCCAAAGGACCAAAAGAATGATAAAGATAGGCTATTGCTCAATATATAAATAATATGGGATGCAAGCATACCTCAACTTCAGAGTCAAACAGATCCAAAGCCACTTCTAGGTTCAAGCCTAGGCATCCAAAGAACCTATTAAGCATATATGTGGAATTAGGGTTAGGTTTTATATTGATTTCATAAACCCTAAAAACCACCTTTTTATTATTATGTGAATTAGGTTTCCAAAATGATTCCATATTTTAGATTATATTTTCCTGAGTTCAAAACATATTTTATTATATTTTTCTGACTTATAAATTATTAGTTATAAATGATACAATTTATTATCTTATTTAATTAGATCCATTAAATCACCCTTTTAAAACATCAGATTCAGGCGACAAAACCAACACCATAAGAATTGCATTTTTCTGAAACCAACGAGTATTTACTTGTAATTTTTTGATAAGTGGATTATTTGTTATTGATTTTACAAAACAGACCAATAAGAAATCCAGGAAAAGCCAACTCATCGTTTGTCCAATAAGAAACGAGAGAGAGAGAGAGAGAGCGGGCCCAGCCTGACATGGCCCAGTTAATGCTGACCAAGTCAGCAGGTCAAGGCTGGGTTGACTTGCTCCAAAGCAAACGATATTAAGAGGAAAAGACGGAAACACCCCTGGCCAGAAAAATAGCTGAAGGAGGAAAACGAAGGGCAACAATGTAAAAAAAATGACCTTCTTCTTCCTCCCGCTAGCACGCACGACAACAGCAGACTGGGGGCTAGATTAGGCGATTTTGCAAAACTTGACCAAACTCTGAGTTATTGGTACCGAAAGAAAGCCCAGGCGAAAACAAAGCCAATCGTACCTTCAATTCACGCGGAGGTGGTCAGGGAAGAGAGAGCGACCTGCCGCAAAAGCCAGGACCTCCGGTTGATCTCCGATGACACACACACATGCTCTGGTTCAATTGGGTTTATAGAATCGCTATAATGACCTCCAGAGAGCTGAGGATAGAACTATTTATAGATAAGGATGGGTAGGGAGGCGAGTATCCAATGGCCATAACTTGCTTTTTGTGCAAGATTTGGGATTTCACAAACTGAGATGAAAAGGTATGGAAAGTAGGGATCAAAACAAGCGGAATCGAACTAGGAATCCAAAGGCGAAGAAATCTCGAAGAAAGACCAACTGTAGAGAGAGAAATCGCCGACCGAATATATGATAGATGGCGGGTTACTGTAGCAAACCCAGTCGAGGTTGAAGACAAGCTGAGAGTTGTCCAATCAGAAATCAACAGCTAGATCACGCGTGACATTATGTAAATCGAAATTATAGTCATACAATGAAATCAATTAAAGTGATACATTAATTATCTTCCTTTTTCCTCTCCTCTTTTAAGGGTGCAAACGAACTCCAAATTAGACCAAACTTGACACACAAGCTAAATCAAACATGTAGATTCCGAATATAAAATTAGATTTGCCTTTTGGAAACTTTTGATGGGTTAAATAAATTAATTTCTGTTTTCTCTTTCCTCCTTCATTAATGGCTTTAGGATTATCCAAATTTGATGAAACTTGTCCCACAAGTTATAATTAATGTGTTGGATACGAATTTGGCATCAATTTTACAGATTGAAGTTGTTTGAATATTTAATTAATATTTTGAAGGTTCTTCACACTTTCTCTCTCCTGATTTCACCCTTTAAGCAAACTTTCTCCAAATTGGATGAAAATTCACCCAAAGGCTATATTTATTATGTAGATTACGAATCTAATATTATTTTCCTATTTTGGAGTCAATTATTTTATTTATTTATTAGTTACACCTTTTAAGAAATTTCTCTCTCTTAACTTATCATATTATTTCAAGGTTGTCCAAATTAAATGAAAATTGACATGTAGGCTTATTTTGATGTGTAGATTATGAATTTGAAGTCTATTATTTAATTTGAGGCTTTATTACTTGAGTTTTATCATCTGGCCCATTAGAGGCCCATTAACATCATTATGCATCCAATTAAGTTATTTATCATCTTATTATCACCAAATGAATTATATGACATAATATATTATATTTTTCATGCATTTGATTATTAGGATCACTCTAACCTTAACCTTGTTTGGTCAAACCTAAAAGATTAAAGTCCTAGGGTAGGGTTATAGATCTGGTATGTTACACCAACCTTCTTCCTATATGGATCTTCAAACTACTCCTCCTTGCTACCAAGGGTCTGACGGTGTTGCTGACAATCACCTAAAAAGATGTGGTGGCCCACAAGGTGAGACCCATGCCCCAATGAGAGATATAATTCTTAACAATGTCTTTTTCTTACAATAGATTATATTATTTAAATAGTTTAAACAAATAATATTATAGAGTTTTAAAGATTAAGATAATTGTCAAAGGAGCAGATAGAGCTAAATGCATAAGTATAGTTGATTTCTCTTACCACATTATACATCATTTACAAATGAGAAGAAACAAAAAAAAGATCACCATGCAATGTGAGACGTTGAGTAACCCTAACAAATATGTTATACAACTGAATTACATATTTTATTAATTCATGGGTAGCTTGAGGCATACCTCTCAAACTATTAGCTGGCCACTACAAAGTCACAATGAGACCCGTACAAGATCTAGGATGATTAGAATCCTAAAATCTCTTCCTCTTGGTCAGTACGAGTCCACCATAGTGACATTATAGTCCAACTACAAAACATCCTATTTCACCCTGGGTACACAAGCCACGACACTAGAAACTAGGGTATAAATCCTAAAAAATTTGAGGTACAACCGTAACTATCCTAAATCACACACACACACACAGATATATATATATATATATATATATATATATATATATATATATATATATATATATATATATATATATATAAGACACAACCTCAACCGCTCTCCAAATCCTTGGGATTAGGATGACAAAGATATACCCTTCTTGAACCTGCATATACTCAACAATATATGACTCTAAGTTCCCTTTTCTAGGAATACTCATTTTGCTATCCAGCAAGTCCTGACACTAGAATATTTCTAAGCTCATGGAACTACATGATTAGAGTTTCACTTGATTAATTAATCTAGTTGAGTATTTTCAGACTGCATCAACCAAGTTACATACAAACTGCTAAGTTATTCTCATAAAGTAGTGGCACATGATAATCACAAGAGATACATAATGTATGAAACATGAACTTCATTACTCCATCATGGTATACTTTTCCATTATCATCTATAAATAGGACTAACCCTCCAACTAGGGTTCAAAATATCCCAAAAGACCATTCAAGTCAAAACAGTAATAATTTACTTGCAAAGTACATCATTATCATCCAATACTTTATAGAAGGTTCATCATGTCACAAATGAGCTTATTACATCTAGATTTAGCATAAGGGTTCATCCACCGTAGGAGTTAGGATAATTCCAAGAGTAAGATATAAAACTTATCTTTAGCATTTTGAATCTATCCATTTATCCTTTCAACATCAAAAGAAGATACAAGTACTAGATCCTCATTAGCTAAGTTAACCATTATAAGAAAAGTTTAAAGGTTTGGATTGGATTTGTTTCACCAAAATAGAACACATAGGCAAACCATTGGTTCATTGACTCAAGCCATCAGTTCACCCACTAATTAAAACCATCCGTTCATGTTCCCAGTGAATCCATCGGTTCATACACCAAGCAAAGCCATCAGCTCATTCATTGAATAAGGCCATCAATTTATTCAATGAGTAAGCCATCGTTTCTTTACACTATGTAAAACCATAGGTAGTTTACACTAAGTAAGTCCATAGGTTCATATACGTAGCAAAACCATCAGTTCATGGACTTAGAAAAACCACCAATTCATGAACCAAGTAAAGCCATCAGTTCTTATGCTATATAAAACCATCAGTTTAGACACCATGTGAAACCATCAGTTCAGGAGTAAAAGCATCAATTCTTAGACTAAGCAAAGTCATTGATTATTACAGTATGTAAACCATCATTTTCTACACTTAATGATGCTATTGGTTCAACCTTGCAGGTCTAAGATAGCTCATTTCATAAGAGGAAATGTTCATAGGATTTAAGGATAGTTTAAAAACACACAAACTACCACGCATGTAAACAATGCACAAAAGATCATCTTTATTCATACTACTAAGTTTCTAGAGCAAGATCTACATATAAAGAGTTAAAAGTAGGAAAGAAACCAAGTTTAAAGTTATATAACTCATCTCAAGGTGAAGAAGAACATCCAAACATCAAGGTATCTCAAGGAATAGAAGGTGAAACCCTAGCTTTTCACTCCAAAAGCTTCAAGGTAGTTCCTAACTTCAAGATTGGGGTAGATCTAGAGCAAAAGAGAGAATAAAAGGGGTCCTCAACCACATGCAAGAGTTTCCATCAAGAACACCATGGTTGCACCCAAGGAAGAAGAGATTAGAAAGAGAGAAAGAAAACTAGATTACAGA
This sequence comes from Alisma plantago-aquatica, assembly GCA_963693085.1. Taxonomy (NCBI): domain Eukaryota; kingdom Viridiplantae; phylum Streptophyta; class Magnoliopsida; order Alismatales; family Alismataceae; genus Alisma; species Alisma plantago-aquatica. The sequence goes on along the minus strand of OY856410.1, from coordinate 1,223,209,414 downwards.
AGAATATCTTACATGCATAAAGAAAGAAACTAGATTTCAAGGCTCCAATTAGTCCTAGAGAAGCTAGATCCAAACCCTAGAGCAACATGCAACCAAGACCTAGCCCAACTTCATCATCAAGAAGTTCCCTCTTCACCAAACAATGGGTCTGAACCTCTCTACCAACAATAATAAGTGTGGGGGACGAGAGGAGAGGGGTATATATAGCTAGGATGAGAGAGATATGGTAAAAGGTTGAAAACTGACTTGCCATGTGTCAATAACTGAAATCATCTTTTCCATGCACTATTGGAACTTCCATCAGTTGTCTCTAAGGAGATCCATCTATTTGTGCACTTGCGAAATCATCAAGTTACATATCCAAAGAAAACCATCAGCTTGCATGCTATAGTTCACCATTTGCAAACCTTAAACCACCATCTGTTTATGTGATCTAGAGAGCCATCAGTTCTCAGGTCAAGAAGGGAAAACCATGAAATCACAAGCTTCAAGGGGAAACCATTGAATCTTAAACTCGTGTGGTGAAACCATCATATCTTCAACTCACATGGTGAAACCATCAGTTCTCAACCTTGAAGGAAAAGAGGAAAACATCTGATGGTGCACCCAATCATCCAAAGGTGCAACCACATCAAACATATGAAGAGTACATATGAAGTACAACAGACATGTGTTAAAATTATAGATAGATCCCTAGAAAAGGGAAAGTTGGATAAAGGTCCACTAAAGCACATGAATTTGCAAAACTTAAGCAAACAAAGTCCAAACTGCTGCAAAATTGAAACATAGTTTTGTCACCTAATTTCAAAACATAAACTAATGTTTAATTAAGAAACTAAGAACTCAATTAAACCAATTCCGTATTTTTAAGCATAAACCAGGTCAGGAGTCTTACAACCCCAATAAAATGGTGATTGGAAATGCCTTCCGTACAAAGCCTCATACAGTGTCATGTCTATGCTTCTCTAGTAAATGTTGTTGTAGGCAAACTCAAGAAACTGAAGAACACATCTCTCAAAAGATCTTCATATGTCTAATGATCCAATCTGACTAGCCATCTATCTGTGCATGGAAGGTTGTATTGAACCTCAGCTGTGTCCCCAACATTGTATTTAGATGCTCCCAAAACCTACTTGTGAACTAAGGACCTCTATTAGATACTATGGTAAATGGAATGCCATATAGAATAACTATCTCATCTACATAGACTTATGCCAACTTCTCTATTGTATAGGTTGTCTTAACTAGAAGGAAGTGAACTGACTTTGTCAAGCAATCATCGATCACCGAAATGGATTCATGACCTTTAGATGTTCTTGGAAGGCCAAGAACAAAGTACATGGTCATATGAACTCATTTCCACTATGGAATTGGAAAAGGCTATAACATCCCTATTGGATTCTGATGTTCTGCCTTGACCTGCTAATAGACTGGACAGTTGGCCACAAATTCTACCATATCACACTTCAGACCTGGACACTAGTACAAATTCTTCATATTATATTACATCTTTGTAATTCCAAGATGCATCGTGTACATTGAAAAATGAGCCTCCTCAAATACCATCTTCCTCAAACTATATATGTCAAGAACCACTACTATGTTGTGGAAGCACACTGTCCCATCATCTAACTCATCGAATCCATCACGTTTCCCATTGCCAAACTCTCATCTAATATTTTGTATCACAATACCATCCTTGTGTTCATCTTTGATATGTTGTATCAATGTCGGCTTGACCTGGAACTGTGCTAACAAACCTTCCAACAAGGAAACCTCCAACTATACATTCATCTGCCAAAGTGACACTAGCATGTGTTGCTTGTGACACACCATGGAGTGTAACTGTGTTTTATTTGTAGACAACGATGATGATGAATTCCTAATCAGTGCATCAACAACCACATTCTCCTTCCTAGGATGATACTCTATTGTGCTGTCAGAATCCTTGACCAACTCCATCCACCTTCTTTTCCTCATGTTCAACTCCTATTTTGAGGAGATATACTAAAGATTCTTATGATCTATGAAGATTTACACTTCTCCCATACAAATAGTGTCTCCAAATATTCAAGGCAAGAACTACAATGGCTAACTCTAGGTCATATGTTGGATAGTTCTCCTAATGTTTCTTAACCTATCGCAAAAAAAAATCACATTCTTGTCATGCGTCGGCACACATCCCAATACATTCTTTGAAGCATCACAGAAAATGATGTAGCCTTTACCAGGTTTAGGAAACACCAACACTAGAGAACTCATCAACTTCTCCTTCAACAACTAAAAATAATGTTGAGACTTGTCATCCCAAACAAAATGAATGCCCTTCCTAATCAGTTTAGCTAAGGGTAGAGTAATGGCACTGAAGTTCTTAATGAACCTCATGTAATAACCAACTAGACCTAGGAAGCTTCAGACCTCAGTCAATGTATTGGGATTCTCCCACTCCAACACTGACTCCACCTTCTTAGGGTCTACACAAACACCCCTTACAGATATGACATGACCAAAAAAGACACCTCAGTCTGCCAAAATTCACACTTATTGAAATTAGCATACAACTAATGATGCCTCAAAAACTCCAACTCTTAACAAAGATGTTGCTCATGTTGTTGATTGTCTTTATAATATATCAAGATATCATATATGAACACAACTACAGATTGATCAAGATATGATCTGAACATTCTGTTCATCAAGTCTGTAAATGATACTTGTGCATTGGTTATCCCAATTGGCATAACCACAAACTCATAATGACCATACCTAGTCCTAAAAGCAGTCTTACATATGTCATCCTCCTTAATCTGTAACTAATGATATCCCGACCTCATATATGTCTTGGAAAACATTGTAGAACCTCTCAATTGATCAAACAATTCATATATCCTCGAAAACGGGTACCTATTCTTCAATGTGACCTTGTTCAACTACTTGTGCTCTATGCAAAGATTCATAGAACCATCCTTCTTATTCACAAATACACTAAAATACCCCAAGGGGAAGTTCTCGATCGTATAAAACCCTTGTAAACTAACTTCTACAACTGCTTCTTCAACTCCTTCATCTCAACTGGGGCCATCCTATAGGGTGCTTAAGCTATCGATTGTGTCCCAAGACTAGATCAATCTCAAAATCAATCTCTCTAGGTGGTGAAACACCAGGAAACTCATTTGGGAAAACATCCTCAAACTCAAGCACCACAAGTACATCATGGATACTAGAACTCCTCACCTTGGTATCCACAACATGAGCTAAGAAAGCTTCACATCCTTGTCTCGTCAACTTCTCTTCTATCACAACCAACACTGGATAGGTAGTAATAATCTTCCCATCTCCTTGGAAAGTCCAGGAGACATCCCCATCACAAAACATCACAACCTTGAAACAACAATCCAAAACAACCTTATACTTATCCAAGGTATCCATCCCTAGGATCACATCGAATCCATATATATCAAGTAGCATGAGATCCACTTGAATGTTGCATCCTGAGAAAGAAACAACACAAGATGAACACACCTCTCTCAACATGGAAGAAACAACCAAAGAGGTTTCTAACAAAAGGCTATCATATTTGTTACAAATAGGATAGTTACAACTACTTATCACTTCTCTGGTGATAAATGAGTGTGCCACACCTAGGTTAACCAAAACAGATACAAAAGAAGAAGAAAGATAAGTCAGAATGAAAAAGTTCCATCTGTCATGTCATGACATGTGGATTGACCACTCCTTATGGATGACTCATGGCATAGAATCTAGTCGTCTCATGTTGTCATCCTTGACCTCTACTAGTTGGTCGTGATGAGCCTTCCTATGATGTCTAACCATGACCTCTATTGCACCAATGCTAGATTACTACTCCTGTTAGCCCCGTTAACTCTGCCTTGGCTATTGCAAAACCTCTTGGTCCTTCACATCATGAACATCTCACATACATGACTTGTATGCACTCGAAGCACATCCTTGTATCATATTGTGGCCTAGGCAACCCTATCATAGACGCTGAACTAGAAGTATTCTCCCCTGCTTGTGGAAAATTGTGACCTCTCCCTTTACTAGGGACCACTTTGACTGTACTTGTGCTCGTCTCAAAAATTGCTAATCTGTGCGGTGACTGTTGGTATTGAAATGGAGGGAAACTTGGTTTCTTGAAGCTACTAGACGATTGCCCTTGGAACTGGGATGACCTCCTCCATGCTTTAGGTTCCATCTTCTCCAAAACAAACCTCTCTATCCTCTTTATGGATTCCATAAAGGTGAAAAACTTCTCCCGATTTTCCAAATCAGATGCCATTGTTGACAATTCAATGTTTAAACCCTTCTCAAACCTTTGGATCATCTCCGTCTCTGTGGTCACCATTTGAGGACAGAACCTTAATAGCTGCATGAACCTTATCTCATAGTCATTTATAGACAATTATCCTTGGAGCAACTGTGAATTGACAATGACTGGGAAAACCTTCTTCTCATCTAGGAAGACATATTTGAGCCCCTCAGGTAGAGGCTTCATCTCTGGCGGAGTTGGTTATATCTTCTTATTTGACAAAGGAGGCAGTTTTGAGCACTTTGAGTTCCCTCGGGTCTTCCTCAATAGATTTAAGGTGGAAGGATATACCTATTCCTTGTTCAGTTCATGAGTGTAGAGGTTGATGAGTGTCACCTTAAGAGGATCTTCAGAAGTACAATCATGTTGTTGTGTCTACGTCATCTTGTCAGCATAGTCAATCAAATAGCATTACTCCTAGAAAGAGGGCCTCTTGACACTCTCAAATACCTTAAAGTCAATAGTATCCATCCTAAGCATGAGTGTAGGGTTCCTACTTCTACGTCCATGAGTTCTCAGTTAGTCGCAAGGAATGGGCTGCCAAAAATGAGAGGTTATCATAGGTCATCCTCTTTGTCCAGGATGACAAAGTCACATGGGCAGTATGATTTGGGACCAACTCTCATAGGGATGTCTTCTATGATTGCCATTGGGGTAGTCATATAAGAGTCAACAAGTTGAATCACAATGTTGGTGGAAAGTATGTAAGTGGTCAGCCATAGCCATTTGCATAGGTTGTAGGGCGTGATGGAAATGATTGCCCCAGGATCATCCAATCCACTTCAGCATGTTGTGTCTCCAATGAAGCAAGAGATGCCAAAATATAATGGATCTTTGCATTTTAAGCCATCTTTCTGTCAATGATGTCTGACACAATTTGTGCTAATTTCATGTCTCAACTTCCTCTATTAGGTACTTGCGAGTGAGGAGAGTTTTATGGAATTTAGTCCATGATGGTCTTTTAGCTAGAGCGTCAAGGAAGGATATGTCAACATGTAACTTCTTCATTGCTTCTTTGAGCTTCATGAATCTTGAGTCCAACCTCATCTAAGATATATGGCTATGGTAAGGGACACGTGGTTTCTAGAATAGCATCAATGGGATGGGAGGATGGATTGGTGTGGATTCTATTGCCTTCTTGGGTAATAGCAAATTATTTTCTACTGTAGGTGCAACTGTTAGTTCTTCTAGTATGGCATAATCATCATCATCAAGTAAAACCAATCTATTGTTGTTGGTGATTAGTGTTAGGGGTTATGGTATCACACGTCTAGAACATGTGGTCACAACCTTCAACTTCACCTCCTGATGCTTAGCATTGCCTTTAGGTTGGCCTGCAAATGAGCCTGCTGAAGGGCAAATGGTGACAACAATTTATACAAGTTGGGCTTCTAAGGTCTTGTTGTAAGCTTGTTGGTGTGCTTTTTGGGTTGGAAACATCTTCTATATTTCATTCAAACAACCTTGATTGTTGGAGGTTGGCATGCTCTGATGGTTTCCCAGGCCAAGGAGAAGTTGTCCTTGTTGGTTGTACAGATACTTCCCTAATTGTAGTTGTTACTCTATTTATTCCAGTTCAAGTCGTTGTTGTACCCAGAGTTAAAGTTGTTTTGTTGGTAGTTTTGATTCTATTGGAAACCAAGAGGACCGCAGACTTAGTTTTGGTTGGGTTCTTACTTGAGCTGATTTGCATTTGGTCCTCTATCTAGATTTACACATTGGAAATCAAAGTGGTTCCTTGATCTTTCATGGTCATAGTAGCCCTATCCTGGAATAGATTTGATATCATTAACTTCTTCAATGAGGGTTTTTTTTGTTAAACTAGGGATAGTGCATGTTCAAGGTGGCTTGATATAGGTAATTACACTCTAGCATTTTTTGTCCTTCTGCACTATAGACCTGGCAGACTTCTAGGGCTAATGAAAATTGAAAAGAGGGTTGGCCTCTCTACCTATTCCTTAGGATACTAGACTTAAGGTGGTCTTGTATAATATCTAGGGACTTCAATGATTTGGCAATAGCCTTGAGATTGGATTTGTCTTTTGCCATGACAACTTTAAAAACTCCTCTCAAGCATGAGGAGCCTCAATTGGCTTAGTTCTCAGCTCCCCTACTCACCACCTTCCATGCATCATTGAAGCTTTTTTGCATGAAGTTCCCATTAGAGGGGGCATCTAGAAACTACTTGATATCATCATCGACTCCTCCATAGAAAGTTTCTGTAAGTTGTACAAACAAGATGCCATGATGAGGGTATTTTCATAGTAATTGTTTAAACTTTCCCTAGGATTCGAAGAGGGTTTCCTGTGGGAGCTGATCCAATTGAGTTATCTTCTCTTAGATTTGGTAGGTGAGTGAGGGTGGGAAGAACTTCTCAAGGAACTAGTTATGGAGTTCCTCCAAGTTTCTAATATTCTATTATCTAGGGAGTTAAACCATAACCTAGCCTTGTCAGTAAGGAAGTAACCAAATAGTCATAGCTTCATAGCTTCATCAAGGACACTAACTTTCTGCTTAGTCCATAGAGATCTATGAACTTTTGCAGATGATCGTGTGCATCCTCATCAATTCATCCTGCAAAATTTGTGTTTTGCATCATCATCACCCATTGCATCTTGATTTCAAAGTTGGGTTTCATAGTGTCTGGTTGGACGATTGGGTTACAAATGTCAGCGCACTTAGGGATAGATAACTCTAATGGTTCTCTTTGTCGTTTCTCTTCTACTGCTTCTTGTAACTCTAATTGCATTAAAGATATGGATTCTTATGTGAGTCTATCACGTTGCTACTTCAACCTTGTGGTTAATCTCCTCCTCAGTCATCTTATCTTGGTGTGCATAAAGGAGCATGTGGTAGGTTCTTTCGATCATAGGAACAAAATCTAGTCTTCCAACAATGCTAGAAGAGTGTCACGTGCATTAGAAATTGTACGTGAGAAAGGAAGACCTCCATGAGTGAGATGATGGATGTGGAGTCAAATTCAAGAGTATATGCAATGTTTTCAATAGTGAAAGTAAAATCATAATATTCCAAGTTGATTAACATGATCATAAAATTCCTTTGTTCCCGCAAACAACACCAAAATTTGACGTGTGTGATATTGTATTGGAAAATTCACTAGGGGTGAAATCCCTAGTGTTTACCCAAACAAGTACAATAATCACTACCTATAAGCAGACAAATCATATTGCAGTATAGTTCAGGATTGAACACAAAGGATAGTGTTTTTTAGAATAAATCTAATAAGGTAACCGTGTAGCAACTAGTATTTTAAGGAAGGCTTGGGTTTGGTTAATTAACCTAAGGTTGCAATTAGCAAAGTCTGAATCAAAGTCTATATTTATCAAATGATGGGTACACTAGGGTGGAATGGGTTTCACCACCACAACCTAACTTTACTCTCTCGTTGCTTCATATTAAGAATGGAAATATATGTTGGGGTTAGAAAAATACCCCTTTCAACATTAGGATTAAAACATAGACAAATATCACTCTAATCTCATCGTCGTGTTACCTAGAGATCATGTATCTATCATCCCAAAAAACACCTATCTAAAGTTCTCATCAAGGATTTAACATGAATCATTTAGTATTCTTGATCCTTTTTCAAAGTTATCTACACCGGTAGATATGATTTACATATGAACTTGATGATCCGGAAAGTATGTTGACACAATATAGAATTGATTCAAAACATATGATAGTCCATACTTTAATAGATGCAAACAAGGAGAAGAAAATTTGGTAGTGGGGCTACTCCCCGCACCCTAGAGAGAGGGCTACTTGCTCATTGCAACAATAGCAAAAACATCAGAGGAAAAGAAGAAAAAATCCATTTTCACATAAGAAGAAAGAGTCATAGTCGTGGTGTGTAGTTGAAATTCTTCAAGCTATAAACGATGACATCAATGGATAGGCAAGGACACCCTTGGATGTACATCAGGGATGGTTGAAGTCATCTTTCTTCCCTATGAACAAGATCTACTATTTTTGATAAGGTAGTAGCAAGTTGACGTAGGTGAAGGTCATCAACCAATGGATGAACGTTCCACTAGACACATACCTCCTTCAAGGTCAGAACCTTGGTTCCTTAGTGGTGGTGGAGGTAGATTCACCCTTAGTTGACGTTGGTTAATCGATGAAAGAGAGTTGAAGGTTCTGGAGGTTGGAGATGAATGTGAATGACAACATTCATGAAGCATCTATTGCGGTCCCCTTTTCTATTTATAGGTGTACAATAGGGTTTGGAGCCCTTCCATCCACCATGGAATGAAGCATTCGACATGGAGTTAAAGAGTTAGTAGTGGCATGAGGAAGATGAAGGGTTCATGATCTACAGTAGAACCATTAGTAGGTGAAGAATTTCACAATATTTAGTGGATCCATAAGTAGGTGAATGGTCACAGAATGAACATTGAAAGGTGAAGTAGGTGACCCACTGAAAGGCTGAGATGTAGATTCTTCGATTGTTGAGTGCAAGCCAGTCTTTGGTAGGTAAGCACATGAGAACATTTGATTTTTTTGTAGTATAACCATCAGAAAGGGGGCATAGGGATTTCGTCAGATAAGTATGTAGGGCTTCCTTCGGAAGGTGATCATCAAGTGACAATCGTTGAACGACCATCAAAACACCCAAGCGTATAATCACCATCAAAAGATGAAGTTAGAAATCCCTTTAGAAGGCATGTACTAAGAATCCATCAATTGACATGTGTAGAAGTACCACCGATAGCAGGAGTTGGGCTTCCTTTGATTATCAAACAAAGGAATGACGGAGTAATGTAAACCAAGGGAAGGAATCCATTGTTTGTCAACTAATGGAAGGTATGAACGATTCAAACTGCCCCACCCCTCAGTGGAGGGATATTTGTGTGAGGTAGAAGGCCTACAATGATGGAATATCAACTAAAGGATCCATCAACCACTGGCACGACAGATGAGAACTGATGGGTTGGCAGGTGTAATGCAAATCGATGGTTGTCATGTGTAATACAAACCTATGGATTCAACATCCTATGAAGGAACATATCATCAAAAATATGGTCTGTTTGGTCAATAATTTATGGGCCCGCTAGTCGATTAGTGGGACCACCATCTTCTTACTGGTGTGTGAGATATGAGGTTCATACCTACCATGGAAATAGGGGAAATAGTTTAGAATCCTATAAATTATCATAATATCAATAAAATCTAAAATTTGTCTAGTTCTAAACAAGAATGATGAAAATGAGTGCAAAACTATGTTGAAAATACAATGAAAACTAGGAGGAATATGCATTCATCAAGAGGATTTATGCTTAAGATTAAACACAATCTCTGATATAGTTATTTTCTAAAATCTAAAATGACATATAATGAGAAAAATGAGAATTTGTAGGGAATGTGTATTTTTGGAGATAAATGTAAGACATGATACAATTTATACAATAGAAAAAATTGGAAAAATAAATGTAAGACATCATACAATCTATACAATAAAAAATTGGATAAAACTAGAGAAAGAGAGAGAGTTAAGGAGAAGCTATCATTTTCAAATTGTTTCAATATAATTGTTTATTATTTTTGTAAAACTAAACATTAAATTATAGTAATAAGTCAAACACACTCATTATTTTATAGTAGTTATATATATGTATAAAAATAGTTAGAAATTAGATAAATAACTTCTACATATGGATCCTATTTAAAAATAATATTAAGATTTTATTTATCATAATATAATTATTTCAAAGGAGAGGCCAATATTGGTAGGTTCTCTTGATCTTGATTGGTTCAGAAAAGAGAGAACGAGAGAAAGAGTTAATATTGGTGGGAAATTGACAAAGACAGATCAAATCTTTTATCCAACATCTATTTCCTCTGATGTCCCCTATACATCTTAATTGTGGGCTCTACATTTATTTGCCAAGTGATGCAGGGCTACAGATAAAGTGTACAACCATGGACATATTCATGGGTCCAAATTTAGTGTTCCAGACTCCCTATTCCAGAGGTGTTTCAATTAATCCATGTCTTAAACATGCCCACTAATTTTTTTAAGGGTGTGGGACAAGTGTGTGGTTAAGATCGGCTGCAAGAGGATCCAGAGCAGTACCATGTAACAATGAATCTCAATTCCATATTCATGGGAAGATTTTTCTCGTCAAAGACATACATAGTAATAGAGAGTAGTAATTTAATGCTTTCAATGGATTATTATAAACGAAAAGTATTAGTGTAAATTTATCAATGAGAGAGAATATGATATTGCAATATACAATGATAGAATATGATCTCAAATTGAAAAAAGGAAGACAAACTATGGGTTGAGAAAAGTTAAGAGAGAGAGAATATTTCAAAAATGATGACAATTCAGATTAGTTTTATAAAAAAACACTAAAACAATATAGATGTAAATTATTGAAAACTAGTATGGATATGGATAAGCACCGACTAACATTATCTTTTTCAAAGAATTTACCATCAACCCATTTTAGGATGAAAATGTTCCATTCCATCCAAGAAGTGTGGCATATTTCAAATATCTCATCCATCTTTAGTCACACATTACTCACTTTAGAAGTGGGAGAGATCCACTTATGGGATTGGAGACCAAAGGCTTGTGGGATATTATTGGGGCTTTTGAATTTAAGGTTGATTGAGCTTGTATGTACTTTGGGCTTTGATGAAATAAAACACACACACACATGTGCGCTCCTCACCACATCACGGCCCGGTCCATTGTGTTGCTTACGTGTGATTTAATACTTTCATAAATATTTTTTTATTAAATAGATCTGAATTATTATTGTTTGGAATTTCAAAGATGAACATTTTATATTCTCTCATTTTTCTTGGAAAGGCAATTTCCTTGAACCATCTGAACCATGATTCCTTTGAACAAAATCCTACATTTTTTTCTAGCCAGGTTCACTAGTCTTTTGGTTGGCTGGTCTGAGTCCCTTCGGTTCTTATTTGGGTACAATCAGTGAACCATATATTTGAGAACTCATATATCAATTATTTTAGAGAGACAAATAGCTAGATGGGTAGCTATTCCATGGGCTTTGTCCATCTATAAAATGGACACCCTTCATCCAATTCTAATACATCCCAAAAATAAAAACACATACTGAGAATAGCTGACTAGAGAGAACAATTGTGTGTGATATTTGTTCTCTACCTACTGTTGTGTGTGTCCTCCATTTTACATTAGCCTACTCCATCACCTAGTTCACCCTCATCTTCTTATTTCTTCTCCACTTGCTGCTATCCATTGTTGTCCATCTAAATGGGATTCTTGTAGCGTGTTTTTTTAGTGAAGTGTGAGGGCCAATGGACTATTTGACACTAATCTCTTGCTAGCAATGAGAGGTGGTACATGAGCTGACTATGACTGCGCGAATCTATGAGGCAAGACGATGTATAAGCTCGTGCATAGGAATGACAGATTTTGCCTTCATGAAAATGATCTATCTGATGGCCCTTCACCTAAAGTCTATTCTAAAACTTAATAATATTTGTTATTTACTTTTACTATATTATCTACTACTTTTATCTAGTAAACATTATTAAATAATAACTAGAAAAATAGAATTATATCCAGCATTAGTGGAGTGAAAATCACTTTTATAGTTACTACTTATCTATTGTTAATCCAATTATTACGATTTACATAATATGGACCCTAGAACTATGATGACCACGAATGACATACCTTGTATTAGGCTAGAAAAATTCATGGGAATATATTTTCATCATTGGAAATAAGATATGAAATTTTGGCTCACTTCCTTAGATTTAGTTTCTACCATCACACCAACTAAGGAACGTGAACCACTCCATAATTTTTGTTCCTAATGTTTTGGAAATATTGATAGAAACATATAGTTATCCATCTTCTTTTGCCAAGATATCCAAAGAAATAGACTATCTTTGTCATCGTAGGATATTGCATGCTCTTTCTAATGAGCTTTCTGACATCTACCACAAACAAGCTTCTATCCTTAAGTTTTGGCAAGCTTTGGACAACAAGTTTAGAATGGAAAATATCGAGCTAGAATAATATGCTTCTTTGAGATGGTATGGATACAATGTGGTGGATAATAAGCATATTCTAGGTCAAGTACTTGAGTACCAAAACCTCATCTCAAAATCTATTGCTAATTTTTATAAGCTCAAGGAGATTGTGCAAGTGGTTATCTAATTGAAAAGCTTCCTCCATCTGAGAAGGACTTTGCCAACTCTCTTAGTCATAGTCATGATAGGTTAACCACATCCTCCTTAGTGAAATCCCTTCAAACTGAAATCAATCATAGGAAAAAGGATGTTAAGGTCAATGCCTTTGTCAACCTAGAAGTGATCTCAAACCCAAGAAGAATCCAAACAAGTTCAATCCCATGTCTAAGCAATATTTCACAAGTCACAAGTAGAGGACCACACTGAGAAGAACCTTAAGAGTACTAGATCCAATAAAGCAAGTGAGTATACTTCTAATGAACTTAAGAAATGTTGTGAAGATAATGGCCTTACTCATAAAACCACTGACTTATAAAGTTCAATACCATGTCTAAGCAATATTTATTTATGAAAAAATGAAAAAACATAGAATTTATAAGTCACATGTAGAGAACTGCACTGAGAAGAACCTTAAGAGGACTAGATACAATAAAGCAAGTGAGTATACTTCTAATGAACTTAAGAAATTTTGTGAAGATTGTGACCTTACTCATAAAACCACTGCCTCATACAATCCAAAATCTAATGGTATAACCAAAAGAAAGAAAATAACATTGATCGATATGATTAATACCATGTTGGGTGAATATGGTCTACATCATAGAATGTGAGGGGAGGCTCTTTAAGCACTAACTATGTGTTGAACCATATCCCTTTCAAACACATAGAGAAAGCACCTTATGGACTTTCGTTTAACTAGAAACCTATTTCAATGTACCTTAACGTGTGAGGGTGCTTGGCCAAAGTAAAGATCCCTAAAAAATGAAGGAAAGCCTGGTCCTAAAAATCTTGATGTTGTTTTCATAGGACATGTTAAAAATAGCAATGCAAATATATTTATAGTAATAAAGTCAGACATCCCTGACAACAAAACAACCTCCATACTAGAAATTAGACATGTAAATGTTGTATACTATGAAAATATATTACCTTCAAGTCTAGTGTTCCCAAGCAAGTTGGTGAAGGTCCTTCAAATATTAAAACTTTAGATCCTTTAGGTACCAACCAAGATTCAACTCCTATTACCGATATACCAATACATGAACCTAAACCTTTGAATCTTGGAGTGATTGGACCTCCAAGTGACTTTGGTTAGGGTAAATGGGTAAGGTAACAAAAAACTTTGGTTCCAACTTCTACACTTCTATAGTAGAATAATACCCTAATATCTATGAAGATGGCATAAAATCTAGAGATGCTAGTTTCTAAAATGAAGTGGTTGGTAGTGAAATAGAATCAATCATGAACAATTATACATGGATTCTAATGGATCATCCTCCATGCTGCAAAACCATCAGATGCAAAGGGTTCTTTAATAGAAGTGAAAAGCAAATGGTAGAATTGATAAGTTTAAGGTCAAGTTGGTAGTTGAAGGTTGCAAACAACAAGAAGGAGTTGATTATTTTGATACCTTTGCTCCTATAACAAAGATCACCTCCATCAGTGTCCTTATTGCCTTGGTGATGTAAAGAATATCCTCCTCAATGGTGGTCGTGAGTAAGAGATCCATATGGTTCAACCCAAGGGATTAGTTGTCCAAGGATAAGAACACATAGTTTTTAGACTTATAAAATCCTTATATGGTCTAAAACAAGAATCTAATAGTGGAATGATAAATGCGATAAAAATATTTAAACTTATGGCTTTATTGTAGATGAATTCGATAGATGCATTTATTCTAAGACTCTTGATAATACATCTATGGTTATGTGCTTGTATGTTGCCAATATATTAATCTTTGGATCCAATGTTGCAATTATTTTTGAAACTAAATAATTTCTTTCCAAGAACTTTGATATGAAAGATTTCAGAATTCTTGATGTTATTGTTGGAAATAATTTGAGTATATCTAGTTATGGTTATTCCTTAAACCAGTCTCACTATGTAGAAAAAGTTTTACTTAGATTTGATATGTACTCTTTTGTGCCAAGAGTGAGTACATCTAGCTGACACTAGTGGGTGTTGTGATCTAGTCGATACCTTGAAATTCGGGGATCACAATGCCCTATAGGTGGGATTGAAAAAAGAACAGTTAGATGGAAATATTGTTGCATAAAATAAGACAAACCACTATGATGCTCAAATAAAGATAACATGACTTGACGTCAATTCCTTATTTCTTAACCTAAACCTGAGTTGTCTGTTGAGAAAATCAATGATGAGATCCTTATTTGTGTGCATCTTGACCCCATTTGTTACAACCCCAATTTTTGGGTTCTTTTGGTGAGAAAAGTAATTTCTCCTATTAAAGATATTTGACAAAATAATGATATAATTTGTTTTGAATAAATGGATTTCTTTTACAATAGCCTTGTTGGTTGTTTTGTGGGCTTTATTGGCTATTGGGCCCAATAACAAGGAAAAGACAAAGAAAACTCCATTATTAATAAGAATTGGAGAAAAGAAAGATGTAGAAACCTCTAGAAGGCAAAAGTATCTAATCCAAAGGTGGATTTTGTCCCTCTTGGGTTACTTGGGTCCGAAGGAGTCCAAAGTTGAAAAGATAATGCAACAAGAAAAGAAAAGATCAATTAAGTATTTCTTTATTAAGGGAAAGAAATTGAAAACAATGATAAAATGTGGAAAATAAGTGGAAAGAGGTATAATTGAGTATCTTTGATGGATTTTTGTATCCAAAGGATTCCTAATGTTAAAAGGAATTCAAATAAGGAAAATAAAAAGAGAGATAAAGATAAGTCCTCGAAAAAAGATATTTCGATAAGAAATAAACAACAAAATGAGAAATAATGGACATAGATGCATCTAGAAGGATAATAAGTATCCACTAAAAAGGATTTCGAAATATTAGAGTTTCTTGGGGTCCAAGGAGCCCCAATGGAGAAAAAGAAAGAGAAAAGGCAAATAATAACAAAATAAGAGGATAATGTGATACATCATTAATGACTTTTTGATAATATTAAAAAGAGGTGTTATTTGCTTTAAGAAAATAGATTTTCTTGGCCAATAGATTAAAAAGCGAGGCTAGAGATAATGAAAGAGATAATTTTTGTATTTCTAATTATCCATGAAATAAAGAATATTAAGAAGATAAATAGGAGAGAGAAGATTACTTCTCCTTAAAGGAATAGGGTTCCTATTGGGAAAGAACATGTTGACTCACAGATGGTCATCTTAGGGCGTGGACACCCATCCCTATATAAAGGGTAGAGCCCTGGTTCGGGTCCAAGAGAGAGATCCCATGTACCCTTCTCTATTCTCCTTCTTCTTCTTCTTTCAAAACCTAACCAAGCGATGGAGTTGTCCCTGCAGCCACTAGGCAGTAAGAGGGAAAGTTTTGAGGGAAGTCAGATACTCCACGACACCAGGAAGCAGCTTCGCCATCGTGGCTATGCCCTAACCTAGGCGCAATAGCAACCGCACGACTACAACACCAACCATGGGTCACAGGTATGCCTAGCCCAACCCAGCCTCTCTAGTCGAGAGCGGGATGGCGCCCCAATTGCGGTAGAAGGTGGCAGAGCTAGTGGAACCATCACTGATGGCATTCGGGTCTAGGAAGAGGAAGAAAAGCCGCGCCAAACATAGCTAGGGCGGCTGCAGTGCACCGTCGAGAGGTTGAAGACAACCCTTCGGTCATTGGAACGCTTTTCCCTCCCGCGAGTTAAAGAGTCGGCCACTTAAGTAAGGGCAGAAGAGTAATTTGGTTATATTTCCAATTAAGCAACGTTGCATGGCTAGGATGATGTGGCCGCCTACCATTGGCTTTGGTAAGTAATTTCTTACAAAAATCATATCTAAATATTGGTAGCTCCGATGGGAACATGCAAAATATGAATTTTGATCAGGAGAACTCAAGGAATGCAATAAAAATATATTTGAAGCCTAATTCTGATTCCAATTCGAAAAGTAATGGAAGTTAACAACTTGAATGTATTAATGATTAAGAAACCCTATTTTGAGATGATTAATGTATTTAATAGTGTTTAATGGATGATTAAAAGTTGATATTAGCATGTTAATTATAATAAGGTACAATAAGGATGAACTTTGCATGTAATTGGTTTAATTTAGAGATTCACGAACATGAATGGGCTTTAATGGGCCTTGAAACCCTAAATTTGTAAATGTGACTCTTTATGGCTTTAATTGTTCAATTTCATGGTTAAAGTTGAGATATGATAGTTCTAAGCTATTTTGAGTATAAAGGTTCCTAATTGTGGATAAATACCCTTAATATGGAAATTAGGATTCTCTAATGGATAAAAGGTGGAATTAATGATAAATAGAATTCATGTGTGAATTAGATTATAATGAACTGTGAGTTGTTAATCCATAAGGAACCAAAGATGATAATTAGGCCCAATGATCTTGTCATGAATTAAAAGGACAAAAATGATAGTTTTAATGTAAAAGAGGCTTAACGGACTTTTAATTGTGCCTTTAATCTAAAATTAAGGTTATATGTTGTTAAAAGGTAACCTTGATATCTTTTGTGAAGAATAGATGAGATAATTAGGGTTTGTGAGTAATTGTATAAAATTAGGGTTTAAAATAGTATAAATGAAGAGAAACCCTAATTGCAATGGAAACCCTAAAAGTGGACTAGAAACCCTAGGAAGTGAGCTAGGCTTAATAGATCTTGATGGCATGATCAATAATAGGAAATTGTATGCATATTTCAGGATCTCTTTGTGTGCTTGCTTTCCTATTAGATTTCTTGCATTGATTGGATTAACTCTGTCTCACATCAGCCTGATAGGTATGTGGTTAATTATGGTTAATCACATTAGTTTCTCGAATGGTTTCCCGGACGATTCATCACATTGAATGCAACTTATCATTTTGGATGTTCATACTTGCAAATCATAAAGTCACTATGATTATCACAATAATAGTATAAGTGTGTATTCTCGCACCTACATGCCACCCTAATGGATGATGCAAAAAGGTCAAGCCCAAGAGGGAAGACCCATGGGCACCATGAGTGGTGACCCCAGGCACCAAGCTCAGGAATGAGAAGGTGGCCTATGATATTACATGAATAAAGGGCACCATGAAGGGTGACCCCAGGCACCAAGCTTAAGATTGAGAAGGTGGCCTTAGGTCAATGGCAAAAGAGAAACCCTAAAGGGGGGTATTCTAGGGTAAGGGCAAAAGCGGTGGAGAATGACACATTGAAAATGTAAATTGGTTTGTTAATTACCTTGATTGTGATAATTAGATTGTTAGCCACATTTGTGAGATTTTGGTTATCCCCATATACTGGCATATTTCGATATGCTGACTGACATTTTGTTTGTTGGCGTTTTTGGTACAAGATTGAAAAAGGACAAACAGTAAAGTGGCACATGTGGAATTAAATAAGAATTAATGTACAAAGGAGGATTAGTTAGAATAGACTCTAGATGTGGATAGCAGTAGATGCTCAAGTTTAAAAAAAAAGGTATGCAAAGTTTTATTTTATTACAACCTTTCAGTTTAGTTTGTTAGAATTTCATAATTATTACTGTTAAATTGTTGAACCTTTGATCCTATTAATTGGGATAATGGCTCTGACCTCTTGGTCTCCCTTAATTGGGGGTTACTAGGAGGCGGGGTTGTTACATTTGGTATCAGAGCACAAGTTCCTCATTTAATCTTTAATAATGATTAAATTTTACAAATTTGATAGAACCCAAGGGAGTTATTAGAGGATTTTCTGAAAGACAAAGGTGTCTAGAAAAGGATCACGTCTGGGGGTTGGCAAGATTTTCCTCTGCACCGCTAGTTGGAATACGAGGACTCCCGAATTAGTGTGACTGCCTGGCCAATGTCTCAAGATTTGACTCGAAATAAGATACCTTTAGGACTCTCTCATCTTGTTCATCCCTTATCCACTCAAATGTTGCTAAGGACCTTAAGGATTAGGGTTTTCTCTCTTTTCCTAACCCTCTTGAGGTATGGGTAAGGTTGATGAGGTCTAAGGAATCCTCCACGAAATTAATGAAAAGCATGTAAATAAGATGTCATGGACATAAGCTTAATAGATTAAGCGTAAACTAAATAATAGATGCATGCTTAGGTCATATGACATGAGTTTTCATTGCCCTCAGGAGCGACCGGAGGTTAGACCTTCTTATCAAGAGGATGAGTAGAGAGAGAGTTGGTCATAGAGGTAGAGATCTCCATTAAAAGTAGAGACTTGGCATATCCTCTAAGGATGATGCTAACCCTAACCCTAAGTGGTGGTTAGAGAGAGAGATGGAATGATGTGTTAGATGTCATGATAGACCAGGTGTGTGGGTGGACATGCTTTTGGATGCCCATGATGTTATGAGCCATGTGAGGTTGGATGACCTAGTGCCTTTGGCGACCCAACCCTGGGAAGGGTCGTTCATGTTAGAGATAAGGATATCTCCTTCATTGATGATGTTAGAGAAGGACCTATAGAAACCCTATGGGCTTATGCAAGTAGGGCATAGCATGCACCCAAAGTACGTCAGTGGTGTGAGTAGTAGGCTAAAACCCTGTCCAGGAGAGTATGCTGGATGGCTTATGAGATAAGCATAAAGATAATTTTGAGTGAACATAAGTTTGAACATAGGCTTCACCCATGTAGGGGTATGCTTGTGAGCTTGACCCACCTACATGGAGAGAGGAACTTTAGTAGTTAGGTTGGTTATGGAGTTGTCTCTAGAGACAGAGAGAGAGCAGGACCCAAGCAAGAAGGTTGGAAGCTTATACTCTGAGATATGAGGAACAGTGGGGATGATGAGACCTAAGTGGATGGGGGTGGTTTCCTCACACATGATCCCTGGAGGCTGATGGTATCTTGGTTGCCTTTAGAGGAACCAAACCCCAGAGAGAAGATGAGACTACTGGTACCTCTATGCCTATGGTATAGGTGTTTACCTTCTAGGGTTAAGAAGAAGAGTTCCTTAAGACCGTGAAGAGGTTTAGTAATAGGTTATGAGGCCTTATACCTAGTTGGTTGTCCTTGAGAAGGACTCCACTCTAGAGTGTTTCTCGAGTAGAAGGATGACAAGAAGTGCATGTCATACCTTGTACATGTTTGGTTCGGGTTTAAGAGGTTGAGCAGACAGTTGGACATCAGAAAAGTGAACCTAGGGTTCCTATGCCTAAGAGGGGAAGTGGTGTACCTGATGCTCATGATGAAATTTGAGTTTTTATAGATTCGAGCATGGTACTCCTCATGTTTAGAGGAAAGGGAAATGTAACATCCTAGGATTTGAGGCCTCGGATAACATGATCTTAAAAGGAATGATTGGACTACCCATATCACCAAGGTGCACCTCCTTTTCCGGGAGCCCATCACTAAAGAACTCCATAGTTAAGCGTGCTCAGCTTGGAGTAGTACTGGGATGGGTGACCTGTCGGGAAGTTGATCCTGGCATGCGCGTCAATGTGGACAAAGTGCACAGTTAAGGCTAGTGGTGGTTTGTGGGGCCAGTCGTCATTCCTGAAACTCTACTAGTGCCTAGGGAAGTGGGCCCGGGCGTTACAAATGGTATCAGAGCCATAACCCCTCCAGTAGGTGGGGCCCACATGGGCATGGCATGCCAGTCTTGAGCCGTGCGGTCCAGGCAAGTTGAAAAGGGCTATCCGTAGAGACGAGATGGAGCCGCCCTTGCGCTGGTAGCCGTGGACGGGAGCTGGGTGTCCATGGGCCATTGTTGGTCTGCACTGAAATGGGATCAGATTATGAGGCCATATAGTTGAGCCTTGACGAGGACGTCAAGAGTCTAAGTGGGGGAGATTGTAACATCCTAGGATTTGAGGCCTCGGATAACATGATCTTAAAAGGAATGATTGGACTACCCATATCACCAAGGTGCACCTCCTTTTCCGGGAGCCCATCACTAAAGAACTCCATAGTTAAGCGTGCTCAGCTTGGAGTAGTACTGGGATGGGTGACCTGTCGGGAAGTTGATCCTGGCATGCGCGTCAATGTGGACAAAGTGCGCAGTTAAGGCTAGTGGTGGTTTGTGGGGCCAGTCGTCATTCTTGAAACTCTACTAGTGCCTAGGGCAGTGGGCCCGGGCGTTACAATCATTTGTAATGCCCGGGCCCACTGCCCAAGGCTCTAGTAGGGTTTCAGAAATGACGAGTGACCCCACAAACCACCACTAGCCTTAACTGCGCAGTTTGTCCACACTGACGCGCAAGCCAGGATCAACTTCCCGACTGGTCACCCATCCTAGTACTACTCCAAGCTGAGCACGCTTAACTATGGAGTTCTTTAGAGATGGGCTCCCTGAAAAGGAGGTGCACCTTGGTGATATGGGTAGTCCAATCATTCCTTTTAAGATCATGTTATCCTAGGCCTCAAACCTGGGATGTTACAGGAAACCCCTTAAGTTTAAGGTATGTTTGATAAACCCCTCACAACTAAGTTGGTGACATGGGAAGGTTGTTCTTGGTCCAATGTTGAGGAATGAGAACAAGTATGACCTAGCATGGTTTAGTAGGTAGTCTGCTTGTTCCTTAGTAGCTTTCTAGGGTTAAGCATGCTCATGTGGATGTAAACCCTAAACATAAGGACGTTTGTGACCTTTGTTATCAAGATGTAGTTTCCTCCCATCCTGGGAGAGGGACCCTTTGGTAGGGTATATACCAATTTTGTTGGTTTTGAAGTAACCTAAAGAGGTCTCATAGGATCTTGAGAAGCTAAGTGAAGAGTACATGGTAAGAGAATGAACCTGTAGACCCATAGATAACCATCTCTAAGGGCGTGTGGATGTGTTACCATGGAGGTAACCAGTATGGGGCCCGACCAAGGTAGGCAGGTCACCATGACCCTTATAAAAGGATGAAAGTCAGCCCATGAATGCAGAGAGAGGTGATGAAGACTTGGGTAAGGTTATGAGTTGGACATGTACCATATTAGGATCCTAAGTCTATCCTAGGGTCAGGTAGGGATAAGACTGATGGAAGTAGGATTTTCCTAATTCCCTAGTTGCACATGACCATAGGGTCAGGAGGTAACAACTATCATTGTCTGAGGGCCATGGGTTAGGAGATTGATCACCTTCATGAACTCATGGGACCCAAAGGGCAGATGAGGAGAGCACTCTATGGAGGCATAAGGGAAGAGGGATGACCCCAAAAGTGTTGGCACCCTATAAACCTAGAGGAGGTGACCAAGGATTGTGTGGTGACCCAAGTAGGTTCAAAACCAGTTTTCCATGGAAGTAACCTTGATATCAAGATGAGTGTGATGTAGAGACATAAGTTGCACGTTTCAACATAGATTCAAAGGTGTATGGGGAGGGTGGGATGTAACATCTCTACTCTTGGAACAGGAAGAATTTTGTATTTGGACTACAACCAAATGCTTATTTCCTCTTGTTATAGGAGTGAGAGATAGGACAATATGCATGCCATACACCAAGGATAAAAGATGATGTGAGTTGGAACTTTACTATGAGGTATGAGGACAGAGATGATAACATACCTTGGTGGAGTGAACCATATGTGGATAGGTTATAAACACTAAGAGAATAAGGTAGTCATCTTGGGAGGATGATTCATCATGAACTATGTGGAATTTGCAAGTTATACAAGGTTGAGTTTGATCACCATGAGGATGAGCTCAGAGTGTTCTTGATGAAGATAGACTTAGAGTCCAAGAAGAGATAATACGTGGAATACAATGAGGCGTATGTCTTTGATATTTCCTATCACCTAAGAATGTGAAGTGGTAATGGATGCCCTGTTTGATATGCAACTGCTTAGTTTAACTAGAGGCTAGAAGAGGTTGTTGGGTTATCCCTAAGTTTGAAAAGGGAGATATGTTTGGCTAACTCTAATGAAGTTTTTTTAACAAGTTAGTAGTTGTTTGGCTAGCCTAGGCCTTGATGCAATAAAAGGATGGTTGTAGAACCTCATATGTACTTCTTTAGATAGGTAGGTGATAAAACCCTGATGAGAGTGGTTTAGGGTTTCTAAGGAATCGATCTTGAGGAATCAGGACATACATGAGATCATGATTTAAGATCACCATATACCATGGTACTACCAAGATAATAAGTGACAATAGTACTTTGGATGCCTAAGATGGAGTTGCATGGGGTATGTTGCCATGCAAGCTAGAAGGTGAAGGACGAACACTAGTAACCCAGTGTACTGACATGGGGGATAAAGAGTCCCTGAGAAGGAATGGGAGTTCATCACTATGGATGTTGTGGTAAGTCTCCCCTAGACCAAGGAAGGTGAAGATGCAATATGGGATATGGTAGATCGCCTTACCTAGATGACATGAGAAAGAAAGAATGTTGTCAAGGGACAAATCCGATTGAACTACATATGAGAAAGATGGTTCAACTACACCATGATATGAGTTCAAAAGTCATGAGTATAACATAAGGATTCACTTCCATGCGGTGGATGTAGATACTTGAAGAACTCGATGTTAGTACAGTTTATCACCCCTAACTAATAGGATGATCCAGGCTAGTGGGTCTGATGAGAGCATGTGTGCTCATTCAAGGTGATACATAGAGACATTTCTTGTCCTCTGTAAGATGTGATGATAACCACCATAGCCAGTATCAGGATACAAGAAAGCTATGCAAGGGAGGTTGTCTCAGTCACCACTTCATTGAGATGATGTTGGTTAAGGGGCCTCGCGAAGGTCAGAAAAGAACCACAGTGTGTGCAGATGAAGTTGCTTTGATCGTGCAATGGATGAGAGAGAGCCCAGGGGTGACATGAGTCGTGAGCTGATGCAAAGCAGACTGACATGCAGTTCACTGTGGGAGAGTATGTGATGTGAAAAATCTGACCCCTCTAAGTTATAGCTAAGAGAGAGTTGAGTCCCGACTGCATGGTCCATTTGAGATGGATTGGTGGAGATGGTTGTGTTTAGCCTTACTCCTCAGGATAACATGATGTATAATGTGTTCCATGAGTCTGATCTAGAGCACTATGTGAGGTACCCAAGCCATGTGTTGAGCCCTGAACCTATTCAGCTTTATGAGAGGCTGAAATGTCTTGAGTCACCTATGAGGGTATGATATACCAAGGTAAGAAAGAACTCAGATGGAAGAATATGAGATGATGAAGGTTCTTGGGAAGAACCATGGAAAGGGTGAGGCCACATGGGAGCCATGATGGACAAAGGAAAGACTTCTCCTATTTGTTTGTGTGTCTGGTGGAATTTTGGGGGCAAAATTCCTATAAAGGGGAAGGATGTTACAACCCCAATTTTTGGGTTCTTTCAGTGAGAAAAGTAATTTCTCTTATTAAATTTGTTTTGAATAAATGGATTTTGTTTACAATAGCCTTGTTGGTTGTTTTGTGGGCTTTATTGGCTATTGGGCCCAATAACAAGGAAAAGACAAAGAAAACTCCATTATTAATAAGAAATGGAGAAAAGAAAGATGTAGAAACCTCTAGACGGAAAAAGTATCTAATCTAAAGGTGGATTTAGTGCCTCTTGGGTTCCTTGGGTCCCAAGGAGTCCAAAGTTTCAAAGATAATGCAACAAGAAAAGAAAAGATCAATTAAGTATTTCTTTATTAAGAAAGAAATTGAAAACAATGATAAAATGTGGAAAATAAGTGGAAAGAGGTATAATTGAGTATGTTTGATGGATTTTCGTATCCAAAGGATTCCTAATGTTAAAAGGAATTCCAATAAGGAAAATAAAAAGAGAGGTCAAGAGAAATCCTCGAAAAGAGATATTTCGATAAGAAATAAACAAGAAAATGAGAAATAATGGACATAGATGCATCTAGAAGGATAATAAGTATCCACTAAAAAGGATTTTGAAATATTAGAGTTTCTTGGGGTCCAAGGAGCCCCAATGGAGAAAAAGAAAGAGAAAAGGCAAATAATAACAAAATAAGAGGATAATGCGATACATCATTAATGACTTTTTGATAACATCAAAAAGAGATGTTATCTACTTTAAGAAAATAGATTTTCTTGGCCAATAGATTAAAAAGCAAGGCTAGAGATAATGAAAGAGATAATTTGTGTATTTCTAATTATCCATGAAATAAAGAATATTAAGAAGATAAACATGAGAGAGAAGATTACTTCTCCTTGAAGGAATAGGGTTCCAATTGGGAAAAGAACATGTTGACTCACGGATGATCATCTTAGGGTGTGGACACCCACCCCTATATAAAGGGTAGAGCCCTAGTTCGGGTCCAAGAGAGAGATCCCAGGTACCCTTCTCTATTATCCTTCTTCTTCTTCTTCTTTCAAACCCTAACCAAGTGATGGAGTTGTCCCTGGAGCCACTAGGTGGAAAGAGGGAAAGTTTCGAGGGAAGCCAGATACTCCACGACACCAGGAAGCAGCTTCGCCATCGTGGCTATGCCCTAACCTAGGCACATCAGCAGCCGCACGACTACAACCCTGAACATGGGTTGCAGGTATGCCCAGCCCAACCCAACCGCTCTGGTCGAGAGTGAGGTGGCACCCCAAGTGCGGTAGAAGGTGGCAGAGCTAGTGGAACCATCACCAATGGCTTTTGGGTCCAGGAAGATGAAGAAAAGCCACACCAAATGCTGCTAGGGCGGCTGCAGCGCGTCGTTGAGAGGTTGAAGACAACCCTTCGGTCAATGGACCATTATTCCCTCCCAAGAGTTAAAGAGTCAGCCACTTAAGTAAGGACAGAAGAGTAATTTGGTTATATTTCCAATTAAGCAACGTTGCATGGCTAGGATGACGTGGCCGCCTACCATTGGCTTTGGTAAGTAATTTCTTACAAAAATCATATCTAATTATTGGTAGCTTTGATGGGAACATGCAAAATATGAATTTTGATCAGGAGAACTCAAGGAATGCAATAAAAATATATTTGAAGCCTAATGCTGATTGAAATTCGAAAAGTAATGGAAGTTATCAACTTCAATGTATTAATGATTAAGAAATCCTATTTTGAGATGATTAATGTATTTAGTAGGGTTTAATGGATGATTAAAAGTTGATATTAGCTTGTTAATTATAAAAAGGTACAATAAGGATCAACTTTGCATGTAATTGGTTTAATTTAGAGTTTCATGAACATGAACGATCTTTAATGGGCCTTGAAACCCTAATGTTAGTAAATGTGACTCTTAATGGCTCTAATTGTTCAATTTCATGGTTAAAGTTGAGATATGATAGTGATGAATATATATTCATGATGGAATTAAATTATCATATTGGGACAAATTCAACTCAATATATCCAATTTCTTTCACTAAATATCACAATATATCATAAAGTGTGTAACTACTTAATTGATTCAATTATCAGGGTTTTAACTGATATTATGTTGATTTCATACAGGTCTTGATAAGATCAAATAATCAGCTAGAACCCACCTCCTTTCAACCCTGATAAAAAAAATCACCATCATTCGATCTTCATTTCAATCAACTACCATCCACATCAAATCCATATGAGAGGGACCCACCCTTGATCTACCCTCTCTCATCCTTAGTGATGGCCATTCGGTTTCAACCATTCGGTCTCACCAAATGATTTGACCAATCAGTCTTGACCAATTGGTTTCATCCATTCGGTCTCAAGACCAAATGGACTGTTCCACCTCAAAATCGTTTGGTTCTAATTTGGTTTTCAGATCATTTGGGTGATAGTTGTTCTTTACCATCCGATCACTAATCAACGGTTTTCGTCCACCTGCTTAAACAATCTTGAGCCCTGGACCTCTCCAAATGATTTTCACTTTCTCTAACGGTTTGCTCTCACGGTTTGGAAACTGAGAGAGCCCTCACGGTCTCAAGACCGTGAGAACTCTCAAATCCCAAAACTGTGAAGAGTATCCCACCCTTAAGACTGTTTGCAGTACCCTACCTCTGCCATCACCTTCTTCCTTCTTCTTCTTCCTCTCACCATCATAGAAGCCCTAACAGCACCTACACCACCTTCTCACATGAGCAGTGATCAACCACTTCTGCTCCCTCCACCTAGACCGTCATCATCGTAGCAGGATCGACGCACCTGCAAGCGCCATCGTCTCCCTCTCCGATCAAGGCCAACGACCCCGCGGAGCGCCAGGGCGGTGCGCTCTGCCAGGACAAATGTCAGCGAGACCGTTCGGTAGGGGAACACAGACTGTTTGACGCAACATTCAAGACCGGTTGATCCTCTGAGAACGATCAAGTAAAACCGCTAGACCGCGAGCTACCAAGACCGATAGGAGTGTCGATCATCAAGCTTAAAGAAGAGACCATTTTGCAAGACTGTATGGCTGAGGACTCAAGATCGTTTAGACATGATCCAGTAGATCGATCAGAACACTGTCGTGCCAAACCAGTTGAGAAAAGGAAATCACAGAGACCGTTTGGTCAATTATAAGCAAACCGTTTGAAGAGAAAATATCCAAGACCGATTGGGCTGGAATCACACCAAAACGGTGAGGGCCAGTCCTGAGCCTATAAATAGGACCACAAGGGTCCCCATTAGGGCTTCGGATTTGGGATGCTGCTAGGCTTCCTGAACATAGGATTTGATCCAGATCTATCTGATTCTGCCACTACCACTTCACCTTCCATTCTTGCTGCAACTCAAGGAGACCGAGAAGAGAAGGAAGGAGGAGTGAGAAAGATTGCCCGGTCTGTCTTGGCATCCCTCGTTCTTCATCCAGATCTGGTTTGATGCGACGTAGGAGACCGCATCATCTTCACTAAGCTGTGACCACCTTCTGCATCATGCTCATGGAGGATTCCTCTCTCTTTCTTATTCTTCTTGTTTCTCGCATCATGAGCGAGTAATCCTTTTTCATTGGGGTGTGGGGACTAGCCCCGCTGCCCATGCAACCATGTATTTTCATTTAACATTCCAAGGCAATGTATATAACTTTTCATTTCATTATTAATTTGTATGTTTGTAGTTGATTATCTTCTTGTTTTCATCTTGTTCTTCCCTATATTGCGAAATCTTCTATATGAAGGGTGAAATGGTGGTTTACGAAGTTCGACTCCTTGATTAGAAATAGGATAGGATTCCTTGAGGTAGTAAGTGCATGATCAGTAAGGGGACGAACCATCTAACCTTCGGTGATGCTTCTGTAGCCTAAACATCCCTCCGGGAGGGCCACAACCTTAGTTGGAGTTTGTATCGTCTTGGTTTATCATCAATGTTTGCTTGTAGATTAATCATCTACTTGCTTATTGATTAGCGCGGTTGACACCTTGAATAGAAATAGAATGGGTTTCCTTGAGGTCGTAAGCGAATGATTTGTGAGGGGACGAGCCGTCTAACCTTTGGTGACACTTCTGTGGTCTAAACATCCCTCAGGGAGGACCACAGCCTTAGTTGGATGTTGTATCTCCGGAGTCGTAAGTATATGAACCGGATGGTGATGAGACATCTGATACTTGAGGTGATGCTTACGCAAGCCTAACGCCCGTATGGGGGGTTTTGTAGCAGCTCCTTTTGGATAGTTATATGTTGCCTAGATGTTATGTGTTTGTATGTGTTTGCGTGTGCAGTGGTGGTGAAGCCCGATACCATCCCAGTGATTCCATATCATTAATCTAGAACAAACTTTAATTCTGCTCTTTTACTTTCTTTCATTTAGTTTAATTAACCTCAAACTGAATCAATCATTTTAAATATTAGTCTCATTTGAGCTAGATTCGATTGACAAAGATTCTTAAGAACGTTGTCCTTTAGGATTCGATCCTTAACTATACTGTGATAAGACCCGTCCACTTGTGGGTGGTATTATTGCACAAGGTTTTGGTAAAAGCTCAGGGATTTTAACCCTGACTGAATTTGTTAGTGCAATATTTGCCGCGTCAAATTCTGGCACCGTTGCCGGGGACAACATAATTAGTTAGTCAAATCTAGTTCTTTTAAGGCTAATCTATGATTTTGCTTTTTCTTTTTGAAACTATTAATCATTCACTTGAATTTGACTCTACTTCGTGGATCTCACTTTTGAAATTTTTCTATCTTAGGTACTTCAGAAGGATTAGTGCATGCACCATTTGAACAGTCCCGGACTTACTTCCAGCTTTGATCCAGAGATTGACAGAACCTTTCACCGTCAAAATATAGAGAACCGAGCAAGAATGGCTCAAGAGGAGGAAATAGCCCGAAGGGTAGCTCAAGCCCTTAATGCACAGAGAGAAAGATTCATGCAAGAAGCTAGAGATGTGGTTCAAGAAGAAATTCAAGCAGCACAAGCAGCAACACAAGAAGCAGAACTACAAAAGGATCTTAGAGAGTTCTCAATCCCCAAAGCTGCTAATGTTCGTCATCCAGTACAACCTCCTCCCATAAATGCTGCCAATTTCGAGATTAGGGCACATTGGATCACATTGCTTCAAAACAACCCGTTCTATGGCAAACAAGGAGAGGATAGTCAGGAACATCTTTTGAGGTTTATTGATCTATGTGCTATGACAAAGCAAAATGGAGTATCTGATGATGCCATTCGACTCTGTCTCTTCAAGTATTCCCTTGCTTATAGAGCTATAAGTTGGTACAATTCGTTGCAAAGTGAAATACCCATCACCACCTGGGAATAACTCCAAAATGTTTTTCTAGAAAAGTTTTATTCTCCGTCTCTCACCTATGAAATTAGAGGCCAGATAGAAAATTTCACTCAAGTCCCTGGAGAAACCCTTGTTGAAGCATGGGATAGATACAAAGAGCTTCTATGCAAGTGCCCACACCATGGAATTCCTAAGAATCAACTCATCGAAATTTTCTATAGGGGTGTGGACGATGATATCAAGAGATTCTTGGACTCCTCATATGGAGGAAACTTCATGCGCCAAAGTTACGATAGCGCATGGAGGGTCGTCACCCTAGGAGCTAAAAATCAAGCTAATTGGGGTAGATCTGTAGGGAAAGGAGTGTTGAAGGTAGCAATGGTAGAAGTTATTCCAGAATACAAGTCTATCACTGAAACTCTCAAACTCTTAGTTGCCAAGCAAGATCATATCGAATCTTCCC
Source organism: Alisma plantago-aquatica (assembly GCA_963693085.1). Classification (NCBI taxonomy): domain Eukaryota; kingdom Viridiplantae; phylum Streptophyta; class Magnoliopsida; order Alismatales; family Alismataceae; genus Alisma; species Alisma plantago-aquatica. Next base: position 1,223,179,980 of record OY856410.1, on the reverse strand, counting down.
TTGCTGCATTTGGAAGAGGACATTCTCTCCCACAACCACAAGAACATATCAAGTCAGCCTCACTGTTCTATGAAGCATGTAAAGGAACTGATCATTCCACCTTAGCATGCAATGTTCTCTATGATGTTGTTTTAAGAAACATTTGTAACCAAGGAGATAATGGTCAAATGGAAAATCTTAATGTTGTTAATACCATCCCTGGTCAAGGTTATTACAATCCTAATCAGAATAGGAACCATCCAAGTTTTCAATATGGAAACCCCTCTGGAGCAGTAAATTCACATCAATTTGGTTCAAACAATCAACCACGAGGCCCACCAGGATTCCAGTATAATCAACAACAGAATTTTGGGAATCAAGGAAATTTCAAGGGAAACTTTTAGAATAGGAACTTCAATAATTATCAAAACAATTCCCAGTACCAGAGTCTTAACCAAGTTCCTTATCATAAAATAAGGACAACAAGCAAGTCCCGTCTCTCCTGATGACAAGTTAACATCCATTGAAAAGATGTTGCAAAATTAGAAAACTATGATAGCTAACCAACAAGCCCAGTAGAAGGCTATTAAATCTCAACTAGCTCAACTTGTAGCTAGCATTAAGCCACCATCTGGGGTTTTTGTTGGCCAACCCAAGAATAATCCTAAGCATCCTAAACAATTGAAGGCAGTCACCACTAGGTCAGGAAAAGACTATTCTAATCCTCCTATCAAGACACCTGTGGTTGTTACAGATGAGGATGAACCTGTGATTGTCCAAGACACAACAACACCAGAGTCACAACCAAAATAGTCAGTAACTACTGATAAGATAGACAAGGAAGGTCTTGAGAAACCTATTGATGAAGAAACTGAAACACCATAACCTGATGTCTCTGTATACAAGCCTCGTATACCTTTCCCAGCTCATTTAAGGCAAACTAAGCTTGATACTCGGTTCAATAAGTTTAAAGAAGCTATGAAGAAACTTCATGTTGATATACCCTTTTTGGATGCACTGGATGAGATACCAGCCTGGACAAAGTACTTAAAGTCTCTCCTCACAAGGAAATATATAACTGAAGAATATGAGATAGTCAAGTTAGCTAAAACCACTTCCGATATCATCCAGAGTAAGATGCCAAAGAAGCAGAAAGATCCATGATCTTTTGGGATTTCCTGCCATATCGGTGACTCTTCATGCAAGAAGGGACTGAAGATCTTGGTGCTAGCATCTCCATCATGCCACTCAGCCTTTGCAAAAGGCTAGGGTTTTCTGAACTTCTCCCCACTGGCATGACCATACAACTCACAGACAATTTGATAAAACACCCGTTAGGAATTATTAAGGATGTACATGTGAAGGTAGGAAAAGATTCCTATGTTCTGTGTGACTTCGTCACCATGGACATAAAAGAAGACCCCATATATCCTCTCATCTTTGGACATCTGTTCCTCGCCACTACAATAGTTCTAATTGATGTTGAAGCAGAAACATTGCTGCTCATACTTGGTAAAGAAACTCTCGAATTCAAAGTTTTTGAAAGCATGAGAAGACCAAGTATGCAAGAAGAAGTCTATCTGATTGACTGCATTGAACAAATGTCACTCCTCACACAAGAAGAATATGAACAAGACGATCCTTTAGAAGTGACTCTAACGAACCCATCTGTTGGTAATTCAATCAATGAACAAGTTAAAGAATAAGCTTTTGGCCTTGACACTGTTAAAGAAGACTCCGAAGCCAAAATGGAAGAACTCAAAGCTGTGGAAGCTACTGAAGAAACATGTGGAAAACCAGAAGCCCCAAAAATGAAGCCCCTGCCTGAGGGACTGAAGTACGTGTTTTTGGACGGTCTCAAAGTTTGTCCAGTTATTATAAATTCCGATCTAACGACCTATCAAGAAGATAAACTCCCGAAATAACTAAGGAAAAGAAAGAAAGCCATCGACTACAAGATGAGTGATCTCACCGGGGTCAGTCAAGCTCTATTAATGCACAAAATCCCCATGATGGAAGATCACAAGCCAACTATTGAACATCAACATAAATTAAATCCAAATATGAAGGAAGTAGTCCGATGTGAAGTCATTAAACTTCTCACCGCTGAGATAATCTATCCGATATCGGATTCACAATAGGCGAGTCTCGTGCATGTGGTCCCGAAGAAAGGTGGAACTATTGTAATTCGAAATGAAAACAATGAACTCATCCCCACTCGAACAGTCACAGGGTGGAGGATGTGTATTGATTACCGGAAGTTCAACAAGGTGACTCGAAAGGACCACTTCCCAATGCCTTTTCTTGATCAAGTCTTATAAAGATTGGCACACCAAGAATATTTCTGTTATCTCGATGGTTATTCCGGATTCTATCAAATACCCATACATCCAGATGACCAAGAGTAAACTACTTTTACTTGCCCATTTGGAACATATGCATTTAGAAGAATGTCGTTCGGACTCTGCAATGCGCCTGCAACTTTCCAACGTTGCATGGTTGCCATATTTGTAGGTCTCACTGAAACAATTATGGAAGTTTTTATGGACAATTTTTTTGTGTACAGAGATTCATTCGATTCATGTCTAAAACACCTCTCCCTTGTTCTCAAATGATGTGAATAAGCACATCTTGTGTTAAATTGGGAGAAGTGTCATTTTATGGTAAAGGAAGGCATCGTCCTCGGCCATAGGGTTAGTAATTGAGGAATTGAGGTAGATAATGCCAAGATTGAAGTGATCTCCAAGCTCTCTATCCCCATCAATGTAAAGGAAGTTCGAGCATTCCTGGGTTATGCAGGCTTCTACAGATGGTTTAAAAAGGACTTCTCAAAGATAACCAAGCCGATGACAAATTTGTTACTAAAGGATGCTGAATTCGATTTTGACAAAGAATGTGTTAAAAGTTTCAACAAACTAAAGCATGCCCTCACAACCACTCCCATCATCAGAGCTCCCGATTGGGACCACACTTTTGAAATTATGTGTGATGTGAGCGATTATGCTGTGGGTGTTGTCTTGGGCCAATGCATAGAAAAGAAACATCATGTGATCTATTATGCATCAAAAACCCTCAATGAAGCTTAGAGAAATCATGCAACTATCGAAAAAGAACTTCTGGCAGTTGTGTATGCCTTTGACAAATTCAGATCCTACCTGATTGGTTCAAAAGTCATTGTCTACATGGACCACACTGCCATCTGTTACCTTCTGGCTAAGAAAGATGTGAAACCCAGACTAATTCAATGGATTCTCCTATTATAGGAATTTGATCTAGAAATATGAGATAAAAAGGGTACAGAGAATGTGGTAGCAGACCACCTCAGTCGCATCCACACTCTAGATACATAGAAGATCCCAATTAATGATTCCCTTCGATGTGACCAACTAATGAAGGTCTCAGAAGACACATCATGGTACTTAGATTATGTGAACTACCTTGCTGCTGGGGTTACTCATCCTCAATGCACCGGGAATGCACTGAAGAAATTCATGCATGATGTGAAGCAATATCACTGGGATGAGCCATATCTCTTTCAGCTTTGTGTTGATGGTCTTTACAGACGATGTATCGCTGACGAAGAAGCTCAATCTATTCTAGAGAACTGTCACTCTGGCCCAGTCAGAGGCCATATGAGTTCGAAGAAAACTGCTATAAAAGTTTTGCAATGCGGACTCTTTTGGCCAACTATATCCAAAGATTCCTACAAATGTGTTCTATCATGTGATAAATGTCAAAGAACAGGTAACATTACGAAGAGAGATGAGATGCCACTTAAGTTGTGGCAAGAAATCGAGATATTTGATGTTTGGGGCGTGGACTACATGGGTCCATTCCCATCTTCTTACGGATTTTCATACATCCTAGTGGCGGTGGACTACGTCTCAAAATGGGTTGAAGCTATACCAACCGTCACTAGTGATTCCAAACTCATCATCAAATTATTCAAAGATATTATTTCCCCCCATTTTGGAGTACCACGAACTGTGATATATGACAGAGGGTCTCATTTCCTCGAAAGAAGCTTTGAAGCATTGCTAAGGAAATATGGTGTAATTCACAAAGTAGCGTCACCTTACCATCCACAAACAAGTGGACAGGTGGAGGTTTCTAACCGTCAACTCAATGACATATTGGAAAAGACAGTAGGTCGCAATAAAAAAGATTGGTCAGTGAAAATCAATGACGCATTGTTGGCCTACCGTACTGCTTTCAAGACTCCTCTTGGAACTACACCATTTCGGTTGATCTATGGAAAGTCATGCCACTTGCTTATAGAACTGGAACACAAAGCATGGTGGGTAATTAAACAGCTGAATTTTGACATGAAGAAAGTAGGCCAAGCTAGGATTCTACAAATTCAGGAGTTGGAAGAACTCAGGATGACAGCTTATGAGAATCCAAAAATCTATAAAGAATGCACAAAAATTTGGCACAATAGTCATCTGAAAAGAAAAAAACATACAAGTGGGAGATCAAGTTCTTCTGTTCAACTCACGACTAAGGCTATTCCCAAGGAAACTCCATTCTCGCTGGTCTGGACCTTACATTGTCAAAAGTATCTACCCACATGGTGCTCTGCTCCTTATGGAGCGAAAAGTCAGGCTATTTTGTAGCAAATGGCCAATGCATGAAGAGATACTTCATCCCAGCAGATACTATTACTGAAAAATCGATCAAACTTACCAACCCAACGGACCCACCATAAAGTGAAGGGATTCAAGTTGAGCCATCGACATAAAACAAAGGCGCTTGTCGGGAGGCAACTCGATAAAATTTGTTTTACTTTTCCTTTTAGAATGTTTATTTAATTTTTTTTACCTTCTAGTTAATTTTTCATTAAATAAAATTTGCATCGCGAGATGCCATCTTAAGATCTGATTGCTCTTTATCCTTGAGATTTTCATATAAGAGGATACGCGCTGACTGGAATGCAACCACATTCGATGGTCCAAACAACAAGATTTTCCCCTCCATCTCAGATTTAGGGTTTGCACAGGATGAGCAAATTTCTAAGTTCGGGGTGGAGGGTGGGTGGTACGTATCCTACTTTCCACCTTCACCCATCTAAATCAGACTTAAGATTTCATCGTCGCATTTTTTACCTAAATTTTCAAAATTTTCAAATTAAACTTTCAAAATTTTAAAGTTTTTCAAAGAAATTTGAACAGATACTGGATGAAGTTTTTACACTTTCTCGTTTCAATCTCTATGCATTTTGAATCATTATACCCTCCTTATTCGAAGCAGATCCTCAAAAGGACCACTTTCTGAAAACTAGCCTTTTGATTGAAATCATCTTGTGAAGCTTATGAATCCTAACATCATGATCTTTATGCAAAAATGACAAGTGTCTGTCAAACTGATAGGGATAAAACACATCGAGCTTCCTATCTGACTAGTGGAACAATAGCATGGAATTCCCACCGGATCCTCATCAAGTCATTATTTGAGCAGAGTTTGATAAAGAGAAGAACCTGGTGCACTAAATTGTAAATCAAGTTGCATGCTGATCTGAACTCTCTTCTACACTTCTTCTATCATCTTTGTACCCCTCCATCCATAAAAAAGAAACAAAAATAGCCAAAATAGTGCCAAACCCTAAGTTCGGGGTGGCACGCCACATCCCTCTATATCCGCTTCTTCCATACCCCTCACAAATTAATAGGGGTGTACCACAAAAAATGCAATCTCAAGTCGAATAGAGGAGAGATTTGCAAATAAAAAAGATGCCAAAGCACACACAAAAAGAAATGCAATCTCGAGTCGAATAGAGGAGAGATACACACACAAAAAAAATGCAATAAATGAAATTGCAAAAATAATAAAAATCTTGAGTCGAATAGAGGAGAGATTTACTTCTTCCTTCCATACCACCCTTCACTCCGTTTTCTACCTAAAGGCCCAATAAAAGCCTTCAATGCCCTGAAAAACACCAGTGTCAGATCAGATGCACACTTGTCATTCTGCGGGTATTTCTAGACTCTTACAAAACTCTTTGACATGCTTGTTGTTGGAAAAAGTGAGGAGGAAGTGATATTGGAAAGTGAACTCAGGAATGAAGATATCATAAGATGTGTTTAGTGGTCTCAGGAGGCTGAGATACCGTGTCATACTGAGCAGAAAGAAAACAATCGTGATGTGAAAATGAGGCAATCACACGAATTGAATTCATTTGGCAACCGTTTCAGATTTTGTGTTACTCGAGGACGAGCAACGTTTAAGTTTGGGGTATTTTGATGAATGTATATTCATCATGGAATTCAGTTATCATATTGGGACAAATTCAACTCAATATATCCAATTTCTTTCACTAAATATCACAATATATCATAAAGTGTGTAACTACTTAATTGATTCAATTATCAGGGTTTTAACTGAGATTATGTTGATTTCATGCAAGTCTTGATAAGAACAAACAATCAGTTAGCACCCACCTCCTTTCAACCCTGATCAACAAAATCACCATCATTCGATCTTCATTTCAATCAACTACCATTCACATCAAATCCATATGAGTGAGACCCACCCTTGATCTACCCTCTCTCATCCTTAGTGATGTCCATTCGGTTTCAACCATTCGGTCTCACCAAACGATTTGACCAATCGGTCTTGACCAATCAGTTTCATCCATTCAGTCTCAAGACCGAATGGACTGTTCCACCTCAAAACCGTTTGGTTCTAATTTGGTTTTCAGATCATTTGGGCGATAGTTGTTCTTTACCATCCTATCACTGATCAACGATTTTCCTCCACCTACTTAAACGATCTTGAGCCCTGGACCTATCCAAATGATCTTCACTTGCTCTAACGATTTTCTCTCACAGTTTGGAAATCGAGAGAGCCCTCACGATCTCAAGACTGTGATAACTCTCACGATCCCAAAACTGTGAAGAGTATCCCACCCTCAAGACTGTTTGCAGTACCCTACCTCTGCCATCACCTTCTTCCTTCTTCTTATTCCTCCCACCATCATAGAAGCCCTAACAACACCTACACCACCTCCTCACACGAGCAGTGATCAACCGCTTCTGCTCCCTCTGCCTAGACCATCATCATCACAGTAAGATCGACACACCTGCAAGCGCCAACGTCTCCCTCTCCGATCAAGGCCAACAACCGTGTGGAGTGCCAGGATGGCGCACACTTCTAGGACCAATGTCAGCGAGACCGTTCGGTAGGGAAACACAGACCATTTGATGCAATAGTCAAGACCAGTTGATCCTCTGAGACCGATCAAGTAAAACTACTAGACTGTGAGCTACTAAGACCAATAGGAGCGTGGATCGTCAAGCTTAAAGAAGAGACCATTTTGCAAGACCGTATGGCCGATGACTCAAGATCATTTAGATGTGATCCAACAGATCGATTAGAACACTGTCACGCCAAACCGGTTGAGTACAAGAAATCACGGAGACCGTTTGGTCAATTATAAGCAAACCATTTGAAGAGAAAATATCCAAGACTGATTGGGCTAGAATCACACCAAAAATGTGAGGGCCAGTCCCGAGCCTATAAATAGGACCACAAGGGTCCCCATTGGGGCATCAGATCTAGGATGCCGCCAGGCTGCCCGAGCACAGGATTCGATCCAGATCTATCAGATTCTGCCACTACCACTTCACCTACCGTTCTTGCTGCAACTCAAGGAGACCAAGAAGAGAAGGAAGGAGGAGTGAGAATGACTACATGGTCTATCTTGGCATCCGTCATTCTTCATCCAGATCTGCTCCAACGTGACGTAGGAGACCGCATCATCTTCACCGAGCTACGAACACCTTCTACATCATGCTCATGGCAAATTCCTCTCTCTTTCTTATTCTTCTTGTTTCTCGCATCATGAGCAAGTAGTCCTTTTTCACTGGGGTGCGGGGACTAGCCCCGCTGCCCATGCAACCATGTCTTTTCATTTAACATTCCAAGGCAATGTATATAACTTTTCATTTCATTGTTAATTGGTATGTTTGTAGTTGATTATCTTCTTGCTTTCATCTTGTTCTTCCCTATATTGCAAAATATTCTATATGAAGGGTGGAATGGTGGTTTATGAAGTTTGAATCCTTGATTAGAAATAGGATAGGATTCCTTGAGGTAGTAAGTGCATAATCTATAAGGGGACAAACCATCTAACCTTCGGTGATGCTTCTGTGGCCTAAACATCCCTCCGGGAGGGCCACAACCTTAGTTGGATTTTGTATTGTCTTTGTTTATCGTCGATGTTTGCTTGTAGATTAATCACATGCTTGCTTATTGATTAGTGTAGTTGACACCTTGACTAGAAATAGAATAGGTTTCCTTGAGGTCATAAGCGAATGATCTGTGAGGGGACAAGCCATCTAACCTTCGGTGACAGTTCTGTGGTCTAAACATCCCTCAGGGAGGACCACAGCTGTAGTTGGATGTTGTATCTCCGGAGCCGTAAGTATATGAACTGCATGGTGACGAGACATCTGATACCTGAGGTGATGCTTACGCAAGCCTAACACCTGTATGGGGGGTTTTTCCGCAGCTCCATTTGGATAGTTATATCTTGCCTGGATGTTATGTGTTTGGATGTGTTTGCGTGTGCAGTGGTGGTGAAACCTGATACCATCCTAGTGATTCCATATCATTAATCTAGAAAAAACTTTAATTCTTATCTTTTACTTTATTGCATTTAGTTTAATTAACCTCAAACTGAATCAATCATTTTAAATATTAGTCTCATTCGAGCTAGATTCAACTGACAAAGATTCTTTAAAACTTTGTCCTTTGGGATTCGATCCTTAACTATAATGTGATAAGACATGTCCGCTTGCGGGTGGTATTATTGCGCAAGGTTTTGGTAAAAGCTCGGGGATTTTAACCCCGAGTGAATTTTTTAGTGCGATATTTGCCACGTCAGATAGTTCTAAGCTATTTTGAGTATAAAGGTTCCTAATTGTGGATAAATACCCTTAATATGGAAATTAGGATTCTCTAATGGATAAAAGGTGGAATTAATGATAAATAGAATTCATATGTGAATTAGATCATAATGAACTGTGAGTTGTTAATTGGGAAGGAACCAAAGATGATAATTAGGCCCAATGATCTTGTCATGAATTAAAAGGACAAAAATGACATTTTCAATGTAAAAGAGGCTTAATGGACTTTTAATTGTCTTTAATCTAAAATTAAGGTTATATGTTATTAAAAGGTAACCTTAATATCTTTTGTGAAGAATAAATGAGATAATTAGGGTTTGTGAGTAATTGTATAAAATTAGGGTTTAAAATAGTATAAATGAAGAGAAACCCTAATTGCAATGGAAACCCTAAAAGTGGACTAGAAACCCTAGGAAGCGAGCTAGGCTTAATAGATCTTGATGGCATGATCAATAATAGGAAATTGTATGTGTAACGTCCCTAACCTGGGTTATGCCTTAACCCTAGAAGTTTTGCTTAAGTAAGTCTTTTATATTCTTGTATTTATCTTTTTAAAAGTAATTAAGACTAAAGGAGAGCTTATGTTTCAATTTTGGTCCTATTTGAATAATGTTGAAACATTATTTTTACCTATTTTGGACTAAAGTGCAATTTACCCAATTTAAGGGGTTACCTTGAAAATGTTACATGATAAATGTTTCTCAAGTGTTATAGCATCATAAGAATGATAATGATGCTGAGGTATGGCTTGTGGAAGCCTAAGTTCCAAGAAGGAGCTTGTTTGAGTAATGCTTGTGTATTGAATATTAGTTTTGGTGTAATTTGCAATTTACCCAAAATCTAGGGTTGGATATGTAAAATATCACCTCTATTTTATGTCCCTATTGTTTCTTGGTATCACTTAGAGAAAAGAAAAAGAAATGGGCGTCTTGTTGGAACTACTTTGGAGGAGAGATAATCTTGATAATAAAATAATCAAGAAATAAGCATAAATGAAACCCTAATTTTTTTTGTAGCAAAAATAAATATATTAATTGAAGTTCCCATCAACTAAAAAGGCTTTGGTTGAAATCCTACAGTGGGAGGACGTCCAAATTCCTTGAGTGGCACCAAAATACCCTAAGTAGGTGAAGAAATCCACTCACATTTGTTAATTAAAAAGTAATGTCCACTAAAAATGGATAATAGTATTATAATGATTAAGGTGCTTAAGTGGTTGCTTTTAATTCAAGGATAATTGAGAGGATATTGAGGAAAAAGGAAGATGGCTTCGAAGGCAAGTAAGGGAGGGGGCATGTGGCAAGAAAGTGGATGAATTTTCTTCTACTTTCTCTCTCCTAGAAAATCAATTATATGTACTCAATTTTTCTCCTTACTTGAAAGGCTATTTTTGCAAACAACTTTCTTCCCTTGCTTTGGCCGACGACCAAGGAGCTTAGGAGCTGGAGGAAAATGTTCCCCAAGCTAAAGGTAAGCTCCATGATCATCTTCAACCTTGGGTTGATGGTTGAAATCAGATTTCAACATTTATTTTCTTCTCTCTTCCATCTAATGCTCAACCTTGGCTATCTTTTGCATCCATAGAGTTGGAAATGAACCTTGGATAGTTGAAGGAGCTTCTTTCACCATTAGAGACGAGAAGGTTGAAGCTTTGAAGCTACTTTGAAGGCGGGTTGTATAACTTGAACCCATCAATGTTATTATTGATTTTAATTTCTCATCATATGTTGATCTTTTATTTTCTTCTTGAATAATTGATGAATTCATCATATTTATGACAGTAGAACTCGGTGGTCTGAAGCTTGATGATGATGAAATCATATTAGCACACACCTCAAGAATATAAAAAAAAACAGTTTCAATTTTTTTGGTTAAACGGTTTCAAACCGTTAGAGACCAAATGGTTTCAAACCGTTTGGTGACCAAACGGTTTCAAAACCGTTAGAGGTCAAAAGGTTTCAAACCGTTAGAGACCAAACAGTTTCAATGGATTCAAGGATCAATTGGTCGCATGACCTAATAACTTAAAACAATCAAATTCAATTGGTTTCAAAACCCTAGAATCAAACTCAATTGATTTCAGAACCCTAGCTTAATTGGGTTCAAGACCCTAATTTTAAGGATCAAACGGTTTCATCTCTGAATTGACCAAACGGTCTTAAATCGTTTAAGGAACAAATGGTTTCAAACTATTTTAGGATCAAACGGTCTCAAACCATTTAGGGTTAAACCAATCTTCAAACTGTTTGAGGGTCTTGGGTTGAAACGGTTTTCAAACCATTAGATATGAAACGGTTTCAAAATTGTTTGATGAGCAAAAGGTTCAAGATTGTTTAAGGATATAAAGACCAAGACCTTTTGAAGGTCTAAATAGTCTCAAACTGTTTGAAGGTTTAGGACCTGACCGTTTGAAGGTCTAAACGGTCTCAAACAATTTGAAGGTTCAATTGGGTCAAACTGTTTGAAGGTTCAATTGATCCAAACCGATTCAAGGTCCAATTGATCCAAAACTTGTAAGTACTAATAACCCCATAAGTGGTTGAAGAGTATCTCAAGGTTGATTTCAATGGAAGTACCTCTAAATTACTTAGGTGATTAGTATAATTAGAGTGATTATCACTCAATGCCTATGAAAGTAATAAATTCAATACACTATGATAAGCATAGCTGTATGTACTTTAGTAAGAGGTTAAGTCAACCTAATAAGGTATGATGACGATGATGTGTGTACCTAAGTACATGGAACAATGATAAGTATGATTTAATACTTAAATATTGCTATGTGCTACAAGATATGTGGAAGCACTGACTTAGGGTTTGGATTAATGAGGTAATCATAAAACCCTAATCAATGGGGAATGGAAACCCTAATCAATAAGGAAAATTACAATACATAAGTTTAATTGAATACTTATAAAGGTATTATGTAATTCTAGACATGTGGAATAATGATTTAGGTTTTGGATATTAATTGTAATATCATTGCATTCTCCAAGATGTATGGAGTTTTGAATTAGGGTTTGATCTTTGATAATGTGATCATGAAACCCTAATCGAGAAGGATGGGAAACCCTCACCCTAATATAGGGTGATGTTATGTGAAACCCTAATATAGGGTGATGTTATGTGAAACCCTAATATAGGGTGATGTTATGTGAAACCCTAATATAGGGTGATGTTATGTGAAACCCTAATATAGGGTGATGGTATGATAAACTCTAATTAATAAAGATGGGAAACCCTAACCCTAATGACGGAATAGTGATGTTATCTTGTATTACATAATGTTGATATATAATTGATATGGTTGTTATCAAGCATACTAACCATGCAGGTATCATGAGATGATGAGCATAACCAGGTACACGTTATGGTGTTAATGGGCTGTGTGAGCCATTATTTTTTTTTTTGCCTAGTGAAAGGTGACAAGAAGTTTAATATGCCTGGTAAATTATGTGAGATGCTTGTGTAACAAGTATCATGAATACCTTGTTCAGATGACCTGGAGGTAATAGTTACCTGATAGCGGTAACCATGTTTAGTGATGAACTAAGGGTTTGAATAACTAGATCCAGTAAACATGATGATGGTATTGTTGAGGGATGTGAATTACTAGTGATGAGATAAGGGATTGAGATCCCAATGTTCTATAATGTTTTGAAAAACACTTGATAGAAGTATTACATGTTTCTTTGTAGCATTTATCATAATAATTCATGTTTGAAAACTTGACTGATGCTAAAAGAATATGGTAATGTACTTCAATAATCAAGTGGAATATTATCATGTAGAGCCCTGGCCATAGATCCATCATCGTCAATAGCTGGTGATGGTGAAACAGGTTCTCCTACTAGTTAATCTGGAGCGTATATTGTTGAATATGCGGGGTTTCTCATAGCAGAAAATAGGAGGATTAGAGTGCAACTTCGGTTGTAGACTCAAGAAATGTTTAAGAGCATGGTGAACAGGCCCATGGCTCAGTGTGATGGAGCATGAATGCGTTCATGGCTTAGCGAGCACGGTGAACTGGCATGTGGCTCAGATTTACTAGCGTCGGGACATGTACCAAGGCGGTCTAGAGAAAGGGTAGCCTATGGGAGCTAACCCTGTGACTGAGGTCACTTAAGAAAGAGACTGCGGTCCTACTTGTGGTCTCACACTGACTGAGACAGATGAGATCGTGGAGTCTAGCTCTTCCTTTGATCTTGTATGGCACCGGTTTTGGGTTTTGCAACCGAAGGTTGGATTTGAGCGCTACGACTCACTTCCTCGGGGCATAAGAATGATTGTAAAATGTAATCAGCCGTGTAGCATATTTGATTAAGGATGAATTACAGAAATCATTGGTTGATGTTACATTGCTTATTGTATCCTAAATGGATAGATATTAAACATGTTCTTCATATTCCTTATTAAAATGGATAGATGATTTATTTCTCTATCATTTATAATTGTAATGCTTTAAAAGTGGATGTTGCTCAATTCTGCTTAATATTGATTAAATCCTTCTTTTCAATAGAGAATCCTCTTCTTAGTTTATTACTATTTATCTGCAATAATAATATTTATGGCAGAGAGTTATATCTCTCGCTGGGACATGGGTCTCACTCCGTTGGTCACCAATATTTTTAGGTGGATGCGGACGAGCAGGTAGAGACCACATAGCAGGGGAAGGACAACAGTGACATCTCAGGTGGAGATATTGACTGTCGTGTCTTGTAGATATGAGTCCTATGTTTCGTCTCTATACTCTCAGGTCCTTGGAGTCAGTAGTTAGTGCTTTTATGATTGATCTAAGATTTTGGCATTGAATGCCTCAAGGTTTTATGTTGCTTATGTGTAGATTTAACAGAGCAACTATTGTATGTAATCCTCGAGATGAGAAGGTACATGGTATGTACTTTGTGGACCAGAATGTATATAAATATTTTGGTTCTTGTTATAAGAGTTTCATGGAAATGGATCTCTTTGCAAATTGTTTTAATTTTTAGTGATTTTTGTTAATCCGTTGTTTATGTTTAATTCCACTTAATTGTAATAATTTGTTTATCGGTTCGGTGACTGTCGTCACAAGTTTTTGGTATCAGAGCCTAAGGTTCGCTGAGTCTACAAAGACATAGGATTAAGGTCGTTGAGTCTGTTCTAGTGTCTTCCAGTTTATCTAATAGTGACTTCTGCTTTCAGGAGAAGAAGTAAAGATTGAAGATGGCTGGATCGCATGAAGAACATGTTGCTGAAAGCAGTGTTGTTGCACCAGGAGGAGGTGTAAGGGATCATGCTAGAGAAGAACTAGTACCTGAACATCCCCAGCTTGACCAAGCTACACTGGAAAACCAGCTTTCCATGCTCTGTTTGGGCAGTTCATGGCGACTATGACACATATGGAAGATAGGATGCCACCATCTGCACCTAGGGTACCAACTCACAATGAGGGACATGGAGCTGGTAAGACTTTTGAACGACTTCGACGGGTAGGAGCCACTGATTATGTTGGTACAGCTGACCCAGCAGACGCAGACTTGTGGCTGACTGTGCTGGAAAAGGCCTTCAGAATTCTTAATATCCCAGAAGCTGAGAAGGTTAGACATGCAATGTACATGTTGAAGGGGAGTGTTGGCCATTGGTGGGCCATAGAAGAAGGCAAAAGGCCAGGTGTTGAAGTCGGATGGGAAGAATTCCGACGTGAATACATTAGTAGATATTTTCCCAAGACTTACATGGATGAGAAGATCTCTCAGTTTGAGCGGATAAGGCAAGGAGAAATGAACATTAATGAGTATGAAGCTAAGTTTATGGAGCTTCTACGGTTCTGTCCGCACATGGCTACTATAGATGAGGAGAGCATTCGGCATTTTGAGAAGGGTTTGAACGCTAATTTAACCACACCAGTATCTTCTCTAGATAATAGAGAGAGGTTTGCCACCTTTGTGGAGTCAGTTAGGCGAATAGAAAGGTCTGTGACTGAGAAACGTCAAGCCAATAGTAAGAAAGTGTATACACAGTTCCAAGGATAGAGGTCCGAAAGTTTTAAGAAACTAAGGTTTTCTGCACCAACAGCACCGCCGAGGTTCAATACTCAGACGCAGTGGACATCCATCAAGGGTATAGGTCGTAGTTTACCACTAGAGGGAGCCCACATCTCAGCATCAATGTCAGTAACAAGACCATCTAGGCCACAGTGGGAGAACATAGTTTGTTATAAATGTGGGAAGATGGGACATCTGATGAAAGATTGTCTAGTTAGAGACGTGAGTGTAACCCAACCACCGAGGCAGAGTCAACAAGGCTCTCAGAAGTGACAATTTAGCAGTGGCACACGAGGACATGAATAGGAATCCCAAGCTAGTTCATCTGCACCCAACAATAGGGCGAGTGGTTGACAACCAGCAACAACAAGATTCTATGCTATGAATCAGTCGGAAGCAGTGGTCAATCTACGAGTTGTGACAGGTCAGATGGAATTATTTCATTCTGATATGTCTTCATCCTATTTTGTATTTGTTTTGATTGATCTGGGTGCTACACATTCCTTTATCACTCAGGAAGTGATTCATGATTGCAATATGACTGTCAGTCATAGAGCAGATAACTTGTTATTAGAAACTCCGTTAGTTGGATCTGCAGTGTTGTGGGAGGTATGTTCTCCCTGTGTTCATTCTTTTTCAGAACATAGCATTCAGGTGGATCTTATACCACTTGAGATGCATGGGTTCGACATAATCCTTGGAATGGACACCCTAGAAAAGTATAAGGTTGTCTTGGATTGCGATTCCAAGCAAGCTATGTTCACAGACAATGGTGATACATGGGTTTTTCAGGGAGAAAGATTCTTCCAACCTATCTAGTGTCGCCTATGGTAGCTGAAAAGTTGATGAGACAAGGATGCTTTGCGTTCTTAGCACATGTGGTGGATACCAGAGCAGAGAGTCCTAGTCTTTCTGAAGTTCTGATTGTTAGGGAGTTTGATGATGTGTTTCCTGAAGAACTTCCAGGTGTTCTTCCACCCCGAGAGATTTATTTTGAGATCAATCTAATCCCAGGTACGCAACCTATAGCTAAAACACCTTATAGAATGGCACCTGTTGAGATGGAAAAACTCAAGAAACAGTTACAAGAGTTGCTTGAAAAGGGTTTTATTCGACCGAGTACTTCACCATGGGGTGCTCCGGTTCTTTTTGTTAAAAAGAAAGACGGGTCTATGCGATTATGCATCGACTAGAGACAGCTAAACAAAGTAACCACAAAGAACAAATATCCTCTTCCAAGGATAGATGACTTGTTTGACCAGTTGTGTGGTGCAACTATATTCTCTAAAATAGATCCGAGGTCAGGATACAATCAGTTACGCATCAAGGAGAGTGACATACCTAAATCAGCTTTCAGAACAAGGTATGGTCACTATGAGCTCATAGTTATGTCGTTTGGACTAACTAATGCACCATCTACATTCATGGAACTCATGAACAAAATCTTCCGTCCATTCCTTGATCAATTCATAGTAGTCTTTATAGACGACATCCTGATTTACAGTAGAGATGCTCAACAACATGAGCAACACCTTCGTCAGGCACTGACTTTACTGAGAGAGAACAAGCTATACGCCAAGTTTAGCAAGTATGAATTCTGGTTATCAGAAGTGTCTTTCCTAGGACACGTAATATCTTCCTCCGGTATCCATGTTGATCCTAAAAAGGTAGAACCTATCTTGGAATGGGATCAGCCAAAGACACCAACGGAGATACGCAATTTTCTAGGACTGGAAAGCTACTATAGGAGGTTCATTAAGAACTTCAGTTCTGTAGCATTACCCCTAACTAGGTTAACTAGGAAGGATATTCCTTTTGTCTGGAATGACAAGTGTCAGCATTCTTTACAGTCGTTGAAAGAAAGGTTGACCAGTGCACCTGTGTTAGTGTTACCTGAGTAGGGAAAGGGGTATATTGTTTTCTATGAAGCTTCTAAGAACAGTCTAGGATGTGTGTTGATGCAGGATAAACAAGTGATTTCTTTTGCTTCTCGGAAACTTAATAAACACGAGGAAAATTATCCAACACATGATATAGAATTAGCTATTGTGGTTCATGCATTGAAGATCTAGAGACATTATCTCTATGGAGAGACATTCTAGATTTTAACATACCATAAGAATTTAAAATACATCTTTTTACAGCATGAGTTGAACATGAGACAACGCCGCTGGATGGAGTTAATCAAGGACTACGATTGTACAATTGATTATCATCCGGGAAAGGCTAATGTAGTCGCTGATGCACTAAGTAGAAAATCATCATCTCCAACCATGGATAAGGCACAATTGAACTCTTTAGTGTGCTTTAAACGAGACATGCTTGTCTCTTTGAGGAAAAACAATGTACAACTTAAAGTATCCTTATTATCTGGACTGTTTGCTGAGATGCACATAAAACCCACTCTAAAACAACAAATGAAAGAGGCACAACAGGCTGATACTGAGATTCAACAGATTAGATCAGAGTATGGTAGTGAGAAACGGGATGGGTTTCATGAGTCAGATGATGAGGTAGTCTGTTACCATGGTAGGATGGTAGTACCTGATGCCAATAACTTAAGGAAGTTAGTCATGGAGGAATCTCATTCATCTATGTATGCAATGCATCCAGGGAGCACCAAAATGTATCATAACTTGAAAGATATGTATTGGTGGCCTGGTTTGAAGAAAGATGTAGTTGAGTTTGTTATGAGGTGTCCAGTGTGTCAGCAGGTTAAAGCTGAAATAAAAAGCCCACTGGTTAAATAGGCTATTCGTCACAAATTGCCCATTTGAATAATCTGCAAAAGAATATTTCCTTTTTCAACTACTTTATTAGAAAATAAATGAGAGATAACTCTGACTTGTCATTCTTCGCATGTTTTCCATGATTTTCTCCAAAATGTTCTTGAAATATCCACAAATTGGGAAAATTAACTTGATCTTGCCCAAGCCACCAGACAAATTACAACAATCCATTGGTGACATGTGGTGGATTGCCTTGATCTATGGGCTACACCTCATGTGCATTGATGTGATCTATTGTCTCTCAAGAATCTTCTAGTTGGAAACCTTGAATTCTAAAATCTACCTATAAAGAGATCCCCATACCCAACATATTCCAAGCCCCTCTCCTCTCTCCTGAAGCCAGAGAAAAGCCTACATCTCCCTTATTTTTTTCTTGTGATCAGAGGAGACTTCCTTTGACACCAACTACTTTGCTAATGACGGTAGGCTTCACAACAAGAATTGTTAATTTGTTTTGTTATATCCATATCAATAATTGTTGCTTGCTATGATCTATTCATAATTTTTATATGTACATGCTCTTTCTCAAAGATATGATCTTTCTCTGTTGATTATATCTCTCTTGCCTCTCACTCTTTTCCTACACATTGGTCCTAACTTCCAATGATGGATCTCACCTAGGAGGTCCTAAGGAGGTTCAGACCAGAATACACCTAAAAATTCACAGACGTCTGCAGCCTCAAAGGTCTGGCAACCTAAAAATCACCTTTTTATCATTTTCCTCTATTTTCACTAACAACAACCTCATTTTCCACTTCTATATCTGAGATGACTAAAAAAGTTGCAATATCTTTACCAGACGAGATGGGGTGTTAATCCTTCCCCACTCATATTATTGGCATACTCGCCTAATAAAAAAGAGCAGACCCCATTGAAGACGAGAGTGAGGTACAACAAGGCGATTTCCATCCACCTTCTCACAGAGCTGTAGGATCACTGAATCAATCTATATATTGTGTGTAGCTTTTTTATCCTCCGTTGGGTAGAATCAAGATCGGGTTTTTATGTTTTTCCCCATTGATTTAAAGGTCTATTTTCATTTTCCTTATTTTACATATAAAATTGGGTCATGCCTCTGAGCTTTATCAATTTATCATTTTCTTCTTTTTTTCATTGTTCCCAGGACCATAGGATCCATCAGATTTTTCAGAATAGGTTCATCAGATTAGCGACTCAACTAGGGATTGTCAAACAATCTGAGTTGCATTTTCATTTTTGTTATTTCATATTTTGTCGATTGATCAAGGTTTCTATATTTTGTTCCTTCTGGTTTTTGCTAAAATTAGAATTTTTCCACACAAAATGCAGTGTTGATATGGACGTCTAAAGGCTTTGAAACCACTCCCATCTCGTATCACTCACAACTATTATGACTGTCATAGTCATGACGTGTATCAGGAGTAGTACCCATATTTGTTTAACCCAGGTTATACCAAGGATGAGCGTTATATGCCATAGAGGAGATAAGGACCAACTCCTCCGACACAACTCATGCTTGAGTAAGGATGTAAACTTACATCTAAACATATGGGCTATAAGGGGGGTTTTATCTTCTAAACATGAATCTTGTGGTTGCATATTTTACAACTTTTAAGATTGTTTCAAGCTTTTTTAATTTTGAGATGGTTGAAAGATTTATGCCTTAAGGTTGTAGTCATCATGCTGGATTGTTCACCATTTGCTAACCTCCTCATGTTTAAAACAATCTCACCTAAACAACAATCTCTAATCAACAACCTTATGATCTCGCATGATCTCAAATCAACAATCTTACCAAAATAATAATATCCAATTATCTAAAAGGATCCCAAATGAATTTCAAATGATCTCAATCACCAACAATCTTCGATCCATGATCTTTTCAAACTAGAATATTTTTCAATGATCTCTCTCACCAACAAACTTCATTGCTCAATTTTTACAATAAAAAGACTTTTTCCCTTTCAAAAAAAGAATAACTTTTATAAAAAATCCTTGCAAAACAAAAATTATCAGCATTATTTTTAAAATAAAAAAAGAAAGAAAACTCTTTTTACAAAAATCTTTTCAAAGGAAATGTGTTTTCAAAAAGAGAAAGAAAATTCTTTTAAAAAAGAAAAATATTTTCAAAACACAAAAAAAGTCTTTTAAAAAAATGTTCTTTCAAAACAAAAATTTCTCCTAAAATGAAAAATCTTTTCAAAAAAAACTTTTTGAAACAAAAAAGAAAATTCTTTGCAGAAAAAAGAGAATAAATATTTTCTAAAAGCCAATCTTTTCAGAAGGAAAATGTTTTTAAAATTCAGCAAAATTGAAAAATATTTTCAGAACTCACAAAATTTGAACATTTTTATTAAAAAAAATCAACACAAGTTGAAACATCTTTCAAAACCTTAATGATGGTTAAGAAAAAAAGGTAGATTTCAAAACTTAAACAAAAGAAAGGAAAATGTTGTCAAAACTTGACATCCTTTGTGGAAATCTTTCAACTTTTTCCATGCAGAAATATCGCCCAATTGTGGTTTCTTCTCATGATCCATGACTCATACTAGAAATCTTTGACATTGTCGTAAGGCTACTCAATCCTCAAATCTTAGATAAAACTTTCAAATATTGACAACACTATTGAATCATGCCTCGAGCATACCAACTCCATTTGATTCAAAGGATTTTCCATCTCGATTGAGATGTCACCAATAGCACGTGATTTTCCCATCTTTGCCTACCCAAACCACGGTCTTGCACATGACCTAAAACTAGACCATCAGTGCACCTTCAGTTTCACATCTTTTGACGGTCTTTGACCATGACTATAACAACCTCACCTTTCAGCAACCTCTAATTAAGGAAGACCCAAAAAGTTGAGAGACAATGCTTAAATTTCCCAAGGTTCTATATTTTAAATGAATAATAATCAATAGTAAATAATTTTCATTAAACTCAATTGTTTATGAAAAGATCATCTAAGGAGTTACAAGAATTTTCAATTATTAGAATTGTACATATGAGAAGAAGTAACTAACTAATCCTCCTTACAAGTTAACTTTATTTTCTTCAAATAGTATGATATGTCCATCTTATTGTGACATATCCATATCTAGCATATTTCTAAAACATCGTGAAACAAAAACACAATCAGTATAACAAGTTATATTGGTATGTGGGGTAAAGAAAATATTCACATGTAGGTGTAACAATATAATCATCCATAGCAACAATTCATCATCATCATCATCATCTAAGCCATAGCAACAATTGTGATTACAAAATTGAACATGCACTTTCTTTCTAACTTCTCAACTTAATATTTGAGGTACATATATAATGTGATATGTATAGAGGCTTTAAAGTTTACAAGAATTAAATAAACAACCAATAGTCTATTTGCAATCAATGTAGGAAAACTCAGAAAACCACAAAAGTCATTTAGGTCACATAGTCATAGGCATAACCACATACCTTCCTTTGATGTAACTCAAAGTCCAAGTCAATAAGTGCAGTTTGATATTAACTTAGCAATCACCCTAAAATTAATTCATAACACCTAAGTATTACTATTTTATCCCAAATCTACTATTAAGTCAGACTTGAGTTCTAAGTTAGGGTTTTGGGATCAAATTAGGGTTTTGGATTTTCAAACCCTAATTATCACTTTTAATGCCTTTTTGACTTACAATCCCTAATTTTTATATTAGATGCATTATAAATCTCAAATTAAGTCAAAGACATCCTTTTTATCTAAAGAGACTCAACTTTATCCATTTAAGTAATTAAGCAAGTTATATTCATTAAGACTAAGAAATTAGGGTTTCCATGATTTTAAATACATAAAGTTAACAACTTTAGGCACTTATAGAATTTGAAGTAGATCTAGGTCTTGAAACTTGTTAATTGGAATCCTTGCATTATTCTGATCAACTTTCATATATTATTTGTTATCATGAGATATTCCTATGATTTTCTATAATTTTAACAAGATTAATCAATTCTGGCCAATAATAAAAAGACATGACAGTTTATAATGAATTATCCTAACAAGTCCAGTCATTCGTGGGACCGGGCCTGAGCCTATAGGTTGGTGCTACATTGTCATCTACACTCGCATGGATGGGGCTAGCCAAGGTTTTAAATGATGGTAATACCCTTACCCTTGGAACAGGTCGACCTAGGGGTAGATAGGTAATTCTAGTGTCCCTCACCTTCCACCACTACTTCTCATGAACCCTCTTTTCTTGTTCCATAGCATTAGTCAACTCCAAATGTGACTCTTCATCACAGGACATCATTGGCGGAATTAAAACTCGAGGTTCTGAACTCGACAGTGCCTTTTCCAACAGCTTGGAAGCAACTTGTGAGGCGGGAACTAAGGTAGACTAAGTGGACAGAAATTGGAGGTTGGAGATAATCCATATGGGAAGGAGTAAAATTAACCCTTGTATTGAGATCAGGGAGTCCCATCAGTTCTATGGGTACCCTTATATAGGTGGTAGGTTAGGGAGGGGATGATTGTATCTTCTCACATAACCTAGTATCTATCTAGATTTAGGTGTTTTCAAGAACAGACATATTAACATCAAATTAGGGGTTAGAAAGATTTGCATTCACCTTCTGGTCCCAATAGATCTTATTTTGTGAGGATTGGTGAAGAGGAGAGAAAGAATCTAGTATTCTCGCGATTGAATGTGAATAGTACCCCTTTCCTAAACTACCTTGGGGTAGAAGACAAAGGTCCAACTGTTGATCCATAATCGAATAGCCACGATCATCTTCACACATCAAAGTGTTGGGTCCTTTTATCCAAAATGGAAAAATCAACTGTGACATTTAATATGTAATTCTTTTTAATCTCTTTACTTTAGGGAACATTAATAAATCCATGTCTCTCTCTTATTTTATCCAAATGACTCCAAAATTTAAAGGAAGGTTTTAAATACTCAAAACTCAATGTGGGTAGTATTTGGTGCCAAATTACAAAAGTTAACGACACTTTTCTTTTCCTTTAAGTTTCCCTTTTATTTGAAATATTTAAAGCATCAAATAAATTCTTTACTCTTCCCAACTTGGCCATATTTATTTTTTTATTACCTTTCTCATTAGGAACTATGTGGAAATGAAACCAACCCACTAGTGTCCTTGTAAATCCACTTTTCTAGATAATTCCACATAATTCCATGTATAAATTAACCATTATCCATTAATCTAGGAGATACATTTATTATTGGTTTTTCTTTCTTCCCTTTTCCCTATATTCGTTATTGGGCTCTTAAAATTAGTAAAAACATGAGAACTATTGCTAAGTGGAAATTGCACTTTAAATCCATAATTTAAAATAAGGTACACCAAGTTTCTAATACATCCTTTCTATTCAAATATTTGCATTTCAAATATGTAAATACATGTGACAAACCAGGTTATAACATCCTTTTCCTCTTATAGGAATTTTGACCTCAAAATTCAACCAAACATCAAGGTTCAAGAAATAGACTTTTTCATGTCTACCTTTAGCACCCATGAGGCTTCATCCTCACCATGGTGCATCCAAAAGACCCATACCTTATCAAATTTTAGGACTAATTTATTAGTATCTTCATTAGATATCTTGCTACTTGTGTTTCAACTCATGTGTAGGTAATTATTCTTGTGTTGCTCATCAAATTATATCTTATATCCATAGGATTCGAATTTACCAAATTTGAGTATCTAGAATCCATCCCTCCTTGAAGGGATTTTTGTCCCCAAAATTCATGCCAAAATCGATTGAGATGAATGATAACTTCTCATAATTTCAAAACTTAGAGTTAAAAATCTTTATCTAGATCATTCTTAACTACCTTTGTTGATCTATAAAATTCTCACCTTACTAAGGTTTGTATTCAATTTGAATTTCTAGGTACATCCGCAATCCCATCCATTATATGAAATTTATCATTCAGTGATTACTTTGTTTTCAATTCCACTTTGTAATTACATTTTCTTTTCCCCTTTTTTTAAAATTCCAATTTCACTTGGTCATTACCTTTTCACCAAGACCTCCAATCTATTATTCACTATTTAAGGGTGAGGTAACACCTCAAACCCTAGGTTATGTTGTTCATTCTCATTTATCGTTTTGTTTAACATGTATCTAACCAATTTCTCATACTCATAACAAGATGAAATAAATATTTGGCTACAGTACAAATACAAAGTTCATCCCATTCCAAGGGTAGAGACGGTGTAATCACACACCACCTTTTAAACTTCAAAATTTTGTTTGAGTCACTCTCGACAATGACTCCATACCATGAATGCATTTTAGTTCCACAAATATTCTTGTTTCATGCACTCACACGGAATGTGATTCTTTTCTCATTATTTTTGAGTCTATGCAAAACTCCTTTTAAGATTCTTATTCGAACATCATCTCATGACTTCTAATATTCTTTCCATATACATCTCATGTCACATTAGTCTTAGTCATCCCCTTAACATATCTAGGGCATAGGTACCTTTGGATTGATCCCCTCTTAACCCCCAAGGGTCTTATGCACTTAGCACATGATCATTCCCCATCCTCATAAGTCTTATGTACCTTTAATCATCCTATAGATCTTAGGGTTGTTTTGGGCCCTACCCTTCCCAAAGGGCTTATTGAGATGTCATAGTTTTGTTTTATTTCCATCACACATTTTGCCTGAGGTTTCTCTACTAATATCCATGCACATTATATCTTTTAATTTCTTTCACTTGAATTTCCTTCAATTATTAGGGAACACATAGTTTTCTTTATCTCGCTTCATTAAGCTCATGGCGACCTTCCTATCTGGGCTTGGTCCCATTCTACTAGTCACCTCCATAGTGACTTTTCCTTATCTCCCTTAGAGATGGTCATACATGGGTCTAAAGAATCATACTCAGTATATGTGCTTTTGTGCTTCATGCACATAATCTCTCAAGTTTTAAGTGACATTTAATGCTACCTCCATTCTTAAATAGATTTTTTAATTCACCCTTCTAGGGAAGTTCCTATCCTAGGATAAGATAAAACTAGCATTTGTTAGAATTCAAAAGAAACAATCTTATACCAAGATTTATGTTACCACAAAGGGATATTCCCTTTAAGCATATTTTCATTATATCCTCCATGTAATTTCTACTTGAGAGTTATATCATTATATCTCATGACCTACCACTCAGGAGTTGGATCACTATTGGTACCTTACTACCATGAATTTAGGTATAATGGAACTGATGTATTATGTCTCATATGTCCAGGACTATAGGAAAATCTATTTCACCTATTGTCATATGTCAAGTACGTTATCCAATCCATACCATATGGAAGGCTAATAGAGGTAAAGCATACTTTAAAGAAGACAAATTTATTTACCACATATCCCTCTCGTCAACCGCGACCATGTTCATTATTTACCATGAGCAATATCCCATTTTCACATATTAGGTTGTGTTCTTTATTAAAGATTCATCATGAGGTTAGCTAACCACTTCACATTTTCATATTTCTACATGTGTCTAACCAATAATGGATTTATTAAACCATTTCTAAGTTTTCCATTATTTCATACCTATTCATTACTTCTCAAGGTTGGACTAGTCTCAAGGTTGGACTAGTTTCATACATATATATGATAGTATGGTGATGCTAAACCAACTTTTATGAGTGGCCCATCAAACATATATCAAAGCCCAAGTGGGGTTTCCCTTAACCCAAAACCCAAGTAGGTGCCATGCTCAATCTCTATGAGCTCACTCAACTCTACGAGTATTTTATGCACTAGACCTGGTATCCCCTCTTTAAACTAGGGTTCCTAGATCCATTAACTTCAATAGATCTATCTTCTCATACCCCACCCAAGTAGGATATGGCATTTTCTTCATAGGTCACTACTCATGTAATATCCTTTCTGAACTTTCTCATTTTTATCAACAACCACTAGAGTCCTAAACAAGGAATCACCAACCCAATTATGAGGCTTCACAACACATTATTATTCCTTATCTCTCTATGTTCTTGAGACTCTTTCTCTCTCACCTAGATGGTAGGTACTCATATCATATATGTAAGCAACCTCTTTCTCTGTCTCTAAGATTTGGTCCATCTATGGTACAACAAGCCTCCAGGAACCACACATATCAACTCAACTCATTCACACATGGATAGTCTAGTTTAGGAAAAATCACCACCAACTTTATCACATGTTGGAGTTTAGGTTCTTGAATCCCTCTGGGTCTCTCTCTCATGGAGTTAACCCTACAACTGGTCCTAACACTACATGTCCTCCTTTGTAGAAAAGGTGGAGGATCTTACAGATTCACATCTTATTCTCACCTAGTTTATCTTATCTTGGAGAAGCACATACACACATATTATCAAATCTGATGTCCAAACTTCCATGCTAAAGTAAAATTCTCAAAACTCATGGAGGTCATCATAAACCATATTGTCTCATCACATAGAACTAAACTCATCATCCATTCCATCTAGTACGTCTATCTCGTAAACCAACAAGGCATTAAAACTATGGCTTAGAACTAATCTCTTTTCCAGCCTTGATGTCACTCACTTTCACGTAGATGCATGTCTACCTTCTACTCATACTTGTGTGGGACATGCTTCCTGTTAGAGTGCCTAAGGATAGAGATTAGACTTTCTAGTCACTACCCGACCTTAGGGTTTATATCTCTCATAGATCTTTTCTCCACTATGGATTGACCCACCTCAGGGCGGGACACACTCTCTACATGTTGTGCTATAGGTTTTCATATTTTCCTCATTATGTGCTCACTTATTTTTCATGCTTTGTATGTATATACAATCCTATCTTGTGTATCATGCATGCCTCACTCCACGTACTTGCATGCACGGGTATGCTATGGTATCCCAACTCATCGAGTTTTTTTCTCTTTTCTCGATCCATTTCTTAGGATTAGGATTTAAATTTTGGGTTAGGAACCATACCTCAACACCTTAGGGTTTTCTATGTCCCTTGAACCACTTAGTGGTTTTTTTCTAAACTAACCCTTACTCCATTTAAATTTTACCCTTTGAGAGGAAAACCCAATAAGACCATTTTCTTTACATTGTCATTATATGTACATTATTATTTTCACATTAATGTACATGATTATTTCCACTTTACATGTACATTATTATTTTCCACTTTACATGTGCATTATTTGGAGGAGGATGCCTTAGTCCTACTTCTTCTCAAAAACCCAAACTTGATGTGAGGAGGGAAGTATATTTTAACATTTATTAAGCAAGAGGATGACAAGTGGATGAAGTAGAGATGAGAAGCCTTAGTGGAAATGTTATTTCAAAAAACCTTAGGTTTTGGCCAGGCTGGTATCACATTGACTGAGGGAGTCCTCGTATACCAGCTTAATGGTGTAGAAGAAAATATTTTCAACCCACAAAGCAACATTACCATCAAGTCAAACCTATATAAGTTTCTTAAATTTTCCATAGACCACTTGAAATTATAAATATTTAAATAGTATCTGGAAAAAAATCCAGGGCTTAGATACCTAATGTAACAACCTCACCTTTTAGCATCCCCAATTAAGGAAGACCCAAAAAGTTGAGAGCCATTACCTAAAATTCCCAAGGATCCAAATTTTAAACAAATAATTTTCTTTAAACTCAATCATTTTCTAAAAAAAAACTCCTCTAATGAGTTACATGAATTTTTCATCAATAGGATTGTACATACGAGGAGAAGTAACTAACTAATCCTCCTTACAAGTTAACTTTAGTGACTTTAAATAATTTGATATGTCCATTATATTGTGAAATCTCCATGTCTAGCAGTTACCTAAAATGTCATGAAACAAAAACACTGTTAGTATAGTAAGTTATATGGGTATGTGGGAGAAACAAAATATTCATATGTAGGTGTAACAATATAATCATCCATACCAACAATTATGATCACAAAATTGAACATGCATTTTCTTTCTAACTTCTCAACTTAATCTCTATGGTACACTCCCTCATTGGAGTACTCAGTGTGGGAAACCCTCTCACTAAGGTTTAGTCCTTGTAGTGAACTTCTCATAACCTCCCATTCTTGGGCTTGGTTTGTTATGGCCATCTTTTCCCGGCTAGGCCTGACCATCCTATCTTGGCTCAGCCTCATAATGGCCATCCTATCACTGTTTGGTCTTATTGGTGATCATCCTATCCTGGCTTGATCATTAGTCATGATAGTGACATTTCATACATCCCACATATATCACATAAGTCCATCAGAGATAATTGAGCAAGTTATACTTATATAATGTGATACTCATAATGGCTTTAAAGTGTGCAAGAATTAAATAAACAACCAACGGTCTATTTACAATAAATGTGGGAAACCTCAGAAAACTATGGAAGTCACTTAAGTTGATTATTCATAGGTGTAACTATGTACCTTTCTCAGGTGTAACTCAAAGTCCAAGTCAATAAGTGCAATTTGAGATTAAGCAAGAAATCACCCTTAAATTAATGCATAACAACCAAGTATTACTATTTTATCCAAAATCTACCATTAAGACTGACTTGAGTTCCATGTTAGGGTTTTGGGGTCACATTAGGGTTTTGGCTTTCCAAACATGAATTATCACTTTCAATTCCTTTTTTACTTACAAACCCTAATTTTGATATCAGATGGATTATTAATCTCAAATTAAGTCAAAGATGTCCTTTTATCCAAAGAGACACAACTTTATTGATTAAAGTTGTTTAGGCAAGTTATATTCATTAAGACAAAGAAATTAGGGTTTCCGTGCTTTTAAATACATTAAAGTTAACAACTTTAGGCACTTTTAGAGTTAGAAGTAGATCTAGGTCTTGAAACTTTTTTATTGGAATCCTTGCATTTTTTATCAACTTTCATATATATATTTTTTATTATTGGATATCCCTATGATTTTCTATAATTTTAGAAAGATTAATCAATTCTGGCCATTCATAAAAAGACATGTTAGTTTGTAATGAATTATCCAAACAACTCCAGTCAATCGTGGGACTGGGCATGGGCCTATTGGCTGGCACCACATTGTCATTTGCGCTCGTGTGGAAGGGACTAGCCAAGGGTTTAAAAGACGATAATACCCTAACCCTTATAACCGATCGACCTGGGGGTAGATAGTAGTTCCACTATCCCTCATCTTCCACCTCTGCTTCTTGCGAACATGCCCTTCTTGTGTCATAGCATCATCCAACTCCAAAGTTGACTCTTCATTGTAGGCTATCGTTGGCAAACTTGAAACTTTGGGACCCCAAGCCACGAGGTTCTGAACTCGGCGATGCCTTCTCTGGTGGCTTGGTAGTGACTGGAGAGGTAGGAACTAAGGAAGACTAAGTGGACATAAACTAGAGATTGGAGATCATCCATATGGTAAGAAGGAGTAAAATTAACCCTTACTTTGAGATCATAGAGTCCCATCGGTGCTATGGATACCCTTTTACAGGTGGTAGGTTAGGGAGGGGACAGTTGTATCTTCTCTCAGAACCCATGTTCTATCTAGATTTAGGAATTTTCTAGAATGGTTGTAATAGAAACAAATTAGGGGTTAGAAAGATTTGTATTCACCTCCTAGTCCCAACAGATCAATTTCGTGAGGTTTGGTGAAGAGGAGAGAAAGAATCGAACGTTCTCGCAATTGAATATGTACAATACCCCTTTCCTAAACTAGCTTGGGGTAGATGACAAAGGTCCAATCATTGATCCAATATTGAATGGTGATGATCATCATCACACATCAACGTGTTGGGTCCCTTTATCCAAAATGGAAAAATCATTTGTGACATTTAATGAGTAATTCTTTTTAATCCCTTCACTTTAGAGAACATTAGTAGATCTATATATCTCTCCTCTTTTATCCAAATGAATCCAAAATTCAAAGGAAGGTTTTCAATTCTCAAAACTTGGGGTGGGTAGTATGCAGTACCAAAATATAAAAGTTAATAATAGTTTTCTTTGCCTTGAAGTTTCCCTTTTATTTGAAATATTTAAAGCATAAAAAAAATCTTTTCTCTTCCTGACTTGGCAATATTTCTTATTATGATTACCTTTCTCATTAGGAACCATGTGGAAGTGAACCCAACCCATTAGTGGCCTTTAATACCACTTTTCTAGAGAACTCCACATGATTCCATATATAATTTAACCATTATCCATTAATCTTGGAAATACTTTTGTTATTGGTTTTTCTTTCTTCTCAATATTCGTTATTGGGCTATTAAAATCAATAAAAACCATGAGAACTATTGCAGAGGGGAAATTTCACTTTAAATCCATACTATAAAAATAAAGTACACCAAGTTTTTAATACATCATTTATATTCAAATATGTAAATACATGTGAAAAACCAGGTTATAGCACTGACCTTAAACTGGGCCATTGTCCTGGCTTCACGTTTATATCTATACGATCCCATACAATGACCTAAAACTAGACCAAAATGCCCTGCCTTTTCCCTTATGAGTATTTCTTTCACACACATGTATCCAACCAAAGTCTCTAGCAGTGAGTATGTCTCTCATAAAACACCCCTATGGAGATAGGATTCTCACACACATGTATCTGACCATAGTCTTTGTCCCTGAGTGGGTCACCTTATTTTTACCTTGTGAATATTTCTCTCATAAAACATCCATGAGGATAGAGGAATATGACACACATGTATCCAGCCGCAGTCTCTGACCCAGAGTGGGTAACCTTGTCCCTAGACACCCCTTTACCTTGTGAGTATTTCTCTCATAAAACATCCTTGAGGAGAGACGAATCTCACACACTTGTATCCATCTAGTCTTTGGACCTGAGTGACTCACCTTGTCCCTGAATATTCCATTTTCCTTGTGAGCATTTCTCTCATAAGTTCTCCCTGAGAAGAGAGGAATCTCACATACCCATATCCATCCACAATCTCTGGCCTAGAGAGGGTCACCTTGTACATGTATACTCATTTCCTTGTGAGAGTTTCTCTCATAAAATCTCCTTTGAGGGGAGAGAAATCTCACACATCGAATTCCAACCATAGTCTCTAGCCCTGAGTGGGTCACCTTGTACCTGGGTACCACAACATACACATTCTTGATCATGATGATACTGGACATACCTCACTTAAAGACTAGAAATTTCCTACCATATCACTCAATTTGGGGGCATGCTCCTCTCCTGATACCATTGGATCTAACAATCTGCATTGATACATGAACAATCCATTTTCACAAAAAGGGTGAGCTTCCAATTTTGACATGATCTTTATCCCCTTTTCCATGCAAGCGGCAGGTTGCCTTTGTCTATTGTGTTTTTTGGAACCCTCTTCCATGAAAGGGAGAATTTTTTTTGGGTCCTACTAAGAATGTTGGGGATACAAAAAAC
Organism: Alisma plantago-aquatica; assembly: GCA_963693085.1. Classification (NCBI taxonomy): domain Eukaryota; kingdom Viridiplantae; phylum Streptophyta; class Magnoliopsida; order Alismatales; family Alismataceae; genus Alisma; species Alisma plantago-aquatica. The sequence continues at coordinate 1,223,148,927 of OY856410.1, read as the reverse complement.
ATGAATGCCATATGTTGAATCCTCTTTCCTAATGCAAGAGACAGATTGTTTACAACCATGTATCATCCCTTTTAAACTTCTTGCTACACAAGGGGTAGATTCCCTATTGGTCTCTCAATCCTAACAACCTATCATCCTACCTTCAGAATAGAGGAGGACATCACAAAAATATTAGACAGCAAATGCTTACTAACAGTTTTGAAAAGAGCTTCATGAGATGACAAGCACCAATGAAAAGTCAAACATTGGTGAGGTGATGAAGACACTTGTTGGAGACTCTCATGGTGAATTGAAAACTTGGGTAAACACAGGTTCCATCCAATGGTCATGATGGGCTGATGAACCACAGATGACAAAGACGTATGAGTTCGGTAGCAAGCAGACAGTCCAAGATAACATGGGTCAGTTAGATCCATAGACACAGGTGTTCCCCTTTGCAAGCCATGCACAACTATCACCACCATACAACCTATAGGGTGAACAACTACATCATCTTGTATGACACCCACTAAGGGTATACCCATGCAAGAATGTAAAATCTAAGCATCTGCAATAGGGAACATTTATGGAACACACAATCACTCCATAGTATAGCCAAGTAGATGATTAGATACAAGAATCTAGTGACCAATCAGAAGTCATTGTTTATCAAGGAATAAAGTCAAAAGATACAAAGGGTCAAAAGACTACAATTTCATATCATAAGAAGAGATCTTATGCAGTCAAATACACAATGTACCCTCCATCACCACCTTGGAACTATTCTCTAGTTCCTGGACCATATAGGTAGCAACCTCATCCAGGTTTAGTCATAATATTGATAGTCACAGTCTGTTCAGAGATTCAGCGCATTATGGATCACAGTATGAGAGAAATCATGCATAAACTAGGAGATCTAGAGGTCAAGATAGCACAAATAAGTGCCATCAAAGGTCACCGCCAGAAAATCACAAAGCCTGATTGCCAAAGCATGAAAAAAGGTATACATTTCTAGAAGTGACTATTTCTCCCACGGTTGTCAAAAAGGAGATGTTGATGTAGAAACCAAAGAGAAGGTTAACATGCTTAGGGGTCTCTCTCAGTAAGGCTCTCCCATTGGTCAAGCATCTTTTCAACAATAAAGGAGCCTCATAATCCTATGTCAAATAGATACAATCACAACACCAACTGCCATTATCAATGCTTCCTGGGACATAAAAGAGACTCATGTATAACATTCAAGCATAGCATTCAAGTCCTAATCGATTCAGCTTTGGCCCTAGTGGACTCCCTAACTGGCTTAGTCACTCCAGACCCCGTTGCTGAAGATCTAGGTACATCTGCATAATTGATTGAATCCATGTTCAAGCCAGAGCATAGCAGGAACACAACAGCTGATGTAGTGGCAAAATTAATTGAGCATCCACTTGAGCTAGAGCTCTTCTAGAGAGCACCAAGACATGCATATATCACGAGCCCCAAAGCATCAGGGGATTGTGAGAGATCTATCTAACCATTTTTTCTTTAAAAAATCATCAAAATGAAAAAAAAGTGTCACGACAATCATCAAAAGATTTCAAGATAATAAATTTAAAAAAATCAAAAACTTCAAAATGAAAAAGGCAAATTTCAAAAGGAAAAAATCAAAAATAAAAATAAAAAAAATAATATTTTCAAAATGAAAAAAATAACCCAATCAAACTAAAAAAATCATTTAATCTACTTAAATGCCTTGATGCATCCCCCCATGCTCCATGAATTGGAAGGGCCAAAGTAGAACCATAGTGTCAATGACAAAAGGAGCACGATTGATATCTTAAGGCCCCAATGGTTCAAAAACCTAATCTCACTCATAAATATCACTCAATCATTACAATTACCGAAAGATACGATTGTAGGATGATGTCACACCTCAAATCCAACAAGTTTCCTCTTCTTGGTCTTCTTGAGTTGAGCACTCCATAGGCGCGTTGGAAGAAACCCACAAAGTCGGTACATAGTGAAAAAAACAAATTTAGCAGTCATTCCTTACATGAACTTTAATGTCTAAACATGATAGTGACCATGCTCATGGAGCACAACAAAGACAAGTGGACTGCAGGATAAGGAGATTTGGACCCCTTACAACATTGTCTATGTCTGGCCTATTTTCATGCGGATCTATCTTTGGAACCACAAAAAGGGAATCTTTGCAAGGAAACTCCCATTAATTCGCAATTCATGTTCCCATCCTAAGGCTTGGAACATAAATGTCCACAATGTCAAAAAATTGCCAAAAATATGTCAACTGTGAAGCCCAAAGGGTACTCAAACTTGGACATATACTTGTGGTGAATTGCTTATTAATCATGACATGCATGACTTGTGGAGTCTAAAGCTCCCACCCTAAGGCTCTATGCATCAATGCCCATGGAGTTAAATGTAAAATGATAAAATGCAAGAAACGGAGTCCAAAGGACATTGACAATGTGAATATAGGCTCATGACACACTGTATACACCAAGAAGTGTTGATAATAGATCCCATAGGGGTGTATCTGACACATGTCACCTTAACCCAACTGGGTAGGGAATTTCTGCTTGAATACTCACAATATGGCTCAACTTGAGTTGACATGAAATCAAGAGCAAGTGGAGCATCAAATCCACCCTAAACGAACCTTCCCCTGGTGGTACACGTGGCTATGACCATCCTACATGAAGAACCAACAAACCCATACAGGACTTTGGGCAAGCTTAAACATGCTTGGGGTCTCCAATCACCTTAAACTCAAGTACTAGAAAAAATAAAGTAGGGTGAGCACGTTAGTTGTAATCTTCTATCAAATAAGCTACGTTGATTACATGACTATCCTTCACATCTCATGACAGGCCTCCTAGCTAACATGAGTTTCCACCAACTCACCAAAAGGGTCTCAGTCCTAAGAACATCAATGTTATCAATGTCCTAAGACGAATACCCTTCAAGTTTAATATCTTGACATCTTCCAAGGTGAATAATGACATAAGAAGGCACAAACCATGGTCCGTCAAATAAAAAATTGAATCAAGAATCAACTTCAAAACACTTTCTTGTTGACTAATATGATCACAGTAATGTCAAAACAAGAATCCAAACCTTCAAAACAAAACAAGGGGCAAAATGTTACCACCATAACTCAAATCATGGTAACCCCTTGCCTCAACTAATATGAGTGAAGAAGGGAAATCCCATATGATAGTTTCTCACACTGTGTTAATATCAATGACCATTTCAACTTCATGAAGGTTTACTTTAACCATCATGACATATCTCCACCAACAGATTCCATCAGGGAACTGTTGGCAGAAGATTAGAAACAACAAAGGCAGGATGAACTATTCAATATTGGGACATAATCTGACTCAAATCAATCTCCAGAAACACTTGCATACATCTTCAGAGAAAGAGCCCAATAAGGCACATCATATCCTGAGATACTGAAAACCATACATTTATTCCAAGATAGATCTGTGACCCATGAGTGAGGGTTGTCTACTGATGACATCCATGGAGCAATTTCAAACCTCTATCTTCCAAGTAGGACACACTATTTAGTTTTTACATGTCCACTAGAGACCTATTAGAAATGTAGTATCAAGGTCACGTTACCAAAGAAGACATAATGATATGTTGGTCCTTGATTCCAGACCATCAACATTGTCAAATCTCTTACAATGAGATTCCTTCCCTTCAAGATAGTTGAAACTGAGGGTTAACAACTTGCATTAGACTTCACCAAGAGTCATCAACCATGTGATTGTAGAAGCACGCCTTCTTGATATTTTTCCTCGATTTGAAAGACCTACACTCTTCTAGACATCCTCAATAATGACCACTTTTGTATACGGTCTCTTCCAATCTGTTTGGGCCATGTACCATGACCTAAAAGTTGACCAATCACAAACTTAACTTCCAAGTCTCTTTTGGGTCCTAGGTCAAGACCTCAAAATAGACAATAAGCCCTATCTTGAATAAGATCATCTCCTCTCTTTTGTGACAATCTATTTTGGTTCCTTGATCAGGACCTTAAACTTTACCAACCCACATTCAAGCCCCACCTCGAGTAGGCACTCAACGTTTTTTCCAAAGACTTATTCCATATAGGCTCTCCTTATTTCAATACCTACACTGAGTAGGCACCATTCCATTTTTAAAATACCTACCCCAAGTAGGCACCTCTCTTTCAAAAGCCCTGCCTTGAGTAGGCACTCCACTTTCAAAATCCTACCCTAAGTAGGTAAGCACTTTCAAAAGCCCTACCCTGAGTAGGCACCTTACTTTCAAAACCCTACCCCAAGCAGACACCTTGCTTTCACAAGACCTATCCCAAATAGACACCTTATTCTTTTAAAAGCCCTACGTTGAGTAGGTTCCTAGCTTTGAAAATTCCTACCTTGAGTAGGCACCACATTTTCAAAAGCCCTACCATGAGTTGGAACCTTACTTTCACAAGCCCTATTCTAAATAGGAACTTTACTTTCAAAATCATACCCCCTCCAGTAAGCACCTCACTTTCAAAATCCCTACCTTGAGTAGGCACCTTGCTTTCAAGAGCCCTACCTAGAGTAGGCACTTGCAATTTCAAAGCCCTATCCAAAATGGGGACTTGTTATTGCAAATCCCTATCCTGAATAGGCACTCAGATTTGAAGTCCTATCTTGAGTACGCAAACCTCTTCATGTCACCACCCAAGGTAGGCACATAAGTTTCAAAATCCCTAATTGGGATAGGCACTTTTCATTTTCAAAGCCTTATCTTGAATAGCCATTCATCTTAAAAGCCCTACTATGACTAGGTGATCCCCATTAGATCCCTATCCTATATAGGCACCTTTCTAACCAAAAATCCATATGCCCAGATAGGCACCTACACTTAATCCCTATGATTACTAGGCACCCTTTATCTCAAGCCCTATCTAAAATAGGAATTTCATTTCTCAAAAACCTATGTTTAGGTAGGCATCTACATAATCTAAGTCCTACACCATGTAGGCACTCCAAACTAATCTCTTGTTCGCCCTTGAGGCCTACCTATCATCTAGATCGTGAATCTTGGATTGTGGCCCATGCTACTCAAATCTAAAACCTCATGATTCAATCTAACCATGATACATCCATGCTTTCAAGCCCTATCCTAAATAGGCATTTCCTCTTCTGAAAGCCCTATAATGGGTAGGCAAATCCCTTTGTTAAAGCCTTACATTAAATTAGGCACCACCTTGAGCCCTATTATATACAATCACTCCCAACAAAGCTCTGTAGTATGGTGGGCATCCCTTTAAAGCCCTACATTCAGGTAGGCATCTCTCCAAGCCATATCATGGCACATTCCCTCCCTTTAAAAGCCCTACATTCAAGTACCCATCTCTTCAAGCCCTATCTCAAATAGGCATTCCCTCTGATTCAAGCCCTACATTCAGGTAGGCATCTCTCGAAGCCTTGTCCCTAATAGTCATTCCTCCAGTCCAAACCCTACATGTAGGAAAATATGGCTATAGAACAGGCAATTGAAACAAAAAACTATCTACCATATTCCCTATAAACCAGTGGATCGCGTCAATTACTATAAGATGGGAAGGATGGTTTTGAGGATATATCTGGTCCCAGAGCAAGTCGGGTGAAATCTCTTCTTTTTTGTAGGTGTGAAACCGTCTTCTAGTTACATTGGGACTTGTCAAGGTGTTGTGCCTACTAGTCTGCACCACAGACTGTAGCCTCAAACGTCATCGTTTGCAGTATCTCCTCTTGCCATGGACTGTTGGTTGATGTTGTCCTCCTTAGCGACGGATAAAGGCCACCTTGCCTCTAGAAAAGTTCACACAGAATTCCTAGAACTGATGTCATCCTTTTAGAACTTACAGGAAGGAGTTGTCCCTCCCATTGGAATACTAGTCACCAACCCGCTCTCCCACAACAATGATCCTTAGTTGTTCTCTCCTATTGCTATCCCTCCCTAGTTAGGTAGGACTTGATTGGGCTCTCTTGGTTACTACAACCAGAGAGAACAACAATTGTCAGAGGAACAAATTCTCAGTTTTCTGTGTTGTACTCTGGGAAGCCCCCAGTACCCCTCTATTTATAGGAAGGGTTTGGACCAAGGTTCCCAATTTGTGTGGGAGTAGAAGGGACCGAAAGATCTTGAATTTAAGCAACTTGTAACACCAAAACAGTTGTATGGATAGCAATACAGTCATTTCGCTCTGTGAGACAGTCATCTGACAGTTTCCCAAATGCACACAAAATTGGCAAATTGTTTGCAATTAATGATAAACATTAACTCCTTGCATCAATAGAATTGCACAATCGAAACAATCTAAGTTTCTCACGAATTTAGGAAAGTTGCTAGAACCTTCCATCAACCTAACTGAGCCAATCAATTCACTAGGTGAACCATTCATCTTACTCTTCCCAAGCCAGTCAATTCACCTAGTGAGTCAATCGGTTGGTCCACTTTCTGCCGAACTTCACCAATTCAGTTCTAATCAGCCTGATATTCCAAACGGTCATTTCAACATTTGAGTTGATTGTTTGGCATTCCAAAAGGTTGTCTCACTGTGCGAGCCAATCATTTGGCAATGTAGTTATCTAATTTTTTGTGTTAATTGAATACCTAAACACTTTAGTAATCAATTCAATCATCATTCAAGATTAAACTCCTCTTCTAGGTCAAGACCTATGTGTGTGACCCTATAGGTCCCATATACGTTGGAAGTGATTGTCCATAACAATTATGACATTACAAGCAATGAGCGGTGCCTAGTGGCACATCCATACTACCCAACTAAATGGAAAGTTTGGGAACAACTTCAACCTACAATCTATGCTTGGTGTTATAGTGTTTGTATAATTCCTTTGTCTCCGATATCCAGATTGAACTCAAGGAATGGAGTAGTCACCCTCTTCAACATTCAATCTTATTTGTTGAACCAGAGAAGACTGTCTGAGATATATGTAAGTTCAATATCACATAATGACTCACACGTACATGGCCATGCATTTCTCAATGTCACTAATCATGAGGCCTAGGATATCATACTCCTGTTGGAGGGATAATTCCCATCTCTATCACTCACAGACAATCCCCATGTGTCACAGTCACCCAATCATCACCTTTATAACAACCCACATTTTAGGATTGTGTTTGATAATGTCAAATCACATCGAATGACATGTGATGGGTGTAGTGATTTCAAGTCTAAGAATCACAAACACCACCATCACTATGAGAGCTGACTATGACTACCATAGTAATGGCTTCCATGTGTCAGTCTTATGATGGTTCTGTCCAATACTCTATTCTCTAACATGTATCTATGTCCTTGGTTTGATATTTCTATATCATGACTAATGAGACTATATCATCAACCAACTCACACTCTGATCTTATGTGTCATTGTTGCCTATCAACCTTCCACAATAACAACTGATCAGGGACATAATGAGAATATATATGTACTCTTAACAATTGTTTGATATCATTTCCTCAAGTCACGTACTTGAAGACATATGCCATTAAGTAATATTATTCTCTGGACATTTAAAATGTTATATCACTATCTCATAACTGAATTAAACATAATAAATTTGAAGATGGCCTTTATTTATTTCAAATAAATTACAAGTTATGCCATTACAATCATCATATGGTTGGCTCTCAAGGCATATATATCAATTGAATCCCACTTGCACTTAGATCCAATCACCCACAAATGTTATTCCAAGTGATCTAACATGACCATCATGTTTCTGCTATGAAAGTGCCTTTGTCAAGGGGTCAGCAATATTGTTCTCAGTTGATACTCTACAAATCTTTACATCTCCTCACTATATGATCTCTTGTATGAGATGGAACTGTCTTTGTATATGCTTTGAGCGCTGATGTGGCATGGGTTCTGTAGCTTTTGTAATAGCTCCATTGTTGTCACAAATATGACTTGATTGCGTAGTTGATGCTTGGAACGACCCCAAGTTCTGTTATGAACTTCTTGATCCATACAGCCTCCTTTGCTACATTCAATGTAGAAATATACCCGGCCTCTATTGTAGAATTGAAAACTGTCTCTTGCTCAACTTACAACTCCATTGCTTAGGAAAAAAATGAATCCTTATTGCAATTTGTAATCATCTTTGTCAGTCTGGAAGCTTGCATCGGTGTAACCTCTTACCACCAACTCTTCCTCTCTGTCATAGACTAAGAACTAATCCTTAGTCCTTTGCAAGTACTTGAGGATGTTCTTCACAGATGTCTAGTTTGCATCATCTGGATCTGACTGATATCTTCTCATCATGCTCAGGGCATACGAGATGTCTAGATGCATACACAACATTTCATACATGATTGATCCAATTGTTGAGGCATACGGAATCAAGCTCATGAGTTCCCTTTCTTCACAAGAACTGAGACATTGAACTTTAGAGATGGCAACTCCATGTAGCATGGGCAGGTTTCCTCTCTTTGAGTTGTCCATGTTGTACCGCTTCAACACTTTGTCAATTTATGTTCTTTGACTTAGTCCAAGAAGCCTTTTAGATCTATCTCTATAGATTTATATCCCCAAGATGTAGGATACTTCTCCTCAGTCTTTCATGGAAAACGTATTTCCTAGGGATGTCGTTCCCCATCTATAATATGTCTGACAAACCACTAGAGGGGGGGGTGAATAGGGTTTTATAAAGATTTTAAAATAATTTAACTCAAACAACCACAATTGAGACAATAAGAAGGAGACAAGGTGTTTAGAGTGGTTCCAACCTTAGCAAAAACTAAGGCAGTCAATCCACTACCCGGTTTCTTACCCAACTGGGATTTTGAAAGTATTTAATTTTATTACCTCACAAGTATATTACATAAAATTACAACACTTTCAACACCCTTTGGACAGCCTTCACCTTGAGGTAGTCTCACCAACCTTGAAGCAGCCTTCCTTGAAGTAACTTCAAGCTCCCCCTTGAAGTAGCCTTCCTCTTGAAGTAGCTTCCCGTTGAGACAGCCTTCTAGAAGTAGTCCAAAGATCTCCTTCTCCACCAAGAAGATCAAAGCTCTCTCCAATCCGCAGCCTCCAACCCTAGGAGTAGCAAGGAGAGTACAAGTAATAAGAAAGAACAAGAAGGGAAATGGAAATTACAATTACCACTTGAAGCACAAGGCTTGATTTCCTATATCAAGCGTATTGATCTCCTAACCAATGAGTATGAAAGTGTATGTTTAGTGGATAGGAGATGCTAGCCTATAGGACACGAATTTGGAGCAAAGGAAATGAGTAGCATGTACTAGTGTTGCTCAAGTTCTCAAAACAGATTGCCAATTGCAAGTATGAAAGATCAAGTATTGCACAAGTGTGTTTTTAGTGTCCTATGGCTTGTCCTATTTATAGGAATGGCCTATGGATGCTTAAGGACGTTCTAGATACTTTCTAGGGAGTTCTAAGTGCTCAACTAGCTGTTAGGTATCCATTAGTTGCTTTAACAACGACTAGTTAATTAATCCTGAAAATTGCAGACAGAGACATTCTCGATCGAAGATTTGTCGACCGAGAGTCCTAGTCAGTCGAGAACTTGTCGACCAAGGGACTGTCTGGAGCAAGTGTATATAACATTCTGATCCAACTCCCAACTACTTTGTCTGTTGTGTCTAATGACTACCTAGGTCATTCTCGGTCGAAGAGTTTGTCGATCGAGAGTGTCTCGGTCGAGAATTTTGTCGACCAAGATTAACCCTGTTTCAATGTTTTTAAACTAAGTACTAAGTGTGTGTATGAGTGTGCAGATGTGACACTATTGTAGGGGATGACCTATCTAAGTGTTGTGATTGACTAGGGAAGATATAAATGCTTGATTTACATGATATATAAGTACTTGTACATTATATATTTGTATAAATTTTTACATTTGATTACAATCATGAATTAAAGCAATTTGAGCTTATAGATCTTCCAAGAGTTTGTCATCCACCTAATTTCTGCAACACTCAAGTAGCACGTTAGATCCACAAGAATGAAATGTTTGTCATTATCAAAACAAAGGGATTTAAATGATGTCCATTTAGCCAATAATGTTATCTGCAAATAATATGAGGAATGTCACTATTCTCCCCCTAACCTTCTTGTATAGACAAGGCTCATCTTCATTTTGAATAAAGTCAAACTCTTATATTGTCTCATCAAAATGAAGATTCCAGCTCCAAGATGCTTGCTTCAATCCATAGACTGACCTTTGTCCTTAGGCTGTGTCATATACACATACTCAAAGAGATTTCCGTTAAGGAAATGTGGTTTGAACATCCATCTGCCAAATCTCATAGGCATGATAAGTTGCAATAGAAAGCATGATCCTAATGGACTTAACCATGTCCATTGGAGAAATTTTTTCATCATAGTCAACACCTTGAACTTGTCTGAAACCCTTTGCAACCAATCTACCTTTATAGATTTGAACTTCTCCATCCATGTTGGTCTTATTCTTAAAGATCCACTTGCACCCTATGGATTTTACCCCTTCAGGAGGATCCACCAAAGTCTATACTTTATTGGTATACATGGATTCCATCTCAAATCTCATGACCTCAAGCCATTTCTCATATTCTGGTCCTTTAGTAGCATCTAGATAGGTTATTGGCTCATTATCTATGACCAATTCACTACCTTCATGAGTTACAAGATATCAAAATCTCTCAGGTTCAAGGTGTGTCCTATTAGATCGATTAGGTTCCTGCGTTATTTGAGGAATTTGATATTCCACAACACTTTGTGATTCTCTTTGTTTCTCTTGTACATCTATTAGTTCAGTTTTTTCTTGTTGGTCTCGAACCTCTTTGAGTTCCACTTGCCTCCCCTTGGTTCCTTCAGAAATAAATTCCTTTTCTAGGAATACAACATCTCTGACAACAAACACTTTGTTGTTAGATGGATTATACAAGTAGTATCGCATGGTTTCTTTGGGATCACTACTACATTTTTGGTCACAAAGTCACTTCCGAAAGCGTCACTTTTACTAGCAAAACCGACCTAATAAAAAAAATCTGGGTACTGGTTGAGGTATAAGGTCGGTTTTATCAAAAATCCGACCTAAAAGGTTTCCCGCAGTGAAAATTGGCTCCATTTTGCCTTCACGCCTTCAAGATATAGGGTTGGTTTGTTCATATAACCGACCTAGCAATTTACAAAAAAAGTTCGGGCACCGCTTACCTCTGTTGGGTCAGTTTTCTCAAAACAACCGACCTAATAGGGTCTACCTCTTGGGTTGGTTTTTCAATTTAACCGTCATTGTAGTTCCGTGCTGGAACTGACCTCTATTGGGTTGGTTTTTTCCTGTTAACCAACCTTTTAGGTGTCAAATGTAGAGTCAGGTTTTTGAGAAAATCGTTCTTGTAGATGTCAGGCTAATTTTCGGGCACCGGTGGCCCCTGTTGGGTCAGTTGTTTACTGATAACCGACTATATAGGTCGGGCTTATTTTCCCATTTTCAACTTCATTTTGGTCGATCTGCACTGGAGCAAAGCGCTAGAGACCACACCTCTCTGTCGCATCCGAGGAGCCCCGCTGTCGTGCCTTCTGACGAGCCATCGGCGTGCCTCCAGTCGACTCCGAGAGGCGTCGCTGCTGCCGCGTTCTGGCCGCCACCTCCAACTGAACAAGGTACTCTTTATTTTCCTTAAATTTTCTTCCGTCAGGAGCCTATGAAACCCTACTTGGCAAGATCGAAGAGGGTAGCCCATTCTCAGTTGGAAAGGAGAGGCGGTCGTGGTTGGGGGTGGGGCGGGTGGGGGCTGCAGTGGATGGGGCGGGAAAGGACGTTGATGCGACTTGGATCCATGGTTGCCATCGTCGATGATAGCTAGGGGGTGCGGAAGCTACCAGCTATGTGGAAGCATGTATTGCAAGTGTCGTTGGATGACTGAGGGTAGAAGAGAAAGAGTGGGACAGTAGGGAGCTAGGGTTTCGATAGAAAGGAAGGATGAGGAGAAGAGGTATCAACCGAGGAGGGAGGGGAATACAAGAAGCAATGCAGTCCTAGAGGCGGCACCTTGAGTGTGTCAAAGGGGAGACTGTGCTGCATCATAGGAAGCAAGGAAATAGAAGTGGAAATTAAATGTAATAATAGAATTGGTTAATTAAACTAGTGTTGCAGTCGGGGTTGGGGTCGGCGGTGGGTGGCGATGGGTGTTGGGTGTTGGGGTCGGGTGCTGGCCATCTATTGTCTATGCTTTACGCTTATTGTATACACTAGGAAGATATGGATTGAAGTAAGGAGGTGGAATCACAACCTCATTTTGATGACCCATCAAAGTATTTAGGAAGTATTGGAGATCTCAATGTTATTTTTGGTTTTATTTTGCATATATGCATGGTGATACTATAAAAATCTAGAATAGTTCTATGATGTCAGAAGGAGTGTAGAACTCATACCTTCCTCTATGATTATTCTTATTTATTGGATTTTGTTGTTACTTCATGGCATATCATGATATGGCAGTGAAAACCTATTCTCAAGTATCTCTAATAAAACTTGATGCTTCAATTATTATGATCTCTATTTTTGTTCTTTCCTTTATTAATAGTTAAGTTAACTTGAAAGGAAACAAACCTTTTTATAGAAGTATTCTATTCCAGTGGGTTTCAGTGAGCCATCACTAATCTTGTTGGATAAAATATCTCAAATTCAGTTTATATTTTTCAAGAACACCTAATTGATTTTCAATTTAGTACATATAATGAATGTTTATTTATTGAAGTACTCTTGGTTTGCCCATATCATTCAAGACAGTCATCCTCTTGTTCGCAGTAGCTCTGGCACTCGATGGTCATCCTCTTCCTCTTTACCACCTGCGTGGCTTCCACTGCCCACGGTCAACTCTCATTTTCATCTCGGTGGCTCAGATCAATTACATTTTTTTTCCATTTTATTTGACTAGTAACCCAACCAATAATATAAACATGTATTCTTTCATATCTACATTTTATTAGCAATCACATATGTAATCATTGTATACATTCTAGAAATATGAGGGTAGACATTGTGTAGTGCCAGATTGACACTTTAGGGTTTATAGATGAGATCATCGATGCATTATGTTTAACTTAATATATAAATATGACAATAATACATTTATATATTAACTTAGAAACCCATTCAAAATTCACTCATTAAAAGTAAATTTTGGATAGTCCCCAGTCTGGGACTGTTTTTGGATATTTAATCTCACTTAGGATGTAAGTGTATTTTTATGTTTCGTTTTGAAGAAAACTTTAGTAGTATTTCCTCATTTGTTCTCTGGGTACATATGCGGGTGGTTATTTGCCATTTACATCGATGTACTTGGATAACTTAGGGGAAATGTTGCTGAAATTTTCTTGAAAACTAAACATACATTATACAGTTACTAGTGAGATTAAATATTCAAAAATGGGATAGGTGGTACACTTTAGTATAAAAAAATTAACTTCCTATCAATAAAAACTTATAACTTATACTATAAATATTAAATGCTCAATTTTATAATTAATTTTAATGTGATCTAGAAAATGGATCAAATTTGGATGTCTATCCAGAACCGTTGCAGTCTAGAGTTTGCCAAAGGTCTTGATGAATTTATCAAATTTGTTGAGGAACATAGGAAACTACATACACATAGGTTCTATTATCCATGTAGAAATTGTGGTAACAATTTGAAAGTTGATATTGTTGAGGAAATTAAGAATCATGTCATATGCAATGGGATCATACAAGGTTATAATGAATGATATTGGCATGGAGAGAAATTGAATTATGGATCAGAAAATGTCGATACTAATAGTTGTGGCATAGAAGATATAGATAATGATGATAATGTCAATGATGAACCGATTCAAGATGAACCGATTCAGGATGATATGGTTGATGAGATGCTACATAGTTGTCAGGACAATGTCATTGATCCACCTTCTTTATTTGTAAACATTGTGCATGATGCTGAAAAACCATTATATAAGGGTTGTACTAAGTTCACGAGGTTGAGTGTTGTGATGCGATTATATACTCTTAAAGCACAAAACCGTTGGAGTGATAAGAGTTTCACTTCACTATTATCTTTGTTAAAGGAAATTCTTCCTGAAGGCAATGAGCTTCCAATTTCAACATATCAAGCAAAGAAAATAATGTGCCCAATGGGAATGGAGGCTAGGAAGATTCATGCATGTCCAAATGATTGTGTGTTATTTCAGAAGGACTATAGTAATTTGATAAATTGTCCAAAATGCAGTGCACCAAGGTACAAGACCACAAATTTAGGTAAGGCTAAAAATGGCTCTCCTATCAAGGTGATGTGGTATCTACCAATAATACCACGATTTCAATGCTTATTTGCTAATATGGAAGATGCGTGAAATTTGTCTTGAGGGGAGTTAAAGGCCAATGATGATGGCGTCCTACGACATGCATCTGATTCACCACAATGGAAGAAAATTGTTTTATTATACCCTAAATTTGGTAAAGAACCAAGAAACTTTAGACTTGGACTCTGTACAGATGGAATGAATCCTTATGGTACATTAAGAAGCCAACATAGCTCTTGGCCTATTATGATTGTTATATACAATCTTCCTCCTTGGTTGTGTATGAAAAATAAGTATGTCATGTTGTCAATATTGATATCAGGGCCCAAGCAACCTGGAAATGACATTGATGTTTACCTTCAACCTCTAATTGATGACCTAATGAAACTATGGGAAGAAGGTGTTATGACATATGAAGCTTCATGTGAAGAGATCTTTAGTTTGCGTTCTATGTTGTTTTGCATGATTAATGACTTTCCAATTTATGGAAATTTGTTTGGGTATAGTATTAAAGGATACAAAGCATGTCCTATTTGTGAGGAAAATATTGATTCAATCCGACTAAAACATGGTGGTAAAATTGTATATCTTGGTCATCAGAGATTTCTCCCACAAGTGCATCCTTATAGAAGGCAACACAAAACCATTAATGGATCAACTGAGGAACGAAGTGCTCCTAAACCTATACTAGGAAATTTTGTATATGACAGGGTGAAAGCTATTGTTAATGAATTTGGAAAGAGTTCAAGTACTTGTACTCTCGCATGTGACAAATCACTATACAAGAAGAGGTCAATATTTCAAGATCTTCCTTATTGGAGATTCTTCTCAATTAGACATTGCACTGATGTCATGCTTGTTGAAAAAAAATGTTTATGATAGCATCATTGGTACACTATTGAATATACCAGGAAAGACTAAAGACGGCATCAAATCTATAAAATATTTAGAATTAATGGGTATAAGAAAAGAATTATCAGTGGAGATCAGGGGTCGCCGCACATATTTACCACCAGCTTGTTACACTTTGTCAAAGTAGGAGAAAAAGACTTTCTGTGAGTTCTTGTATAATATTAAGGTTCCACAAAGATACTCTTCTAATATTCGTAGATTGGTATCAATGAAGGATCTGAAGTTGATAGGTCTCAAATCTCATGATTGTCACACCTTAATGCAACAAATTTTACCTGTGGCTATTCAGTCTATATTGCCAAAATATGTAAGGTTTGCAATCACAAGACTCTATTTCTTCTTCAATGAAATATGCAACAAAGTGATACATCCTGATACTCTCGATAAATTACAAAAAGATGTAATTGTTACCATGTGTCAGCTTGAAATGTACTTTCCTCCATTTTTGATATCATGGTTCATCTTGTAGTACATATAACAAGGGAGGTGAAGATGTTGGGTCTAATTTTCTTACACTATATGTATCCATTTGAACGCTACATGATTGTTTTTAAAGGTGATGTTCAGAATTGTTATCGTCCTGAAGGGAGTATTATTGAGGGTTATGTGGCCAGGGAGGTGATGGACTTTTGTAATTATTTTTTTAATTGCAATGAAACTTCTAGCGATCTAAAAAATTACCATCACACTGAATCTTATTGTGGCAAAGGAACTCTGGGAGCACGAGTGAAAGGAATTAGTCGTGAGTTGTGGGAACAAGCACATTTGTATATTTTACACAACATCGATGAAGTTAGTAGCTACATCACAGAACATAATGATCTTATCAAGAGAAATCATCCGTGATCCAGTTCAATGTGGCTTGCAAGAGAGCATAATCAAACATTTATTAGGTGGTTTGAAGAGAAAGTCTTTAATCAACTATCTGAATCGCCGAATAATGTTGCTGAGAACATAAAATGGCTCGCCTTTAAGCCAAAAATGGATGTCATGACATATGAAGGATATGACATAAATGGATTTTCATACTACACAAAGTGTCAAGATGAAAGTAGTATAGTACAAAATAGTGGGGTCACTGTTCAAGCTTGTTCGTTGTGTTTTGCTAGTGCCAAAGATAAAACACCACGCGAAGCTGAGATGTCATATTACAGAGTCATTGAGGACATATGGGAATTGGACTATACAAATTTCAAAGTTCCTATCTTTAGGTGTAATTGGGTTGATAACAATAAAGGAGTTTTAGTGGATGAGTTGGGTTTCACATTGGTGAATTTTAAAAAGATTGGTGGGAAAGATGAGCCATTCATCATGGCAAACCAAGCAAAACAAGTATTCTATATTGATGACCTGACAAATAAAAATTGGTATGTCATTCGTCATGGAAAAAGATAGTTTACTGTAGATCATATAAATGAAGAAGAATACTATGAAAAGTATGATGATTCCAGCCCATTCTTAGTTGGCTTGCCAAGTGTAAATGTTGAAGTTAACACCGATGAATACTATAAATGTCAAGACCATGCTGAAGGAATTTTACTTGACTAATAACTCAACCAATACTAGAGGCATGTATTCTTTGAATTATTTATTTTATTATCATTCAAGCACATAATCTTTTAAATATACATCATATCACCACTTGTGCTTTTATTATCACTTATGTTTCTTTTATCATGTATACTTGCATGTTGTTCTAAAATGGCAAGTGAAGATGAACATTCTAAGCATGAGCACCATGAGGGTGGTAGTGGTGATGCTAAGAAATGTAGAGGTCCCACACTGATGCGTAGGCTGTAGGAGCTCAGGGCCAAAGGGGAGAAATTGCCAATCCAAATTGATGTCACAGGAGCACCTATTAAGGAACATGCTAGTGCTTTCAAGCATTACGTAGGGGTGACCGCGCGCAGTAAGGTGGCAATAGATATAGAAAATTGGCATGATGTTTTTGATGCCTTAAAAGACCTCCTATGGAAAGATATATCTGTGAGTCGAAGTGATATTATTTTAATATGTTTTTTGTTTATTGATTCTAATTTAGTTTTCTTGGAAGACATTTCCTTTTTAAGATAACATTATTGCTTCTTTTATATGTATAAGGTGTTTTTCATCTAAATGAAAAAGATCACAAGAAAAAAGTGCTACAATGTTGTGGTGTACGATGGAGGGCTTTTAAGACCTATCTCAAAAGGGATTATACAGATAATCCTAAACAAAAGAACAAAGCAACATATCAATATATTTTTATAGATCCTGAGGTGTGGGAAAGATTGTTGCATCAAGGAAATCAGAAGAGTTTTAGGTAATAAAGATTGTGATGTATTGTATGAATCTTTTTATACAATTAAGGAGGTGAATCTTTTTATATATGTTTGCCAAGTCTAAATTGCAATACCTCATTTTAAATGATCAGGCTATTCACGAGGCCTAAAAGGAAAGACGGGCCAAAAATGTGCATGATCATCGCTTGGGGCCCGATGGTTATGCCTTCCACTACCAACTACAAGAGAACCAACTCTCTTCTGGAGAAGAGTCTAGTACAACTCAAGTTGAGCGTCCACCCTGACACTTGTAGTGGATTGATGCTAGAAAAAATTGAGCAGGTGAAATTATCAACCCTGCAACTAAGGAGGTGGCACAAAAGATGGTAGGTTTATCCCAAGTAAAGAGTAACTTTTACAAACTTTGATTTATTTATATCTAATTGATATTATGATTTAATATTTTTATTAACTATGAATAGATTGATCTCCATGAGCAAAGGAAGGAAGGAAAGTTCATCCTAACAGGATGCATGGATGAACTATCAGTTGTTGTTGGTATGAAGGAGCATCTGGGACGTGTGAGGGGATTATGATCTGGCATAGGATTCAAGTCTTATTTTGGCCCTTCGTAATCTAAAAGAGGTCGTACAGGAGTTCTTGCACAAGAGGAAGTTGAAGCATTAGTAGCACAGAAAGTAAAAGAAATAATGTTTTAATTTCAACCTACTCAACCTTCTCAACCTATTCAAATTGTGTGTCTCTCAGATGATGAGGTATAAGCCCATGCTCCATCTGTAGAAGGTCATGGGAGCACTCCCAATGACCCACCACAACAATTTGTAGTAAGTTTGTTCTATATGTTGTGTTATTAGTATGATATATATATGATATATATATATATATATATATATATATATATATATATATATATATATATGTAGTAGGTATCTGGTTTACCGCTTTGTATATAACTTATATGATTTCAATTCTAGGTTGGTATGAACTGTAAACTTGCAGTGGAGGCTCCAAAATATAATGTTGTGGTAGCGGGCAAGGTATACAACCTTGGTGGTACATTGCATTGACAACCAATTACTGATGACATTTGTCATGTATCCATCCATCTTGTGTATGACGGAATTGGGGACAAACCACTACCCATATATAATCTTGAATATAGTACAGTTGAAGAAGCAGAGGGTGCTATGGTGGGTTGGCCTAGACACTTGGTTATCAATGATAAGGAATACTTGAATTCTACCATGTTTTTCATATTTGACTACACATATGAACTCGTGTAATATAAGTATGTAATTTAATTAATTGGTTTGCAAACCAAAAAGTAAAAATTATACTAGTCATCCTCCTATGCCCAAGCCATCTTTTATTCTAGAATCCACATTCAATGAGTTGGGAAGTAAATGTAAATGTTTGTGTCGATACTTAGCCAACCAAATCTCGAGATTACAAATGTTGGTCAATATAACAAAAGATGCAACTAGGAGAGACTTTGACAATTATATTTTTCTTGATGATATTATAGAGTTGTTTCTGTATGATTGGCTAAATATTTCATTATTAGAAGTATGGATAAGGTAATGATCTATCAATATAGAAAATTCCAATACATATTTTTAACTTATTTCTATATATGAAAATAATTACAAATGTTATACATCTACTTATATACCGAGGCCATAAGCTTTGACATAAAGAATGTTGGATTCTTAGTTCCTTCAGTCACTAGTCAGGTGGATACACATATTGAGGATGTGAATGAGTACTTCTCTACTGCAATCAAATATTTTTCTAGTGTGGGAAAGGAAATTATTCTAATTCCTTTTAATGTCCAGTAAGTATTATTAATCAATATAATTTTAATAATGAATAAATTTCTTTATTTTAATGTTTGTTTTATTCTTACTAATATCTAGACATTGGAAATTATTGGTGGTTGTCCCAAAATTGATGACTCTTTATTATCTTGACCCAATGGGAAAAACAGCAAGGGGCCACAAATTGAAATTGCCAACTATGGAGTAAGCATATATTTAGTCATTTGTTATGATTCAACATGATATTTCTATTTAGAATTTCTATTTTACCAACTATCATTTAATTGATAGGGGTATAAAGGCTTTTTGTGAAGCTGGAGGACAAATACCCACAAAATTAAAGACATTGACTTTGAAAAATGTCAAGGTAGCTACTTTGACAACTTCTTAGTAGTCTTATATGTATTAATTTTGAACTATTATATGTCAACTCTTATAGTCTTATCTCAACTCTGTTTATAGTAGTTTACTAACATTAAGTATAATTCATTATTTGTAGTGTCCTATACAAAATAATGGTTGGTCTTGTGGCTACTATGCAATGAAATATATGCAATCTATTGTCAAACAAGCATCACATGACATTCAGACTATAGATCAGGTAATAAAGAATAACATCATAAATTTACAAGTGATTTGTAGTCATTTTATAAAATAGTAGCATGTGCATTTTCTGTTGTAGATATTTACAAATAAGCCTTACACACTTGAGGATTTAAATGAATTCCGAGAAGAGTGGTCAGATGCTTTTCTAAATGAAGTCAATATAGCATTAGATTGAATATATGTCAGCTCCATTTATGTATGTGGTTTTGGAACTCTTTCCAATTTACCTTTGTATCTGATAGTAATTTTAATATCATCTCAGACTTGCAATCTATCATTTTATGTTATGATGTGTTATGTGTATGAATGTCTCAACTGAATATATGAATAATTTTTTTATGAATGTGTGGCTTGGAAATTGATAACTCGAATGGACATAAAAGCTAGAAAATGTGGCTTTGGAATGAATTTCTATCTTGCATCATTTGCAAGTCTACTTTCTATTATAGGTTTTAATCTACAGATTATCTGTTCTGAAGTTCTGTTCTATTTTTGCAAAATTTTGTTTAAAAAAAATTGGAACCTCTAGGGTCAGTTTTTTAGTAATAACCAACCTTATAGATATCTAGGGTTGGTTTTTTAGAATGACCGACCTTATAGGTTTTGGGATCAGAAGCTCATGTTTTGTACTCTATTGGGTCTGTTTTTTTCTTAAAACTGACCTTACAGGCTACATCTTGGGTCGGTCTTTGGCTTATAACCGACCTTAGAGTACCTCTCATGGGTTGGTATTTTTCATATAACTGACCTTACAGGCCATCTTTTGGGTTGGTTTTTCACTAATAACCGACCTGAAAGTACTCTAGGGTCAGCTTTTTTTCACTTTGGTTGGTTTTTTTACAGCCTCTAGAGTTAGTCTTTGGCTTATAACTGACCTTAGAGTACCTCTCTTGGGTCGGTGTTTTTCATATAACCAACCTTACAAGCCATCTTTTGGGTTGGTTTTTCACTAATAACCGACCTTAAAGTACTCTAGGGTCAGCTTTTTTCTCACTTTGGACGGTTTTTTTTGCAGCCTCTAGAGTCGGTTCTTTATATATAAGGTCGGTTTTCTTTGGTTAAAAAAACCGACCCTACATAGCAGTATCTATAGTGACGACCGCTTAGGGGTCGGTTAAAATGTGATGCTATAGGCTTAAAAAAACTGACGTTATAGGCCATCATTGTAGTAGTGGATATCCAACAAAGTAACATTTATCATATCTAGGGCCAAACTTTTCAGGAAACATTTTCTTCACATAAGATTCACACCCCCTAAATCCTCATAAAAGACATTTTGGGACACTTCCCAATCCATATCTCATATGGTGTCTTTTAAACTGATTTAGATGGTACTCAGTTTAGTGTAAACATGGCTGTTTCTAAAGCATACCCCTAGAAGGTAGTCAAAATTCAGCTAAACTCATCATCGATCACACCATATCCAATGATGTGTGATTAATTTTTTCTGATACATCATTTTACTGTGGTGCTCTAGGTGGAGTCCACTGGGAAATAATCCCACGGGATCTTAGAAGGTCCTCAAACTCATTGCTTAAGTATTCTCCACCTCGATCAGAATGAAGTGCCTTAATACTTTTTCCATGATGGTTCCATACTTCATTCATAAACTCCTTGAACCTGTCAAGAGTTTCTGACTTATGTTTCATTAAATAAATATAGCACACCTACTGAAGTCATAGGTGAAGTTAATGAAGTATTGATACCCACCTCTAGCAGTTGTTCTAAAAGATCTACATACATCGATATGTATTAGTCCTAATAGATCACTAGTCCTCTCATTTTTACTAATGAAAGGGGTCTTAGCCATCTTTCCCAACAAACAAGATTCACATGTCTCTATTGATTCAAAATCAAAAGAGTCCAGATTACCATCTTTATGGAATCTAGATATGTGATTCTCATGTATGTTCCCTAGACGACAATGCCAAAGGTATGTCTTGTTTGAGTTGTTGAGTTTTATCCTTTTTGTATTTATGTTATAAACATTTGCCTTTAGATCTAACCTATAAAGACCATAAGACTTTGGGACACTGCCATCAAAGATCCCATCTTTTAAATAGAACATCGACCATTTTTTATATGGAATTCAAATGCATCCTTGTCCATACAAGATATAGAAATGATGTTTCTATATATAGTAGGTACATAAGCAGTTCATTAACTCTATTACAAGCCATGTGGGTAGAGATAAAGTATAGGTTCCAACTTCGTTGACCGTAACTCTTGTGCCATTAGCAACTCAGAGTTCCACGTCGCCTTTTTCCAAAGGCCTACTTCCTTTCAGATCCTGCATATGAGAACATATGTGAGATCCACATCTGGTATCTAGTACCCATGATGAAGAAGTAGATAGGTTTATCACAATAACATATATACCTGAAGTGGATATCACCACTCCCATCTTTTTCTTCATGAATGCCTTCAAGTACAAAGGATAAGTCCGTCTTGTACTTTTCTTTCTCCTTATCTTGAGTGTTAAAGATTTGGAATTGGGCTCCACCTCATAACTCTTCTTGGTCTTTCTTTGATCCTTGGACTCGACTCCACTGATCACCATCACGTGCTTGTCCTTCTTCAATCTTGGTTTAGCATGAATCAACATGGCAAGCAAGTCTGACATCGGTATGCCAATATTATTCACGTGATAACATGCAATAAAGTGGCTATATGATTTTGGCAATGTCTTTACGTGGCCAACTCTTATCTCAAGGTGAATCTCAATTCTTCAAGATGATACGCATGTCCAATCAAATTGAGCACATGTTCTTCTACTGAGGTTCCCTCTGTCAACTTAGACTCAAGTAGCACCTTTGTGATATTTCCCCTTTCTTGCTTTGTACGGCCAAGTGTCACTTTCTTAAGATGTGTTACCATATTAGGAAGACTCATGTCCTTGCACTGCTCAGCAACTCATTGTTCATGCAGCTAAGCATAAGGTACTTTATCTCTAAGCCACCGTAGACATGCTTCCAGTAAGCATCCACTTGTTCCCTAGGTGCATCAGGAGTAGGTATTTATGGCACTAGTTTGTCAAGGATGTAGAGCTTGTACTCATCATTGAGAACCCTTTTCAAAGTCCAAAACTAGATGTGAAAATTTGTCCCATAAAGTTTATCCCTCATAAGGACCGATCACAATACGAATTTACTCATCATTTGATTCTACAAGAGAAAAAATTGCATTTATTAAAAACTTTTAGTTTGATTTAAAAATTCTGACGATATAAATTAGGTCTTTAATTATTATCACTCCACTATTTTATTCAAATTGATAGCCCTCACATATCAATTTGGAATATTGTAGCATACAATATTCTAGTGGGCCAAGATCCATATTTCATCAAATCATGAGTTAGCTTTTGTTGATCGCCCACAAGTTGACTATTTTTGGTAGGCAACTTTTGCCAATTGCATCTATATGTATCTCTTAGATAGATGATATGTAGAACTTATTGCCATGATCATCTGCATGCCTCTAGGCTTAAAATCTCTCAGAATCACCCGTTAATCCTGACCCAAAAGCCAACACGATAATAATGCATCCCGCTTTTACAGATCCTACATTACTACTGTCACACTTCCACGAGATATACGGTGCATTATGCTTTTGCGTATCCTATGCTTGGTTGATCAAGCTTTTCATGTTTGTTTCTACTAGAAAGCAACTAAGACTTAATATTTAATTGAGGGAGTTTGTATTTATAAATACATATACTTTATCCAATCACCAGATATATAGTATGTATCATATACATGATTTATCCCACAATAAAAATATGCAATAAAGGAAAGTGATGGTTATGGTCAGTGTAATGTAATTCCTTAGAGCCACAAGAAATTACCACATCATGGGTCTACATCACATGCAGAAACTTGTTTTTGATGAAGACCCTTACTTGCCAAACTGGGCTTATCGGTTCAACCCTTGAACTGATCAGATCGCCTCCTGGTCGGTCATTTGGTCGTCTCATCGGTTGTATGGTTCTTCTGTCCACCATATGTTGTCTCCTTCAACCGATCGGCTGGGTTCACCAGCCAGCCAGTTTGTCTCATCCTTCTGATCCTCCTCAGTCCTCCAGACGGTCGGCTCATCTCCATGACATTCAGTTTGTGTTGTCAGAGCGTCCTTCTTCTTCATCATAACAAGAAAGATAAGTATCCTACCTTTACATGATTATTGAGAAACCTCGAGTTACATTTAAGTGGGAGCAAGGGCAGGAAAGAATTAACTTTACATTGGGAAGATAAGATAGAGGATTGCTATGCAGACGGAGATGAAAGGATTAACCAACCATAAAATCATCCATAGATAATAGGGGTTATTGGCCGAAACCATGCTACACATCCACCATTAAAACCACTTTCAGGGCAATGTGTGTAAATTATATATATATATATATATATATATATATATATATATATATATATATGCATATATATACATATATATATGCATATATATACATATATATGCATATATACATATATATGTATATATACATATATATACACACATATATATACATATATACACACATATATACATATATATACACATATATATACATATATGCATATATACATATACATATATATACATATATTTATATATGTATATATACATATATATACATACATATATTAGTTTGGGGTTATCGTGGTATTTGATTGGATAGGAAATTATTTGTATCGCATGTTATAATAGAACAATAAAACCAAAAATCCAATCATATCAATTATCCCAAAATATAGTAGATTGATGTGGCTCTGATACCACTATAGGGAAATATGGCTACAGAACAGGAATATTTCGCTATAGTAGATCCTATCACCACAAACTACTAGTTGATGTTGTCCTCCTTAGTGATAGGAAAATGCCACCTTACCTCTAGATAAGTCCACACATACTGCATAGAACTCTTTTCATCCTTGTACAACAGACAGGATGGATTTTTCGCTCCCGTTGGCATACTAGTCACCAACTCTCTCTCCCATAATAATGATCCTTAGTTGTTCTCTCTCGGTGCTATCCCTCCCTAGTCGGGTGGGACTTGTTTGGGTCTCTTAGTTACCACTACTAGAGAAGACAACAATTGTTAGAGAAACTAATTCTCAATTGTCTGTGTTTTGCTCTGGGAAGCCCCCAGTACCCCTCTATTTATAGGAGGGGTTTGGGCCACGGTTCCTAAACTATTTTGGAGTGGAAGGGACTGGAAGATCTTGAATTTCACAATCTGCAAACACCAAAATGGTCACCTAGCTCAGATAGTTGTATGGATAGCAAGACAGGCATTTCACTCTGATGCTCATCTGGTAGTTTCCCAATCGCACAAGAAATTGGCAAATTGTTTGCAATTAGTGCATAATATTATTTCCTTGCATCAATAGAATTGTGCAATCAAAATGATCAAAGTTCCTCATGAATTCAGGGAACTTGCTAGGTGAACCAGTCATCTCGCTCTGCACAATCTTGTCGATTCACCTAGTGAGCCAATTGGTTGGAGTTGGTGTCGTGCAAAACTTCACCAATTCGGTTACAATCAGCCTGATACTCCAAATGGTCATCTTAACACTTGAGTCGATCGTTTGGCACTCCAAATGGCCGTCTCACTGTGTGAGTCAATCGTTTAGTTGTGCAATCAGCTAATTTGTAGTGCGAATTGAATACCTAAACACTTTAGTAATAAATTCAATCATCATTCAAGATTAAACTCCTCTCTAGGTCAAGACCTATGTGTGTGACCCTATAGGTCCCATATTACGTTGTAAGTAAATGTCCATAACAACTTATGACATCACAAGCAATGAGCAGTTCCTAGTCACACATCAATGCTACCCAAGTAAATGGAAAGTTGTAGAACAACTTCAACTTACAATTTTTGCTTGGTGTTATAGTTTTTGTATAATTCCTTTGTCTCTGATATCCAGATTGAACTCGAGGCATGGAGTAGTCACCATTTTCAACATTCAATCTTATTTCTTGAACCAGAGTAGACTGTATGAGATATATGTAAGCTAAATATCATGTATTGACTCACATGTACATGGCCATGCATTCTCAGTCTCGTTGATCCAGAGTCCTATGATATCTTACTCTCATAGGAGGGACAAATCCCATCTCTATCACTCACAATCAGTCTCCATGTGCCAAAGTCACCCAATCATCATCTTTATAACAACTCATGTTTTAGGTTTGCATTTGATGATGTCAAACCATATTGAATGACATGTGATGAGTGTAGTGGTTTCAAGTGTAAGAACCACAAAAACCATCATCACTATGAGACCTAACTATGACTACCATAGTAATGGATTCCATCTGTCGGTCTCATGGTGGGTCTGTCCAATACTCTATTATCTAACATGTGTTTGTGTTCTTGGTTTGATATAGCCATATCATGAATAATGATACTCTATCATCAACCAACTCACACTCCGATCTTATGTGTCATTGTTGTCTATCAACCTTCCATAATAACAAATGATCAAGGATATAATGAGAATATATATGTACTCTTAAGATCTACATGATCTCATTTCCTCAAGTCACATACTTAAAGACATGTCATTGAGTAATATTATTATCTAGACATTTATAGTGTTACATCATTATCTCATAACTGAATTAAATAGAATAAATTGGAAGCTTGCCTTCATTTATTTGATCAAATCAATTACAAGTTATGCCATTACAATCATCATATGATTGGTTCTCTGGGCATATATACCAACACAACATTCAGTAGATGCCCTTGTCCAAGCCTATCAGGAATAAGAACTTCCTCCAGTCTAAGAGCTATACTCGAGTAGGCCCCTGATATAATCCCTATCATGAATAGGCATCCCTCTTGATTAAAATCCCTACATTCAGGTAGGTATCCATATCAAAACCCTATACTAAAATAGGCATCTACACTAAAGCCCTACTCTAATTATACATACATCTACTGTCTCTTACAAATATAATGTGTCCTATCTTGAATAGGTGTTCTTCATGAACCAAGTCCTATCCTAATTAGGCATCCACATTCAAGCCATATAATGAATAGGTGTCCCCTACAATTCAAGATCTACATTCAAGTAAGCACATCCCGCGAGCCCTACATTTAGGTAGGCACATCTAAGAGAATCCTATATTTGAGTGGTCCCTCCTTGCAAAAGCCCTATCAAAAGATAGGCACCTTGATCAAATCCCTACATATAGTATGAAAATACCTCTCTTATCATGATGAACCATGTTTTATTAAAGAGATGCTCTAGGAGCAAACAATTCTTAGGTACAGTCATTGGTTGGAAAAGCCGCCTCAAATCTAGAAGCTTTTCTGGTGCCCAACTTTTATCTATCTTGAGCACTTTTTGAAAAATAAACAATTAATTGATGCAGTCACTAGTCATGAAGACCACCTTAAATTTAGACATTTGTCT
Organism: Alisma plantago-aquatica; assembly: GCA_963693085.1. Lineage (NCBI taxonomy): Eukaryota > Viridiplantae > Streptophyta > Magnoliopsida > Alismatales > Alismataceae > Alisma > Alisma plantago-aquatica. Next base: position 1,223,121,575 of record OY856410.1, on the reverse strand, counting down.
AGAGCCCCATCTGATCATATCAATCTTATCAATTCTATCAATTTTATATATTAATACACAAATATGTTCTAAGGATTAGATAAATGACATGTATAGTGTGTGGTCGTGAAATCACATTAAATTTGGAAACTTGTCTTATACCCAATGCATCCATCTTGAGCACTCCTGTAGATAAGCTAAGGAAATTCTTTTCAAAGACACTAATAAGAAACGTGGAACTCTTTAAATGTCTAGATGATGCTCTAATCACTAGAAACTGACATATATATTCATTGGTCATAAAGTCCACCTTCGATCTGGAAATTTTCCTAATGATCAACTTTGTCTATCTTGAGCATTTTTTATGCGTGGAAAAGCTTTAAATTTGGATATTTGTCTGATAATCCAATCTATGGTCCTAGATCATGACCTAGAACTAAAACAATCATGCCTACATCTTTGAATCAATCTATGGTCCCAGATAATGACCTAAAACTGAACCAATCCTATGCTCATATTTCTAAATCTTTCAGATCCAAGATCATGGCCTAATCTTACCCCTATCGTGTCATGAAAATATCGAGATTTGTGATCCCTACATTTGGAATGATCTTTTAGATGATGTAAAATGCTACCATTTCCATAGCTGAGATCCTTTGAAGTTTAAAAGAAGGTGAATCAAATCAAGTGAGAATTAGAAAGTTGAGGATAATCGTTCGTCGACAATCTAGGGTACCGATGATGGACCAGTGGAAGAATATGTCATGGAAGCTACCTTAATGTTGGAGGATCACATGATGCTCAGTCTCAACTTGTTTCAACACTCCTATTAAGAACATTATACTATGAGATCACACATGCTCTAAAGAGTAGACAATTAACCAACACAGACACTGGCCATAAAGGTCACTTTATTTGGAAATTTTTCTAACACCTCACTGTTCAATCTCGAGCAATCAAATCCCGATTTTGACATTGAAAAACTCACTCAATTTTAACTCTTTCTAGCCATGGTCCTAATCCTAATTTGGTGCACTACTATACAAAAAAAAACTAAAACTAAAATGTATAAAAAGAGAAAAGAGAGTTTCTTTTTACGATAGATAAGTTTCCACAATTCTCAATTATTATGGACTCATGATCTTTATATCTCTAACAAACCACAAATTGCATATGTTTTTCACATCCACATATTCTCACTAAGGCATTATTTAGTCATAGAATCAGACACAGTGATTTTAGGAACTGAATTACTAATGGGAGACACTCATCAAAACTTCAGGGATTGAATGATTGGTCAGAAATAGGAAATTGCCTAAGTCATAGGATTCCCTTAATCTAGAGAATTTATTATTCCCAATCTTTTATTCACTCATTTAGATTTGGAAGGAAGACACATCACACTCACTTTTCACCTTCCATAAGGCTTGTCATAACATCTTTGATGAGTTCCACCTTTTTTTCCTTTTGTGACTAAAAATGGGTGTCTAGCTTGGCTCAAGAATGCAATTCTCACTCTTATCTTGAACCTTACCTTGAGAGGGGAAGATTATTAACACCCCACTTTTGCTCACTCAGTATAAAATCATGCTTAATTGTTAGTTTTCTGGCTAATGATGGAGTTCATCGCTTTTTCCACATTTTTTCACCTATTTAATCCATCCCTTTCACCCACTTTGAACCAGCTTGAGACTTTCTATAAAGAAACCTTATTTAGGACAAAAGTGCAATTATACTTCAATTCTGATTTAAATGGGCTATTTTCACAAATTACCCAGTTAAATTGTCTAGAATTAAATACTCTTTTTCAAACTATTTTCTAGGAAAATTTGAGAGATAACTCCTACTTATCCTTCTGTGCATGATTGTCCTTCAATTTTGCCTTAAATATGTTATTCTTCACAAATTGCCCAATTGAATTATCTAAAAAAGAATATTTCCTTTTTTTCAACTACTTTCCTGGAAAAAATTGAGAGAGAGCTCCGACTTAAGTCTTGATTCATGTTTTTCATGATTTTCTCTGGAACATTCTTGAAATATCCATAAATTGGAAATCAACTTTATCCTGCCCGGGCCACCAGGAAGACCATAGCACCACTAGTGACACATGGTGGATTGCCTTGATATGCATGCCACACATCGCACACATCAATGTGATCCACCGCCTCTCTAGAATATTCCAGTTGGAAAACCCGAACCTCAAAATACAACTACAAATAGACCCACATACCCAATGTATTCCATGCCCCCTCTTTTCTCTCCTAAATCCAGAGAAATGCATACCTCTCCCTTTTATTTTCTACTCGTGATCATATGATCCTTCCTCTGGCACCAACTACTATGTAAATGATGATAGGCTGCACAACAATAACCGGTACTTTTTATGTTATATCCATATCTGTAATTACTGTTTGCTCTAATCTGTTCATAACTATTGATATATGCATGCTCATTCTGAAAGATCTGATCTTTCTCTATTGAATCTATCTCTCTCGCCTCTCTTTCTCTCTCTCTTCCTATGAATTAGTCCTAACTACTAATGATGGATCTCCATCATAGGAGGTCCAGAGGTGATTAGGACCACAAAACATCTAACGACTAAGACTTTTAGGGTTGTGATGAAAAGTCATAGACATCTCCAGTCCCAAAGGTCTGCCAATATAAAAATCACATTTTATCGTTTTCTCTTCATTTTCACCAACAACGACCTTGATCACTACTTTTTTTATCAAAGATGAATAAAAAGGTTGTAATATGTTGGATGAGATGGGGGTGTTAATACTTCTTACTTATTATACAATCACCAAATCCAAACTCTAAAAAACTGTGGAGATCTTTCTTATCCACTGTTGGGTGGAGTCAAGATCGGGTTTTTATGTATTTCCCATTGATTTAAATGCCTATCTTTATTTTTCCTTGTTTTATGTATAAAACCGAGTGGCGACTCCTAGTTTTATTGATTTATCGTTTTCTTTTTATTCCCACGACTGTTGAATTCATCATATTTTCCAAACTGAGTACAACACTAGCCATAAATACACATACTATGCATGATTATTTGGTTGGGATATAATAGGTCATATATTACTCTAAACACAAACAATTTTTTGCATAAACCATTGTCATACATTTTTCATATATTCTTAACAACATTGAATTAATTTGGAGATGGTAAATGTGGTACTACAACACTTTGTCTAGCTGAAGGAAAACCTTGGGTAATGATGTTCCATACATTAGTTGCATCTTACTTAGTTTTGTCTACATATGTAACATACCGAATTATGGTTATCCTAACTTTTAGAAACCCTAATTACTAAAATAGGTGATTAGTATGATTGATCTTTAGATTTCACCAAAAAAGGTTAGAGTTACACCCTAACATTCTTGGCCATACTGTAATAAACAGATAATGTACAAATAATGAGAAATCCATATACTTATACCCTAATGAATATTTAATGACTAACCCTAATATATGTGTCATTGGTGACATTAATAATACATTAAGCAACTTTAGATTATGTGATCACACCAAATAGCATGATACACTCATATTAACCTAATAACCTAAACATGACTCAAATTGTGAATGAGTATATAAAACATATGTCACATTATTCACTAATACACATATAATAACCTAAATGTGACTAATAAGTATTAGATGTGTATATAAGTGCATAAAAGGTTGGGATGGTACCTAATCTGACTAATAGGTGTGATTGAATAATAATTAGACATTTCATATAAAATTAAACCATCAATGTGCCATTATTTAAGTTAATGTGGCATTAATGTACTTAATGAGAAATTGAGTAAAAGAATGAATTTCATGCAAGTTAATCCAATATAATCACATATGTTGATAATATGAGGATAATGAAGTCTAAATATGGAATACTGAGGATAATGATAATATATAGTAATAATTATTATTGAGATAATTAACTCAAACCCTAATTGTACTAAAACTTGTACTAGATAATCTCAAAAGCTAAATCTAATCTCAAATCAGATTATTTGGGTCCTAATTAGTCGAGAGACTAGGTTTCACCTTATTTGGATAATCCTAGATATCTCAATTTAAGAAGAGAAGAAATGATCTATATACTAATCCAATGTGAATCGAACTATAGCTATTATCATTTAAATAGTTGATTGATGTCACGCTTGTAATGTTGCTGATTTCCTAAAGTTTATGTGTCATGTGGATACTCCTTCCCTAGTTCGAGTGGACTCAAGTTGTTGGGCAAAATCATAGATTTTGGCTTTTCTCTCTCTCTCCTAGTTCCCTTCATCTGTGGTACTCTACAGTCCAACAACAATCTCCCTCATTTCTCTCTCTTCTCGCACCTCCTCACCTCAAACTTCCCTTCCCTTCTTAATCCTCATGTGGAGGAGAGTAGTTTGATCCCCAACATGATAGGGATTCTCCATCCTGAATTCTCAATTGATGAAAAAGTCCACGAAGCCCCTATTTTCCAATTGGATTTGGGATATCGATCATTGTAGGAATTTCTGCCTATATAAAGCCATCCCTACACCATTGTTGGTTCCCCATAAATTGATATCAATATTTGGTTATGCCTATCTTGGTACAAACATATTCTCCTGTCTCCAGTTGCCTTTCTTCACACCCTCAGCTTCTCTGGCAACCCACACACCTTGTGACAGTTGTGTGATCTCAATGTTCACTTGTGTGGACTGTGGAGGGGCTTTTTGATTGAGGAAATTGAAGAACAGAAGGTGTGTTCATTTTCATCTCTTCTCATGCTTCTTTCCAGTTATAGCACCAAGGAATTGATTAAGGAGTCTTTGGTGCCATTTGTTTTGGTTTCGACAGTCTTCAACTTTGTTCTATGATGGTGAAGTAGTTGGTAGTGTTGGTTTTTGTTGGATGTCATGTTTGTCTAGTTTCTAGTTTGCGTCTCCTCACTATGTACTCTTACACCTATCTGGCAATGGTGAGAGGTGCACCCTTGGTTTGGATCACCCTACGAATGCTATCAGGGATTGGCTAGTCTGACAGAGCGTGGAGAAGTAGAGGGGTGCTCTCCTTAGTCTTTGTCATGGGTTGAAGGTCAAATTTTGAGGCATTCTAAATTTTTGGTTCTATGTGTTTCATTGTTTGATTGTGAGTATATAAGGAAGGAGATTAAGGATTTATATTTCATGATATTACCTTAGTTCTGATTTGAACTTTGTCACGCCATCCATGGCCTTTTATATCCTTCCACAATTTACTTAATATTTTGACATGTGTTTAATTTATGTGAGGTGTTTTGCAAACCCACCCTATCAAGCATCAAGATTTTGATGCATGATGTGGGGGCCTTTTGGTCTTTTGATTTGATTTTCCAATTTAAATATCAATAAATTGCTTTATCTTACAAAATTCATAACTAATGTTGGGGTTATCAAAAAAATGTAGAAGTATGTCCTAAAATAAAAAAAATAAGCCTTGTATAGTGGTATATGTTTCATAACCTAAGTCAACTCATAGTAAAATTTGACATTTCAAGTGTTTGTAATGTAATCATTAATTAATTATTTACATCTAATAGGTGAAGAAATACCATGATTGGATTTAGGTCTGGACTTTGACTTTGGATACATTCTCTTAGGTATGTTGCATCCCTTTGAGTCTATATTAAGAAATAATTCTACTTTCTCTCTCTTTCAACCTAGTTTGAAGGATATGTGTGAAATCCCTCCTTTGAGATTTATTTAAATTCATTTGAGATTCTGATATTGAAATCAGTTATATATTGACACTTCTCTGTTGATATTACAATTTGGAATCGAAGATTTATAATCTTGTTCATTTTATCTCTAATTGAACTCCGATTGGTGGAATTACTCTATATTGTGCTATTTGTGCAATGAAACCCCAATTTGTTCATGATGAATTTTTATGGACTGATGTTCCACTTTTATTTGGACAATCTTGTTTAATACCATGACTAAACCTTACTTGCCTTTACATTGCATACTTCTTGATTTAGTAGTACTATGGTTTTATTATATGCTTAGATTTTTGAGGTTATGCGCCTTTTATAATTTTGGGATGAAGGTCATGTGCTCCATACCTGGTTTTGTGCCCAAATTTATATATTTGGGAGTATGGTTATGTGCTATGCTCTATCAGGTTAGGGTTATGGCTCAAGCTGCCATTGTTTTATTATATTTCACTACTGTTATGCTTATCTCAATTGCATGTTGATTATTTCATTTATGTTGTCAGGCCATGTTATCTAATTACTATATCTATGCTCATGAGGCATATTTTATTTTAATTTATGGCAAGTACATCTATTTATTTTCTTATTATTGTAATGTTTCTTTTGATATCCACTTGGGTAGTACCTTTTTCTCTTTCTCTGGGAAGCCTCATTATACTAGTTGTCCTTTCTCCCACAAAGTTGCTCAATCTCTATTATATGCATATACTGGCATTTTATGTAGACAAAATCTACTTTGTCTTCTCTTGTCTAAGTTGACAAGGACTATTCAAGAGTAGTTGATCTTGCTTGGGAGGTAGATTGAAGTAGTGATTTACCCTCTATAGATTATTTCTTATAGTTTTCTTTTATGTACACCCTACATGTGAAGAACAATGATGGACATAAATATTGTAATAGTTAGATGTTTACCTCTGCTGCTACACTTCATGGGGATTGGTACATTACATACTTGAATTTTAGTCTTCCATCCTTTGTGAAATATTATCTCTCAAATTTGAGATTGTATGGTTTTCTATTATTTCATATCGAGTAAGTGAGTGGCTCCCTTCTCAAGTCCCACTCCTTACAAGTACAATATCATAGCCACTACAATCAGTTGATTAAAATAGAACTGACTATTCCAATATTGTTTCCCTTAGGTTGTTTAGCTTTTCCCATAGGCTTCTTATATCATATCCCCTTGCCTTGTGTAGGAACACAGATGGTTGGAGACAAGTCATCCTCTGATAACCTAGTTGAGTTTGATACACCCCAGATTCCAAAGTTCAGGATGGCAAGGATGGATCTTCCTTTCACTCTTCCAACATTTCAAGCTCAAGTGACAACTGGTGGTGAACATGTAGTGGACCAACCTACCCATGCAATCAACAACAACCAGCTTGAGTTTGATCATCTCTCCTAAGAAAGAGTTGTCCTTCCTAAGACAGTTGCTCTCCACAACCCTAGTAGGGAAGGATACCCAAGGTTCCACTATAGAAGTATTCTCTTGCAGATATCAAGATGATGTGTCCCACGTATTTCAAGGGTGTTAGCAAGATCAATATGGTGGATAAGGATGATGATTGGGTGCTTTCCATGGAGCATACTTTTCATGGTATGGCATGTCCTAATCACCAGAAGGTTACCTTTCCCACCTTCATACTTGATGGATCCGCTCTTCATTGGTGGAACAATGTGTCTAGGACCTGAGACGTCTCCTCTATGTCTTGGATGCAATTCCTTGAGAGCTTTCATTAGAAGTACATCTCATCTACAACACTACAAAATAAGGAAGTAGAGTTTTATGACCTAAAGTAGCACTTCATATATGTGATGGAGTATGTGCAGAAGTTCACCCGATTAGAAAGGTATGCCAAGGGTTTGTTTGAAGAGAGGTGTGCTAACATGTTCCTCAAAGGACTCAACTTCAACATCGATCATGTGCTAGTGTCTCGACTTCCCTGACATTTCAACAAATGGTGGACAAAGCTATGGAAATTGAGGCTTACCATGGTTATCAACCCCTAAACCATAAAAAGAAGAGGAAGTTCTCATGTAAAGAACATAATAGGGACAAGTGTGCCAAGTGTGATGGACATCATCCTCCTGGGAGGTGTCCCTCTATAGGAAATCCAACTACTCCAAATTCAGACTTCCAAGTTATATTTCATCATTGTGGGGAGCTTTGACATATCATACCTAGATGCCCTAAGCTTTGTGATGTATGTGCACCAACTCAGCAACAACAAGCTCAAGCTCCTCCAAGAAATAATGGCCACAATGATAATGGAGGAAGGCCTACTAAGAAGTGTGTAGGATGTGTCTTTGCTTTAGATGGACATGATGTACGTGAGGGAGAACATGTTGAAGGTATCCTGTTGGCTATTTAGGCTAATGAGCTTCAATCCTAAAAAGGAAAGTTTACCCAACTTAACCAATCTCCGCAAGTATATGGAGGTAGTGTAGTCGAGGTCAAACACAAGGAGCTTAAGTAATTAATTGAGCACAACAACACTAAAGTTCAACAATCTAGATTGGTTTAAAAAGGATGGTAAAGTTTATCTAATTGCAGAAATTCAGATTTAAACAAGCAATAAAAAGATTACTAGAAGGGTTTAGATTCAGAAATTAATGGATCTTGGACATTAAAATTTCACTCACATATCATAGCACATCACATGAACACGAAAATCTAAACATACATAAGCACTTGTTTTAAAGGAAAAGTTGTGTTTCACTTCACCTCCTGGTATAAGTGCAACGATCTCAACTCAAAGCCACATTCTCATGCATAAATTTCATTTTTTATCAAAACTTGTTCCTCAACTCAATTATCTCCACTCTCGTGGTAGAAAAAGATTTGCCAAGAAGATCATCTCCATACATTCCTACTTATCTTCTTAGATCAAGCAAGAAAGTAGAACACATGCATATAAAGTGACCAACAATACATGTAAGAGATGATAAATCCGGCATTTTCATGGTAGAAAAACAAGCAACATAGTATTTAGTACGAAATTAACTTGTTCCATACATGATATGACATGGGAGCTACTCTCCCTTGCCCAAGAAAAGGGAATTACTCGTCCATAATCATGCTTTGCAGATTTGCTACAGAAAATTCAGGTTTTAACATGATCTAGAGGAGGAAAAATAAGAAGATCTAAAAATGTAACCACAAGAAGGAGGAATTCCGGCTTGGGGATGAAATTCTCCTCCTTTAGCTGCTCCAAAATGAACTAGCTCTTCTCCTGAGAAGCTACACGAAGTTGGGGAAGCTTGGTTGCGCCTTAGAGAAGACAACGGAGAAGAAGAGAAGAAGAAATGGGCTCATTTGGCAAGAAATCACCTCCTTTCTCGTCAAAATCGCCTTCCTCTACTCTCCTCTGGATTTGGGATGAGTGAACTCTCAATTATGACAAGTCATAACCTCCCATTAAGTTCCCTCTTCATTTTAAACAAAAACTCATATTTTTCAAAATGTTAAAACTGCTAGAGACACGGCGTGCATCCAGAGTGCACGCCGTGCAAAAGCTTCGATAGTTGCTCTAGAATGTACTGTGCACAGCGTGCACTGAAGGAATGCACGTCGTGCGACTTTCTAGAAGATTTTTGGTTAGCTTGACGCTCCAGGTGCACGTTGTTCATTTGCTTTTCTGCGCTTTTCTGGAAACGTGCACGTCGTGCTCAAGGCTCGAACACGCTGTGCATTTTGTTGTCTGGGTGAAACGGAAATTCTTCTGAAATCTTGCACGTCGTGCGTTCATCCTACATGCCATGCATTCTACTATTTTAGCAAAATTAAACTCTGCAATTCAATCTTATTTGGAACATATGTGCAATGCAATTTATGCGATAAGTAAAGTAACAAAAAGATGGCAAAAGTAATATGAAAAGAGGCTAAATAATATCATAATGAACCAAATGTGTGTGTGATAGCATGTGAAAAGATGATGTAGAAATCAAACAACAAATCCCCCTAAGCTTGAACTATTGCTTGTCCTTAAGAAAAAAGAACAGGGTTACAATCAAAGCGAAAAAGTAAACAAGCTCATGCATGGATTAAATGAAAATGAGTTATGCAATTAGCTCAACCAATCAAGTACATTGTGCTTGTGTTCATTGTTATCGTCTCAAATTTTCAACATCCAAGATATAGATATTAAGTTCAGCAAGGTTGGTTCCAAATCAAGCGAAATGATCAACTAGACAACACTAAATAGAATTTGAATAATCAAGCCAAACAATCAGTGCATGTACATTACAAAATTTTCAGCTAGTATGGATGTAAGACGATGAAATCAGTGCTAACATTAACAAACTTAGTTGTACTCTTTTTCTCACGAATATGATGGTGGAAATTTTTGGGTTGTCGGCATTCTGCTGCTAATTTAGGCTTATGCTCACATGGAATGCCAGTTGGGGTGTTGTTTTACCCTCTTTTGATATTCATATCACCTAACCATCATTGCCAGATCAGACTCACACTAGGCTAGAATGATATGTGGGTCATTTGCCATCTTTTATTGGGTAAGGGTGAACAAAGGATAGCACAATTCATTATTCAAAACCAAAGAGTCAACAAGAATGTTAAGGTAACAAGATTTCAGTCCTTCTTTTGTAAATTTTTCATTGAAAAATGTATTGTAAATGCACTAAAGGTTTGGCAAGAGTATCCGATATTCTATTAAATGTTGTAAATTTGATTCATTTGCTAAAAAATGGAACTATTACATGTGTTGAATAAGTAAGGGTGTAAAGAGATTTTGAGATTTCAACAACAAACACAAGGCAAAATCATGTACATGGGGATTTTCAATTTCCATTTCATTCATACATGCTCTTGATTTTTCTTTTCATGTAGCCAAGAAACATAAAGGACAGAATAATTCAAGCATACAAAGGGGTTTCATTCTAATAAGATAGCCTCAAATCATATTAACTTTACCATCAAGGAAACTAAACATGGAATAAAATGGAAAACAACTGACACAACTGACTCAATTAAAGAAAAACTGAATGAAAACTACAAATACCGTCTGGTTGTGTCCCCCCTAAGCTTGAAGTCAGTAGTGTCTTCACTGTGTCAATCAAACCTAAGGAGTTCACAATTGGGTAAATGTCATGGATCAAATATCAAAAAGGAGGGCCACCGCCCTGAGCCGGGAAGAACTGGCTGGCGAGATCTGGAATGTCCATGGGCTGGTCTGCGGAATCATGTTGTTGGGGAAACTGGGGTGGTGGAAACTCTGGTGGTTGTTGTGCAAACTCAGGTGGTGGAAACTCGGGCTTATATGGTGGTGGTGACTGATACGGCAGCGGGACGGAGTAATGGCCCTGAGAGATATGCCAAGCATCCATCCGGGTGACCATGCCGTACATCGTAGTGTACTGCATGCCCATCTGGTCCAACCAACTGTCGATGTGGTTAAACCGCTGCTGAACATAACCGTAAAGGTGCCTCACATCAGGCATCACCCAAGCATACTCCATCTGAGTACTAGTGGAGGGTGGAAGTAGTGTTGTATCTGCTAGTGTAGATGCGGTTGTAGAGCTACTAGTTCCATGGGTGGGTGTCTCCGCTTCGTCCTCGGGTTGTAACTCCACCTTCCAGCTTGCTTTGTTGCTGAGGTCATTGCGGGTTGCATCGGGGATGAAAATGAACTGTTTTTTTGTGATAAAAACCATGAACTTTCTGATGTTATCACGATGCCTTGATATTAGGCCACAAGAAATAAGATAGTTGATATCTACAAGGTTTTTCCCCGGTGCATCTTCTAAAACAGCCACATCCAACCCTAGCTGCATTGCTAGTATAGTGATCAGCCCACCACACATGATATCCCCTGCCTCTTGTGGCTTCTTCTTCTTGGTTTCTAGATGTTTGTTTATAGTGTAGTAACCAAAACTGATTTTTTCATTTTTGACCATACACTACAAGAAGAAAAGGTTAATTTTCCCCACAACCCCTTGAGTTTCATTTTTGGCAAAGGGACATGTGCTTAGAAGGTGATGCACAACTCTGAAAATTGGATTATGGAGTGATGAAGCTCGGGCATTCCTAACCTTGTACACCGGTTCACTGGTAATTTCAGACCAAAAAGTATCACTATGGAAGGCGGGAAGAAAATCAGTATAGCCTCCATAGTTGCACCCAAGCAAAGCACAAAACCGGCAGAGATCCATAGAAAAGCTTTTGTTTAGATGACAAAAATTGATCTTTGGATAGGTTTCACCGCGATTTTGGGGGTCGTTTTCCGCCTTAAAGGTGGTCAAAAATTCATATAAGAGGTGGGGGTAGGTCTTTGTGACTCTCGTGTAGAGTAGATGGAGGTCTAAAAACTGAAGATACCCCATTACCTCAGTCTTGAAGCCCAGCTTGTCAAGTGTTTCTTCACAGACGTAGCGGGAAGGTAAGACTCACCTATGATGAGGAACTAGTAGTCTGCATCTTCCTCATGGGTGACTCTGAATTGAGTAGAGGGCACAAATGAAGCTATTTCAAAAGGTGTCGTGAAAGATGAAGCTCCACCATGGCGTCTGCCCGAGCCCCTCTTGATCGGTAACATGTCTTTCTGAAGGAGTGCATGGTGTGAAGAATATGGTCATGACGTGCTGATGTGAGGTGTTATTTCTGCCCTGAAACTTAGACGCATGGCGTGCAGCACGGGGGAATGTCATGCACCTATAGATATTCTGTAATCTGAAAATGGCGCCGCAGGTGGAAAACGGAGGTTGAAGAACAGGATTTTGGCGATGGAAAATAGATGGTGGTGTTATGCGACGTCGCTATTGCTGCTGTGAGAGGTGGAAGTTTTCGATTAGGCACTGACTTGTCGGCGGAGCCGGTGGTGGTTCTGGAGCTTGGGCGGCATCATGGATGATGGAGGGTTGGAGGATTCGTTGGCGCTACTATCGGCTGTTAGGGTTGTGGCTAGGCGGATGCTTAGGGCGGTGGCTAGGTGCAAAGCTGCAGGTGATGGCGTGTAGTTGTCTGTGGAGCTGGAGCAATCAGAGGTCAAGATGGTGGAGGTCGATGGAGGTGTGAGCTAGCGGCGTATAGATGTGCATGGATTTTGGGAGGAGGATATGGTGTACAGATGTGCATGGCGTGAGTGGGGAGGAAGGTGGCGGCACTGCTAAGGGCATGGCTGCTAGGGTTCTCTTCTCACGGCTGATTTCTCAAGAAGTGGGAAGGTAAGTCGTGTGCCCCTCTTTTAGCCCAAACCTTATAAAAAAAAAGACGGCGTGCATATGATATGCACAACGTGTTCCTCTTCAATTTTTTCTTTTCAAACTACCTTTTATGCTATGAGGCACGGCGTGCATCTGTTATGCACGGCGTACTTTGATTTGAAATCACTTTGCAGACCTGAATTTATGCCTAGAAGCACGGCGTGTGAGTTTATAGAAACTCTTGTTGCTCAGCTGAAAGATAGACACACGACGTGTATCGACTAAATGCACGTCGTGCAAGATTCCAGTAACTTATTGTATATTTGCAGCTCCCAGGTACACGTCGTGCATTTGAAAGTGCACGGCATGCAACTTTCCAGAAGATTTCTGATCTTCTTTTGCTTTCTAGGTGCACGGCGTGCATTTAGTAAATGCACATTGTGTTAGTTTCCAGAAACATATTTGTGAATAGAACACGGTGTGTTAGTGAAAAACACGCCATGTACTTGGAGATATATCCCGATTATAGGATATTTTCTGATGAGGTGCACGTCGTGTCAAATAAAGACATGCCGTGCATTTTTGAATTTCTGCAGAAAATAGCAGTCAATCGGCACAAAATAAAGATAGATATGGCGGAAATCAAGTCTAAATTATTACATTCATCCATGATAGGCTTATTGAAGAAATTAAAGAATGTTTTTGACTTGAAGAACTTTAAAAGAAAATCGATCCTAATGTGGGGTCAACTCCCACAAGGTCCTCCATTTAGAGTTCAGAGTAAGACTCTTCAATTTCTTCAAGCATTTTGGAGGGAGCAAGAGGGTCCCTTTTCTACTTCATCTCCACAAGAATAAAGCTTGCAACACTGTCCATTCACTTTGAAGCTGCCATCTTTGCCTTGGAGTTCCACAACTCCATATGGGAAAATCTTTAGCACAAGAAATAGGCCGGACCACTTTGATTTTAGCTTCCCTGGAAATAGCTTTAATCTAGAGTTGAATAGCAAGACTTTATCTCCTTCTTGGAAGTCTTTCCTTCAAATTCTTTTGTCATGCCAAGCTTTTGTCCTCTCTTTTTATAACCTTGCATTGTCATAAGCATCAAGTCAGAGTTCCTCAAGTTCCTGCAGCTACAAAAGGCGCTTCTCCCCTACCTTCTTCATATCAAAGTTCAAGAATTTAATGGCCGACAAAGCACGGTGCTCCAACTCTAGCGGAAGGTGACATAATTTGCCATAGATCAGCTTGAATGGAGTAGTCCCTATGATAGTCTTGTAGGTTGTGTGGTACGCCCATAATGCATTATCAATCTTTAAAACCCAATCTTTTCTTGAACTAGAAACAGTCTTTTCAAGGATGCTTTTCAGCTACTGGTTTGAGACCTCTACCTGCCCGAAAGTTTGAGGATGATATGGCGTAGAGATCTTATGAGTTACACCATATTTAGAGAGAAGGTTTTTGAATTGTTTTTCCACAAAATGTGTGCCTCCATTTGAAATTACAGCCCGAGGAACTCCAAACTGAGGAAAGATGATCTTTTGAAAAAGCTTTACTACAGATTTGGCATATGGCGCTTGATTTGGAATGGCCTCAACCCATTTGGACACATATTCACAAGCAAAAAGAATGTATTGATACCCGCAGGAGGATGGGAATGGTCCCATGTAATCCACTCCCCATACATCAAACACCTCAACTTCTAAGATAGAGTTGAGGGGCATGTCGTCACTGTGAGATATACCTCCTGTTCTTTGACATCTATCACAACATTTTACAATAATTTGGGCCAATAGAAACCAACATGTAGTATCTTAGCAGTAGTTTTCTCTCCTCTGAAATGGCCTCCATAAGGAGAGGCATGACATTCAACAATAATGTTTGGGATTTCTTCTTCAACAACACACTGGTGGATTAGCCCATCACTTCCATGTTTGAATAATAAGGGATCATCCCAATAATACAATTTTACATCATGAAAGAATTTCTTCTTTTGTTGATATGTCAAATCAGGTGGGAGTTGTCCGGTAGCAAGAAAGTTGGCAATGTCTGCAAACCATGGTGCTTGAGTAGATGATAATGCATAAAGCTTTTCAATGGGAAAATGGTCTTCAATGGGCAATGGATCTCCAGCCTCCGTGGTTAATCTAGAAAGATGATCAGCAACATTATTTTTTGTACCTTTCTTATCCCAGATCTCAAGATCAAATTCTTGTAGAAGCAAAATCCAGCGAATAAGACGTGGTTTAGCATCTTTCTTGTTCAGCAAATATTTTATGGCAGCATGATCAGTATATACAATCACCTTGGATCCCACCAAATATTTTTGAAACTTGTCAAAATCATATATAATGGCTAGCATTTCCTTCTCCGTGATTGTATAGTTGATTTGTGCTTCATCAAGGGTTTTGCTTGCATAATAAATGGCGTGGAGTTTCTTGTCCTTCCGCTATCCTAGAACAACTCCCACTGCATAATCACTTGCATCACACATTAACTCAAAAGGAGAATCCCAATCCGGAGGTTGAATAATTGGGGCTAAAATGAGGGCCTCCTTGAGCTTAGAAAAGGCTGCATGGAAATCATCATCAAATACAAACTCAGTGTCTTTTACAAGTAGGGAACACAACGAATTTGCAATCTTAGAGAAATTGTTAATGAATCTTCTATAAAAACCTACATGGCCAAGAAAGCCGTGGATGTCTTTAACTAAAGATGGAGTAGACATCTTCTCAATGGATTCAACCTTTGCCCTGTCCACTTCAATACCCTTGTTAGAAACAACATGTCCTATTACTACACCGGATTGTACCATGAAATGGCACTTCTCCTAGTTTAGCACTAGGTTAACCTTTTTATAGTGGGATAAGACTAAAGATAGGTTCAATAAACATTAATCAAAGGAATCACCATATACACTAAAGTCATCCATGAAAATCTCCATTATATTTTCAATAAAATCATAGAATATGGACATCATACACCGCTGGAATGTCACAGGAGCATTGCAAAGACCGAACGGCATACGGCGATAGGCATATGTTCCATAAGTACAAGTGAATGTGGTTTTCTCTTGGTCATATGGATAAATAGGAATCTGAAAAAATCCAAAATACCCGTCCAAGTAACAAAAGTAAGAATGTTTAGCGAGGCATTTGAGCATCAAATCAATGAAAGGCAACAAAAAATGATCCTTGTGGGTTTCCTTATTCAAGCATCGGTAGTCAATACACATACGCCAACTAGTGACCATGTGTGTTTGTATTAAATCATCATTGTCTCCCTTAATGACAGTTGCACCCCCTTCTTAGGAACCATGTGAATGGCACTAACCCAGGGGTTGTCACTAATGGGATAAATGATTCCAACATCAATTAATTTGAAAATTTCTTTCTTTACCACTTCAAGCATATTTTGATTTAGGCACCTAGGTGGTTCAACTATTGGTTTGGCATCATCTTCCATATTTATTCTATGCATACAGATTGAAGGATGAATGCCTTTTAAATCATCTATGGAATAACCAATGACGTCTTTATACAAACACAGTTTCGCAAGTAATTTATTTTCTTGGGCATTGGTTAATTCATCATTTATTATAACAGGGGATGTAGAATTAGGGTCGAGAAATGCATACCTCATCCCGGGTGGAAGGGCTTTTAGTTCTACCTTTTTACCTGCTATATCTTCATCAACTTTGTCATCAACAAGTGGAGCATCTTCATTAATAGCTTGTGCTTTAGATATAGGAAGTGCTCCAGAAAATTCAGATTTTTTGATTTCAGCCACATCATCATCACAAAGATTAATCATCAAATCAGCAATATCATCATTATCCTTTTCAATTGGATCTATAGTATTTAACAAACAGATTTCTTCAATACATGCAGGTGCTTTCATGGCATCATAAATAGAGAATTCCATTGCTTCCTCACCAACACGTAGAGTGAGCTTTCCTTCCCAAACATCAACAAGACATCTGGAAGTACTCAAGAATGGTCTTCCAAAAAGAACAGGATTGGAAGGGATCTCCACCATATCAAGAACGACAAAATCACATGGTATATAGAACTTTCCGATCTGCACTAGTACATCCTCCACTATACCTTTTAGATATTTAATAAAATGATCGGCTAACTCAATAGCCATCTTTGTTGGATTCAAATCTCCAAGATCCAGTTCTTGCCATAAGGTAGATGGAATGAGACTAATACTAGCACCAAGGTCTACTAGACCCTTGTCAAAAGTGGTATTGTTGATCTTACATGGCAGTGTAAAATCTCCAAAATCATCAAGCTTTTGTGGAAGGCGGTTTTAAATAATAGAACTCACTCTCTCCGAAAGCAATATTGTTTCAAATTGATCAACCTTTCTTCTTTTAGTTAGGATATCCTTTAGGAACTTAGCATAAGAAGGCATCTCGACAATAACTTCAGCAAAAGGAAGATTTACATGTAGTTTATTGAGAATGTCCATAAATTTCCTAAACTTGAGGTCTTCCTTATTGTTGGCAAGCCTTTGAGGAAAAGGTGTAGTGGCCTTGAAAGAAGGTGGTGTTTCGGCCATACCTTTCTCCCTACTGCAATTAGGAGTGTTGGACTCCTCTTCATCGGCTACCTCCATGTGTCTTCTCTTTGGGTGGAGAAGGTCTCTCAATTTCAGCTCCACTTCTTAGAGTAATTGTGTGGGCTCCGATCTCCAACCACGAATTAATCCCGATTTAATCATGTGCGGAAGCAATCGGTAAACAGCGGAAGACAAAAATCACGGGAAATTAAAACTTTTCGAGACAAGAGCCTGAAACCACAAACCTTTTCCATAGAAAAAGGATTTAACTGTTTACATCACTGACAATTACTTCTTGAGTAATTACATACAACATGATACCAAAACTCTCAAGAATTCATACTCCAAAACACTCCAGGACCTGAGAGTACAGAGGACACATAGGACTTAACTCTAACTACACCATGAAGCAGGCTAGATCTCCACCTGAGATATTTACTGCTCCTGATGCTGCTGTTGCTGGGATTGTTCACCTGAGGTCTTGTTCCTTCGTCTTCGACGACCACCTAAAAAGTAGAAGTCTACGGGGTGAGACAATTATACATAATTGCCCCAGCAAGAGTTATAACTCTCCACTAGGCTTTATAAGCAAAGCAAGGAATAACTAAAGCAATAAGAGCCTTCAAGATATTCACTGGCAGTTCTGATGATAAGCAAGAGTTCAATCAATATTAAAATATGAGAACATCTATGCTATTCAAGGTAACATCAATCAAATAACTCATAATTAACTCTAACAGATATACTACGCTGTTGTTTATGTTTTTCCAAACATTATTATTATTATTATGCCCTGTGGAGATGAGGCATACCACTCATACTCCAACTGATCGCTAAGAAGTCACATCAGTATCATACATAGGTCATTAAGAGAGCCGGATTCTTATGACCTCATCTTCCTCAGTCAGTTAGAGGATTGATTGTTTGACATCTGGCGGGATGTCTTTATAATAGCTCACCAGGGTACTCTGGTCCTTCGCTATTTTTAGAGTTACAGTGGCATTCTGTACTCTCTTCACTATCGGAAGATTTCTTGTTTATCTTTCACCGATACGGTATTTGTGTCTTTAAGGGAGTGTAGATATACATCTCACCTTTAGGACTTTATGGTGGGGTCTGATGGACTACTAGAATCTACATCATCCTCTCACCTTTTCTTTTATAGTGAAGGTATGACGGACTACAAGAATCTACATCAAATACCTACACTAGGATGTAAGGTTCTACACATCCATGTACCCCACATACTCAAAAGTATGTGCTCCAGGAGTTCCCTTAGGAAGACCTGTTTCACCATCATTTAGACAACTGACAATGATGGATCTATGATCAGGGCTCTACATTTCACTTGATTAGTTAGGTACATTCAGTATTCCAATCATCATACAGTAACACAGCTATATATGAGAATACAAAATGTAACAGGCCTAACTTATCACAATTATCAGATATTCATCTCAAGTCATCTGTCAAGCATGACCTTAATAACATTTATGGCTCTTACAGCCCATAAATCACAAAGGATGTCACTTAGCAGTGCATCAAGATGGTTCACTATTCATAAAGCATAAGACATGCCTTCAATGAATATAACATGGTATTCCATACCTGGGTGTGACCATCATCTCACAACAACCTGCATGGTTAATTCAACAGATAATAGTAAACACTTCAGTAAATAGGAATACATCCCCAATTAGGGTTTCACTTGGATTCACCCTCAACTAGTGTTTCACATGAAATCACCCTAAAATAGGGTTCCACATGGGATCACCCACAACTAGGGTTCCACATGGAATTACCTTCAAATAGGGTTCCACTTAATAACCCTTACAATCAGGGTTTACTATTCATCTTTCATGTCATCGCCCAAAAATTAGGGTTTACTATTCACTCCATGGTGAATTGTACTCATTACATCATCATGTAAGAGAAACATCATCATTAAGACTCTTAATTATCATTAAGATCCATTAGATATCATCATTAGGGTTTCCATGACCTCACATAGGTGGGTCATTCCCTAATTATGCACCTTTATGTGTAAAAGAGGTATCTTACTAGAGATTCCTCCTAAAAAGGGCACTTTCTCTCTCTAGGATACTTTCTCTCTCTAGAAACACTTTCTCTTTCCTCTCTCTAGTAGATGGTGGCAACACCACTCTAGATTAGGTTGAGACAAGTCTCTATTGACTGATGTGAGCCAAAGCATCAACATTATGTGATTAGGGTTTGATTAGATTAGGGTTTTACCCCTTTAGACCCTTCAAGGGTATTTTGGTAATTTGCCACATGATCACCATCATGGGTTAACCCACTAATCACATAGTCCCTTAATGACCTAGGTTACCATTAGGGTTTAGATTGAATCACCATTGAACTGATTACATCATCAAATGGTTAAGTACAAACCATCACCAATCTCCAAACGGTTTCAACCTTCAAACGGTTTCAACCACCTAAACGGTCTTGAGACCGTTTGGCCCTCAAACGGTCTTGAGACCGTTTGGATCCAAACGGTCTTGAGACCGTTTGGAGGTGAAGACCGTTTGGAAGGGTTGACTTCCAAACCGTTTGGAGCTTCAATCGGTTTGAGGTCGTTTGGACCAATCGACCTTGAGGTCGTTTGAGCTCAAACGGTCTTGAGGTCGTTTGAGCCCAAACGGTCTTGAGACCGTTTGGCCCCAAACGGTCTTGAGACCGTTTGGTCTCAAACGGTCTTGAGACCGTTTGGACCCAAACGGTCTCGGCTCAAACCGTTTGGACCTCCAAAAGGGTTCAAAGGTCACCAAAGTTCAAGGATATGTATGTTGAAGCCCTCAATTGGCTAAAGGTATGCTAACCACTTATACATTGAGCCAATTAGGGTTAGCCTTAACCACTTAGACATTAAATTGACCCTCAATTGTAAACCAATTAGGGTTCAATCGTTTTCAATTAGGGTTTCAAGTTGATTGGTCATCAATGTTCAACAATGTGAAACAATTCAAGGTTGAACCTATCAATTGACCTCCAATTGGGCTCAAACTTGGCCCAAACGGTCTTGAGGTCGTTTGGACATCATCCAAATGGTCTTGAGACCGTTTGCCCAAAGTTTGACCAAAAACCAAGTCGTTTTGACTAAGGTTGAAGTCCAATTAGGTCAAAATCAGCAATTTTCAACAATGCATCAATTTCCTACAATTGGACCCTCAAACCATTAGATTAACTCAACCCTAGACCTTCAAACGGTCTTGGGTTGACACCAAACGGTCTTGAGACCGTTTGGATGAGTTCCAAACGGTCTTGAGACCGTTTGCCCATCCATCCTTTGGACTTTAGCGAAAATTCATCAAGGTTTGATCTATTGAGTTGATCATCACATCAATACTTAATTGCAATATGATTTGGTGCCTTTGGACCTTCAATTGATCAACTATACTTGACCCCAGACCTCCAAACGGTCTTGGGGTGACCCCCAAACGGTCTTGAGACCGTTTGGGTGATTCCCAAACGGTCTTGAAACCGTTTGGGCTAAGCAACCCAAAATCTCAACTTAACTCATAGGAGATTCAACACTAATTTCAATTAGGGTTTGCCCTATTAATCATCCTTCAACTCATGACTCGTTTGGAATTAATCCATAAAATTTGGTGAGTCGTTAATTAACATCATTATGAACAGTAATCCCAAACGGTCAACATTTAGTCAACCATCTTAAACGGTCTTGAGACCGTTTGCCCAAAAAGGGCAAATTAAACAGATTGCAAATCAGAAATTAATTCAATTCGTTTTGCTAATTGATTTGCTCATATCTCACGATTCCTTTGGAGTTAACCTCTCAAATTTCGTGGGTGATTAACCTACATAATTATGAACAAGATTCCCAAACGGTCTTCGCTTGGTCAACGGGACCAAACGGTCTTGAGACCGTTTGCCCTCAAACGACCCTGAAACCGTTTGCCCACCAAACGGTTTTGAAACCGTTTTGAGCAATAGGTGGAGGTCGTTTGATAAAGTGAAAATCTGTGGATAAGCATAGGAATTAACGCCCTTATCTTCCACCTTAAGAACAGTAGCAGTTCTTCACGTTTTTGCTTGCAAGGATGCAAGGGAAGATAGGGAAGAAGAAGATCTATCAACTATATGCACAGAAAAGATGTATAATCAAAGCATAAAGTTTAGAGTTATAAAACCCGCCTAAAGCTTGCTCCTTGAGCTCCAAGCTTTCGAGCTCCAAGCCTTTAATGGCGTCCTAGAAGCTCCACAGGTCGGCCAAGGTTAATCCTCCAAGGAAGGTTGAGAAAAGATGGCTAAAAAGATAGAATTAAGTAAGCTAGCCATGAATTTGTCCTTGAATCCGAATTCTAACCATGGAATTTGGGCAAGAAGGGGAATCCAAACCTACCTTGCACCCTTGGTCGTTTCTCCTGAGCTCCAGAGCAAGGCTTGGCCGTTTGGGAAAGAAAGGAAATGAATGGAACAGGGAAAGATCGTTTGCTCATTTGCAAAGGAAAAGCCTTTTTATAGCTTAAGCCTATTTCCTACTACAAGGACCTTTCAAATTCAAAATTCACATCTAGGTCCCTCCTTGTTCAAGGGCACGTCCAAGCCCATCTAATCTTATGCAAATCTCAAGAAAACTCAAGATCTAAGGGTAAAGGAATCCAACCTTCAACTAGGGTACATACAGGAAAGGGTTTTGTACCCATTTTAGGTGATTTCTATCACAAAGATCATTTTTCTCATTTAATTATTAAATGATGTATCCCTTTCATCATTTTTACTCTAAATGATGACAAGAGTCATAAAAGATGTTCTAGATGGTGAAAATTACAAGTTGGACCCCTCAATTTGGGTAAATTGCACTTTACCCCAAATTAGGGTTTCTAAGCATGGGAATTGCTTCCACAGCTGCACCTTGGTGCTCAAGCTTGGGAAATCCCTCAAACTTTACCATAACCGTTCACATGATGTTTCAACATCAAAGGAACATCTTATCTTGTGAATTTTGCAAGTTCAACCCTTAAACTGGGTAATTTGCACATAGGTCCCTGCATACAACACAATGCTACAACTTTATACAAAAAGGAGCAAAAATTGAAAGTAATTGTTCCTGAGGAACTTAATTACATGCCAGGGAGTGTTCACAAGTATATTAATTACATATTTAGGCAAAACTTCCAGGGTTAGGTCATAACCTAGGTCAGGGGTGTTACAAATTCTTTACCCCTTCAAAAGGATTTCGTCCCCGAAATCGATAAAGCATATTATAAGAAGAGAGCAGGATATTTTCTTCTCATTTCATCTTCTAGTTCCCAAGTGGCTTCTTCAACACCACGATGGTTCCAGAGGACTTTTACAAGGCTTATATCCTTCTTCTTTAACTTTTTAGTTCTGTTATCGAGGATTGACACTGGTCCCTCCTCATACGTTATATCTTCATTCAATTTTACCTCCATAGGTTGTAGAACTGACTCGGTATCTGGATGACATTTCCTCAGCATGGAAATGTGAAACACAGGGTGCAGCTTCTACAACTCTAGAGGTAACTCTAGTCTATAGGCCACCTTTCCAACTTTTTCAACAATTGGATAAGGTCCCAAAAATCTAGGAGCTAACTTTCCTTTCTTCCCAAAACGAAGGACTCCTTTCCAAGGTGAGACCTTGAGATACACTCTGTCTCCATCCTGGAATTCTAGGGGTCTACGACGTTTATCGGCATATGATTTCTGTCTATCTTGTGCAGTCTTAAGCTGTTGTTGTATAACTTTAATCTTTTCTGTAGTTTGCTGCACAAGATCAGGGCCTAACAACTGGTGCTCACCAGTTTCATACCAACACAAGGGTGATCTACAACGTCTGCCATATAAGGCTTCATATGGTGCCATATCAATGCTATGTTGATAGCTATTGTTATAGGCAAACTCTATCAAGCTTAGATGTAGATCCCAACTCCCGGTAAACTGGAGAACACATGCTCTCAACAGATCTTCTAAGGTCTGTATAGTCCTTTCTGACTGTCCATCAGTTTGAGGATGAAAGGCTGTACTAAACCTTAACTTGGTGCCTAGGGCTCTGTGTAACTGTTCCCAAAAGCGACTTGTAAACTGGGGACCTCTGTCAGAAACTATAGTGACAGGAACTCCGTGCAAACGCACTATCTCTTGGACATATATCTGGGATAACCTTTCAGCAGTATAGGTTGTTTTGACAGGTAAGAAATGCGCTGTCTTTGTCAACCTATCAACAACTACCCAAATGGAATCATGTCCTTTGTTTGTCCTGGGTAGGCCAACAACAAAGTCCATGGTTACATGGTCCCACTTCCACTGTGGTATGGGTAAGGGTTGCATTGTCCCTGCAGGTTTCTGGTGTTCAGCCTTGACCTGCTGACACACAGGACACCTCAGAACAAACTCAGCTACATCCTTCTTCATCCCAGGCCACCAATACATGTCTTTCAAGTTTCGATACATCTTGGTGCTCCCTGGATGCATAGCATACATCGAAGAATGAGCTTCTTCCAGGACTAACTTCCTCAGGTCGTCCACATCTGGCACTATCATCCTTCCATGATAGCATGCCACCTGGTCATCTGACTCATGAAAACCTTCTCGCTTCTCATTTCCAGACTCAAATCTAATCTGCTGTACAGAAACATCTACTTGTTGTGCCTCCTTTATCTGCTCTCTTAAGGTAGGTTTAATCTGCATCTCAGCTAACAGACCGGCTAACAATGAGGCCTTCAACTGCACATTGTCATGCCTTAAAGAGATAAGCATATCTCTTCTAGAGCATACTAAGGAACTTAGTTGTGCCCTATCCATGGTTGATGTTGCTGATTTCCTACTCAAGGCATCTGCAACCACATTGGCCTTGCCCGGATGGTAATCAATCGTACAATCGTAGTCCTTGATTAACTCCATCCAGCGACGTTGCCTCATATTAAGCTCATGCTGAGTGAAGATGTACTTAAGGTTCTTGTGGTCTGTGAAAATCTGGAAAGTTTCTCCGTAAAGATAATGTCTCCAGATTTTCAAAGCATGGACCACAGCAGCTAACTCCAGATCGTGTGTCGGATAATTCTCTTCGTGTTTCTTAAGCTGTCGGGAAGCAAAAGAAATCACTTGGTTATCCTGCATCAACACACATCCAAGTCCATTCTTGGAGGCATCACAAAAGATTATATATTCCTTTCCTTGCTCAGGTAACACAAGCACAGGTGCACTTGTCAACCTCTCCTTCAACAGCTGAAAAGACTGTTGACACTTATCACTCCAAGCAAAAGGAACATCCTTCCGGGTTAACTTGGTCAAAGGTAAGGCTATAGAACTGAAATTTTTAATAAACCTTCGATAATAACCAGCTAACCCCAAGAAACTTCTAATCTCCGTCGGTGTCTTCGGTTGTTCCCACTGCAGAACAGATTCTATCTTTGCAGGGTCAACACGAATTCCCGAGGCAGATACCACATGTCCAAGGAAGGATACTTCAGATAACCAAAACTCACACTTGCTAAACTTAGCGTATAGCTTATGCTCTCTTAGCAAGGTCAAAGTCTGGCGAAGGTGTTGCTCATGCTGTTGAGCATCTTTACTATAAATCAGTATGTCATCTATGAAGACGACAACACACTGATCAAGGAAAGGTCGAAAGACTCTATTCATGAGTTCCATGAATGCAGCCGGTGCATTGGTTAGTCCAAACGACATGACCGTGAACTCATAGTGACCATATCTTGTCCTAAAGGCAGACTTAGATATGTCACTGTCCTTAATGCGGAGTTGATGATATCCAGACCTTAAGTCTATCTTAGAAAAGACTGTTGCACCACGCAACTGGTCGAAAAGATCATCAATCCTCGGCAAAGGATATTTATTCTTTATCGTTACTTTATTGAGTTGTCTATAATCAATGCACAACCGCATCGATCCATCTTTCTTTTTAACAAACAAAACCGGAGCACCCCAAGGTGAGGTACTCGGTCGGATGAAACCCTTCTCAAGTAACTCTTGAAGCTGTTTCTTGAGTTCTGCCATCTCAGCAGGCGCCATCCTATACGGAGTCTGGGCTATAGGTTTCGTATCTGGGACCAAATTGATCTCAAAATCAATTTCCCGGGGTGGTGGTATACCAGGAAGTTCTTCGGGAAACACATCCTCGAATTCCCTGACTATCGGAACTTCAGCAGGGTTGGAACTCTCCTTGTTAACATCTACCACATGGGCTAAGAATGCGTAGCATCCTTGCCTCATCAACTTATCAGCAACCATAGCTGATACAAGACAGGTGGGCAGAATCTTTCTTTCACCTTGAAAGATCCATGTGTTGCTTTCATCAGCAAACACTGCCAGCTTGGATTCACAATCCAATACAACTCGATACTTTTCCAAGTTATCCATCCCTAGGATTATATCAAATCCTTGCATATCAAGCGGTATGAGATCCACTTGAATGCGATGCTTAGAAAAGAAAAGTATGCAAGGAGAGCATACTTCTTGCAGAACAGCAGACCCACTCAACGGAGTCTCCAACAACAACTTATCTGCCCTATGACTAGTTGTCATATTGCAGTTACGAATCACTCTTCGAGTGATGAAAGAGTGCGTAGCACCCGGGTCAATCAGAACAGATACTACACAAGATTTAGACATATCAGAATATAAAAGTTCCATCTGACCTGTCACCACTTGTGGATTGACCACTGCTTCTGGTGGGTTCATAGCATAGAACCTTGCTGTAGCCTGCTGTTGAGGTGGTGCTGATGATCCAGCTTGAGACGCTTGTCCACGTCCTCGAGCTGCTCCTTGATGTTGTCTATTCTGAGATCCTTGTCGATTCTGTCTCGGGGTTTGTTGTGTCACACCGACAGCCCTAGAACGACAATCCTTCATCAAGTGTCCCACCTTACCACAGTTGTAGCAACTCTTTTCCTATTGTTGTGGTCTGGGTGGTCCAGTAACTGACACAGATGCAGAACTGTGCGTCCCTTGAAGCGGTTGACTTCGTCCTCTACCTCTGCTTGGTGTCCATTGAGTTTGAAAACTCGATCTGGGTGGCGGAGGGTTAGGTGCAGAGAATCTAGGTTTCTTGGAATCCCTAGATGAAGAACCCTGGAACTGTGGATATCTTTTATGGGTTTGTCTTTTCTCAACTACAGATCTCTCTATCCTTCGGACTGACTCAACGAAGGTAGAGAATCTCTCTCGGTTCTCTAAGGCAGACACTGGGGTAGACATGTCAGCATTCAACCCCTTCTCAAACCTTCTGATTCTTTCTTCTTCTGTGGCAGCCATGTGCGGACAAAATCGCAACAGCTCCATGAACTTAGCTTCGTATTCGCTAATGTTCATAATACCCTGTCTCAGTCTCTCAAACTGAGAGATCTTCTCGTCTAGGAAGGTCTTGGGAAAATATCTATTGATAAATTCCCGACGAAACTCTTCCCATGAGAACTCTGCCCCAGGTCTCTTCTGCTCTTCCATGTTCCACCAGTGACCAGCACTTCCTTTGAGAAGATAGACAGCATGTCTTACCTTCTTAGCTTCAGGGATGTTGAGGATCCTGAAGGCCTTCTCCAGCTCTGTCAACCACAGATCAGCATCTGCGGGGTCAGCAGTCCCATGGTACTCGGTAGCTCCGACACGACGTTGTCGCTCGAACGTCTTCCCGATACCTTGCCCCTCAGGCTGGGCAGGTACCCTAGGTGCAGGCATAGGCAACCTGTCGGTTATGTGTGTCATGGCAGTCATAAACTGCCCAAACATTGTCTGGACTGCTGGGTTACCCATGTCATCTGGATCAAACTGGGGTGGCTCTCTAGGTTGTTCTGGTACATGCTGTTCCAATCCTGGTACTCCTGCACCACCTTGAGGTGCACTAGCACTACTTTCTTCCACATTCTCATCATGTGGCTCTGACATCTTAAGTATCTTCTTCTCCTGAGGAGTAGAAGATTCTATTAGATAAGGAAGGAATACTAAAGATAGACTCGACTTCCTAAGTCCTATGCCTCTGTAGACTCGAATGAACCTGGAGCTCTGATACCACTTAATTGTGGGCTCCGATCTCCAAACGCGAATTAATCCCGATTTAATCATGTGCGGAAGCAATCGGTAAACAGCGGAAGACAAAAATCACGGGAAATTAAAACTTTTCGAGACAAGAGCCTGAAACCACAAACCTTTTCCATAGAAAAAGGATTTAACTGTTTACATCACTGACAATTACTTCTTGAGTAATTACATACAACATGATACCAAAACTCTCAAGAATTCATACTCCAAAACACTCCAGGACCTGAGAGTACAGAGGACACATAGGACTTAACTCTAACTACACCATGAAGCAGGCTAGATCTCCACCTGAGATATTTACTGCTCCTGATGCTGCTGTTGCTGGGATTGTTCACCTGAGGTCTTGTTCCTTCGTCTTCGACGACCACCTAAAAAGTAGAAGTCTACGGGGTGAGACAATTATACATAATTGCCCCAGCGAGAGTTATAACTCTCCACTAGGCTTTATAAGCAAAGCAAGGAATAACTAAAGCAATAAGAGCCTTCAAGATATTCACTGGCAGTTCTGATGATAAGCAAGAGTTCAATCAATATTAAAATATGAGAACATCTATGCTATTCAAGGTAACATCAATCAAATAACTCATAATTAACTCTAACAGATATACTACGCTGTTGTTTATGTTTTTCCAAACATTATTATTATTATTATGCCCTGTGGAGATGAGGCATACCACTCATACTCCAACTGATCGCTAAGAAGTCACATCAGTATCATACATAGGTCATTAAGAGAGCCGGATTCTTATGACCTCATCTTCCTCAGTCAGTTAGAGGATTGATTGTTTGACATCTGGCGGGATGTCTTTATAATAGCTCACCAGGGTACTCTGGTCCTTCGCTATTTTTAGAGTTACAGTGGCATTCTGTACTCTCTTCACTATCGGAAGATTTCTTGTTTATCTTTCACCGATACGGTATTTGTGTCTTTAAGGGAGTGTAGATATACATCTCACCTTTAGGACTTTATGGTGGGGTCTGATGGACTACTAGAATCTACATCATCCTCTCACCTTTTCTTTTATAGTGAAGGTATGACGGACTACAAGAATCTACATCAAATACCTACACTAGGATGTAAGGTTCTACACATCCATGTACCCCACATACTCAAAAGTATGTGCTCCAGGAGTTCCCTTAGGAAGACCTGTTTCACCATCATTTAGACAACTGACAATGATGGATCTATGATCAGGGCTCTACATTTCACTTGATTAGTTAGGTACATTCAGTATTCCAATCATCATACAGTAACACAGCTATATATGAGAATACAAAATGTAACAGGCCTAACTTATCACAATTATCAGATATTCATCTCAAGTCATCTGTCAAGCATGACCTTAATAACATTTATGGCTCTTACAGCCCATAAATCACAAAGGATGTCACTTAGCAGTGCATCAAGATGGTTCACTATTCATAAAGCATAAGACATGCCTTCAATGAATATAACATGGTATTCCATACCTGGGTGTGACCATCATCTCACAGCAACCTGCATGGTTAATTCAACAGATAATAGTAAACACTTCAGTAAATAGGAATACATCCCCAATTAGGGTTTCACTTGGATTCACCCTCAACTAGTGTTTCACATGAAATCACCCTAAAATAGGGTTCCACATGGGATCACCCACAACTAGGGTTCCACATGGAATTACCTTCAAATAGGGTTCCACTTAATAACCCTTACAATCAGGGTTTACTATTCATCTTTCATGTCATCGCCCAAAAATTAGGGTTTACTATTCACTCCATGGTGAATTGTACTCATTACATCATCATGTAAGAGAAACATCATCATTAAGACTCTTAATTATCATTAAGATCCATTAGATATCATCATTAGGGTTTCCATGACCTCACATAGGTGGGTCATTCCCTAATTATGCACCTTTATGTGTAAAAGAGGTATCTTACTAGAGATTCCTCCTAAAAAGGGCACTTTCTCTCTCTAGGATACTTTCTCTCTCTAGAAACACTTTCTCTTTCCTCTCTCTAGTAGATGGTGGCAACACCACTCTAGATTAGGTTGAGACAAGTCTCTATTGACTGATGTGAGCCAAAGCATCAACATTATGTGATTAGGGTTTGATTAGATTAGGGTTTTACCCCTTTAGACCCTTCAAGGGTATTTTGGTAATTTGCCACATGATCACCATCATGGGTTAACCCACTAATCACATAGTCCCTTAATGACCTAGGTTACCATTAGGGTTTAGATTGAATCACCATTGAACTGATTACATCATCAAATGGTTAAGTACAAACCATCACCAATCTCCAAACGGTTTCAACCTTCAAACGGTTTCAACCACCTAAACGGTCTTGAGACCGTTTGGCCCTCAAACGGTCTTGAGACCGTTTGGATCCAAACGGTCTTGAGACCGTTTGGAGGTGAAGACCGTTTGGAAGGGTTGACTTCCAAACCGTTTGGAGCTTCAATCGGTTTGAGGTCGTTTGGACCAATCGACCTTGAGGTCGTTTGAGCTCAAACGGTCTTGAGGTCATTTGAGCCCAAACGGTCTTGAGACCGTTTGGCCCCAAACGGTCTTGAGACCGTTTGGTCTCAAACGGTCTTGAGACCGTTTGGACCCAAACGGTCTCGGCTCAAACCGTTTGGACCTCCAAAAGGGTTCAAAGGTCACCAAAGTTCAAGGATATGTATGTTGAAGCCCTCAATTGGCTAAAGGTATGCTAACCACTTATACATTGAGCCAATTAGGGTTAGCCTTAACCACTTAGACATTAAATTGACCCTCAATTGTAAACCAATTAGGGTTCAATCGTTTTCAATTAGGGTTTCAAGTTGATTGGTCATCAATGTTCAACAATGTGAAACAATTCAAGGTTGAACCTATCAATTGACCTCCAATTGGGCTCAAACTTGGCCCAAACGGTCTTGAGGTCGTTTGGACATCATCCAAACGGTCTTGAGACCGTTTGCCCAAAGTTTGACCAAAAACCAAGTCGTTTTGACTAAGGTTGAAGTCCAATTAGGTCAAAATCAGCAATTTTCAACAATGCATCAATTTCCTACAATTGGACCCTCAAACCATTAGATTAACTCAACCCTAGACCTTCAAACGGTCTTGGGTTGACACCAAACGGTCTTGAGACCGTTTGGATGAGTTCCAAACGGTCTTGAGACCGTTTGCCCATCCATCCTTTGGACTTTAGCGAAAATTCATCAAGGTTTGATCTATTGAGTTGATCATCACATCAATACTTAATTGCAATATGATTTGGTGCCTTTGGACCTTCAATTTATCAACTATACTTGACCCCAGACCTCCAAACGGTCTTGGGGTGACCCCCAAACGGTCTTGAGACCGTTTGGGTGATTCCCAAACGGTCTTGAAACCGTTTGGGCTAAGCAACCCAAAATCTCAACTTAACTCATAGGAGATTCAGCACTAATTTCAATTAGGGTTTGCCCTATTAATCATCCTTCAACTCATGACTCGTTTGGAATTAATCCATAAAATTTGGTGAGTCGTTAATTAACATCATTATGAACAGTAATCCCAAACGGTCAACGTTTAGTCAACCATCTTAAACGGTCTTGAGACCGTTTGCCCAAAAAGGGCAAATTAAACAGATTGCAAATCAGAAATTAATTCAATTCGTTTTGCTAATTGATTTGCTCATATCTCACGATTCCTTTGGAGTTAACCTCTCAAATTTCGTGGGTGATTAACCTACATAATTATGAACAAGATTCCCAAACGGTCTTTGCTTGGTCAATGGGACCAAACGGTCTTGAGACCGTTTGCCCTCAAACGACCCTGAAACCGTTTGCCCACCAAACGGTTTTGAAACCGTTTTGAGCAATAGGTGGAGGTCGTTTGATAAAGTGAAAATCTGTGGATAAGCATAGGAATTAACGCCCTTATCTTCCACCTTAAGAACAGTAGCAGTTCTTCACGTTTTTGCTTGCAAGGATGCAAGGGAAGATAGGGAAGAAGAAGATCTATCAACTATATGCATAGAAAAGATGTATAATCAAAGCATAAAGTTTAGAGTTATAAAACCCGCCTAAAGCTTGCTCCTTGAGCTCCAAGCTTTCGAGCTCCAAGCCTTTAATGGCGTCCTAGAAGCTCCACAGGTCGGCCAAGGTTAATCCTCCAAGGAAGGTTGAGAAAAGATGGCTAAAAAGATAGAATTAAGTAAGCTAGCCATGAATTTGTCCTTGAATCCGAATTCTAACCATGGAATTTGGGCAAGAAGGGGAATCCAAACCTACCTTGCACCCTTGGTCGTTTCTCCTGAGCTCCAGAGCAAGGCTTGGCCGTTTGGGAAAGAAAGGAAATGAATGGAACAGGGAAAGATCGTTTGCTCATTTGCAAAGGAAAAGCCTTTTTATAGCTTAAGCCTATTTCCTACTACAAGGACCTTTCAAATTCAAAATTCACATCTAGGTCCCTCCTTGTTCAAGGGCACGTCCAAGCCCATCTAATCTTATGCAAATCTCAAGAAAACTCAAGATCTAAGGGTAAAGGAATCCAACCTTCAACTAGGGTACATACAGGAAAGGGTTTTGTACCCATTTTAGGTGATTTCTATCACAAAGATCATTTTTCTCATTTAATTATTAAATGATGTATCCCTTTCATCATTTTTACTCTAAATGATGACAAGAGTCATAAAAGATGTTCTAGATGGTGAAAATTACAAGTTGGACCCCTCAATTTGGGTAAATTGCACTTTACCCCAAATTAGGGTTTCTAAGCATGGGAATTGCTTCCACAGCTGCACCTTGGTGCTCAAGCTTGGGAAATCCCTCAAACTTTACCATAACCGTTCACATGATGTTTCAACATCAAAGGAACATCTTATCTTGTGAATTTTGCAAGTTCAACCCTTAAACTGGGTAATTTGCACATAGGTCCCTGCATACAACACAATGCTACAACTTTATACAAAAAGGAGCAAAAATTGCAAGTAATTGTTCCTGAGGAACTTAATTACATGCCAGGGAGTGTTCACAAGTATATTAATTACATATTTAGGCAAAACTTCCAGGGTTAGGTCATAACCCAGGTCAGGGGTGTTACAAATTGCATTAGCTTGTTGCCTTGGGTTCACTTCTGGTTGACTTGGAAGACAACTGAACTATGGATTCTTTTGTTGTGCTAGAGCTTTCTATGCTATTTGGTTCTCCAACATCTTGGTATGAGTGGAAATACCATCCACTTTTGTTGAAAGTTGAGCAATAGCATCTTTCAACAGCTTATCATTTCCCCCAAGTTCTTCATTCTGTTGCATTTGTGTAGACATAAATTTTTCCATCATGGCTTCTAGAGAAGAACTTTGGGGTTGTTGTGGCTATTGGTAACCCCTATTATTAAAACTTGGCAGATTCCCTTGTCGGTTGAAATGTTTTTGTTGATGCGGCTGCTGATGTCCTTGTTGGAAGTTCTGAGCATTGCTTGTGCTCTGATAGGAGAAATTAGGATGATCTCTCCATCCCGGATTGCATGTGTTGGAATAGGGATTGTATTGGAACATTCTCTTGCATTCCAACGGCATTGACCTGTTCAAAACTCCCTTCAATTGTATTAGGAGCAAAGCATGAAGAAGAAGTATGCCCTGCATTGCCACAAGCTTCACATATAACTTCAGCTGATTGGATTTGCAAAGTGGTCATCTTCTCGAACTTCTGTGTAAGAACATCTAGTTTGGCAGCAATAAGATCAACGACATCAACAATATGTTTCACTCCTTGCTTCGCGGTTGAAAAACTAGTTGTAGAGGCTGATTTTGCTCCCCTATCTGCTCCCCATTGACATTGATTTAGCTATATTTCTTCAATGATGTCAAAAGCCTCCCTATAAGACTTAGTCATCAATGCTCCATTGGCTGCAACATCCAGTGTCAACTGGGTGTTGTGAAATAGTCCATTATAGAAATTTTGAAGTAACGGTCAGTTGGTCAATCCATGGTGCAGGCAAAGGTGTTGAAGATCCTTAAACCATTCCCATGTGTCATATAGAGTTTCTCCTTCATTTTGAGAGAAATTGGTGAGTTGATTTCGTAATTGGGCTATCTTGCTAGGCGGGAAATACTTTGCAAGGAAAGCATTTAAGAGTTGATCCCAGATTTTGATTGACTTCTTTGGAAGAGACAAAAGCCATGCCTTGGCTCTATCTCTTAGGGTGAAAGGGAATAGCATAAGTCTTACTCCTTCAGTAGATACTCCACTGATTCGGAAAGTATTCAGATATTCCAAGAACTCGGCAACATGATGACTTGGATCTTCATTAGTTGTACCTCCAAAATGATTCTGATGTATCATCTACATCATAGAAGGAGCAATAGAGAAATTGTTTGCTTCTACTGTAGGCAGGTCAATGGCCCCACAAATGTTTGTGGTGACCGACATTGTAAATTCCTTCAAAGGATGGTCGTCCTCCATTATTGGATCACTTGGTGTAGCTTCCTCAAGGTATGAAGAAGATGGTGATGGTGATGATGGTGAAGTACCTCCTAACAGCGGTGGTTCTACTCTCCTTGCTCTTCTTAAGCTTGAAAGGGTGCACTCGATTTCAAGGTCTAACAACGCAGATGTCTAAAGACACCTTTGTGAGAGACGCATACAACCTGAAAAATAGCAAGAGGAATTAAGAATACAACTAAGAGGTATATGAAATTCAAAAATGGAAATGGTTAGTATGGCACCAAAAACTTGTTGATTGTTTACACTAACGAGTTTCAATCATTAAGAATGATCTTTTACTCAACTAACTATTTCCCGCAAGTATACGAGAGTAGTTGTAGTCGAGGTCGAACACAAGGAGCATTGGTTAGTTAGGCGTAAGAGTTATGATTTTCAATAATCTAGATCGTTGTACACAAGATGATTGGATTAGAACAACTAAATTATATATTTAAAACAAAATAGTAAATTATCACTTAAGAAAGGTTAAGATTCAGATATGGAAGGATCTTGGACCTAGGATTCCACCAACATATCATAGCATAAAACATGAGCATGAAATTTAAACATACTAAGTACTTGTTTTAAAAGAGAGTTATATGTCGCACTTCACCTCTCGGTGCAAGTACAACGATCCTAACTCAATTCAACATTGCCATGTATGAATTTCATTTTAGATCACAAACCTACTCCTCAGCTCCATAATTTCCACTCTCATTATAAAGAAGGAGTTGCCAAGAGAGTACCTCCTTACTCTCCTACATATCTTCTCAGATCAAGCAAGAAAGAATAAAACATGCACATAAAGTGGCCAGCCATACATGTAAGAAAAGATAGAACCGGTACTTTCATGATAGAAAAAACAAGCAACTTCACATTTAGTACGAAATCATCATGTTCCTTACATGCTATGACATGGGAGCTACTCTCCCATGTCCAAGAAAAGGGAATTACTCGTCCAAAATCATGATTTGTTGATTTTCTACAGAAAATTCAGGTTTTAACATGATCTAGAGGAGGAAAAACAAAGAGATCCAAAAATGTAACCACAAGGAGGAATTTCGGCTTGGGGATGAAATTCTCCTCCTTTAGCTACTCCAAAACAAACTGGCTCCTCTCCCGAGAAGCTGCACAAAGTCAGGGAAGCTTGGTTGCACCTTTGGAGAAGACAATGGATAAGAAGAGAAGAAGAAATGGGCTCCTTTGGCAAGAAACCGCCCTTGTTCTCCTTAAAATTGCCTTCCTCTACTCTCCTCTGGCTCTGGGATGAGGGAACTTCCACAAAATGACCGAAGATAACTGCCCCTTAAGTTTCCTCTTTGTTTTAAACAAAAACTCATATTTTTTGAAATGCTAAAACTGCTAGAGACACAGAGTGCGTCTAAAGTACACACTGTGCAAAACCTTCGTCAGTTGCTCCAATCTGCACTATGCATGGCGTGCGCTGAAGAAATGCATGTCGTGCAACTTTCGAGAAACTTTCAGCTCCCAGGTGCACGGCGTACACTGAAGAAATGCACGTCGTGCAACTTTCCAGAAATGTTCAGCTCCCAGGTGCACGGTGTGCGCTGAAGAAATGCACGTCGTGCAACTTTCTAGAAACTTTTAGTCTGCTCGACGCTCCCAGGTGCACGACGTGTCTATTTAAGACACGGCGTGTCAATGGGTGTTCTGGGTTGTTGTGTATTCTGCTCATAACTTTCAGCGTGTAGGTCCGATTTACATGCTGTAAAAAGTGGTATTTGCATAGTTTTGAACCCAAAACATGTAGATACTTGATGAGTGATTCAATAAGTGATAATGTGATATATTTCTCATCATTTCATTGCAAAATGTAGTACCTACAATCCAAACCATGAGACAAGTAAGAATAGCTAAAAATATAGAATCTAGCATGAATGAGAGTGATAATTGAGTCAAAACAACATTGATATGCAACCAAACATGATCCAAAAGATGATATGATTTGTGCACATCATAACCCTTATTCTATTAGTTAGTTTTCCTATATAGTTATGTTTTTACCTTCACATGATATCATTTAGGTAGACGATTTTTTGTGTCTTTGTCTTGTATGACTTATTAGGTTACACCTTTTGAAGGGTGGAGTGTAGTAGTTTGTTAGATTATGGATGTGTTGATTTCGATGATGAAATCCTTTAAGGGGTGGGGTCTTTCAACATACTGAAGTTTGGATATCCTAACTAAAATTCCTAGAACATGAGATTAGTATGCTTGATCTTTAGATTTCACCAAACAAAGTTAGAGTTACACCCTGACATGCCTAGCCATGCCCTAATAAACATATAATGTACAAATAATGAGTAATTCACATTCTTGTACCCTAATGCATATTTAATGGATAACCCTAATATA
The DNA here is from genome assembly GCA_963693085.1 of Alisma plantago-aquatica. Taxonomy (NCBI): domain Eukaryota; kingdom Viridiplantae; phylum Streptophyta; class Magnoliopsida; order Alismatales; family Alismataceae; genus Alisma; species Alisma plantago-aquatica. The sequence continues at coordinate 1,223,085,253 of OY856410.1, read as the reverse complement.
TGTGCCATTGGTGACATTAATGGTACATTAAGTGACTCTAGGTTATTTAATCACACCAAATAGCATGATACACTCATATTTACCTAATAACTTAAACATGACTCAAAACGAGAATGAGTAGATAAAATATATGTCACATTTTTCACTAATACACATTTAATAACCTAAATGTGACTAATAAGGATTGGATGTGTATAAATATGCATAAATGGTTGGGATGGTACCTAATGTGACTAATAGATGTGATTGAATAATAATTAGACATTTCATGTAGAAATAAATCATTGATGTGTCATTGTAAAAGTTAATGTGACATTAATGGAGTTAATGAGAAAACTAGTAAAAGAATGTATTTCATGCATGATAATCTAATATAATCTCGTATGTTGATAATATGAGGATAGTGAAGTATAAATCTGGAATTTTGAGGATATTGATAATGTATAATAACAATAATTGAGTTAAATAACTTAAATCCTAATTGTAGTATAACTCATACTAGTTACTCTCAAAACCTAAATCTAATCTCAAAACCGGATTCATTGGCTCCTACTTAGTCTAGAGACCAAGTTTTACCTTCTTTGGATAATCCTTGACATCTCAATTTAAGAAGAGAAGAAATTATCTAAATACTAATCCTATGTGAATGAGAGTATAGCTATTATTATTAAAATCATCAATTGATGTCATGCATGTTGTGTTTCTGATTTCCTAAAGTTTCTCTATCACACATATACTCCTTTCCCAGACTGAGTTGGACTTGGGTTGCTGGGTAGAATCATAGATGTTGGCTTTTCTCACTTGCATAGTTCATTCTATCTATGGGACTCTACATTCCAACAACAATATCCTTTATTTCTCTCTCTTCTTACTCCTCCTCACTTTGAACTTCCCTTCCCTCCATGATCCTCTTGTATAGATGAGTGTTTTTATCTTTGACGCGATGGGATTTTCCATCATGAACTCTCAATTGATGAAAGAGTCTGTGAAACCCTTATTTTCCAATTGGATTTGGGTTCTTGGCTATTGCAGGCCTTCGTTCCGACATAAATCCATCCCTACACCATTGTTTTAACCATAAATTGATTTTGGTCTTTGGTTATACCTATCTTGGTCCCAAACATATTCTCCAATATCCATTTTCCTTTTCACACACCCTCAACTTCTCTAGAAACCCGCAGACCTCGTGATGGTTGTGTGATCTCGTCATTCACTCTTGTGAACCCTAGAGGGGATTTTCATATGAGGAAATCAAAGGAAAGAAGGTGTGTTCAGTTTTCCCTCTTTTCATGCTTCTTTCTAGTTGTAGCACCAAGGAAGACTTCCTACTCAAAGAATCTGCCACCACTTTCGCCTTCCCTAGATGATAGTCTATAGTGCAATCATAATCATTGAGAAGGTGCAGTTGTGTTCCTTGGTGTGCCATAAACAAGACATGTTGGTGTCTTTGCATTAGATTAATGTGAATTTAGAGGTCTCCTTGTTGGTAGACTTTCTAACACAGTTACAGGTGAAGCCTACATTGAGGTAGCAGATCAGAGATGCACAACGTGATGATACTGTGATATAGTAGATCTGAGTAATGTTTGGAAGTGAGAAGTGTGATGGCTTCCATGAGTCAGAGGATGGGTTAGTGTGTTACCATGGTAGAGTAGTGGTTCCTAAAGTTGAAGAAATTCAGGGGTCTTTGGTGTTGTTTCTTTTGGTTACAATGATCTTTTGACTCTATTTTATGATGGAGAAGTAGTAGGGGATGTTGGCTTTTGTTGGATGTCTTGTTTTTTCCTAGTTTCTGGTTTGCATCTCCTAACTCTGTACTCTTCTAGCTATCCGGCCATGGTGAGAGGTTCACCCTTGTCTTGGATCACCGTGTGACCACTACTAGGGATTAGTGAGTCTAACGGAGCATGGAGAGGCAGAGGGGTGTTCCCCTTAGTCCCTACCATGGGTTTAAAATTGGATTTTAAGGCATTCTAAAATTATGGTTCTATGTGTTTCACTATAGATCGCAAGTATAAAAGGAAGGAGATGACTTATTTGTATTTCACAATATTACCCTTGTTCTGATTGGGACTTTGTCACGCCTTCCATGGGCATTTTTGTCCTTTCATAATTTGCTTAATATCTTAATGTGGGTTTAATTTATGCAAGATGTTTTACAAACCTACCCTGTCACACATCAATATTTTGATGTGTGATGCAGGGGCCTTATGATCCTTTTGATTTGATTTACAGATTTAAATTTCAGTAAATTGGTTTATCTTGTAAAATCCATAACTGATGTTGTGGGTATCAAAAAATTATGTAAAAATATATTATGAAATCAGAAAAATAAGCCCTATATAATGGTATAGGTTCCATAACCTAAAACAACTCACAGTAAAAGTTGATATTTCTAGGTTTTGTAATACAATCATTAATTTATTATTTAAATATAATATATTAATAGGTGAAGAAATACCATGGTTGGATATTGGGTTGTACTTTGACTTTGGATACACATTTTTTAATTATGTTGCATCCTTTTAGGTCTATATTGAGCAATAATTATAATTCTCTCTCTTTTGACTTAATTCGATGGATCATTGTGAAATCTATTGTTTTGAGATAGATTTAAATTCTTTTGAGACTCTGATATTGAATTAAGTCATATATTGACACTTCTATCTTGATATTTTACTTTGGAATCGAAGATCTATAATCTTGTTCATGTTATCTCTGTTGCACCCTAATTGGTGGAATCGCTCTGCATTGTGTTACTTGTGCATTGAAAACCCCTATTTTGTTCATGATGAATTTTAATGAACTGATGCTCCACTTTTAGGCTGTGTTTGGGATGTCATCCCACCACCAACATGACAAATAAACTTGAACCGGCATTTAAATTGATGTTTGCTATGCAGTTTGAATGGCAAATAAGATGACGCACAAGATACATTAATCGGAAAACCCCCTGATAATCTTCCGCTTGAAATCCTTGCAACACGAGACATGTTTATTTTCTGTGGTTGTTTAGTTTCCATATAACCCCTCTAACTGACTGTAGAATACATGTGACTTCATTTATGTGTAGGGAAAAATAGACTTTGTCCATATAATGAAAGATTAATTACATGTACCAAACAACGAACATCTTATCATCAAGTTTATTTGTTGTTGTTCCAAACAACAACCAACTTACACAAGGTTAATGTTCCACTGGTCAATTTACCCACGACAAGTTATACTATGAGAACTGTGTACCAAACGTTGCCTTAATTAGTTGGACAACCTTGTTTAATACCATGACTAAACATTACTTGCATCTACATTGCATGTTTGCTAATTCAATAGTACTATGGTTTTATGTTTAGTTTTTTAGGTTATGTGCCTTTTATGTTTTTGGGACGGAGGTCATGTGTCCCATACCTAGGTTTTGTGCCCACATTTATATTTTGGGGAGTATGGTTATGTAATATGCTCTATAAATTTAGGGTTATTCTTATCATTCACTAGTACTATGCTTATCTTAACTGCATGTTGATTATCTCATTTATGTTGATGTGTCTTGTGCCCTAATTGCTTTGTGTATGCTCATGAGGCATATTTTATATTATTTCATGGCAAGCACGTCTATTTATTTTCTTCTTAATGTAATGTTTCTTTTGATATCCACTTGGATAGTTCCTTTCCCTCTTTCTCTGGGAAGCCTTATTATACTTGTTGTCCTTTCTCCCATAAAGTTGATCAATCTCTATTATATACACATACCAACATTTTATGCTGACAATATCTACTTTAGCTTCTCTTACGCTTCCAATTCCTAGGTGGAGAGCAAGGAAATGTGGATCTAAGTTTACCAAGAACATCTAAGATTAGTTGATCTTGCTTGGGAGGTAGATTGAAGTAGTTGATTTACCCTCTATAGTTTATTTCCTATACTTTTATTTTATTTACACCCTATGTGGTGAAGAACAATGATAGATATAAATATTGTAATAGTTAGATATTTAGTTCAGCTACTACATTTTGAGGTGATTGATACATTGCATACTTAAATTTTAGTCTTTTGTCCTTTGTGAAATATTGTATCTCAAATTTGACATTGGATGGTTTTCTATTATTTCAAATTGAGTAAGCGAGTGGTTCCCCTCTCAGGTCCTACTCCTTACAACTATGGTATTTGATCCAGCGTAGTTAGTTGATTGAAATAGATATGACTATTCTAATACTATGTCCCTTAGGTTGTTTACCTTTTCCCATATGTTTCTTATACCCTATCCCCTTTCCTTGTGCGGGCACACATAGATGGTTGGAGACAAGTCATTCTTTGATAACCTAGCCAAGTTTAAGACACTCCTAAACCCAAAGTTCGAGATTTCAAGGATGGATCCTCCCTTCACTCCTCCAACATATCAAGCTCGGGCGAAAATCGATAGTCAACAAGTAGTGGACCAACCTACCCCACAATCACAAACAACCAGCTCATGTTTGGGTATCTCTCATGAGAAAGAGTTGTCCTTCCTATGACAGTTTCTCTCTACTACCCTAGTAGGGAAGGCTACCTGGGGTTCTACTCCAAAGAATTCTTGGGAGTATTTTTTTGTAGAGTTCATGAATATGCATCCCATGTATTTCAAGGGTGAGAGCAATCTCAATGTGGTGGATAAGGTTGACAAATGGGTGCTTGCCATGGGGCATACTTTTCATGGTATGTCATGCCCTAAGCACCAGAAGGTTATGTTTTCCACCTACGTACTTGATGGGCCTACTCTCCGTTGGTGGAACAATGTGGCTAGGACCTGAGACATCTCCTCCATGTCTTGGATACAATTCCTAGTGATCTTTCATGAGAAGTACATCTCATTTACAACACTACAAAAGAAGGAAGTAGAGTTTTACAACCTGAAGAAACACCCCATATCTTTGGTGAAGTACGTGCAAAAGTTCACCCTATTTGAAAGGTAATCCAAGGGTTTGGTTGAAGAGATCCATGCTAAAATGTTCCTTGAAGGACTCAACTTCAACATTGGTCGTTCCCTAATGCCTCAACTTCTATTGATGTTTCAACAAATGGTAGACAGAGATATGGGTATTGAGGCTTACCATGGTTATCACCCTAAGATCATAACAAGAAGAGGAAGTTATCAAGTGAAGAATAGAAGATGAACAAATGCGCCAAGTGGTATGGACATCATCTTGCTAGGAGGTATCCCCCTACAGGAAATCTGGTTGCTCCAAATTCAGACTTCCAAGTTATATTCCATCATTTTGGGGGAGCCTAGACATATCAAAACTAGATGCCCTAAGCTTCTCCATGGGCATGCACTAGCTCAATAAAAACAAGCTCAAGCTCATCCAAGAAAAATGGACACAACAATAATGGAAGAAATCCTGTTGAGAAGAGTGTGGGATGTGTCTTTGCTTTAGATTGACATGATGTATATGAAGGAGAACATGTTCAAGGTAACCTTTATTTTATTAGTTAGTTTACCTATAAATTTATGTTTTACCTTCACCTTATATCATTTAGGTAGACTAGTTTTTGTGTCTTGATCTTATATGACTTACTAGGTTACACCTTTTATAGGTGGAGTGTAGTAGTTTGTTAGATTATGGTGTTGACCTAAGTGTTGAACATTGTCCATATTTTGATAATGACTTAACCATTCCATTCATATGTATCTAATATGTTTGTTTAAGATTAATTTTAGGCTTTAGGTACATGAAAAGGATCAAATCTCTCAAAACCTATCTTGGCTTAGTTCAAGTCAAAAGCAATTCAAATGCACTTTTGTGGAAAACACTCCAAACCACCTTAGAATATTCTCATAATCATTTGTATTGATGATATGACTTGTAACTAAGATAAGAAAAAATCAAGGTCACTTAATTCCAATGTTTGATCACTTAAAATTCATTTTGTAAAATTTATCACAGGCACTTCATCATTCGAGTTGCCAACTCAATCGACCCTTGATGGATTTTGAGAATGAATGATGATCGATCAAGTTTGGATTTCATAGAACTCGACCGATCTCACTGTAGAGAAAACTCAATTTAAGTGGATCGGTCGAGTTACCCTAGGACAAACTTGACCGATGGTTTAAATTGGCTTTGTCGCATAGTGTGATCGATCGAGTTATCTTTATTGACACTCAACCGAATACACTGCATGGATAATGCCCAAAAAGTTATTCTAACCATTAGAGGGGTGCAAAACTCAAAATTATATCCCTTGCATCCCTTCAAATGGATACTAAACGTGTATAAGTGATCCCACACTCTAGTGGACACCTCCAGCTATAAATAGGCCCTCTTGGAGTTCATTCTAAGGTTTCTCATTCATGATATTCAAGGTCCTTGTTGTAGTTGAGTGCTTTTAGTCCACTTGATCCCCTTTCTCTCCCTTGATTGCAACTCATTTCATTCACTATGAGTGAGATAGGATTATTGTGATAGAGCCACATCATTGTGCACTTGTGAGGCTCACAAGATCTCTCTTTCTCCAATCCCCTTTCTTAAAGACTCCATTGGTGAAAGCTTCTCCAAGAGAAGGAGAAGGAGCAAGCTTCTTTAGCTGGAGAATAAGGTGCTCAAGGTGACTCCGAGTGAAGGAGAAGATCAAGGTGGGAGATTTAAGGAGCTATTGGGTAAAGCCTCAAGGATGAAGACTCATTGCATGAAGGGGGGGGGGCTTGGTGAAGGCATCCAGCTGATTGCAAGAGTGGGAAAAACCTTTGTGAGGTAGAATACAAGCTCTGGGATAGGTTGGCCCTTGATTGTAAGGTTGTTGGCTCCCTTGGCCTAAAAGGGAAGTTGGGTATCCTTGTCCCTGAAAAGGAAGGGCATATGTTGTAACTCTTATAAGTGAATATAAGGAGTAGACATCTTAAAAATCCTAGAGTGTGACCTCTCTAGGTAGTGGACTAACTCTCTCCTAGTTTGGAAAGTGGAACAACTCTAAAACAACTTGTTCACTTGGTTGCTTCAATCTCTCTCATCATTGCTTTGTATGTTTTAATTGCCATCAAAATTACTAATTGCAATTAAGCTTATTTGAAGTAACTTGAAGGTCTAACAAGTTTTGTGTAAGTGTTGAAGATATATTCACCCCCTCTAGAGCCCTTAGATCCAACAAGTGGTATCACAATAAGCTTTGTTTTCACCTCCCCCCTACAAGAAGCTTTGTTTTCAACCCATTTGCAAAAAGTTAAGGAAACATCAAGTAGACAATGTGGGTGAGCAAGTAAAGCTCCATGCTAAGCCTAAAACCTCACTTGCATTCCCATTACTACCCTCAACCCCTAATCACCCTAGAATCCTCTAATCTAGAAACCTAGGCTCTTTAGACTCTAAATGAATTACACCTAAACCCCAACCCAATTGAGCCTCGTAAGGGTAGTAGGAGGTGTTAGGGACTAGTTCTCCTATACACAATCTATCCTATCCATGGCCAGTTAGTAGTTTAGGGTAGTTCATTAGCCTCTAACTCATTGTTTGGTTTGGAAATCTAAATGAAATCATATTGTTAACATGTCATCACCCTCAACCTAATTGATAAGTGCATCACCCAAACAACCCACATTTCCCTTTATTGCATTAAAACCTTAATTGCCTTCTTGATTAGCTAGTGTTAGAATAGTTAGATGTTTACTTGCTTAGTTATCTTCTTTCCTTGTTCTTGATTTGTTTTTATTAGTTAGGTATATATTTGCTCTTTTGCTTTGTTTGCTAGCTTGGTGTAATGTAGACCTCTTCTTGCTTGCCTTAGCATACATTGCTCTTTGCCTTGCTTGCCTTGTCTTTTCCTGCTCATTAGAATTAACTGTCTAGGGTTAACTTAGGTTTTGATCTTATTTGCTCTCCTTTAATTTCTATTTTTCTCAACCCTTAGTGTAATCAATTAAAACAACATTTAAACCCTTTAACCTTTAATTGTCTTTTCTTTCTCCCCGACAAGGGCGCCAGAAAGCTTGGTGTGTTCCACCAAAGGTGCACACACTAATCAATTATATTTGACTAGATGCACCACATGAACTTGAAACACATGGGGTATCTTTCAAATTTATAAGGGGCCTACAAGTACACACTCACATACACTAAAAACACTACACCCGCAAGTGCACGGGGTCATGTCATAGTATAGGAGGGGGCAAGTATAGGGTCGATCCACAGGGAGAAAAGGGGGCACTAGAGCTAGGTTAGTTTTAGCCTAGGTTCCTACTACGAAGTCTAGGCTTGAAGGGTTTAAAGGTTGTTTTGATGATTACACTAATGGTGAACAAGCAAGCAATTAAAGGAGAGAAAACATGATCAAAACCTAAGTTAACCCTAGATAGTTATTTCTACTGGGCAAGAGAAGACAAGGCAGGCAAGGAAAAGAGCAAGCTAGGCTAAGGCAAGCAAGAAGAGGTCTACTATAACATCCCTGACCTGGGTTATGAACTAACCCTAGGTATTTTGATTAAATATGTGATTAAATTCTTGTGATTATCTTATGATATGTAATTAAAGCTTTTGAGAAACTTATATTTCCATTTCAGTCCTTTTTGAACAATGTTGCAATAGTGTTTTGTTAATTTTGGACTAAAGTGCAAATTACCCAAGTAAAGGGGTTAACTTGCAAATTGCACATGTTAAGATGTTCCTCTGATGATGAGACATCATAAGAATGAATATGATGCAGTGGTATGGTTTCCACAAGCTTGAGCACCAAGATATAGCTTGTAGAGCAATCCTTGTGCTTTAAAACCTAGTTTTGGTGTAAAGTGCAATTTACCCAAAACCTAGGGTCCAACATGTAAAATATATCATCTAGAGTATCTCTAATGTTTCTTGTCATCAAATAGAGCAAAGAAAATGAGGAGGGCGCCTCATTTGAATGATCAAATAAGAAAGATAACCTTAATATCTAAGTAACCAAGTTTTAAGCAAAAATGGCCTTTCATATATATAACTTATTAAGACATATGGTTCCTTTTCCTTTAACCTTGGATAAGAGAGAGGTTTTGCATGTGAAAAGGAGTAAGAAACGTGGCCAAGGGTGGATCAAGCATGAGTGTATGGGTTTAAGAAATAAAAGAACTAACTATCTTTTTCTTTGCCTTGATAATACCCAAAAATATATAAGCACCCTTTTTCCTCAAAGCAAAGGATCGTTCCTTTAGTTCTTTCTCCTCGTCTTCTTGATTTGGACCTACCAAGAGGGATCTATGGAACAGAGGAAGACAACCAAGTTAAGTTGGTAAGTATGGTTCATCACCTAGCTCGAATTCTTGGAGGAAACCCTAATACAAGGTTGGTTTAGTAGTTTTCCTTACACAACTCTTCTTTCTAGCCATCTTCTCCATCCAAAACTTGAAGAACGGACCTTGGACAACCATTGGAGCTTCATCCACCATTAAAGCTATGAATCTTGGAGCTTGAGATCAGATCTAAAGGTGGGTTTTATAACTCTAAACCCTTAAGCTTTGTTTTTGCATTCTTCTTATCTAAAAAGCGTTGCCTATACTTCTTTCTTAGACACCTTTGGGTGTTCTTGCTAAGAAATTTCGTGAAGAACAACCCCTTTTCTTGAGGTAGAATATGATGACGTTAATTCCAATGTTTATCCAAAAAGTAACTTTAACAAACGGTCTCCCAACTTTTGCAAACGATTTCCCAAACCGTTTGGTAACAAACGGTTTCAAACTGTTTGAATGCAAACGGTTTCAACTAAGAACACATGGAAGCAAATGGTCCAAGACCGTTTGGATGCGTTGACCAGGTGTTGACCATTTGGACGTCTGTTTTAAATAATTTGGACTAATCACCTACCAAAAATCATCAAGTAATTCCATGTAAATCACCAATTGAAGTCACATCAACCACCTAAACCCTAATCGGGTTCTTTGCTGATTTTAATAATAGAATCAAGTTGAAGTTTGGGTTGAGTGGCCCAAACGGTTTCAAAACCATTTGGGGATCACCCAAACGGTCTCAAGACTGTTTGGTGATCACCCAAGAACTTTTGGAGGTCTAGGGTTAAGTAGGGTTGACCAATTGAGGGTCCAATGATATCAAGTTGATAAGCAATTAAGTGCTGATTTGGTGACCAAACCTAGGGTTCAACCCTTAAGTGAATGACTTGGGTTATAATGATATAATGGGAAAACGGTCTCAAGACCGTTTGGAGGTCATCCAAATGATCCCAAGACCGTTTGGGGTCAGGTCATGACCAAATTGATTGATGGTTCAATGGGTTCAAAATCAATTAGACTCATGTTGAAACATGTTGAAGGATGATCGATTCCAAACCCTAATCCAATTGACCCAAGCCCTAATTGATGATCAATTAGGGGTCAATTTAATATCAAATCAGTTTATGGTTGATCTATTTGACTCAATTTATGAGTGGCTAACAAGTGCATGATCGATTGAGGGGTTCAACATTGGAAACCCTAACTCAATTGGAATGGTTGAGACACTTTTTGGTCCATGCGGTTTTGAGGTGGTTTGGACCAAACGGTCTCAAGACCATTTGGGACCAAACGATCCCAAACCATTTGGTGCTCATGCGGTTTCAAGAACGATTGTTTCCATGCGGTTTCAAAGTAAAACTTGACCAAACGGTCTTCACCCCACCTTGGGCAAACGGTCTTGAATATGCACTTTACCAAACTGTTTCAAAGTCTATCCAAGACTGTTTGGGGAGTTTGTGTGCAAGACCGTTTGAGGTCTAAAAAGGTTAAGAACGTTTGATGCCTTAGTGGTTAAGATGGTTTAGTGGTTGATTAACCTAAACCTCATAGATACCTAAAGTAATTAAGGGACCAAGTAATTAGTTGATTAATGAATGTTATAATCAAATGGTAAACATTACAAAGGTACCCTTGAGAGGATAGAGTGACTAATACTCTTTGAACAAGTGAACCTTAATGATCACAATAGTGATGATATAACCCATGATGTCAAGGTTGATTTGACTTAACCTAATCAGGAGTGATGTACACATCATCTAATAGAAAGAGGAGAGAGAAGACTCCTAATATGAATGAGAATCAAATAATAAACTTCCAATAAGTATGTATACATCTAATTAGGGTATGATCCTTCATAGTGATATCATGAAAACCCTAATTATGTTGGTTAATGAATCTTAACCCTAATTTGAGGGCATTAATGGGAATAACCTTCATACATGATGATGATATGATCTTAATTCATTATAATGTGAATAGTAAACCCTAATCTAGGGTAATATGATGTGTTGTGAATAGTAAACCCTAATCTAGGGTAATATGATGTGTTGTGAATAGTAAACCCTAATTTAGGGAAATGTGATGATATGAACAGTAAACCCTAATTCTGGGTGATGCTTCATATCATGAAGCTCTTTTTGAATTATGAAATGAGGAGTCATTATTCCTAATTTAGCTATAGGGGTTGAATAACCCTGATTGGATTAAAAAGGGAAACCCTAACCCTGGTAAGGGCATAGTGGTAAAACCCTTGAATTGAATGGTTATCTTTGTATTGTGCTGATATAGATATAATGTGCATGTTATCAATTGTGTTAGTCATGCAGGTCTTTATGAAGAAGTGATCATAGCCAGGTAAGGGTTATGATGTCATATTCATTGAAAGTACTTTATAAGTTTTGAAAGTAATGATATGCTATGTTGCCTAGTAAGAGGTAACATATGAAATTGATAGGTTGTATGAGCCATGAGAAATATCTGTATTGCCATCAAGTCATCAATATGTTACTTGGTAACAAGAGTTTTGATGATCTAAGGGTTTGAACACCCATATTCCTAAATTACAATGATGAGATGGTTAGGGATTGATATCCCAATGTTAACAATATGTGATGTGAACTTGATACAACCAGTACTCTTTCTTTATAGCAATTGTCTTATTGGTTTATGTTTGAAAACATGCCTGATGCTAAAAGAATGCCATAATGTACTTAAAGAATAAAGTATAATGATATCATGTAGAGCCCTGACCATAGATCCATCATTGTCAGAAGTTAAATGATGGTGAAATAGGTTTTCCTAAGGGAACTCCTGGAGAGCATACTTTTGAGTATGTGGGGGTTATGGACGCGAATATCCTTACGTCCTAATGTAGGAATCGATGTGAGATGTACATTTAATCTCTCAATCCTTCATTATATGTTTATACCGGGATGATGTATCGCTAATCTCCTGATGATGTTGTTAATTCCGCATCGATGAGAGATAAACAAGAAATCCCTCGATGGCGAAGAGAGTACAGCATGCCACTGTAACTCTAATAGTGAAGTTGCCAGAATACCCTAGAAAGAAATTATGGCAGAGACACTAGATGTCCTGCATGTTGATCCTCACACTGACTGAGGAAGATGAGACCATAGGAATCTGGCTCTTCTGATGACCTATGTATGGTACCGATTGCGATTTCGTAATGGTCGAATGGAGTATGAGAGGTGTAACTCATATCCTCAGGGCATAAATATGTTTGAATAATGTAATCAGTCTTATAGCATAATTGCTTAGGTTGAACTACAAGAAACAATGATTGATGATACATTGTTTATAATGCTCTAGTTGAATAACTAGTATACATGTTCTTCATATTCCTTATTCATATATGTCTTGGAATTCAATTAAATTATAATTGAAATGATTTCTAAAAGAATGTTGCTTTACTTAGCTTATACAATGTTTACCTGTTGTTGAATAATTATAGTGTTACTGCTCAATGTTATTCCTTTATTGCAATAAAAATGCTTCTGGCAGAGAGATATAACTCTCGCTAGGACAATTATTCAATTGTCTCACCCTCGTGGGATTCAACTTTTTAGGTAGACGCTGAGGACGAAGGAACCTTTCAGTGGGTGAGCAGCAGCAGCAACAGCAACAACATCAGGGACAATAGTGATCCTCAGGTGGAGACCCTATCTGTCAAGTCTTGTAGATAGAAGGTCCTATGTGTCATCTCTATACTCTCAGGTCCTAGGAGTGAGTAGATGTTTAATATAAATCTGAGATTTTGGCTTAATGCCTCGAGAAATTTTGTATACTTCTCATGAATAGTTTAACAGGGAAGTTAGTGTCATGAATCTCGAGATGAGTAATCCAGAGATGTAATTATGGATCAGTTTGTAAATAACTTAACTTGTTTCTTTATAAAAGAGTTTTACTATTCGAGGATCTCTTTACAAAAAGTTTTAATTTTTAGTGATTTTTAGTATTTCCACTGCTAGTTAATCGCTTACGCATTCATTGATCTCGTTTTCTGAGACAGACGTCACAGTTTAGTGGTATCAGAGCTCTAGGTTCGCTGAGTCTACAGAGACATAGGACTTAGGTTGTTGATTCTGTTCTAGTGCCTTCCAGTATATCTGATAGTGTCTTCTTCTCATTTAGGAGGAGAAGATAAAACTAAAGATGTCTGGACCACACGAGGAACACGTTGCAGAGAGTAGTGTCGCTGCACCCAGAGGAGGTGCAAGAAACCTTGAAAGAGAAGAACATGTGCCTGAACCACCCTAGTTCAATCCAACTGATATGGGGAACCCAGCCATCCAAGCTATGTTTGGGCAGTTCATGACTGCCATGACACATATGATTGATAGGATGCCTATACCTGCACCTAGGGCACCTACCCATCTAGAAGGACAAGGAACCGACAAGACGTTTGAACGACTTCACCGAGTTGGAGCCATAGAGTATGCTGGAACAGCTGACCCAGCAGATGCTAACTTGTGGTTAACTGAACTAGAGAAGGCCTTTAGAATCCTGAACATCCCAGAAGCTGAGAAGGTTAGACATGTTGTGTATCTTCTCAAGGGGAGTGCTGGTCACTGGTGGACCATGGAAGAACAGAAGAGGCCAATTGTGGAGATTTCATGGGAAATTTTCTGACGGGAATTCATCAACAGATACTTCCCTAAGACGTTTCCGGATGAGAAAATCTCTCAGTTTGAGAGATTAAGACAAGGAACTATGAACATTAGTGAATATGAGGCTAAGTTCATGGAACTTTTACGGTTCTGTCTGCACATGGCAACTACAAATGAAGAAAGGATTAGGCGTTTTGAGAAAGGATTAAACGCTGAGCTGACTACTCCTGTGTCTACTTTGGAGAATAGGGAAAGGTTTGCTACCTTTGTGGAATCTATCATAAGGGTAGAGAGATCTGTGGTAGAGAAGAGATAGACCAAGGACAAGAGGATGTATCCCAAGTTCCAAGGATCTTCATCTAAAGGTTTCGAGAAACATAGGTTTTATGCACCTACACCATCACCTAGATTCAGTACCCAGACGCAGTGGACGTCAAATAGGGGTAGAGGACAAAGTTTACCGCTAGAAGGAGCTCATAGCTCAGCATCTATGTCAGTTAATGGACCACCCAGACCACAACAACTGAATAGAAGTTGTTACATATGTGGAAAGATGGGACATCTGATGAAAGATTGCAGAGCCAGAGAAGTGAATGTAACTCAACCTCAAAGGCAGAGTCAGCAAGGATCCCAAAGGCGACAGAGAGTTATAACTCTCGCTGGGACAATTATTCAATTATCTCACCCCCCGTGGGATTCAAATTTTTAGGTAGACGTCGAGGACGAAGGAACCTTTCAGTGGGTGAGCAGCAGCAACAACAACATCAGGGACACCAGTGATCCTCAGGTGGAGACACTGTCTGTCAAGTCTTGTAGATAGAAGGTTATATGTGTCATCTTTGTACTCTCAGGTCCTAGGAGTCAGTAGATGTTTAATATAAATCTGAGATTTTTGGCTTAATGCCTCGAGAAATTTTGTATACTGCTCATGAATAGTTTAACTGGGAAGTCAGTGTCATGAATCTAGAGATGAGTAATCCAGAGATGTAATGATGGATCAGTTTGTAAATAACTTAATTTGTTTCTTTATAAAAGAGTTTTACCGTTCAAGGATCTCTTTACAAAAAGTTTTAATTTTTAGTGATTTTCAGTATTTCCACTGCTAGTTAATCGCTTCCGCATTCGTTGATCTCATTTTCCGAGACAGACGTCACATCTACACTACACTAATCTAGCAAATAGGGCAAAATAACAACTAAAGACCTAACTAGCAAGAACAAAGAAATAACAAGGCAAGAAGCTAACTAAGCAAGTAAAGAGCTAACTAGGCTAACACTAGATAAGAAAGAAGGCAATTAAGGAATTAATGCAATAAAGGGAAATGTGGGTTGTTTGGAGGATGCACTTATCAATTAGGTTGAGGGTGATGACATGTGAACATTATGCTTTCATTTAGATTACCAAACCAAACAACAAGCTACATACTAATGAATTTCCCTAGACTACTAACTGGCCATGGATAGGATAGGTTGTGTATAGGGGAACTAGTCCCTAGCACCTCCTACTACCCTTATGAGGCTCAATTGAGTTAGGGTTTACATGTAATTCAATTAGAGTCTAAAAATGCCTAGGTATCTAAGTTACAAGATCTTAGGGTGATTAGGGGCTGAGGGTAGTAATGGGAGTGGAAGTGAGGTTTTAGACCTCCCATCACCCACATTCTAACCTTGAGAAAGCTCGAAGCTAATCACACTAAATTCATCTAAAATAGCTACTTATATCTCTCGACTAGGGTTAGGGCAATTGATTATCATGTAGGGAGATGGGTATCTAGCTAGGGATCCATGAATTGGACCTAGGATCAAATCCCAAATTTCACACATATAAGTAATTTCCCTAAATTCCAATGTGATTTCAATCACAAACCAACAAGCAATTCATGAAGAATGAGATAGAAATAGAACATAATCATTATCACACAAAATCAAAATGTTTACATATCATTTCCCCCCAACATGGTATCAAAGTAACATTTTTGGCCCCAAACAACCCACCAAAGGGGCCTAGCTACTCATGGAAATGGAAAATACAAAAAGAGAAGAGAATTATGTCCATTCTCTGAGGAATGACCGTGTTGGTTGAGCTACTACACAGTTGTGCTGTGTGACACGGCCGTTCTGGGTCAATGTACCATGACTGTGATGCTGATTTTGCTCTTCAGTGTCTTCATTTGTGACTTGAGCTAGAGTCAGCACAGCCATTCTGAGGTACCACGGCCGTGTTGGTCTCTGTATCAGCACTTTGAGTTGAATCCTTCTGTTTCCTTGGACTTCTTTTCTCCATTTGAGTCTTGGTCACTAGGGGTAGGTTGAGGGAGCTTCAAACATCACTTCAGGCCTCTCTAAGGATAGAGAAACTCTTGGATCACTCTTCTCTCTCTACCATCCAAGCACGATCCAAGTACCTAAAAATAATTAAAATAATGTCTATAAGTGCATTTTACACAAATATGCATATTAGGGGAATAAAATGTAATCAAACAGGTATAGATGTGACTGAAATGCAATATGACACAAGATGGAACCCTAAAATAGGGCTACATCAGGTATTCAGAGTACACAGGATAGCATTTTGAGGGCACATGAGGGATTTAGTGCACACATGATGCATAGTGGTTGGTCATCAGTAGATGCACTGTCAAATCAACCACATGTATCAATTTTAGCATGCCTAGGCCTAGAAGAACCCCCAGTGGGGGGATGTAAGGAGTGGGATCCCAGAGGGGAACCACTCCCTATTAAAATTTGAAGAATAGAACCTCTAGTCCAAACACACCCAAAAGATATTTTGGAGTGGGTGTAAAATTTTCAAATCTTATTAATGGTATTCAAAACAACTAAAGTATAGCAGTGGAATAAAAACATTAACTATATTCAATTTATCATAAGATTGCAAAAGTACCTCAACATCATCTCCCATAAGGGTTTACATAAAGGGTACATCATCAGGATCTAGTAGAGGGAAATCTAAACCATAACAACTTTGTCTCCAAGCTTTAACTCCTTAAGTTAGGTCCATGCCTTTATGCCATATCATCCAAGTCCTTCACCTAGGGTTGGAAGCATACCCCAGCAAGAAGAGAAAAATAGAAGACATCAGCAAAGGCTAGTATGTGCATACTAAAAAGTAAATTGAGCAATATATGCAACAAAGGACAACAAATGAATAGAAGCTTCCCATAGAAAAGAAAAGTACCACCCAAGTGGGTATCAAGAGAATTGATCCACAATAAAAGAGATACTTTCCATTAAATCAACATATAAAGTGGTGCCACATAAGCACATATGAAATTAGGGTACATAATCCATAATACATAAACATCATGTTGTATGCATGTGAGATAAACATAGCCCTAGAACAATATAACAACAAAGTCAGCCAAACCTCATAAACTTGAAACCTGATAGAGAATGATGTACTTCCAAACTCCCAATATATAATATGGGCCAAACCTCACAAATTTGAAACTCAGATATGGGGCACATAACCTCCATCCTAAAAGTACAAAGGGCACATAACCCAAAACCAATACAATTACACTACTCTAGTGCTATTGAATCACATAGCATGTTAAACGTAGAGGCAAGTAGAAAGTATAGTCAGAATTATACAATGCTGCCATCACACGATGGACCAAACATCCACATGCAAGTGGGCATAAGATATCACATATCAACAAATAAACATCCACCTAAAAGTAGGCACATATCATCAAACAAAACCAACATGCACTAAGGCATAAGATAAGAGTCTAAGAGAATATCCATGATCACAAGATCAGTAACAAATAAGATAGTTCACATGAACCATGACATCCAAGAGAAAGACATATTATGTAGGCGATTGTCCATAGGACCAAGAAAATGAAGAAATATAGGTGAATTTCTGAACATACAATGATAGGGGATACAAAATACCTCTTCATAGAGTCTAATAGTACAAGATCACTTCTAGATCCAAACCTAAGTTTACAAAGCACCTTATTCCATGTATGTGAAATTAGGGTTAGAATTGCATTGATTATACAAAACCCTAAAATCAACTTTTTATTATTAGTGAATTAGGTCATAAAAACCATGCCATATTTTTAGGTTATATTTTTCTGAGTTCAAAAGATATTTTATTATATTTTTTGACTTAAAAATATTTAGTTAGGAATTTTACAAGTTATTACTTATTTAGATTAATCCATTAAAATATCATACTTTAAACATTGTATTTAGGTGAAAAACCAACACCATAAGATAGCTCTTATTTTTCTGAATCCAATGACTATTTTTTTGAAATGTTTGGATAAGTAGATAATTAGTTATGATTTTTGTAATATTGACCAATTAGAAAATTATATAAATCCACGTATAAGAGAAAAGTCATGAGAAGAAAAGGAAAAATAGACTGAGCCCACGTGACTTAGCCCAATTATGGGTGGCTAAGTCATGGGTCAAATCCCACATGGTTTCAGTTAGATGAAAAACAAAATAGAGGAAAAGACGACAATGCCCACACGCGAGATAACACAGAAAGAAGGCGAGGAGAGGGTTAAAATTGGGAACCCGCCTTGGGGATTCTTCCCCTACCTTGCGCCAACCATGGCGCTGAGGTGATCTTAGTTGATTTGGGTGTATCCACAGATCAACCTGAAAAACAAAATTAATGGTAGAGAAAGAAGGCCAAGCTGATATAGAACTCACCGAAATGAAGAATTGAGATGTTGGTACCACCCTACACATAGGGTTCATGCCACAAGAACTGCATGGAAAGAGGCTCAAGAGAGGGTGTAGGAAAGACCTCTGGACAAATTGAAATGAGAGTTCAAAAGCTCGGATGAAGGCGGTGAAGGGTGTACCAGTTTTTATAGGTGAGGCGGTGATCTTAGGGTTCTAGGCGGTTGTGCTACAAAACCTCGAGAACTCAATTTGGGTGTTTCTAAAATCCTCAAAGAACTCATGTAATTTATGGACCAATAGACGTGCAATCAAAAAATGAAATCTCTATATCAAAAATCTCGAGCAAATGTGTAGTTTTGATCGAGAAAATTGGATTAGAAGAATATGGTGGGAACAATCATGTTCCTGACCCGATGCGAGAAGGAGGATGAGTCGTAGGCCGTCAGATTCTTCATCCTACAGTTCTCATTGCGCATGAGATAAACCAAATAGGAAAATAGCCATGTGATAGAAAATAAATTCCTATTCTGATTCGAATAAAGTGTACTCGCATCAATTTTTCATTTTCTCTCTCCTCCAAAAAGGGTACAAACAAACTCCAAATTATGTGAAATTTGACACCTAGTCTATATATGATATGAGGAATCCAAATATGAAATTAGTTTTGCCTTTTGGAAACTTTTGATGTGTTAAATAAATCAAATGTTATTTTCTCTTTCCTTATGCATTAATGACTTTAAGATTTTACAAATTTGATGAAACTTCACCCACAAGTCACATTAAGTGCCTTGGATATGAATTTGTCATAAATTTTACATATTGGAGTTGTTTGTATATTTATTTAATTCTTTGAAGGTTCTACACACTTTCTCTCTCCTGGTTTCACCTTTTAATCAAACTTTCTCCAAATTGAGTAAAAATTCCCCCAAAGGCGTATTTTAGTGTGTAGATTAAAAATCTAAAATTATTTTCCACTTTTGGGTTCACGTATTATTTTATTTAATATTTTGAAATCATAGATCTTCTCTATCTAAAATAAATGAAATTAATTATTGTTATGTGAATAATGTGAAACTTGACCCGCGAGGCAATTGGGACCCGAGGAACACGATTCTTAACATAGATTCCACTTTTGATATTTATTTTAATGAGTTATGTCAAAATTAATATTTATGGACATCATTAACACATTTTACTTAAGTTATCAAATTATTTCACTATTATGATTATTGCTCCTACATTTATGTTCCATAGCTTAATATTATCACCAAACAAATTATGTGTGATTATTTGCTCGAATTTCATTATTAACTCATGTGACATATTTTATGTGTCCATCATTAGCCTAAAACTAATGTGAGAACATTAGGTTACATTCAGGTGATTTATACATGCATTATCTCATTAAGGTTATACTAATCCTCATCTAGATCTACCCTCAACCTTGTTTGGCTAAGTCCAAAAAGAAACCTTGAGGGTAGGTTCCAAGATCTGATATGTTACAACACTCCACCCCTTAAAAGGATTTCATCCTCGAAATCTATTGATCCAAACACCAACAACTAATTATTCTATGCCCCTTAAAAAGGTTCAACCTAACAAGTCAAACTAATCAACATTTAGGGTTACCCACATATCTTTTAGTTGTGAATGGTTTAGAGATTACGTTATACATGTATCCAACAAACAAGTCAGAATCAACTAGGGTTGAATTTTAGGTCCTCGTGTCTCTAACCTATCATCCCTAAGATCTAAAAAGTCATAGGGTACAAAGGGTAGGTACACTACACCTTTATATAATTTCATGTATTCCTAGTCACTTCATCATAGCCAAAACTATGATTAAGATCTTATTCTAACTATTTCTAGGGTTTCACTATTAATACCTCAAACATCTTCATTGTGACTTATTTCCAGAAAAGTTTGATAAAATTTATAAAACATTATTTTTGTGCATATAGTATTATAAGGGAAAAATAATTTCTTGTGAAAAGCTTTGCGTATAAAACTAAAATCAGGGCCCAAAATCAATGCAAAAACCAAGTCACAATTTTCCATAGTGAGATATCCTTATTCTACCACTACATTATTCTTGTAGCCTAAATTTGTCCTCAATTCAAGCCCTATTGTATATAAAGATACATGTCATCAAAAGCCTATATGGTAGGGTATGATCATCTAGCCTCATCACTCATATCAACCATTCATTATCTCATGAAAAACATAGGTCAAAACTAGGGTGAACATCTCTCCTATAGGGAAACTATGCAAGGTAAGGGTTCTAATTAGGGGGACAAAATTGAAATAACCAAATTCTGACTACCATGGGCTCTGATACCATGCTATAAGGAGTGGGATCCCAGAGGGAAACTACTCCCTACTAAAAATCTAAAGAATATAACCTCCAGTCCAAACACACCCAAAATATATGTTGGAGTGGGTGTAAAATTTTCAAATCTTATTAATGGTATTCAAAATAACCAAAGTATAACAGTGGAATAAAAACATGGACTATATTCAACAAAAGTACCTCACATCATCTCCCATAAGGGTTTACATAAAGGGTACATCATCAGGATCTAGTACAGGGAAATCTAAACCATAACAACTTTGTCTCCAAGCTTTAACTCCTTAAGTTAGGTCCACGTCTTTATGTCATATCATCCAAGTCCTTCACCTAGGGTTGGAAGCATATCCCAACAAGAAGATAAAAATAGAATACATCAGCAAAGGTTGGTATGTGCATACTAAAAAGTAAATTGAGCAATATATGGAACAGAGGACAACAAATAAATAGAAGCTTCCCATAGAAAAGAAAAGTATCACCCAAGTGGGTATCAAGAGAATTGATCCACAATAAAAGCGATACTTGCCATTAAATCAACATATAAAAGTGGTGCCACATAAGCACATATGAAATTAGGGCACATAACCCATAATCCATAAACATCATCCTGCATGCATGTGAGATAAACATAGCCCTAGAACAATATAACAACAAAGTCGACCAAGCCTCATAAGCTTGAAACTTGGTAGAGAATGACGTATTGTCAAACTCCCAATATATATTATGGGCCAAACCTCACAAATTTGAAATCCAGGTATGGGGCACATAACCTCCATTCTAAAAGCATAAAGGGAACATAACCCAAACCAATGCAATTACACTACTCTAGTGCTATTGAATCACATAGCATGTTAAATGTAGAGGCAAGTAGAAAGTATAGTCAGAATTATACAATGTTGTCATCACACAATGGACCATACATCCACATGCAAGTGGGAACAAGATATCACATATCAACAAATAAACATCCACCTCAAAGTGGGCACATAGCATAAAACAAAACCAACATGCACCAAGGCATAAGACAAGAGTCCAAGAGAATATCCATGATGACAGGATCGATAACAAATAAGATAGTTCACATGAACCATGCTATCTAAGAGAAAAGATATATTGTGTAGGCTATTCACTAGTACAGATAATACCTTTAGTGTCAGTTAAATAATCCTTTTGACGTTAGTTTCGAAGTGACACCCAAGTGGGTGACATTAAAAGTAGACACCTTCAGTGTCAGTTACA
This sequence comes from Alisma plantago-aquatica, assembly GCA_963693085.1. NCBI lineage: Eukaryota > Viridiplantae > Streptophyta > Magnoliopsida > Alismatales > Alismataceae > Alisma > Alisma plantago-aquatica. Next base: position 1,223,063,148 of record OY856410.1, on the reverse strand, counting down.
TAACTGACGACACAAATCCTTCCCCGATTGCAACCCAAAAAAAAAGTGCCAGTAGTGGGACCATAGGTGTCAGTTATTCGTTCCAAAACCAACGCCACTTCCCATCCCGAACAAAAAAATTGGCCCCAAGTTAGACCATAGGTGTCGATTTTCTAAAAATAACCGACGTTGTTGATCTCAAATTGTTGTCAGTGTTTTATATTTAACCTATGACCGTGTTTTGGTTTTTCTTTCTTATCAGCTTCAGACCTGCTGTCCGGCTGGTTAGCAGGATGCAAAATCTATAGTTCAGTTCTGAACTGTAGGTTTATAGCATCCTTTGATTTTAGCCAACAACAGGCCACAAACATGCAATATTAACAAGATGGACAATAATATATATGGATCATGTGATTCACACACTTGTATAAGCACATTTAATTTCATATGATTCATCGCACACATGTAGAAACCTATAGTTCCATCATCATCATCATATGAGACTATATAATAGCTGTTGTATGGTATCGATTTCCAGTGTAGCATACCTATTTTTTGCAAACTGATTTCAATACAAATATGTTTGGTTAAACAACAGAAATTAACTTCAATATTATAAAATTTAGGCTTAAATAAGTCATGGTTAGTTTATTTTCGTAATACAAACACAAAATATTGTAACCACTCTGTGAATACTACCAGGGATGAATGAAAATGACATAGTTATGAACATGCAACGGTGTTGTTGTCCAAAATAGTAACTAAACAAGGGGGTTGTTGTACCCATAAACATGCACATAAGTAAAATAACTGCTAAGAGAGAAACACAACTAGACTAGATACACAACTTAAACAATAGCAACATCATTCGGAATCATCAATTGTGAGGGCATTTTCATAGTGGTAGCCTTCGTCTACAGTTTTAACAACAAAAAATAGCTATGAAGTTTAATTACTTTAAGACAAAAAGTGGAAACACAAAATAAGACATGAAAGTAAATTTGTTGCTTGGACCTACCTTGGTTTTTTTGTTGATGTTGAGGTAGCACGGAGATCATCATTGTCTTTAGACAAATTTAAATTGATGGTGATAGGGAAATCAACGGTGCCAAAAGGAATAAAAGGGAAATCAGGTGTGTTCTCATCATCACCATCATCATGATCGCTATCCTCTGTCAAGTACTCAAATTGTTTGAGATGATCAGGCGTCTCGTTATTGATGTTGGTTATCCAAACTTTGATGGTATTATGGTCAACCAGACAAAGAAAAAGCCTGTCACTACAGCCCAATAGCATCTTCCTAACCCACTCACACCAACTGGATGTGGATATAAGATTTCTGACAACATCATACTTAACCTCAATAATAGATGTTCAATTTTCAAAATTTAGGTACACTTCACCAGCCTTGTAGCGTCTTCCATTTAGATAACGCTAATGTTTAGGTATAGTGAGTTGTGCTAAGGAACAATCATCTAGGATGATGTCCAACTATTCTTCATCAAGGAATAGTAACATTGGGGTAGAGACCCAGGCCATGGTGACTATTGAAGATCTAGATGTTATGATGTTATGCCTACAACAATGTAAAATAATGTTGAGAAAAAGTAATATAAATGTAAGTACTAACAACAAGCAACAACATGGGTTACTTCATATTCATTACAGATAAATAATTGTTTCATACAAATATATAACATATTTTCTGTGTAGTTAACTGCAAATGAAGCAAACATAGTCAATCAAATACAAACTGGCATTCATTGCACTAAGTTATTCATTTTATCAGTTAAACTAAAAAATAAATGTATAGTCAGTAGTATGTAGTGAAATAAATATGGAGGTAGAGGCCCAGACCATGGTGAAATAAACTGAAAAACCAATTATACATTACATTTTTACTTAGTATCATCATCATCATCATCATCATCATCATCATCATCATCAACGTCATCATCATCATCATCTCCATTAGGGGCCAACCATCATCATCATCATCATCATCACCATCATCATCACCAACACCATCATCATCATCGTCTCCATTAGGGGCCAACCATCATCATCATCACCATCATCACCACCACCATCATCACCAACACCATCATCATCATCATCATCATCTCCATTAGGGGCCAACCATCATCATCATCATCATCATCACCATCATACCATCACCATCATCATCATCATCATCATCATCTCCATTAGGGGCCAACCATCATCATCATCATCATCATCATCATCATCATCATCATCATCATCATCACCATCATCACCATCACCATCATCATCATCATCAACATCATCATCATCATCATCATCATCATCATCATCACCATCATCACCATCACCATCATCATCATCATCATCATATCCATTAGGGCCCAATCATCATCATCATCATTGTGGGACCCACCTCTAAGACCCCACAAAGATAGCTAAACTATCCACACTAATCCTTACATTAGCATACAAATCCTTAAATCAAACATTCGATTACATAAAAATCACAAATAACTTTTTTCGTCTAATTAAATATTTGGAACAAGCAACTAAAGATGTTTTCATTAGCCAACTATAGATGTAACTAATTTATATTTTGGCTTGTCAAGATTCATTATTAAGTTTGCCCTGAAATTACTTGAGCTACACCTGATCAAGTAAAAGTCGCCATGCCAGGTTCTCATGTCAACGACTTACTATCCACATATTAGGGTCATTCAAAAACCCTAAGATGAGAAACAAACTCTGGTCCACCTCAGAGTTGCTAAACATTAGCTAGGTAAGATCATAAAGCCTCTCTGCCTTACATACCTCATCTCAGGTGCATGAGATAGGTTAACTGCCATATATGTCAAACTAGGGCACCATGTAAGAGATACTAATGAAATATACCTCTACCAATCCCTTCCACATCAAGATCACATATATATACATTTCCATCACATAAGTGAAATGAACTAATCACCAGTCTATAATTCACATATTATGCATAGTACTCTATTTTAACCAATATGCAGAATTTGAAATCTGTAAATAATAAAAATGTGAATTGAATCTATATAAATTCATATTCCTTTTGATTAAGAAGACTATAATATTCATATGATTCATTTACAAGGTTCAATAGAAGAATGAAATCTAAGGTCAAACAAGGTAAACGGTCTTGTGTAATTATTGGAGTTTCTCAATTTCCATCACTTGTAGTTTAATGAGTAGAATTAAGTTTAGAGTTCAACAAGAGTTTTCAATTGAACCTACACTACTCACCTCAGGTGTGAAGCACCTGAAATTCGTAGCCCAGCTACTGTTAACTTTTGAATCAAGTTCTCACTTCAAGAAATTAGAATTTTCCTTCTCTTATTTGCTCGAGAACCTAGAAGAAGAAGTGAAGAAAAAGTATGAAAGAAGAGATTGATTTAGGATCTTTTGATCCAAATCAGTGGAGTGATGAGATCCATACATAGAATATTATATAAGTAAATAAACCTAGTAGGGATTGGTTAGCTACAGAGGATTTACCAACCTTAGAAAGAGAGAACCCAGAATTCTAAAATTTCAACTTCAGATTTCCCAAACCCTATAATCTCCTCTTCTCTCAAGAGTTTCGAAGATCAGAAGTGACGGACAGAAATGAGAGGTGCTTGGGTCATTTTGGTTCCATATATACCTATTGAGGTGCTTGGTACAATTAGTTATAATGAATTTTCAGCCATTTTTTTCTCCAGAAACTTTGGTTGGCTGAGTGTTCATGTTAAGTAACTTGATTGACAGAATATGTTAATATGACTTAGAATACTCTGAATAGTACGAAAATTTAGGATGTTGTGTATAATTGAGTTGAAAAGTTACAATAAAAATTTCAGACAATTATTATGTACCAATAAATTATGAAAAATCAAATACTATAATGTTATATTTTAATCTGTATAGCAGGTCAGCTAAGTTACTCTTTGGGAAACTCAGCTGACTGACAAGGTTCATAAGCTTGGAAAATTGTATATTTTTTTTGTAATATGCCTAACTGAGTTATACAATATATATACCAAATTCAAGTTAATTTGAGTTATGTACAAAATATGAAAAATCATTTATTAGACTATTATACTTAACACCAAGTTAATAATCCTTTCTATTAAGGATTTCATGTGGCTAGGGTTTTCAACATATAACATAAATGACTTAATGCTTTAAAACAATATATAAATCATAGATTAGGAATCCAATCAATAATTTACCTAATGAAGAAGAGAAATGAAAAACATAATCAACTTTTAATGACTTCATGGATGTTTTAAACTAGCATTATATGAGATTTGGGATCGGGTCCTTACAATCATCATCATCATCGTCGTCATTGTCGTCTTCATCATCATCGTTGTCATCATCAGATCATCATCATCATTTCATCATTCATATCTTAGGTTTTGTGTAACATCAATTAACTCAATCTTCCGTTTTGGGTTCATTCATTCATCATTAACACTAATTAATCATTATTAATCAACTACACAAGCTTGAAGAACAATTATTGAACTAAGTTAAATCAATCACTAACAAGAGAGAAATAAAGCAATATCAATTAATTATATTCATTCAGGCATGCATTATTAACCCTTGTTAATCAATATTAATCAACTTCACAATGTTAGAGAAACTAAGTGCAAATCTAATTAATTAAGTTCATTAATGCATCATTAACCCTAATTAATCAATAGTAATCAACTATATGGTGGCATCATTAACCCTAAGTTCAAATCTAGTACTAATTAACCACTCACCGCACTGGTGGATCAAGCAGGCTGTGGTGGCAGTGGCCAGAGGTGGAGGTGGTCGGGCTAGAGATGAAGGTGCCCAGCGTTGGAGGTGAAGTAGAGGAGGTGTAGGCGGTGGCCAGTGGCGGTGAGTGGAGCAGCTGAAGGTTGCCAGAGGAAGGCTCCTCACTTCATCTGGAACAGGTGGTGGCGGTAACAGGAGCAGGTGGTGGTGGTCGGTGACTGGATAGCAACAACAGCCCCGACGGTGAGCAGCTTCAAGCTCCCCGTGGCTGCGACTGGCGGCGCACGGAGGCAGTGAGTAGCTTCAAGCTCCTTGTGGTGGCAGGCGGCCGGTGAGTAGAGAAGGGGAGGTGGCAGAAAAAATCACCAGACCTAGTTCAGTCTGCTCAGAGAATCGAGAATTACATAGGGGAAGAGTCGATCTGGCTCGTGTGGGTGCTATTAAGTTAACTATCGGTGTCAGTTACTATAATAATCTGACGCCTAACAATAATAAATGTTGTTTATAAACCTAAATCAATGCCTATTTGTAGATTTTATACAAAAAAAAATTGTCACGGGGACAACGCGCGAAGACGCAACCTCGTCGGTTCTTCTGCAAAAACCGATGACAAATAAGGGAATGAATTTTGCCTCGCAAAGGATATTTCGTCGTCAGTTCTTTGAGAAAAAGTCAAAGCCCAATTAGTGGATAAAACTTTTATGGGTCTTGGCACAGAACATTTGTTGTATGTGTTTTTAAAACCGACGCCGAATTGAAATGTTTTGGAGGCAAAAACAATTCCCTAAAAATTGTATTTCGCGGGTGATTTTGGATGACGGTTTTTTGTCAAAAAACCAACGTTAAAGAAAAAGCGATACCCGTGTCTTTTGTAAATCAGTCGGCCTTCACATATAGGTGTCAGTTGTTGTTTTAAGCCGACGTCGTAGCATATTGGGTGTCGGTTTTTCTTTCCAACCGACGACATCAAATGTGACGTTATACGTCATTTCTGTACTAGTGATTGTCCATAGGACCAAGAGAATGAAGAAATATAGGTGAATTGCTCAACATAGAATAATAGGGGATACAACATACCTCTCCATAGAGTCTAATAGTACAAGATACATTCTAGATCCAAACCTAGGTTTCCAAAGCACCTAATAGCATGTATGTAAAATTAGGGTTAGAATTACATTGACTATACAAAACCCTAAAAATTGCCTTTTTATTATTAGTGAATTAGGTCATTAAAACCATGCCATGTTTTAGGTTATATTTTTTTGAGTTCAAAACATATTTTATTATATTTTTCTGACTTAGAAATATTTAGTTAGAAATTTTACAAGCAATTACTTATTTAGACTAATCCATTAAAATCACATACTTTAAACATTGGATTTAGGTGAAAAAATCAACACCATAAATAGCTCTCAGTTTTTAGAATCCAATGACTATTTATTTGAATTTTTTGGATAAGTAGATAATTAGTTATGATTTTTGTAATGTTGACCAATCAGAAAATTAGATAAATGTATGTATAAGAGAAAAGCTGTGAGAAGAAAAGGAAAATAGGCTTACCCCACGTGACTTGGCCCAATAATGGGTGGACAAGTCACGAGTCAAAGCCCACATGGCTTCAGTCAGACAAAAAAACAAAATAGAGGAAAAGACGATAATGCCTACACACGAGAAAACACAGAAAGAAGGCGAGGAGAGCGGTAAAATTGGGAACCCACCTTGGGGATTCTTCCCCTACCTCATGCCAGCCATTGAGTTGAGGTGATCCTAGTGGATTTGGGCATATCCATGGATCAACCTGAAAAACAAAATTAACGGTAGAGAAAGAAAGCCAAGTTGATATAGAACTCACCAAAACAAAGAATTGAGATGTTGGTACTACCCTACTCATAGGGTTCACATCTCAAGAACTACATGGAAAGAGTCTCAAGAGTGGGTGTAGGAAAGACCTTTGAACAAATTGAAATGAGAGTTTAAAAGCTCAGATGAAGACAGTGAAGGGTGTACCAATACTTATAGGAGAGGCGGTGATCTTAGGGTTCTAGGTGGTTGTGCTACAAAACCTCAAGAACTCAATTTGGGTGTTTCTTAAATCCTCAATGAACTCATGAGTTTTATGGACCAACAGATGTGCAATAAAAAAAGGAAAGCTCTAGAGAAAAAATCTTGAGCAAACATGAAGTATTGATCGAGAAAATTGGATTAGAAGAATATGGTGTGAACAGTCTTGTTCCCGACTCGGCACGAGGAGGAGGATGAGTCGCGGGCCATCAAATCCTTCATCCTATGGTTCTCATTTCGTGTGAGATAAAACAAATAGGAAAATAGCCGCGTGACAGAAAATAAATTCCTATTCTGATTCGAATAAAGTGTACTCACATTAATTTTTCATTTTCCCTCTCCTCCAAAAAGGGTGCAAACAAACTCCAAATTAAGTGAAATTTGAAACCCAGCCTATGTTTGATATGAGGAATCCATATATGAAATTAGTTTTTCCTTTTGGGAACTTTGATATGCTAAATAAATCAAATATTATTTTCTCTTTCCTCGTGATGATTCTCCAAATTTGATGAAACTTCACCCACAAGTCACATTAAGTGTCTTGGATATGAGTTTGCCATCAATTTTACATATTGGAGTTGTTTGTATATTTATTTGATTCTTTGAAGGTTCTAGACACTTTCTCTCTCCTAATTTCACATAATAATCAAACTTTCTCCAAATTGAGTGAAAATTCACCCAAAGGCATATTTTAGTGTGTAGATTACGAATCTAAAACTATTTTCCTCTTTTGGGGTCACTTATTATTTTATTTGATATTTTGAGGAAATCACAGATCTTCTCTATCCAAATTAAATTAAATTAATTATTATTATGTGAATAATGTGAAACTTGACCCCCAAGGCAACTGGGACCCATGGAACATGATTCTTAACTTAGATTCCACTTTTGGTATTTCTTATAATGAGTTATGTCACAATTAATATTTTTGGCCATTATTAACACATTATTACTTAAGTTATCAAATGACTTCAATATTATCATTATTTCTCCTACATTTATGTTCCATAGCTTAATATTATCACCAAACAAATTATGTGTGATTATTTGCACGAATTTCATTATTAACTCATGTGACATATTTTATGTGTCCATCATTAGCCTAAGTCTAATGTGAAAACATTAGGTTACATTAAGGTGATTTATACATGCATTATCTCATTAAGGTTATAATAATCCTCATCTAGATCTACCCTCAACCTGGTTTGGCTCAGTCCAAAAAGTTAAACCTCTAGGGTAGGGTCCAAGATCTGGTATGTTCTAGGGGAAGATTGTGGGGTGCACTATCTACATATCAAGATTCCTACCCACCTCCACATGCAGACTACTGGGGAATCTACTACCAACATCCTCCACTATAGGGAGGAGCACCACTAGATCTACCACAGTGATCATCTACCCTATCACTCCTATACTTTAGTGTCATGTTGAGAACAACATGATTCAAAATCTTATAGTGAGAGGGAGGTATGCCCTCTTTCTCATTTCACTCATTTTGCATTTCACCTGTCATTTACTTTTCTTTTGTTGATTTTTCTATCTAGGTTAGATTTTTCCTACTTTGCATACTTGCAAGCCATGTAGTTTACTTTCTTGCAATTTATGTAATTTTAAAAAAAATGTTCTTTTTGTCATGCATTGCATATCATGTAGATTTTTGTAATTTTTGCATGTTTTAGCTAGTATTTTCTTGTTACCCACTTTGTGTTCCATAATGTAGGTCTAGATGTGATTGAAGGTGATTTGGCATCATTTTTGCCAATTTTACCCAAATTTATAATGTTCTGCCCAAAAAACATGTTTTAACCCAATCTCTACTTTTTGGATTGAAAATGGTGACCTTCGACAAATACAAGTGAATTAGAATGGATTATTGCTAAATGGCCTCAATCTTGACTTTATACATGTGAACTGCCTCTCTCATGCTTGTGAATTGTTGGGTTGAATTGTGATTGAAGCAATCCACAAATGTTAGAGTTTTGTAGAATCTCATTATAGAAATGTGGTTTTAATATTGCTCATTCATGTGGTGTATCATTGCTTGATGAAATTGTTGGAGTAACTTTCATGTGGGATATCTCATTTTGATGTCCACACTAGTATCCCCTCTTTGACTCACTTTTCTTCTACCATCTTCTTACCTCTCTGCCTCATGAAAGGATGCCAAAGTGCACACATTCAGCCTTTGTCGCATTCACAAGTTTGGGGTGGCCATATCCATACCCCCTCCACTTCAATCTCATCACCACGTACCCTACCCACCCCAAGGGCAAAGAAAAAGAAAAGAAAAAGTGGAAATGCAAAAAGAAAATAAAAGATACTCATGTTTAATAGCATCTAAATAAAGAAAAGATGAGTGTGTAAAAGCATTTCAAACTCTTACCACAACCCTTTCTTCCTCTTGCATGCCCATGGAGCTAGGAAACATCAAACCTATCTCATTTTGCCCTTTTCCATGGCCATGTGGATTAATTAGTGTGGATAGACATATGAGATTGAATGCATGGATGTAAAATAGCAAAATTAGCCATTTTTTACCTTCGCCACCATGAAACGATTTACCCAGAGTGATAGGATAGCCATATGAAGTTATTGTGTTTTTTACGCCCAGTATTTGAAGTTTGCATGTTCAGTGCTTTAATCTTGATTGGTCTATGAAAGAGGAGAGGAGAGAGTCAACTTTGGGCCCATCTAGTCAATATTCATCTTTTGGATTGCATTTGTCATTTTTTTATTGTGGAAAAATTGTAGAGAGATTGAGTTGGAACATACTTGAGGACAAGTATGTTTTAAGTTTGGGGTGGTGATGCAGCCATACATTAGGGCTTTATCTTGTGTCGTATTGCACTTTAATCACATCTATACCTGTTAGATTACATGTTATTTCCTCCAATATTCATATTTGTGTAAAATGCACTAATGGATGTTATTTGCATGTTTTTAGGTACTTGGATCACGCTTGTATGGAAGAGAGATAGAAAGAGTGATCTGAGGGTTTCTTTATTATTAGAGAGTCCTAAAGTGAAGTCTAAAGCTCCCTCACCCTACCCCTAGTGGTCAAGACTCAAATGGAGCAAAGAAGTCCAAGGAAGCACAAAGATTCAACTCAAAGTGTTGACACAGGGACCAACACGACCGTGGTACCTCAGAATGGCTATGCTAACCTAAGATCAAGTCACAGACAAGACATTTAAGAACAAACTCAGCAGAATGGTTGTGCCACAAAGAATGAACATGCCACGTTGACCCAAAATGGTTGTGCCACCTAGAACGGTCATGTTGTAGCTCATTCAAAATGGTTTTGGTGTCAAGAACGGGCAAGTCAACTCCCAGGCCACCACGATCGTGGTAACCACCATGGTCGTGCTTCCCATACACCACCACGATTGCACCACCATCAGTTCAAAATCCAATATGTTACTATGATTTTTTGCCATTTTCTCACCATGGTCGTTTGACTCCACCACATCCATTCGCATCCCTACCCACCATGTTTGTGCTACCCATCACGGTCATGCTACATACAATTTTTCCACTACATTTCCTATTTTACCCCCCCTACTCAACCTAGTGCTTCCCCACAACCTATATATACATAGTGGTAGTTGGGGCATGACGTTATCTACCTTCTACCCCCTCTTAGCTCCCCATTTTCGGATTCCACCCATTCCACTTCGATCCACCTCCATTCCACTCCATTTCCACCACCAAAACCCTAGTTTCCTAGTGTTTTGACTCTATTCCACCATCATTCCATGCCCTTGCACCTTGGAGGAAGGAGGAGGACAACCTTGCAGCAGCTGGTGTGACGATTATTGCCACACAAAATGAGATTACTCAAATCAAAATGTGGAATTATTACTAATCACAAAATTTCCACAAAATAAGGTACATTAAATCCATTTTGCAACTCAATGTCTTAAGCGGAAGTTCATCACATCAAGTCTTCAAAACAAGCCACCTATATTCATTATATTCCAATAGATTATACATGTCAGGTTCAAGGTTATCAAGCTATCATTGTTATACATATTACAATATGTTCTTATCTACCTGCCATTTCTAAACAAACATGGCATAATTCCAAAATCTAAGTGCCGGTATACAAAACACAAAAATCTCCCCAAGGACCTGAGAATATAGGGATGACACATAGGACTTCTACAAAACTCTAACTAGTAGCATGTCACACCTCTAGCAGTTATTGTTCCTCTTGCTACCCAGCACCTGCACCACGATCTTGACCTCCTCATCCACTACCACCTAAAAATATGTAGAACCCACGGAGTGAGACCAAACATCCCAAGGATAGTTATAACTCTTCATCAACATCTAGTATAAGCTTTGTGATATAAAATAATAGTAAATAGAGCAGGTATTACTATTTGATCAACTTAAGAAAATTCAACTAAATAGTAGAACATTTTATACTTTTACAAGGAATATGAAGAACATGTATGACAATTGATTTCTCTTATCCCATTATAATTCAAGAAATCGGTATAAAGCTAAGGCATGGGGTCATCTAATGTGATTTGTATTTGACCCTAAGAAAATATACTACATGAGTGTTTAACCAATTTTATGCCCTGAGGATTTGAGGCATACCACTGAAATCCAACAGACCACTACTAAGTCGAAATCAATACCATACAAGATCAATGGAAGATCCAAACTCCATGATCATCACCAGCACTACATGGTCAATTCAAGTTTGCAATGCAGTGACATATAGTCATATTGATAAAAGACAGAAACTTGTAGTCATAACTAAAGTCCTATAGAGATAGCAACTCATAGTCAAGCAATGGTCTTGTAAACAACTAGTCTGCCTTGGTACATGGCACAACACTAGAGAACTGGCTTACCCATTCAATAATGAATAATATACCACTATTTCAACAATTTAAGGATACAAGAAAATATTTATCACTTGCACCCCGCATATTCAACAATATGCGCTTTGAGTTATCCCGTAGGAGTTACTCGTTTCACCATCCAGTTAGATACTGACATTGTATATGGATCTATGGTACATGGAAACTACATGATTAGGGTTTCACTTAATTAGACATGCCAATTGATTATATATACATCAATCAAGTTATAATGTATTAAACCTGGTAAGATGCAACTTCAGGAGATATAAAATGTATTAAGTGAGAACTTGTCTCATCGTCACATGGCACTTGTAATACTTCCATTTTCAATATCATCATTAACAATGCATCATTATGGGATGCCAATCCCTCAATTATGCACAAAACATTTGCGAGGTCATTAGACCAATTCATATACCCCTGCAACATTCAATATCACAAAAAGACTCAACACGACTCATGGTCACCACTATGTATTGTATAGGGCTCACCATAGCATTTACTTAGCTATACCATTCATTTCTCTACAAATTAGTGTTACATAAGTAGGAGAGAGAAAATATTATTTATGAATAAAAATCTTCAAATATAGTGAACACACTTATCTTGTTATCATCATATTAGGGTTAGGGTTTATATGTACCTAATTAGGGTTTAATAGCATCATATCACCTCAAAAACCCTAATTCCGTCACTTTCCATATTGTTGGAGAATCATGTATCATTGTTGAAGGTTATCCATTCATAATCACATTACTTTTAGATAAATTATTACCCAAAGTACTGACCATGTACCTACATATGTGTATCTTAACCACTTTTAACACATGAGTGTTGATCACCCTTGACACATGAGTGTCGACTTGTTTAGCAAAAAGGTGTCACAACGTGACCATGAATGGAGTGTCGTGATCAACCAGCTATGGGATGTGGCGACCAACAAGCTATGTGGTATAGCAACCTAACCAGCTAGACAATTTGACCTTAACACAACCTCCCAAGGCATTGTGCCTAACACCAACTTAGAGTGTCTTGATCAACACAATGTCACAACCGCTAGCATCATGACGTCGCAATCACGACACGACACCAAAGACATGTAATGTTGTGTCACAACTATGGCAAGGTACGACACGACCGTTACTTTCTAGGTGCATCACGACCATCTGGTATGGCGTCAAGACCAAGTTATAGAACATGATGCTACCCCCCTGACAATCAAGTATTCTAGCCCTAACAAAAATGACTAGATCATTACCAAGATCTATTCTAGTGTTATGACCTGAACACTTAGCCATATAAGCTGCAACATTGACCATTAACCAAGTCTAACACTGCAACAATGTTGCATCGTGACCCAACTAATAGGTAGAGACCACTCTAGGGTTAAGGTGTGTGTTACATCCAAAACCACCCTACCAAGGGGTTTCAACCACGACAGAATTCCAAGGGTTGTCTCGACCACCTACACCACCCCATGGAAGATCTGAACCAAAGTCTAATGGATGGATAACAACAAAGTAATCCATCGTAAATAGAGTGTACAACACCCTAAATCATAGGGTTCATCAACCTTAAATGTGATGATGGGAGATCATTTAGAGTAAGATTTTAAAAGAATATAACTGAGAATTTTATGCATGTGTAATAGATCAAAACCTCTTGTTACATAGAAGGTAGTATGAAATTAGGTTAAGATACACATAATAGAGGTAGGAAGAGTTATAAAACCCACCTGATTTTTGGAGAGAAACAACTCCTATGATCTCAAACTCCAAAAGCTTCAACCATGCTCGAACACCTCAGTCAAGAGATCACCTCCAAGAAGAACGAAACCATGGTTACCATGGAGTTTAAGATAGAAGGAAATCAGGCCTAATATAAAACCAAAGAAGAATGATGAAGGAGATGGAGTCATCTTCTCAAACGGCCACCATGGAAGGTTCACACCTCATGGTCAAGGAGGAGGAAGAAGATGGAGGTTTGAGGAGAGAGGAAATGTGATCAAGAGTAAGATCAATTACCAAAGAGTAAACTTACATGAAATCTCCACCAAGATGTTGATTTGGTACAAGATTTCCAATAAAGGATGATGGATCGGCCACCCAAGGTCCAATCTTTGACCTTCCTTACTCCTCAAGCTCCAAGGGCGAACTAAAGAAAGAAGAAGAAGTTGTAGGCTGAAAAAGATTGCTTGGTTGTGAAAAGGATGGTTTATATACCCAAAAGGAGGAGAGAAGTGAAGATCTTTGAGGTGTCAACACCATAGCTCACTAAAGGACACATGCCCTCCAAGAAGATAACATTTCATCCACTCACACAAAAATATCCATGGTCATGTTTATCCAACAACTATGTCATGACCTACTAGGTCATTTTCCCTCTTGTTGCGGTTACGACATCACCTTCACCAACTTGTCTCGGTCAAGACACTTCAAGGTGAAAACCCTAGGTCACATGTTCATGATCGAGTCACTAGGAGACAAGGTGTTTCGACCCACCTCTCACAAGGTTGTCTCAGTCGTGACCATGCTTCCAAGCATGTGTCTTGGCCATGACTCTCACCACAAGTGGGGTAGAGGTCATAACATCAAACCCCAGATCAAAACATTAAGTCAATTATGCAAACCCTAGAAGCCCTAGAATCCCTAATATCACATGATGATGTTACACCATCATCCAAGATTCAAAAAAAATGTCCCACATCATATTCTTCTCTCTCATGATAGCAAAATACAAAATTCCCTCTCTTCATGTGACATTTTGCAAATTCACCCTTACTTATGGATAAATTGCAAACTAGTCCTAAATACACATATATTGCAAAACAGCTCAAATATTAATCAAATTGGGCCCATAATGAAAATTCAAGTATGTCACATGATATTAAAACATCTCAAGAGCTTCGATTAAGGTTTAAGCATCTCATTATACAAGGTAAACATAATTAAGCATTAAGCTAGTTCAGGAGTCCTGCAACTACAGATAAGGATTTCCACATCTACACCGAGCTCTATGGCTACTTCTCCCTCTTTCTCCTCTTTTTGTATTTTCCATTTCCATGAGTAGCTAGGCACCTTGGGTGGGCTGTTTGGGGTCAAAAATGTTACTTTGATTCCATGTTGGAGGAAATGATATGTAAACATTGTAATTTCATTTGCTAATGACTATGTTCTATTTCTATCTCATTCTTCATGAATTGCTTGTTGGTTTGTGCTTGAAATCACCTAGGAATTTAGGGAAATTGCTTATATATGTGAATTTTGGGTTGCTCCTAGGTCCAATTCATGGATACCTAGATAGCCACCCATCTTCATACATGCTATTCAATTCTCATAAACCTAGTTGAGATATCTAAGTAGCTAGTTTAGATTAATTTAGTGTGCTTAGAATGGAGCTTTCTCAAGGATACAATGTGGGTAATGTGAGGCCTAAAGCCTCACTTCCACTTCCATTAGGGTAATTCATTAGACACTAACTAGGTTTTTGGTTTGGTAATTTAAATGAAAGAATAATTCTCACACATCATCACCCTCAACCTAATTGATAAGTGCATCCCCCAAACAGCCCATATTTCCCTTTATTGCATTAAAACCTTAATTGTCTTCTTGCTTAGCTAGTGTTAGCGTAGTTAGCTCTTTACTTTCTTAGTTAGCTTCTTGCCTTGTTCTTGCTTTGCTCTTGCTAGTTAGGTATTTTATTGCTCTTTTGCCATGTTTGCTAGCTTAGAGTAGTGTAGACCTCTTCTTGATTGCCTTAGCATAGCTTGATCTTTTCTGTCTTTACATTCTCATTAGAATTAATTGTCTAGTGTTAACTTAGGTTTTAATCTTGTTTGCTCTCCTTTAATTTCTTGTTTTCTCAACCCTTGATGTAATCAATCAAAACAACCTTTAAACCCTTCAACCCTAGACTCCATAGTAGGAACCTAGCCAAAACTAACCTAGATCCAATACCCCCTTTTCTCCATGTGGATCAACCCTATACTTGCCGCCCTCTTATACTACGACACAACCACGTATGATGTGTGGGTGTAGTGTTTTAGTTTGAGTGAGTGTGTTGGTGTAGGTCCCTTATAAATTTTGAACTATATCCCATGTGTTCCAAGCTCGTGGGGCGCATCTAGTCAAATCTAAATTGATTAGTGTGTGCACCTCTGGAAGGACGCACCAATGTTCCATGGAGTTAGTCTCTCAAGAGCCGAGTATCCCAGTTCTTGTGAAGAATGGGAAGACATGAGTGGGATGCCATACACATTTGCAATTGGATCTATCATGTGCATGATGCTATGTACTCATTTTGTTATCTTGTATGTATCAGACATGATGAGTGGATATCTATCAAATCCAAATGGAAGTCACATGAATGCCATAAAGAACATCCTTAAGTGCTTGGGAAGCACTAAAAGGGTCGGTTCCTTGGTTATGGTAATAAGGAAGAGTTGGGTGTAAGGGGTTACACATGCAAGCTTCCAAAATGAAAAAAAAAATAATGATCGCAATCTAAATATGTGTTTGACCTTAAATAGGCATTATAAGTTGGGAAAGTTCCGAGCTTGAGATGGTTGTTTAATTCTACAATAAAAGGTGAGTTCCTTGCTATTTTGAGAATAGTTAGAATGAACCGATTAGCTTGACTGAGCGAGACGATCAATTCACCTAGTGAACCGATTGGATCGGTTGGGAGGCAGGAAGGTTCTAGTAATTTTCCCAAATTATTGAGAATGTTTGATCATTTCAATTCATCAATTCTATTGATACAAGGAAATTAATGCTTGCATTATTTGGAAATGATTTTGCCAAACTTGAGTACGATTGGGAAACTATGAGATGACCATCTTACAGTGTGAACCAATCAACTCATACGCCAGATAGCCGTTTGGGTTGCCAAATGACCAGTTCACATGTCGCAGGTTGTGAAGATTAAGATCTTTCGATCCCTTCCACTCCCACACAGATCCCGAACAGACTGGGAACCCTGGCCCTAACCCCTCCTATCAATAGAGGGGTATTGGGGGCTTCCAGACACATAAAATTGAGAATCATTTGCTTTGACTATTGTTATCCTCTCTATTTGTGGTAACCAAGAGAGCCCAAGAAAGTCCTACTCGACTAGGGAGGGATAGAGATGGAAGAGAACAACTTAGGACATAGTTGTGGGAGAGCAAGTTGGTGACTAGTTCACCAATGAGAGAGACAACTCCTTCATGCCCTTTCTATAAGAACAACATGAGTTCTAGTTGTCTGTGTGGACTACTTTATAGTTTGGAGTCCTTTGGCTGTTTCTAGGAAGACAATGTCAACCCACGGTCCTTTACGAGACCGCATGAGTCTCTATAGAAGCTGTCTAGTATGTCATTCATGGATAAGACCAAGATGTTCAAAGAAACTGTCCAAGAGAAACTAGAAGATAGTTTCACTACAACAAGTTGTTGTCGCTGGACTTGTTGTAGGACCATGTATAAACTCGTTAAACCATCTTTCCTATTTCGTAGTAGTTGACACGATCTTGCTATTATAGGAATATAGATAGATAAAATTTTTATTTCCACTGCCATACTTTGTGTCTGTATTACCCAACAGTGGTATCAGAGCCACGTCAATTTAATATGTTTTTGGATAATCGATATGATCACATTTTTTGTTTTATCATTTATTTATTACATATAATGTTAATACATATGCATATACGGTCGAAGACTACATAATCCCAAACTATTATTACATACAATGTGAATACATATGCATATACGGTCGAAGACCACATAATCCCAAACTAATATATATATATATATATATATATATATATATATATATATATATATATATATATATATATATATATATATATATATATATATATATATATATCAGTTTTGATATATATGAAATTTACACACATTGCCTAAAAGTGTTTTTGATGGTAGATGTGTAGCATGGTTATGGCCAATAACCGAATATTTGTGTGTGGTTGGATGGTTTGGGTTTTTATTCCTATTTATCTCAATTTGCGTATCGAGCCTCTACTTCCTTATTGCCAATTAAAGTTAATTCTTTCCTACCTTTGCTCCCCTCTAATGTAACTTGAGGTTTCTCTCTACCATGTAATAAGTTAAATAGCAATAGGATAGTTTCATTTTCTTACAATGATGAAGAAGAAGATCATCACCATACATGATGACCAATGTGTGACGGGTTGGTCGCCTAAAGGACCATGGAGCACATAACGAAGGAGCCATACGATTGCCTGATGGGTCCAACCGATCATTTGGAAGGAGTCCAAACATCAGTTGGATAGGAGGCCAGACATCTGACTTATGGTTCCAACTGACTATTTGAATGGATTCCAAGCATCGGTTGGATAGGAGGCTAGACGATCATCCATGATGACCAACCGACTAGCTAGGAGGTGAGATGACCGGTTCAAGGGTTGAACTGATCTACCCAGATTGGCAAGCACATATCTACACCAACAATAGGTTCATACATGTTATGTGATGATTAACCTAGGTGGTGCAAATTCCTTATGGTTCCTAGGAATTACAGTAGACATGCCCATAACCATCGCTTTTTATTTTGTGTTGCATGTTTACGTTGTGGGATATAGCATGTATATTATAGTTACTATATATGTGGTGATTGGATACAATATATGCATATATATATGATATATACAAACCCCTCAAATCAAAATATATTAAGTCTAAGATGATTTCCATTAGAAAGATGTCGTGTATGTCAAATGTCAGATGCCATGATCCATGAACTATGAGTTGTAAAGGAAGCATGAGAACATAGATGTTATTGAGATGGTTACACATCTCAAGAACATGTTCCAAGACTTAGAAAGATAAGAGAGATATGACATCTCCAAGGCATTTTTCAAACATAACATGGTAGAAGGAGATTCAATAGGTCCTCATGTACTCAAGCATATTGGGTATGTGGAGAATCATGCTAGACTGGGATTCCCCTTGGGTCAAGAGTTGGCCACTGATGTAATTCTATAGTCTCTTCCAGAATCATACAGTCAGTGTGTCATGAACTACAACATGAACGACTTTGACAAATCATTGACATAGTTGTTAGGCATGTTGAGAATAATTGAGGGATAGATGAAGAATTACATGCCCAAGTCTGTGATGGTTATCAGCAAAACAAAGGGGAAGTCTAAAGGCAAAGGAAAAGCTAAGAAGAGTTCTAAAGTTGGATCTCGAAGCAATAGGAGGGGTGAAGAAAAGAGGCAATTATCACCCTTGTTACCAACCTGGACAGTGGAAGAGAAATTGCCCACTCTGGTTAGAGGAACAAAAGAAGATGAAGGAAGACGTTGAGGCCTCCACTTCAGATATAAATGTTGTAAGATAAATTTGATTACTTCTTCATCATGGTATGTGATTTCAAACAGAGATCTGACATATTTGATGTGCATGCTCTGACAATAAGTAAAAGCCCTCATAGAAGGACAAAGATGGACAAGATGGATCAAGAGTTTCTAGAGCTTTAGTATATATTTAAATTTATCTTAGCCCAATGGGCATGTAATAGAGTTAGTATAACTACTATTTCATTATGCCAAAAAATAGAAACATTTACTTTAAAGCATATTGTATGACAAGGATGATAAATTAATAAAGTAATTTTTTTTATGTTTCTATTTCGAAAGATATGATCTTACATGGAAATATCCAAACATCTAATGGTCTTTGAATCTTGAGATGAATTTTTACATTGTTAATACCAAAGGATTATAATTGATAACTCAAAAACTATCATTAGCATTAGTCACCCTGCATGTATATAAGAAATGCATATCTGGAATACATATTGATGTTAATCTAGATTCCCTTAGTTATCGAACATATGGAAGCATGCAAGCCTTATTTACACACAATATGACCTGAAATCCTTCACTAGATGTAGTGACAGGATAAGCTTTCCATCAGACCTCATACATATGATGCATGCAAATCTTATGGAATGAATTCTATAGATAATTGTGTATACCTCATTTCATTTACTGGTAATATGATGATGTGTACTCAGTAAAATAGAAACATAAATCTCTTATTGTGTTCAAGGAGATTATAAATGAATTATAACTTTAATAAAAGTATTAAGAAACTTTGATGAGATCAAATGTCAAAATACTTTGCATCAATACCTTGAGAACCTTGGAGAAGGAACTGCGATAACGTATCACAAATCCATTTACCAATTTTGATATGTCAAAATGAAGGAATAATAACCATTATGAGTCATGATATAATTATCAATTAATCTAATCTTCTTGTATCATCATAAATATATACATCTATCACTAAATCATGTACCATCTGAATGGTTAGTAAGACATCATATATGACATGATATGGGAATGTCACAATATGTCTTATGGATTAAAACCTATACAAAGAAAGTAGTTTTGTAAAAAGGTTTATCCACAAACCCTAATTGTAGAATACTACTCTAAATCCCAATCTAATAACAAAATTGTTTTGTTGGTAGGATAAGTGAGTTCCTAAGGAAACAGTGGGAGTAAAAATAGAACTCAAATTTCAAGATTGACAAAGAGGTACAATGAGAACTAAAAGAATCACAAGTTGTTGTAGAATCTCAAGTTCATCATATAACACAAAATAAAGCACTTCTAGTAGAACATGTTTGAGATTGAGGATTGAAAATCCAACTATTAAGATAGATTGGTCATGACATCATGAGCCAACTAATCAACTGGAAGCTATTAAAAACCATAATCTAAGTAATGACTCAAAGCCATTTAAAGTCCATGTAAACTAGCAAGGTAGGACCTTGGTAGTGCCACCTAAAAGGGTAATACCTAAAATGTGTAGTAGGATCTTGTAGCAAAGTCCTGCATTGACAACATAAAAGAAAAAATTGGATAAAAGGTTTTCAAATCAGTTTAAGTTGTTGAACATGATAGAAATTTCATTACCAATTGTCATGCTTGTTGTTGTAGTTAAAATAGACTAAGAGATTTAGCATATGAATATAAAAATCATATTCCTTAAAGGGAATAAATCAAAGGATGTGTATGTGACACAAACCTAAAAGTTTTGCAACTTTGTGAATGCAAATAAAGTATATAAACCACAAAGTTCAATCTGTGATTGAAACAAGAATCTCAAAGATGGGGTCTTGTGACTTGACAAGACAGTCAAAGAGTTTGACTTGAATAAAGATAAAAATGAAATTAGTGATTACAAAAGATTTAGTGTGATCATATGTGAGTATTTCACATACGATGAGGAATGACGTCACAATATTGTATATTTTGAAAATTTGCATGAAAACACCTTCAATATTGAAGGATTAGGTGAAACATCTTATGAGATAAGGTAAAGAGATACATAAATAGTTCTTGAATGTTTCAAAATGTAAGTTTGAGCACATATAATAGCAAGATGTTGAAAGAGTTCAACACCAAAAAGGTTCAATGAGAGAGAATCCAGATTAGTCTCTCATGAGCCATATGATCCAATTCTTGTGAAGAATGGAAATTAACATGATTAAGATGCCATAGGTAGTAGCAATGGATCTATCAAGAATGCTATAAATGTACTTATCCCATATAATCTTGTATGTGTTGGACATGACAAGATGATATTAAATTCCAATAAGGGTTATTGGAGAGTCATTAAAGATATCCATTAATACTTGAGAAGTACTTAAGGATATGTTGTTAGTTAATAGAAACAAAGAACATTTGAGTGTAAAGGGTTACATTGATGAAATTATGAGATGACATAAAATGATTGCAATATAAAATATGTTTAATTTTCGAAGAGAAAAGAGTTGTGATTTGGAAGAGTTCTAAACTATAAGCCATTAATTCTATTCTGCATTAGAAGTTGAGTATACTTGTGTTATGAACACAGTGTGATACTATATGAATCTAGAAGTTCATATGATGAAATTATAGATGTTCCAACCATTGATGACATAGTAGAAATACTATGACAACAATGGAGATACTAGTTATGCAAGAAAAATGAGATCTTACTCAGAGGTTTCATCTCACACCGAAGACATAAGAAAAATGCAATATACCAATTAAAAGCAAAATGTTGCTAACCCGTGGGATTAGCACTTATGCAACAAAAACATGGTGGACAAGTTTAGATCACTAAGAATGAGATTCATGGGTGATTGGGTCTAAGTGCAAGTGGGAGTCTGTTGGTAAGTATGCCCTAAGAGCCAATCATATGATGATTATGAAGGCATATCACATAATAGATTTGATTAATAACAAAGGAAAGCTTCCAATTCATTTTGTTCCACTCAGGTATGAGATAATGAGGAAACATTATGAATGTCTAAAGAATGACAATACTCAATGACATATGTCTTAGATAATGAGATCATACAAATGCCAAGAGTGCATAAATTCTTATTATGTCCCTAGTTGGTTGTTACTGTGGAAGATAGATAGACACCAATAACACATAAAACTGGAATGTGGGTTGGTTGATGATAATATCTCATTAGTCATGATATGGCATATCAAACCAAGCAAACAAATACATGTTACAATACAATGTATCAGACAAACACACATTGAGTGTGATACATGGAAACAATCATTGGTGGTCATAGTCATCTCTCATAGTGAAGGTGGTGATTGTGATTCTTAGACCTGAAATCACTGCACTAATCATATGTCGTTGGGTATACTTTGACATCATCAAATGTAATCTTACTATACAGGTCGCCATAAAGGTGATGATTGGGTATCTTTGACACATGGGGACTGACTGTGAGTGATAGAAATGAGATTTGTTCCTACTATTGGAGTTTGATATCCTTGCCACTTGATAAGCGAGACTGAGAAACACAAGCATATCCACATGTGAATCAATATATGATATTGAGGCTGTATTATCTCAGACAGTCTGCCCTTAGTTCATGGAACATGGGTTGAACATTGAGAGGATGACGATTCAATGCCTCAAGTTTACTCCAAATATCAGAGACAAAGGAATTATACAATCTCTACAACACCTTACACGTATTATAGGTTGAAGGTGTTCTCAAACTTTCCATTCACTTGGGTAGCACGATGTGCAACTAGGCACTTCTCTCTACTTATGATGTCATAAATTAGTTATGGACATTCACTGCCAACGTGATATGGGACCAATAGGGTCACTAACATAGCAAGTCATCTAGAAGAG
Source organism: Alisma plantago-aquatica (assembly GCA_963693085.1). Lineage (NCBI taxonomy): Eukaryota > Viridiplantae > Streptophyta > Magnoliopsida > Alismatales > Alismataceae > Alisma > Alisma plantago-aquatica. The sequence goes on along the minus strand of OY856410.1, from coordinate 1,223,040,252 downwards.
GAGTTCAATCTTAAATGATGATTTGATTGATTACTAAAGCATTTGGGTATTCAATTCACGCAACATATTGGCTGACTGCACTTCCAAATGATCGACTCACAGGGTGAGACAATCGTATTAAAGGTAGAGACGGGTGTTTGGAGAGTTAGGTTGATTGGAACTAAATTGGCTGGAGTTCTACACAAATTAGGCCCAACTAATTGGCTCATTGGGTGAACCAATCGGCTTGGTTGAGTGAGACGAGCGGTTCACCTAGTGAACCGATCATCTCAGTTGGGCCACAGGAAGGTTCTAGTAATTTTCCCAAATATGCAAGAAAGTTTGATCGTTTCGATTGATCAATTCTATTGATATAAGGAAATTAATGCTCACATTATTTGGAAACGATTTTGCCAAATTTGTGTACGATTGGGAAAATGTGAGATGACCGTCTTGCAGTGCGAACTGATCAACTCGCATGCTAGATGGTCATTTGGGTTGCCAAATGATCGATTTGGGGGTTGTAGGTTGCAAAAATTTAAGATCTTCCAGTCTCTTCCACTCCCACACAAATCCCAAACAAATTGGGAACCCTAGCCCTAACCCTACCTATAAATAAAGGGGTATTGGGGGCTTCCCAACATACACAATTGAGAATCATTTGCTCTAACAATTATTTTCCTCTCTAGTTGTGGTAACCAAGAAAGCCCAAGCAAGTCCTACCTGACTAGGGAGGGATAGAGATAGGAGAGAACAACTTAGGATCATAGTTGTGGGAGAGAAAGTTGGTGACTAGTATTCCAATGGGAGAGACAAGTCCAACATGTACATTATATAAGAAAGACAGGAGTTCTAGTTGGTTTGCATGGACTACTTTAGAGGCAGAAGTCCTTTGGTTGCTTCTAGGAGGTCAACATGAATCTATAGTGCGTTGCAAGACCGCAGGAGTTACTGTAGAGCTGTCTAGTCTGTTGTTCATAGAAAAGACCAGCAGCTGCATAGACACCGTCCAAGAGAAACTAGAAGATCATTGTGCTACAACGAGTTGTTGTCGTTGGACTTGTTCTAGGACAAGGTATAAAGTCACCAAACCATCATTCCTATTTCATATTAATTGACACGGTCTTGCTGTTATGGGAATACAAATAGATAATTTTTTTCCACTACCATACTCTATGCCCATATTACCCAACAATGGTATCAGAGCCACATCAATTTACTATTTTTTAGGATAATCTATATGATCAGATTTTTTATTTTATTGTTTATTTATTACATAAGATGTTAATATTTAAACTATCTCTTATGTGTATCCGATCAAAGACCACATAATCCCAAACTAATATATATATATATATATATATATATATATATATATATATATCTGTGTGTGTATTAGTTTTGATGTATATCCAATTTACACATGTCGCCCTAAAAGTAGTTTTGATGGTGGATGTGTAGCATGGTTATGGCCAATAAACCAGTATATGTGTGTGGTTGGATGGTTTTGGTTTTTATTCCTATTTATCTCGATCCGCATATCGAGCCTCTACCGCCTTATTCCCAGTATAAAGTTAATTCTTTCCTACCTTTGATATGCTCTAATGTAACTCGAGGTTTCTATCTACCATGTAATAAGTTTAATAGAAATAGGATAGTTTCATTTTCTTGCAATGATGAAGAATATGATCATCTCCATAGATGACGACCAATTCGTATGAGGAGCCGACTGTCTGAAGGACCATTGAGGACAGAACAAAGGAGCCAGATGTCCGCCTTGTGGGTCTAACCAACCATTCGGAAGGAGTTTAAACATTGATTGGATAGGAGGGAATACGACCGACTGGTGGTTCCAACCGACCATTTGGAAGGAGTCCAAGCATCGGTTGGACATGAGGCCAGATGATTGTCCCTGATGACCAAGTAACTGTCTAAAAGGAAAGACAACTGGTTCAAGGGTTTAACCGATCTACCCAGATTGGCTAGCACAGATCTACACCAACAACAAGTTCATACATGTGATGTGATGATTGACCTAGGTGGTATTAATTCCTTGTGGCTCAAAGGAATTACAGTACACATAGCCGTAACCATCACTTTTTATTTTATATTGCATGTTTACGTTGTGGGATATAGAATGTATACTATACATACTAGATGTGGTGATCGGATACAGTAAATGCATATATATATGATGCATATAAACCCCTCAAATCAAAATATATTAAGTCTAAGATGTTTTCCATTAGAAACGCATATGAAAAGATTGTTCAATTAAGCGTAGGTTACACCCTCGTATGGTCCGATGTCTACCTCATGGAAGTGTGATGGTAGATATGTAGGTTCTACCTTCGTAGAGTGCATATATTTCATGTTGGTTATTGGGTCAGGCTTAAACTGATGATTCTTAGAGAGTTTGAGCCAAGATGCACACAGATGACTATGGCAAGGAGTTGTGCATATCGTCTATCAAGAATTTCATATGATGCAATTGGAAAATATCTACCTTAATGGTTGATTATTTATTGCGGCATTGGTCAGGTAATAATTGAATCATTGGGCTGGTCGACTCGACTGAATGAGATGACCAATTCACCTGGTGAACTAATCGGCTCAGTTGGACCCCAGGAAGGTTGTAGTAATTTTCCCGAATTTGTGAGAAAGTATGATCATTTTGATTGATCAATTCTATTGATACAAGAAAATTAATGCTCACATTAATTGGAAATGATTTTTCCAAGTTTGTGTGTGATTGGGAAACTACGAGACGACTATCTCACAATGCAAACCAATTGACTCACACACCAGATGGTCGTTTGGGTTGCCAAATGACCGATTCAGGTGTCACAGGTTTTGAAAATTCATGATCTTCATGTCCCTTCCACTCCCACATAGATCCAGTAAAGACTGGGAACCATGGCCCACCCCACCTATAAATAGAGGGGTACTGGGAGTTTCCCAACACACACAATTGAGAATCAATTGTTGTGTCACTTTTTGTCCTCTTTGGTTATGGTAACTAAGAGAGACCAAGCAAGTCCTACTCAACTAGGGAGGGATAGTGACGAGAGAGAACAACGAAGGCTCATAGTTGTGGGAGAGAAAGTTGGTGACTACTACGCCAATGGGAGGGACAAATCATTTCCATCCATTCTACAAGAATGATAAGAGTTCTAGTTGGTTCGTGTGGACTACTCTAGAGACATGACTCCTTTGGATGCTGCTAGGAGGACAACATCAACCTGTAGTACATTGTGAGACCACATGAGTCATTGTCCAGTCTGCCAGTCATGGAGAAGATCAGGAGCTACAGAGACACCATTGAAGAGAAACTAGAAGATATTCAAAATCAAATGTATGAGTCCCATAGATTCTAATGCCCTCTCAAACTTCCAATTGAAAGTGATTTTCCATATTGTCAAACAAACACGATTAACATGTCTTATGATATTCAAAATCAAATGAGTCTAAGTATCCATTAATATGGAGCTTAGAAATGCAAATCTTGTTCATGTGAAACAAGAAATAATGATAAAGATGCTTCATGTGTGAGCTATGTAGTTTACTCCATTTGGTATATACATTATTAATATGCATCTCATGGTCCAACATCATAAGAAATTGAAAATGGCATATTATAAGTCATTCAATTAAATTGAATAACAATTTTTTTACACATGAAATGACAATTCTTTCTTTTCCAAGCAATAATTAAGTAGCATGAGGGTCACATAAATTATCGAATTATATTATAGTCCCCATTTTTTATAGACCAATTATGTGTCTCAATAGTGACAACAATAATCTTTGGCATACTTTCCACTTGTATCAGCACATATTCATTATCTAAGGATCTACTTCTCTGAATATCTTACATACATGTAAGCCACTCATATCCTATCATATATGGTTATGAATTAGAGAAATTGATCTAAAAGGGTAACTACCTGATCTTGAACTATCCCTCTCATTGTACCTTTAATTTCTCTATGCAAGAAACAAAGGATTTGATATACAACAATGATGAAGTTTCCTTTTGTTCATACAATTTCCTTTTCCATCTTTACAAAAGGATTTGACTTGAAATTAACTTAGATCCCATATTAAACTTATAATTCGCAGTTGTTATCCAACTTCTCAATTTGAATTTCAAAATAGAATATGGATATAACTTGTAACGGTTGGTCTTAGTTGTTTATAACACAATTATCTAGCCACATCATTTATAATGATTGTATATCTAATATATGCAACATTTGCATGTTCAAGTTGGTGAGCCAACCTTTGTCTAAGGGAAGTCTCATATTTGCTAGGCCCTACATGTACTCAACTCAGTTGAGTATATTAGTATCCTATGGAATTGGGTTCATGAGGGAAACATCTACATTTACTTTTATCTTTATAACACTTCCAAATGTCATGTAATTGTTAACAAATTGTTTCACCAAGTGTGTATTTGAAAGGATTGGTCATAGAAAGAAGTGATGAATGTATTTTATTCTAAAACAATACAAGACGTAGAACATTGATTGAAAACTTTCACATGCAATTAGGCCTTTAATTTAAAATTTATATTTACTATTTATTTGAATTAATAGACATCACTATCAGTCCAAAAAGTTGTAGAGAACAACTTTCTAGTGTGACAAGGTCCATATTTCATTATATTATGAGTCAACTTTGGTTGATCGCTCATAGCTCAATTGTTAGGTAGGGAACATATTCTAATTGTATCACATGCAACCCTTGGAAGGATGGAAAACAACCATTTTTTAGTTCCATCATATTCAATCCCATCTACATGCATATAGGCACTTACTCCCATTAGGGTTACATAATAAGGAAAAAGCCAACCTCTGATAAAGATAAATAGTGTATCCTTATTTGGAAGACTCACACATTCACCACACACCTAATCAAGATGGACAATGCACCTCACTTTGGAGAGCCCACACAAATCAATTAAGTACTTGAAGTTTATCACATATTGGAAGGCATCTTAAGCTTAATATTGAATAAGGGATTTGGTATTAATGCATATACATATCCAATCACCACATATGTATATATTACATACCATATATATACAAGCACAACAAGCGATAAAGATAAAATGCAATGATTATGGCCTCCTAGCTCAATATTTCCTAAATAATGGAAGACTGAGGTATATAGGGATTCCAACATCACATGCATAAATAAAAGATGATGAATATTATTATTTCATTTCTTGCATCAGGAGAGACCATTGTGGATCCATGATTGTTGATAAATGTTCTAAATTCATCCTTCTTCTTGTCCACAAAATTGAATATCATGTATCCTATTCTATTCTAAACTATTATATCATATGTAAGAGAACACTTGAGCATTAGAGAAGGATTAAGGAGGGAAGTCATACATATGGAATATATAGAGAAGGTACATCATGAAAGTCACTTTATGAACTAAAAAAAATGAAGAACAAGTAATAAAAGCAATCTCAATTAGGGTTTCACCATAACCATGCATCACACACACAAAAACCATGTTTGAGGCATTGCTTTTATACATATATATTATTACATCATAATATTATCATAGCAATATTAAATAAGATATTTCCATTAACTATATTTGCACATTAATCAATTGAATCATATGAAAATTTCATGCTATCATTGTTTAATGACAAAACCTTATTAAAAAAAAGGGTAAAGAGTATTAGATGTAGCTCTAATATCACTATCAGTTTCTCAAGAGGAGCAAATGCATAGGAAACAAAAAAATTCCTTTTGAATCCTGGAAGTAGGATCAATCTAATACAAGTTTATACCTTATAATGGAAGAGGTTCCAATGATTCATCTAGCTTTTATTAGTGTACACCTAGACATTCCAATCCATGTCTCTTCCATCCTACTTCAAACTAATTGGTGGGATATTACATTTTTTCATTATAGTCAGAACCCCAAGCCTAGAAACCTTAGTTTTAACCATTGTGGATCTTTAGGGTTTCCTAGGTTTGCATTAGATCTAAAAAAATTAATAAATAAAAATGTAGAGGTTTTGTGTGTTTATCTAATATAAACTATAGAGAAACTCTTATTAACCCAATCCAACTACCTTGACAATTTTGATGGGATTGAAGTTCCCATTTTTGAGAATCCTATAATTACACACACAACATTCATGAAAATTAAATTAATTTTTTGAACCATAAGAGATTTATATGAACTAACCAACCAGATGATTTTTGTGAACTTCTCTTTGTTATTAGAGTATTGAGTGTAGAAGTAAATCTTAGTCATTTCTTTATGAGTCATCTTCTTTTCCTAATAGGGAATATTTATGACACATAGTCAGTAAAAAAGAACATGTACATTTCTAATGAAGTAAATAAAGTTGCTAATAAATTAGGATTTTGACATTTATAAAATAAATTAAAAGTAAAACATTAATTCAAAGAAATTATTTCAAGAAAATACCATGCATTTTATCATATTTTTCCATTATACATGTATATGGCCATTATTGTCCTCTAGCACCTAGATTTGAGGATGTAGGTATTAAACACTGTCTACACCAAAGGTGACGTTTGTTTTATCTCAACATTAGATCCAATTATTTCACCCATGGGTGTGGATCTTTCTGCATTAGTGTACATTATGCCCTAGAACACCTAAAGGTAAGAGCTTTTTTTGTACTGATGCATTAGGACCTAGCTATACACAATGGTGAGGGTAATTTTGCATGTCAAAGTTTGATTCAAGGTATGACGGATTTTTGGTTTATTTAGCATTCAAGTTTTTCAAAATATACTTATAGTTGGAAAATGGAACATTTATATCATAGGAAGTCACTTATTTCAAACAACGACTATTGTATGCCAAGAAGGGTGATTAAATCATATCATACAAGCAAGCACTACCATATGTAAGTCAAGGAGGACAATAAGTGTACCTTGTTTTCTGGAAAGTTTAGATCTTGGGAACACACGTCAATAATAAATCAAGGATCCTTAGAAGGAGAAAATATGGGAACATGTATTATGATATCTAGTCAACTACTGACCACAACCCAACAGTCTAGAGATCCCTCATACAAAGAAGAAGGGGATGGGGGATATGGCAACACACCGGCCAACATGGGAGAGAGGGAAGCATGGTATAGGAAAGGGGGGATGAGTGACATTCATTCTATAGGGTATGTGATGAAGTCAATAGGAGGCATACAAATAGGTGTGTGAGAGATGTGGATTTGTGGTGTCAAACATATTTTACTCATTTAAAATTTCATGTATTCCTAATCACAACTTCAAATGTTACAAAACGTTGACCATTGCTTCCTTATAATTTAATTCCATCTTGTATAAAAAAACTCACAATAAGTTAGTTTGACCATGAAACAACTTTATTGTCTAGTCTTATACTAAGTTCCACAATGTAATTAATCCTTTCCAAAACACGTGAAAAGGCTTTTTCATATAAAAATATTTCCACTTAAACATATGATTTTTATTCCCTAAAAGAATTTCATTGGTGTCATTAATATATCAATATTCCATGCCAACTTCCTAGATGATATCCATTACCAAACTTACTATTAATACTAAATTAATGACTTTAAAGCAAGCATTGTTAACCTCAAGGGTTTCATTTTTGCAATATTGTAGCCTTAAAAACCATAACTTCCAATAATATGAAGTGTTAACTAGGTCTTCCTTATTATGTAAAACAACTATCTCTCTTTTGTGTGTTGACAATATAAAAAGACTAAAATAGAAATATTTAGAGGTCTAAATAATTCTCCCGACGATACATATGTTGAAGTCATTATTTTCTTTAAGATTAACTACACCATAAAAAAATTGTAATCATAATTAGTTCCAAAATGTACATCCTTTTCTACCAAATTCTCACTTATCCTTATTTAAAATAACATAATACTGCACTAAGACTTTATTTTCTCATGAACACTTTTAAAATTGTTTAAAACGATCAATCCATTAAACATGATCTCAAACACTATTGATAAAATTCATCTTCAAAATAATTCTTCTGTTATCTCACCAAAATTTATCAAAAATAAAACTTATACTCAGACAAATCTAGTTCAAGTTTCACCTCAATGGGATGAAGAATCTCAAAATATTAAAGTTTTACTATTTAACCATAATAATGTAAATGACTTGAAAGATTAAATATAGTTCGATTATAGTTCTTTTATAATTCAATTAAACCATTATATAAGCTCTAATTGGTCCAAATTTTATCCTAAGATTCAAATTTATAAAAAGAAAAATTTCCCACCAAGTTTCATCCAAATATAAATTTGTTTAGATGTCCAACTAAAATATTACAAAAAAATCATTTTTGGCACATATGAGTTTTATTACAATTTGAACGATCTTCACAAAGTCTCAAATATTTACCACATCTCTAGTTCATGATTATCATCTTCATTGCCAACTTATAGGTCATTCAGAAACATCAAAAACCACAAATTTATAAGATAGCCAAGGAATGACTCCTTATCACACATATATTGCAACATCACAAAATTCTCTCCCCTGTTGTAGTCCATATATTTGTATTATTTCATGAAATACCACTAGTTGGTAATAATATAGGGCATAAAGACAATAAATGGGGAGAACTCAAAGATATATGTTGGTATATAAAATCCTTAAAATTGAGAGTGTCACACAAGTCCATGACTTATGGAAACCTATTTCAAGTCTAGGTATTTATTTAATTTAGTTCATTGAACTAACTATTAGGTACCTAGGTTTATGTTACAATTACAATAAAGTCTAGTTGAGCCTTTATTTAATCTTTTTTTGCTGGTGTAATGATGTAGGAACCATATTATATTGGAAATAAATTAATTAATCAATATTAAACTCCATAAGTAATGATTAGTGTCTAGCCACCATTATTGCAACCCAAGTATTAGAATTATTCAGACAATAATAAAAAGTTAGTGATGGAGTTTACTATGTTGTATAATACTTTTGTCATAGATATCCACACTGAACTAGAGGCATGGACACATCAACCTCATCGTGTTCAATCCAAGTTCTATGATCTTCAAGTAGACTAGAAAACTAAATATGGCACTACTACAGAAACAGCCTTTGGCGTCGGTTGTTTAACCCCCTTTGGTGACGGTTTTCAAGCGATGCCTATGTGGGCGTCGCTAAAGGTCGAACTCTTTGGCGTCGGTTTTCTAACCGATGCCTATATGACATATAGGCGTTGATTATATATAGTTGGCCGACGTCTATAAGGTTCGCGCCACAAAAAAGAGCACCACCTAGGACACTTTCTGCGTCGGTTAACAACTTAACAACTGATGCCATACACCCAGACGACACGGAGAAGCATGGCCGTGCTTCAATGCACGGCCGTGTTTAGTTCTATTGGCGTCGGTTTTATACTAATAAGCGACGCCTTTTCCACCACGGTCGTGCTTTCCTGCATGGTCGGGTTGTTTGTCCTATTAGGCGTCAGTTTTTATCAAATAACTGACGATGTAGGCCTTTGATGACGGTGTTCTATAAATAACTGACGCCTATACTTTAATTTTTTTTTATTATCAGTTTGCAGGCCTGTTGTGGCTGTTCAGCAGGATGAGAACCTGCAGTTCAGTTTTCTAAACTGTAGGTTTACGACATCCATTGATATCGCCTACAAACAGGACACAAACCTGCAAAATCAACAAATATTTTTTCACACAAGTAGATACATTCAGACATCAATTCAATTCTCACATTCACACATGTAGAAACATTCAAATACACGTAGAAACATTCATACATGTATAAACATTTAGAAATATTCATTTACAAAATATCATTCAGCATCGCTATCAGCATCCCAATTATATCTTACAATCGCCACTGCTTGTATGGCTTTTTCCCATTCTTCTCTTATTTCATTTAATGCTTCCATCGTATATGGAGCATGTACATTTTTTAAGTGTTTACCTATAGTGTGGTCAGTTTTAAACACCTGTATAGAGAATGATGTATATATATAAGTAATAATATAAAAATAAGATTGATATATTTCATACTAACTAATGAGACTATATATAATACCTCATGTATGGTATTAATATCCAATGTGGCATGTCGGATAATCATCTACATAAATCGCATCACATAGTATGTGCATGCCCATCCGTTGTCTTGTGTAGCGCACTATAAATTGAAACATACAAAATATTAAAAAATACAACTAAGCACAGTTCACATAAATAATATATACATTGGAGTCGGGAACTTATTTTTACGTTCTCCCAAATTATTGGCTGGTTCTTTCTCCTTGGGACATTTCCTCCAGCATTTTTGAATGCATCTAAACCCCTACATATTAATGTAACATAGTAAATTGCATAATTAAATAGTAATGTAATAACATATGTTAACGGATATAAAAATGAAATATTTCTCACCAGAATAATGGCATTCTCAATATGTGTCCAATTTTAGTGTTCAATGTACTTCCCGCAGGATCTAGATAATAAACAGTGAACGTCCCGGGGACAATAACTAGTAACTCCCAATGTCTACCGCTAGAGGTAAAAAAGTTAAAAATTAATAACTCAAAATGCACAATAAAAATGGAATTTTCTTAAGTCCAAATTATAAATAAAGTAAACTTGCTTGACATTGAATGGAGCTATTATTATCGTCTTCTTTTGCTGACCAAAAATTCTAAAAGCATCTATACATTATTGTTGAACACTATCAGGGTCTTTAGCTACCATACTAATCAATGATGGAATCAAAAAACCCACATGATCAAATGCAAATTGTTTGCATTGATCTTCGACTAAGTAGCTGTAAAATATGTATTACGTATGCATTAATATATAAGAAACCAGATCACCAGATCTTACACAAGGTATATGGATGTATAAACAAGATCTCACCTTATCCATGTCTCTATCATTGATGTATTCAGCCAATCATACATAAACAGCTCAATAATATCTTTTATAAATAAAGAGCTATTGTATGATTGACATGCATAATCTTCTTCTAAAGAAACAATTATAGGGCAATGTATATTATGTGCCTGTAGCCAACATGCCATTTCCCTACAAGAAGGACCTAACAGGTATTTTAAGTCAGTTGGAACCCAACTTGGTAATGCAGGAAGTGGAGGTGGAGGCCTAGGTGCTTCAGGTGTCTTCTTTTTAACATGTATATATAATTTCAGATCAGTTGACCTCATATATACACATTAACAATCTAAAGTAATGTAAATTTATCTTACAATTTCAGTAGTGTAGACGACATCTTCTTTGGGCCACAATATCACCCTGCCTTCTGCCTCACCAAGTGTATCAATATCTAGGTGGGCATATGGCAATGCAGCTTCCCTCCAATCGGGTAAGACACATATCGGGCTCACACGAACGTAGCCCTGCGGCATTGGAGTCCCATGAAACGTTGCCCCAGGAAGGGACTGGTAAGCATTCGCCTCTGCAACAACATAGTCTTGCATTCTTAAGCGGCATGACTTCAATGCCTACAAATTTACGTAAAGAATGTTATACATATATACATATCACCTTTCGAACATATCATCTTGAAAAGACTAGCTACAATGTCATAAACAATACTTACAGCATACGTGCTAGGCGATGGGTCTCCAGGATTACTCGCATTCTGTGCATCAGGAGAAGAGTGGGTCGCCATAGGCTGATTGGAAGCTTGAGATGCCTGCCACCGCACTATTTCTTCCTTGACCTTCTCAGCAACTATATCATTGACCTTCTTAGCAACTATATCATCGACTCTCTTATTCTCCTATACATGGATAAAAGAAACATTAGGTTCTTATTATTGAATTCCCTTTTGCAGTATCATTCTAAAAAAAGAATAGGTTACCTCTTCTTGTGAAAGTCCCGATCTGGGTTTGCGCTGGGATGGCCCAAAGAATGCTTTGATGCCCACACCAGCGCCTGCACCCGTAACACGTCCAGGATGCTCTGGGTTACCCAGAGCAACTGTCAATTCATCCCTTGTGCCCTGAGGGATGAACGTGCCTTGTTTCCTCTACTCGTGTAGCTCCTGCTAATCACCATCAACAGAAATTGGTAAGTTAACACCACAAATAATCAATATTCAAATGATTTCTCTAAGAGTTGTATTTTACCATTTTCACAGCCGCCTCAGCAGTTACGGGCTTCTTTATTTCATCCTTCTTGTTTTGCCTCCCAGCTATCCAGATATCATGGCGAGGCATGGGTGTGGCAGACTCCTGAGTAGCCGCAGACTCCGCCTGTAGTCTTTAGAGAACGCTTGCATAGCCCTTTGGACCCATAGTGTGGTCATGCACATTCAGTGCACGCCTTGCTTTCTACGCGTCACTGAGGGACTAGTTAGTATGCACATTAATGATTTGGTTAGTATCACTAAATGTTAATCTTGAATAGGTGAATACAACATATATTAATTAAATTGGGAGTGATGCCTAATACCTTGAATTCTTCAGATTTTCTTGAAGCAACAAAATTGTCCCAATCTTCTTTGTCCAAGAAGTTCCACTGCTCAAGGGCTGACTTCTTCTTCTTATCACCATCTTTTATGTATTCTCTGTTCATATTTGTCCTATAGTTCCTAAGCATCTTTCCAGCGCATTGCATCACGCTTTTACGATGCAGCTTCTCATCCAATGCAAACAGATTCTGTAAAATAGAATTTTTATTAACTAGTATCCAAAAATAGAATTGCAAATAATATAATTTGTATTCTACAAAATAGAATTGCAAATAATAATAACTCACACATAAATCCTTCCATATCAAGTCTTTCTTCCCCTAAGGAACTTTATGCCAATTATCATACTTAACACCACAATGGCTTCGAGTGACACACCCAAGATAGTTTACAAAATTATTGTGGTTCACTCCAATTGCATTTCCTCCATTATCAAAATCCACAACCAATTTGGATCCACTACCACTTAGCGCGATTAAATTCTTCAACAGAGTGATGCCCCTTTTCTTGTTAAGTGTTTGGTGATGCGCATCAAGTTGCTCCAGTGCTTCAGCGGGTACATGTGCATCATCAACCTAAAATTTGACAAAAATAAACACACTGAATTAGCACAATATAGAAATATGGGATATATGACATAACTAGAAGATAATGAATTTTATAGAAATATAGGATATGTTTTTAGAACTTACATTGGTATCCTCACCATGCTCGTCATGGACAGCATGCTCATCATGGACTTCATGCTCATCATGGACATCATGCTCATCATGGTCAGCCATCTGAAAATGTCATTAAAAAGGCAAACATTTAGCATTTGTATTAACTAGAAGATAATGAAACATCAAATCTGAAAATGATCTAAAATCCAAAGCCCTAGAATGGGTCAAGTTCAAGTCAAAATGGCTACAAGTGTGCATTTTGGTTTTTGTATGTAAATGACCATAGAACATCTATGTAATCACTTGTAATGATGAATTGACTTGTAACTTAGAAGAGAAAAATGATTGGGACAAATTTCACCAAGTGCTAATCACTTTAAATGCAAATTAGAAAATGGATTACATGCACTTAGTCGGTCGAGTTTTCCTGGATTGAAACCCGACCGATCATCCTTGGTCGATTTTCTAAAGATTGCATCGGTCGAGTTGTGCACTCACAGAACTCGACCGATGCAATCTTCAGAAAATCGACCAAGGATGATCGGTCGAGTTTCAATCTAGGAAAACTCGACCGACCAAGTGCCTATAATCCATTTTCTAATTTGCATTTAAAGTGATTAGCACTTGGTGAAATTTGTCCCAAACATTTTTCTCTTCTAAGTTACAAGTCAATTCATCATTACAAGTGATTACATAGATGTTCTAAGGTCGTTTACATACAAAACCCAAAATGCACACTTGTAGCCATTTTGACTTGAACTTGACCCATTCTAGGGCTTTGGATTTTAGATCCTTTTCATGTAACAGGCCATTTAGCATTTGTATTAACTAGAAAAAGGCAAACATTTAGCATTTGTATTAACTAGAAAAGGCAAACATTTAGCATTTGTATTAACTAGAAAAAGGCAAACATTTAGCATTTTTATTAACTAGAAGATAATGAAAAATCAAATCTGAAAATGATATTGATATTAAAAAAGCAAACATTTAGCTTCAATAAAAAAATATAAATATACATGCCTCTATAATTGTGATGTTTTATCAATTAACAATCCTTCATTGTGATCTCCGCGCACATATAAGTCATCATTAGCTTCAATATTTTGTGGAGTTGGCAACCCAACAGAGAATGGACTGGAGTCATCATACTTATCATAGTACTCTTCTTCATCTATAGGATCTTCAATGAACTGTCTTTTACCATGAAGAACAACCGACCATTTATCATTTGCAGGATCATCGATATAGAATATTTGTTTTGCCTGTGATGCCAATATGAATGGTTCACCCTTCTTGCCAATCTTTTCAAAGTTCACCAAAGTGAAACCCAATTCATTTATAACTCCTTTGGTGTTATCAACCCAATTACATTTAAAGAGCGGAATTCTGAAATCTATGTAGTCAAACTCCCATATGTCTTCAATGACACCGTAATATGACATTTTAGCTTCATGTGGACTCTTATCCTTTGCACTTGCAAAATACATAGTCGACGCTTGAAGAGTGACCCCACTGTTTTGGACGACACTCTTATCATCTTGGCGCTTTGTGTAATATGTGAACCCATTAATGTCAAACCCTTCATAAGACATAACATTCAGTTTTGGTTTAAAGGCGAGGCATTTGATAGTTTCTGCAATATCATTTGGTGTTTGAGATAGTTGATGTAAGACTTTATCTTCAAACCACTTAGTAAAAGTCTTATTATGCTCTCTAGCAAGCCACATTGAACTTTCTCAAGGATGTTGTCTTTTGATGAAATTGGTATGTTCCTCGATATAAACACTCACTTCATCCATGTTGTGTAAAATATACAAGTGAGCTTGTTCCAACTGCTCACGGCTGATTACTTTCACCCGTGATCCCAAAATTCCTTTGCCCTCCTCAATATTCTTGTCATTAACAGGAGTGTTATTACCACTCAAAAAGTCATTGCAAAAATCCATAACCTCTCTCACCACATAACCTTCAATAATACTCCCTTCAGGCCGATAATGGTTTCGAACATCACCTTTAAAAATGCTCATGTATCGTTTAAAGGGATACATCCAATGCAAGAAAACTGGTCCCAACATTTTCACTTCCCTAGTCAAGTGGACAACAAGATGTACCATGATATCAAAGAACGAAGGAGGGAAATACATCTCAAGCTGACATAGGGTAACAACCACTTCTCTTTGCAAATTATTGAGAGTATCAAGGTCAATAACTTTGCTGCATAGACTGTTGAAAAAGAAACAAAGTCTGGTGATTGCAAACCTAACATGCTTCGGCAATATAGATCGAATTGCCACGGGCAATATTTGTTGCATTAGAGTGTGACTATCATGAGATTTAAGACCTATCAACTTCAGATCTTTCATTTCTACCAATCTACGGATGTTGGATGAGTAACCATGTGGCACCTTAACATTTACCAAGCATTCACAAAAAGCTTTCTTCTCCTTTCTAGACAACATGTAACAAGCGGGAGGTAAGTATGTTCTTTTATTACCCATTTCACGTAATTCTGTTAATTCTAACCTTATTCCCATTTCACGTAGGTCCAGTCTGGATTTTATCCCATCTTTAGTCTTACCTGGTATATTTAACAGAGTACCAATGATGCTATCACAGACATTTTTCTCAACGTGCATTACATCGATACAATGCCTGACTATCAAAGAACTCCAATAAGGAAGATCCCAAAATATTGACTTCTTCTTGAATGAAGAATTGTCACTCCGTGTGGCCATACTACATTGTGATTTCTTACCAAATTCATTGACAATGTCTTTTACTCTTTCATAAACAACATCCCCTGGTATAGGTTTAGGTGCACTCCGTTCATCATTCCATCCATTGAATGCTTTGCGCTTCCTACGATACAGATGGAATTTTGAAAGAAACCTTCGATGACCAAGATATACAGTCTTGCCGCCATGTTTTAGTCTTATTAAATCAGTGCTTTCTTCACATATAGGACACGCTTTAGCTCCTTTGACACTATATCCAGACAAATTCCCATATGCTGGAAAGTCATTAATAGTGCAAAACAACATAGCGTGCAAACGAAATGTCTCTCTTCCTAAAGCATCATAGGTCATCACACCTTCAGCCCAAAGTTTCTTTAAGTCATCAATTAGAGGTTCAAGATAAACATCGATATCATTTTCGGGTTTTTTAGGGCCCGATATCAATGACGACAGCATAACGTACTTATTTTTCATACACAGCCAGGGAGGAAGATTGTATATAACAAGCATGACTGGCCAAGTGCTATGTTGGCTACTCAATGTCCCGTACGGATTCATCCCATCTGTATAAAGCCCAAGTCTTAGATTCCTATCTTCTTCACCAAATTTGGGGTACAATAGATCAATCTTCTTCCACTGTGGGGAATGAGACGCATGTCGTAGGATCCCATCATTTTTTTCTTAACATCTGCATGCCACCTCAAATTCTTCGCATCTTTCGGATTTGCAAACAAGCGTTGAAACTGTGATAGTATAGGTAGATACCAAAACACCTTGGCAGGAGAACCAGCTTTGGACTCCCCCGAAGTCATCAATTTATAACGTGACACACCACATTTTGGACAATCTTTCAAATCTACATAGTCCTTTTGAAATAATACACAATCATTCGGGCATGCATGTATCTTCTTGGCCTCCATTCCCATTGGGCACAACATTTTCTTTACCCAGTATGTTGAGATTGGCAGCTCGTTTCCTTCAGGAAGCATTTCTTTCAGCAAAGTCAACAATTCAGTGAAGCTTTTGTCACTCCATCTATTGTTAGCTTTCAACTTATACAATCTCAACACAGCGCTAAGCTTTGTCAACTTAGCACAGCCTGTGTATAACGGTATCTCAGCATCATGCACAATGTTTCTAAAGATAGGAGGTGGATCGGTGTGCTCTACCCTACAACTATCCAGCATCGCATCAACGATGTCTACTGGAATTGGTCCGTTCACATCTACGTCATCGGAGGAAATTTCTTCTTCCACCCAAGCACAGCTATCAACATCTATTGGTTTCGAGTTTGAAATCTCTCCATGCCAGTGCCATTCTGTATAGCCTTGTAAAATCCCGTTGCACGTGACATGACTTTTGATTTCCTCACCAGTGTTGACTTTCAAGTTGTTACCACAATGCCTACATTGATAGTAGAACCTATCTGTAGGTTTTTTCCTATGTTCCTCGGCAAATCTAACAAACTGATCAAGACCACATATAAACTCTGAGGTGCAGCGATTGCGAATGGACATCCATGATTTATCCATTCTATGGTCAAAGAGAAAACAAGTATATATTAGGACAAGATTAGGGTATACACTTACATCCAAGATTTACTCCTAATGAGTAAATCTTGGATGGGTTTCTAGGCTAACAAACACAATAATAGATATCTACAATGAAGCCGGACTCCATACAAACAATATATAATTTAGTGATTGTTCATTCTAATTTATACCAATGTACAAGTAATATAAAGAACAATGATTGTTCACTTTCTAGGCCAACAAACACAATAATAGATATGTACATGTTAGGGTTTCATCACAATTGTTGTTAGGGTTTCATCAATGTAAGGGTTTAATCAAATCAAATTAGGATGCTAGAATGGACAAGCTTAAATCTTATTTCAACATGCATCAAAATTTATTGAATTAGGTCAAGCATTAGGATTAGAAGCACAAATAAATGCAAGCAAAAGATTTGTTCGTATCCTAGAATTTACATAAAGCATTACATATAGATTTGTTCATATCCTTACCAACAGCAAACACGGCTGTGCCTGTGTTGGCCTACCACGGCCATGCTGGGCAGCACGGCTGTGCTGTCCAGAACGGCTGTGCTGCCCAGCACGGCTGTGGTAGGCCAACACAGCCACGGCCATGTTTGTTGCATGTAGGTAAAAATCTAGGGAGAAAGAAGAACAAAGGATACGCGTGGCTAATACCTGGAGAGCAGACCAAATCTAGGTGGTACAGCACAGTGGGCGTGAGCAGGGAGGAAGGAGTGGGCGGCGGCGGCAACATAGGACGGAGCTAGGGCGGCGGCGACGACGCAGGACGAAGCAACAGTAGCAGCAGCGTCGGCGGCGGCGCAGAGTAGCAGCAGTGTCGGCGGCGATGGCGAGGCGAGGCGGCGTCGGCAATGGCGAGAACCAGCAGGAAGCTAGCGGGCGATCGAGCAACATCTAGCGGGCGATGAAGACAATGAAACATGAAAGGGGAACAAATGCGATCGAGCGTGGGTCTATTAAGTTCGTAAAAGGCATCGGTTATCAAATACAAATGACACCTAAAGTCTTCGGCGTCGGTTGTTCCTTAACAACCGATGTCCAATTAGGCAAATTTTGCCCTAAATAATTTGGCAGGAACCATTATCGGCGTCGGTTATCAAAGGATAACCGACACCTAAGCTGGAACTTTTCACACAAATTTTCATTTTAGAAAGGCGTCGGTTTTGTTGGTAAAAAAACCGACGCTATATGTGCCAAATTTTTTTCGCTCAAAAATTGGATTTCGCGGGCAATTTTAGGCGTCGGTTGTTTGTTATCCAGCCGACGCTGAATGCAAAGTGGTACCCGTGTCTTGGCTATAGACATCGGATGACCTACATCACTGACGCTGAACATTATAGGCGTCAGTTTTCCTAAATAACCGACGCCCAGAAAAGTGACATTGAATGTTGTTTCTGTACTAGTGTGGGATTAGTCTTACATTCGAATCAAATGAATATGACCATGCATTTCTTTAGTCTCACTTATCAAGAGGCCTAGGATATCACTCCCATTGTATGGGAGGGACAAATTCATAATACATCACTCACATTGTGTAGCATGATTCTCACCACAACCAATCACTATATTTATGGAAACCTTCATCAAGATCATATTAGGTATCTTCAAAGCATGTTCATTATCATGTCATAATTGTATTGAATTTAGGTCAAAGGACCACAACACCTTTTTGAATTTCAACCATGTATAGGTGTTATGATATCTTGACCTTGTACATTAGGTCTAAAACTCCTACGGGGACTCATAGATTCTGTAGACCTATTTACCAAGGCAATGTATATACCATAGATGGGTGTTTTGACCTCATATTATCTTAGTAGAAATCATTATTTGAAAACATGTTTTCCTTTACCCCAGATGCAACCATGATGTCCACTTATAGTTAAGTTTGATATATTTTAAGGGTGATTTTAGGTTGGTGAACTATCAGAACCTCATAATAACAATTGTGTTCCTTCCAGTGTCGACCATGTAGCTCTTTTTTTTACCACCATTGTTGTAGGCATGCATAGAATACACAATTGGGTTTTTAGGTAAATTTAAGTGTATTCTATGAGGTCGTAGTTTGGTTCCATGCAACACTCCTTTTTGGATGCTTGATTCTAATGAAACAAGTTCATCAGTAATAGTACATTTCACAATGCTTGCATTTGTGTGGTGGAGATGAATATCTCCATCCATGTCTTTTAGGCATATGCCACACTATTTATAAATGTCATGGACAATGTAGGGTCCTTCCTATTTAGCATTGAAAATTGCATGGATGGAGCCTCTCATTTGAATGCTTGAGTTATCTAGCTTCATAGTATTGTGCATGATGTAGAGATCTCAATTGTCATTCATTGAGTGTGTTGAGGCAGTAGAGTTGATCTTGGAAACTTTCTGCCTTAGGGATTTCTGCTTCTTGCAATATCAGAAGAGATGAAATCTTGACCTATATTGAAAGGATTGCCTCCATACCATATATAAGTAAGGTGTATAACCTATTAAAGTTATAATAGACATTTTGTACATCACACATTCTTTGGAAGATGTGTTTTCAAACTGGATTTTAGTTGATCACTTTTTTTAGGATCTTTGTCAAGTTTTTTCTTGTAGCCTCTACAACATCACTCATCGAGGGCTAGTAAAACTAATGTATGATGATGTTTGACTCCCTAAGAGTTTAAATACTCCTTTGACAAATTAGGCACAAAAATTGTTACACTTATCAAATACAATTTAGTGTGTTATTCCATATCATCTTATGATGTTGTTATTGAGGAACTTGAACATCTGTTAGTCTTAGGAGTTTGTGAGAGAGATATGTCCATGCATTTAGTGAAGTAGTCAATGGAGACCAAAAATGAAGTACTTTCCATTTGATGCTTGTATGCATCTTTCTATTCATTTGTATACCTCAAGTAGAGAAATGCCAACTCATGGGCATATTGTATCAGTATTTTGCTAGTGGATATATGTAGTATCCATGGATCTAACAAACTCAACATTTATAGAAACATTGTCAATAGTGCATCTCTATGGTGTTCCAATAGTATCAAATATGTATCTTCTTTGCAAGAAAGACTCGATTCATGTGTGTGCCACATGATCCTCCATGGACCTCCTTCATAAAAGATTCAACCTTAGTTTTATCGGCACAACGGAGGAGGGTTTGACTGTATGATCAACAATAAAGATGTTTTTATCCTATGAAATATTGCATAGCTTGTCATATAATCTCTTTTTTCTCTCTTTAAGAGAGACATTTAAGGATGACTTGCTCCTAAATATAGGTTTTGATGTCATGGATCCATGTACTTTCTTTGCTAAGATTATATTGTCAATGACCACAAAGTAGGTTGGATGGTACTTTATCTATGCATGGTAGTAGAAGATTTCCTCACTGTGGAAGTCGATCTAAGAGGTGAGTGTGGCCAAAGCATCAAAGAAGGCATTGTATTCTTGTTTCAAGAATTTGAAGGAGATTTGTTCAAATATTAGGTGAGAGATAAAAAGACTCTTGATAGGAGATTAGATCCTAATGATGGATTGTGATGTTGTTATTGACTTGCGAGATCATGAGAAAAGACATTCTAAATACTTGAATTTGATGCATCCCTTGATTCTCGGCAAGTTGGAGTCCTAAGATTCATATTTTGTATTTATCCAAATTTTTGTTGGTGTTGAATTCTAAGAATATATCCACAACAAATTGTTTGTCATATAGGTCTTGCAAAACCACATCAATCTTGACTCCTTTGTGATTAGTGGCTCTTCCAAAGAATTCTATCCATAATTTTGGATCTAACAGGACAATGATGAATGATGAGGCGATCATTCCTATGTCTTTATTAGATATTTTTACTTATTTGTTTTCTCTTTAGGTAGTGGGAATCTGTGACGTCCCGGGATTTTCTAAAACTTAATCTAATGTGTGACGTCCAAATTGAAACCCTCACCTCAGCGAGAATCCCAATTTAAGCACCACACACTAGGCTAAGAAGAAGAAAATCAGAGGAAGTCTGAAGGAAACAATCAGTAGTACATGCACATGAACAATAAACAAACCAAACCACATATGTTCACCATTCAACATATAATTACAACATGAATTGTTACAACATATTATATTACATATTGAATAGAAAACCTATACATATACATGTACTACATCTAAACAATAGGATCTTAAGACAATAGGTCCACCTGTACATCATCTCACCACACAACTCTCAACTATCATGGATCTTCAAGATCATAAGCCACAATCTAAATAAAAGATTACATGTGGTACACATCAGCACAATATTCAAGAACATTGTACTAGGTACGCCTACGTGTCTTTTATATACCTCTAATCATATCTTGGCAATAAGATAAAACTAATACTTAGCAGCTATAAAGAAATATAAGAAAATCATATACTTGTACAAAGATGTTCATTAACAAAAGAGAACACATATTTTAAGCACATTTTCATCATATATCTCGTACATTTGCCCCCAAGGGCTTTGATGTTTTTAGGCCTTATGATCTACCCCCGAGGAGTTCGTGATCATTAAACATGTGATCTACCCCCAAGGAGTTTGTGACCAATTCAATGCACTTTACTACCAAAGAGTTTAGTGCTATCATATGATGGATTAGATATTTTATGTTTCATGTGTTCATAGCCATAGTTATGGAAAAAATCAAGCGACATATCATACAAGAACAGTCATTTCATCCAATATCATATGTCAAGTATTTTACTACACATATAACACAAGCATATTGTATAATAAGTCAAGTAAGAGGCAATGGTGTACCTTGATCAAGAGAGACAAACCTAATCACATATATCCAAGAGTCAACTACATCCTTGGTCAACCCTGATTAAGATAAGATCATGTACCATCATTAGGTTCACATCATCTTACATCTCATCTTAACCCTAATCGTGTTAATTAGGGTTTGCTTATCTCATTAGGATATCTCCATTATCACATGCATTCTTATCTTGGAATTAGACTACTAATGAGATAATCTAGTTATGTTCCAGATTTAGACTTCATTAACTAATAATTATATTTCATGTAATGATGTGCAGATATTAACCCCAAGTTACAAGTATTATTCATATTAGGGTTACAACCCATGTATTAAGGATCGTCTTCATATAATGTGAATTCTATGCATATAATTGATATCAAAGTTTCATATTAACTTTTAGTTACAAATATGAGGGTATTCTGTAAATTCCGTCATTTATTGAGAATGTATGTATTTATTATATTTTATTTAGGGTTATTAGCCCTAACTAGTCATATTAATCAAATTACATGATTCCATTCATTAACATGACCATATCTGACATCATATGCATTATAAACATGAATTATGATTTACTAGTATTTTCTCATAATTTTAGGTCGATGTTTGATATTTATTATCTATCAATTAAGCATTTCACAACTAACACAATATCACTGATATTCGTGCATCAAAAGCCTAATATTATGATTTCATATTGTTCTACACATTTTTCTAAGAATTTATGTACCTTATTTGTATTTTTCTGATCAACATGCTATTTTCTATGAATTATACAAGAGCTGAGAATTATTAAAGATTTACCTTTTGTGGCCAATCGCGCACTACCACATGTCCACTTTGGGGGCATGCTGGTTCTGCTTGAGGCATAGGTGACCGACCGATTTAGGTTTTTGAACCCAGTTCATGGTTGGTTTGACTAGTTCAGGCATTTTGGATCAGTCACTCTCCTTTCTTTATCGTATTCTCCTGCGCACGCAAGACCAGGTGTTCTCGCCTGTGCAAGCGCATGCTTGGGCTCCAGCTAGCAAAAGCTCTAGATTTAGTACTAGATTCAATACATCCATGAGCGTCTAGTTTATCCTACGATTTTTTATCTAAGGCTTCAAAAAGCAGCACACAGCCTCCAGGCTCGCCTCAGGTGGTTTGGGCCTCTGGTGAGGAAGATATGCGGCTACAGTCCTCCTCCATGTGGGATTCCAAGCTCCCATGTGTTGCGGCCATGATTCTTAGTGCCATCGCTGCCCTCTTTGTCGTGTGCTAGTCTACCAGAGTCATATCGAGACTCTATTCATGAGGGCCGCGTGTGTGGGCTTGGCTATTCTTCCCAAAGATGATGATGTAACGCAAGGAAACGGCAAGGTGTCGACGGATGACCCCTCCTCCTCACACCTCCTTCTACTGCCGAAGCTCCCACAATGCAGCCACCGTTGCGAGATCCTCCACTCCCTTCTCAGGCGCTGCTGTGCAGTTGGGATGGCTCTGGCGTGCAATCAGGCATCTCCTCCTCCCGATCATGGGCGCCATGGGTCTTACTCCAGTGACCCATCTGCACTCCTCTTCATCAGGTCTTCCATACTCACTATCAGCCTCTCCCTTTCATTGGTATTGTGGTTCATCCTCACAAGGTGAGGAACTCGCCCCTCATGGCTGCTAGTTCCCCTTCTTACTCCTTCATCTGAATGTTGTTGTGAGGATACAGGGGAACTAGGAACGGTCAAGGACTAGGTAAGTAGTACATGATTACAACTACTCAGGTGAGGTCGTGAGATAAATCACAAATGTGGATGTGGTGGTCTTCTCTTACGCAAGCGGAATTGCCACCCTCGCGTTTTAGTTGGATAGATATTGAGGATGATATCTAGGTCATCTAGAGCCAGAACACATCCACATTACTAATTTGTGGCCTAAAAGGTCTAGAGGTGTGCGTGACACCTGAACGCCTTGACTTAGAATCATGTGCATATTTAAAGCCTTGGTTCCACTAATACCATTAACTTTGTTCTGAAGTCACCAAAATACTAATTATCTCAGCATATTCAAACCTAGATATCTCCTTCTGGGAACATTGAAATAATCTGAAACTTTAACCATAGTTTTATCATAACTCAAGCTATATTCCAACCAACTTTGGTTCTGAGACTCACTCATATAATCATTCAATATGTACATCAAAAGAGCATAATCATATGGATCATAATAATGATGTCAACACAACTAGCATCCATATTTTATTAAAGCAGTTGGAACTCTTCAAATTACTTAAAGATATGAGTTCATTTTTGTCATTGGACATTTAAGGATTCCAAAAGTCCACTCCATCACAGAATCCCTAGAGATGATCTGCTAAGCCTTTTTCCTTAATGACCTTCATAGGTAGATATCCGATGTTTAATTTAGAAAACAATAGTTGTAATTTTTCACATTGTCTAATGAAGGAAGGGCGTTTATATAAGTGGGTCATGTCTTATGATATGTTGGAGTGAGTATGTCTTCAGATAGTGGTAGTCCTTCCTTCTTGCATACTCTAGATCCCAACAATAACATTTGGTTAGTAGTGAATCAAGCATAGGTGTCATTGAACTTCTTGGATAAATAGTATATGGCATGCTCGTTGTTTCTTATCAAATGGCTTAGGATGCACTCTATCAATGTTTTAGATATAGATAGTTGAATGGTGAGAGGGTATCCAAGCACTACGAGTTTTGGATTTGGTGGCCTAGCGACGCATTCGTTAATTTTCTATAGCGCCTCATCACATTGTTCATTCCAACTAGAGTCAGAGCTCTTCCTTACTAACTTACAAATGGGCTCATACATGGTCATGATTGTGGTGATAAATTGATTAAAATGTTGGAGATGACCAAGTATAGTTTGAATCCCCTTTTCTATCTTTGGTGAAGTCATTTCCTTGATGGTGTGAGATTTTCCAAGATCGACTTAAACCCCTCTTTAGATAACCATGCACTACAAGTGATTACTAGATATAACTCCAAAGGCACATTTATCCATATTAAATCGTAAAAATAATCTTAATAGTCATTGAAAGAGATTAAATAGATAATTCATGTGTTATTTAGGATTTTTAAATTAGATATTATATTGTCCACATAGACCTCCACCTCTTTATGAATCATTTCATGGAAGAGAGCAATTGTCTCCCCTTGATAGTGTCTCTGGTATTTTTGAGACCAAAAGGAATGGTTTTTTAGAAGAAGACTCCATGTTAAGTGATGAAAGACATATTGTCCTTGTTTTTTGTAGCCATACTAATTTGTTTAATCCCATGAAGACGTCTACAAAGATTGGGAAAGCATGTCCAATGGTTTTGTCGACTATTATGTTGATGTGTGGTAGTGGGAAATCATTTTTGGGGGATGCCTTATTGAGGTCGTGGTAGTCCATGCACATCCATACTATTCTATCCTTTCTTTGGTAGAGGTACAATGTTGAAGAGCCATGTAGGATAGTTGACCAGATCTAAAAGTAGCATTGTACATCTTTTCAGCCTCTTCTTTGATCTTGAGGATCCAATCAAATTTTATCTGCCTACATTTTTATTTGACTAGCAGATGTTGGGGATTAGTGGTAGGCAATGAATCAATGCCTTCTCATCCAATCATTTTATGTCGAGAAACCCAAAGCAAATACATTGATGTAATTTCCTAGGAGTTCTGTCAATTAATGTTTGATAAGTTGAGGTAGACATGACCCAATTTTAACTATATGTTGATCAAGGTCTACGCTGAGAGTAGTCATCTCTGTCTCTTCTATAATATGAAAGGGTTGGATCCTTCATCATGTAGTCTGGAATGGGTATGTCTTTGAACTTTGCATCATTGTATTTGTATATTTGTGCTACTTTTGAGAAGTATGAATCAAGCTCGAGTCTAGCTAGATATACCTCTATTCTTGTTTGGTGTTTTGTTTTTGTAAATTTTTTGGTGCACTCTAGGATCTTCACAACATCAGAGTGTCATTCTTGTAACAATACTTCTTTTCAAAAATGGAACAGAGCTTGTCTCAGGGTCTTCACCTCCTCTTAATGCCAATTATGCATCTCACTTTAACAAGATGAATGAGTTGTTGTGGATTTTATAAAATATTTTCCTAAAAATGGGTGTTGATTCCCCATTCCTAAAATAAATATATTTACCATCATAGCCATAATATGGGACTCCATAATACTCATCCATGTACTCATTGCTCCATCTTTGGAGTCCCATGGGTGTTGTATGTTAATAATAAAAGTCAGATTTGTGAAGTTGGTTGGAACGAATGATCTCCATTTCTCTTCAAGAGTCAGATTAGTAGACTCTTCTATGTCATTGATAGAATCCTCCATTGATATAATCATGTACTCAGACTATCAATTGTTTATGTAGTCCATGAAACATCTGAACTTTTAGTAATAAGGGTGATCTCTCTGATGTTGGTTGTGATGTTGGGGTAGTCATCATAGTCTTTATCATCTACCTCCTAACTGAGGTATGCAACGTCAAAGGGATAATGGCTTTAGTTGCATCTGAGATGTCATCAATTGTAGTGATGGTGCATGGGAAGTAGGGGTGGGGACGTTTGTGCTCAGGGCCCACATCTCACTAGTACAACAACCTGTGTTGATGCTATTTAGTACATAGTTTATGTCAAGCCTACATATTTAAGTCTTTAGAAGGATGTTTGTAGTCAAAATAACATCTAATCATAATATTGTCTAGAGTAGGATAGGATGAAGCTTGACCCTAATGTGGTGTCAAGTGTCAACCACATCAAGCGGTGGATGGTAGAAAGGTGGGTCATTGAACCGGAGGCCCATCTATTTTATGCATGGGGGTATTACTATGGTCTTTAAACACCTTTTTTCTTGACTCCAAACCTCAATCATTGTTGAGATCCATATCTCAAGGCACATAGATGATGGTTGCAATGTGGAACATATATGATATGAGTGTAAGGTCATATTCTTGTATGCATGATATGGTGCCATTTGGATTATTTGTGGACAATGAATATAGTATTTCCCATCTAGAATCTAAGTTACTGGTGTCATGAGGATGGCACCATTGTGTTTATATGGATCCATGTTCTATTTTAGACAAGATTGAAAGTTAATCTTAGCTTCATGACCATGAATATTACTAAGAATGTTTGTAGCCCGATGTGGAGCTCAAGTATAGCTTCTCCTAAAGAATTTTTGAGTGCCCCATCAAGGATGCAACTTTATTTGTAGTTCGATGGATATTAGTGGGATCTCTTATCATACTAGTAAATGTTTGGAGAGGAAACATGTTGACGCATGCCCATTGTCAATAAATAATGAGGGGACCTTAGCAATTTATGTATAACTGTGATAATAAATGATCTATTGTGCTCCTTTATGTGATGACCCATAATTTTAAGGTTTGAATACCCAATGTAGTATTTGGAGTTCATGAATATACTTATTTGATTAAACCCAAGTTCATGTGATTGTTATCCTAACATGATTTAATTGAATCACAAGTATGACTACAACTTCGTTGAGGATCAATGATGTATATTCACAACCAATTGCGTACACGAAGATGGTTAATACAAGTATTTAGGTAATTTTGTATATTTTTGAAGATAATAATCTAATCAAAGTATATATGGATTCATATATTTTATTGATGGTCTGAAGGTCTGATAATAAAGTAAGTTGAACTTGTGTTCATGATGTTAGAGGTTATTTGACATGAATTAGAAGTTTAACACTCTTAAATATATACCAGATCATTGGTGTATCTCAACCAATAAGCCAAATATTGGAACTATAGTTTTCAAGTTACTAAAGTTTGAAGGTAAATGAATGTTGTAATCAATAAGGAAGATTGATTATTTTTCTTGACCGCACTTCCTGGTTTAATCAATCAACATGATACCTGGAATCTATCCCTCTAGTTTCAATCTTGTTACAGTTTATTTAATATGTAACATCTAGTTATGACATTTATATGGGAATCTAAAAACCCATCCATTGTCTCCTAGATGAAGATTTCACACGATTGGTAACACATGTAAGGGGTGGGTTGTGGGATTCTTGTAGAGAAAACCTCAGAGGTTTTGACCCAACTATCATCCTCTCCACCTTCTTTAGATCTTAAGAATCCCTTTAGTTGTTTGTTTGAGTTTATAGTAGAGGATATTTTGCCTCCCCTTACCACCCTCTCCACTGCACCCTATAGTCAGTTTCCCTAGAGCCCTTGAGAGGAAGGTATGTAGAATAGGCGAGGAGCAATGGATTGTACTAGAATCCACCACTGTGACTCCAAGAAATGAGGTGAGGTGAAGGGTTGTAGGAGGTTCTATTGGTTCCTCTTGTTGTCAAATTGCAATCCTCCCTATGTTTCTCTCTGGAACCACATCGATGAACCAAGATAAGGCAATCCTCCCTATACTTCTATCTGGAATCACATTGATGAACCATGATAAGGAGAACTACATTGCGGCTTCTTGTTGCCCCAACTCCATAAGAACCTTTAACCTAGTGGTGACAGCATGATCAGATGGTGAAGACCATTTTCTCCACCCGATTTCATGCCAGAGCCCATCCATCACCTGTACAGATACTACCTTTAACGTCGGTTGAAATGGACTTTTTACATCAGTTTTTAAGAGACACCCAAGTGAGAAACAATAAAGGTAGAAGCCTATGACGTCAATTCCAAAACCAACGACACAGATCTGATCCCGATTGCAACCAAAAGAGAACTGACACTGGTAGGATCCATAGCCGTTGAGTATGCAAAGAAAACCTATGTCTGTCTCCATACTAAAAAAAAAATTGGCCCGGTCGAGGACATTGTCGTCGATTATTTATGTAAAAGCTGATGAATAACTCCCTTTCCAAACAAAAAGTGTTTGGTTTATAGTCATTGGTTCAGTGTAAAACCAAAAATACAACTACTAATTGTCATCGGTTATGATTTCATAAATCGACACCTATCTCCATACCTAGAAAAAAAAATTGGCCCCGGTTAGGACATAGTTGTCAGTTTCTTATAAACAACTGATGATGTATACCTTCATCGATAGTTATTATAAATAACCGATGAATAAGTGTTATTTTTTTAATACCATCTTGCAGCCCTATTGTCTAGCTGGTCAACAGGATGCAAAACCTACAGTTCAGTTCTGAATTGCAAGTTTACAACATTCTATGATTTGAGCCTAACAATAGGCCACAAACCTGCAATAACAAGATGATCAAGACTATATGTATACATCGCGTGATTCACACACATGTAGAAATACAATTAATTCATTCACATGATTCACACACATGTAGAAACCTACAGTTCCATTCATTTGTCCATTTTCACATTCACACATGTAGAAACCTATAGTTCCATTCATTTCATCCATTTTCACATTCACACGCATGTATAAGGACATTCATTCACTCATCTTCACATTCACACATGTGTATATAGATCAATTTTTAATAAGACAATTCAAAAAAAGTCATTCACACATGTATATATAAGCACCACATATATACAGAAATAATGATACCAATGTTTAGAAATATCATTCTTTATCATCAGTACCCCAATCATAATAAAAATTGCCTCCCTTTCAAAGGCTTTTGCTCATTGTTCTCTTATGTCATCTAATTGTTCTATCGTATAGGTCATATGTACATCTAATAACTTTTCCCCTGTATTGAAGTCACTAGTTTTAAACACCTGCAAAGAGAATGATATATATATATAATAAGTTTGATATTTTTATATTATCTAATGAGACTATACTTATGATGATCAAGACTATATATTACCTATTATATTACTTTTATTGCTTGTGCAGCATATCTGACAATCATGTCCATATACCGCATCACATAGTACCCACATGCCCAGCTGTTGTTTTGTACAACACTATAAATTTAAACATACAAAATGGAAATAAATAAAAATAAGCATAGTTCACATAAATAAAATATGCATTGGAGTCAGGAAACTACATCCACATTCTTCCAAACTATCTCTTTCTTTTTCTTGTCCATGTTTCCTCCAGCATTTTTGAAATCATTTATAGCCCTATACGTTAATGTAACACATTGAATTGCATTAGTAAATAGGCATGTAATAATAGATGTTAACAAATATAAATATAAAAATGTCTCACGTGTACAATGGCCTTCTTCAAATTGTGTCCCAAATGGTCTAATTTGTTCCCCTTAGAATCTAGATAATAAATAGTCAATGTCTCAGGGACAACAACTAGTAACTCCTAATGCTCACCTCTAGTGATAAGAAAGTAAAAAATATATAACTCAAATTCTACAATGAAATGTAATTTTCTTAAGTCAAAAATATAAGCAAAGTAAACTTACCCAACATTATATGGAGCTATTATCACACTCTTTTTCTTTTCACAAAAATATTCAAAAGTGATACAACAGTATAAGGTAACTAATGTAGGGTCTTCATTTACAACACTGATCAAGGATGGAACTATAAATCCCACATGAGTGATTGAAAAATCTTTATAGAACCTATGTAGGTTGCTACAAAACATATATTTCATATGCATTAATATATAAGAAAATAGATCACCAAAAATAAAATGAGGTATATAGATATATAAATAAGATCTCATCATATCCATAGTTCTATCATATACGAATTTAGCCCAGCATAATGAAACAACTTCAAAATATCTTATAGAAATATATTAATATCGTATGATTGGACTATAGCATCCTCCTCCATAGAAATAATAATAGGTTAAGTTTCAGAATGTTCACATGTCCATATTGTCATACCCCAGTATTGAGGATCTATCAAATTGTATAGGTCATTTGGAAGCAAACTAGGTACTTGAGGAAGAGGTGGAGGTGGAGGAGGATGAGCTGTAGCGGCTTTCTTCCCTTTGTCCTGCATTTATAATTTCATATCAACTTTCATGTATATACATATATTGTGGGGACACATCCCGCTATCACACAGATAATGAGATGCCACACGAAAATGTGCGGAAAACACCATAAACCACCTATTACCAAAAACTAGGGTTAATTAAAACCAATTTTGGAAAGCAGATAAACCAAGAAACTATTACATCCAGATCCTCATCCTGCAAGAAGACAGGTTATATAACATTTACAAGCCTTAATACGTGTCCACAACTTATAAGATCAGCTATCCTATCAACACATGAGTTCATCACCTGTTTATATATACACAACGGGCCACATCTGGCCAGCAGCAGGATATACAAAGCTTCATCAGCTACACATTGTAAAACAACGTCAAAACACCTCCGAGGACCTGAGAGTATAGGGATGACTCTAGGACTCTACTACAAAACAAACAAAACAGTAGCCTATCCATCTCTTGCCTTCTACTACTCTTCTTGTTGCTCGGCCGCAACCTCACGACCACCACCACGTCTAGCGTGATCACCTAAAAAGGTTGTAAACCAACGGGGTGAGACACACATTCCCAACGAGAAACATAACTCCCTGCCGAAACTATAAATCTCTAAGGAAGGCTTAAGCAGGTAAAAAGAAAGATAACTAGCATAAGCAAATTATATGAGCAGCATACTGAGCAGGCCTTACTGTAATATCAAACTTACCAAGAGATCCGGGAGGCATATGACCTGATTTGCTTTATGGAACATGATTGACAAGATAAGATTTATAAGATCTTACCGGATAACATAAAGAACATATGAGTAACTGCAAGGTATAACAAGATCAACTACACAAACAAGGCCTCAACCAATGTTCTGTATTTTTCCTTAAGAAATAAATACTATTCAGCTGAATTATGTATCATTATGCCCTGAGGAAGTGAGATAAACCGCTCAAATCCAACCTTCGGTTGTGAAACCCAAGTCAGTGCCATAAAAGGTTGATGGAAGAGTCAGACTTCATGACCTCCCAACCTTGTGGTCCGTGCACAAGTGCAGAACAAGCAGGACCGTAGCCTCATGCTTAAATGGCCTCAGCCACAGGGTCAGGCTACCCTCTGCCTAGCCCACCTTGGTACAGGTATCGGCGCTAGTGAAACTGAGCCACAGGCATGATCACCGTGCTCTGTGCCATGAACGCATTCATGCTCTCTCATCACACATCCTGAGTCATGGGCCTATTCACCATATTCCAACATATTGAGCTACGGGCCTGAAATCGTGCTCTGGAGTCTACAACCGAAGTTGCACTCTAACCTCCTCATTTTCGGCTAGGAGAAACCACACATATTCAATAATATGCGCTTCCAGGTTAACCCATAGGAGAACCTATTTCACCATCACCAACTACTGACAATGATGGATCTATGGTCAGGGCAAACTACATAATATGGTCCACTATAATTAGTTAGTATATTTTTAGTGGATTGTTGAGGCAGCCAAGTTATAACACATACACAACATTAAGTTATGCTATTACTACCACCATCACATTATCCCAGGATCTCAATCCCTTATCATAGGAAACCATTGCCTCTTAAGGCATTCTCATCATCTTACATCATCACTTGGGATAACAATCCCTGATCTCATCATCAGAGGATAATACCTTAACTAGGCACTTAGCCTTTATCAGGTCCTCAGACCTATCACATCATATTGGTAATGCATGTTATCTCATCAACAAGAGTGATCATCACAATGCAGTGTTATTCAAACACATATACCTCATACCTCTTACTTGGCTATGACTTCATCAGATACACCTGCATGGCTAGTATGCACTTCAAAAGAGATAACTTAAAATCATCAGACATAGCTCTTATGTTTATCATGTTATTAGGGTTTGCAGATGCATATGTCATGATCATAATCGTATGAAGCATATACTGTTTTAGTTATACTATTGCTATCAAATCATGGGCATCCAACTATGCTTTTTACCTTATAAATAGGATAAAGCATCTTGGCATCATCTTTAAACATCCAACATAGCATAGGTTTGCAAACTAACTTCCATTATTCATTATCAACAAGGATGTGATTTTACAATGAAGGACTGCTAGGTAGGATGCCTGCTACCCTCACTAGAAGTGTGACGGGTAGGGAAACC
This sequence comes from Alisma plantago-aquatica, assembly GCA_963693085.1. Classification (NCBI taxonomy): domain Eukaryota; kingdom Viridiplantae; phylum Streptophyta; class Magnoliopsida; order Alismatales; family Alismataceae; genus Alisma; species Alisma plantago-aquatica. The sequence continues at coordinate 1,223,006,974 of OY856410.1, read as the reverse complement.
CTCACTACAGGTGGTATCAGGTAGGGTAACGCCCCTCACTACATGTGGTATCGGGCAGGGTAACGCCCATCACTAGAGGCCTAACAGGCAAGCACTTGTCCACACATAACGGTCAATGATGGGGTGCATCCATGCACAAGGGATATCGTGCAAGCAGATCTGATGGAGTGTGTCTTGCAACTGATCTAGGAGTTGTGTATCGTGCAGCTCATACCGTGCAACCAAGGAGCAAAGGTGTGTCGGGCAACACAACTAGCTCTATGGCCCAGACCCTATCGTCCAACTAGGGTTAGGGTTTGTGACGGGCGGCAACTAACTAATCATCCAAGAAGTAATGCATGACGCTATGTAAGATGACACCATAGCAATGTGAAACGCCCCGTGACGGGCAACATAGGGTTGGGCAATGCCCACATCAACGCGTCAGAAGAGAACGCTCCTATCGGCTAAGGACAGAACGCCCAACTGACACCATATCGGGCAAAGGATAACACCAACTAGGGTAAAGGGGTCATCTCGGTCAAGGCATCTCGCCCAAGCTCACCAACAAGATCAAGAGGACCATAATGGGCACAAAGCCAACCGAACACAACAGAACCATATCGGGCAGGCCAAGACCCAAGACAAAGAGGTGTCGGGAAACATCTCATAAAGGGTGTATCGTGCAAGGCACCAAGCCCATCCCGACAAGGTCATCCTCAAGCTCAAGCTCACCAACATCAGAACCCTAAAAGGTCAAGAGAATCATCTCACCTCTCAACAACCAAGAGAGAGGGGTTTTGCATGACCTCCATCACCAAACGAGCAACATGATAGATCACCTCCAACTTAGGTCAAGCTCTCAGTCTCTACAAGGTCCACATCCAACCATGGCTCACCTCTCAAATCCATGGTGAGAGAAGAGTGTTTCCCAAGTGACTAGGGTATAGGCTCACCTCTCAACAACCAAGAGAGAGGGGTGTTTCCTATATCACTAGATCTGAACTCACTTCTTAGGACCAAAGGAGAGAAAGGGGTATTGCCCCAAAAGAAACCCTAATCTATGGGTTCGGCCAACTAGGTACAAAGGTACAAAACATCAACCATAACAACAAGATCACTATATCCACAGGACTAAAGGTGCAACTAAGCAAGAAACATATCTACCAACATACATGGTCGATCATGATCATATGAAAACATGCAACATAAAAGAAGGTAGTATGGTTAGGGTTAGGAGTTATGTAACCCGCCTTAAACAAGCTCCTAGCACCAAGCTTCCAAGCTCAAGCACCACCACAAGAAGAAGAACAAGGCACTCTAGGGTTCGGCCACCACTAGAGGAAGAAGAAGACTCTAGGGAGAAGGAGGAGGATCAGACACTAAGCTTGCAAAGGAGAGGTGTCATGCACCAAGGAAGGGGGGAAAACTAAGGAACTAAAGGGATCCTTAGCAAGAGAAAGGGGATAGATATATAGAAGAGGATGGAGGAGAAACCAAGGTAAAACAAGGCAATGTGTCACCCACCTAGGTACACTTGTCCATGGACAATGCCACCCTCTCATCTCGCCCCATACACATGTCCAAGGCAATCGCCACATGCAAGCATCATGCACCAAGTGTCCACTAGAGTGGTGACACAAACGAAGCTAGGAGTCAAAGGTGGTCCATGGCCGATACACCCACTCCTTCCCTGACATATCCCCATAGGCGACACACCCATGGCTGACACAACAATGGCTGGCACACCTATGGCCGACACAAGGTCCAAGAAGGCTAAGCAAGGCTCAAGCAAGGCATAACAAGGCCCAACAAGGCTCATCCAAGCCCAAAGAAACCCAAGCAATGAGCCCAACCCTTCCTCTCAACACTAGAGGAAGCAAGGAGAGAGAGAAACACCTCTCAAGGTGACCAACTTGCTCATCAACCCTAGACTTGGGTTATTTGCAAGTAGCACCTCCAACACCCAACAAAGCAAAAACAAACCCTAATCACCACTAAAGGTGATTAGCAAGCAACTAAACACTAGGGTTAGGCAAAGCAAACGGGATAAGCCCAAAATGGGGGTCAGGGTCCTTACAAGCCATAAACCTCTACAAAGGGATTTCATCCCCGAAATCCAAAGAGAAAAGCGAGGGATACTTCCTCTTGATCTCTTCCTCAAGCTCCCACGTGGCTTCCTCAATGCCAAGATGATGCCAAAGAACCTTCACAAGAACCAGGTCCTTCCTCTTCAGCTTCTTCACTCTTGTGTCCAGGATCACCACTGGACCTTCCTCGTAGGTCACATTTTCATCAAGCTCAACCTCAATTGGTTGTATCATTGTCCCTGTATTTGGATGACTTTTATTCTGCATACTGACATGGAACACTAGATGCAACCTGTGCAACTCTGGCGGTAGCTCTAACTTGTATGCTACCATGCCAACACGTGCTATGACTGGGTATGGCCCCATATACCTGGGTCCCAGCTTGCCTTTCTGGCCAAACCTTAACACGCCTTTCCAAGGTGAGACTTTAAGATACACTTTGTCTCCCACTTGGAACTCTAAAGGTCGTCGACGATTGTCTGCATAAGACTTTTGTCTGTCCTGTGCCGCTTTCAACTTTTGTTGTATCACTCTGATCTTTTCTGTTGTCTGCTGCACTAACTCAGGACCCAAAAGCTAATACTCACCAAACTCATACCAGCATAAAGGAGATCTACACTTCCTGCCATATAAGGCCTCATAAGGAGCCATGTCAATGCTCCGCTGGTAACTATTGTTATAAGCGAACTCTATCAGAATGAGATGCACATCCCAACCACCTAGGAACTGCAAAACACAAGCTAGGAGGAGATCTTCCAAAGTCTGAATAGTCCTTTCACACTGTCCATCCGTCTGGGGGTGGAAAGCGGTGTTGAACCTCAACTGTGTTCCCAACGCCTTATGCAACTGTTCCCAGAAATGACTCATGAACTGAGGACCTCTGTCAGAAACTATCATTGCTGGCACGACGTGCAAGCGTACTATCTCATCTACATATACATGTGCAAGCTTCTCTGTTGTATACGTTGTCTTCATAGGTATGAAATGGGAAGACTTCGTCAGTCTGTCCACTATCACCCAAATGGAATCATGATTCTTAGATGTCATTGGCAGACCAACCACGAAATCCATGGTTATCTGATCCCATTTCCACTACGGTATTGGTAGGGGTTGCAACATACCTACCGACTTCTGATGCTCAGCCTTAACTTGCTGGCATACCACACACCTAGCCACAAACTCAGCTACATCTCTCTTCAAGCCAGGCCACCAATACAGGTCCTTCAGATTGTGATACATCTTGGTGACTCCTGGATGCATAGCATACATCGATGTGTGTGATTCCTCGAGCACTAGCTTCCTTAGATTATCAACATCGGGGACCACCATCCTACCATGATAGCAAACTAGTTCATCCTCGGACTCATGGAACCCATCACGCTTTTCATTGTCGAGCTCTGACCTGATCAACTGCACTGTATCATCTGTTCGCTGTGTGTCTTTGATTTGTTGTCTCAGCGTGGGCTTTACTTGCATCTGTGCCAAAAGTCCTGCTAACAAGGAAACTTCCATCTGCACATTCATCTGTCGCAAGGAGACAAACATATCTTGTCTATGGCATACCAAGGAACTCAACTATGCCTTCTTCGTAGGAAGAGAAGAAGACTTTTGGCTAAGCGCGTCAGCTACCACGTTCGCCTTACCAGGGTGATACTCAATGGTGCAGTCATAATCATTGATTAGATCCATCCAACGATGTTGTCGCATGTTCAACTCATTCTGCGAGAAGATGTACTTCTGATTCTTATGATCTGTAAAGATTTGACACACTTCCCCATAAAGATAGTGTCTCCAAATCTTTAATGCATGAACCACTGTTGCCAACTCCAAATCATGAGTCGGATAGTTCTCCTCATGCTTCTTAATCTGTCACGAAGCAAAAGAAACTACATGATCCTCCTGCATCAACATGCAACCTAAGCCCTTCTTGGAAGCATCGTAGAAAACAACATAGCCCTTCCTAGGCTCTAGCAGCACTAGCACTGGAGCACTAGTCAACTTCTCCTTCAAACTTTGGAAAGCTTGCTGACAACGATCATCCCAGATAAAAGGTACATCCTTCCTGGTCAACTTTGTCAACGGCAATGCGATTGCACTGAAGTCCTTGATAAATCTCCGGTAATATCCTGCCAAACCCAGGAAACTACGAACTTCTATCGGCATCTTTGGTTGCTCCCAATCTGCAACTGACTCCACCTTCTTAGGGTCCACTCTGACTCCTTCTGCAGATATCACGTGACCCAAGAATGTCACTTCCTTTAACCAGAACTCACATTTTATGAACTTGGCGTATAACTGATGTTGGCGAAGAAGAGTCAACACTTGTCGAAGATGTCATTCATGCTCTTGCCTATCCCGGCTATAGATCAAGATGTCATCTATAAAGACTACAACAAACTGATCTAGGAACTGACGGAACACTCGGTTCATTAGGTCCATGAAAGCAGCAGGTGCATTGGTTAGCCCAAACGGCATAACCACAAACTCGAAGTGACCATACCTCGTCCTAAACGCTAACTTTGGTATGTCGTCTGCCTTAATCCTTAGCTGATGATATTCAGACTGTAGATCGATCATTGAAAACATTGTAGCACCACACAACTGATCAAACAGATCGTCTATCCTCGGCAATGGGTACTTGTTCTTGATCATGACTTTGTTCAACTGTCGGTAGTCTATGCATAACTGCATCGACCCATCCTTCTTAACGAATAGCACTGGAGCACTCCAAGGCAACGTGCTCGGTCGGATGAAACCTTTCTCCAACAACTCCTATAATTGCTTCTTCAACTCTGCCATCTCTTCCGAAGCCATCCTATACAGTGTCAGTGCAACTGGCTGTGTTCCTGGTACCAGGTTGATCTCAAAATCAATCTCTCAGGGTGGGGGTACACCGGGGAACTCATCAGGAAACACATCTGTAAACTCTCGGACAACTGTCACCTCCTCGAGGCTAGGACTTTTTGCCTTGGTATCCACAACGTGAGCTAAGAATGCTTTACAACCTTGTCGCAACAACTTCTTTGCCGCCATCGCTGACACTAGACATGTCGGAAGAATCTTCCTATCTCCTTGGAAGATCCACTTCTCCCTACCGTCATGAAACACTGCCTGCTTGGAACCACAGTCCAACACAACCTTATACTTTTCTAATGTATCCATCCCAAGGATCACATCGAATTCATGCATATCAAGTGGTATAAGATCTACTTGTATACCATGTCCTGAGAAAGATAGAACACAAGATGGACACTCTTCTTGAAGCATCGAAGAACCATCGAGAGGGGTTTCTAACAACATACTGTCTTTCTTACAACTAACAGGTAAAGGACAGCTATCAAGCAGACTATGTGCGATAAAAAAGTGTGTAGCACCGGGGTCAACCAAAATAGATATAAAGCAAGAAGAAGACAAATCAGAATGAAATAACTCCATCTGACCTGCCACCACTCGCGGGTTGACTATCGCCTCTGGCTGACTCATAGCGTAGAATCGAGTTGTTGCTTGCTGTCCACATCCTCTACTTCCTTGAGCAGACGATCCCGCTTGTGACACTTGACCACGTCCTCGCCCTCTACTACTACTGGGTTGTTGTTTATCTGACCCTTGCTGATTCTACCTTGGTTGCTATGTCACTTCAACATCTTTCCTTGGGCAGTTTGACCTCCAATGCCTGATCTGATCACAAAGATGGCATGAATGGTCTCGTTGTTGTGGCCTAGATGGCCCCGTCACTGCTACTGAAGCTTTACTATGTGCCTTTGACGGCAAAGAACCATATCCTCTTCCCTTACTCGGGGACCACTGCGACGGTGCACTGGAACCTCTTAACCCAGAAGGTGCTGAAAACCTTGGCTTCTTGAAGCCATTGAACCTCTGTCTCTGGAACTAAGCAGGCCTCTTCTTAAACATGGACTCTCTCTTCTCCCTGACTGGCCATTCAATCCTTCGAACAGACTCCACAAACATGGCAAACCGCTCTCGGTTCTCCAACGCAGCAGCAGGTGTTGTCAGCTCAGCACTCAGTACTTTCTCAGAACGTCTGATCTGCTCGTCATCTGTTATTGTCATGTGAGGACAAAACCTTAACAGATCCATGAACTTGGCTTCATACTCGGTGATGCTCATCATTCCTTGGCGCAGACACTCAAACTGGTTGATCTTCTCATCCAGATACGTCTTCAGTAAGTATCTGCTGACGAACTCTTACCGGAAAACCTCCCAACCGATCACCTCACCGGGTCACTTCTCCTCCTCGATGGCCCACCAGTGGCCAGCACTACCCTTCAGAAGGTAGACAGTGTGCTTGAATTTGTCTGCTTCGGGGATGTCGAGGATCCGGAAGGCCTTCTCAAGACATGTCAGCCACAGATCTGCATCGACTAGATCAGTCGTCCCAGCATAATCCGAAGCTCTGACTCGGTGAATTCGCTCAAAGGTCTTCACAATACCCGATGTTTTGCCATGGGGAGCATGTACTCTCGGCAGAGGCACTGGAAATATCTCTACCATGAGATTCATCGTAGCCATCATCTTCCCCATAAGTTGTTGGTAGGCTGGGTTTTTGAGAATGGCTGGGTCAATTTGGGGGACCTCAGTCACCCGATCTTCATGTGCCTGCCCTCCTGCTCCATCAACTAATGCAACATTGTTGCTCTCGGCAGCATGTTCTTCATGGTTTCCAGACATCTTGGCTTTTTCTTCTGCTGAGGGCAGAAGATTATAGTAAGAAAATCTAGAAAACTCACAAGAACAGACGAAAACCTAGTCCTAGATCCCTATAGACTCAGCGAACCTAGAGCTCTGATACCAAGCTTGTAGCGACACATCCCACTATCACACAGACAATGAGATGTCACGCGAAAACGTGCGGAAAACACCATAAACCACCTATTACCAAAAACACAGGTTAATTTAAACCGATTTCGGAAAGCAAATAAACCAAGAAACTATTACATCGAGATCCTCATCCTGCAATAAGAAAGGTTATATAACATTTACAAGCCTTGATACGTGTCCACAACTTATAAGATCAGTTGTCCTATCAACACATGAGTTCATCACCTGTTTATACATACACAATGGGCCACATCCGGCCAGCAGCAAGATATATAAAGCTTCATCAGCTACACATCATAAAACAATGTCAAAACACCTTCGAGGACCTAAGAGTACATGGATGACTCTAAGACTCTACTACAAAACAACCAAAATAGCAGTGTATCCATCTCTTGCCTTCTACTACTCTTCTTGTTGCTCGGACGCAACCTCGCGACCACCACCACGTCTAGCGCGATCACCTAAAAAGGTTGTAAACTAACGGGGTGAGACACACAATCCCAGCAAGAAACATAACTCCCCGTCGAAACTATAAAACTCCAAGGAAGGCTTAAGCAGGTCAAAAGAAAGATAACTAGCATAAGCAGATTATATGAGCAACATACTGACCAGGTCTTACTGTAATATCAAACATACCAAGAGATTCGGGAGGCATATGACCTGATTTCCTTTATGGAACATTATTGACAAGATAAGATTTATAAGATCTTACCAGATAACATAAAGAACATATGAGTAACTGCAAGGTATAATAAGATCAACTACACAGACAAGGCCTCAACCAATGTTCCATGTTTTTCCTTAAGAAATAAATACTATTTGGCTGAATTACGTATCATTATGCCATGAGGAAGTGAGTTGTACCGCTCAAATCCAACCTTCGGTTGCGAAACCCAAGCCAGTGCCATAAAAGGTCGATGGAAGAGCTGGACTTCATGACCTCCCCACCTTGTGGTCAGTGCACGAGTGCAGAAAAAGCAGGACCATAGCCTCATGCTTAAATGGCCTCAGCCACAGGGTCAGACTACCCTCTTCCTAGCCCACCTTGGTACAGGTATCGGCGCTAGTGAAACTGAGCCATGGGCATGATCACCATGCTCTGTGCCATGAACACATTCATGCTCTCTCATCACACATCCTGAGTCATGGGCATGTTCACCATATTCCAACATATTGAGCTACGGGCCTAAAACCGCACTCTGGAGTCTACAACCGAAGTTGCACTCTAACATCCTCATTTTTGGCTAGGAGAAACCACACATATTCAATAATATGCGCTTCCAGGTTAACCTGTAGGAGAACCTATTTCACCATCACAAACTACTAACGATGATGGATCTATGGCTAGGGCAAACTACATAATATGTTCCACTGTAATTAGTTAGTATATTTTTAGTGGATTGTTGAGTCAGCCAGGTTATAACACATACATAACATTAAGTTACGTTATTACTACCACCATCACATTATCCCAGGATCTCAATCCCTTATCACAGGAAACCACTGCCTCTTAAGGCATTCTCATCATCTTACATCATCACTTGGGATAACAATCCCTGATCTCATCATCAGAGGATAACACCTCAACTAGGCACTTAGCCTTTATCAGGTCCTCAGACCTATCACATCATATTGGTGATGCATGTTATCTCATCAATAAGAGTGATCATCAAAAATGCAGTGTTATTCAAACACATATACCTCATAGCTCATACCTGGCTATGAATTCATCTGATACACTGGCATGGTTAGTATGCACTTCAAAAGAGATAACTTAAAATCATCAGACATAGCTCTTATGTTTATCATGTTATTCGGGTTTGCAGATGAATATGTCATGATCATAATAATATGAAGCATATATTGTTTTAGTTATACTATTTCTATCAAATCATGGGCATCCAACTATGCTTTTTACCTTATAAACAGGAGCAAGCATCTTGGCATCATCTTTAAACATCCAACATAGCATAGGTTTGCAAACTAACTTCCATTATTCATTATCAACAAGGATGCAATTTCACGATTAAGGACTACTAGGTAGGATGCCTGCTACCCTCACTAGAAGTGTGACGGGTAGGGAAACCCTCACTACATATGGTATCGGGTAGGGTAACGCTCCTCACTACATGTGGCATCGGGTAGGGTAACGCCCCTCACTAGAGGCCTATTGGTCAAGCACTTGTCCACACATAACGGTCAACGATGGGGTGCATCCATGCATAAGGGATATCATGCAAGCAGATCTGATGGAGTGTGTCGTGCAACTGATCTAGGAGTTGTATATCATGTAGCTCATACCGTGCAACCAAGGAGCAAAGGTGCATCGGGCAACACAACTAGCTCTATAGCAACATAGGGTCGGGCAATGCCCACATCAATGCATCAGCAGAGAACACTCCTATCGGCTAAGGACATAACACCCAACCAACACCATATCGGGCAAAGGATAACACCAACTAGGGTAAAGGGGTCATCTCGGTCAAGGCATCTCGCCTAAGCTCACCAACAAGATCAAGAGTACCATAACGGGCACAAAGCCAATCGAATACAACAGAACCATATCGGCCAGGCCAAGACCCAAGATAAAGAGGTGTCCGGTAACATCTCATAAAGCTTGTATCGTGCAAGGCACCAAGCCCATCCCGACAAGGTCATCCTCAAGCTCAAGCTCACCAACATCAGAACCCTAAAAGGTCAAGAGAATCAGCTCACCTCTCAACAACCAAGAGAGGGGTTTTGCACAACCTCAATCACCAAACGAGCAACATGATAGATCACCTCCAACTTAGGTCAAGCTCTCAGTCTCTACAAGGTCCACATCCAACCATGGCTCACCTTTCAAATCCATGGTGAGAGAAGAGTGTTGCCCAAGCGACTAGGGTATAGGATCACCTCTCAACAACCAAGAGAGAGGGGTGTTGCCTATATCACTAGATCTGAACTCACTTCTCAGGACCAAAGGAGAGAAAGGGGTATTTCCCCAAAAGAAACCCTAATCTATGGGTTTGGCCAACTAGGTACAAAGGTACAAAACATCAACCATAACAACAAGATCACTATATCGACAAGACTAAAGATGCAACTAAGCAAGAAACATATCTAGCAACATACATGGTCGATCATGATCATATGAAAACATGCAACATAAAAGAAGGTAGTATGGATAGGGTTAGGAGTTATGTAACCCGCCTTAAACAAGCTCCAAGCTCCAAGCTCCTAGCACCAAGCTTCCAAGCTCAAGCACCACCACAAGAAGAAGAACATAGAACTCTAGGGTTCGACCACCACTAGAGGAAGAAGAAGACTCCAAGGATAAGGAGGAGGATCGGCCACTAAGCTTGCAAAGGAGAGGTGTCATGCACCAAGGAAGGGGGGGAAACTAAGGAACTAAAGTGATCCTTAGCATCAGAAAGGGGATACATATATAGAAGAGGATGGAGGAGAAACCAAGGTAAAACAAGGCAATGTGTCACTCACCTAGGGACACTTGTCCATGGGCAATGCCACCCTCTCATCTCACCCCATACACATGTCCAAGGCAATTTCCATGGCCGATACGCCTACTCCTTGCCCGAAACAGCCCCATAGGCGACACACCCATGGCCGACACAAGGTCCAACAAGGCTAAGCAAGGCTCAATCAAGGCATAACAAGGCCCAACAAGGCTCATCCAAGCCCAAAGTAGCCCAAGCAACGAGCCCAACCCTTCCTCTCAACACTTGAGGAAGCAAGGAGAGAGAGAAACACCTCTCAAGGTGACCAACTTGCTCATTAACCCTAGACTTGGGTTATTTCCAAGTAGCACCTCCAACACCCAACAAAGCACAAAAAAACCATAATCACCACTAAAGGTGATTAGCAAGCAACCAAACACCAGGGTTAGGCAAAGCAAATAGAATAAGCCCAAAATGGGGTTCATGGTCCTTACATATACCAATTAATGTAATGTAAATTTACCGTACATGATTAATATAGATGACTCCCGCTTTGGGCCACAAGACCACTCCACCTTCTGCTTCACCAAGTGTGTCAACCTCTGGGTGGGCATATGGCAATGATGCTACGTCCAAGTGGGGAAGATAAGCCTTGGGCTCACACAAACCGCACCATCGGGTATTGGAATGCCATGAATTGTGTTCCTTGGAAGGCATGGGCAAGCCTCGCCCTCTGTAATGATGAATTCTTTCAATTTTAGATGACATGGCCTCAACCCCTACAAATTTACATAGAGTATGTTATATATATACCTAAGCATATAATCTTGAAAAGACTAGCTACTATGTCATAAAAACACTTGCAACAGGCGTGCTAGGTGGTGGGTCTATATGATTACTCCCAACCACCTCTACAGGATCACTCCCAACCACCTCTATCATAGGGGAAGAGCGGCACGAAACATGTGCAACATGAGATGCCTGCCACTTGCTCATTGCTTCCTAGACTCTCTTATTAATTAACTCATCTACTTATACATGGACAAAAGAAAAACTTTTTGATTCCTAAATTCTCTTTGCAATAACATTCTAAAAAAGGAATAGGTTAGCTCATCTTTCGAAAATCCCCCTTTTGGACATGTTTGCCTTTTTATGGCCCAAAGAATGCTCTTAGGCCCACACCAGCACATGCATCCCTAACATGTGCAGGATGTTATGGGTTACCGAGAGCAACTATCAATTCATCCCTTGTGCCCTCAGGGATGAACGAGCCTCGCTTCCTCTGCTCGTGAAGCTCCTGCTAGTCATCATCAATAAAAATTGGTAAGTAAACATAACAATCATCAATACTAATTGCTCTGAGAGTTGAATTTTACCATTTTTGCATCCACCTCGGTAGTTGCGGGGTTGGTAATATCTCATTTTTTGTTTTGCCTCCAAGCTATCCACACATCATGGAGATGCAGAGGTGCATGAGTCGTAGAGGACTTAGTAGTCTTAGTAGTAGGAGCAGTAGGATACTAAATGGAAGATGTTTGTAGTTTTTAGTGAAGGGTCGCATAGCCACCTGGACCCATCATGTGGTCATGCACATTCAGTGCATGCCTTGATCTTTGAGAATCACTGATAGCCTTGTTAGTAAGCACATTGAATTGGTTATTAACAATAAAGGTTAATCATAAATAGGTGAATTCATAAGAATGTAAACTAATTAAATTGGGAGTGATGCTTAATACCTTGAATTTATCAGTATTTCTCTTAGCAACAAACACCTCCCACTCAGTTGGGTCCAGGTAGTTCCATTGCTCAAGGATGACTTCTTCCTTTTATCAGCCTCTCATATGTATTGTCGGTTGAGAGTTGTCCTATAGTTCCTTAGGATCCTCCCACAACATTGCATCACCTTTTTACGATGTAGGCTTTCATCTAGTTCAAATATAGTCTACACAATTTCATATATTTAATAGAGTATTATAAAAAATAGAATTGTAAATAACTTTAAAAATATAATTGCAAATGATAATATCTCATGCATAGTTCTTTCCATACTATGTCTTTCTTCCCTTTAGGAACTATATCCTATGATTATCCATTTACACTACAATGGCTACAAGTAAGAACCCCAAAATATGAAACAAATGAGCTACGGTTCTTTCCAACTGGATTTCCTGCATGATCAAAATCCACAACCAATGTTGGTCTATTGCCCCTTTGTTGTAGTAACTTGTTCATCATAGTGATGCCCCTGATTTTTTCAATATTTTTATGTTGTTCATCAAGTGGCACAAGGTTTTCAGTGAATACATCATCAACCTAAAAATTGACAAAAAAAACGCATATATTATATATCTTATAAATGGACATATATCTTGATATATCATAAAACTTACATTGTGATGTAGCACCTCACCCTCATGGTAATCATCATCACGATCATTATACTCATGGCCAGTCATATGAAAAAGTTTCATATAAAAAACAATCACACATTTAGCATTGAACATTTAATGAAATTAATATAACATTGTAAATTTCACATCGATCTAACAACAACAAAATAAAACATTTAAAAAATTAAAAACATGCCTCTAATATTGAGATCTTTTATCAATTAGCATTCCTTTACATGGTCTCCATGCACATATAAGTCAGTGTTGGCTTCAATATTTGGTGTTGGCAAGCCAACTGAGAATGGACTAGAGTCATCATACTTATCATAATACTCTTCTTCATCTATAGGATCTTCAATGAACTGTCATTTACCATGTAGAACAACCGACCATTTCTCATTTGTAGGATCATCGATATAAAATACTTGTTTTATATGTGATGCCAATATGAATGGTTCACCATTCTTGCCAATCGTTTCAAAATTCGTTAGTGTGAAACCCAATTCATCCACTATAACTCCTTTGTTGTTATCAACCCAATTACACTTAAAGAGAGGAACTCTAAAATCTACATAGTCAAACTCCCATATATCTTCAATGACACCATAATATGAAATTTTAGGTTCACATGGACTCTTATCTTCCGTGCTAGAAAAAACAATGAAGATGCTTGAAGGGTGACCACACTATTTTGGACAACGCTCTTATCATCTTGACGCTTTGTGTAATATGAGAACCCCATTTATGTCAAACCCTTCATAAGACATAACATTCATTTTTTTGTTTAAAGGTGAGTCATTTGATATGTCCAACAACATCATTTGGTGTTTAAAATAATTGATTTAAGACTTTATCTTCAAACCACTTAACAAATGTCTTGTTATGCTCTCTAGAAATCCACATTTAATTGGCTCGAGGATATTGTTTCTTGATGAAATTGGTATGTTCCTTGATATAAACACTCACTTCATCGATGTTGTGTAAAATATACAAGTGAGCTTGTTCCCATAGCTCACGATTTATTATTTCATTCGTCCTCCAAAAGTCCCTTTGCCAGAATAGTCCTCAATATTCTTGTCAGTTATAGGAGCTTCATTCACTCAGAAAGTCATTTCAAAAATCCATAGCCTCTCTCACCAAATAACCCTCAATAATACACCCTTCAGGATGATAATGGTTTTGAACATCACCTTTAAAAACTCTCATGTATCATTCAAGAGGATGCATCCAATGCAAGAAAACGGGTCCCAATATTTTCACTTACCTAGTCAAATGGACAAAAATGTACCATTATATCAGAGAATGAAGGAGGAAAATACATCTCAAGCTTACATAGGGTAACAACCACTTCTCTTTGCAACTTATTGAGTTTCTCATGATCAATAACTTTACAGCATAGACTGTCAAAGAAGAAACAAAGTCTGGTTATTGCAAACCTTACATGCTTTGGCATCATGGATTGAATTGCCACGGGCAATATTTTCTAGATCAGAGTGTGACAATCATGAGATTTAAGACCTATCAGCTTCAGATCTTTCATGGATACCAATCTACGAATGTTGGAAGAGTAACCATGTGGTACCTCAACATTAACCATGAACACACAAAAAGCTTTCTTCTCCTTTCTAGACAACGTGTAAAATAGGAGGTAAATATGTTCTTCGATCACTACTAATTACTTCTGTTAATTTTTCCTTATTCCCATTTCACGTAGGTCCATTCTGGATTTGATGCCATCTTTGTTCATACTTGGTATATTTAATAGAGTAACAATTACACTATCACAAACATTTTTCTCAACATGCATGACATCGATACAATGCCTAAATGTCAAATAACTCCAATAAGGAAGATCCCAAAATATTGACTTATTATTGAATAAAGATTTTTCACATTGGGTGGGAATGGTACATTGTGATCTCTTACCAAATTCATTGACAAAGTCTTTTACTATTTTACAAACAACCTCCCCTGTTATAGGTTTAGGGGCACTTCGTTCCTCATTCCATCCATTGGATGCTTTGCACAACCTTTGATAGGGATGGAATTTTGGAAGAAATCTTTGATGACCAAGATATACAGTCTTGCTGCCATGTTTTAGTCGTATTGAATCTTTGTTCTCTTCACATATAGGGCATGCTTTGGATCCTTTTACACTGTATCTAGACAAATTCCCATATGTTGTAAAGTCATTAATAGTGCAAAACAAAATAGTATGCAAACGAAATGTCTCTCTTGTGAAGCATCATAGGTCATCACATCTTCACCCTTGAGTTTCTTTAAGTCATCATTCAGAGGTTCAAGACAAACATTGTGTCATTTCCAAGTTTTTTCAGACTCGATATCAACAACGACAACATAACATACTTATTTTTCATACACATTCAGGGAGGAAGATTGTATATAACAAGCATAATAGGCCAAATGTTATGTTGGTTGCTTAATGTTCCGTTCGAATTCATCCCATTAGTACAAAGCCCAAGTCTTATATTCTTGACTTCCTCACCAAATTTAGGGTACAATAAATCAATCTTCTTCCACTGTGGGGAATCATATGCATGTCGTAGGATCCCATCATTATTTTTCTTAACCTCTACATGCCACCTTAAATTCTCCGCATCTATAGGATTGGCAAATAAGCATTGAAACTGTGGTATTATAGGTAGATACCACATCAACTTGGCAGGAGAGCCAGTTTTGGACTTCCCCAAAGTCATTATTTTATACCTTGATGCCCCAAATTTTGGACAATCTTTCAAATCCACATATTTCTTTTGAAATAATACACAATCATCTGGGCATGCATGTATATTCTTAGCCTTCATTACCATTTGTCATAATATTTTATTTAACTCATATGTTGAGCTTGGAAGCTCATTTCCTTTAGGAAGAATTTCTTTCAACAAAGTCAACAGTGATGTGAAGCTTTTTTCGCTCCATCTATTGTTAGCCTTCAGATTATACAATCTCAACACGCCGCTCAGCTTCATAAACTAAGTACTATGTATAATGGTATCTCAACGTCATGCACAATGTTCCTTTACAAGGAAGGTGGATCGGTGTGCTCTACCCAACAATTATCCAACATCACATTAGCGATGTCTACCAGAATCGGTTCATCCACATCTTTATCATCGATGGAAATTTCTTGTTCAACACAAGCACTTCTATTGACATATAATGATCTCAGGTTTAAAATCACTCCATGTCAGTACCATTGTGTATAGCCTTGTACAACCCTATTTCATATGACATGACTTTTGATTTCTTCGCATGTGCTGACTTTCAAGTTGTTACCGCAATGCCTACATGGACAATAGAACTTATCTCCAAGTTGTTTCCTATGTTCCTCTGCAAATATAATAAAATGATCAAGACCACCAATAAACTTTGGGTGTAGTGATTTGGAATGGACATCCATGATCTATCCATTCTATGATCAAAGAGAAAACAAGTATTAGGGTTTAGGGTTTACATATTAAGTTAACAATTTATTGATAAATTAGGGTTTATTGTTTTAGATTTAGGGATAAGGATTTAAATATTAGGTTTTAGGGTGAAAATATTAGGGTTTAGGGTTACAAGATTAGGCATTAGGGTCTTATAATGAATGTGTGTACCACTGATGCATGGGTTTTAAGTCACTTTTATAGGTTTATTTTATATCTGTTTTATGCACATATTTGTCATTTTCTTGATTATATTTGCATAATTCACTATAGTTGGCCTTTAAACTCTATTTGCATCAAATTATACTTATTTATCATATTTATATGATTCTATATAATCCACGTACTTATACACATGTTTTGGCACTTTTTTAGGTACTTTTGCATTGTCCAGAGTCGATACCATCGACCCTAGTGTCGATAGTATCGACATTTCATCAGGAATCAACCCCAAAATGCAATTTTGGAAAGAAATATCAACATCATGGTCGATACCATCGACCTGGGTGTCGATGGTATCGACACCGTCGGGATCTGGCGATTTTCTGCACTAAAATGGAGCGTTTTAATCTGACGGTTGAGCTTTTTCGGTGCCGTAAAATGGTCCTATGACCTAAGAAGAGCATGGCCAGCCCTAGGAGAGATCTCATATTGTGCCGCACGACATCCAAGAAGGAGAGAGAGAGGAGACAAGAGATGAAGGTCGTCAATCGGGCGATCCGAGCACCTCCGACAGACGATTTTGCTGTCGGAAGACTGCAAAACGCACGTTTCTCGAGGAGGATCTCCAGGAGCACCTTCGTATCAGGGGTTACACGAGTTTTCTCCATGTTTTCCATGTTTTTCTTATCTACACCTATGTGTTCTCCATTGTCAACCATGCGGAGCTAATCCCCTCTATCTTTAGAACCGAGAGTAGCCCGGGTGATCGTTGTATGACATTTTTACCATAGTATTTCATAATTTGTCTCTTAAATTTGTGGTATGATTTCGTTTTCTCCAATATATCATTATGATTGATCACCCTAATGATAATATAATTCCTTTAATTACTTTGAAAGAAGAATTAATGGTTGAAAAGAGACGGAATTCACATTAACTAATAAATCCTTTGAACAAGGTGATGTACGGTTAATGGTGGAAACCCAGAGTATGGTCTTCATGCACCTAGTTTAGGGTATAGGTTACTACTACCATGGAACCGACCTAGATTTAGGTAGTGAATTGTATCGTGAAAGCGAGCAATTCTGACTACAGGCCACTACCTAGAATGAGAGACAGATTAGGTTAACTATGTAGAAATTAATACAACGAGAACTTGTGGTGAAACCATAATCCTAAAGATCCCCATTTAAATTGATTAAACTAAACATTTAATCAATTGCTTTGTTTTCTTTTATTTTCTTTTCTTTTTCAATCAACTCTTAAATCATTTTAATCGGTCTAGCTGATTGTGAGTAGTTAGTAGTAGTCTACCAACAATTACGTTTCCCTGAGTTCGACTCGGACCTCACAAAGGCCTATATTACTCTGACGCGTGCACTTGTTTTCTACACACGGTAAATTCGTGTCAAGTTTTTGGCACCGGTTCTGGGGAAACGACAATTGTTGGCACTACGAGGGCTGCAAGCGGCCACTCTAGACCATATTTTTTTTTAATTCTTGCAATTTTTGGCGTCGTTGCCGGGGAAACGACAATTGTTTGCACACACGATTTACGCGTATCAAGTTTTTGGCGTCATTTCTCCCCTAAGCTTAAACCTTGCTCATCCTCGAGCAACAAAACTGTGGATGTGGTTGAGATAAGTCAGCAACAGGACATAAATACATGAAATGCATCTACATCATCCCCACTTTCTTTCCACAAACCGGCCTGCATTGACCACTGAACACTAACTGCCATCCAGGAGACCAAAGACCTATGTAAAATATGTTCGTCCCCCAATCAGTGAAACACTATCAATTACAGCAGTTAATATGATAAACTCATTTGGTCCATACTTGATGCATCTTGTGATCTCCTATCTACGTTGCTCATTTCCTAACTACCATATAAATGGAAGCAGATCTCCTGATATTAATGAATGAGGAGAATATCATGGGTGGACTACCGATTAGAGCAACGGGTTGATGGGATAGGTGGTTGTGGAATAGATGGAAGCACATAACATTCAATCATGCAATACAAAAATTAATGACCTATCATGATGCAAAATGCAAGTGAAAATGTCCTAATGCTACATTTTTGGTGGAATGATGCATGCACTTTCATTCCATCTCAAGGTGAGATGGAATATCTAAAAAAACTACACCATGTGCTTATTCTTATTAATTCTCAGGTAAGAACATGTTCCTTTCTCCCTCTTCTTCTTTATTACTTCTCAATTCTTTTTTTTTCAATCTTTTTTTTTTCAAAAAAAAAATTTCAAGCCCTTATTTTTATAGGTGACAATGAATTATTTGTCAGGCTCACTTCTTGTTACATACTTGTGCATTTGAAGGATTCTATTTGGAGGGTATGGATCAAGATCACCACCTTTAATGTTTCATAAGACATAAGATGCATGATGTAATATATGCTCAAAAAATTGTGAATGCAGCTACAAAATGACAGTAATGCAATTAAATGACATGCACCTAAGGATAATGTGCATGTATAACTACTCTATCCTCTCTTTTTTTCATTTTCATGCAAAACAAATATGTGAAAATAGCTGTAATGCAAGACCTATCTACATGAGATGCAATCAAAAAGTGAAAGACAGTAATGTACTCTCATTTCTTATGGTGGAGTGTGAATGAAATTGTGGTGGATCAGATCACAAGACTAATTGACTGAACCTTCCGAAAATATCATATGTCCCTCTCTAAAGACCTGTGTATAGGGTAACTGAAGGATTTCTCTCTTAAACTTTAGTCTAAGGTCACGTTAGCATTTGGTCGGTTCAGGCTCAACAACCTTGTCAATCACTTTTCCTTGGACAATAAAGATAGTCATTCATGTCCCCGTGTCCTGAAGCTGACTCACCCAAGCACTTCCTCAGTTATGCAACTCAATTGCTAACAAGAATAAGCTCAAAAAGTTCTCAATATGCTCATTTTTTATGTGCACACAACCCAAGAGTAAAACTCCCAATTGAATCATGCATTTATTGCTCCACAGATTACACTAGATAGATGTGGATCCTACAAAAGCGGTAAACCTAGAATTAAAAATAACTAATATTTCAAAAATAAAAGCAACATAAATAAGTAAGTAAAAACTAAGATAGAGGGTTTTTCCAACACCCCCCCTAAACCTGAATATGACTATGGCCTCATAGTCAACATTTTCACTTAAGAGGTGGAACAGCGGTACCATTCGCTTTGAAGTGTGGTGAAGAAGGATGGTTGGATGCTTAAGAGGAACAAGTTATGCTTGCTATATCCCTCCTTTTGGTGGCCCATTTTTGTGTCTTAGTGGTTCTAAGACGTGACTTGCTTCATCCTTCTTTGCTCTGCAAAAAACGGTTCGAAAAAATCTCGTTTTGACACCTTTTACGGCCTGTTTTATGTAGCTGTCCTACAAGTGTCGATACCATCGACACCAAGGTCGATGGTATCGACTCAGGCTCAGCAATTTTGGTGTACCGACACATATAAAAGGCTAGGAAATCAAAAGTGTCTATACTATCGACATAAGGGTCGATGGTATCGACTTTACTGTCACCAGTTTTTTTGAAAATCTTCAGGAATCTCGATACTATCGACACTAAGGTCGATGGTATCGACTTTACTGTCACCAGTTTTTTTGAAAATCTTTAGGAATCTCGATACTATCGACACTAAGGTCGATGGTATCGACTTTACTGTCACCAGTTTTTTTGAAAATCTTCAGGAATCTCGATACTATCGACACTAAGGTCGATGGTATCGACTTTTCTTCAGCGTTTACTGATCCAAACTCAATACTATCGATAGGGATGTCGATAGTATCAACCTTAAAATTTTGCACACTTCAAAACACGAGTTAGGGTACCATTTTTACAAAAATTATCAAAACCTAAGCAAGAACTAAGTACATAAACATAAAAGAACATAACCAAACATAAAATAAACCTAAATTTGGGTTTCCTCCCAACCAGCGTCCTTGTTTAATGTCCTAGGCTTGACATAAGGATACATTTAACCTGGGTTGTCAAGGGATGTCTCCAATGATTCATTTGGCAGTTTGAATTTAACTCTATCATCACCAATCCCAAGTGTCAAGTAACCTCGCCCAATGGCAGCGATTACATCAGCCGTAGCTTGGAACAACCTTCCCAATAGCATCTCACCTCCTTCTGGCTCATGCGTGTCCATGACTACAAAGTGTCAAAGTCAACATGGAAGATGAATTTTTTGACCTTGACTAGAACGTCCTCTCATATACCTTGTGACTTCACAATGGATCCATCTGCCAACTCGATTGTCATGGAAGTTTTTGTTGGCTTCTTCAATCCCAACTTTTGAAAAGTGGCAAGTGGCATAAGATTAATGCTTGCCCCTGAGTCACACTCTGCTTGTGGAAAATGTTGGCCGCCTATGGAACATGGGATGTAGAAACATCCTGGATCTTTCCTCTTCTTTGGCAGCCTTCCTTGGATTATAGAACTCACTATTTCATCAACACACACAACATCTGTATCTTTGATCCGCCATTTCTTGTTTATGATGTCTTTCATGAATATTCCATATGAAGGAATTTTCTCTATAGTATCCACCAACGGAATGTTATGTGGAGCTTCCGAAAGATAATAGGAAATTTCTTGAAGTGCCTTTGCTCTTTCCTCGACTTTAGACTATCTGGGAATGGCACGCTTGGCTCCTTTATGCGCTTGTGTGGTGGCACATATGGGCTATTTGGGGTCTCCTGCCCTAAGCTTGCTTCAACACCACCTTCTAAGATAGGATTTGACACGTCATTCACGGTTGGTGTGGCTCGTGGTTGCTCATTTTTCTTGATGGTAGTAGCTCCACTATGAAGTATGGCCTTCACCTGCTCCTCTTGCCTAGGCGTAGGCATGGCTGTTATGGGTTCTTGGTGAGATTTGTTGAATAGGAAATATCCGCCTGGTAGTCCATATAAGCTGCGGGGGTATGGTACACTGGGTTTAGCCTCCGTATCAAAATGCATTTTCCCCTTTTCATGGACCTCCACCACCAGGGGCTCTGGTTCCTTAATCACAGATATATACTTCACTTGATGATGTGTTTGAGCAGACTCTCCATTACCAGCCGATCTTTGTTGATTTGTATGCTTCATGGCCACCACTTTATTGGCGATTTGAGTCACAGTCGTCTCTAGTGCCCTCATTTGTGCTCCATGACTTTGCAATGTCTGCCCAAATTTATTCAAAATCTCGCCCTGAGACTGTAACTGCTTGGCGAACGTACTCATCATCTCTTGATTTTGTTGCACCACTTGACTAAGCAACTCAGTGCTTTTATCCTCCGCCTTTGATTGTGTCTTTGAATCTGGATCTTGCAGGAAGTTGTTTGGATCCTTACATGAGAATTTGTTGTCCTTCCTCCAAGTGTAATCATTGTTCCGATAGCCCTATTGTTGCATAAATCTGACTTGGGCCTCCTCATCGGATTCTTCCTCTTTCTCTACAAGCTTCTTGGCTATGAGATCCAATTTGTCATTCAATTCTTTGATGGATTTGGTATCCCCTGTAACTTTAACTTGTTCTAATGCATCTCTATCACCCCAGGACTGCTTTTTGGCCATGTTCTTCAAAATCTCCCAACACCTTGTATCTGTGTTGTTTAAGAAGAACCTCGAACCTGTTGAATCCAGGTTGCTTCTATCATGCTCCGAAAGAGCAAAATAGAAAATCTTGACCTATTTCTCCTTGTCCAGCCCATGATGTGGGCACCTCCTCAGCATTATCTGAAAGTGCTCCCAAGTCTCAGAATATGTTTCACCACTTTTCTGGCTGAAGTTGTGGATCTTTCTTACAAGATAATTAGTCTTCTCAAGCGGAAAGAATCTCTCGAAGAACACTTCGACCATATGATCCCACGATTCCACATACTCGTTGTCCAACTTATGCAGCCATTCTTGGGCATTTCCCACTAGAGAGCTGAGAAATAATTTCAAATAGAGCGCCTCCTACGGAAACCTATCTTTCTTGACCATATCACAGTTCTCCACAAACTGGCTTATGTGGGCCACCGGGTCATCATTCTTCAGCCCGTGAAATGCATTGGACTTGACCAAATTGATTAGGCATGGGTCAATTTTGTAGTTGGGAATATTGATGGCTTGCTTCTTAATTGGTCCCTTTGATGCAGATGAGGACGACGCCTTGATTTTCTCCCAAATTGTCTATTCCTCGGCCATTGCTTCCGGTTCATATTCAGAATCCGCATTCTTGAGTTGATTTTGAATGTTGATTTCCTCGTCATCTGATCCCAAGAACTGTGACACCTCGTCACGCTAAACGAGATTACTTAAAACACAAACCATGATCAACTACTAATTAATCACATAGTCAAAAATGTGAAATAATTAAAACCGATTCCAACAATGTAAATAAACTCTAGAACATTTATAAAAGGTCCATCATTCCATTCTCATATACTTTAACAAGCATTTGCATATGGGTCCAAAGACCTCAGTCACATCATGCATACAAAAGATATTTCACATGTCTGTGCCATATATTTACAAACATTGGCATAATACCAAAATCTTGTGTCGATACAAATATATCATCTAGAAAACACATCCCATACCAGGACCTGAGAGTATAGGTACGACACTAGGACTCTACTACTAACATCTATAACTAACATCTACAACTAACCAACCTTCTGAATCTATTGATCACCAGGTTGGTTCTCTTCCACAGCACGACCTCGACCTCATTGCCCGCGACCACCTAAAAAAATGTGGTGACCCACGGGTGAGACCCAGTCCCAGTGAGAGATATAATTCTCTCCAACATATATTGATTATAACATTAATTAACAGTAAATACATTGAGCAGTTAAGATATTGAATAAACAATATGAATAGATTGAACAGTTTAAGCATACTAAGCAGTTAAGCAAATAAGTTGTAACATCAAGGAGAATTGTACAATTGTCATAAGTCTACATCATGTAAGAACTATGTAGTGTAAAGACAAGACAAGGGTTAATCAACCAATGTGATACGTATTAAATCCTAGCAATTATACTACACAGCTGGTATTATATCTTTTATTATTATGCCCGGGGGAGTTTGAGTCTTACCACTCAAAGTCCAACTGACCACTGTGAAGTGCTATTCAGTTCCGTATAAGATCTAGGAGTGCAGGTTTCCTAAGATCTCTTCCCCTCGGTCAGTACGAGTAAACTGCAGTGGCATACCAGTCAAATTGCCAACAGTGACATATAGTCAACTGATAACAACTAGTTCGTACTTGGTACAAGTTACGACACTAGAAAATAGGGTATACAAAACCCTCTAATCTGAGGTACAACCACAGCTGTCCTCAATCACATCAAATATTTGAGGCATGACCATATCCATCCTCCATAACCTGCAATTGTGGATGACAAGTATATATCCTCAACTTGCCACCCCCGCATACTCAACAGTATGCGCTCCGAGTTTCCCTTGGGAATACTCGTTTCACCATCCAGTAAGTTCCGACACTGAAGATGGCTCTACGGCACAGGGCTCTACATGATTAAGGTTACACTTGATTAATTACTGCCAATTGAATGCATTAAGGCTTTATCATAAAAGTGGACATTCAAACCCTAATTCTTTTCTAACAAGAGTATATGTATAACAACTTCAAAAGATATAAAACATTTTAGATATAAATCTTAATCACATTACCACATCTATCATTCATTGCAAATTAACAGACCACACTTATCATCATACTATTGTAAGATACCAATATCTTATCACAAGTTCCACGGTTTTAACCCTTATTGGAACATGAAGAGGATTTCACCTCAATCATGGATTCAAACATGCCCAAAGGTCTTTAATACCATCACATTATTCATAGTAAGGTTATCATCATCATTCCATGCCTTAAACAAGGCTCAAAAGATCATTAGCACATGTATGTCCCTAGATTTTAACATGGCAAGGCACTATGATATTCAAATAATACTACATTGTGATTTCAACATAAGAAGAGTGTAATTCATTATCAAATTAATCATTCAAGAGGTCTAATTATAACCAATCAACATCATATAATTACATTAAGGTTAAGTATAATAGGCTAGATCACATGGGAGTTACGCATCCACTCATTACATTGATTTATCAAATATAACTATATAATGGCAAAGGTAAGACTACCAATTAAAGGTATTGAACCATTGAATTATCTTCACTATAACCCACATATAATAACATGTGATTTATTCTAATCCATTGGATGTTAAAGCATCCAATATTATTCATTGGATCAGGTTCATTGTTCAAGGTTACCAATTGAAGTATAGGTCTAACCATTAGATCAATTGAACCAAGGAACCATTGGTTCAAGGTATAGTCAAATCTACAATTACATTCCTAATTCATCATATATGATGATGACCTGATCCACCATTAATTTTGATCATTATGTCACCATTGGTTGCTAGATCAGTAATACATTCAGTTAACATCATCAAATAATAAGCAATATCATCATCGATTGATAACATCATTAGAATACTTAGTGGATGATAATTAAATGTCTAATTGAGTCAAAACCTGACCTAAGGTGGTGACCATAGGTTGTCACCATAAATTAGACCCCCTTTATGACGAACATAAGTTGCCAAAATAGCAACATTATTGGTTGTTGAATGGTATGACAATCAGTTATGTGGTAGGGAAGGAAATAGCTTGAAAACCCTAATTTGAACCATCATTTGTTTTGTACATAGCACCATAGGTTGTTGATATCAACATGTCCCAGATCATGTTACACCTTATAAAGGATATACACATGTTTACAGGTTCATATAGAACTGGAATAAAACAGGAAACACCACAAAATTCGTAATTCTAAACAAGCATAATTTCTATATGCTTAGATCATCACATTCAAGCATAATCATGAACCAACAAGCTTCTAGTAAGCAATATAAGTGAATAATGTTATATAACTCGCCTCTATAGAGTAGGTCAGATATCCAACAGCAAAAATCTCGAGCAAATAGGGCAAGGAAACCTTGGATTCAGATCTGAACTTGGCCAACTATGCAATTCTCTCCACAAACAAGCAAAACCCTAGAAAAGAAACAAGAAGGAAGGAGTTTTGAGTTCTAGGGGAACTTTCACCATGGAAAACCATGGTTCCGACCTGGATAGATGTAGGAGGAAGAGGAACAAAGAATTAGACAGAGGAAATAAGGAAAAACGTACACTTTTAGGTCAATATCACTAGGGGGAAGCTTCATACACCCAAAAAGAGAATCAATTTCAACCCTAGAATTTGTTTCCAAGAGGATCCCCACCTTCTTCTTCCTTGGGCAGAAAAAATCGCAGCTGAACAGAGTGAGTACGAAGCTGGGAGAAGGAGAGAGATAATGGAGAGCAAATGGCTCGTTTGGGGGCTTTTGGATAAGTATATGACACTTTAATATTAAGAAAAAGAAAAAGTTGCAATTCTAGTATATATCCAAGTGCCCATGGCTTTAAATTATTAAAAAATACATAAGCACACACACAAGAAGCTCTCCCACCGTCCCTCTAGACCTGCTTGGCTTTCCTTTGGCGAAATTCCCAGCCAATCACATAATTCCTTAGTTGATAGCTACTAAAGGTAGCTCATCCATGAAGGGAAAAACCCTAAAATACCCTTGATAAAAACACCTTCAAACCATGGATCAAATAGGAGCCCCATGGCTCAAACATCTCAAGAATGATAATATAACAACTAAGGAACATAATGTATGTGAAAAATTGCATAGAAAACCCCTCAATTGGGTAAATTGCATAAAAGTCCAAAATGTACAGAAAATTTAATAACTTGCTCAAACAGTGTCCAAATTGGACCAAATTTGAAACTTAAGCTTGTCTTATGATTTCAAAACATATAAAGAGGTTATATTAGGTTTCTAAGCATTCAATTATGGTAATTAAGCTCCTTCAAATCATTAAGTAAGTTCAAGGGCCTTACAAGAACGGGACCTCTAGTGATGATTGTCCGTAGTCTGCGCTACGCGTACTCACCATGCACTAGTACCTGCAAAATAATAAGTGTAATTAAACACACAGTGCTAGATGATTGCGGGTTATGAAAGATAAATGATTAATTGCAAGAATAAGTGGTTGTTATGTGTACCACCTATCCCATTCTTGAACACCTAATCTCACAAGTAAGTGTATGTGTATTCAGTTTTCAAGAAAATTCAGGAGCATTTCCCCTCAATTCTTCAAGTATTGTGATGTACATGGGCAAATGCCCACCAACATATGTACTTAGAGAACAAACTAATAAGTGTTGAAGAAACATCCTAAGTGAGATTAAGTGTTCAAGAACAGTCCCAAACTAGGGAATATCCAAGATTTACTCCTAATGAGTAAATCTCGGACGGGTTTCTTAGCCAACAAAATACATGTATGTTGTCATTCCTATACCTACGATCCTAATTTCATCATTCATATCCTAGGTTTTATGTAACATCATTTAATTCAATTCATTCTTCCATGTGGATTAGTTAATTAAGAGAGAAAGCAATCATTAATATTAATTAAGAGAACTAGATCATGCACCTTGATTTGAGATTCTTGACTAGATCTTTCAACATGAGTTGATTTACAACAACAACATCTTGTAACCTTAATCATACCCTAGTCTAGGTACCATATTCGATAACATTGATTTCAACATCTCCAATGTACATGCATGTTCATCATTAAGGAATAAATTATTCATGACCTTGGGAGGGAGAGATGACCTAAGGTAAACTAGAAATTAAGGTTAACAAACTAAGAAAAGAAGGAAAATTACACTAACTAAGATATAGAAATCCTAATTTACACTAACCAATGCAAGAGCAATAAGTAACTAACCATAAACAAATGATTCACTTTCAATAAGGTAACTACAATATTGGGATGTTTGGGGGATATGAAACCATAACCATGTTTAAGGAACATATTCATGATCATACATCCAATAATTAAGCTATGAAATGAAACAATAAGATTCAAGATAATCTCTTATCTAGTAGTAGGGGAAGCAGGTGGCAGATAGCTCAGGCCCAAGGTCCGGCTTCCTCCCAATCTTGCATTCTCCCAAACCAAAAACAATAGCTCCTCCAGTGAGCACAGAGAGAGCGACAGCGAAGGAAGAGCAAAGCAAGAGCAAAGGAAGAGAGGGGGAGGTAGTTGGAGGAAGTCCAACAAGTAGATACTCAGGCAAGCATAGAAAGAGAGGCAGTGGATGGAGAAAGAGCAGAGGCGGTGACTGGAGGAAGAGCATAATCGCCTGAATCTCCAGAAGAGCGGAGGCAGCTATTCAAAATGGCAATGAAAAAGAGAAAGGGAAAAAGCTTGTTTTATGTGGGGTGCTATCAAACCGTTAGTCATCGGTTGCTCTAAAAAATCGACGACTAACTATTATAGTCTTCTATTACTTGTGAAAAACTGACAACTAAATCCAAATCTAAACAAAAAAAGTTGCCCTTGGTTAGGGTTTTAGTCATCGATTAATAGACATAAGCCAACTATTAACTCCTAAACCAAGAAAAATAGTCTAACATAGTCATCGATTACCAACACAAAAACTAACGTCTATATACATATCAAAACAAAAAAATTTGATCTACTATTAGGCCTAGTTGTCAGTTGTCCAATAAAAACTGACGACGAAGGAGAAAATTGGGGGGGAAATATTTTCACAGGGACAAGGCGCAAAATCACCTAGTCATCAGTTTCTAGTAATGAACTGATGCTATAGACCCATCCCCTTAAAAAAAGTTTGTCTCGCAAAGGGTGATTAGTCGTCGGTTAGTTGGTAGAGCTGACCATAATGAGGGGATAATTTTTTTCATGGGAAGATGGTGTGAAACATGTGTCCTCGTTTTTAGCAAAAACTGATGCCGTATTGAAAATTTTGGAGGCAATTTTTCCCCTGGAAAATTGTATTCTACGGGTAATTTTAGACATCAGTTTCTTTGAAATGAAATTGACGTTAAAGTAAAATCAGTATGCATGTCTTCTCTAAATCAGCAGGACTTCACATATGGTGACAGTTGTCTTATATAACTGACATCATTGTCCTTTGGCATTGGTTTTTTGTGTAACTGACACCATCAAAGGTGACGTTATATGTCATGTATGTACTAGTACATCAAGGTGGTGCCCCTCTCTAGTGAACTGGAGTCCCCTGATGAGCTCTCAATCACATCCTAGTAGGGGTCAACAAAGGATCTTGGAGAGGAGGCATTTCACCTCCTCTTTATGTGCTTGCAGAACTACAAAGATTTGGAAGATGATATGAGTGACCATGATGAGAAGCAAGGATATGCCAAGGATGAGGGTTGTTGAAGGAGTAGATAAAGGTTGATGGATCATTGCTAATTTGATTATCAGTTGAGATCCCAATGTTGGTGATTTGGGATCATCCCTATGGAGACAACAATGTGTCGAACCTGACAACACAAAGAGAGGGTGATAGAGGAGATGATCGAGTGGCCTAGCATGAAATTGACTGGTCCCACAACTGTCAAATCCAAGAACTGGCGCCAAGATAAGGTTTTGCACCTCACTCTACTGGCAACTTGCAAGCATCCAAGCAATCTCAAAAATGATATCAATGTCCCAAACAAATCCCAAATAGGTAAATATCTTCTAAAATCCTAGAAATACCAATATACTTAGAAAATAGACTATAAATATTTCCCTTCATTAATAAATATCCCAAAAATACCCATCGATTCCTAAAAGGCACTCTTTCTTGTAAAACCTCTAGATTAGACCTTTTATGAATACTTTTTAAAGGTTTATGATTTGGATGCAAATGGCTCATTTTAGGATATTATGAGTGAGGAAATTTCTAAGAAATCAAAATTAGAAACTTGAATTAATACATAAGGTATCTTTAGACTATAATACTAACGACATTTACCAATATTAGGTATTTTGCATATAAATGTGAATAAGTGATTTTTACCTTATTTTAATTATGGAAAATAGATAGGCATCATTAATTATGAAAATAAAAACAAACCTAATTGGTAACATCTAGATCAATAAAAAATATTAATGACAATTTAAGACTAGTTTGAACCTAGGTTTAGATAAGCCTAATTTGGACCAAATACAAATAATGATGATGAACCATATATTTCATCAAGTGACAAATAAGGATCTATGGGGTGCAAGATATTAGGAATATGTGAACTCAGATACTTAGGTTAATTTAAGTATATGATTATGGTTTTCTTGGTTGAACCATGATATGTATGTATGATCTTCTATATACAAATATTGGATGTGGAAATACTATGTAAATGTTGATGTTTTATCACTAGAAAATAAAATTCTGGAGTATATGTTTTGTAATTATTAAGGTGTTTATTATTCTCTTACAAGGAATGGATTAATATTGACTAGTACACCTCCGTAGAACACACAGTGTACAGAGAGTTCCTTAGGGTACTCGGTACATGGGGTTGGACCCAACACATGTGTTTTGTGCTAGTCCACTGATGTGATGATTTTGAGTCGCATTTAGAGACCTATTTCATATGTGTTTTGTGCCTTAATTACTCATTTTCATGGATATTATTGCATAATTCACTTTATTTGGTCTTTGCCATCATTTTATATCAAATCCCCTTTGTTTTACTATTTTGAGCATTATTTATCATCTTATTATAAATTGTGTGGATTTACTTGGTCTTGTTGTGAAATTTCAGGAAAAACAAGCATCTGCTTCCGTCGATACCATCGACGGAAGTCGATACCATCGACCAAGCCACAGGTTGTCAGCCGAGAAGAGCAATACAGAGTCGATACCATCGACACCTAAGTCGATGGTATCGAGATCCCTTCAAGTTGCTGGCGAGGAAATTTTCGATACCATCGACACAAGGGGAGCTACAGCGTCGCTAAACGACAACAACCGACGCTAAAGGAGTCGATACCATCGACACCCAAGTCGATGGTATCGACATCACCACAGGCGCTCAGAATAAAAGAAAGGAAAGCTGCCACTAATCCGCCGGGTCGATACCATCGACCCGCGTCGATGGTATCGACGCCGGCAGATATGCGTTGGATCTGTTTTGATCTCGATCGGACGACTGTTGTTATTTGACGACCTAATTAGGGACTTATACCTAATGACGGCCGCCCAGATAGGGGAGGATCTCATTTTTGGATTACACGAGTGCCGAGGAGGAGAGAAAGGAGAACGGAGGCCGAGAAGCTCATCCCGGGTGATTCGGACGCTGCCGAAGACGATTTCCACCACCGATAGGCGGGGAAAGCTCGTGTTCTACGCCAAGGATCCACCGGTTCTTCTCCGTTCAGGGGTTTTCCCATTTATTTCCCGTTTTTCTTATGAATTCCCCAATTTCTACCATGTATTCGTGTGAGATGAACATGAGAGGCTAAAACCCTCAATCTTTAGGACCGGGAGTAGCCCGGGAATGCATTGTATGACATTTTTATATCAATAATTCATATTTTTCTCTCAAATCCGTGGTATAAATTCGTTTTCTCCATTTCTATTGTTATGCTTGATCACCATAATAATAATTTAACACCCTTAATCACTTCGACAGAAGGATTAACGGTTGAAAAGAGACGAATTCTACATTAATCAATAAAACCCTTGACAAAGGAGTTGTAAAATTAATGGTGGGAACTGAGAGACCATTTATAATGCACTTAGTTTAGGGGAATGATTACTACGATGGTGGAATCAACCTAAATCTAAGTAGTGAATTACACCATGACAGTGGGTAATTTTGTTTTCAGGCCACTACCCGGATAGAGAGAGAAGTGTGAGGAACTATATAAAACCTAATACAATGTTGACCGCGGTGAAACCGCCATCCTAAAGATACCCTTTTGAATTGATTAAATTAACCTTTAATCGATTGTTTTCTTTGTTTGATTTTTATTTTCTTTTTAATTTGAACAACAAAACCCTACTTTGTTAATCGGTCTAGCTGATTGCGATTAGTTAGTAGAAGTCTCCAATAATTCATGTATCCCTGAGTTCGACTCGGGCCTCACAAGGCCTATATTACTCGACGCGTATACTTGTGTTTTAGCGCGTGGTAAAATACACGTCAAGTTTTTGGCGCTGTTGCCGGGGATACGGCGAATTATTGGCACTTTGAGTGCTAAGAGCGGCCATTCTAGGCCACATTTTTTTATTTATTTTTAGAACAATTTCAAAAATTCCTTTATTTCTCTATAATTGTGTTGACTCGTTCAAGGCATTGTACTGAACCACTATTTCCATATTTCAGGTACTTTGCATGGTGCACACACGTAGTCGAGACTACGTGAATCGCACACCTGAGGTTCCATCTGCGGGACCAGAGGACGAGGACTACTACGAGGAGGAACACCACAGTGATATAAATTCTGAATCTGAGCAAGAACAAGAAGAAGTAAAGGCTGAAGCACAGACAATATGGGAGAAGATCAAGGCGTCTTCTTCCTCGGCATCAAAGGGGCCTATAAAGAAACAGGGGCTAAACATACCTACATACAAGATCGACCCAGCACTGATTAACTTGGTCAAATCCAACGCATTTCACGGACTGAAAAATGAAGATCCAGTGGCACACATTAGTCAGTTTGTGGAGAACTGCGATATGGTGAAGATAGATCAATTTCCACAGGATGTGCTCTACCTCAAGTTATTCCCGAGTTCCTTGGCTGGAGTGGCAAGAGAGTGGCTTCATAACCTCGACGACGAGTTTGTTGAATCATGGGATCACATGGTGGAGGTTTTCTTCGAGAGGTTCTTCCCTCCTGAGAAGACCAATGATATGATCCGGAAGATCCACAATTTCACCCAACAGGCGGGTGAAACTTATTCTGAGACTTGGGAGCGATTCCAAGTCATGTTGAGGAGATGTCCACACCATGGACTGGACAAGGAAACCCAAGTGAAGATCTTCTACTTTGCTCTCTCCGAGCATGATAGAAGCAATTTGGACTCGGCTGGCTCCGAATTTTTCTTAAATAACACTGATACAAGATGCTGGGAAATACTGAAGAATATGGCACGAAAGCAATCTTGGGGGGGAAGAGAAAGAGGCCCAGTTGAGAAAGCAAGAGTTGCTAGTGAGTCAAAGGCAATGAGAGAGATGAACGAGAAGATGGACCTTCTCGCAAAGAAGTTGTTGCAGAAGGAAGACAATGAGTCCGAGGATGAGGCTCAGGTCAAGTACATGAGGCAACAGCAGGGGTACAGGAATAACGATTATTCATGGCGGAAGGACAAGAAATTTTCATGGAAGGATCCAAATAACTTTCTGCAGGATCCGGACGCCAAACCTGCACTGGTCACGGAGGACAAGAGCACGGAGTTGCTAAATCAAGTCATAAAGCAAAATCAAGAGTTGATGAACACTTTTGGGCAGCAAATAAAGCAGCAGGGTGAATTTATGAACCAGTTTGGGCAGACTTTGCAGAGCCACGGGGCTCAAATGAGAACTATAGAGACTTCCATGGCGCAGATGGCAGCCGAGATTGCAAGCTTGAAGAAGCCGGCACATCCGGGTTTTCCGGGGAACACCAATGTTCCCGGGGGAAACCAACAGGCCAAGGCCATCTTATTGAGGAGCGGTAAGAAAGTGTTAAATCCAAGGACGGATGACACAAGCACACTGCAGGACACAGTTGAAGAAGCAACAGTCAAAGAGCAGCCCGCACCTGTCATAGAGCAAACTGAGGACATAGCTGAAGATGGTAAGGAAGAACAAGCCACTGAGGAGGAACCACAGAAATTAACTCCCTATGTGCCACCTCATCAAAGGGCACATACCGTTCCGGTCCCCTATCCCAATAGTGCAAAAGCAAGAAAGGTGGATGCACAGTTTAAGAAATTTCTGGACAGCTTTAGGAAGTTATCAGTGAATATTCCTTTGCTAGAGGCGATTGAACAAATCCCGTCTTATGGGAAGTTTCTCAAAGATGTAATCACCAAGAAGAGAAAGATACCCGACACTGAGGTCGTGGTATTGAAGGAGCAAGTGAGTGCTTTTATTATGGGCACTTTGCCGCCAAAGAGACAGGATCCCGGTTGTTTCAATATTTCTTGCTTTATCGGGAAGTTCAAATTTGGCGAAGCACTTTGTGATTCTGGGGCAAGCATCAATCTGATGCCCCTTTCTATGTTCAAGAAACTTGGATTGAAGGAGTCGAGACCAAGTAACATGACCATCCAATTGGCCGATAATTCTGTGGTGAAACCGTATGGAATCTGTGAGGATGTTTTGGTAAAGGTAGACCGCTTTGTTTTTCCGGCTGATTTTTTCGTTATGGAAATGCAGGACGAGCACGGCAATGAGTTACTACTTGGTCGCCCATTCCAAGCTATAGCTGATATGATCTTGGAGATGGGGAGAGGTCGCTTGACCTTGGGCATTGCGGATGATCGCTTTGAGATGGTCATGCCCAATGGTAATGCATCTAATAAAGCAAAAGCACATTGCAACATGGTTAAGCATGTGGAACAAAATATCTCACTTTGTCTTGGGAAGCCATTTTTGGATATGGCTCATGTTATGAGAAGGATAGATAATGGGACCCTAGCAGTGGACCTTATGGAGCAAACTAAAGTTGTCTCTTTATGCAAGGCTGTTGGGTTTCCAAATGATGAGAATGAGGACATTCCATCTTCATGGGAGGATGATGTGATTGTTACTTCCATCTTTGATGCATATCCGGAATTGCCTTTGGAGGTGTGTTTGTTCAATGTCACTTATGATTGGATGCGGAGTACTTCACTCAAGGAGTGTGCCAAAATGCTTCAAATGCTTCCATGTTTCTACACGAGGCACTATGAAGATTTGGGTACACTTCCCCCACCGCTACAATCATCTCTTATTTGCCCACCTGATCTGGAATTGAAGCCATTGCCCCCGCATCTGAAGTACGTCTTTCTAGCTGAGGAGGACAAGTTACCAGTGATTGTTTCTGCATACTTGAGTGCGGATGAGGAGGAGCAACTACTGATAGTGCTCAAGAACCACCGTGGAGCTTTTGGGTGGTCTGTGGCGGACATCAAGGGGATCTCCCCTACACTTTGCCAACACAAGATTCGGCTCGAGGAGGGAGCCAAGCCAGTCATACAGCCTCAAAGACGTCTAAATCCAAGCATGATGGAGGTTGTCAAGAAGGAAGTCATAAAGCTTCTTGCTGCAGGGATCATTTATGCCATATCCGATTCAACGTGGGTGAGTCCCACACAGGTAGTCCCTAAAAAGGGGGGAATCACTGTCACTACTAATCTTTTGAATGAACCTGTCACCACCCGATTGGTAACCGGGTGGCGTGTTTGCATTGACTACCGCCGATTGAATGCCGCAACTCTTAAAGATCATTTTCCATTGCCATTTATCGATCAGATTTTGGAACGTCTAGCTGGTCGGTCGCATTTTTGTTTTCTAGATGGCTATTCGGGGTACAACCAGATTTCTATTGATCCTTTGGATCAAGAGAAGTCTACGTTTACATGTCCCTATGGGACGTTTGCTTACCGCCGTATGTCGTTCGGTTTATGCAATGCGCCGGCGACTTTTCAACGCTGCATGCTCGCCATATTCTCTGACATTGTAGAGCGGTGTCTTGAAAAGTCGCCGGCGCATTGCATAAACCGAACGGCATACGGCGGTAAGCAAACGTCCCATAGGGACATGTAAACGTAGACTTCTCTTGATCCAAAGGATCAATAGAAATCTGGTTGTACCCCGAATAGCCATCTAGAAAACAAAAATGCGACCGACCAGCTAGACGTTCCAAAATCTGATCGATAAATGGCAATGGAAAATGATCTTTAAGAGTTGCGGCATTCAATCGGCGGTAGTCAATGCAAACACGCCACCCGGTTACCAATCGGGTGGTGACAGGTTCATTCAAAAGATTAGTAGTGACAGTGATTCCCCCCTTTTTAGGGACTACCTGTGTGGGACTCACCCACGTTGAATCGGATATGGCATAAATGATCCCTGCAGCAAGAAGCTTTATGACTTCCTTCTTGACAACCTCCATCATGCTTGGATTTAGACGTCTTTGAGGCTGTATGACTGGCTTGGCTCCCTCCTCGAGCCGAATCTTGTGTTGGCAAAGTGTAGGGGAGATCCCCTTGATGTCCGCCACAGACCACCCAAAAGCTCCACGGTGGTTCTTGAGCACTATCAGTAGTTGCTCCTCCTCATCCGCACTCAAGTATGCAGAAACAATCACTGGTAACTTGTCCTCCTCAGCTAGAAAGACGTACTTCAGATGCGGGGGCAATGGCTTCAATTCCAGATCAGGTGGGCAAATAAGAGATGATTGTAGCGGTGGGGGAAGTGTACCCAAATCTTCATAGTGCCTCGTGTAGAAACATGGAAGCATTTGAAGCATTTTGGCGCACTCCTTGAGTGAAGTACTCCGCATCCAATCAGAAGTGACATTGAACAAACACGCCTCCAAAGGCAATTCCGGATATGCATCAAAGACGGAAGTAACAATCACATCATCCTCCCATGAAGATGGAATGTCCTCATTCTCATCATTTGGAAACTTATGCCGCAACTCTTAAAGATCATTTTCCATTGCCATTTATCGATCAGATTTTGGAACGTCTAGCTGGTCGATCGCATTTTTGTTTTCTAGATGGCTATTCGGGGTACAACCAGATTTCTATTGATCCTTTGGATCAAGAGAAGTCTACGTTTACATGTCCCTATGGGACGTTTGCTTACCGCCGTATGCCGTTTGGTTTATGCAATGCGCCGGCGACTTTTCAACGCTACATGCTCGCCATATTCTCTGACATGGTAGAGCGGTGTCTTGAAGTTTTCATGGACGACTTCTCGGTGTATGGAGCTTCTTTTGATGAATGCCTTTATAACTTAGATAAGGTGTTGCAGCGGTGCGAGGACACACACTTGGTCCTCAATTGGGAGAAATGTCACATGATGGTGACGGAAGAAATTGTGCTAGGACACAAGGTGTCTAGCAAGGGTCTTGAGGTAGACCCCGTAAAAATTGAGGTGATTTCTAAGTTACCCCCACCAAATTCTGTAAAAGGGGTGAGAAGTTTTTTAGGACACGCCGGGTTTTATCGGCGATTTATTAAGGATTTTTCGAAAATCGCAAAGCCATTATCGGAATTGTTGGAAAAAGACGCAGTTTTTGATTTCAATGAGAAATGTCTTCACGCATTCAAGGTTTTGAAGGAGAAGTTGATTTCAGCTCCGGTTGTTCAAATGCCGGATTGGACAAAGCCATTCGAGTTGATGTGTGATGCGTCCGATTATGCTGTGGGAGCTGTTTTGGGGCAAAGGGTAGATAACAAGCCTGCTGTGATTTTCTACGCCTCAAAAACGCTTAATGATGCTCAATTGAACTACACAACTACGGAAAAGGAGTTATTGGCCGTCGTGTTCGCCTTTGAAAAATTTCGGCAGTACTTAGTGGGTTCTAAGGTGGTTGTGTGGACTGATCACGCTGCAATAAAGTATTTGATGGAGAAGAAGGATGCGAAGCCTAGACTAATTAGGTGGATTTTGCTCCTACAAGAATTTGATATTGAAATCAAGGACAAGTTGGGAATTGAAAATATGGTAGCCGACCACTTGTCTAGGTTAGAGAGGTTTGATGAACAAGGTTTGCACATACCCATTACCGAGACCTTTCCCGATGAGCAACTTTTAAAAATTGATTCTAAAGAACCATGGTTTGCGGAAATTGTGAATTATTTGGCTTGCGGGATCATCCCGGAGGATTGGTCCTATCAAGAGAAAAAGAAATTATTTCATTCATTGAGATATTATTTTTGGGATGACCCGATTCTCTTGAAGCAGTGCAGGGATGGTATTCTTCGCAGGTGCGTGCCGGAGGTGGAGTACGAGAGTGTTCTCCACCACTGTCATGCGTCGCCTACAGGAGGACACCATGCTAGCTCACGGACAGCAGCTAAGGTGTTGGAGAGCGTCCTTTATTGGCCCACTTTGTTCCGGGATGCCTATGATTTTGTTAGGCAATGTGACCCGTGCCAGCGCGCAGGTAACATCTCAAGGAGACAGGAAATGCCCCTGAATGTATTTCAGGAAGTTGAGGTATTTGATTTATGGGGCATTGACTTCATGGGACCCTTTGTGTCCTCAAATTCAAATCTTTATATCTTACTTGTTGTAGATTATGTGTCGAAGTGGGTGGAGGCAATCCCCACAAGGACTAATGATTCGAGCGTAGTGTGCAGGTTTGTCAAAGAGAACATTTTCTGCAGGTTCGGGATTCCCCGAATGATCATAAGTGACGGAGGCACACATTTTTGAAATCAGAAATTCGCGACACTTTTAAAGAAATATGGGGTCAAGCACAACATCGGAACCCCATATCATCCACAGACGCAAGGACAAGTGGAGGTATCAAATAGAGAAATAAAGAAGATTTTAGAAAAGACCGTAGCATCCACAAGGAAGAATTGGAGTGTATTGCTACCGGACGCACTTTGGGCTTATCGAACGGCGTACAAAACACCTATAGGCACCACGCCTTTCAGGTTGGCGTACGGCCGGGCTTTCCATCTTCCGGTGGTATTAGAGCACAAGGCCCATTGGGCGCTAAGAAGGCTGAACTTGCGCTATGATGAGGCCGGGAGAAAAAGGATGTTTGAATTGAATGAATTGGATGAGCTACGCATGACGGCGTATGAGAATGCCCGCATCTACAAAGAGCGCACAAAGCTGATCCACGATCGCCATATTGAGATGCGCACGTTCAAGAAGGGAGACAGCGTTCTATTGTTCAACTCCCATCTCAAACTGCATCCTGGGAAGCTGAAATCCCGGTGGAGTGGACCCTTCATTGTGGAAGAGGTGAAACCACACGGAGCGATTCTCGTGTGTGATGGAGATGCCATGTTCTTGGTGAACGGGCAACGCTTGAAGTTGTATTTTGGTGAGAATTACAAGAGGAAAGTGAATGAGGTCAAACTCATTTCACTTGTGCATGAATGAGATGAAGGGAAGACGTCTAGCCTAAGACGCTAAACAAGGGCACTTGTTGGGAGGCAACCCAACCATCGGTACACTAGGATAGTTTAATTTTAGTCATAGATTGCTTTTATTTCGTTTGAATTTTAGTTTAAAAATTATACCTTGATCCGTTTGTTGAATGTGCAGGCACAGGCAGGGTCGATACCATCGACACACCCGTCGATGGTATCGACATGGGTTCAGGTTGACACCAGCAAAAATCGCACTGCGTTGATACTATCGACACCCCCGTCGATGGTATCGACATGGTCACAGACAGGTCGCAATAAAAGTGTCGATGGTATCGACACCCCAGTTGATACCATCGAGATCTCTGGAGATATTCAGACGAATTTTGCTCAGTCAACTCGATACCATCGACGGCCTCGTCGATGGTATCGACATCATCACAGGTTGAATGCAACACAACGGTGGTGTCGCAATAAAAGCAAGTCGATAACATCGACATCTGTCGATGGTATCGACGGACATGTCACCGATCTGCATACAGACATCGACGACGATCGCAACAGCCACGTCAGCGATCCGGGTGCTGCGTCGATACCATCGACTTCCGTCGATGGTATCGACACGTCAGCAATCTGGGTTTCTCGATCCAGCAAACGTCAGCCGTCGATACTCGCGAGGGAGGCAGATACCCGCGAAATGTGTCGATACCATCGACCCGCGTCGATGGTATCGACGGGTCAACAGGGGCGCCGATCAAGCCTATTTAAGGGGACTTGCAACGTCACTTGACGTCACACCTTCAGAGCAAGTATCCTCCTTTGCGCCGAGCACTCCCCCGAGCCCTCCAAGACTGAAGAGAAGCGTCATCGAGCGGAGATCTTCATCGAGCGGAGAATTTCTTCTCCATCTTCACCGAGCTCTTTTCTTCTAATCCTATCTTTTCTCGCAACCATGGTGCACACCGCCAGAGCGTCGTCCTCAAGCGCTCACCCTTTGGAGATCGAGGAGTTTGTTCCTCCCCCACCCGCTTCCATCCCTCGTCCACGCCTAATTCATGCCAACATGGATGTGAGGAAGGTTTACGAGGATATTATGAAGCGAAAGTTCGAGCCCACCCGGTATGTGGACCGGGGCATGATCCAGGAGCTGGGGTTCGAGGCCAACTTGGCCTATGTGTTGGCCGGGCAAGCGCGGCACACCAATCGCCTTTATGAGATCGACTGTCATGCGGATGGGCAGCCATTTTTCGGCAAATGGCCCACATACAAGGAACTGGTGGCTGAGTTCATGGCGTCTCTTGATATCTGCGTCGTACCAAATGACGTGGTACCATCGGACCAGACGTGGATCAAGGGAAGGGTGTTCTTCCGACTCTTCAACAAAAATTACAACATCACGTTGAAGCAGTTCAACGACATCTTCAACTGGAACCACAGCCGCAACGATCACCGACGCCCCGACGCCCGCACCGACTACGACAAAATCTTCGCCGAGCTAGTTACAGTGCCGGCAGGAAAGACTGTGAGCTACCATAATGCAGCGGTAACGGATTTTGAGCACCCGTTCGTCCGGGTCCTGCATAGGATGTTGAGCCTGACTTTCTTCGCTCGAAGCGATCTTGCTTTGAGCAAGTTTTAGGAGAGTGACCTGTTCTTTCTCTACGCACTCCTGAAACGTCAAGAGTGCAACTGGGGGGCGTTCTGGCTACAGCGCGTCCTGGCGGTGAAGAGGAGCACAAGGAAGGCTCCAATCCATTTTGGTGGTCTTGTCACCAAGTTGGCGCTTTACTTGGGGCTGAACCTTCAGTCCATGACTCCGATCTTTACGAGGAGCAAGGTGAACGTGCAACATTTGCACCGTTCAAACCTTATTCTTTTTCGGGACGGGTTGGCGTACGCTCATTGCCACGTCAACCAAGCTTATCAGGAGAGCTCCCTACCGGACGACGTCTTCAACATAGAGGGCAAGCAGCACTTCCGGTGGCCAATCATAGCCATCGAGTCCTCCGAGGAAGACGACGGTGGTGACGAGCAAGAAGATGAGGCTGCAGAGGAAGAGGAGGCTTTCACACCTCTTCGAGCACGTGTGGCACCACGGAAGCGTCCTAGGATGCATCCGGGTGCATCTTCATCATCTCAGCCCCCGCCGCCATCACCACAGTACGAGCAGCCATCCATGGATCCCTATTCCATGCAGGGGATGTACACCATGCTGCAGGACATCCAGCAGACTCAGCAGCAGCACATGGGTATGTATACCGGCATTCATGAGACTACGAGCCAGGTACTTGACAACCAACGGGCTATGTTCGAGAACGAGCGGCTCATCCTCGCCAACCAAGAGCAAATGCACACCCGGTTGCAGCGGATAGAGACGCAACAGGAGCCCTTCTTTGACCATTACTGGAGTCAAGACTACTTTGGAGGCTATCTACAGCCTCCGCCGAGGACCCAATATGATCCAAGCTTCCAGGGGGAGTACCCGTCTTGGGATCCTATGGCACCGCAATACCCACCACCGCCTCCGCAAGATTGATCAGGGTATCACTGTTCCACCCTTAAGTTAGTTTTTGACTATGAGGCCATAGTCGAATTCAAGCTTAGGGGGGTGGCTGGAACAGCTCTATCTTTTATCTTTTCTTTAGTTATTTTTAGTTTTTGCTTTAATTTGTTCTTGCAATTTTAGTTTGTTTAGGATCCACATCTATCTAGTGTAATTGTGGATGTCTTAAAAATTGTCATCTCGCTTTTTCATGGGAAATTTAAGGGAATTTCAAAATTTCTGGGTCTTTTGGATAGCTTAACTTGGTTGTCCTTGGGAAACGTGTCCTATGAAAATGATTGATTATGTCAACTCTAAAGCAATATGTCACACCCACACCCCCATTGACTCATGAAAAGTGGATAGTAACGGTTGTTTGAGCCTAACCTAATCAAATGGTAATGAGACCTTAATTGGATATACGAGAAAGAACCCTTTGAACTACTACACATGTCAGTAAGGAGGGACACATGATATTTTTCTAAGGTTCAGTAACTTAATCTTGTGATCATTCCACTTCATATTTTTCTATAATCCACCAAAGAATTGGAAGTAAAGTACAGTTTTAATTCCTCCTTGCGTGCATAGCATGTAGATAGGATTTGCATTGTTATTTTCATACTTTTGCATAAAACAAAAAAAAAAGTATAGTGATTCATGCACATTACCTTTAGGTGCATGTCATGTAGTTGCACTCATAACTTTCATGATTTTCATGCATAAGTACATCATGTACATCAGGTTGTCTTGAAAAGCGATCTGAATTGTTCCATATGTTCCATACCCTCGCAATAGTACAAAGATTTCCAATCATGAAGAAAATAGCCCAACACATGTATCTCTAAGCAATTATGGATATGTGGGCTAAGAGGCTAAAAGAAAAAAAAATCTGAAAATCTGAAAAAAAAATATTTGAAAAAAAAAGAGAATTTAGAAGGAAATGGAATAAGAGGGAGAAAGGAACATGATATCACTTGCATAACAAGGAAACTGAGTACATGATGTGGCTTAATTAGATTTCTATCTCTTTTGAGGTGGAAGGTTAGTGCATGTATCATTCCACCCAATTTTAAGCATTAGGGCATTTTCAATGTGCATTTGCATCATTTAGGGCATTTTGTTGTATGCATTTTGAAACTGTGTAATACTTCCAAATTCTTCCATGAACCACCCATTCCATCCACCCGTTGCTCGGATCGGTAGGCCACCATGATTTTATCCTCACTCATGTTTATCAGGAGAACTGCTTCCATGTAGATGGTAGTTAGGGCGAGCAACGTAGTGTAGGCGATCACAAGATGTACTAATGCTGAATCGGCAAATTTTATTATGTTAACTGCCTTATGTGATAGTGTTCATCAGTTTGAAGGATAATTTCTTTTATTGATGATTATTGTCGCCTGTAGGGTAATTACTGTTCTGTGATTAGGAAAGGCCGGTTTGAGAACGTTCAGTGGGAGTCATGTGGAATGTGGGGTGATGTATTGATTGTTAGTTGACATCTGCAATCCTATT
Source organism: Alisma plantago-aquatica (assembly GCA_963693085.1). NCBI lineage: Eukaryota > Viridiplantae > Streptophyta > Magnoliopsida > Alismatales > Alismataceae > Alisma > Alisma plantago-aquatica. The sequence continues at coordinate 1,222,964,564 of OY856410.1, read as the reverse complement.
CTAAGGATTAGTTGCTCGAGGGCGAGCAATGTTTAAGCTTAGGGGAGTTTGATGCGATGATTTTGAGTCGCATTTAGAGACCTATTTCATATGTGTTTTGTGCCTTAATTACTCATTTTCATGGATATTATTGCATAATTCACTTTATTTGGTCTTTGCCATCATTTTATATCAAATCCCCTTTGTTTTACTATTTTGAGCATTATTTATCATCTTATTATAAATTGTGTGGATTTACTTGGTCTTGTTGTGAAATTTCAGGAAAAACAAGCATCTGCTTCCGTCGATACCATCGACGGAAGTCGATACCATCGACCAAGCCATAGGTTGTCAGCCGAGAAGAGCAATACAGAGTCGATACCATCGACACCTAAGTCGATGGTATCGAGATCCCTTCAAGTTGCTGGCGAGGAAACTGTCGATACCATCGACAGAAGTCGATGCCATCGACACAAGGGGAGCTACAGCGTCGCTAAACGACAACAACCGACGCTAAAAGAGTCGATACCATCGACACCCAAGTCGATGGTATCGACATCACCACAGGCACTCAGAATAAAAGAAAGGAAAGCTGCCGCTAATCCGCCGGGTCGATACCATCGACCCGCGTCGATGGTATCGACGCCGGCAGATATGCGTTGGATCTGTTTTGATCTCGATCGGACGGCTGTTGTTATTTGACGACCTAAGGGACTTATACCTAATGACGGCCGCCCAGATAGGGGAGGATCTCATTTTTGGATTGCACGAGTGCCGAGGAGGAGAGAAAGGAGAACGGAGGCCGAGAAGCTCATCCCGGGTGATTCGGACGCTGTCGAAGACGATTTCCACCACCGACAGGCGGGGAAAGCTTGTGTTCTACGCCAAGGATCCACCGGTTCTTCTCCGTTCAGGGGTTTTCCCATTTATTTCCCGTTTTTCTTATGAATTCCCCAATTTCTACCATGTATTCGTGTGAGATGAACATGAGAGGCTAAAACCCTCAATCTTTAGGACCGAGAGTAGCCCGGGAATGCATTGTATGACATTTTTATATCAATAATTCATATTTTTCTCTCAAATCCGTGGTATAAATTCATTTTCTGCATTTCTATTGTTATGCTTGATCACCATAATAATAATTTAACACCCTTAATCACTTCGACAGAAGGATTAATGGTTGAAAAGAGACGAATTCTACATTAATCAATAAAACCCTTGACAAAGGAGTTGTAAAATTAATGGTGGGAACTGAGAGACCGTTTATAATGCACTTAGTTTAGGGGAATGATTACTACGACGGTGGAATCAACCTAAATCTAAGTAGTGAATTACACCATGACAGTGGGTAATTCTGTTTTCAGGCCACTACCCGGATAGAGAGAGAAGTGTGAGGAATTATATAAAACCTAATACAATGTTGACCGCGGTGAAACCGCCATCCTAAAGATACCCTTTTGAATTGATTAAATTAACCTTTAATCGATTGTTTTCTTTGTTTGATTTTTATTTTCTTTTTAATTTGAACAACAAAACCCTACTTTGTTAATCGGTCTAGCTGATTGCGATTAGTTAGTAGAAGTCTCCAATAATTCACGTATCCCTGAGTTCGACTCGGGCCTCACAAGGCCTATATTACTCGACGCGTATACTTACGTTTTAGCGCGTGGTAAAATACACGTCATCCACCTTGATAATTCAATCTAGAAAAATGAGTAAAATTGACATATTTTGCTAATTGAAAGAATGATTTTCTATGATATTCTTTCATTTTTTTCTTAAAATCATTTCAGTTTATAAAATCATAAATATATGCATCTTTTTGCCAATGTAGATGATGAATGCATATTCATCCATTTTTACTGCATCTTTTAGATTGTTTATTTAGGACACAGTGTTGATATTTTCTATTTACATAATATATATGCATTAGTTTTTCTTTTGTTTCCTAAAATAGAGTTTTAAATATGTTTTACTGCATAAGAAAAGCTCAATCTCACTCCTTCATTCTTCAAGTTCAATAACCCTCAATGTTACTCAAAGAATTAGAAGATCAGGAGGCCTTAAGAGCATATATTCAGCCTCCCAGAAGACCTGTTAGTCGATTTGCGCCTCTTAAGTGGGCTAACTCAGAAGCTTGTATTGGAAGGAATCGCAAATCAAACTGGTCAACTGCACACCCAGACGATCGAATTAACCCTAATCAAGAAGGATCATTTTCACATATGAACTGAACAATGCCTTGTGAATTTATCGATTGACCTGCCTCCAGATTAAAACATCAATCCATTAAACTGATGGGCTCACCATAAATTGATACACCAATTTGTTTCAGGTCGAAACATTAATCCAACCCAATCGACCAATTGGGCCACCAAGTCACAGATCGGAGCACCAAATATAGACTTTCTAGCTGCTTCTAGATGTGTTTTTTTAGGGTTTTGAGAACTTTCTTCTCTATAAAAGGAGGGGGGAGTACCAAACCATCTAATATCATACTTTATCACCTAGAGCCTCCTTTGGATGCACAAAGCCATAAGGGGAGAAAGGACCCAACATATTTCTCATGGAAGATGCCACTTTGTTAATAGGTCCAACAACATGACTATATCCATTCTTATTTATTCCTTTATTCTTATGAATATCATGTATGAGTAGACCCCTTATATTGGGGCATGGGGAGTATCCCCATAAACCTTATCTTATTTGAATTGCACTTGACTCCAATATTCTATTGATTACATATTTTTCTTCCTATTTTTTTACTTGTTCTATGTTTAGATCAATGATAGTTTTGTTGGATGAAGAGATCATGGATCCCAATGTTGTATGACCCCATAGGCTCCTGACGAGATCATTGATGGAGCTCTATGATTTATCTATCTATTTTAACTTGTTAGTTATAACTCTTGGTGATGGGATCTTGGATCCATGAGTTGTAAAACTCGTTGAAACTCATAAACTCTTGACGAGATCCTTGATAGAGCTTTACTAGAGTGTTAAAGAATGATCCACAAATGTCAAAGATCTTGAGTTTGTGGGAACTTTGACCCTTACAAGATTTGTTTTCTGTAAGGACACAAATTTTCAAGGTCTTGATCTAATTAGTTAAAAGTAATACATGGTCTATGTTGGTATGTATGCCTAGAGAGCCAATCATATGATTATTGGAATGTGGCATTAGATACCTGATTTGATAATAATAAAGGTAATTCCATCTATTATGTTTGTCTTAGTCATGAGATGATGATACAGATGTAAGAAGATGTCTAAAGAATGATGTTATTCAATGATGTATGTCTTCAAGTATGTGGCTTGAACAATGAGATCATACAGATTCTAAGAGTACATACATTCTTATTATGTACCTAGTTGAATATTACTATGGAAGCAAAATAGAGAACAGTAATACATAGGACTAGAGTGTGTGTTGACTGATGATAGGGTCTCATTAGTCATGATATATGATATCAAGTCACTTACACAAATATATGTTAGAGAAAAGTGTATGGGATAGACCCACCATGAGAGTTATACATGGAGACCATTGAATGATAGTCAGAATCATCTCTCATAGTGATAGTGGTGATTTTGGTTCTTAGACTTGAATTCAACTACACTCATCACATGTCATTGGATATACTTTGACATCATCAAACATAATCCTGAAATACAGGTTGCCATAAAGGTGATGATTGGGTAGCTTTGACACATGGGGACTGAGTTTGAGTGATGTAGATGGGATTTTTCCCTCCTATAGGAGTTTGATATCCAAATCCTCTTGATAAGCGAGACTGAGAAATGTACGGTCGTATTGATGTGGTTCAATATGTGATATGTGAACTCATATACATCTCATACAGTCTTCTATACTTCAAGGAACATGGATTGAATGTTGAGAGGATGACAATTCCATGCCTCAAGTTCAATCTAGATATCAGAGACAAAGGAAATATACAATCATGGTAACATTAATCATGGTTTATAAATTGAAGTTGTTCTCCAACCTTCCAAAATACTTGGGTAGCAATGATGTGTGCCTAGGCACCGCTCTTTGCTTGTGATGTCATAATTTTGTTTTGGGCATTCAGTGCTAACGTAATTTTGGACCTCTAGGGACACATACATAGGATACACTTGGATTAAAGGATTATATTCATGAATTATGTTTATATTGAATGCTAAAGGTGTTTATGTATTCAACTAAACAATAGATCAACTGACTGGACTCAGAATCATCAAGTTCAAGTGTTGGACTCACTGTTTGGAGTGTCAAGTTGATTAGAAACTGAATTGGCCGAGTTTTGCCAGAATAGGCGCATGAGGTGACTATCTCACATGAGCGAGATGAACAACATGCATGAGAAATATGACTGATTTGTGGTCAGGAGACAACTAGCTCATGTGAGATAGACTCCCAATTTGTGTGGAAATTCAATTGCATCAAGAATTAGTGTTGATGTCATGTTGTGCATTAATTGGATTCGGTCTGCCAATTTGATTTAGAATAGGAAACAGTGTGAAACGACCATCTCACAAAGTGAGATGAAAGTCTCGTGCACAAGATGAGCATTTCACTTTGTGAGATGACCATCTTCCAAGTTGTAGGTTCTAGAACATTCATGATTCTGGACCCTTCTACTCCCACACTGATTGGGAACCCTGACCCTGGCCTCTAGTATAAATAGAGGAGTATTGGGGGCTTCCCAAGACACACAATTGAGAATCAATTTCTCTGACAATTGTTTGTGCTCTCTGGTTGTGGTAACCAATAGAGAGCCCAAGCAAGTGATAACATCTCATTTTGTGAACTTCTTGCATATGTTTTATTCCTATTCTAGTGTAAATTTTATGGATTTTTTCTATTCATTTGAGTACCTTAAGGATAAAATCTTGATTACATACATTTCTCACTCAATGTAGGTTCATACCATGTCGCGATCACGACTACGCAAATCACAGACATTGCGACCGCAATAGAGCCATGGCTTGGCAACTTCACACCTCGACTGTGACCTCCACCACGACCAGGGTAACGCACCGCGACCGCAATGTATTTGTAGATTCTATGACCATAAGGAGGATACCATTGCAACTACATGCGCACAACCACTACTCAAGAGTTGTGGTCAAAACAACACCCTACAATTGCAATCTCTATATAAGCCACGACCAGGACCGTGACTGAGGTGAACTCCACTGAGCATCGCGACAGCGCCAAAAGTTGTGACCAATCCATGCATCACAGCTGTGACCAAAAGTTAAGTCAATGGACTGCGCATATAAATAGGCCCCTCAATCCATCTGTCAAATCATCATATCATCAAGGACCACAGAAGTGCTGCCAAATTCTGGAGCCATTCATGTTCATTCCCATCGATCATACCCATCAGTTTTGGATCTCTGAAGAAGAAACTTGGAGGAGAGAGAAGATCGGTCATCCTCTTCTTTGAAAGAAGGAGTTTCCATCATCCACGCCCGCTCCAAATCTAGATCTGGAGAAGTACAGTTGGTGTGTCACCTTCTCCCTTCTCTAGATCTATCATCTCCCTCATGTTGTACCCTTTACCTCTTTTTTATTCTAGATTTATCTATCCTTTTGTGATGTTGTTATGCTACCCGTTAACATCTGTGGCTAAACATTTAACTTGGGTAGGCAGCATCCACTAATTCTCTCCCAACATGTATGTCCTTGCTCCCCTCTGAAGATATATGCTCTTATCAAGATTATCTCCGTAATCTTATTCTTAATGTTTCACTTGTATGCTTAGATACTATCTTGTGATGTATGATTTTTGGTGCCTCAAAAGAGTAATACTAATCTTATCTAGTGTTATGGATTAGAATGAATGCATGAAAGTATTGGAGTACTAAAGCTAATGGTCATATAGTTTGCTTTGCATTGTTTGGTTGTTATCTTGAGAGAGAGGCAACCTTATAATCTAGATCTATCCTAAGCTTGAGAGAGGAGGGAATACACATGATTGATCATTGCTTGTAATCTTTATGAAGGTATACAAAGGGGTGTGTGTTTTGCATGTTGATGAGAGATCTTAGTAAGTGAAACCTAATCCAAGTTTCCTTCCATACTTTTGTTTCTTATTTCTTGTTTGTCTTTGTTCTCTTGTTTTATTTTCTTTCATTTGCCTTTCATTGTTTTATTTGGAGCATCATCCTTCCTTAGGGAACATCACCTTGATCCACCTTTCTGTTTGGGGTGTAGGAGCCTTAGGCTTTCCGTTCTTAGCACTTACCAACCTTGTCCCTATGGTTTGACCCCGATTTACTACATCAGACCCCGTATAATAGTTGTGGGGGCCTGAGTGACGGTTTATAAATTCAAGTCTGACTACTCTAGATCCGCTCCCTTTTAGAAGTGTGATTTAGGCTGGTCAACTTGTTGGCACTATTGTCGGGCACAAGGCAAAATGGTATTGTCAAGAACATGAGTCTATGAACTACACTCATGTGCCTCAAGCTTAGCCATAAGCTTGACTACACAAGAACTTTAAATCTACTACCCTATGATTACATAGAATAGTCCATTTTTAACATGTCCAATTTTCTAACTCGATTGTGTGATCTATTTAGGGAGAATGGAGGGAAGTGTTGGCTAAATGGACATTGTCAAAAGCCCTTTGTTTTGAAAATGACAAACATTTCATTCTTGTGGATCTAATGTGCTACTTGAGTATTTCAGGAACAAGGTGGATGACAAAGTTTTGGAAGATCTACATGCTTAAATTATTTTATTTTCATGATTGTAATCAAATGTAAACTTGTACAAATATATAATGTACAAGTACTTAGATATCAAGTAAATCAAGAATTTAGATCTTCCCTATCCACACACAACACTTAGATAGGTCATCCCTAAGTGAGAATCATAATTGCACATTCATTTCTTACACTTAGCATATGAGTTAAAGTTTTGAAACAGAGTTTGTCTTGATCAACACACTTCTCGACCGAGATACTCTCGGTCGAACATTTTCTCGACCAAGAAACTCCCAAGTTTAAAGCACGAACATCTTTGCATAACCTGCTAAAAGCCATCACATAAAAGGCTCGGTCAAAGTTTACTTCGACCGAGACTGTGTCTCGAGTAGGTTCTATAGTCGTTAGACTTAGTTCTATAGTTGTTAGACTTAGTGGGAAAAAGTGGTTGGGAGTTGAGTTGAATGTTGCTCCAGACTTACCCTCGGTCGACAAATTCCTTGACCGAGAGACACTCAGTCAACAAACTTCTCGACTGAGAAGGTTTCTATCTGCACTTTTTAGAATTAATTAACTCGCTGTTACAAATGCAATTAGTGGATATCTAATAGCTAGTTGAGCACTAAGAACCCCCTAAAAAGTGTCTAGAACGTCCCTAAGCACTAGTAGGCCATTCCTATAAATAGGACATGCCTTAGGACACCTAAACTCACTTGAGTACACATACTTGCAATTGAGAATCAATTCTTGTAAGCAATTGAGCAACTTCAACACTTGCAAATCATCTCCATTATTGGCATTTCGTGTCTTATAGGCTAGAATCTCCTACCCACTATACTTCCACATTCATACATATTGGATAGGAGATCAAAATGCTTGATATAGGATTCAAGCCTTGTGCTTAAGTGGTAATTGTAATTTCCTTTTTCCTTTCTTGTTCTTTCTTATTGCATTGTACTCTCCTTGCTACTCCTAGGTTGGAGGATGTGGAGTGGAGAGGATGAAATCTTCTCAGGTGGAGAATGAGGACTTTGGACTGCTTCTAGAAGGTCTCAACGGGAAGCTACTTCAAGGAGGAAGGCTACTTCAAGGAGGAAGGCTACTTCAAGGGGGAGCTTGAAGTTACTTCAAGTGAAGGCTACTTCAAGGTTGGTGAGACGACTTCGGGTGAAGGTTGTCCAAAGGGTTTGGGAAGGTATTTTTAATTTTTTGTAACATCCTTGAGAAGGTAATAAAATTCAAATACTTTCAAAATCCCAATTGGAAACAATTGGGTAGTGGACTGACTCCCTTAGTTTTTGCTAAGGGTGAAACCACTCTAACTCCTTGTCTCCTTCTTCAACATCCTTGTGGTTGTTTGTTGGTTGAATTATTTTAAAAATTATTATAAAACCCTATTCACCCCCCTCTAGTGTTTTTCAATTGGTATCAGAGCAGGCTTCAAGGAACTTTAACAAAGTCTTGAAGAAAATAGGTGATGGGGTACTAAACAACCTCAACTTGGAAGGAACACTTGTGGCTCGGCCTCCACCATTTGTTGGCACCAACTACACCTATTGGAAAAGGAGGATGAAATTCTACTTTCAAGGAATCAACTAGGATCTCTGGAGAATGGTGTCAAATGTCTATGATCTTCCTCAAACTGAATATGCTACATGGGATGCAAACACGGTGAGATTAGCTCAATTAAATGCAAAAGTTGTAAGTATTCTTTATTGTTCAATTTCCGTAGGTGAGTTCAATAGAATTTCAAATTGTGAAACTACATATGAGATTTGGCATAGACTCTCTATTACTTATGAAGGAACTGTTCAAGTAAAAAATTCCAAAATTGGCAGGCTTAAACAAAAGTTTGAATAGTTTCGTATGGAACCAAATGAGTCTATTAGTGAAATGTATGCAAAGTTTTCCTCTATTGTTAATGGTTTGAATGCATTTGGTAAAGCCATTAGTAAAGAAGATCAAGTGTCAAAAATCTTTAGGTCTCTTCCTCCTAAGTACAAGCCTAAGGTGACCGCAATTGAAGAAGACAATGACCTCACCTAACTAAGGATGGAGCAACTCATTGGCAACTTAGAAGCACATGAGGCAACCTTGGAGGAGGAAGAAAGAAGAGAGCGTGAACTTCAACAAGGAAGAAAGAAGGACATGGCTTTCAAGACTACAAAGGTCATCACTCAAGAAAGTGATGAGACAAGTGATGGAGATGAGGGAGAAGAAGATCTAATTGTAAATGGTAAGAAATATAGAAGATTTAAATCTAACAAAGTTATTGGTTCTTCTTCGTCTTCCTCTCCTAGGTGTTTTGAATGTGGAAAGAAGGGACATCTTAAGAATGAATGTCCTAAAGCAAAGAAAGGGAAGAAAAGCTCATCCAAGAAGACGGGAGAAAAAGCATACAAAGCTGCATGGGATGAGTTAAGTGATAGTGAGAGTGGAGAAGATAATGTGGAGTGTCTCATGGCCAAAGAAGATGATAGTGATGATTCTCAAGAGGTAAGCCTTCTTGATTTGCCAAAAGAAGATCTAATTGTTAGTCTTCAAGATACTCATGACAAATATGTTGATTGCAAAAAGAAACTAAAGAAGGTTACTAAACTAATGAGGATTTATATGCTAAATTAAATAATCTTTCTTCTAAAAAGGACAAAATTATTTTTGAAAACCTTGCTTTGAAATCATCTTTAAATGATTGCAATATGAAACTTCTTACTTTAGAAACAAACTATGATCTTCTTTCTCAAGAAAAGGTTGAATTGCTTGCAAAACTAAATAATTTTCAGACTCAACCTATCCTATGTACATATCTAGATTATGATGTTGTTGTTAAAGAAAGAGATGCTTTATCATCTGATCTAGATCAAGCAAAGTTAGATAGAAAAAAGAAAATGGATGAGATTTCTAAGTTACAAAAAGAAGTTAGTAGCTTGAGAAATAATGGTATTCTTGGTAAGATCCTAAAGAACTCTTCTGGTTATAGTGGAAGAAGAGGTTTAGGACATGTTCCAAAAGAAAACTCTTATCAACCCAAACCTAGGAGAACTCAAGAACCTAAGACCAAGATCATGTTTGTACCCAAGAACACAACTCAAAATCCTACAAAGAGAAATTAAATTGATTCTATTTGTTGTCACTATTGCTTGCGTCCTGGACATTATTACTTCTCATGTCCTTACAAGAAAAAGGATGTTGAGTTAGTATGGGTTCCAAGACCCCAAACTTAGAAAATTCAATATGATTAAGTTGAGATTTGACCTAACACTTCATTTGAATATCTTAATGTCTCATCTCAACTAAATAGAATGGTACCTTAGCATATTACAATGATTTAATCCCAAACTGACATAAATAGATTGTTGAAAACAAACAGAAACAATCTCGGTCGACAAATAGTTCGACCGAGACATCTCTCGGTCGAGAAATTATTCGACCGAAGGAATTTCCTATATCAAATTTGAAATCTGCAATTAAAACAGTAACAATCCTGGTCGAGAAATTGTCGACCAAGACAAGATCGGTCAAAGTATTTGTCGACCGAATGAAGTTCTGATAAGCTTAAATTATGTAATCATGTTTAGTTTATTATTAAATGTACCTAACCATAATGGACCATCACATGGGTACCAAAATCCATATTTTATTGTAGGATTGGGTGGTTGATAGTGGATGCTCCAAACACATGACCAACAATAAGGATGCTTTTCAAACCTTTAAAGAAAAGAAAAGTGGAACAATCACTTTTGGAGACAATGGCAAAGGTAAAATTGTTGGAATAGGTAATATTGGTACAAACCTTGAAATAAAAAATGTTTGACTTGTTGATGGTCTTCACCATAATTTAATAAGTGTCAGTCAACTTTGTGATACTGGATATGATGTTTTATTCAATAAAAATTGTTGCAAGTTACTAATAGAGAACACTACAAATGTTGTGTATGAAGGTAAAAGAATTGGAAATCTATATATTCTTAGACCTAACTCTATACAATCTGTAGTTGGAAAATGTTTACTTGCAAAAGATAATTCTCTCCAATTATGGCATAGACAATTAGGTCAGTTCACATGTTATCAAAAAGCTAGTTAAATATGATCTTGTTCATGGTTTGCCTAAGCTATCTTTTAATCAATCTAAAAATTGTGAACCATGTACTTTAGGGAAACAAACTAAAACTTCTTTTAAACCCAAAAACATGCTTAGCACCAGTAGATCACTAGAACTTATTCATATGGATTTATTTGGACCTATGAGGACACAATCTATTGGTGGAAAAAGATATTGCTTTGTTATTGTTGATGATTATAGTAGATATACATGGGTTCATTTCCTTGCAAATAAAGATGATACCATTCAAGTGTTCATACAATTTTGCTCAAAGATTGAAAATCAGTTACAAAATAAAATATGCACAATTAGAAGTGATCACGATGGAGAATTTGAGAATCATATATTTGAAGAATTATGTACATCTCAAGGCTACACTCACAATTTTTCAGCTCCACGTACTCCACAACAAAATGGCATAGTTGAAAGAAAGAATAGGTCCTTACAAGAAATGGCTAGGACTATGATGCTTGAACATATTACACCTAAAATGTTTTGGGATGAAGCAGTAAACATAGCTTGCTATGTGCTAAATAGAGTAACCGTACACTCTTATTTGAAGAAAACGCCATATGAACTCATTTATAATAAGAAACCAAGGGTTGATTATTTTCATACTTTTGGCTCAACTTGCTATATCTTAAACACAAAAGATGATAGAGAAAAGTTTGACTCTAAATCACAAAAAGCCTTTTTCTTAGGATATTCAACTTCTAGAAAAGCATTTAGAGTTTATAATACCATCTCTAGAAAAGTTGAATAATACAGTCACATTACTTTTCATGAAGAACAAAAACAAAGTGATAACATAGTTGATATTACTCATCAAATTGAAGATCTAACCATATCAACTAAAGATGATCAAAATGCTGAAAATGATCAACAAATTGAGACACAACAACCCATCCCTAGACTCATTAAGTATCATCCTCAAGAACTAATCATTGGGAATCCTAAGGATAAAGTAAAACCTGATCATCTTTTATAGATGTTGCAAATATGGCATTTGTATCTATACTTGAACCTAAGAAAGTGACTGAAGCTCTAAAAGATGATTATTGGATAATGGAAATGCAAGAAGAATTAAACCAATTCACTAAGAATGATGTATGGGACTTAGTTCCTAAACCTCAAGATAAAACCATTATTGGAACTAAGTGGGTTTTTCAAAATAAGTTAAATGAAGTCGGGGAAGTAGTAAGAAATAAATCTAGGTTGGTAGCACAAAGGTATAATCAACAAGAGGGAATAGACTTTGATGAAACTTATGCTCCGGTGGAAAGACTTGAAGTCATTAGAATGCTACTAGCTATAGCTGCCCACAAAAACATCAAACTATTCCAAATGGATGTAAAAAGTGCATTTCTAAATGGAATAATACAAGAGGAAGTATATGTTGCCCAACCACCTAGTTTTGAAGTTCTTTGTAAAGATGATCATGTTTACAAACTTAAGAAAGCACTTTATGGTTTAAAACAAGCACCTAGAAATTGGTATGAAAGGCTCAAAAATTATCTCTTTGATAATAGTTTTTCAATTGGAAATAAAGATTCTACTTTATATGAATCTAACTTTATAGTTGTTCAAATTTATGTTGATGATATTATCTTTAGTGCATCAAATGAATCTTTATGTAAACAATTTAGTGATATTATGCAAAAGGAATTTGAAATGAGTCTCATGGGAGAATTAACTTTCTTTCTTGGTTTTCAAATAAAGCAAACGCCCGCTGGGATTTTTATAAGCCAAGAGAAGTATACCAATGAACTTTTAAAACGTTTCAGAATGGAACATTGCAAACATGCTACCACGCCAATGGCTACTTCTACTAAAATTGACAAGGATGAAAATGGGGAACCCATTGATGATTCCTTATATAGGGCCATGATTGGTAGTTTTCTTTACTTAACCGCTTCTAGACCGGATATCATGTTTTCCGTTGGACTTTGTGCTAGATTTCAATCAAAAGCCATGCAAACTCATTTTCAAGCTGTCAAAAGGATTCTAAGATACTTAGCCGGCATTGCAAGCTATGGTTTATGGTATCCTAAAAGACAATCTTTGGATTTGAAAGATTATACCGATGCCAATTACGCTGGTTTTTGACTTGACCAAAAAAGCACAAGCGGAATTTGTTTCTTATTAGGAAGAGCCTTAGTATCATGGTCTAGCAAGAAACAAAACATGGTTTCCCTTTCTACCACTGAAGCTGAATATATGGCAGTTGGGTCTTGTTGTGCTCAAGTGTTTTATATGCAACAAGTTTTAAATGTTTATGGTTTTATATTTTCATCTACGCCTATATTTTGTGACAATACAAGCTCTATAAACTTGGCACATAATCCTATTTTACATAGTTGTGCCAAACATATTGAAATCCATCATCATTTTCTAAGGGATCATATTTCTAAAAAACATATATCCCTTCATCATGTTGATACGGAAGATCAATTGGCTAATATTTCCACAAAACTACTTCCATTAGATCAATTTAATAACATAAGGAAGAAATTACTTATCACTCCCTTAGAAGATGTTTTCTTTGACATTTGTTCTTCTTAAAATCGGTTGGTTTCTCCGATCCTTACATTTTGGCTGTAAATGGACATCTTTTAGCATGTTTTAATGGTTATCTTTTTGAAAGGGGAGAATCAATTAAGGGGGAGTCTTAACTAATGTTTTTAACGGTTATCTTTTTAAAATGACAAAGGGGAAGAAATCATATAAATCTTAAAAACTCAAATCAATAAGTTTCATACATACTCTCTTGGCTTCACATCAAATGTTGCTATATTCCCTAAAGAGTTGGATTTTATGTTCCACACCTCTTTGGGGATAATAAGCACACATTCCATAAACAAGAGAAGGTATACACAAGGTAAATTTCATGTATGAAACTCAACTCAATATTATTTAAGCTTATTTGAGTTATATTTAGAAATGTTTGTCATCTTCAAAAAGGGGGAGATTGTTGGCTAAATGGACATCATCAAAATCCCTTTGTTTTGAAAATGACAAACATTTCATTCTTGTGGATCTAACGTGCTACTTGAGTATTTTAGGAACAAGGTGGATGACAAAGTTTTGGAATATCTACATGCTTAAATTTCTTTATTTTCATGATTGTAATGAAATGTAAACTTATACAAATATATAATGTACAAGTACTTAGATATCATGTAAATCAAGCGTTTAGATCTTCCCTATCCACACACAACACTTAGATAGGTCATCCCTAAGTGAGCATCACAATTGCACATTCATTTCTTACACTTAGCATATGAGTTAAAGTTTTGAAACAGAGTTTTTCTCGGTTGACACACTTCTCGACCGAGATACTCTCGGTCGAACATTTTCTCGACTGAGAAACTCCCAAGTCTAAAGCACAAACATCTTTGCATAACCTGCTAAAAGCCATCATAGAAAAAGGCTTAGTCGAACTTTACTTCGACCGACACTATGTCTCGAGCAAGTTCTATAGTTGTTAGACTTAGTTCTATAGCCGTTAGACTTAGTGGGAAAAAGTGGTTGGGAGTTGAGTTGAACGTTGCTCCAGACTTACCCTCGGTCAACAAATTCCTTGACCGAGAGACACTCGGTCGACAAACTTCTTGACCAAGAAGGTTTCTGTCTGCACTTTTTAGAATTAATTAACTAGTAATTACAAATGCAATTAGTAGATATCTAACGGCTAGTTGAGCACTAAGAACCCCCTAGAAAGTGTCTAAAACGTCCCTAAGAACTAGAAGGCCATTCCTATAAATAGGACATGCCTTAGGACACCTAAACTCACTTGAGTACACATACTTGCAATTGAGAATCAATTCTTGTGAGCAATTGAGCAACTTCAACACTTGCAAATCATTTCCATTACTGGCATTTCATGTCCTATAGGCTAGAATCTCCTACCCACTATACTTCCACTTTCATACACATTGGATAGGAGATCAAAATGCTTGATATAGGATTCAAGCCTTGTGCTTAAGTGGTAATTGTAATTTCCTTTTTCCTTTCTTGTTCTTTCTTATTGCATTGTACTCTCCTTGCTACTCCTAGGTTGGAGGTTGTCGAGTGGAGAGGGTGAAATCTTCTCAGGTGGAGAAGGAGGACTTTGGACTACTCCTAGAAGGTCACAATCGGAAGCTACTTCAAGGAGGAAGGCTACTTCAAGGGGGAGCTTGAAGTTACTTCAAGTGAAGGTTGCTTCAAGGTTGGTGAGACGACTTTGGGTGAAGGTTGTCCAAAGGGTTTGGGAAGGTATTTGTAATTTTGTGTAATATCCTTGAGAAGGTAATAAAATTCAAATACTTTCAAAATCCCAATTGGAAACAATTGGGTAGTGGACTGACTCCCTTAGTTTTTGCTAAGGGTGGAACCACTCTAAATCCTTATCTCCTTCTTCAACATCCTTGTGGTTGTTTGTTGGTTGAATTATTTTAAAAATTATTATAAAACCCTATTCACCCTCCCTCTAGTGTTTTTTAGGAAGTAGATTTATTCAATACTTCACTTTCACATCAAGATGTCATGCCACCTTATGTGGATGGCACTCTTACTGGAGAAGATCAGAATGCAAGGTTTCAATACAATTGACTGCCACATGAGACGGATGAAGAAAGAGAAGACTATCACTCAGATGGTCACCACCACGAGGAAGAGCGATGCGAGGAAGATTGACATCACCACCATCACCACCGCCGCAGAAGGCACCATAGGAATCACCATGAATGTGAACGTGATAATGAGCATGAACGTAATGACTAGAACAATGAGGGTGAAGATGATGAGGAAGAGAAAACTCTTAGAGAGCTAGCTGTGACTAGAGCCAATGAGTCAAGATGCCCAATCGTCAGCAGGCACTTCAATGAGGCTAATTTTGAGTTGAAACCTGTCGTAATATCGATGATCCAGAACAAGCCCTTTAGAGGGAATTCAAAGAATGAGAATCCTTACCATCATCTTGACACCTTCAAAAATATTTGTTATGCCATCAAGATGAGGGGAGTGCCTCAAGAAGTCATATACTACAAGGGATTCAATTTCTCTCTTAAAGATAAAGCTCTATCGTGGTACCTTAACTTACCCCACCAGTCAATAGATGGATGGATGCCCCTTGTGGGTTCTTTTGTCACTAAATTTTACCCCAACAAGAGAACTATTAGAAATTTGCAAAAGATCACTTCATGCAAAAACCCAGAGAGAATCTCCACAAAGCATGGGAGTGATATCAAGAATACCAAACAGATTGTCCCCACCATAACTACCACAATGGATTCGTGGTGACAACGTTCTACAATGGGCTAACCCCTCAGAACAGACTTCACTTAAGGCAGATGCCGAAAGCGGTATTCTTGGAAAGAAATCGAGCAAAACAATGAAAATCATCAATAATACGGTTGCATTGCAAGCAGGTGTGGAGTATGACAGAAGTGATAGAAGTTCAACCAAGAAAGTTGGCTCTGAAGGACTTTCAATCAAAGTGAAGGCTCTGGAAACCAATATAGCTCAAATTTAGAAGAATGACACAGATGGCAAACAACTAAAATACACTGGAGGCAAGGGAAAGAAACACATCGAGAAAGTCATGAAATGTGTTACGTGTGGTAAAGGAGTCCATGGAGCTGACAATTGTATTTATACATGGCCAGAAGGGAGAGAAGAAAGTAAAAGTGAGGAAGAAACATACAATGTCTCTTATGTCAATTTTAAGTGACCTGACCATCTGGGATTCAATTATGGCAACAAAGAAGTTGTTGAAAACTCTCATCAGCTAAGTAGTTTGTCTAAACCACCTCCAAGTTTTGAGAAGAAAGGAGGACCAACACAATATACTAGAACTACTAGTTATTAGACGAACAAAAATAGCTATCAGAGTCAAAATAAAAATACAAGCCAACAAGTCAAGGTTAGAGTCATATCAAGGATAGCAATCAACTGAACATGATCGCTCAGTTGTTTGATTTTGCAAAGAGGCAAGCTTCAGTAAATGACCATCTTGCCCAGAGTGTCATCACCAATTCAGGAGTATTAACCATAATGCAGACTCAGATGGTGGATATGCAAACCCGTCAAAAGCAAATTGATCAACAACCTACCCAATTGACAGAGTTTGTAAAGAACCCTTTGGGAAGGATTTTGTCAAATATGGAGACAGCAAAGATGGCCACTCTCCAAGCAGGGAGGATGTTGGAAGATCCTGATACTAACTCTACCATGGAGGAAAGAGACTGTAGTGAGCCACAATTTGAGAAGGTAATTATGCAAGAAGAATCTGCAAGAAAAGAATCAGTTGAGAAGGACAAAGAAGAAGAAAATCATAGAAAGAAGAAGGATGAAGGGGTCAAAAACCTAGATCCTGTGGGAGAAGCTTTTACACAAAGAAATCCTTATGCTCTGAGAGTCCCATTTCCCTACAAAATGATCAAGGCACATCTAAATAAGAGATATGAGAATTTTATGGAAGCAGTGAAGAAATTACACCTAAATATCATATTTCTTGATGCAATTGAAGAGATGCCCATGTATTCAAAGTTCTTTAAGGATTTGATTACAAAAGAAGGAGAGGAGGCCATGTCAAGACTGTGCAATTGGCCAAAATGTCAAGCGCCTTTGTTCAAGCTAAGATACCAACCAAAAAGAAAGTTCCAGGGCCGTTCAATATCCCCTTTTGCATTCGAGATAATATAGAAAGGAAGGGACTAGCTGACTTGGGAGCAAGCATCGACCTTATGCCCTTGACCCTGGCTCAAAGGATTGGATTGACATATATGGTGAAAATGAGCATGAGAATACTAGATAACCACACCTTTACGAAACAAGTAGGAATAGTAGAGGATGTCCCCATATGGGTTGGGAGATCCTTAATACCATGCAATATAGTGATGATCGATACAATTGAGGACCTGAAGTGTCCAATGGAAGACATTTCCTTGCTACTGGAAGGGCTCCAATAGATGTTGCATAAGGAATCATTACTCTACATATTGGTAGTGACCACATCAACTTCTGAATACAAGATGCTATGAGAGGATCAGCTCATTGAGTTAGCTTACTTCATGGATAGCTACAATCAATACTGTGAAGAAGTACAAGAGGACAAGGTGATTGTCAATCCACTTATGCCAGCCCTGAATAACCCTGACCCTAGTATGGAAGACCTAGAAGTTGTTGAAATTTTGGACTACCTAAATCAACCTGAAGAAGAGATCAATGATGAAGAAGAAGAAACCTTCAAAACTGCAAAGTATGCATCCCTAGAGCAAACTCCTAAAGAAAAGGGAGCATCAAAACCAAAGTTGGAACTAAAACTGCTTCATGAAGGGTTGAAGTATGAATTCCTCGACGATGAGGAGAGGAATCCTATGATCATTAACGCTAACTTGACAGATGAACAGGTAGAAACGTTGCTAAAGGAACTGGAATTGCATAGAAAAGCTATAGGGTATTCACTTGAGGACATCAAGGTCTTCAGCCTTGTCTTATGTATCCACATAATCAATCTTCAGGAAATGGAAAAACCTCTAGCTCAACCACAAAGGCAGTTGAATCAAATTCTAAAGGAAGTTGTGAAGAAAGAAGTAATTAAGATGTGGGAAGCTAGAATCATATACCCCATAATTGACATCAATAGGGTAAGCTCTATACATGTGGTACCCAAGAAAGGTGGAATGATAGTGGTAAGATGTGAGGATGGAGACGAGGTAGCAATGTGAATCGTAACAGGGTGGTGTATGTGCATCAAATATCAAAAACTGAATGTTTCTACAAGAAAAGATTATTTTCCTCTACTTTTTATTGATCATGTCCTAGAAAGATTAGTGCATCATGATTACTTCTATTTCCTGGATGGGTATTCAAGATTCTATCAAGTACCAATTCATCCTAACGATTAGGAAAAGACAACCTTTACTTGTATCTATGACACGTACGCTTTCATAAGAATGTCATTTGGGTTGTGTAATGCACATGTAACCTTCGAACGTTGCATAATCTCTATGTTTTTGGACTTTCTAGAATATATAGTGGAGGTCTTCATGGATGAATTCTCTGTTTATGGGAGAAATTTTGAGGGATGTCTAAAAAATCTATCTCTTGTCTTGCGATGCTGCGAAGAAAAGCACTTGGTTCTAAATTGGGAAAAATGCCATTTCATGATCCAAGACGACATCATCTTAGGACATAAGGTTTCCAAGAAACAAATAGAGGTTGACCTAAGTAAGATCAAGGCTATATCCAATCTTCCACCACCTAAGTCTATCATAGGAGTAAGGAGTTTCTTAGGGTATGCATGATACTATAGACGATTCATAAAAGACTTTTTGGATGCCTTCAATACCCTTAAGGAGGCCTTGACAACAGCTCCAAGTCTACAAGCACCAGATTGGGAATCGCCTTTTGAAATTATGTGTGATGCAAGTGATTTTGCCATCGGATCTGTTCTAGGACAAAAGAAGGATAAAAGGCACCATGTGATTCGTTACGTAAGTCAGACATTAGATGAAGCCCAAATGAATTATACCACCATGGAAAAGGAAAGGTTGGCCATCGTATTTTCCTTTGATAAGTTCAGATCATACTTAGTAGGATCGAAAGTAAAAGTATACATTGATCACAGAGCTATGAATTACCTTATGCAGAAAAAGGATACAAAGTCGAGGTTCTTGCGATGGGCCCTACTACTACAAGAATTTGACCATGAGATTATTGATAAGAAAGGAAAGGAGAATGTGGTTGTAGACCACCTATCAAGGATAGATTTGGATGAAGAAAATCAGTTGCTTGTAAATGACAACTATGCAAATCAAGGTCTTTTGATGGCTCATTCAGTTGAACCAGCCCTACCCTGGTTTGCAAATATTTGTAATTATCTAGATGTGGGCATATACCACCCTAGATCACGTACAATCAAAAGAAGAAGTTGTTCTCTGATCTAAAAAATTACTACTGGGACAATCCTTTTTTGTTCAAAAGATTCTCTGATAATTTATATCATCATTGTGTACCAGAAGAAGAAGTACCTCAAATCCTCAAGGAATGGCATTCCTCGGCTTATGGTGGTCACCACGATGGAGAAAGGACTACTGCTAAGGTTATGCAATCAGGCTTTTATTGGCCGATACTCTTCAAAGATGCTATGTCATTTGTCAAGACCTACAAAGAGTGGCAACTCATAGGGAACATCAGCCGAAGGAATGAAATGTCCATGGTTGATTGGGTGGAAGTTGAAATTTTTTATGTTTTGGGATTGATTATATGGGACCTTTCACATCATAAAAAGGGAACCAATATATTCTTATCATTGTAGACTACATATAAAATGGGTAGAGGTTGTTGCTACCCAAACCTTTGACTCCAAAGCAGTAATCAAATTGTTCAAAAAAACTCACACACGTAATAAGAGACGGAGGATCTCAATTTGGGGGAAAATAGTTCGAATCTCTGTTGAAAAAGTACGGAGTGAAGCACAAAGTCACAACACCCTGCCATCCACAAACATCAAGACAAGTGGAAGTATCTAACAGGCAGATCAAGTAGATCCTATAGAAGACCATAAGTCATACAAGGAAAGATTGGTCGATGAAACTTGATGATGCATTATGAGACTACCACACGGTGTATAAGATGCCTATAAGTACAACACCTTATAGGTTGATTTATGGGAAATCTTTCCATCTACCTGTTGAGCTGGAGCACAAAGCCCTTTGGGCTATAAAGTTTTTGAACATGGATCTTGACAAAGTAGGCAAGAAAAGGTTCCTCCAACTCCAGGAACTTGAGGAATTGAGGCTACATGCTTACAAGAATGCAAGGATATACAAGCAGAGGACAAAGGTGTGGCATGATGCCCACCTAAAAAACAAGGATGTGCATGAAGGAGACAAAGTTATTTTGTTTAATTCCAATATCAGGTTGTTCCCTGGGAAGCTAAGAACAAGATGGTCTGGCCCCTTTTCTGTGGAAAAATATACTCATTGGGAATGATGGAAAAAACCAACAATAAGACTGCCCCTTTCAAAGTGAATGGACATAGGGTAAAAAGGTACTATGAGGATGAGGTGTTTGTTAGAAGGTCTGAGCTAAGTTTGGGGGAACCCAGTCCTGCAACAAATGAAACATGTGAGCCAGTGCCAACACTAATTGAAGGAGGATGAATCCAGAATGAGAGAGTCAAGCTAAAGACTTTAAACTAGCACTTATTGGGAGGCAGCCCAATCTTTTTCCTACTTTCTTTCATTAATCAAGCTTTCCTTTATCGTATGTCTTTAGTCTAAGAGCTATGTACATAACTATCTTTGAACTCTCTCCATCTAGGTGTTTTGGTTTTCCCCTCTAAAGTAAGAGTAGTGTAGTAAGTAGCTTGTCATGTCTTCACATGGGTTTTTGATGAAATGCAATGGGGGTGTTCTAGCTTACATACTAAAAAAATATTTATTTCTATCAAAGAACCTATTCAGTGTATGTCGTGATTGCTAGATTTCATGTTTTGAGGCCACAGTCACGGCAGTGATCATGGTTGTGGCAACGTACCCAGTTATGATGATGGTCACGATCGCAACACCAATCGAGTATAAAAGTTGGGTGTTCTCAGTACAATGTTTCTTATTTACTCTCTTTGATTCTCGAATGATACTCTAACCTTTGAAGAACCCTAACTGAAGAGCCACAACAAAGCAAAGGAACCATAGGATGTTCACAGAGAAGCAAAATGATGCTATCGTGATCCCTTCATTGTCATTGCACCTCCCTTGCCACTAATGTACCTAGCATTCTTCTCTCTCTCTCTCTTAACTTTGAGAAGGTACCAAACCCTTCCTATTCATTATTTCTTCCTGGTTGATTCACATGTTTGTATTTCTTCTCCATTGACACTTCATCGTCCAATTTCTCTACTTCTCGAACCCTAAATAATGATTTCTCGATCGTGCACTGGCTGCAAATCATCGTCGCGGCCACTCCAGTTTTCCAAAGCACTAGTTGTCTTGGTGACACCCCTTTTACCCACATCTCCTTCTTATTTTCCATAAATCTCCATCATTTCCTTCTCATCAACCCATGTTCCTGCATCACAATTGCAATGAGGCTTCAGTCGAGACATCTGTCACGACTGCACCACCCCTTTTTTGTAGAAACCTTCCCGGTCGCGGTTGCATCGATGGTCGCAGTCGTGACACCTTCTCTTCTACAACAATCACGACACCTACTTTTCTTAGGGGGGTGCCTACTTTCTACCTTCGATCATTGGCATTGTAATATGATCCCCTATGCTTCATTACTTAGTAGCTTTCCTAGTTTTTTTCTTGTAATCTGGTTTGATATCCATCGCGGTCACGGAAATAACCCCAAACATCGTGGTCACGACACACACCACGGTCGTGACACACACTATGGTTGTGATGTATTTCCTTCCATGCTGCTCACATGTCGCATATGCGGCACCCATCGTGGTCGTGACACTATCTCAAGCATTGTCGCGATCGCAACAATAGATATGATTGTACTATTTCGACTGGCGATATCAAACAAACATAATTACAAATGAAATGAACAATGATGTCGTAAATGATTTTGGCTACAATCTTGTTGACAAAGTTTCCATGCGAAAACTTCAAAATGTCAGCCTCAATTGAAGGCACACTAATGAAGAAGGCAACTTCCCTGAAGGGTGTTGAAGAAAATCTGGAAAAGATAAACAAATCCATGAAAGATCACCCCGATGTTTCACCAACAAAGAAGCTTCAACTGTAGATAATGAAGAAGAACTTTGAGTACATCCTGCCCATTAGACGCTAGAGGAATCTAAAGAATCCCAAGAGACTTAATAGACAGAAACCTTTGAGTAACAACCGTTTGAAGGATAACTCAAGAAGTTGGGGAAACACAAGTTGGAAACCAAGATGCCAAGGACACCAAAAAGAGAAAGTTGGCAGTCGTGGGGAAATCAAAGAGTCTATAGAAATAAGACAACCCCAAGGGGGTCAAGGAAAAAGAACATGAGATCACTAACAAGCAGACAACATCATTCATACCAAGAGACCAAGTGCACCAGTCACACTTTGACTTAGTAATGAAAACCAAAAACTTCAAGGCAACATGGAATCTGGATGTCGATGACTTCAAGAGGATGGGAATCTATGAAATAGTTGTAAAGTTCTTGGAAGGGGCCAACCCGCATACTCTATGTACGTATGAAGCCCCTTCTCTCACTCAACTAACAGAAGAATTCATGACGTCACTAGAAAGACTACCTGTTAGCAATGTCAAATGCAAGAAAGGTAGCAGAGAGTTCAAGCCCAAAGTGAGGATAGGGGACAAAAGTGACCTAATTACTAAAGACATCCTCTATGCTATCTTCACAAATATAATAGAAGAAGCACAAGCATGCTCAGCTACACCAAGTGAGAGGGAAGATATTGGCTACAATAGCCATAGGATGTGGGAAAAGCTGACAGAAGAACATTAGCATAGCTCGAAGAACTCAAAGGCGATGCTCATCACCTCCTGATTTATCAGAGTAATGCCAAAGATAACAGCCAATACATTCTTCACGAGATTAGAAACTGGAGGAGTTTCTAAAGGAGGCATATTCTTGATATGGTCTATGCTGAATAAGAAACCAATGAACAAAAGAAGACTGTTGATAGATAGGTTGTCAGCCACTGTAGGAAAGGAAGCATAGAAGACTAAAGAATTCTACATGGGAATCCAAATCACCTACATCGTTTATCATTTCATGGATATAGAGAAGATAATGAAATATAAGGACACCAAGGGACATACCAAGATAGATATCAAGCCCCTAAAAAACATGTGTATCCTGGCACAAAGGGGCATCAAACTCTTCTATAAACAAATCTTCTTCAAAGTCCTACTGCCCCTACCTGAAATGGCATATTTTGACGCCCATAAGTTGCAACCTAAAAAAGAGGAAGTTGATAAAATGCACTCCAATGCCATCAGAAAGTTGCATATTCCCTATCACCTACTGGAAAAAAGAGTATAAGAGACAGAATGCCAGAGGTAGAGATGCAAAAGCCATAAGAAAGGAAGAAGCTAGCAATCAGGAAGCGTAAATCAAAACTTGTAGATGCTTCTACTATCACATCAAAAGAAGGGTTCCCATGTCTACGCTCTCTGCCCACCCTGATGGAGGTCGAAGACCAATTAAACTTAGAAATAAATGACGGGGGCGACCAAGAAAATATTATTGTTGCTGAAAAAGACCAACACATAGAGGTCAAAAATGAGCCAAGTGAAGGACATGATGCCTCCAAGGTTGCACCAAGCCCTCCAAGAAAAGATGTAGTTCCTAAAGAACCTTAGCAACATGACGCCACCACCTCTGTACAAACAACCATTACTTCTCCTAAGAACGAGAAGTCAGTCCCGCATCCCACATTCCTTGAAACATCACGGACACCGTCATACACTCCTATAAATCAACAACATAAACGTCCACAGTCCTTCAGTGATGTACTAGGGCATAAATTTGATGCCATCGGGGTACACATGAATCATACTTCCAAAGTTAACTTCAATATTACTTCTAGCATGTACACCCTGACAACTTAGGTACAAAGCTTAAATGTGAGAACTGAGGCACTCCCTCAGTTCATGCAGGAAGTAATAACCACCCAAAACATGATGATGGGAGTTTTAAAATCCTTGATAGAAGAAATGGTAGACAACAAAAAGGAAAGGGATGCCATGCTGGCTGATAAATAAATGATTCAGAGGGGGTATGATGAGATGTTCGAAGACTTAAAGAAAGAATGCCAATAGCTGGCAGCAGAGCGCCAAGAGATAGACTTTTGGCGAAAAAGAAAGAAGTCAAGATGCCTAACCAACCCCTCCAAATCACAAGCTTCCTCAAGCCCCTCAAGCCCAAACAAAGACGACGATGACGTGGGAGGAATGGGTACAACCTCATCCTTAAAAGATGAAAGCCCCAACGCAAAGCCAACCCCGAGGGAGCAACCTTATATAAATGAGGCGCCATAACAACTTGATGATCACCAAGGTGCCAATAAGAAAAAGACAAGCAGCTCAACACAGGTGTTCGACTTGAACACCAACCCAGACAATGACGGGCTAATTCTAAAGAGCACCAACATAAAGTTATTTTCAGGGAGGAGAGAACTACTATGGAAGATCTCACATCAAGAGATATGAAGGAAATTAACAAAATTTTGGATGAAATGAATATTGACATGGACATCTGCAATCTCTACCTACAGGATCCTACACACAATGAGCACAATGACATTGTCTATGATGGCAAGATAGCTGCAACGTTGGCTGCACTCAACGCTATAGAACTAGAGCCACCATTAGAGGAAAATAGGCTCCTGGAAGAGTTGACTAGAGAAATAATTGATAACAATGCAAAGTAAGCAGCTAAACAAGTGCAGAAGGATGTCGAGGAACAAATACCTACCCCAGCCATACCAACATCACCAACGTAATTGGCAGGAGATGGAACTTCATAAGATGATGAAGGCGGTCTTGCCTCCTTCACAAATGATCCAGTCATAAAGTGGAGCATACTTGTTGATACTAAAGGATTAGGTGTTGCTCCTCCTCTACCCTACAAAATGACAGACATGGGCATGGCCTCCTTATCCAGAATCACATGCAGGGATGTCCATGTCTTAACAGACATACTCAATGATAGTCTGCCAGGCACAGACGTACTATACCACAACAAGGGCAGGTCCCTCACTAGAGACAATTTTAGAGGAAAATTCCTAAAGAAAGTATGGGTACACAAAAGGGTATTTAAAGTACTCTATGCAACACAATTGGAAGAATTTCTATACCCAAAGAAAGTACAACCTATTTTCAACGATACTACTCATATATACTGGCAACTTTTTGATAAAAAGTTTGAGTCACCTGATGTAAAAGAACTACAACAGGATGTGACAAAAGTTGAAATAAAGTTTGTAGTTATGCCTATACGGAATATCAAGAACTGGGCTCTAATTGTCGTCAACCTACAAGAGCAATGTACAACAGTGTACAATTGTTGTGCAGCTGAGTTGGACAACACTTCCTTAATTTACAAAAACAAGGAAGCAATAGACATTCTGAAAGTGTTGTTGCTTTTGTAACGAGCTATCCAGACAATAGACGACCACCACCAAGGGATATAAAAATAGTTCTCCATATGCAAAAAGGTCCCTCAAGAAAAGGCTGGGACACTGGATTGTGCCTTCATAGTGTTAAGAATGATGGAAGCCATCAACAAATGAATCTCGTTGGAAGAGCTCTACATTGGAGACTTACATGGCTTATGTGGTTTTTATGCAATGGAAGTAATCTACAATCGTCACTTTTTCAATGACCCTACAATGCCCACCAACACAATACCACATAGGATTCACCCTGAAATACCCCAACCTGAAATAAAGACATGGAGGGAATGCTTGAGAACCTTGTGGGTCAATCCTGATGAACAAGATAGGGTGGATGCTTGGAAAGAAGGATGGGTTGTAGACACTCTCGATAAAGAACGACATCAATTTAAGAGTAAGAAAGAAACCATTCCCATAGGAGAAAAATAGAAAGAACAACCTTCCATAAATGAGCCTGAAGAAGGGGAGATAAATGAAGATGATATGCCAGAAATAAAGCTTGATGGCCCAGCAGGAGAGATAGTGCCCACCTTCTAGGGATTCGATAGATGGGGTTGCGAAAGCTTATCGTTATAATCTCTACAGCTGATAATGAAATGCCTAAAGGAAGGTGATGCAACGGTCGAAGTAATCTTTGAAAGGGGCGACATATGTGTACTAAAAGATGACCGCAGAGATACTTTGTAAATAGGAGGCCATCTTTCAGTATGTACTATGTCATCCTACCAATCACTATTGGATGACAACATGACAAACATGCACATGGCTTATTTTCTTCTAGTCGATGATATCCTGAAAGACAAAAAGTTAGGCAAAAAAGAATGTTTACAATGACATTTGACAACCTCTCTCCCTGACTATATATTCCTATCCATCCTGCATGCTAACCATTTGACTCTGTTGGTAGTAACATTATAGCAAGGACTGTGATTTTATATAACAGCTCTGACGTAGCCTTTGCACTGAACAAACGCACTAACATGAGTACTACAAAGATACCTCCAGAAGAGAAGGTAGTCAGTCACATGCAGTGAAGTAATCATCAATATGATTAAAAATTAAGGAAAAGGGTACAAGCATAAAGAAGGCAAAGACTTCCAAAAGACACAGTTCTGGCATAGAAGCCCACAACAAGTACCAGTGTAAAATAACTATGGATTCTATTGTCTATCCTGGATGACTACCCTTGCCATGCTGAATATGGAGGTGGAGATATGCAACATGAAGAATACCACACACTACGTGGAGTTTATGCCAGCATGATGCTGGAATCAAAATGGGCGACAATAGAAAGCCAACAGTAATAAAGAAAGCCCTTTTATACCTACAACTCCATTTTTGACACTCCGCGTTGGAGTGAATGATAAGTTTAGGGGAGGAGTTATAAACGGGCATGAGAGGTACAATTTTGTCACTAAAATTCAACTCTTACTTGTACATATTCTTACTATTAGTGTAAGTAAGTATAGGAGATTTTGAAACATTTTGAAAGTCTTGAACAAACTTTTGCTATAGTTTGTAGTTTTTGCTTAGCCCCTTATCATCCAACTTGCCCTTTACTTATATTTGTTAGTTCTCCTACTATATGTTGTAGTGCAATCATTCCTAGAGAGGCATAAATGAGCTGTCAATACACATAAAAGTAAAAGCAAGAGGCCCAACAATACAATTTTATCTCATTCTTATGGCAAAATGTCATGTGTGGAACAATCCTAAATCTATGGAATCCCTAGAACCTAGAGGACTTTACTAGCCATACTCCTGACCAATCACCCCAATCTGACAGTTCTAGCTAGAAAGTCTTCACCTCCTATGAGAAGGAAACAATTGCCCCTTCCAGTTTTAATTATCCCCACTTTGGGTTGAAAAGATGCTTGGACGCCCACAAAATCCTTCAAAACCCTTCCTCCAAGCATGAGAGAAAACATGAAAAGCCAAAAAGAAGAAAAAAATTATGAGAGTTGTGTCTAAAAGAAGTCGAAGGATCCCTCACGACTGGTGAATTTCTATACTCGTGAATGCAGATATGTCATGCCCGTAAGTGGAATCCTAAATCCAAGTATACCCACCTCCACTCCCAAGCAACCCTCACGCAACCACCTGACTTAACATTAGGGCCCTTGGGGAAACATTGTCTTTACGACAGCCTATGGGTGAAGGAAACTAAGGTGTGTAGGAAAAATACCTAAAGCCTGAAACCTACCTAAGCACATTAGCATAGGCTCAACTAAAATATAGGTAGGGTTTGAAAGCTATCCCTTGCGGGGACGATGTACAAGTATAGCCAGCAACCTAGAATGTGTGGGGGGGGTCATTGAGAGGGATATCCCTTTACTACAAAAGGCATTAGCAACAACTAAAAGTCATGCAAATCCAGATACGAAAGGAAGTAGAATTTCAGGATTCAAACCAAGCATGTCATGAGAATTTTTCTGTAAGAATGAGATAACTTTGTAATGGTGGGTTTTCTAAAAAAATTTGTTATCCATAGCTCATCTCTCAATGATTTTGATCCTACCCATTAGCCTAAGGATAGGCTAAGTTCTAAGATTGGGGGAGTTGATAACATCTCATTTTGTGAAGTTTTTTCATATGTTTTATTCCTATTCTAGTCAAACTTTTATGGATTTTTTCTATTCATTTGAGTAACTTAGGGATAAAATATTGATTTCATACATTTCTCACTCAGTGCATGTTCATACCATGTCACAACTGTGACATGGGTCGTGACTGTGACTACACAGTCCTCACACACTACGACCGTGACAGAGCCATGGCTCGGCAACTTCACACCTCGATCGCAACCTCCATCGTGACCAGAGTAACGCACTACGACCGTGATATATTGGCAGCTGTTGTGACTGTAATGACGAGACCATCACAACCATAGGTGCACGAGCTCTTCTCAAGAGCCATGGTCAAAACGATGCCCTACAATCACGACCGCTATACAAGCCACGACCTGGACCGTGACTGAGGTGGACTCCACTGAGTGTCATGACCCCGACAAAGGTTGCGACCAGCCCATGCGTCACAATTGTGACCAAAAGTTAAGTCAGTGGGCAAAGCCTATAAATAGGCCCCCTACTCCACCCATCAAATCATCATATCATCAAGGACCACGAAGTGCTACCAAACTCCAGAGCCATTCACATGCATCCCCATCTGCCATCCCCATTAGTCTTGGATCTCCAAAGATGAAAGTTGGAGAAGAGAGAGTACCATTCATCCTCTTCTTTGAAAGGAGTTTCCATCATCCATGCCCTCTCCAAATCTACATTTGGAGAAGTACATTTGGTGTATCACCTTCTCCCTTCTCTAGATCTATCATCTTCCTCACACTGTACCATTCACCTCTTTGTTATTCTTGATGTATATGTCCTTCAATGACGTCGTTATGTTGTATGTTAACATTTGTGGCTAAATATTTAACTTGGGTTGGAAGTAGCCGCTAAGGCCCTCCCAACATGTATATCGTTGCTCCCCTTTGAATACATAT
Organism: Alisma plantago-aquatica; assembly: GCA_963693085.1. Classification (NCBI taxonomy): domain Eukaryota; kingdom Viridiplantae; phylum Streptophyta; class Magnoliopsida; order Alismatales; family Alismataceae; genus Alisma; species Alisma plantago-aquatica. Next base: position 1,222,935,133 of record OY856410.1, on the reverse strand, counting down.
ATGATCTTATCAATATTATCTCCATACTCTTGTTCTTTATGCTTCACTTGTATGCTTAGATACCATCTTGTGATGTATGACTTTCAGTGCCTCAAAGGAGTAGTACAAATCTTATCTAGTGTTATGGAGTAGTATGAATGCATGAAAGTGTTGGAGTACTAAAGATAATGGTCATATGGTTTTCTTTACAGTTGTTTGGTTGTACATGAGAGAGAGGAAACCTTATAATCAAGATCTATGCTAAGTACAAGAGAAGAGGGAATAGACATTATTGATGATGGCTTGTAATCTTGATAAAGGTATATAAAGGGGCGTGAGTTTTGAATGTTGGTGGGAGGTCTTAGTAGGTGAAACCCAATCTAAGTTTCCTTCCATACTTTTGTTTCTTATTTCTTGTTTGACTTTGTTCTCTACTTTTATTTTCTTTCATTTGCCTTTCATTATTTTATTTGGAGCATCATCATTCCTTAGGGAACATCACCTTGATCAACCTTTTCGTTTGGGGAGAACGAGCCTTAGGCTTTACGTTATTAGCACTTACCAACCTTGTCCTTGTGGTTTGACCCCGATTTACTACATTTGACTCCATATAGTAGTTGTGGGGGCCTGAGTGTCTGGTTATAAATTCAAGAGTCCGACTACTATAGATCTGCTCCCTTTTGAACATGTGATTTAGGCCAGTCAACAAGTCCTACCCATTAAAGAGAGGGATAGTGAGGGAGAGAACAATTGTGGATCAGTTGTGAGAGAGCTTATCTGTGACTAGTACGCTAAACAGAAGGGGACAACTCCTTCTCGTTGGCTCTGGTAGTGCAACGTAGAGTTTGTGGTGGTCTATGTGGACTACTCTAGAGGCAGGAGGCCATACTCTATTGCTAGGAGGACAACATCAACCTGCAGTCCATGGTGAGACCGCATGAGCTATTGCAAATGTTCCAGTCTATTATCTGTGGTGAAGATCAGGAGCTACACAAACACCATCCAAGAGAAATTAGATGATAGTTGCACATATACAATGATGAGAAGTATGTCATTAGACTTGCTCTAGGACTAGGTATATCCTCAAAACCATCTTATCCATTATATAGTTTCTTACGTGATCTGCTAGTTTATGGGGAATATTGCAATAAAAATTTTGTTTCTGCTGCCTATATCTATGCCCTATTTCCCAACAGTGATATCAGAGCCACGTCAAACTACTATATTTTGGGATAATCAATATGATCATATTTTGTTTTTATCATTTAATTATTTCATGTGATGCAAATAATTTCTTGTCCAATTAAATACCATGTTAATATCAAACTAATATATATATATAATATATATGCAATTAACATGCGTCACCCTAAAAGAGAGTTTTGATGGTATATGTGTGGTATGGTTATGGTCAATAACCCCTATTATATGTGCATGGTTGTGTGGTTGGTTAATCTATTTTATCTCGATCTGCGTACCAAGCCTGTATCTTATCTTCCCCATGTAAAGTTAATTCTTTCCTACCCTTGCTCCCCTCAAATGTAACTCGAGGTTTCTCTATAATCATGTAATAGTAGGATAGTTTATGTTCCTATTATGACAAAGAAGAAAGATGTTCTGACGATGCCAACTGGCCATCTCAGGGACGATCCGACCAGCTAGAGGATCGAGGAAGACCAGAAGGATGAGTCAAACTGATATCTTAGTGGACCCAACTGATCGACTAGAGGACTCAGAAGATGGTGTACAGAAGAACCAAATGACTGTCTAGGAGGCGATCCGATCAGTTCAAAGGTTGAATCGATCAACCCAGATTGTCAAGCATAGATCTTCATCAACAATAGGTTTCTACATGTCATGTAGACCAAGGTTGTGGGAATTCCTCGTGGTTCCAAGGAATTATATAAGGTTGGCATAACCATCACTTTTTTGTTTATTTCATGGTTTTTTTTGTAGGATATGGCATGTAAATGATACGTCCTATATATGTGGTGATTGGATAAAGTATATGTATTTGAAAATACAAAACTCCCTCAATTAGAATATTAATTATTAGATTCTTTCCAATAGCAGAACACATGAAAATCTTGATTGATCAAGAGTAGGATATGCCAAAGCATATTGCACCATTTATCTCATGGAAGTGTGATGGTAATAATGTAGGATCCGCCAAAGCGGGATACATAATTTCATGTTGGTTGTTGGGTCAGGCTTAACCGGTAATCTTAAAGAGCCCAAGCCCAGAAGTATGCAGATGAATATGGCAAGGACATGCACATATCATCTATACAAGAATTGAATATAGATGTCATTGACATGATTGCCTACCTAAATAGTCAAGTTGTGGGCAATCAGCCAAAGCTGACTCATGGTTTGATGAAATATGGATCTTGGCTCACTAGAATATCGTATGATGCAATATTCTGAATTGATATTTGAGGTTATCAATTTGAACAAAATTGTGGGAGTGATAATTAATTGAATACCTAATTAACATCATTAACTTATCAAATCAAATAAATAAAAAATTGTTTTGAAAAGTTGTAATATGTCTTTGTAGAATCAAATGTCAAACACAAATACATTTTATTGCAATCAGTTCTTAAGAAGGAAAAAATGGATAATCTTCCACATGTATATTAGGACTTTGAGAAGTGTTCTCATTCTTGAGATAAAGCTCTATGTCCTTAAAAGACCAGGGCCAAAGGAACCCACTCCAATTGTGCATAATGACAAAATGGATGCTTATTGAAAGCATGCCAGTGATGCCATAGACATTGAGTACCTTATACTTTTAGAATGAACTATGAGTTGCATGAATGACATGAAAGCATGGACATTCTCGATATGGTTACACATCTTGAGAATCATGTAAAAGCAATCAAGGTATAATGCCTCCAAAACACTATAAGAGTGCAAACTGAGAGAGGTAGATCCAGTATAACCCCATGTTCTCAATATGATAGGGCATGTGGAGTGACTGGGATTTCTCTTAGGTTAAGATTTGACCATGGATATGATTAAACAAGCATTGCATGAATCATATAGTCAGTTATCAAATTCTTGCCATGTTGATGTCAAAGCAAGAATGAAGAAGGACAAATCCTTGATAGTGATCAGCAAAAGTGAGTCCTAGGGGCAAACGCAAGGCCAAGAAGTGTTTTGATTCTACACTCAATATATGGAGAAGGGTAAGTGGAAAAGGAATTTGTCCTTTTCACTTAATTGATTAAGGAAATAAAGTACCACCATTGTCACCTGTGTGGACATTGGAAAGAACTATCCTCTTTATAGACGATCTCAAGAAGAAGATGGAGATAAAGATCTCTACTTCAGGACCTGAGAAGAAGTAAGCTAGAACTGTATGGAGCAAGGGTTGTTGCCTCTACAATTAGAAGTTGTCATTTGTGGGCACATAATGGAATTAGTGAATTGCTATTATATACTTGCCATTGATGATACCATCGCATGTCTTGTGTGACAAGAACATTATGTTTCATTTTAAAAGATACGATCTTTTATGTCAATGCCCTATGTCTCACAAACTATACTTGATAGTTATAAAGACAAATATGTGTATGACACATATATTGAATGACTTGATGACTCAAACAATGAATGCCTATAACATCATCATCTGGAGCACATAAATGAGAAATGCAATTCTAGAATCCATATGATGGTTATCAAGACTCTTTTGGTTAATTAAGACATGTGTATCTTATTTGTTGTGCAATATGGAAAAAACAACTTCACTAGATGTAGTGGGAGAGCAACTAATATATTAGGGATCATACATACTAATGTATATGGACCTTTTAGAATAAATTCTTAAAGTAGTTACAAGTACCTCATTATATTTACTGATGTTATTGGTAGATATGGAAATTTGTATTTAATGAAATACAAGTTTGGATCTCTTGAAATATTCAAGGAGATCATAAATGAAGTACATAACTAACTTGGTAAAATTAATAAGATACTTCGATGTGATTGATGTTGAAATATGTTAAACCAAGAGTTTCAGGACCTTCTGGGTGGTCATGATAGAGTATCATGATGAACTCCACCTGAAACACAATGATAGTATATCATGAAAGTGTATCAGATAGAAGGTATCACACCCTGTTAAGTCATGGTGACATTATCAAAAATCTAGTTGATCTTACAATTTCTTTTGGGCACATGCTTTACACTAAAACAATGTACTGTCAAAAATGGTTAAAAAGACACCATATGAGATATGGCATTGGAGGTGTCTTGATGTGTCTTTTATAGTGATTGGGAATGAATGATTATATGAGAAAATTTTTTCTTAAAAGCTTTGTCTATAAAATCACATAAATGTTATTTTGTTACAATACTACTTTTATTCCATTCCAAAAACAAAGGTGTTTGTTTCCATGGTAGTTGTATTCCTAAAGAGGACCTTAGTTCCAAAGGAATCAGTGGGAGTAAAAGTATAACTCAAAATGTTTGAGACAAATAAGAAAACATTAAACCCAAAAGAGGTACAGTATGAACAAAGAGAATCACAAGTTGTTGTGGAATCTTAAGTTCCTTATGTAACACACAAAACTCATAGTTCTAGTAGAACACACCTTGAGTTTGAAATATGATGATATCTTATAACTTAGAAAGGCAGTAAGTTGATCATAGATGATGAGTCAACAACCTACCTAGAAGCTATTGAGGAAGCAGAATCTAAAACATGGCTTGAGACCATGAGATCCAAGATGGACTCCATGTAAACCAATAAGGTATGACCTTGGTGGATCCACTTGAAGGGGTAAATCCCATAGGGTGCATTTGGGTCTTTGTAAGAAGACTAACATGGTAGGTTAAATTGGTTGAAAAGAATTTCAAACTAGTTCAAGATGTTGAACATGATGAAGTCTTTCACCAATTACCATGGTTAAAACCATCTAGATCATGCTTGTTGTTGTAGCTTAGTATGACTATGAGATTTGACATATGGATGTTAAAAAACACATTCATTAATTGGAGTAATTATGAGGATGTGTATGTGACACATCCTAAAGGTTAATGCAAATAAAGTCTATAAGCTACAAAGGTCAATCTGTTGATTGAAGCAAGCATCTCAGAGCTGGAAACTTCTATTTGACAAGACAACTAAAGAGTTTGTCTTGAGTCAAAATGAAAATGAAGTATGTGATTACAAAAGATTTAGTGGTAGAATACTTATATATTCCACATATTGATGAGGAATAATTGTCCTTATCCTACAAATGTTAAAACCTAGAAGGAAACACCTTCTCTATGAAGGGTTTAGGCAAGACATCCTATGTCATAGAGATTGATATATGTAGAGATAGATTTGGAAAGCTTCTTAACCTAAGAAAGAGCACACACATTGGCAAGCTACTGAAGGGTTCAGCATGTAGGACTCAATGAGAGAGAACATGTTCATGTTCCATGGAGTTAGTCTCTCAAGATCCTAGTGTCCCAGTTTTTATGAATAATGGGAACACATGGAATAAATGCCATATGCATTCGCAATTGGATCTATTAAAGCAATGTTATGTACTTATCTCGTTATCTCATATTTATTGAACATGACGATAGGATATCCAATTATCTCATATATATTGGACATGATGAGAGGATATCAAGTCATCTCATATGTATTGGACATGATTAGAGGATATATATATATATATCTACCTAGAAATATTGTATGTATTAGACATGACAAGAGGGTATATGTTAGATTCCAGTGAGAGTCAGTGGAATACCATAGAGAACATCATTGGGTGCTTGTGAAGAACTAAAAGGATCGGTTCCATGGTTATGGTAATAAGGAAGAGTTGGGTGTAAAACGTTACACAGAAGCAAGCTTCCAAAGTGACAAATTAATAATGACAATCTAAATTTATGTTTGACACTAAATGAGAATTGTAAGCTAGAAAGGGTTACGAGCTAATGATAGTTGTTCATATCTAAAAAATAAGCCAAGTATCTCTTTGTTATGAACAGTAGAGGATATTGTATGGATCAAGAAGTTCATATGGATGAACTTGTGAGAGGTTCCAACCATTGAGGAGATAGTAGAAATACTGATGACAACAATGGAGCTACTAGATAGGTTGGGAATCTCAAATAGCATGATATGACACTTCCATCTCATATGAGATGTTTTACCACAAAGAGATGTGAAAAATTGAAAAACATCGACTTTAAGAAAACATTGCTAAACTCGCTATAAAAGCACTTACGCACCAGAAACTTGATGGACATGTTAAGATCACTTGGAATATGATTCATGGGTGATTGACTCATGCAAGTCAGAGTTTGTTGGTATGTATGCCCAGAGAGCTAATCGCATGATGATTGGAATGTGACATTAGATACCTAGTTTGATAATAATAAAGGTAATTCCATCTATGATGTTTGTTTCAGTCATGAGATGATGACATGGACGTAATTAGATTTCTAAAGAATGATGTTACTCAATGATGTATGTCTTCAACTATGTGACTTGAAATATGAGATCATACATATGCTAAGAGTACATACATTCTTGTTATGTCCCTAGTTAGATATTACTATGGAAGAAAAATAGACAAAAGTAATACATAAGACTACAGTGTATGTTGACTGATGACATAGTCTCATTAGTCATGATATATGATATCAAGTAACTGGCATAGATACATGTTGGAGAACAATGTATTTGGCAGACCCACTATGAGAGTGATACATGGAGACCATAGAATGGTAGTTAGAATCATCTCTCATAGTGATAGTGGTGATTATGGTTCTTAAACCTGAAGTCACTACACTCATCACATGTCGTTGGGTATAGTTTGACATCATCAAATGTAATCCTAAAATATGGGTTGCCATAAAGGTGATGATTGGGTAGCTTTGACACATGGGGACTGAGTGTGAGTGATGTAGATGAGATTTGTCCCTCCTATAGGAGTTTGATATCCAAGGCCTCTTGATAAGAGAGATGGAGAAATGTATGACCATCTTGAAGTGGTTCAATATGTGATATGTGAACTCATATACATCTCATACAGTCTTCTCTAGTTCAAGGAGCATGGATTGAACGTTGAGAGGATGGCAATTCCATGCCTTGAGTTCAATCTAGACATCAGAGATGGACGAACTATAGGATCACGATAACACTAATCATGGTTTGTAGGTTGGAGTTGTTCTCCAACTTTCCAAATTACTTGGGTAGCAATGATGTGTGACTAGGCACCTCTACATGCTTTTTATGTCATAAGTTTGTTATGGACATTCACTACCAACATAATTATGGACCTATAGGGTCACACACATAGGATACACTTGGATTAAAGTATTATATTCATAAATGATGTTTAGGTTGAATGTTAAATGTGTTTAGGTATTCAATTAAATAATAGATCAACTGACTAGACTCAGAATCATCAAATTCAAGTGTTGGACTGACTATTTGGAGTGTTAGGTTGATTAGAAACTGAATTGGTTGAGTTCTACCAGAACTGGCACACGAGACGGCCATCTCACATGATGGTCATGAGACAACCAAATCACATGAGTGAGATGACCAGTTCATTGTCACAAGATGAATGGCTCACATGAGCGAGATGCCCTATTCATGGGGAAATTCAATTCCATCAAGGATTAGTACTGATATCATGTTGTATGTTAATTGGATTCGAATTGCCAATTTGATTTAGAACATGAAACTATGAAAATGATTTTCATGCTAAGTGAGATGAGCATCTCACACATGAGATGATTGTTTCACTTTGTGAGATGACCATTTCACAGTGTGAGACGTCCATCTCACAGTTCGTAGGTTCTAGAACATTCATGATTCTAAACCCTTCTAATCCCACACCGATCAGGAACCTGACCTTATCCTCTACTATAAATAGAGCGGTATTGAGGGCTTCCCAAGATACACAATTGAGAATTAATTGCTCTGACCATTTTTTTCTTCTCTGGTTGTGGTAACCAATAGAGAGACCAAGCAAGTCCTACATGTTAAAGGGAGGGATAGAGAGGGAGAGAACAATTGAGGTTTAGTTGTTGGATAGCATGTCAGTGACTAGTACACTGATAGAAGGGTACAACTCCTTTCTGTTGGATTTGGTAGCATAACATAGAGTTCTAGGTAGTCTGTATGGACTACCCTAGAGGTGAGAGGTCGTTGTCTGCCGCTAGGAGGACAACATCAACCTACAGTCTGTGGTGAGACTGTAGGAGCCATTACAGATGTTGTTCCAGTATGTTGTCTGTGGTGAAGACTAGGAGCTACATAGACACCATCCAAGAGCAACTAGATGATAGTTGCACATCTACAACGATGAGGAGTATGTCACTGGACTTTCTCTAATACCAAGTATATCTTGAAAACCATCCTTTCCATTATATAGTTGTTAACGTGATCCGCTGGTTTATGGGGAATATGAATTCTACTGCCTATATTTGCACCCTATTTCCCAATAGTCTATGGGGGAGAACCCCCTAAAGCCTAGTATCTTTATAAATTAAATTAAATTATTTTTACTTCTAAAGCCTTTATTTTCTATTTTAGTTATACTTTCTCTCTAAAAATCAGATTTCAAATATTACTCTTATCTATTGGTTCGAAAAAAATCGTAAACATTTTGTTCTATGAGACCGATCCTTTTAAATACTATAATTAACTTGTTCACTTGTGGGCGAGTTGATTGCCTCTTCAAAGGCTAAACTCTAGCGAATGGATTTCTATGGTATATTTTTTGTGTAAATGAAACACATGAAATTTTGGCACCATTCTCAAGGATAACAAAGTTGCTTTTTAATATCTTTTCTTTGAATAATTAGTACTTTTTATTTTCAATTGATAATGCCTCTTATCTTCTTGAACGTATTCTTCCTATAGACTTAAATGTTGTTTGGTCTCCTTTTAAGGCACTAATAGTTTATGTGATGCTCCTAAAGCGTTGATTCTACACCATTTGTGGTTGACCCAAAGATCAAAGAACCTTTATTGCTTTAACATGACCCATCGATACAGGAAGGATGAAGAAGAAGTCAACTGATAGATAGAACGAGCCCTAGTTGCACATAGAGAGATCATTTGGACAAGTCAAGGGCAGCCATAGTTGTCGAACTAGAAGATTGAGACGATGTAATATAAGAATCCCAGAGGCAGAAGCAACCTAAGGACTTCTTGGTCTCTAATTCCACTAACACACTACATCCCATCATGCCTCCTTCTATCACCACTCCAAAATCAAAATCCACACTCACTGTATCACCATGCGTCAATGTAGTGGGATTGCGGGGAGGATAGGCAAGAATTGTCAAGACCATCTCCAATGCTTCACTGACCTTTGTGTCTTGCATAAGATTTCAGGCATCTCTAACGACGCTATCAAACTATGTCTATTCAAATATTCCCCAATAGGTCAAACCAGAAATTGGTACAATACTATCGAATGAGATTGCATCACCACATGGGAGGACTCCAGGCCAAGTTCCTTGGAAATATTATCCCCCATCCCTCACCTATTAGAGTAGAGGATAAATCACACCATTCTCCATGGCTTTAGGAAAAATATTGCCCAAAGATTGGGAGTGGTTTACGGAGATCATTTTATGTTTTCCACATCACAAAATCTCAAAAGTATAGTTGATCGATACCTTTTACTGAGGTGTTGATGACAATACCAAGACCTATCATGATACCTCATCTAGAGGTAACATTATGTTCCAAAACTTTGACAATGCCTGGAAAGTTGCTAAAATAAGTGTTGAGACACAAGCCATATCAAATCAAGCACAAGGTGGATTCCTCAAAATGGCCAAGGCCGAAGATAGTTCAGGGCTTAAATGAATTTCTAAAAAAGAAGAGGATAGTCACAACATTTGCATCAAGTAAAAGTATCAAATCTCTTCTTCCAAGCTTGTAAAGGTCGTGCCCATTTGACTATGAAATGTCAACTCCTTTTTGACACCATGGTGAGCAACAGTCAACAATTTGAAGATGGCCCACATATGAAGAATCTCAATTCCATCTACAACATACCCAACTAGGCCTATATAACCCAAACCAGACTAGAAACAATCCTGGTTTATAGTATGGAAATCATGTTGATATAGAGAATGCATCACAAAAATTGTCTTCTCAAGTGAATAACCAAGGTTGGGTTGTCCTGGAGTTATAATATAATAATCAACAAAACTCCAGGAATCAAATTTACTACTAGTGAAAACTATTCCAAAATTTTAATCAAGTGCCACAGATGCAATAAAATCTCCCTCATTCTTCTGCATATGATAAAATTGCTTCCCTACAACAAATAATCCAATCTCATCAAGTCTGTCAAAAGGCAAAAAATTCTTAGTTAGTTCAGCTCATGGCATCCCAACATCCTCTTGCTAGATTTTTTTAAACAAATGGAACCCAAAGGAAAGCACATAGAGAAACATTAATCCATGACAACTTTCTCTGGCTTCAATCCTCTAGATAAGGTAAACCTTTACACAAAATGGTGAGCCAAGATTTAAAAAAAAAGATGATGTGGTTATATCCCAAATCAAGATAACTACTCATCCACAAATTCCCACACCTACATCGGATGTTCCAGTATATTAATTATGTGTGCCCTACCAAGGTTAGTTCAAGAAGTGTCAATTGGATTATAGGCTCAATAAATTTTAAGAAGCCATGAAGAAGTCGTATGTCAATATCCCATTACTCGATTCCATCTATGAAATGCCTCAGTGGGAAAAAAATCATCAAACTCATGCTGAATTGCAAATACATTACGGAACAATCTGAAACAACAATTTTGGCAAGAACATCTTCATATATCATCTAGAGTAAAATGCCTCCCAAATGCAAAGACATAGGGTCTTTTTTTGTATTTCATGCTCCATACGTAATTCTACCTACCAAATGGTTCTAGTTAACATTGGATCCAGCATCTCTATCATACCACATAGCATATGTAGAGAACTTGATCACAGCAATGCACACACCACTATGGTGACTATCCTGTTGGCTAACTCTTTTACAACCAAGACGGTTAGTATCATTGAGGATATACATATGGAGCTTGGAGAGTTTAGCATTCCTTGTGATTTTGTAATGTTGGACATAAAGGAAGATCTTCATTATCCTCTTATTTTTTGACGTCATTCCTCTCCACGTCTAGGGCCTCAATTGATGTCAAAGCAGGACATTTGACCCTACAAGTAGGTCAGTTCTTTGACTTACAAGCTTGTGGAGGCTCCATGAGTACACCTGAGAAGAATAAGTATACATCCTTGACAAGATTAATTAATCTAATCTAACGCAACAAAAACTCTTCCTTCAGAAGCCCCATCCATCATGAGTGTAGGATATCCTTAAAGGGCGATCACAATACAAAAAATATTTGAGACTTCTCATTTCTATTTCTTTCCATAAGTAAAATCCTCAACCTTATAAGAGACATCTCTTCCTCTTGTGGCCCTCCTACAATGCATATCCCAATCTCTCAAGAGCCTTCTCTTCTACAAATACCTATCTATCTGCACACCCCAACTGTACACCAAATAGTACCCACTCACTTCCCCCTTCCCCTTAGCAGGTTTTGTTCTATGAAGACCTCCATATACCTCATGAGTTGAAAATACCACATGCCAATCATGAAGAATCAAATGGAGACATGGGTTGTCTATTTCTCAAGTACCAACCTCCAGATACCATCCCCATAGATGCTAGTTACGAATATGATGGAATGGACATGAATCCAGTGAACCTTAATCCTACAACCCATCAACATTATCTTGTTGATTCATATCAGATCCCTCATGACCGTTCATCTTCATACATCAAGTAGTGGGAACCAATCTGGTACAACTCCAACTATTTCCCTTAATATTCTGACATATATTATACCATCTACGGTAGATAATAGGAAGCAAGAATCTATGTAAGGATAAGTGAGTAGATAAAAGGGAAACAACTAAGATAATATGGGACTCCCACACAAGTTCTAGTTGCAGCCCCTCCATGATGAACAACACAAGTCTCATGCCTTTTTCATTAAACATGGTGCTTATTGGGAGGCAACCTAACACATTTTCCCCTTAATTGTGGATTTAGGATTTTGTTATGATTAGCAAATTTCTAAGTTTAGGGTGGAGGTGGGTGGTATGTACCTATTCCACCCACTTTATATTCACTTTTAGATATTTTCCTCATCTTATGTAGTTTAGATTTAAAGTTTCCCTTTTCCCTCTTTTCCTGATTATATATTAGACTTTTTATAGTCATCTAGTTGTGCATTTTTCAATCAATGAACCCCCTAAACTAAAATGACTTATCTTATAACAATTTCATGAACTGTTGTTTTTATAATCATCTTGTTACCTAGGATCTTAAGTAGCGCTAATCCTTGGAAATTATGCCAAGACATAATGGATAGATAGGAATCAAACAAAATGTATTTTCCCTTGATCTACATAAACAACCTATGAAATTTCTTGATTTTTTTCTTTTTACAGAAAGATTTGAACTAATTTAACAATGCTCCCAATGCCCTAAATTTAAAAAAAAATGAGACGCACAAGTTCAGGCTCTTCTACATTTCATCTATCACCTTCTTATCTCTCCATTTTTAAAAAATAATCAAAATCCAAAATGTGTCAAACTCTAGTTTGGGCTGGGACACCCCTTCTCCCTCTACTACTTCCCCCATAACCCTCCTATTTAATAGTAGTGTACCACTAATAAAGAAAAGATGCCAATGAACACAAAAAATGTGCTCAATGTAATTGCAACAAAGAAAATAAAAATATCTTGAGTTGAATTGAAGTGAGATCGCCTTCTTCCATATCTCCATTCACTCAGCTTTTTTACCTAGGGGTATCTACATTTCCCCAAATAACCCAATCAATAAAACATGTTCTTGTGCAGAACTCATAACAATATACGAGAGTACCAAAAATAGTAGGGATATGACATTTGTTTCTTTGTAGGTTTTGAAATGGAAACAAGTTGTGAAACAATTTCTATGTGCTATAATTGTGTTTTGTGATTTTAGGATATCAGGGTCACTTGGCCATAAAAGGTGGTAAAGGACAAAGTAGTGCTATGAAAGTGAAAAGGACAAGTTGTTAGTATTATTTAATGTTTGTTTGTGATTTTTTGTTGCTCGAGGAAAAGCAATGTTCAAGTTTGGGGTAATTTGATGAATGCATATTCATCCATTTTTATTGCATCTTTTAGATCATTTATGTAGGACATTTTGTTGATGTATTCTAGTTTTAGAATTGAATTGTGTTATTTTTGCTTTTGTTTCCCAAAATAGATTTTTAAAATAGTTTTCTTTATTTGCTAAAGAACAACTCAATTTCTCTCTATCATTCCCCAAGATGAAGAACTCTTAGTGTGACTCAATGAATTAGAAAATTACGAGGCCTTGAGCACATCTATTAGGCCTCCCAAAAGACTAGTGGGTCGATTGGCGCCCTGTAGTCGACCAACTTAGAAGATCAAGTTGTAAGGAACTACAAACTGAACCGGTCGAATCGCCACCCAGTCTACCGAATTAACCCAAATCAGGAAGGCTCATTTACATAGATGAACCAATCGAGACTCACCACAGATCAGTTGATTGACTTCCCATCATGTTGAAGCATCAATCCAAAAAACCAATCGACTCATTGCAAATTATTCGACTGAATTTTGTTTTGGCCTAAGCATCGAACTAGCCCAATCGACCAGTTGGGTCACTAACTGACCGATTGGAGCACCGAATACAGATTTTCTAGTAGTTTTCAGATGTGTTTTTTAGGGTTTTTGGCACTTCCTTCTCTATAAAGGGAGGGGGTATTAAGACATCTTATGTCATACTCTATCACCCCAGAGCCTCCTCTGGGTGCACAAAGATAGAAGGGAAGGAAGAGTCTTCATATTCCTCATAGAGGCTTCCACATTGTTGCTAAATTCGACAACATGGCCCTTTTGGTTCTTATTTGTTCCCTTGTTCTTATGTATATCATGTATGAGTAGACCATTCATACATGGGCATAGGGAGTTGCCCCATATCCCATATATTATTTTAACTTTATTTGACACCAAGATTATATTGATTAGATGTTTTTCTTCTGATTTGTGTAGTGTTCTATATTTAGATCAATTATATCTATTTTGGGTGAAGAGATAACAAATCCCAATGTTTTATGAACCCATAGACTCTTGATGAGATCCCTAATAAAGCTCAATGATTGATCTATCCATTTTAACTTGTTAGGGATCCCATATCCATGAGTTGGAACATTAGATGAAACTCATAAACTTTTTATGAGATCCCTAATAGATTTACTGAACCGTTGAGCAATGGACCCCAAATGTCAAGATTTTGAGTTTGTGGGAAGTTTGACCCTTGTGAGATTTGTGTTCCTTGAGGACATAGATCTGTGTGGTCCTTATCTAATTAATTAAGATTAAGGAGATGAACCAGTTGAAGAAAGTACATGGTCTATCATGGTGAAACCCTAGACCCCCAATGTCTCTTTATAAATTGAATTATACTATTTTTTATTTTGCAGGCTTTATTTCCTACTTTATTTGTAATCACTATCCAAAATTAGATTTTAAATACTACTCTTAGCATCTAGTTTTAGTAACATTCATACACATGTTGTTCCATGCATCGACCCTTTTCTATACTATAATCAACTTGTTCAATTGTGGGAGAGTTGATTTTCACTTTAAAGGCAAAACTCTTGGGAGTTAATTTCTCATGTGAATTTGTTCTATAAATGACACACATCACTACACAATACCTTGTGTGTTTATCTTTTGTTTCACATATGTTATGGGTTCAGAGCTAGCTTGGGAGAAAAGATAGTAAGTGAACTATCTACATGTTGTACCCAGTGTGTAAGATCCTAGTTAGCATACATGTATGGACTTGTAAAATTCTCTATTCAATGTGTGAATGTAAGTTGTAGTAATTCTTTTTATAATTAATAAACATGTAGATTTTTTGAGATTGTTTATGGTGTATGCTTATGGTTGTTTGTTCATGTATGCACATATTTCTTCCACATCGCACTCTGAGTGACATTTTTGGATTTTTTTTTCCTCTCAGCCCCACAGGGTTTTGGTAAGGAAAAATCAGGGGATGTTGCACTTTTTTTTGGAATTTCCTCCTCGATGAACAAATTGACCTGCAAATTCATGATGAGCTGGATGATAGCAAAAAAAATCTCTCTATTAACCTCTTTAGAGATGAAGGTTCCTTAGTTGGTCATCATCACTTATTTTCAATGCACTATGGAATCTTACATCATCTTATCAGTGACACTCCCCTTCTACCTCACTTAGGAATTGAATGAACTTTTCCCCCTCAGGGCTTGTTTCTATGAAAATCTCAAAAGTGGAAGGTACTTTCTTTCTATGACCGCAGGAATGAGGATTCCTCCAAATGTTTTTTGTTTTTTTACTATTGTAGGAGTTGTTTCATAGATAGTAATATTTGTTTTCCCTTATCTAGGGATAGAGGATTATCGATTGATGCAACTTGTCTATAAGTTGATTTGATGGAGGCACACAGTTCTTAGGTCCTTTGTCTTGTCCTTAAGCTTGCAGTATTAGTATCGACATACTTGAGTTAGACTTTGTGACGCCCCACGCCATAGAGAAACAAGATTACTCAAAACAAAACTGTAGAAAAGAGATTAACAAACTTATTAGAAGAAAACACTATAAATTAAAAATCGTTTTAAATAAAACTTCCATATAGAAAGAACCTTTGCACATGTGCCCTTTCATGACCCAAATCATTCACAAGGCATGTTGTCAACCTATAATGAAGGTATTGTTCCCAGACATATATACATGATTCCATCATATCTGATATACAAAGGACGCATAAAGAGATCACATTCACAAAATATCTACAAAACGTTCCCAAAGACCTGAGCTCTAGGACTCTACCAACAAAAGACATCCAGCATCACTTCCAACCTTATCAGCTATTGCTCCTCTGGATAATGCTCAACCTCCTCTGCACGATCTCTACTTCCTTGTGATCGTCCACCTAAAAAGGTTGTTAACCAATGGAATGAGCCACATAGTCCCAGTGAGAGATATAACTCTCTGTGAAATCTATTATTATCACAGATAAGATAAATTGAGCAGCAATATAAATAGCAGGAAGAAAAATTATTGTTGAATTATGAAACATCTTAATAATTTAAAAAGAATATGAAGAACATGTATATTCTCTATCAACAACATTGTATAAAGATCAAGCAAGGCCTCAACCAATGTTTTCATATTTGATCCTATACAACTATACTACATGACTGATTACATATTCATTATGCCATGTGGATTTGAATCATAGCATTCAAATCCAACCGACCACTATATGAATACATAATCAAGTCAGTGCCATACAAGGTCTAATGGAAGAGATAGAATCCACGACCTCACCTTCCTCGGTCAACATAAGTAAACATGCAGTGACATCATGATTCAATAGCTTCCAGAGACATTTTAGTCTAACTGTACATATTTAGCCCACCTTGGTACAGGTCATAGCACTAGAGAAATTGAGCTACATCTTACTACAATGCTCTTCCAAGTATGACTTACAGTCAATCTTGTGATGAAATTCCAAGTAGACTTATAGTCAATCCTATGATGCAATTCTAGGTATGACTTATAGTTAATCTTGTGATACATTTACTTTCAGGATACAAGGTGGTATTCCAACTTGCACCCCGCATATTCAACAATATGCATTCCGAGTTAAGCTCATTTCACCATTTAGCAAATGTTGACACTGAATGGATCTATGGCACATGGCAACTACACTATTAGATTTCACTTGATTAATAAGATCAATTTAACATCGGTAAGCATCAATCAAGTTACAATGTATAACCTCTAAACAAGATCTATATAAACATGGCATAACTCATCACCAGAACATATTGATTCACATTTAAGTGTGATATCATTACATCATGTCTCTTTATTCTTACTATTCACCAATGTCCATCACAAGGACCACATGTCCATCACAAGGACCAAAACCACCATATCTCATACATGGCTATGTACATCAATCAGAATCACCTACATGGTCAGAAGCTAATAACAAGAAGGCAAAGCAAATCATCTTCATCTCATAGAACTCATGCTAAACATTTACATCATACATTTCACATCAAAACAATTAGGGTTTCACTTTACCCGCTTAGGGTTTATAGGGTTGGATCATCAACCATCTTTAGATCATTACTTCCTTCATTGTTATGAACTATAAATAGATATGTGGAAACATATTTCTATCATTATTATGAAGCATGTAAAGGGGTCTAACTTTCAACACTATACACAAGATTATGCCATGGGTATCACATCACACTATGTGACCCTAGCATCAACAAGATGCATCACTACACAACACAAGATGTCGATTAGGGCATCCAATCTAAGATAGGGTATCAACCACCACATTAAGGTAGGGTGTCGACCACTACACTAAGGTAGGGTGTCGACCACTACACTAATGTAGAGTATCGTATTAGCTTAGGTATAGGGAAACCACTCTAGATAGGTTATCGGCCTACCAAATCAAGGATGAGTATCGTTTTATCATTACTTTGTATCAGCTCAACATCACTTGGCATCAGGCTCAACACCTCAATGAGAGTGTGTCAGCCAAGGAACAACAAAGGATATTGGTCTAGAGGTACATGAGAAGGTGTATCGGTTATACCATCTATTAAGGTATCGGCCTCACTATCCCTTAGGGTATTGGCCTCACCCATCATCTAGGGTATAGGCTTACCCACTCAACTAGGATATCGACCAATATATTCCTTTTTATTTTAGTCACATAGGTCTCTATATGATATCGGCCATCAGGGTTTGGTTGTATCATTTGAACCACTAGGGAGATGTTTCCCTCACCAATTCTAGGTGTATCGGGTTAGGGTGTATCGGTTTGCAAGGTGTGTCGGATTACACATGTATCAGATTAGGCTTACCAATGTCGGATTCCATACTCAACTAAAAACATGGAGATTCAACACTCATCCTCACTAGTCACCACTAGATCATGACAAGCCAACATCATAAGGGGTATATCGGTTTACATAAGAGCATATCAGCCTAGCATATTGGTTTGCATGCATGTCAAAATAGCACATAATATCGATTTACACCTCATATCAGTTTAGTCATCTTCTACCTCAATATGACGATACTAACAAGGCAAAAGAAAAGATTAACTTATGGAAGCAACTTGACAAAGCTCCATCTTCAAAATTGAACACAAGGCTACCATGAAAAGCTACTAGAAAGCAAGAGATAATGAGCTAAAGATAACTAGAAAGGTAACAAATAGAAAGGTGATAATAGCAAAGTAGGTTTAGAGTTATATAACCCACCTCAAAAACAACCACTAAACTCTAAGCTCCAAGGTCAAGCTCCAAGCTCCCCAAGCTCAAGGTAGAAGAAGATCCTCCTAGCTCAACCTCCACCACACCTCCAAGAAGGAAGATAGAACTGAGGTTAAGGGAGAGAAAAAGAGAAGAAAGAAGGTACCAAGGTCCATGGCTGAGAAGAAGAAAGAAGAAGAGAAGGAAAGCTAAAAAAACATGGATTACCAAGGAAGAATATGAAAGAGAGCACAACAAGCTCTTGGATTTCCCACCAAGATCTAAGGGAGGGTGATCTTAAAGCTCAAGGTCGACCACCAAGGAGAGAAAGCAAGGATCACTAAAAGGGTTCTCTTGCATGGGAAGAGAGGGGTATATATACATGGACGAAGAGAGAGAGCAAGGGGAAGGTGACACCACCTTAGAACCCTAGAAGACACATGTCTAAGAATAAAGGACACATGTAACACCATGCAACAAGGTGATAGGACCTATGTCTCACCCACTTGGCCTCCTCCCTAGGTCATGACTGATACACACCTCCACCCCCTTCACAAACTGATAGGGATGGAACCCTAGGTCACAAACCGATATGGCACTACTCTAGAGTCACCACAACTTGATATGGTAATCCTCAAGATACCACCAACCGGTAGGATGCCCCTTCAAGACACCCTCAATTGATACCAAGCCTCCTCAAGGCAACCATAAACCAATATAGGGTCTCACAAAGGCTCTCAAGCCCAAGACAACACTCTTAAGAGAAAAGCACACCTCAAACATGTGCCCAAAACATCACCAAGGATGTCACCACACAACCAAGACCAAAACAAGGCACCCGACACTTCCTATCTCCTCTAGATGATGCCAAGAGAGATAAGGAACACTCTAGAGGTGGAATACTTTCACATCAACATCTATCATGGGTGATTTGCAATTTGCACCAATACCTCACCACAAAGCACAAACATCAAGCAATAAGGCTCAACAAGGAGCATAAACCTCCAGCATGCCCTAATTACATCTCAAATGATTATAGCAAGGATATAAGAAACATGTTTAAGAAAACACAAATAGGGTTATCCCAAAACATAAGTCAGAGTCCTTATAGACTTGTCCAATCATGGCATAATGATTTGTATGGTGATGGGTGGTGTTAGTCCTTTCAGAATCCAAACAAATAAAATAATCTATCTTGGTTGTGTTGTGAATATATTGATGGGTCATTGGATGATACCATGCAACATGGGTTGGTTTTCTTGATAGAAACAATAATGTAAGTAATTTTACACCAATTGTCAAGGGTCTTCTTTAGAGGACATATAGAACATGAAACAAGATCATCTATCATAGTCATTGTTGCTACAACATTGGATGATGATGGTGTATCTTCAAGTGCAGACATCGTAATATGTTTTGACTCCCTCTTTTATTTCTCATCTATATGATGCTAAGAGGGATAAGGGACATTCTAGAGGTGTTAATTTTCACATCAACCCCATATTTTGGGTAAATTGCAATTTACACCAAAACTATCATATATAACACAAATAGGTTTCAAATAGGCTCAAACTTGAAACTTGATCCCTCCTTAAG
This sequence comes from Alisma plantago-aquatica, assembly GCA_963693085.1. NCBI lineage: Eukaryota > Viridiplantae > Streptophyta > Magnoliopsida > Alismatales > Alismataceae > Alisma > Alisma plantago-aquatica. The sequence continues at coordinate 1,222,915,153 of OY856410.1, read as the reverse complement.
TCTTAATTACTTTTCAAAAGTTTAATACAAGTTTCTAATCATCTTACTTAGGCAAAACATATAGGGTTACCTCATAACCCAGGTGAGGGGTGTTACAGGAACCCCTTCCCATTTTGTGCCTTGTTTGAGCCTCATCCGCGTAGACAAAAGGTCATAGATGAGGAGGTGGTTGAGTTGTTTTATGATCACCACCTAGCTGCCTTAAGTGTTAAATGTCAGTGCTATAACAACTCCATCACAACCACTAAGGTAGTTCATGAGTTCTATGCCAATTTATCATGGAATTGTGACACTCTTATACCCCCACCTAATACTCAAGTAATTCTTACTTCCATGATTGTCGGTAAGAACTTCAAAAATCTCATAGGATACCTTGAATATGTTTTTTAATGGTACAGAAGTGACCGATACATGGATGAAAGACTATCATGAGTATTTGGACCTCCTAGACCCTGAGGCCTTCTACAAGCAATATGATATCACTCTCCCTGGCATACATAAGTTCTTGAAGAAGTCTTAGTTTTCCTATAGGAAGAAGTCCATCGTACCTTCATCTACCTTGGACCTTAAAAACTACATTCTCACTCTGGTAGTCAACTACAACATTCATCATGAAAAGAATCAAATTGAAATTATAGAGAATTCCTCAGTGATTATGTTTTGCCTTCTAAAGAACATCGGAGTCAAGTGGTCTAGATACATTCTTCACCATATGACCTACCTCGACTCCAGGAAGAACACCCAAGGTACCCACCCACCCTACCCAATCCTGATTTGTGGTTTCTTCCAATATGCCACTGGGAAGTCTCTTTTTCATGATCTTCATTACAAACCTTCTAAAAAAGGAGTTTGTATTGGTGAGACCACAATCAAGAAAAGCTTGCCTCCATCTTCTTCTACCACACCTGGATCCTCTACCTCCACCCAGGAACCTCCACCTCCACCACCATCTGACCTGCACGTGCCTCGTTCAATGTATCCAATGAAGCCCTCATGGGTTACATGGTGCATTAGAAGGCGTACAACCTTCAAGTTTAGGAGAATCTACATTAGGATCTATGTGTCGTCATGTCTTCCATGAACTTATCATGTGCCCATCCTTACCCTACCTACCATCCCTACCCAGATGGTGATTATGCATCCTATGCATATAATCACTTCTACTCAGCCCCTCCACCTACTACTTCGTTCCTACACCCTCTTCTATTGGTGGATCTACCCCTGGAGTTCTACCTCTCCCTTCTGGCCCTATAGATACTTTTCTTGAAGGACTTGGCACCTCTACTCTTACTTTTCCTCAAGACCAGGAGTCGCATAACCTTGGTATGTCTTGGGCTGAGCAGAATGCCATGTGGCCCGGTCGCAATTTTGGTCCTTTTATCGATGAGGAGATGCCCGACCAGGCTGATGAGGAAGCTACTACTACTGATGAGGAGGCATATCATGATGATGGTGAGGATGGTTTATATGGTTCTTATGATGGCTTTGTTGGTGCATCTGGTGATGAAGGTGAAGTCGATGCCCCTGCTACACCTTCAGATGGAGATGATGACTATGAGCATGAAGCCTTTGATGTTGATGTTGATGTCGATGATGATTTTCCTTTGGAGTTAGATAGCATTTAGATGTTTTAGTTTTAGTCTTTATATGTTGATCATATATATCTTTTTAGACTATTTTGTACTTACAACATCTGGGCACATTATCTGAGATGTGCAATTGCTATCATCATGTTGTTTTCATCATTTTGGCTCGTAGTTATTTTGAGAACATGCTTTCCATGTTGTACTCTTAATCATATGTACCTTTACTCTCTGGTTGACTATATCTCATGAGTTGGTGGTATGTTACCCATATTTTGATTATGACAAAGATTTCTTGTTTCTCTTGTCTCTGTTTGATGAGTGTTATGTGGTAGCATGTTTTATCTTGTGGTTGGATGTTTGGGTAGTGTTTGGAGAAGATCCATTTTTGTGCTCTTTTACCCCCCCTTACTTTTTTATAATGCCAAAAGGGGGAGATAAGTTCAATGTTTTCAAGCTCAACCATATTGTTTTTATTGCCTATGCGATCCTTTTCTTGTCTAAGAATATGTTGTATCATGTGACTTGCTAAAGGACCATGTAGTATACATGTTATATTGCTTTGTGTAGAAAGACTAACTATGCAGGTAAGAATGAGCATAGATTGAGGTGGAGAAATTCACATTGTTCAAATTATGAATCCCCTTGCAATCCATAAGGCTAAGGTATAACTTCACATATCCTTTTTCAATATGTTGAGGAATGGTTTGTCATTGTCAAAAGGGGGGGTGTTGAGTTGAGAGTTATACATTGTCCATATTTTTATAATGACTTAACCATTCCATTCATATGTATCTAATTTGTTTGTTTAAGATTAATTTAAGGCTTTAGGTACATGAAAAGGATCAAATTACATCAGCCCTAGCTTGTCCAAGTTCAAGTCAAAAGCAATGCAAATGTGCAATTTGGGAAATCACTCCAAACCACCTTAGAATATTTTTGTAATCATTTGTTTCGGTGATATGACTTGTAACTAAGATGAGAAAAAAAATCAAGGACACTTAATTTCAATGTTTGATCACTCAAAAATCATTGTGAGACAGCAACTTTGTCAGTCAAGTTTGAATCTCGACCGATCCGTGATGGATTTTCTAAAATGATTACATCAGTCGAGTTGCACACTCACTAAACTCGACTGCATGATTTACTTATCAAAGTTGATTTTAGCCGGTCGGTTGAGTTTCCCCAGGACAGACTCAACTGATAGTTTGAAAATTAGCTTTTTCAGTTAGTGGATCGGTCGAATTACCTTTATTGAAACTCGATTGAATATACTGTATAGAAAATGCAAAAAAAGTGATGCCAACTGTTGGAGAGTTGTTAGAAATAAAAATATATATATTGCAAGTTGTAAAATTGCTATTTTTTGTTCTTAAGTGATCCCACAATCAAAGTAACATCCCAAACTATAAATAGGACATATTGTAGTTCATTCCAAGGTTGCTCATTCATGCTATCCTTGGTCCTTGCTATAGTTGAGTGTGTTACAACCTTTTGAGTCCCTTTCTCCCTCTCATTTACAAAGCATTTTGTGATTATGAGTGAGTTAGGCATGTTGTAAGAGAGCTACCTCCATGTAATCTTGTAAATCTCTCCATCTTTCCATCTTCCCAATCCCCTTTCTCAAAGAGCAAAGGTCAAAGTGATGTTCTCTGAATGAAGGAGGAGTTGTTCTTCTTATTCAAGGTTGAAGGTGTGAACATATTCTCCAAGTGAATGGGAAGGACAAGGTGGAAAATTCAAGAACAGTGGGTAATTCCTGTGAGACTAAAGACTTGATGCAAGTGTGGGTAAGTCCTTGGTGAAGGTTGAAGACATCTTGATCAAGTGGGTAAGTCCTTGTGTAGGTGAAAGACTCTTGTCTTGAATAGGTAAGTCTAAGGGATGTATGGTGGTCTCCTTCTATCTCTTATAATGTAATATAAGTATAAATTGGTTGCAAAGTCCTAGAGGTTGACCTCTCTAGGTAGTGGATTGATGATCTCCTAGTTTGGAGATTGGAACCACTCTAACCACCTTGTTCCAAGTGTTTGTTTCAATCTCTCTCATCCTTACTATGCTTGTTTAGATAGAACTTCAAATTGAGTTTTAGAATTTGGTTTCAATTGATATAATTTTAAGGTCTAACTATTCTTGTGATAATTTTGAAGCTATATTCACCCTCCCCCTCTAGATCCCAAGATCTAACACATGTATGTTCTAAGTAACTGGGGCATCTAGGTACTTTGTCTTTTCTTAGGTTGAGCCTTATGTTTGACATGAAAAGGAATCCATAGTTTAAATATTAATAGCCAGTCTACCTTTTATAGGATAATATTTATAGGATATAAGGAAATGGATTCTACAAAATGCCTTTATGATAAAAGGAGATGGATCAGTAGATGCTTATAGCTTGGAGGTCATTATTTCTTGGCATGCTAATGATTTGATTATTGAGATGATAGTTTTTTTTATGCTTAGAGGATGACTGATTAGTGGATTGAGTTCTAAGTTTTTTTTGTAGATCATGAATCAGTTTCTATGATTTAATCCTAAAAGATAGGATCCTTAACTGAACTTTGTAATCATGACAGTTGTTGCAAATGTTCACCCTGTAAGTTGTTGTAGATGCTGTTGACTAGACTATTGAATTTCATCTACAAATCTTATGAATCATGGTTATGGAGACCATCGAACATAGACTCCTACATCTACAAAGCTTGTCCAACATAAATTTGTAAATGTTTGGAACCCTAGCTTTCTATTTGATCATGGCCTTGTTTAAGGAGAGGCTGAAATCACAAAGATTAGTAAATAAATAGAAATTGATTTAAGAATGACATTAGAATTAATGCCCCCTGCATGTCTTTCTCTTAGCATGTTATGTTAGTTCTTTGTAGTTTATCTAATGTGGTTTATTTTATGTGTAAAGCAAGAAAGGCCCCTATTTTTGGTTTTGAGGATGTTGATAGTGAAGAACTAGAAACCTTAGTTCACAAAAATCTTAATATAATATATAGCCAGTTTTCTACATTTTTGGATCAATGTCCTAGAAACAATAGCATTCAAGTAGTTGGCCATGTTTCCATACAATCACTATGTGCTCCACAATGTTTGTACTTATATTTTATTGGGAAATGATTTCCTCTTTTATGTCACTTAGGGCAATGATGCAGTCTTAAAACGTTGTTGCCATTTGGTGAAATTTCCATCTCTATGCTCAGAAATTTCATATCTAAGAGATGGAAATATTTAGCAAATACATTGCTCTCCTTTGGAGAAATTCCTGATTATGTCAAGTATTTGGCCAAGCTTCTCACATGATATGAAGAAATGGTTAACCTTCTTCACATACATAAAGTAGCTCAGACATATAGTCAGGCTCATGTAGTTCTTGAAGAAACAAATGTCTCCCTTAAAATAAAGCTACAGAAGTATATGGTCTTGGAGCATTTAAACAAAGCTCCATTTGATGGCACACCTGAGAGATTTCATACAACTTGTGGTATTTCTAGGCCATCACATCATCTGTATTGTATTTTTGATATCTACTCCATCTTAATATTGATGACTCCGTTGTTTTTTTTTAAGAACTATTACCATTAGGTCATCTATAGAGCATTTGAAAACTCATGCATGTAGTGTCATGAATTTTGACAAATTATGTAACTTCATAATTGTAGTTATGTTTTTTTAATTTAAACAAAACCTCAATCCTCAATAATTCGAGTTGAGATTAATGTATCATTTATCCTATAGTTTGTTTCTAAAGCTGAAACCATTCCAAAATTTTGCCTCTGAGTTGGGATAAACTATGAGATAAAATGTGAGGGCACCGAGTAATGAGGGACCATATTAAAATATTGGCATGTTTTTCTTGCCAAAATCTGATTAAGTCTTTCAAAGACATGTATAACATCAACATCTACCTTGTATTGGAGGAATGATTCTGTTGATTTATGTGTGTTATCCTTACAACTTGTCAGAGTCTTCCGAAGAGGAATTCTTGGACTCTGGGAAGAGCCTTGTTTGTTATAACTTTGTGAGCCTTCTTGTCTAGTTGAAGAATCCTTCCATATAAGAGGGGGGGTTTCCATCTGCTTATTCTCACAAGAAACTTGTATGCATGATCAACCATATTTGTTTTACATTGCCCTGGCTCATTTGGTACATATTGAATCTACATGAAATTGAATACTATTGTCTAAATTACTTTTTAAACTTCAAGAGTTTAATGGAGCCTAACAACCAAATACATCCAATATTTTTTTCTAACCTCTTTCTATCCATTTTCTAACATTTGCAAAAATGTGCTCCAACCTAAAATTGAATGACATTCATGGGATGGTATAGCTTGATAAATATTGTATATGTTTTTTGGTAACCATATTTTTAGTAAATAAGATTTACAAATCTCTTTTCAAGAAGAGGATGGTGTCATTGCAGGACCACCAATGTTTGATTCTTTATCAATACCTAACACAATAAGGTTCAGGTAATGCAAATGGATCCCTTGTATGAGCGAATTTTTTTCTACCCATTTTTTTAAAGTATTGATGAGTTCTCTTTGTTCAAGCAGGAACATGTGTGAACAACATATCTGCTATATCATTTCAAGTTTGAGCTCCAATGTTCCTATTTCAAGGCATGTACCACCATCAATAAGACATGTTTCTACTACTAGTGTTTCTGGTGCTCCATGGTCAGTATTTGGGTGATCTTGACTTTCTTATATGATTTGCATCTTGTAAATTGTTCTTAGACATCTTGGAGTATTTGTAATCCATACCATTTTCAAATAATCTCATGTGGGGTGGTGGAAGAGATTATATATATATATATATATATATTGCAAGGCTCATAAATAGTGAGAATTCTATGTATGGAGAAGCTTTTCTAGAAAAGGGAGACATTCAAAAGAGGACATCAACAGAACACATAGGATCATGAGGCGTATACAGCCTGAAGAGATTTCATTAGATGCCTATGAGCTCATGATTACAAGTACACTACATGAGATTAGGGAGAAATGACGATTGTATGATGGTTTTGATGTGAACCTTGTACTGAGAGATAGAGCATGATATGGGGTGAAACTCAGATAATGATGTAAGCATATATCTCATGGGGGATTCTATACATGTATCTTTTTCCTATGTATATTGTAAAATACAAGCACGGTTGATTTCCTCCCTTGTATACTCATTATTTTGATAATAAGAGAATGATTATTGGCATTTCAAGCACAACTTGATCTTGATCAATATTGTTTGTTTTCTTCTTAAAAATACTTGAGTATTTGCAAGTTAATTATCGGATACATAATCCAACTACATATGTATGTGTAGGATATCATGTCTTTTACTACAACTAACTACATTTATAATTTTAGTAATTGCCATTTTATTCTACACATGAACTGTTGGGTTTTAGGGGAGACAGAGAAGGAAGCGGAAACAAAAATTTCTTCTCCCAAAACCCAGAATAAAGGAAACGCATCAACGTCTATACAATAGGAAGGATGGTTTGTAGAGGTGTACCTTGTCCCAAGGCTTGCTCGGCGATGTTACCTCATGGCTAGCATGGTCTTCACCTCCAGTCTTGGACGGTGTATGTGCAGCTCCTGGTCTCACCGGGACTGTCGAGATTGACAGCTGTCCTCGGAGCGGCAGAAGTCTCCCACCTCTGAAGTAGTCTACACGAACCACCTGGAACTCGGATCTCCTTGTCCCATAAGGAATTGGAAGGAGTCACACCCTCCTGTTGGCGTACTAGTCACCAACACACTCTCCTATAACCATTTGTCCTTCTGTAGTTGTCTTTCCCTTGTTGTGCCTCCCTTATCGGGTAGCACTTGCTCGGGCTCTCTCTCGGTTACCAAAACCAGAGAGAATGACAACTTTGCAGAGCAACAGGTGCACTGAGATGTTCACCAGAGAAGCCCCCAATACCCCTATATATAGGAGGGTCATGGGATAGGGTTCTCTATCTTAGGCAATGCGGGATTAAAGCAGGAGTAGAAGGGTTCGAGATTTTCCATAAAATGACCAACTTGCGTCAGCTGAACCGATCATTTCATACATGAAACGGTCGGTTGGGGAGTTGAGCCGATCGGTTCACACCTCAACCGATCGGTTGGGACCCCTGAGCCGATCAGTTCACTTCTGAGTCGATCGGTTCGTGGTATCGATCCAACTCAAATTGTCTTTCAAATTTGTCTCTGATTAATCAAATATTAATCCTTGTCCAAATCAAATTTGTATAAGTGAAACAAATTGTATTTGCAAAATAGTCTTCTGACTTTCCAAATGATCTCGGTTGGACCAGTTGAGTTGATCGGTTCAACTCTTGAACCGATTGGTTCAGCCTATCTTGAGTTGATCAGTTCATCCCATGAGTCGACCGGTTCACCAACCTGAGTTGATCGGTTCATCCCATGAGTCGATCGGTTGGGGCAGCAGACTTGTGCAAATCAGTCAATCGCAGTTTCAATCAATCTGATATTCTAATCCATCGGTCCAACACCTTGAACACTATGATATTGAGCTATCAATTGATTGAGTGTTTAATTGAACCACTAAACTCCTTTAGTAATCAATCTAAACATCGTTATGTGGATAAACTCCTCTTCTAGGTTAAATCCTATGTGTGTGACCATGCAGGTCCATTTCACGTTGGCAGTGAAAGTCCATAACACTTATGACTTCACAAGCAAAGAGCGGTGCCTAGTCGCACATCAGTGCTACCCAAGTGAAATAGAAAGTTGGAGAACAACTTTCAATCCTACAATCTGTGAATGGTGTTACAGTGAATGTATAATTCCTTTGTCACTGATATCCTGAATGAACTCAAGGCATAGAACAATCATCCTTTCAATGTTCATTCACTTTCTTGATCTCAGAGTAGATTGGAGGAGATATGTATGACATCAATATCACATACTGATTCACACATGCGTGCGCACGCCTATCTCAATCCTACTCATCAAGTGGCCATGAATATCAAACTCCCTTAGGAGGGACAAATCCCATATCTATCACTCACTCCTCAAAAGCCCCATGTGTCAAAGCCACCCAATCATCACCTTTATAACAACCCATGTTTCAGGACTGTGTTTGATGATGTCAAAGTGTACCCAATGACATGTGTTGAGTGTAGTGATTTTAGGTCAAAGAATCACACTCACCACCATCACTATGAGAACTGAATGTGACTACCATGTCATGGTTCCATGTGTCAAACTCACGGTGGGTCTGTCTGGTAAACTTGTTCTCCAACAAGAACTTATGTGTTTGGTTTGATATCTCCATATCATGACTAATGAGATTCTGTCATCAACCAACACCACAATCTAGTCTTGTGTGTCATTGTTGTCTATCTACCTTCCACAATGACATCCGACTAGGGACATAATAAGAATGTACAAACTCTTAGCATCTGTATGATCTCATCGTTCAGGTCCTTAACCTGAAAGCATACATCATTGAGTATTGTCATTCTCTAGACATTTAATCGATTCTATCATTATCTCATATGACTGAACCAGAAAGAATTGGAAGCTTGCCTTTGATGTTTATCAAATCAATATTAATGTATCCCACCAATCATCATATGAGTGGCTCTCAGGGCATACATACCAACATGAACTGCATATACAATTGTATTAAATGACATTTTCCTCTACATACCATAGCTACATATATATTTTTAGTCATATATTTAGCTAATTACAACTACATTTCTATGTGTAAAGATAATTTTTAGCTACATTTAGGGTCACATATGAATTTTTCGCTAAATGAGTATCTAACTACATATTTGAAAAAATGTAACAATAGTTAGTTGTGCAGATATATTAGCTTCATATCTTTTATGTAAGGATATAAGTAGATAAAGATTTTAGCTGCAATATTTGAGGTTTTTGATACACTTTTTTTGTAGTTAAAGACTATTTTTAGTAGAAATTGGGATGAAAAGTTGGATTCCATACTTGCCCCCCTTCGCCTAGGTTATCTTGTTGCCAATAAATTGGGTTAGCGGAGGTTTATGAGCCAATTTGTTAGATCCCAATAATTGTGGGTAAAATTATGTAGGAATTGTGGTGGGTAGTAGCAACTACAGTTAGATGTGTCAAGATGCATGAAAATGAACAACATGCAATGAGAAAAAGGCAGAGGTCACAGAGGATAAGGTGGAATCTCTCTTTCTCTGTGAAAACTGTGGGATTAGAGAAGTATATATTTTTCTTATGATTCTATTACAATATTGGTAGTTATGACTTCTAATTATATATGATATGGTAATATTTTATATAGTTTCTATTGGGGTTTTAATTTGGTGCATCCAAACCCAACCTTAAAGGCTTCTGTACTAAACCCGTATTGGAGCATGCCCAAGTCCCAGCCATGTGACTTCTTTGACTTTAACAACATCATCGATCATTCTTTCTAGCTTGATGTAGTTGTATAATTCTGTATCACCACCTTTGGGTGTGGGGGATGTCCCTACGTCTAACTACACATCTTTCATGTTTGAAGACTTCCATAACACATTTCTTGATTGCCTTATAATTAAGTAATGTGTATGAATTAACTTAATTAAAGCAGAATGGTGATGTTGTTGTCAGTAGCCCTTGGGACTTTATTTGGCCTTGTATAAGGTTTTCCATATGTTCAGGTTGTGAAGGACATCACATGTAGTATCATATTAGCTTCTTATTGAACCTACCCAACCACATGTAACTAATCTCTTGGATAACAAGCTTTGTGACATTGTTCCATGCTACTTGAGTTATCCCCTATTTTTTGTTTATGGCCCTCCAAGAAAGGTACTCTAAATGAGTTGTCTTGAGACCTTCTCATCATGGTGACATGATTTATATGCTTATAAAAGAAAGCATGAGCTTTATTGATGTCATCCTACACACAATGAGAGGAATATTTATATTATGTGCTTAGATTCTATTCCAATTAGTTTTCACATGATCAAATTGTTGTAAAAACTTGCTATCACCAACCATGAGAAGTTCATTGTGGTATTCCCTCATCAAATGGTGGAATTATATGCTTGTATACTACTTTATTTACTTGACTTGTTCACTATCCCTCACATTCTTAAGGAAACCCAATTTCATCATTTGGTCAAAGCACCATTTATATGCTTTCATCACCTCCATTAGGTAGTGCAATTATGTATTTTCTCCTTGTTCTTTATAGCTAAATTTCATCATGTTCATTTTTATAGAGAAATATTCATGCCCACATCTCCATGAAACACCACAGTAATCTATTTTCAAGGTCGGGAAAGAACATGATGCTATGGGTGAGGAGTGAATGGTTGGCTTGTTCATTCCTCAATAATGAGGGAACTATCTAACTTGGTCATTCCCCAGTGATCAAACTGAATAGTGAATTGAGTGAATTGGCTTAGGTCTTTAGGTTCCCTAGACACTTTAGGTTTCTCCTTCATGCTCTTGCTTCTTCATCCCATTATAGAACTGAAAATGACTACAGCATTGCTATCCACATTCTCTACCATGTCCATCAGTGTCAAACCCAGGATTTTGAATCAGTAGGGAAATGTAGGATTAACAGCTCAAAATTAAACACCATATCTAGGTTTGGAAGTGAAATGAATATCCCATATACATATTTGTCAATGTAAAGCTAGAATGGAAAACTTTCAACACCGCTAGAGAATAATACTCTTTTTTTACTACTAGGAACGTGCCCAAACAGCATATTCACCCTATGAATTAAACTCTAAAACCACTCTTACTAGTCATCTTTGTAGATAGGATTGACATAAAAGGAACATGTTTTAGTCATTATCACTATGTGGAGATTTTCTTATGGTAGATGTGCAATACTCATTCAATTAAGATTGACTGGATGAACAAGATAAATTCCTTAAGTGTATTACATAAAAACTATAACTATGATGTCTAAACGTTTTATTTTGGAAATTGACTATGACCCATAGTCTGAACAACATATTGGGATTCAACACAACTCATGGGATTATTAAATAGATTGCTAGATCATGGGATACCTTTGTTCCACTACAATGGTCTTGTATAAAAAAATAGTAAATGTTATCAAAAATTTATTGATGCATAATTTTATTGTAAAGGTTTCCTTTTCATTGAGTAAAATCCAAATCATTTTTGTACTACCATCATTGCATATGTGATTAAATTGGGCTACAAAAATTATGCATATTACATCAAGATGGTAAATTTGGTGTCACTCCCACTATAGGAAATTATTTTCTCCATAAACTAATCTATTGTGTTTGTTTAGGATTTAGATTGTTGTGATGTATATAGAAGTCTTTTGGCATTCTCTCTGTAGGGGATCAAATCACAAACTACCAAGTTATATAATATAATATGACACAAGATCATAGTATTGTTTATATTTGTTGGGCTATGTATTCAATAAGAAAAGGTGGTCGTCCATGTGCCAATCCATGACACCATAAAACATGATCTATTTTGAATAATTCCATCTCAAGATGTGTATCTATAAAGTTGGTCCTCTGTAATTCCATTTCTATTATTAGAAACTCTAAGTGAATGACTGAAAGATGACATGGCAAGATAGGGCACATGGTTGCAATTTAAATGATGTTTGCATTAATTTTTCAAGGTTAATACATTTTCCTGGGCTGATGGGTAGGGCATGTGCCTACTCGTGCCTAGATATGGCTATGCCACTTATGTCCATGATGGTTACCACTACATAAAGTTCTTCTTGAGTATCTACATTAGTCTCACCATTGAAAATGATGCAATCACCATCTGGATTAGCTACAATGTGAGTTCCTTCACTAGTCATGACATGCTTCATTGTCCTCTCCTAGTCCTGCAATGTGTTGTGTATTTTTCTGTCTCCATTTTATTACTATAAATTACTAAAATGACTACAGAGACCCCCTAGGTTTCTACTACTTGATATATCTTTCACTTTTTATAAACATACTAATTTCATTAAACAATTACAGAGGCCTCCTAGAGAATATCACCTTCGCACTTGATTCCATACAATTATACAACAAAATCCACCAAGAAAAAGAAACATGTTATGAGGAGAGAAAGAAGTTTTGATTAATGACAAGAGATATGAAACAAAAAGAACCTAGTATAAATAGAAAAGAAGTAAAGGAAAAAATGGGTAGGAAACTTGTCTCATTCGGGCTCAACAATATAAAGGAAGAAGATCGATGCCTCTAAAGGCACCGCACACCGGCCACCACCAACACCAAAAGTGAGAGGAGAAATGGACACACCTCTGAGAGAAGAAACTCTATCGATGTCAAGAGAGAAGAGGTTGAGGGGAAGTGGGTGTCACTTTGCATCGGCCAAAAAACCCCTCCCCCATCCAGTTGATGCCAAAGAGAAACCCTAGACTCTCTAAGGCAAGGGGGAGCATAACCGTTTTGTGTTCTAAATCTCTAGTACATTTGAGAAATATATCTTACATTTATAACTACTTAGTTTATCCACCATTTCTATCCAAGCATCCCTAACTATTTTTTTGTACATAGTGTACAAACCAGGTGTCAAGGAAGGGGAGATTTTTGAGATAGTTGATATTCATTCCATTACTATAATTATTTGAGTAGAGATGATTGTTTTTGTTAAGTCTTCTTGAGCCTTTTGTAGTGTCGAAGAAGTATATGGAGTCAGAAGTGCATTTAGGAAGGGATCGTGTATTCACAATGAGGGTACTAAGGCTCCAACAATTGTAAGTATCATTGTATTCGATTCAATAAATCTAAGTCCAAAATCATATAATATCATGTCTCCAATAAGTTTACAACTATGTAGATTTATTAAATAATGGTTTATTGATCATTAATTTGGGTGGCTTAGAGGCCTTTTTGGTGATCCTACACATTAGTTTATTTAGTTCTCATCTTCTTTCCCAACACTAATTTATATTTGAGAGTTCTACTCATTAGCAATGGCTCTAGAATATGTCACCATTTTTGTATATTAGAAAGTACAAAATCACATCCAAAAAATAAAGCCATTTTAGATAACTTATAACTAGGGAACCTTGTTTGTTTTCAAAAAGTTCCATTTCACTAGAACTAACCTACTCAAACCTTTCTTCATGTAATCCATGTGTCTCACATCCTTCCTCAACCATGAATATACAATAGGCGCTATGGGTTATTGATATTGTTATGCCCATATGCTCCCTCCATTTATTTATGCTTCTAAAAGGGAACAAGAACGAATCTCACCATTACAAAAGTGAGGTGATAATGAGATACATATTGATCATATTGGTGGTAAATGTAACTTTACTCTATATAAAAGTGGAATAATGTCATATTGTGATGTATATAGGTCTAAGGTGTTTGTTTTATCTCGTGCGAATGCCATTTTATATGGAGACACTATAAGAGAGTGATTTGGATTCCTCAAAGACTTGTATTATCTTGAAAATAGACTAAACCATGGATGATGAAGAACATTCAAAAAATATTAGAATTTTTTCTACTGAGTCTAGAACCCATTTGCATGAGTGATTGGTGTATTTAGGCAATTTCACTCACTTTTAAGCATATGGAGGATGAAATTTGTCAAACTTTTTGTGTTTATTATCATTATAGTAGTCATATGTTCTCACTTTTAGAGGGGCAATATGCCATTCTATATACTTCCACAACTTCCAATATGGTACCACTACTATAGAGAGAGAAATGAAGGCAGACAAGGGTAGCTAGAAGGCTTCTTTTCCATCATTTTAAGGCCAACAATATTCTTGTGTCCCTTGTGCTATTAAAAGAATGGAAGCTTGTGTAATTCTCATTATCCCAATTTTTGTGTCATCCATTGTAGGAAATTTATTCAAGACTGTTCTTTTTTCTAATTATTTACAAATGGTGAATTCATCTTCATTTATGGGAAGAATAAAGTTTTCCATCTAACAGGGTGTATATATATCATTATATTATTGATAAAAAATTAAATATGTATAGGTTTCATGTGGTGCATCCCATACATATTTGATTCTAGTAATAAAGTGATACTCTTGATTTATTCAAAATATTTTATAAGAATTTATAGTTTCTTGAATTGAGGTGTTCCTCTCAAGAATCACATCCCTTAAATATATAAGTTTTCCTTTGTCATTGTATACATGGTATTTATCCTTCTTCTGATCAAAAACCTTGAATCTATGTCAAATTAGTAACTAATAACAATATCTATATTTCCACATTACTTCATCGTTAACATTTCAACACTATTACACATGTGAAGGGAGTGAAATGAGTTTTTTTGTCTATCCACTTTAAATTTGGTAGGTATATGTTTACAAAGGTTGCCAACATACCTAAAATGCTTTGATGTACTAAATATCATGTTTATCATCCTCATGAAAAGAAATAGATATATTAAAGTATTGATCATGTGTTAGATTTCTTTATATAACTATTTATCATGGCTCTCAATCTAAAATAACAAAATTACAAATGTAGAAATTACTAATGCACATTATTTATGAATATTGTGGAGGATATGAAGGTGGATTGGGAAGAGTGAATAAACCTATTGGATAGAAATGTGGACACAACTTCTTTAAGGAGCAAACTATCCTAAAAGCAGACAATACTTTCTCCTTGGTGAGTGAAATGGAGTGATATAAGTTGGTGTTGGTTGTTGGATGATTTTTTTGACAAATATGGATGGGAGTAGTAGGAGGGAGTGCATAGAATTGGGTGAACATGAGATATTAGGTATTGGCATTTATTCATCAATATTAACTCACTAAAATGAGGGGTTTGAAAGGATATGGAAGTCGTAAAGGGAATCTTAGAGGAGTGTATTGGAGTCCTTGTATGGAACCTTATCGTCCATTATTGGTTAATAGTTTTCTATAATTACTAAATGCTCCTTATTGTTTTTGTTGTTGTTGTTGTTGTTGTTGTTGTTGTTGTTGTTGTTGTTGTTGTTGTTGTTGTTGTTGTTGTTGTTGTTGTTGTTTCCTCTTTATACTTGTGCCCCCACATTGGTGTAGGTTTTGACTATACTAGGACATACATTATGAGTAGCAAGGCTACCAAGTAGTTCAGGTTGGCGGAGAATCATATTTTGTGGGTGTACTAATAAGTATCACCTATTTAGAGCCAAAATACGCCAAGACATATGAACAAAATGAAGAAAAATTGTTGAGTATGGACATAGTGCAGTCATGCATGCCTTAATCCCTATGTCTCATGTTGGAACAGCAACACGATTGTTCTTATTGGGTAACAATTGTGTTTTAAGTTGTAAACTTTAGCAGTTGATGGGTATGAAGTGGTTTCAAACTTGGGGAGTGAATCTAGGAAATCTTAGAATTCCAATGTACCTAAAATAGATTAAACAATTTGTAGTGTTTATAGATAAATTTACAAAAAAAGAAGAAAACATTATACATTTTTACTACAACATTACTTGAAAAATTAACCTAACACATGAATATCATAGATCAATCATCAAACACATGTAAAAAATCTTTTTCTTTGTCTATGGCTTCCTTTCGTATCATACCAATGGTAGAATGTTGCATTCTACTACAAATCACTTCTTACCAATAAAGAACTAAAGAAGTAACTATGTATAAAGTGGGGGATTTATGAGAGAGGATAGCATAGGTCCTCCCGCCTAGAAATATGTAAATTACCTAATAGTGTTGATTTGTATGGGTCTTTGAAAAAGAAAATGAATATGTAATAAAAATTAGAGTTTGCCTATTCATATTCAAATCCTCATTTGGTAGACAAAATGTTTTCAATTCCTACAGGGGGAAAATATACAAAGAATATTGTAACCATAGACTATGTGTGATCTATGTAGTGTGCCTTGAGTTAGTGCCCTTCGAAATGGGGGGCCTAAGATTTGTTTATATATGCAAGTAGGCAAGTTTAGGGGAAAGATAGAGACATGGCCTACAAAGTTGAGCCAAAAAGGTTGTTTTTCTCATATTTTATAGTCACTTTTTTATATGGAATACTAATTAATATATTTCATATGTTTTACAAATTTTTGATTGAATGTATAAGTAATGGATAGAAGAGGATTACCAGACAAGCAGTAAATACTTAAAAGGAGATTTACAATTTTTGGATTTTGTTTTACAATTTCAATGATTGGAGACAAGATTGTGTGCCCTTGTATAAGGTGTCCTAATTTATACTAGGTAACCTAAAAGACAACATTGAGAAATATATTATGTCATGGCCTCTTACCAAGCTATATCTATTGGGATTTTCATGGTGAAACTACCAATGTTCAAATGGATGCTCCTATTGACCAAGATAGAACTTCTAATCAATAAGAAGTAAATGACATCCATTGTGGTGATTGCCTAAATGCTGGATATATTAAAATACATGTAGAATGATGTTTTTTTTAGTTTTATTTAAGATATAAATATGGAAGAGTAGAGTCATAAAGTGACCAAATTTCAAAGATGATAGTTTTTCTGTCTTGTTGAAGAATTCTAAGTTAGAATTATACCTTGGGTGTGAGAAATTTAGCAAACTTGATTTCATCGTGGTATCACCTAGTTTGCCTTGATGGCTTGAGCAACATAGCATCCTTTGTTTTTTTTATTTTCTTTAAGAATATTTTACCATAAGGAGAATAGTTACATAATTCTTTCTCTAAATCTAGAAAAAGATGATGAAGGGGTCGTGTTTAGATTATGTGAAGATTCATGTTTTCAAATGGTTGCATGCTTTTTTGGAAGGATTTTTATGATGAAGACATAAGTGATACATGTGGAGAACTAAGATGAAAAACAATTACAGGCCAGGATATGATGAGTAGTCTATGAAAGAGGCCAAGAGAATACATGTCAAGGTGATAAGAAACGTTCCACTTATACCACTCTATAGTTGTTGATATCATCAGAAACCTCTTCATTAATAAGGTGGCATGTATGTGAATACCAAACAGATGAAAAGTAAAGACACCCAATAGACTCACCTGGATGGAAAATATTTTTATGTGATGCTTCCGAAATTTGCTTCATACACTAAACATATTTGATTGGGACTTACAACAGATGGATTTAATCCTTTTGGGACAATGAGCCATACAATTTACACAAACTATTATGATTATCCCATATAATTTACCTACTTGGTAGTGCATGAAGTAGACATATTTTATGTTGTTCCTACTCATTCTTAGACCACGTCATCATAAAATATAAATGTGTACTTGCACCCATTGATAGATGGGTTGAAAGAGCTGTAGGAAATTGATGTACATACATATGATGTTGGAACCAAGGAATTATTTTGTATGTGTGCTTCTATAATGGAATGTTTGTGACTGTCTTTCTTATTGGAGTACTAAAGGTTACAAACCAAACCCTTATTATAATAAATATACTATCTCACATTGGTCGTTACATCTTCATAAAGTTTGCTACAAAGGACAACATATGTGTTTTACAACTACCCATAGATTATGAAAAGAAGCAAAGGCATTTGACAGAGAGCAAGAATTTATAAGCCCACTAAAACCATTGTCTATAGCTGAAACTTATCATAATTTGAGGGCAAAATAACCATAATTTGTAAGGCAAGGCCAAGAGGTAAAGATTCAACACACAATTGGGATAGGAAAAGTATTCTTTTAAGCTACTATATTGGAAATCTAATATTGTAAGGCGCAGTTTTGATGTCATTCACATTGAAAAGAATATATGTGAGAGAACTGTTGGAATATTCCTAGGTTTGAAGGATAAAAGTAAGGACAACTTAAATGGAAGGAAGGATTTGGAGGAAATGGGAATTATATTTATGCTTCATCCAAAAGTAGTTACTCCTACCTCCAGCGTGCTTTAATAAAAAAAATGTGAAAATGTTATTTTTAAACCTCTCAAAACTTATCAAAGATCTTAAAGGGTCTAATATCAATAGATGTGCATGACGGAAGGAGCATAAGATTTTATTGATGAAAAGTCATGATTATCATGTTATAATGTAGCAACGTTTTCCAGTACTTGCCATAATGGCTTTACCCGTAAGAATGCTAAGTCTTGTACTATTAATCTATGTCTCTATTTTCAAAAATTGAGCATTAAGATCATATATCCAAATGATTTTTCTACATTAGAATATTCAATTGTTATGACATTTTTGAGATGGAGAAGATATTCTCTCCAAGATTTTTTGACATCATGGTGCATCTATTAGTCCATCTTGCATATCAACCTAAGATATTTGGCCCTGTCAGTATTGTTTGATGTATCCAATTGAAAGGTAATTTTTCATACATTTTTGTGGTCATAACTATTATATTGAACTAATATGTTAACATACTAATTTAGGAAAATATTTTCTAAAACTTTGTTATCATGTAGTTCATGATTTTAAAAAGCTATGTCCATAAAAAAAGATATCCAGAAGGATCTATAGCATAAGGATATATAGATGAAGAGTGCCTAACTTTTTGTTCAAGATACTTGGATGGAGTTGAAAAAAATTATATCAGCAATAAGAATTTGATGAAGCATGAGTAGAAACGTGGCAACCCAGAATGGTGATTGATCTATTTTCTTGAAAGTAGGTTGTGGTGTTGGTAAAAGGGTACTATGTGCCTTGGATGGAGCTACATTGCAACAATCCAACAAGAATGTACTTCTTAACAATTATCTTCTATTATAAAGAAGGGATAACATATTCAACTGAGATATTGCACGTGATTTTTGTTTTAGAAGCACTATGAAATCATTAGGAAAATGCATCCTCAGAAGTCCTTAAAGGAGGTTCAAAGTTTGCATAGTCACACATTTGATGGATGGGGTAAGGAATATGTAAGTTTATCTAGCCTAGTTTAATTTTTAGTGCTTCATAAATAAACTCTAATAAGCTTTTGTTTTGTTAGATTGATATTATCCTAAAAATAGAGATAGTGGATGATAAAATCAAGTTTCTTTCTCAAGTTCCACATCAGTTGTCCATGAAGTACAAAGGCTATGTTATCAATGGTCACATATGTCAAGTCAGGAAAAAGAGGTAAAATGGACAACATAAAATAGTGGAGACTTTCTTGTTGCTAAGGTTGATTGTTATTCTAGAATGACCACATGTAACCCCATTACTAGTGATGTTTCCTATTATGGTGTTTTGAAGGACGTTATTATGCTCAATTATTATGAACACTTCAAGGTGACATTATTTAAGTGTGATTGAGTGGACATCTACTCCAAGAGGGGAATTGAGCATGATAAACATGGGTTGACCTTTGTTAACTTGAAAAAAACTTGAAACTATAGATAAACCTTTTGTAGTAGCATCTCATGTTGGGGAAAATATTTTTTGTAGAATATTCTACTACAAAAGGTTGGCATTTTTCTTTCATGATTTCCCCAAGAGACATGTTCATCATGGAAGAACAAACATGTATCAATAATGTTAAATATTATATGCAATGTGAAATTGTAAATGGGGCAACAATGT
The DNA here is from genome assembly GCA_963693085.1 of Alisma plantago-aquatica. Lineage (NCBI taxonomy): Eukaryota > Viridiplantae > Streptophyta > Magnoliopsida > Alismatales > Alismataceae > Alisma > Alisma plantago-aquatica. The sequence goes on along the minus strand of OY856410.1, from coordinate 1,222,895,117 downwards.
CCTCATAGGAGGATGATAATGCTTGCGACATAGTTCAAATGTATATGGAAGAAATTACTATATATAGTTAACCAATTTTAAATGAGCAATTTGAAATACAACATGACCATGAAGAAGTTTAACAAACTAGTGATGATGATGGTTTTGACTAATGAGATTAAAAAATACAAATTGATGTAGTTTATTTACTTTGGCATCATTATTTCACTTATATAAGCCATTTTTGGCTTGATGTATCTTGAAAATTTTCTTTTGAGTATTTGCACTCTAGTTGTATGCATTTAGCATGTTTTAATTCTTCATTATCAAAATTATCCTTGTCTAGGATTATGTTTATAATGCTCTAACATTATGCTTTTTGTATTTGTGCTTCTATTTAATACATGTGAAAAAATCAATGAAGAGGACCTAAGCTTGTTTTTCATATGATCATTGATTACATACATGTTAACATGTTGTGCACCTTTTTTTTACTATCTACTAATATATGTGATTTTGTATATTCAAGGTGAGGGAACAAAATAGCAATAGTTTCTATAACAAAGCTCCCACAAGGATTGACGAAAATAGCAACAATGATTCTTGTACAGAGACTCATTTCTCCAGCCTTTCTCAACATGGTTGTTTGGAATCTTTGAACCTTTCATCCCCATACTACCCATAAAAATATAAGCTTCCTTCCCTCGTGACATGTAAAATGATAATCAAAGAAATCCAAAAAATGATGCTAGTTCTTCAAAGAATACCCATACAACTAATTCTTTGTCAACTGCTGATTTGTGCAACAATCATCTAGTATTGTTGCAATCCTTTGGCCACACACTGATAAAAAATGGACCTTTGAATTCTAAATTTTCACAATGTCCATTAGCTACGTGTACATTATACTCTAATATTTTTGTTGCTTCCAAAACCTCTCAAATATGCACAAAGGAAACCAAGATGGGAAAAAGGTTTAAAATTTATCCCAATAAAAAAGTGGTGATAAAGTTACAATATCAAAATCTTCATGACAACTAGGTGTGTCTAATTTCAACCATTCTAAGTCCATTCAATCAAAAAAATCTAGAGAATAGATCTTCCATTAACCAATGAAACAATCCATTTCCTAATAACATGGGCAAAATGGCACCTCTAATCACCATGTTGAGTCAATGAATGTTATAGAAAAGCCATATGATAGTCTAGGCAATTATTTTATTTATATCATTACATTTCATGTAGTGTGCTTATAGAATATCATTTTTCACATTTATATTGACTTTTTTGATTCAATGCTTAGGTTAAGAACATCGAGCATGTGGATGAACATAGTGTTCTATAAAAGAAAACTTGATTATCCAATTTAGATCCAAAAAACAATTTGGAAAACCAGTAGGTGAAAACCAATGTCAATTATCATGTTTTCTGACGACTATTGCAAGGAATCCCCATATTTGTCTATTAAATTGACTAGAGACAATTTCTAGCAACCAAGAAAGATTCTATTTGGAACTTTGAGAAGGTATCATTTGTTGTTATGTAAAATTAAGGTTTGAAATGATATTCAACATGTGAATAGAGTACATTCTTAATGGATTTAGATCTAAAGGAGCAGACAATTAAGAGGCAAGGGAAGAAATGAAGGGACCACAACTTGGAGCTACATGGAGCCTACTTCTATGAGTATAGTCTATGTGAACAACAAATTGAACAAGTTGTTCCCCGTGTGGACAAGTCTCATTCAAAATTTCTTGTGGATTATTGGAGGAGTAATAAAGGGAAGGTGAAATAGATATAGTCAAAAATTACAAGTTGTATATATTCTCTGTTGATATTTAATATATTTTCCTCAAAATGAAGACATTTCATAGAGTAAGTCCATAACTAATAAGACAAGTATAAAATTACAAAAGTTTAACCACACAACAGAATCTAAGTCATTTTCATTCATGAAATATGATTTAAAATCAATTTTTTTGTGATTTTTCTGGGCAATTTGATGGCATCCTTTTACATAATGTTTAAATTAACATTGTTTGTCTAATGAAGATGGAGAAGAAAACATGTGAAGAAGTAGATCCCATAGGCTTTTTTTACTAAACGTGTCTCAAGAATGATGGGAGCATACTTGATATTGAATATGTCAAAACTTTGGTACAATACATCCTCTCCTTGAGTAGTATATTACATATACAATTCGGTAAGTGTAGAATTAGTATATGATTGGTATGAAGTTCAACTAAACTTTGGTTTCTTGTATTTATAAAAAAACCTAGGCAAGAGAAGAGTTGCAAAATAAAACTTGATGCTACTCCAGATGAAATCTATAGACATGTTATAAGAGAGGATAGACTAGAATATGTTTATGGTTATGGACTTGGACCATCACCTTCTTGTATTCAGGGGAAAAAATCATAAATCCCTATAAGTTGAAGAAGAAAAATAGAATTAGATTAGGGATAAGCTTGACAAAAAATGGTTGATATTCAAAGCATAAGGATGAACTCAACTAAAAGTTAGACGAGTTCCTTCCCTTAACTATAGCAGGGATGAGTCAAAAACAACACAATAGGATTTTCCATGTATGAATACATTTTATGCAACTTGTGGTATATTAATTATTTTGAATGTTGATTTTTATGATCTTGTCCTAATAAAAAATCATTGTGTAAATAAACTTATCAAGTAGAATCCACTTCATATAAAGCATTCATTATTGAATAGGGAACAGGTATTTTGTGTTTTTATGGTTTGAATTTCTATTCAGTTTACATAAATTTCTTATGTAACCTATAATTTCTTTATAGGATGTTTATTTTTTGAGTTCCACAGATCCATATGAGAGTTGCATTTGGTGAAGTTACTAAGGTCAGCTCCATGAAAATTGTTGGAGGTGCAACATTAGGTCCATCCTTTGTTGTAATTTCTTTGGTGGATAGAAAATCTTTAGTGAAACCTTATGAGAAATACCAAACTAATTGATGATGTGGTTGGTAACTTTATAGCTTGGCCAAAAACACATGTATTGCCATTGTGAGCATAAACACTCTCTTATACTTATAAATAATTGAAAAACAAATTAGTATTGAAGTCATTTTGATTTTATTGTTGAGCATGATATGTGAAGACATTTTGATTCTTGGATACTGCCTAAAGATGACATAGTTGTTTTGCTTCAATTCTATTGTTTTATAACTGTAAGTAATGGTCCAAATAATTTTTTTTAGTGTCTATTGTCAATGACTATATTGATCGCGTCTCAAGAGGGCGCTCGGACTTTAAATTTATAACCTGAAACCTTCAAGGACCCCCACAACTTTATTATGGGGTTGGAGTAGATATACGGGGTCAAACACAGGGATGTGGAGATGTTTAGGACACTTAAGATCTCACTCTTAGGTCAAATAATCCAATCCGATAGTCGATAAAAGTAAGGAGCCAGAACTAGTCTAATAGATTGTCACAAAATAAAACAAAAAAAGAAAACAAAACAAAACATAGTCTATAGGATTCTACTAATCAGAGAGGAGTTTATGGCTATGTAACCACAAGTTGGGTAGTCTATGCACCCATTCTTGGGCGTAGACAACCCTCAAACACCTGAGCAATCAACCTACATCCAAACATGGTACACATTATGGTATCTATTCCTGTGGGGTCATCCCACTCACTCTCGCACAGCATGACTAAAACCCATGAATGACATGAAACCTCTCTCGAGGATGACAAATCAGCACTCTAGAATATTCTAGATAACCACTCAGGTCTAGAATGTTCTGAGGTTCTAGGAACAGGTGAGATCTGGACAGAACCAAGTAGTGGGCCTGGCCGTGTCGGGCTGGGTCCGGCCGTACCCAGGTCTACGGTTCTGTACAGATCACCTTGAACTGTCCTCTTTTCAGATTCTGATCCAAACTACCTTCTCTTGTTTATTCCTACAACGAATCTCTTGATATAGGTAGAAATAGAAGTTCAAGCAAGAAAGAGATCAACCAAACTAGCAATCATAATCAGAAAGAGAAGATAGAATAGAAAACATACTAGATATGGAATGAAACTACTTGCTTAAGATAAAAGTACATAAACATGCCCAAAATGGGCTACATAGCCAAGAAGGAGCTCAACTAGACATGAACAAGCTTAGTTGGCACTGAACAAATATGAAAGGACATCATTTGTACATAAACAAAGGATAATAGTAGAAGAAAGGAGAAGAAGAAGAGATTTAGCCTGTAGAGGAGAAGTGGCTCTCGCTCCTTGGCCTCCATATAGGTTGGATCTCATCCTTTGGGTCATCTTCCTTGATCTTCTAGACTCCTTCGCCTCCTCTCTCTCTCTCTAGATCCACCCCAAACAGCAGCTTGGTGGGTGTATGGAGGTGGAACATGGCTGGAAGCGGTAGGATATGGGCTGATGATGGTGGAAAATGGTGGTAGATGGAAGAAAACTGGAGGAATGGACGTAGGATGAGCACCTCTACCTTTCCAGACCTTGGAACTCTCCTACGGGACTCAGGGAACCAAGAAGATTCGGAGCCTGGAACTCCCGATCTCAGAACAGCAACCTCTCAGCTTCCTGGTTTGAAGAAGTCCCCTCAAATGAATGAGGGGGTCATCTATTTATAGGTGCAGATCACTGACTTAACCCTGCAGTCGAGGTCTCTATAGGTCGAGGTCCCTACAGGTTGAGGTCTCTGTAGGCCGAGGTCCATGCAGGTCGAGGTCCATGCAGGTTGAGGTCTCTATAGACTGATGCCCATGCAAGTCGAGGTCTCTGCAGGTCGAGGTCCATGCAGGTTGAGGTCCATGCAGGTCGAGGTCCATGCAGGTCGAGGTCTCTATAGATCGAGGTCCATGCAGGTCGAGGTCTCTACATGTCGAGGTCTATGTAGGTTGAGGTCCATGCAGGTCACAAAATTGTCTAGTTGAGCAACTTTATCTATGAAAAGATGCAAATTACTAAAAGATAAGAATTCAGGGTTATTTTGGGCATATTAAGGATATAATGACACAAAACCATAAATAAATTCTTAGCATAAATGTCTAAATTTAGCTGTTATCAACTACCCCAAGCTTAAAACTTTGCATGTCCTCAAGCAAGATTGTGCTCAAAGAACAAAAATGATAACATCCAAATTAAGCTTGGAGATAGATGCTAAGGCTAAGAAATATAGTTTAAAACATCAACTCTCTTGATCCATGTCATTTCAAAACAAACCCCCACCAATCGAACACAATCCTGCCAAGGTAAGATCAAAGAGTGTCCAGGCAAGATTAAACGAATTCACTACAACTTGTCGATACTCATGAGGGTTTGAATCATAATTATTCAACATAAAAGAATTTTCACATAAGGTATGATGAAAATCTCTTGCATCTGTTTCTTTAACTCTACCATATCAGGCATCAAATGGCGTTCCTCGAGTCCCCGGCAGCCGAGCACGACAAGGCAAAAGGAAGGGTGACTGGGAGCAACCAGCCGCCGTTCTGAGATCCATCTGGGCAAGGACCGGCGCTAGTTCCCATTGCAAATCCAACTCAGGCGAGAGTCATTGAAATTCCAAAGGGTCCGGTGAGCTGGGAAAGCTTCAAGCCATTACCAGTGGGAGGAGCGTTAGATCTGAAATGGGCGGAAGTTCAGATAGTAGATGGGAAGATTATCTACCCCAGGAAAGAAGCTGAAGAGAACGCTAATAAGTGGAGTAAATGTCTTATAGGTTATGTGTTAGACTTTCATCCACACTTGCCTACGCTTGCTAGCCACTTCGAGGTCACTTGGAAGACATATGGTTCCTTTGAAATCTTCGATAGAGGGGAAGGTTTCTTTGTAGTCAGGTTTGCGGAGCAGTGTGATCTGGACAATGTTCTGAAAGGCACCTGGTCGGTGTTACAAAGACCGGTTATATTGAGGAAATGGAATCTGGGCGACAAGCAGGAGAAGCAAGTTTTCTCAAGTGTTCCAGTGTGGGTGAATATCAGGAACTTGCCGATGGAATTATGGGACACCAGAACGTTTGAGAGAGTTGGATCTTTCCTTGGTACCCTGATCAAAATGGACAAAGCTACCCTAAACTGGAGACGCTTGAACCTTGCACGTATTCAAGTTCTGATGAAGCACAGCACAGTGTATCCGAGAAGGATTATTCTGAGAAGTGATGAAGGCGAGGATCAAGAGATACTGCTTGATTATGATTGGATTCCACACAAATGCAGGCAGTGTGGTTTTCTGGGCCACGATGACTGTTAGCTGAAGAAAGGTGGAGGGAAACAGGGTTTTAAGAGATTCGGAAGCAAGAATCAGTTCTGGGAAATTAAAAAGACGACTGCCAATAACCTATCTGATAAAATGCCTTTCATACCAAGAGAAAATGATGAAGAGGCATTTATTCTAGAGGAGATCGGAGAGACTGGAGATAATACCAAGGTCATTCTAGATGATACTCAGGAATTCATGGTGTTCGAAGATGAGTGATTGTCTAGAGAAGTCAATGAGGGCTTCTTTCCTTTTCAAACAGACCAAGAGAATGACCAAATTAAATCTTCTGAGCGATCCAGCTCAAGCAATGTGGCTGACTCCATTCCTGTTACTCCCCCTGTTATCCATGGTACTCAGAAAGGAACCCCGGCTAGCGATCTCAGTTCGCAGACATCTTCTAACTCTGTAAGGATCATCACAGGTGATATTTTAAGGAAGGATCATCCGAAGTGTCAATCCAAACTGAACCTAGGTTCCAAGCATAGTTTGGACAACTCTGTTTATTCGAAATGTCAGAGAGAACTTGAGCTAAGTTTGGAAAATACTGAGGTTGTCAGTCCAACAGCCCCAGGGGATAAATGACTCATCCTTTGTCCATAACCTCTTGGAATGTCAGAGGTATCAATAACAAGGTCTTGGGCATCCAAGAGGAAATAAGGAGGGCTAACTGCGATGTGGTTATCCTCAATGAAACAAAGATCAGGGAGAAGAAGGCTGTGAAATTCATGAGAAAATATTTTGAAGGTTATGAGTGGTTTTCCAATTCTAAGTCGCATCCTCTCGATAGAGTTTTCATTCTTTGGAAAAAGGAGGCTTGTCATATTAGGTTTTTGAATGAGTGTGATCAAGCTGTTAATGTTAAGGTCACCATTGATGATAAATGTTTTTTTCTATCTGCGGTGTATGGTCATAATGGGGACTATGATAGAGAAGGGTTGTGGAAGAACCTTGATTCTTTTGCTAGTAGTGTAGACGGTCCTTGGTTGATCATGGGTGACTTTAATGCGGTGAGAAAGGATGAGGAGAAGATTGGTATTGATCCTCCTTCGACTAAGTCGATGTTGGATTTTAACAACTTTGCTTTGGATAATGGTCTATTCGAATTGGATCTTAATGGACCTTTATATACTTGGGACAATAAACAAGAGGGGGACAGGTTTGTGGCCACGAAGATTGATAAGATTTCATTTAATAGTGAGTTTCAATCTAACTTTGAAGATTTCCATGGTGAATGTATCTGGAATACTATCAGCGATCATAGAAGGTTGTGCTTATTCTTGGGAAATCAAATCCGAATGAGGACTCCTTTTCGGTTCATTAATGACTGGACCAAACATAAAGATTTTAGCAATATTCTGAAAGATAGCTGGAACACTGATGTGACTGGGTATGCTATGTTTTGTTTGTATAGGAAGTTAGAAGTTTTGAAGAAGAATCTTTGCAATTGGAACAAAGAGATTGTCGGGAATCTGAATGAAAACTTCCGTATTCTTAATAACAGTTTGTTAGAGGCTCAAAAGTTAGCTGACCTTAATCCTTTAGACAATTTCCTTAGACATGATGCCAACATCAAGAGGAAAGAGGCTAGAATTGTTGCTAAGCTTGAAGAATCTTTATACAGACAAAAGTCTAGGGTGCAGTGGTTGAGAGAAGGCAACTCTAATACCAAATTTTTCTATTCTTCTGTGAGAACTAGAAGAGTCAGTAATACTATTAACTATCTTAATATCAATGGTGCTATCTCGAGGAACATTGATGAGATAAAAGGTGCTATCTCTGGTTTTTATAGTGATCTCTTCTGTAAGGATAGCTTGGGGGATGTTTGGAAGGGTGAGTGGAGAGGCGCTAAGCTTTCGAGTAGTCAAAATTCCATGCTCACTAAAGATGTGTCCAGAACTGAGATTGATGATATTGTAAAGAGCCTCAATACTGATAAATGCCCGGGTCCGGATGGTTTTAACAGCTACTTCTATAAATTTGCTTGGCCGATTATCGGTGATGATGTGTTTGAAGCGGTGAAGGAGTTCTTTCATAATGGTAATCTTCTCAGAGAGGCTAACAGAACTTTCATCACTCTTCTTCCTAAAGGGAGCGATTCTTCGGTGATCACGAACGGGCGTCCTATCGCCTTGTGCAATGTTTTTTATAAGATCATTTCGAAGGTTCTCACTAATAGATTGCAGCTTGTGCTTCCTAGCATCATTAGCATCAACCAATGTGCTTTTGTGAAGGGTAGGAGACTCAAGGATGTTGTCCTCTTATCCAATGAGATTATGGGCGATTTTAACAAGTTTAGTTGTCCTAATATGTGTATTCAAGCTGATATTTCCAAGGCTTATGACTCTGTCAAATGGAAGTTTTTATTTTCTATCATGTTCAAGATGGGGTTCTCTATCAAGTGGATCAGTTGGATCGAAACTATTTTTCTATCCACTTCTTACCAAGTGTTGATCAATGGTGAGCCATCCAATATGATCTATCCTTCCAATGGTGTAAGACAAGGAGATCCTCTTGCTCCTTATTTGTTCGTTATTGTCATGCAAGGTTTTTCCGAGTTGATTAAGAAGTATGTCGATGACAAGATCATTGTTCTTGTTGTTGTTTTTAAAACTACTCATTGCTCCCACCTTATTTTTGCGGACGATCTGATGATTTTCTCTAAGGCTTCGGATGATAATGCAAAAGGTATAAAGCCTTACTGGATGAGTTTGGCAGGATATCTGGGTTGCAAGTTAATAAAGACAAAAGTATTATCTTTGCTAATCAGAGTAAACAAAGTAAGGATGTGGCTGACGTTCTTGACATGTGTTTTGGGAAATATGAGGATTCTAAGTATTTGGGGATCCCCCTCTTCTATGGTAATCTCAGGAAGAAATAATGTGAACAGTTAGTTGATAAAATTAAAAGGAAGCTGGATAGTTGGAAATCAAAGCTGCTATCTTTAGCCGGGAGAGTTGAGTTGGTTAAATCTACGATGTCCACTATGCATCTTTATTGGATGATGGCTTTTCCTATTCCTAAATCTATCTTGGAAGAAATCGATAAGTTATGTAGAGATTTTATCTAGGGTCACTCTGATAATAAAAAGAATCTTCATCTTGTTAATTGGGACATTGTCACTCATCCGAAAGACGAGGGTGGTCTGGGTATTAGGAAAAGTAAGGAGGTTGCAGATGCTTGTCTTATCCAAAATGTATGGGATATTATGAGGAAAAAGGACTCTCTTTGGGTGAAATGGGTTAATGAGAAATACCTAAAAAAAGATACTTTCTGGAGTTGTGATATCTCCCCTAATCACTCATGGATGTTCAATTATATGCTTAGGTGTAAAGATAAGCTGAGGCACCTTACTTCTCTGAGGATTGCTTCTGGTCAGAATTTTCTTATTTGGAAAGACTCGTAGTTGAATGGTCAATTCCTTCAAGATGTGGTTGAGAAGAACATTATTATTAGAGTTCGGGCTTCCCCACGATGCCTTTCTTAGCAGGATTCTGAATAGAAAGTGGTCCATTAATAAATCTAGATGCTCAGAGTTCCTTCGTGGCATTCTTAAGGATGTCAAAATTAGTGCTATTAGTGATGACGATCACTGGTTATTCATGGGGAGAAAGGATGTTAATCTCAGATTTATTTGGGATAACATTAGAGTTAAGAGAGTTGTCAGTCCGAATTTCTCTTGGATTTGGAAGAGCAAGGCCCACCTTAACAGCAAATTCCATGTTTGGAAAACAATGCATAATAGGCTGCCCACCAATGATTATTCGAGGAGAAGAGGCATCTCTGTGGTCTCTGTGTGTATCCTCTGTATGAATGGGTATGAAGATGCTCATCATATTAGTTTTGAGTGTGCCTACACTAAAGAGCTCTGGTCTATGGCTCTCACAAATGATTTGTGTTTGAAGATTCCTGTCAGCTGGGATGATATTGGGGGTCTGAAGTTAAAGAAAGATGGTATTATCTGTCCATTTGTCTTATATCATTCGTGGTTAGAAAGAAATACAAGAATTCATGATAATATCTGTAAGAGTTCTGCAGTTGTTTGGAGAAATATCAAAAATGAGTTCTCTGTCCTTCATGTCTAGTTTGCTGGAGTGGCTGTGTTTTGGTTCAGCAGTGTTTGGTTGTTGAGGTTGATGCTTGCCTTTGTTGCCTGAAGGTGCGTCCTTGTTTGGTGTCCTTTTCTTTTGGAACGAGCCTGGTGAAGGTTGAGTTTTCTCTGGCCTTTATGTGTTGTTGAGGATGTTGTTTCAAGGGCTGCTTATAGGTGGTTCTGTTAAGTTGTTCTTCTCTTGTTGGCTTGGGGGTGTAGGGGGTGTTCCACCTGTTGGTGCTTTGCTGTTGGTTGTTCCTACGTCTGGTTGTTCTGGCAGTGAGGGTTCTGAGAGGTGTTTGGTTTGGTGGTTGTTTGCCTTCTGTCGTCTAATGAGATGATGATAATAGCTTGATTGCTTTGGGTCTGTGGTTGGATCCATCGTGTAGGATGATATGCTGAGTTAGGAGTTGTTCTTGATGGTGCTTTCCTCTGGCTATGAGGGGTTTGTCTTGGTGGTTTCCGTTGATGATTATTTGGCTCTGGTTGTTCCCCTTGAAGTGGGTCTGTGTCGTTTATTATCTTCGTTTTGTTTTCTGTTTGCTTTTAGGACGTCTTGCTGGAGTCTTGGTTGCTGCTGTCATTCTTGCTGCTCCATTCTTACTGCTCCTTTCCTGCTGTCATGTCTTTTTTGCTGAAGATATAGGAGTTGTTGGCGGGTTTGATTGATGCTCTTCAATCTTTGTAACTGTTACAGTGATGGTGAAGCTCTCTTGAGTTGTGGCTGATGGTACCTCTCTGGTTCCTTTGTACATAGTTTTCGTTTTTTTTTATCTATCTTCTCTCGGAGGGTAGCAAGCATTGTATAGACACTTTGTAGAAAATACAAAAAAAGCAACACGAGTTTTCACCGACCAAAAAAAAAAGAATTTTCACATAGGTGATCATGCGAGTGATGAGCAATGAGCCATCATCATGAAGTCATGTATATCAATCAGGAACAATGCGCCTCTCACTTATTCATGTCCTAAGAAACAACAAAAAGCAAAAAGACTCTAATGACTTCTGAGAATCCCGATCTATGTTAGGTTGTTCCATGTAACAAACAACAGTCCCTACAGTCTAAGCCAGTTGGCCCAGAGCAGTGAGATGAACTCCTCATATTGCGCTCGAACCAACGCTACCATTGAGATGATCTCATAGGTCTCATAGGGGTTCCTAGTGACTCTCTAATGGCTTTTGGAGTGATACTACCAGGAACGACATACCCGTGTTCATGAGTGCAGTCATACACCAGTTGGGCACCATCCTCAACTCTCCTGAAAGAGAAAAACAAGCGCTCATTTATTCATACTTATGATTTTATTCTCTACATTCCAATTTGTAGGCCTGGGTGAGAACTATTTTGATATTTTTGGGATTTTGTGGGCGGCCAAGCCTCTTTTGCAATTTTTTTATTTTTCATCTTTTTGACTCAATCTAAGGTGAGAAGGTGCATAGTCCATTACGGAAAACACTTCAACTTGATTATAGCTCAAAACTCATAATAATATATTTGACACATGTGTGAAAAGTAGCAATTATGATTCAAGGGTCCTTAGAGTAGAGGCAAGTTTGTAAAAAATGGAGCTTGGAGTTTTGATCAAACTGTAGCTCTTTCCAATGATCCTATATACTGGATTTGTCATTCACAACATTGATCAAGGGAATAATGTTTTAAGCTATGAAAAGGCGTGTAACCTTAGATTTATTATCAAACTTAAGGAAAGAGTCAAAGAACAAGTCAGGCAAAAGGTCAAGCAGATTAAGATGCAAATTGTGCTTTTAGGCATAAAGATAAGCATTTAGTTCTAAGATTTGCATCATGTAACCTTAATTGCAAAGCTACAAATTACGAAACAAAGTCTTACAAAGTTGAAAATTCATACAGGGAGTAAACATGCATGCTAGAAGAATGAAGAGACGGAAGGGTGAATATCCTACCACCCCAAGCTTAAAACCTTGCTCGTCCTCGAGCAAGCCTTGAACTTGAGATGGTGGAAAAAGAATGCATGGTTGTAAGGGAAAGACTGTTATTTAAGTCCTAAAATGATGCATGTATGCAAGGATATATAAGAGCAGTTAGAGGAGAGAAACTATCTAAGCAAGAACATTAAAAACAAGATTTATTTTAACAAAAGGAGAAAAGAAAGGGGTAAGAGAAAAGTGGGTGGCTTCCCCACAATGTCGACACTGGGATCCCAAATCCTAAGTTTTGGGACCAGTGTCACATGTGTCTTGCTGACAGGTTCCACCACATAATAGGAGTAGAATAGGCGGAGATGCGGGCCCTTCCGAGTCTGGAGAAGAGGAGTAAAATCCGATGACTCGGTGAAGTCATCTCTGTGTTGGGACTGACTTGAACTACACTGGGATGAATTCTTTGGAAAATCATCTTCAAGGTACCTCCCAAGATATGAATCTGATCAGGAAGGACCTAGGATGCTGACACAGGATGCGACGGAGGGGACAGGTTGAATGTCTTCTGGAGGACTCATCTCTCCTCTCTCCATCTCTAAACTTGAAGTTGGATGCTCAGATAAATTTTCATGTACAGTCTGAGTCATCCAATCATCTTCTGAACAAGAAGTGTTCCCAGAAGAATTTGTTTGTTGTTCTTATACCCCCAAGCTTGTTGCCTTCTGTGGGGTCCAGGGTGTCTTCATGCTCGGCAGCCATGTTGTAGTGGATTGTCCATCCTGCTCCCTTGGTGTCAACTCTTCCTTAAAAAGGGATTGTGGACAATATTGGCTCATGTTGGTCCGGTTTGTCATCATTGTTATACTCGCTCCACTGAGATGAATTGTCATCATCACTTTCATCAAAAAAATTGTTCCAAACCATGAATGGATGACTGCTCAAAGCGAAGTACAAGTCTCAATATGAGATGTAGAACTCTGTTCTGGATCAGTGTCTGATTCAAGTTCTTCAAATTGACCTTTAGGTTGTGAGGTTGTTTGACTACCCTAATCATCATCAGCTTAGAACCATTCATGCTTGTGGCTTGTAGCTTCCATTGGTTGATAAACTAAATCATCTGGGTAGAATGAAGGGCCTCCCTAGGTGGGTTGGTCTTCATAAAAAAATTCGGGTGAATCCAGTTGATGGTCTGAATAGGATGGTGAGGCATGTTCCAACTCAGGCCCAATGGAATGGTTCTGATGATTGTAATCTTCATGGCTATGTGATGGCATTCGCAATTGTATGGTAAACAAATCAATGGGCTCTTGAAGCCTCTTTCTTTGCTCAACATCCTTTTCATGAAGCGGTTGGACTTGAGCAGAAATGCTTTCAAGATTCGCCGATTCTTCCATGCACTTATGTTGGAATCATGTTGTATGAAATTGATGCACTTGGATGAATCCTTGTCCAACAATTTGAAGTATATTTCTACTGTGGTCTGCTATCTCGGTGGCTACTTGGAGCTGATGATCTTTCTTTTCTAGTAGCTTCTAGAGCGGATCAATTTGTTTTTGGAGATGAGGAGCTAGTACGTTGACACTTTCCCTGACTAGCTCTACTGCTTTAATCAACTCTTGATCCCACATCAACACGGAAGTCGAGGGTTGATCTGCCACCTCCTTAGTTGGAATTTCAACATATGACGGCAGTGGAGGCGAGTATAGCTCAACTAGTTCTAGAGTACGGTATTCAATTATTTACCAGCAGTAGAAACTACAGAAAAACTTGGGAGGATAGGTGGATAATATAATTTGTCTTGCCGAAGCAATATCCATGGCTGAAAATGTATAAGAAAAGGGAAAGATATTCAACATACATGAACAAGTATGTGTAAAATAAAAGAAGAACTATGCATATATATATGCTTATGATAGAACAAAATCCTTGGGCATGTAAACGTGGAAAACCATGTCCCCGACAATGGCACCAAAAGTTGATCGCGTCTCGAGAGGGCGGGCGGACTTTGAATTTATAACCCGAAACCTTTAAGGACCCCCACAACTTTATTATGGGGTCGAATTAGATATATGGGGTCAAACACAAGGACGTGGGGATGTTTAAGACGCTTAATATCTTGCTCTTAAGTCAGATAAGCCAATCTGATAGTCGATAAAAGTAAGGAGCTAGAACTTGTCTAGTAGATTATCATGAAATAAAACAAAAAAAGAAAATAAAATAAAACAGAGTATGTATGATTCTACTAATCAGAGAGGGGTTCCTGGCTATGTAACCACAAGTCGGGAAGTCTATGTACCCATTCTCGGGTGTAGACAACCCTCGAACACCCGAGTAAGCAGCCTACATCCAAACATGGTACACACTGTGGTATTTGTTCCTGTGGGATCATCCCACTCGCTCTCGCACAGCATGACTAAAACTCATGAATGACATGAAACCTCTCTCGAGGATGACAAATCAGCACCCTAAAATATTCTAGATACCATCTCAGGTCTAGAATGTTCTGAGGTGCTAGGAACATGTGTGATCTGGACAGAATTAGGTAGTGGGTTGGCAGTGCCAGGATGGGTTTGGCCTTACCCAGGTCTATGGTTCTACACAGATCACTTGAACCGTCCTCTTTTCATATTCTGTTCCAAACTACCTTCTCTTATCTATTCCTACAACAAATCTCTCGATATAGGAAGAAATAGAAGTTCAAGCAAGAATGAGATCAACCAAACTAGCAATCATAACCATAAAGAGAAATTAGAGCTGAAAATGTACTAGATCTGGAATGAAACTACTTGCTTAAGGTAAAAGTACATAAACATGCCCAAAACGGGCTACATAGGCAAGAAGGAGCTCAACTAGTCATGGACAAGCTTAGTTGGCACCGAATAAAGATGGAAGAACATCATTTGTACAGAAACAAAGGAGAACAGTAGAAGAAAGGAGAAGAAGAAGATATTTATCCCGTAGAGGAGAAGCAGATCTCGCTCCTTGGCCTCTGTATAGGCCAGATCTCGTCCTTTGGGTTGTCCTCCTTGATCTTTTGGACTCCTTGGCCTCCACACTCTCTAGATCCACCCTAAACAGTAGCTTGGTGGGTGTATGGAGGTGGAAGATGGCTGGAAGTGGTAGGATATGGGCGGATGATGGTGGAAAATGGTGGTAGATGGAAGAAAACTGGAGGAACGGATGTAGGATGAGCACCTCCCCCTTTCCAGACCTTGGAACTCTCCTACAGGACTCGGGGAACCAAGAAGATTTGGAGCTTGGAACTCCCAATCTTGAAATAGTAGCCTCTCAGCTTCCTGGCTTGAAGAGGTCCCCCCAAATGAATGATGGGGTCGTATATTTATAGGTGTAGATCACCAACTTAACCCCACGATCAAGGTCTCTGCAGGTCAAGGTCCCTGTAGGTCGAGGTCTCTACAGGTCGAGGTCTCTGCAGGTCGAGGTCCATGCAGGTCTAGGTCTCTGCAGGTCGAGGTCCATGCAAGTCGAGGTCTATGCAGGTCGAGGTCCATGCAGGTTGAGGTCTCTACAGGTCGAGGTCTCTATAGGTCGAGGTCCATGCAGGTCGAGGTCTCTGCAGGTCGAGGTCCATGCATGTCGAGGTCTCTACAGGTCGAGGTCTCTGCAGGCCGAGGTCCATGCAGGTTGCAAATTTGGCTAGTTGAGCAATTTTATCAATGAAAAGATACAAATTACTAAAAGATAAGAATCTAGGGTTATTTTGGGCATATTAAGGCTATAATGACACAAAAACATAAATAAATGCTTAGCATAAATGCCTAAATTTGGGTGTTATCATATATTAGAAATGGCAATCCTGTTTTTTTTACTTGTTCTTTTGGCATATCTGTTGATGTGGGGTCATGATATGTTCTGATGAGAGACATGGATCTATTTTTGCCTCTTACAAGTAGTGAAATTTTTTTATCTGATTAGTGTCCACACAATGGTAGTGCCCCTAGAAATAGATATGGTTGTCCCATGTGGGGGATTTATAAATAATGCATGAATGTTTTGGAAGGTCAATGTCTTTTAGAGTTTCTTTTTTGTATTTCAAAGACATGATCAATACAAAGCATTTCTTGGTTTTTGATATGTCATTTCCTCTATTTGGTAGTGAAATTGCATGTTATCTCCATTGCGTTCAAAGATCAGGATGCCAGATTTTCATGAAGTTGCTTCCTTTGTTTCCTTCATTGTCAAAACTAATGAACATCAATGAAGTGAGGCAACATAGAGTTCCAAGCTATATAAAGGATATTGTTGTTTTCTCACCTTTGGGAAACTTTCTTATTGTAATCTATATTTCAAGTAAAATTCACACAATTGCCTTGTTTTTTCAAATAGCCTTCCTTAATTTATGTATCGGTATTCTAGACTAGAGAATCTAGTGAAAAAAACCATGGTGGTTTCCTTTTTGTTCAATGGAATTCTGTAGAATGCTCTAAATAGTATTGTGACAAAGTCTTGAAAGAAAAATTGACATACTGAAACTCTCAGATAGCATTGTGTGTGTACTTATATTAATGTGTAAAGATACTAAACATGACCTCAATGCATGCTTATACATATTTACTCTCTCACTTTTATGTAAACATATTTAGACTGACTCATATGGTACATCTTTACATATGAAAAGTTATGTATTTAAACACTAATTTAAAATAAATATGTAGGTTAGGATATTTTACTTTAAATTATCTAATCATCAAGGTGAAAAATAGAGTCAAGCTAGGGGTTTCAAAATTTATTGTGGTTAATAAGAAAGACAATTGTGTATTTTAATAGTTTATTCCTTCTGGAATGATGCAAAGTCTACCTCATCCAATTACATTTATAGAGTAATTTCTATAATTTCTTGTTATTGTAGCATTTTGTTAATTTAGTTCTTTCTAATAGTGATCACAGTTTTCCTTTATCTCTAGACTTCATTATGAAGTCATAGTGATGTTGGCACCTAGATACTTTTCCTTTTTTCACATCAAGGCATCCTTATCACTTACATGTGGAATGTGTTGATAGTCAAGTGCTGACTATAACTATAATTATATGTTGTTAACTTTTTCTTTTACTTTCTCTAGGTTTAGTTGAGGCCCAAAACTTGATGGTGGTCATGGTGTGTGCATAAGCGCTCCTGGTGATGTTCCTACTTTATCCCTACAATGGTAAATGCTTATGAATGGAACTTCAGTGTCATGTCCTTCAGCTTGTGGTGAGGAGTTGCTATACCAAGCAGTGGAATGAAGGTACATCAGCACTGATATGCCTATAGCTTAACATAACTAACTTATTCCGGATATAGCGTCAAAACATGGATCTCTTTCCATGGAGGTAGTATAAAGAACCTACAGATCAAGGATGACTGATTTTAAATAATGAACCTTATTTTATTCTACAATATTCAATCAGTTCTCCACTACAAACTCGTTCTTTTTGTTTAGCTTTTTCTCAACACCATGTAGGTTATATGTTTTAGTAAGCATTATACTTTAAATTCTTAAAGCTAGAGTCAAACTAGGGGTTTCAAAGTGTATTGTGGTTAGTAAACAAGACACTTATGCATTTTAATAGTTTACTCCTTTTGGAATACCACATCTAATTACATTTATAAAGGAATATTTAGCATTTCTTGTGATCCAAGTTTTTTATAAATTATGTTCTTTCTAACAATGATTATATTTCCTTTATTTCTTGACTTCATTATGAAGTCATAGTCATGTTGGAGCTTGGTGACTTATCCTTTCTTTGCACATTTAGCCATCCTTATCACATGCCTTTAGAACATGTTGTAGTCAAGTGCTGACTATAACTGTAATTGTATACTCTTGAGCAAAAAGTAATCGATCTCAAATTGTGAGGGTACTCTTATTGATTTTGCAATGGATGCTAAACACCCCTTTCATTAAGTTTTGATTTTAATTTCAATATGTCTAGTCAAGGCCCAAAACTTGATGGTGATCTTGGTGTGTGCATAAGCACTCCTACTGGTGTTGTGTCTCTTATTTCTACTTGGACCCTACAATAGCAAATGCTTATGAATGGAACTTCAATGTCATCTCCTTCAGCTCATGGTGAAGTTTCTATACTCATTAGTGGAATGAAGGTATATCACATTGGATCTATCTACATTGATATTCCTATGGTTACCGTAACTAACATGTTCTACAGACAACATCAAAACATGGATCTCTTTCCATGGAGGTAGTATAAAGAACCACCAGATCAAGGATGATTGATTCTTTAATAGTGAACCATAGTTTTATTATGTTATATTCATCTCTCAAATACAAAGTCATACATTTTATATAACCTTATTCTCAACACCATCTAGGTTATATGTTTTAGTATGCATTGCATTTTAAATTATTCAGGTGATAACAAGTTATTGGAAGCTCCACAAGAAGACATTGATATTACAAAGGAGTTTATTCAAGTTAGCCAAAGCAAAGGAGCTTATGCCTTGCACCTTGTTTTTTGCATGTGCCTGAAATGGTGACACATTTATTTAAGCCTCAACTTCCAATAATTTGGATTTGTTTTATGTAAATTTTTCACTAAACTGCAAAGAGGCCATCTATGTCCTTATTAGATTTTTTCATGGTTTGTTAGTAGGCCCCACACAATTGTGCTGAAAGCAGTTGTATGTCACTATTAGCATAATTTTGACTCTTTCTAGACTCACTAATCTTGTTGCTGTTTTTTTTCTAGGTGAAACCAGGACAGCCAGAGCAACCATAGAGATGTAAAAGGTACTTTAAATGATTATAAAAATCCCACAATTGTTATCCAAAAGATTTTTTCCATTTGAACTAGATAGAAGTTACAAATTTTTGAAACATAATTGTGGAAAAAAGATATGGTGGTGAATTCCCCTTTGTGTGGTAGTTTTTCTTATGGATTGAAGGATAGCCTCCCTCTCGTATATATAGTATAAGGGAGAATCATATAGAGTCAAGACAAATCTTGATGGTCTAAGGCACTACTAGGATCATATTACAAATAGACTAAAACAATTTAACTAAATAGACTCTCTAACGGTGAAGGTCCATGGATCCACAACATTTCACCTAGATGGAGAGGTAATTATGAACTAGCTACAAGATCAACCTCGTTGTATGGTAAGAATGTTGGATGTGGAAGGAACATGATATTCACAAAATGAATGTGGATGGAATGAGAATGCTAAGGTTAATGTGTGGAAAGATTGGAAAATAACATATTAGAAATGATCATTCATGGAATGAAGTAAATTTTGAAAACAAAGCATATTTCTAATAGATCTTGGTAAATGGTTGAAAATGGAAAACAAATATATTATATACTATGTCATTTCATTGTGCTAAAAGGTTTAGTCACAGTTGTATGGAAATTCATAGTGATGAGTCTAAGTAAGTTGGTCTCTAAAACTCAAAATATAAGCCTTGTTTTAGACCCTTAAAGTTTTTGGCTAGCCTAGGCTCCTTATTTCCCCTTTAAATGCAAAGTTGCACATTCAGATGAAGCACAGAACTAGTAAATAAAGGCATCATATTGCCCACTCCTCTAATTAATTATGAAGTTTTTTGAATAGTTGAACCTTCTGTTGATATTCTACACTTATGCTTCCTTCTCGGTTCAGTTTCTATTTCCATGAAAATAGATTTTATAATGTTCCATCATGCAACATGTATAGATGGTTGACCCCTTTTCATCAATTTAGGACTTGTTGGATTTATAACTTGTATTTGTTATAAATAGTCTTTTTTGTTCTAAATTTTGTTGTTCCGTTACTTTTACATATTCATACCATCATGGATAAGATTATTGAGAGGCATTTGGATTTTCCTAAAAATGCTAACTATGGTGCTTCAGATGAACCTTCATCATGTGGATTTGATGATAACCTGCACTACGTGATACATCTATGCTTTTTTTAAGAACAAAGTGATACATTAACTGGTTTCGTCCTTTGTTAGAGTAGAAATTGATTGTTTTAAGACCACTACTCAATATTTGCTATTTGGTTATGATATGTGTAGTAACAGAATAGTTGATTTCTATTATTACAAGTAGAAGGGATGTAACATAGCATCCTATCCATTTCTTTCTTTCTCAATATTATGCAACATAGTATAAAAGGAGTAACATAAGGGGTATGGCACCCCCTTCTTCCATTAACATTATACACATTAGTCTGTAATTTGGTTAACTTTCCTTATACTCCTATATGTGCAATTACAATTGATTGATTACTTGCGGTGAAGTGATATTTGTTTTCCTTCTATTTTTACATTATCTCAGGTTTAGAGATGACTGGTGGGTGTCCAGGGAAATAGTTTTTATACTTCTTCCCCAGTGATTATCCAGCATGCCAGTTTTCACCATCTTTCTTGTGTTCTCTCTTTGTAGTGTATTGTTGGTACACAACCAATATCTACAGACTCTTTAAGAAACCATATCCTAGTTTATATTTTTTGGATTGTTATCCATTCTAGTTTGATTAACATCATGATGTCTTTCTCTAGTAGGGTAACTAGGCCGATTGTGTGACCTTAATTAGTGATTGCAATGATGGTATCTAGAGTTGAGTGAATATGTATGTTAACATTTTATTGCTACATCATGGAATGTTGGGTGATTTCTTTAGAAGATAAGGCTATATATAATTAAACTAGAGAAATGATTCAATTCGTAGGAAATCTATTAGGAAACAAAGCTAAATTTGACTTTTTCATCATATTTTCTGCTCAAACATGCTTTAGAATATGTGCATAAAGTTGTTTTAAGTCTATAGTTCAATTGGTATGCATCATCAAAAATTTAGTTCCTACACACCAAAACAATAATGAATAAAAATTCATGTATCAAATATTGATTTCTATTTCTTGTTTCAAATCTCAAAAGGGAGTTTGATCTATTACCATGATTTATGCAAGTTTCCTCATCAATTGTGTGTTGTCTTCTATTTTTACATAGCTACTTTGTCAATTATACTTATGGCTAGATTCAATCCTCTTTTTATTCACCTATTTGCTTTGCATGTATTGGTGTAATACATCAGTCTCTTCTTGACGTATAGAAATTCTTTCCTTGAGCAATCAAAAATGTGTACTTGGGAGTTAGGGGCTAAGGGGTCAAGTCTAGTTTTCTTGTGTCATGAAGGGTCTTTTTTGTAGATTTATATGATCTTTTAGTTTGTTTTGTATTTTTCTTGTTGATAGTGTCATCAATTATGGGGGGGTGGAACTACTGTGAGAAGAGAATTTTATATGCATAAAGTCCCAGTTGCCCCACCTACAACTACCATTGACTTCTTTCCTAAGGTTTTCCATAGGAGTTATGGACAGTGCCAAAGGAAGTATAGGGCACAATCCTAGTAGTCTACTACCTCCATTTTATGCTCAAGAGGTACCTAATTCTTTCGTCAATAATCTGGACCTCTTGTTTGTCTTACACAAGGGGATGTAATCTTATACATCCACCATCCTAATTAGTAACTTTAGTATTGTTGCTTGTCTAATATTCTAAGTCAGTCCCTTACTCTAGTGTGAATTTAATTCCATTATTCTTCTATATCCCATGCTTAAGCATTGGAGGATATGGGTCGGAATCATGATATGGAGATTGATATGAATATTTTTTGTTTGAATACCACTAGAAAGTGATCATGACCTCATTTGAAGAGTGTGGTTGGCTACTACAAGTCTATATGGAAACATAAGCATGGTGGTTCTATCAACATGCTCAAATATTGTTTGGTTGTTGATGGATATACAAAATTCTGGCTTAGAATTATGTTTTAGACTTTTTTCTAATTTTTAGATTGAGCTCAATGAGAATAATTATTTCTCTGCAGCTCTTTGACTAGATTTTTTGTCTTGTGGTGGTAGAAAAATTTATGTTATACATGGAGTCTTTCTAGATGAAGTTTACATAGATCAACCTCTTTGATATATATCTCAAGGCATGTGTTGTGAGGTGTTTCGATTGAAAATGATACATATAGTCTCATACAATCCTCATGTAGGGTTTTACAAACCATTGCAATCAGTTATTTGATTTTCTAAGGGCGTCATTGTATCAGTGGTTATTTTCGTGGATGTCATACCCGACCCAAACATTGACATGGAAAAGCTAATAGGTGTTGAGTGTCGTATTCAACCATTTGGTCAATGTGGTTGAAGAATTGATGTCATAATATGTCATATGTATATATTTTATGTAAACCTATAGAATGTTTCTGTCATTTCATAATGAACTTTTCAACTGAATACTATGAAAAAATGAAATAAGCATCCAATAAATCATTACCTATTATAGATCATATCATACATAAATATATCACAATAAAAATACTAACCAAGATATTCCTAAAGAATTTTATCAAATTGGAAAAAATATTTATTATTATTGTAATTACCAAATCAAGTATCCCATCTCAGGATTTATGTTGTTATTTGGAAGAAGGGTCACCCCTACTGTTATTAAAAAATATAATACTTTGTATTTAACATGATTTGTATGTTATAAATAAGGAATGTAGAGATGTAGATGGTTAAACTGATCGGGGTCTTGAGAAAATTCCATTGATTAACAGTGCAAGTCAACAATCGATCTTTATCTCAAACCAAGTTTTGATGTGACCTAATCAGGTTTTATCCCTAGATCTCGAATCAACTAGACCTATGTTATCATTGTTCAAGAGTATCTTATACATAGTTTGGTTCTTGATAGGTCATATCATACTTCACAGAGAGCACATAGAGGCCACCAAGCTGAAATAATAGAGTATCCCATTGATATTTCTCTATTGGCAGTTTAAGGGGGAAATGTATTATTGTAGTAAAAATTGGTGGTTGTGAAAAATGGGATTAAAGATTTGGAAAAGTTTCTCTTAATAACTATGTTAACCATATATCTCAGTCTAATAGTGCAATTATTCTATCTAATATGTTGTTGTTGGATACATGACTAACAAACTTGTATCATTAGTGATCAATGTATTTCATTAAGTTGACATTATTTTCAATGAATACATGTATACAACAGGTGCAAGTCTTGTTTGGAAATGAATCACATGGGTTGAAGGGCTGAATCATATGCCTTGGAGTTTGGATGTTGGATCATCCCTATCCATCAATGGCCAAGTCACCATCCAAAATTATTGGGTTTTTTAGGTGCTTTACATGGCATTATCAACATAGTGGTAAACATCATATACAGTTATAGGTGGTGAATATAGGATTTCTTTATTTTCTAATTTGAAGCAAATCTCACCCTTATAGTGGTTATATAGGAACAGTATTTACCTCATTGATAGCTAATAGGTGTTAATCCATATCAGATTATTTTATTGGTAGTTATGTTAAAATTGAATATGCTAGACTTATCGATACTATAGGAAATTTTGTATGTCTATATATGATGTCTTTTTCTATCAAATTGATTCTGTCTGGTTTTTCCTAAATAAATTTACCATCCTAGTAGCTATTTACTGGAGGTTACCAGTAGAAAGAAAAGTTTTTAGTATTGATTTTACACAATACAAATACTCAATTGAATGTCTACTTACATGTCGTTGGACATGTTGATAATGGAAATTTATACGAGGTCATGAAGCATGCTGATCTTGTAGATGACGAAGGTAAATTTGGTTACTAATTTTTTTTAAAAGCTGAATGAAAACAAAAATATCATCAATGCTAGCATTTCTCCAATTGATTGAGTAGAACATCATCTAATAAAAACCCATTCTACATGATTATTGTGATCTCATGCAATTTTTATAAGAACATATAATGCATGCCTTTGTCATGGTAGAATCAGAGGTGATCTATAGTTTCTAAAGAAAATATTTTGTAGTTGAATGCCTTCATATATTCCTTACATCTTTGATACATTGTTTTACAATGGTAAATATAAATCTATTAAACTAGTATACAATAGCTTGTTTGTAATAGGATTCGCATGTAGTGACTATCAACATGTGTCCAATTTCTATGTGCACATGCATTATTTTTATGCAAAAAAGCATGTTGTTTTCTTATAAGATGAATAAAACTAAGCAAAGACATACCAACGGATGATATGTTGTTATATGTGAATTTGTTGTTATTATAGATAATACATTTCGAGTATCGATATTTTTATTTAAAATAAAATGCAAGCTACATGGGATGGACATTCTAACTTGTCCCTTGTATTAAAACAACATACATGAAACACTATATCATACAACACTTTCTAATTAATACTTATAAGATCTACATCCTTACCATTTCTTCATTGACATTATGAAAAGCATAAACATGTAAACTAGATATTCTTGAATTTCCTTACTATTGATTGTATGACTTAACAACAAAATTTGTACTTGGTGGAATAATCTTCACAAACCTACATCACTATTTCTTCAAGAACTTGGGTTTCTTATCGAGAAAAGATCATGTGTTATTTCTTTAGGCATCTAAGCTAATCATATGTCGACTAAAACATTACTTGTGTGTAAGAAGTTTTACATCTTCTAGTCTACAAAGAAAAAAATGAAACCACTCAATTAATATGTGGTCAACATAGGAGAGAAAAATCACAATACTATAGTATTATAGTAGAGAAAAAAGATTGCAAGATTGATTCCACATGCAAACCAAACACAAGATTTAGCACTTACATCAGAAGAATGGGGGATTTTTTTTAGAAAGTTGTGATCATTCTCAGTGGAATACGTATTCCCTATACAGAGTTGGGTCATGGTGTGGAATCATGGAGGCACAAGATTTATATCCACTATATTTGGATGTGGATGCATGGAGGAACATGGTGAATCCCCAATTGTACTAGTATTTGTAGGGGTATTAGTGTGTAATTCTCTAAATATTATAGAACAAAGACAAACACATCAATAGTACAAGCACTCACTACCAAGCAAATTATATGTTATCTAACGTTGTGAACATAAGAAAATTCATGTAATGTAGATCTTTCAGTGGCATTTATTTCATACTTAATAACATATATTAAAACCAAATGTTAAATTGCATTTATAACTTATGACACTATCTCTCTAGTGACATTGGTACTAGAGGCATTTTTTAAATGTCAACAAATGCCTCTATACATTATTAAGGGCATTTAATTTTTTGGTTGATGTTTTTAAAGGCCACTAATGTGTTTGTTTGTTGGAGTGTTAAGCTCTTACTCAGTGCAATTTAGACCTACAATGATATACAATAGACCACCATAGATGGTATCAAACCTCGTATATCTTCAGCTGATCATCAACCATATTGATGCTCCTCCACCTCAACATCTAGTAACCCAACACCATCTATATTTCCCAGTTCCCTTAGCAAATTGTGTGACAACTATGATCTCATGCTAGAACAATGAATGCATAGACTGAAGGTCATGGTTGCAATCTTCCTTGACCACCACCTGCCTACAAGTAGCAAGCTACCACTTGCATATCAAATCCAATGACCACCTACAAATAGTAGTGTTGCCACCAGTGCTACTTGCCCCCTCTTCGACATTGTATGACCATGCGCCTCACAAAGATGCAACACGATAGAATACAAACCTACTTAGAGAACACCCTCTACCTCTGATAGACCCTAGGAAACTATTTCTGACCATGATTTGTAGCCACCTACTATCCTTCATGACAACATGTAGCCCCTCCCTCCTCCTCAAGTGAACTTGCCAGCAACAGACTAGCAATACATCACTGCTCCCTTTCCCTGACATCCCTCCACTATGAATGAGTTAACCTACTTCAATCATGACTACTTTCCTAACTCCACCATTCCATCGTCCACCCCATGCAATCGCCTTCAACCATTTCTGACCATCGACTTTGCTGACAGCGGGGAGATTGTTTGTAAGGTTGTTGAGTTTGTAGAAGATTGTTGATGTAAGGAGGTTGTTTGAGAAATATATGTTTGATGAGATTATTATTTAAACATGAAAGTCTTAGAAAGGAACAATC
Source organism: Alisma plantago-aquatica (assembly GCA_963693085.1). NCBI lineage: Eukaryota > Viridiplantae > Streptophyta > Magnoliopsida > Alismatales > Alismataceae > Alisma > Alisma plantago-aquatica. Next base: position 1,222,868,925 of record OY856410.1, on the reverse strand, counting down.
TATTCAATATTATCAGTAATAAAAAATCTCAATATAAAAAGAAAGAAACAATCTTAGGATTTGTAAAAAACTAATATGCATGTATGGAAGATAAAGCTTCCTCCCTTTTCATTCCATGGTTTAAGATGTGAGTTATGTCCTTACTCAAGCATGACCTATATAGAAGGGATTCGTTCTTAAAGACTTTGGGTGTCTAGAATGGCGATTCCTTAATACCTTTAAGAACACTCTCACACCTCATCTACAGATCCAATGTGATGTTGGCACTCATTTTGTAAACCCAAAATTCAATGTTTGTAGGTGTGTGGAATGAAAGTGTGCAAATTTAACACTTTTTATTAGAAACTCATGAAAGAAATATAACAAAAGCAAATATCAAAAGGAACCCCCAAACATGTTATTGTTCCCACCTTCCCGTAATTGAACAAAACATACAAGCAAGCAAACATGAAAGTATTAGGAAAGTAGCATATCTCTAATGATGGAATACTTCTCTCTCTCTCGTATTTTTTTTACAAATTAGGAAACAAATTACAAAAGAAAAATAAAAATTAATAGAAAATAGGAAACCAATTAATATAATCCTAAAAGATAAGCAAAAGGAAACCCTAAAAGTCAAACAAAAAGGGAAACATATAGGAAAACCTAAAAAGAATCCATAAAGGAAAACATTAAGGAAACCCTAATAAGAAACCCAATTGAAAATGCAAACTTGAGAAATTAAAGAATAAATTTGGATTGCTTAGCATTTTCACTTTTGAATCTCCAGTCTATTTTACCCATGAGAAAAGTTTATGAAAGCTAAATGTAACTTCCTTTATAAAACTTAAAGAAAAACATGAAATGTACAAGGATTTCGAGTTGCCACCTTTTTTAAAAACATGAAAAAAATACATTAGAATTTAAATTAGTGGAAAATGGAAAAATGGAAAGTGACTCCATTCGAGGGTGGATATAGGTGTAAACATGACCAAGAGATGTGACTGGCAATCCTACTACAATCGGTGAATGTGTGTAGGCACCTCTACATTTCTTAGTAAATCTATATTATTGTATGTTATCTCAAGTTTGTGAAAATTATTCAGTTTGAGTTTAGTTGCAACAAAAAATAAGAAAACAAAAAAGCATGATTAAAGTGTGTGAGTCTCTAAGAGGAGGCAGGATCACCCTTTTACTAAAGATTTAAAGAATAAAACTTCCATTCTGAACACTCAAAGGTATGCTAGAATAGGTGAAAATTTTTAAAACTTCAATAAATGGTATTCAAAATAACCAAAGCGTAAATAAAAATAATGACTATATTCAATTTTCACAAAAGTTTCCAAAAGTACATCATAATATCCCATAAGGGTTTACATGTATGATACAACATAAAGATCTAAGTAGAGGGAAATCTAAACCATAACAACCTTGTCTCCAAGCTTTGACTCCTTAAGCTAGTCTAGAACTTCATACCTTATCATCCAAGTCCTTCACCTAGGGTTGGAAGAATACCCCAGCAAGAAGAGAAAATAGATGACATCAGTAAAGGCTGGTATGTGCATACTAAATAGGAAATTGAGCAATATATGGAATAAAGGACATCAAATATAAAAGGCTTCCCATAAAAAGGATAAGGACCACCCAAATGGGTATCAAGAGAAAAGGAATTGAAATCATATGATAACAAAAGAATACTTGCCATTAATAAAACATTAAGATTGTTCCACAGAAGCACATGTAAAGAATTAAGGAACACACCCCATATCATCAACCTACATGCATGTGAGATAAACATAGCCCTAGAACAATATAAACACAAAGGCATCCAAGTCTCATAAACTTGAAACCTGGTAGATATAGGAATACTGCCAATCTCCCAAATATATAAAACATGGGACAAGAATCACACATCTTGCCCTGGGTATGAGGTTCCTTTCCGCCCCCAAAAGAGCAGGAAATATCACATCTACTCGGTAGGAAATAACACATCTGCCATAAAAACCAATGCAATTACACTACTCTAGTGCTACTGAATCACATAGCATGTTAAATGTAGAGGCCAGTAGAAAGTATAGTCAAAATATATAAACCAGTCACCACATAAGTGACAACATGTACATCCACCTCATAAGTGGGAAAAAGACATCACATGTCATTTTTTAGAGTTCCATCATTAAAAAAGCATAAGATAAGAGTTCAAAAGAATATCCATGATCACATGATCAATATCAAATAAGGTAGTTCACATGGACCATGATTTTTAAAAGAAAAGACATTTTGTATTGTCTAATGTCCATAGGACAAAGAGAATGAATAAGCATAGTTGAATTGCTCAACATAGAAGAATAGGGGATACATCATACCTCAACTTTAGAGTCTAAATAGTCCAAGTCAGTCCTAGATCCAAGCCTAGGCCTCCAAAGAACCTCTAGGAAGGATGGACAGGTCCAATAAGTAAGGTTCCCAAGCTTTGAGAGGTTGGTTTCTCCAACAAAGCTCCTATCTTAAGCAAGAAGAACCTTCTCCACTTTAGAGGTGAAAAACCCTAACAAAAGAACATGGAGATGAGGTGTTTATGGGTTCTAGGTGGGGTTTCACCATGGAAGGTCATGGTTTCGACCTGGAGGAAGGTGTAAGGAAGACTAAAAACATGAAAATAGGGAAGGAAAGGAGGATACTTACTAGTAATGGTCAAAATCACCAAGGAGGAGCTTAAGAAATCCTAAATAGAGAAATTTGGAACCCTAGGAGCCTTCTTCACAAAGGTAGGCACCTCCTTTTACCTTGGGACAGCACCTTCATAGCAAAACAGAGTAGTAATGATGCTCTAAGATAGAGGAAATAAATGAGAGCAAGATTTTTTGAATTTGGAGTTGGGAAGGGGTAGATATGGTTATATAAAGAAAGAGGTCAAGTATGAGGTGTCTATGAGACTTTCCATGTGTCATGTGTAAGGGTGTCCATGGACATGCAAGCCTTTATGGATAAGGAAGAAGTCAATCACGAGGTGTCAAGTTACTTTCCATGTGTCCAATGCTAAGGGTGCCTATGGACATGCAAACCTTTATGGATAAGGATGAAATCAAGCATGAGGTGTCCATGGAGCTTTCCATGTGTCTTTAACCGAGGGATTTCATGGTCATGCAAGAGGACAGCTCATATAGGCTTCTTGAATATCAAATGTCAATTTATGGACACTTATAGGCCATCCCAACCGACCTCCAATCAAAGAAATAACCCCATTGGTTGATAGCTTCTAAAGATAAGCTCATTTATAAAGAGAGTAAAATCCTAAAATGCCCTTGGAAAGAAACACCTTCAAACCAAGGTGCAACTAGGCTCCCTATGGTTCAAACACTTGAGAATGGTAAGGTAATATATAAGGCTTATAATTAATGTGAAAATTTGTAGAGAAAACCTCCCAATTGATTAAATTGCAGAAAAGTCTAGAATGTACCTAAAATTGCATAACTTGCACAAACAACATCCAAATTGGACCAAACTTCATCCACAAGTTATCTTTGATGTGTTGAATATGAATTTTCCATTATTTACATATTTTGAAGTTATATAATCACATTATTCCTTACTTATGTCTTTTACTCATTTTCTCTCTCCTAAACTTATCCTAATATTTCAAGGTTGTCCAAATTAGATGAAATTTGACATATAGACTAATTTTGATATGTAGATTCAAATTTGAAGTTTGTTTCCACTTTTGAGACTTATTTTTATGAGATATGTCATATGGCCCATTAACGGCCCATTATCTAAATTATTCATCCAATTAAGTTCATTATCTTCATATTACCACCAAAATGAGTTATGTGGCATATTTTATGTATCCATTATAAACTTAATATTAATGTTAGAACATTAGGTTACATTAAGGTGATCTATGCATGCATTAGCTCATTGGGGTTATACTAAACATCTATTTAGGTCTAACCTTCAACCTTGTTTTGCTAAGTCCAAAATGTCAACTTCCAGGGTAGGGTTTGAGATCTAGTATGTTACAGTATCTCAGGACTCAAGATGGATGTGACTTCTTGTGATCATCATAAAAGACTATTTTTTATTATGGGACTCTAATTCCTTAGGATTTCCCATGGTATAGATCCATCTAGGTGGTTGGATGAGATGTGGGATGATAGAGAGAGGGACGATAGCGAGGAAATTGTTACATCAAGTGATATATGCAAGTGTGTGTTTGTGTGTGTGATGTGATCTTAATGTGCACTAGTTCACATGTTTTCAACTAAGATGCATTAAAGAAGAATAGTCAATCATGATCAAGATGTTATCATTTTGAGATGTTCAAGTGAACATGTAAAGAATAACTGAATTTACATAGCTGATTTTCTAGATATGTGGTTATAACTGAAGACTAACCAAATTAACTACGCAATTTCTAGTTCAATTAATAGTGGCAATTGTTGTTAGTTGATAATTTATTAAACAAGTTGATGTTCTAAACAAGTGTTTATATCAATTATATACATTCTTAAAGCATGAGGACATGTTGCCTCCTTACGGTGTCTCGGTTACCTTATGTCATGAAGAGTCGATTGTGCTAGAGATAAGATCTCCTAATCATTGGATAACAAAATTAAAAATATTGGTAAATCACTCTTTGGCTTTAGTATAGTCAAAATACGTCAAGCTTGATGGTTGATATGGAGGTTTATTTATAATTGAGGGTGAGGGTCAAGGAATTCAGCATTAGGAAAGAAGTTTGCAAATGAATTCCCTTTAAAATGTGAATAGGAAGCTAAAAGTTTAGGAATTTCTTTAAGGAACCTCTTTTAAATCATTGTGATCCAAATTGAGGACCATTAGAGCAACGTCGTGTTCCACCACATGGCACCCTGGTGGGGCAAAGTGTTTTTCTCTGGTGTCCCTGAGAAGGAAACATGAAAGTTTTTCAGTCTAATTTTCTAACTTCTAGTTTCTGATTGTATCTTGAATTGAAAAAACATTTTTATCAAGTATGTGTATTTAAGGAATAAATTCAAATTAAGAAAGAAGTAGAAGAGGATAGATGAAAACTTTAGGAACAAGTCTTCCTTTTTCTTTGTTCTTTTCAAAAGGATAATTAATTTTCTGAAAAAGGAGCAATTGGATTTCCAATTGAAAGGAATTGAGCATTGTATTCAAGATAATTCAATTGGGCTATTTATTGGAAAATCCTTTACAGATCATGATTAAAGGTCAAAGTACACTTGATTTGAGAAAAATATAATTTTGTAATCTTACCCTTAACCTATGGAAAATGGGTGAAATGGGTGGTTTATATAGGCAATATTAATATAGAAAAATGTGGATTGAATGGGATAAACTATGTCTTATCTAGATAGAATATATGATATCATTTGTTGAATTAACAATAAAAAATGGGGTGTTAATGACAGCTTTCTCAATAATGATCCTTGATGTAGATAAAATCATTGACAAATTAAGAGTAATATATGCCCAAGATAATCATTCGATTTCAATAGAGAAACTTCAATTATTGATGACTTAGTTTTTTATATAAAAAAATGCCCTTGTTGCGTTCATGGACCAGATGACATTATATTTTTTCCTTTTATAGATCAACTTGTAATAGTGTTTGTAGATGACATATTGATTTATTCCCCTAACTGAGAGAACCATATGGAGTGTTTGAGATTTGTTCTAAAGAATATAAGACAATACAGATTCTATGCTAACTTCTCAAATATGAATCATGATTAGATCTTGTTATGATTCTCAGACCCGTTGTATCTAAGTATTTGTTGACCATGAAAAGTTTAACGTAGTTTTAAGAATGGAAATGTGAATGAGATAAGAAGTTTCATAAGTCTTTTTGAGTAATATAACAAATTCATACAAGACATTCAAATATCACCTTACGTTTAACGTACTAACTATGAAAGGAAAACAACTTTTTTTACACTGGAGTGAAAAGATTTATTATTGGAGTTAAAAAATATGATTGACCAATGCTCATACCATGACATTTTCTTTAGAAATTTTTGGTGTTTTGGTTTACACTTATACATTTGTTTGTGGTTTCGATCGTGTACTAATGCAACATGGGAAGGCAGTTGCTTATTCCTATGATCTTGAGATAGTTGACATGGTACACGCCATGAAAATTTGGTGACCACATGTAAGTGAGGTTTGAAGTTCTTATGGATCACAAACGCCTAAAATATTTTTCTTCAAATGAATTAAATATGCAAAAAAAAGTGATTCGAATTTTTAAAGGTTTATGACCATACTAGGAAGGCCAACGTAGTTGGAGATTCCTAAGTGGGAAATGTTAAGGGAACCTAGACACTTTGAGGATAGAGGTATGGAAGATGTTGAACAATATTATTGAATGGACACCTAGGTGGATGGACAACAAAGTCTCTTAGCAAACCTAAATATTCAATCTAAGATCATGAACATGTTGATTCTATCTCAACATGTTGATATTAAGTGCTAGAAGTTGAAGGAAGAAACTGAGAAGGTAGGATCTGAGTTTCACCTACCTCATGATAGGATTATATGATTAAAACTGTGCATAGGTACCTAGTGATGAAGTAGTGAGATATGAGTATCTAGAGGCATCCCATAGATCTAGATCTATGTATATCATTGAATTACAAAAATGTACCAAGACTTGTGAACGAATTTTAAGTGGAAAGGGATGAGCAATGGTGTTATTCATTTTGTATGTCAGTTGGTGAAGATTGAATATTAATGACTTGTTGGGAAGTTGCAGTCATTAGAGATCCTGGAATGGAAATGTAAGCATGTAACTATGGGTTTCATCATAGTTCTACCAAGGAAGGATAGAAATCATATATGATGAGTGTACATATTTACATAATCTTCCCATTTCATGTCTAAAAATAGTACCCAGTATGTATGTAGTCTTTCTCATATGTAGATGCCAGAGATTGTTTGATTTCATGCATTGCATGTGCTTATTGCATCTTACAGAGACCCATGATTCACTTCTGGATTTCATATAGCTTCCAGCAAGCTTTTGGAACCTATTTGAAATTTATGTTTTTCATCCACAACTATGGAAAAGAATAATGTAGCATCTAGACCTTGAATAACATGTTGTGAGCCTTTGCAATTCAACTTCATGGATGTTGGGGTGATCATCTACCCTTGTCATAGTTAACCTACAACAATAGCTATAGTTCTAGCATAAAGATGGCTCCTTACAAATCTTATTATGTACACCCATGTCAATCTCCAACATGTTTAATGATGTGGGAGAGGACCTAAGATAGTTAAAATTCTTGATAAATTTGATATGATTCGTCGAAAACTTTTGGTCTCAGAGTAGAAAGAATAACGAAATTGACAAGAAAATGATGGATAAAGGCATACAATGAAGGTGATTGTGTAACCTAAAGACATCACCCATGAGAGGTGTATAAAATCTAACAAGAAACAAAACTTCAACCCGAGATATGTCAACCCATTGAGTGTAATGGATGCATTAGGGAATCTACCAATAGCTTACCACCAAGCTTAACAAATGTATACCATGAATTTCTTGTATCTATGTTAAAGGGTTATGTGGATGAGCCTTACCATAATCTAGAGAATATAATATTGGATGAGAAACTAGACTTGAATCGAGATAGTTCACAAGGTAAAAATTGCTTGGAAATATCACCATGGCATGACTCTTTTTGGGATCTAGAATCATAGATGTGGGTAAGCTAACGTCACTTGTTTATAAATTCTTATAAAATCCAAAAATGAAATTCTTTTAATGGGTAAGGATACAGAGCGTGGATTGAGAAGAATATGAAGAGGAGAGAAATTAGGAGAAGGGGCTAGAACCATCTCTATTTTTAGAGAATTTTGGGAGGCTAACATCTCTAGCCTTCTTCCCCTTTCTTTCTTTCATTCACTAACCCTCTTTCTCATGCTCAGCAACGCCAATAAATGGACATGGACATCCATTGTTAGACATGTAAATGGATATCTAGAATCTACATATCCAATCTGGATTTGAGTTTTTTTAAAGAAAATTGACAACCATCGAATTCAAATCAGATTTCAGATAGCAAATTTCAGGTTCAACAATTTTGGATCAGATATTGAATATTGATATATCCAATCTGGAAAAAAAAAACTAAATTTGACAAATATACATATATTAATAAATATATTATTTTTATATAGAAATATGAAAAGAAAATCATGTTATCATATGTATTTATTGTAATATCAATATTTCCTATATATAATATATTTATTAATATGAAATGTATGATTTTTGGTTTGGGTCGGATATTTATTCAAATTCAAACAGAATCTGTTCAGATCAATTTTGAATGTCATCATATGATATATGTTGGATATTGGATTGGATATTGAAAATATTTTTTTAGGATTGAGATATCATATAAGCAATATCTACTATGTATTCGATCCGTTTACAGGCCTACCCATCATACTACACATTCCCCAATTGTTTGCTCTCTCCTACTCCAATGCTTTAACCTCCTTTTCCTTTTTTTCCCTACTCTTCAAACATCCACCTTATATTGCCCTTCCCCCATAGATCAGCATCTTGCCACTTACAACATTCAGTGAAAGCAATAGTGGCCCAAGACCATGCTTGTTCGAGGAAGCAATGTGACGGGTCAAGTCTAGAGGTGGAGATACAATCTAGGAGACGAGCATGTATTCTCTTCCCAAACCAAATATATAGACCACATCTCATATTTTGAAGTATGACTAAGATTATCATTACTCTGAAAAATACCACACACATTACATATCATCAGTAAATAATTAATGTTGTTGATATGTTTCATGACTTGAAGCATGGTAAGTCTTCATCGTATTAATAAACATACTACCCCTTAGTCTACATACTAAAAGATGGTATCCATATTGTTAATTGATTATGTCAACATTAATGCTTTGTAAATCATTCTTTGGTACTTTTCAAAATTATTTTGCTCTAATATACTTGAGACTTATTATGTACACTTGTTACTTTCCTTAATTAGACTTGTTGTAAACCCTATCTATTAGTGATGTTGTTTGATTATGCATACTACTAATATATATTGTATTGATTGTAAAACTTACCAATAAAATCCACAACAATTATACTAACTATTAACTTGACATTCAACACCTACGGCAATGTGTGATGCATGTGGTTACTTAAGATCGATCTCTATCACATGATTACTCATCCCAATTGAAGGCTATTAGTTGGTGTTTCTTCTGGAGAAGCACATTATGTGACCGACTGCTCATACTTGGTCAAGGTTTATTGATTGACAAGAAAAGACAATGACCCTATAAATAAATTGTAGAAATTTATCATTTATTATATATTTTGGAGTATATATAGTGGGGTTAGCCTACAAAAATCGAAGGATCACATGTGTCATCGGTCCAAGATATATTGAGTTTAGACTTAATAATCTATTATACATTTAATGGTGCATGTTTGGTCCCTCAACATTACTTATGATACAAGTCGTTATGAGTTATTTATTCTCAAATGTTCATTGTACTCTTACGATCGCAATATGAATAAATCATCGTATGGCTATATAGTTATTATTCTTTTATCACTTTCGACTACATACACTAATAGGAATCGAGTTCCCTACGAATTGGATCCTATATTTAATAAACCTGTCAAACTGGGTATCCGTAGGCAGCCATGCGTTGATTTGTTTAAGTAGGAATTAAGTGATAAAATTTACCACACGCTGAAAATTACTTATGCGTTACCTGTTTAATTAGCGGGCTTAATGAGCAGCCCACGGTCATCTGCAGGTGACCTACTTAATTATATGAGTCACCTAAAAATTAATATAATGATCTACTACTCCCCAAAAGTTATTAAAGAGTTCAGTCCAAACTCAAGCATGTCTAACAAAAAACGATATATGAGAGGAGGATTTTAAGGAATACAAAATCTACATATACTACATTATCTAATTGCTTTATCAAACTTAATATAAATTAGTACAATAAGTTACTAACTCTAGTATGTCAAGTATAAGCATACATCAGAGAATTTTAGTTATACATTAATGAATAATATCACAAAAATCGTATGTGGTTGAATGGTTATAAATTTGGAATAACATAAAGTATGGCTACAATGTATATTTTTGGTTGTTTGTGTTATATTTCATGTAAAAATCCTATAGAATTGTCTTTTTTTGTTGAGACTTACAAAATATATTTTACAAAAAATATTACATAAGCACTATGGGTGACCCACAATCTGTTGGATCGGATTTAGATGTATCTTTATTGGACCCGTTTAGAATCATGTCTTCTTGACCCACACCCACAAGACTCAAACTTGCAATATCCAATCAACTCACTCACCCGTTTGACAGATCTATTATTTATGCATGAGCAATTTATGACATCTTACAATAGAATATGTACATGAGAGAATTTTCCGGTGACTTTTTGTTTATCTATCGGTGACTTTTCTCTTCTTTTGTTTTATACTCCAAATGACACATTCTGTCATTGACTCCATATAAACTCAATTATACGTATGTTTAGTGACAAAATTGACATTTTCATCTCACAATTGTCCTTTTCGTTGTTCGTTATTGTTGCGCTCCGATCAATCTTGTTTTGTTTTCATTCCTTGTGCATTTTAGTTTGACTTGGGGGTGTTGCATTATCTATTACTTATTTTCAGTATTTATCTAGTAGACAGCAGCGTCATCGATGGGATCCTTTGCATATTTCGAATCTCGGACATCACTGATGAAATCCTTTGCGTATTTTAACAGCCTCAGGATATATGGCGATCTTATCTGGGTTCTAATTCTCATCTTCAAACAGAGCTCGAATAAACTTGAAAACCTCTATGCTTTCTTTTCCTTTTATTAAGATTTTTGTGGGATTCAAAATGCAAGGGGATAAGCATAAAAACAGGTAAGGATGATTTTTCATAACCAACGTGGTATAGCATGTACCCTTCCCGTACCGAGAAGAAACCAACAAGAACTTCTCAAGCTTAACGATACTTTTCCCTAGTTGTATAATCATTCTGTAGGAGATATATAGTCAGTAAAAATGAGTCTGACTGGTGCACCACTATGTTGCATAAGAAGGAAAAGGTTGTCAAAAGTAAAAATCAAGATGAAGACCAGGTCGAACTTTCTACACCAACTTCCCTTAACACAAGTCTCTGAAACGTAAGGCTACCTATCTGCCCCAAACATCCCTTCAAAATCCTTCGATCCCGTTTGCTTCATCAAACTCTGCAAACCAGCCGTACCTCCAATTTGCTGCAACAGCGCCGGCGAGAGGAACTTGCTCATGTGTTGAGCATTCCTATTTCTGGACAGTGCACTCATTTCTCCCTTCTTTGGAAACTTCAGGCCTTTCATCTTGCTCGCAATCTTAGCAAACTTTTTATACTCCTCTATCATCTCGGCTACTTCTCTGGGATGACGTCCTGAACCTCTTGCAATCCGCATGATACGGGATTCATTCATGAGCCTTGGGTTCATACTATCTAATTCTGTTTCAGATTTTGAAACAAAAAATTGGTATACAAGTATACTGTATCAGAATATGGCAATTCCCTGCTTATAAAAATTACATTATGAAATAATGTGTATGTGCGTCTGTGCCCAATAAATGAACATATCTGAGCCTTTCAAACTAGAATAAAAGAACATCGGCAAGCCCAAGGAAGGTAAAAACGGAATAACCCCAATATCACATTTTCCTCTCAAGCTACAAGAAATCATAGCAAAGAACTCACACTTCAAGTAAATAAATAAATGGAAGTTAGCCAAAGTAGTGGCACCCGGGTGGTTAAGTGGGTAGTATTATAAGAACAAGGTCTCGAGTTTTAAACCCAATGGGGATGGAATGAATAGATAACCCAAATTTTTTTTAAAATAAATGGAGGTTACAGGAATACTCCACTATCAGTTTTCCTCACCAGATTGTCATCGGAATTTATTTATAAATTAATTATCCAGGCAAACAGAGACTTCTTTGACAAATCATGCTACGCCTTTTTAGCCTTCTACTATATGTGCTTATATCTTTTTCGGGTTTCTAGACATATTCCTGGGTTCCATAGCAGCATATAAAGTATTGCCTACTGTTTTTTAGTAATGTCATCTACTGTGACATTCCTAATTATTATTGTAATTGGCATCCAAATTCTCGTTTTAATATTAAATGGCTATGTAAATTACCTTTACAAAGGCTTAAATTCACAAACCACAAGGCGACCAGTTTTGCATCTCAACCTATAGTGTAAATGGTGTGGCTGTAAAATTACTGTAGTTATGCACCACTTTGCAAACCTTCTAAAACTAGTTTGGATCTCTTACACTTCAAACAGTTTTTCTAGAAAAATACTGCTTGTTTAACCACTGCTCCAAATAGCTTTGGTGTAAGAGCTGTAAGGGAAGTATTGTGCCAGCCACTACTAAGCAGTGCCATAATCTTTAGTTATTAAAACATGATACCATTTTCAATATGAAATGAGTTTCAAACCAGAATGTCTCGTTTTACAGAATAAAATGTGAGGAATTTCTTTAACCCCACAATATTGGAATTTGGAAGAGCACAGATATGTTATTTGTAAATACTACCTTCATTCGTCATAGAATCCATCATTGTCATAAAACGCTTAATCCTGGCCTGGCTTTCATTCTCAAGACCATTGGGCATCAACTCTGAAGAACTGGATCCAGGTAACATAGACAGTACCTAGAATTAAGAAAATGACATACAAAACTGTTGGATACCAAAAAAAAAAAACATTTTCAAAGATATGATACGTGAGATAAATAAGAAAATTACACACAGAAATCATTAAATTAGAATGCTTACATGAGATATATGTTATACACCCAGGACGAGTGGCTAGGCAGGGCAGATATATGTTTATATCGACACATGTTTGACTGGTTGAGGTTCTTTACATCTCATGGTACAAGTTTATTTCAAAATTCAGTACATGAATCTTAATTTTTCATTACGAAGATGCTGTACATATTAATTGAGCTGATATATTAATTCCCATAACAAGCACACAAAAAACAGAAGGGCCAGATTGTTAAAACTTTCATGTGTTGTAGGTCACGCATGCAATCACCCCCATCACACTCTCATATTACAACCCTACTGACAAATGCACACCTGCAACCATCCACCCCCTATGAAGCATGAATACGGATACATGCATGGTTTAAATTTCATTTCAATGCCATTTCTTATGGCTCAGAACCAAACAAAAAAACTCGACAGGAATTATTTTCCTCTTGACACAAGGTTTCGACAACGAGAAAAAGGAACTGAGTCATGAGATTTTACCAGAATAGCCTATATACATAAATGCACCCATTTATGAATAAAATCATATATTGATGTTTTTTTTTTTGTGGGTGGGGGGGGGGGGGGTGGGCTCCTACATATGTGAGTGAAAAGATGCCAAACTATTTCAATGGACACTCGGATGCTAATTTCAGTGACAAGGAATTATCTTATAAAAAAATTCAAGCACAATCTATTATGGCTTACACAAGCACAATCTATTTCTGCCTACACAATTGAATATCTATCTATTGTAATACAAAAGAAATTATTGAATTACCAAAATGGAATTGGAGTGGCGTGATGGTTGATCAAGCCCATGACCCCCACCTAGTGGTTGTTGTCCAAACACAACCTCGTTTATATGACTGACATATTGAGTTCAATGCATGCTATCTGTGTAACGTGCATTACAAGTTTCGCTATGTTTTACTCCCATCATTTGTGACCATATGATATCTATACATGTTGCACGAGGACCCCCTTGTGGGTAATACTGCTAAGTAATGGGATACTCATAGGCATTGTTTCAATGTCCATATTCAAACAAGCCGGAGGCTGTTGTTGTAAGGGTTGTAAAGGTGTGGGGGTAGTACAGCCAAAAGATTGGTCTCTTCAGCACCGCCCAGCCATAGTTGTTGAGTCGGCTGACTAGTAGACTGGTCGTTGAAGGGGGGTTCGACTAGCCATCCGTCCATATTTGGGCCTCAGCTTGGCATCCGGCTAGGTCGACTAGTCGGCTAGTCGGCCGACTAGCCCAACTGGTCAGCCCAAGACAAGATGGGTGGCCGTTTAGTAAGGCCTGGGCCCAGAAACGCCAAGGGCTCTTTTATTTTTTTTATTTTGCAATTTTAACTCCCCCAATTCCGTATCCCAAATGTCTGTGTCTTTTACAATGATTTAATCTGAATATTAATTCATTCACACTACACTAGTTTAGCATATAATTTTTATTTTAGTTGTAGCAATTCAACAAGTATTGAAAGCCTAAATTTAACAATGGTATATCAATCTTCTCTACATAATTATACTTGTTAGAATACATTGAATAGTCTTCGTTAAAATTTGTTTGAGGTGTTTTATGACATTTACCAAATATGGATTATTATATGCTTGGATACATGCTTACAATAGTGGAATTATGTAGTTATCGTATATAACTATATATACATAATTAGATATATGTAAATATCATACCTATGACAGGGAAAACAGGTGACCGACTGACGGCTTTGACAAATATGCACCCAGCACTCACACCCATGTAGCATGGTTGGTCATAGAGTTATTCTATAAAGCTTACTTTTTTATCTAAGAGGGATCTTACGGACACATAATACTCCAGTTGCATTCCTCCATTTCAACCATCCTAATGAAGTCATGTGACAAAGATCATCCTCAACATCACCATCCATTTGAATAATAGAGCCCAAGTAACAGAACTTATCACATTTTGGTACATTGAATCTGTCTAACTTGGACCCACCATTCAAAATTATAGATTGACTAAAATTGCAATGTTGATACTCAATTTTGCTTCTACTAATCATAAATCCATTAGGTTGAAATGCAGTTCTACAAAGTTTAACTTCATCATTCAATCTTAATTTAGTTTCATCAATCAGCACAATATCTTTTTTAGTTAGAAGAGACATTAGTCCCCCCCTCCCTCAAATAGGTGCCAGAGCCTGGATGACCCAAGGGTTGGTAAATACAATGTGCAACAGGGGGATTTAAACCCGGATCCCCCGTGGAGGACAAGCCAGACTGCCGGACCAAACCACCTGTGTTACACTGGTCGGGTAATCAGCACAATATCATCGGAAAATAACATACACCAAGGGTTATCATCATGAACATGCTTTGTCAACACATCCATAACAAGAAGAATAGATATGGGATGAGTGTCAATCCTTGATGCACCCCAACTGTGATAGGAAATGTTGGTGTCTCTCCTCCATGAATTTTGACACTAGCAGTGAAATTGTCACACGTCTTTAATCAAGTAAATGTATAGGATTTGCACACCCTTTTTCTCTAAGACCCTCCCAACACTTCCCTAGGTACTCGATCATAAACATGTTCCAAATCAACAAAATCAATATGAAGGTCTCTTTTGCTTTCTCAATACTTATCCATAAGCCTCTTTATCAAAAAAATAACATTTGTTGTTTATCTTTCAAGCATGAAACAAAATCGGTTGTTTGATACATATAAAATATATAGTGTACATCATTTATATACATACACCCATGGTACTAACCATCCTCAACATCTGGTGATTAATCCTCAATGTTACACATGTCTACGCATGTCGATTTCGATGTTGAAACCTGATAAACTTTCATGCTCCATTGGTTGCCTACTTATCGACATGTATCAATGAATTCAGCCTAGTTGGTGATAAAATTGACCCAGCTAGCTCAAAACCTCCCATCTTAATGATTTTTGTAGTTATAATTATTACACACATAGTGAAGGCGTAAAGAAACTTGTAGGAAACCGTTATTGACATTGAGATGACCATTTCCTTGGTTTCCAACTAGAGAGTAATAATAACTTTATTCAACTACTAGATTTCCACAAGTTTTGCAAACTTTAACCCCCTCTTTGCAAATTGAAGTATTTAGAAATAAACTCATGTTTCTTAATTCTACAATGTGATCCGATTGGGATTTTTGCAAATATGGAACACCACATATATGAACAGATTTACGTTCCAAACATTTCATATATAAGATCATAGATGGATTATGTGTTTAACAAATTTGATGTTTTATGCCAAATTCCCTCACAATCTCATTATCGTTTAGCCTATTTTGCTTTGAGATGTTAGTCCACAACTTCCTCTAAGTTTCCTTATGTTCTCCACAAACTTTCACTTCCATGTCTATCAAAGTTGACATGAAGACGACGTCGACATTTGCATGTGATTGTGTTTTTATGGATGAATATATATAGACATATGGATGACTATAAACATATATTTTGTTTTTAAACTCTAGATTTGATGAAATCTATCCATTTTCATCATGAAAATCATTATGTTAGCTTTTTTTGTCAAAGTTGCGTCGAAATTTAATTGTAAAAATTCTTAAAGTTTCCTTGATGTTTCCACAAACTTCCACTTCCACATCCATCGAAGTCGATGTCATGTTCCATGCTTACACTATTAATGTTGATTTTATACTTGCATGCATATAAAATAGAGGCTTAATAGGACAAGGCCCATACAGTCAAACATATCATGGTGCCCCCCATGGTCCCGCGCGACAACTTACCCTAAACCCTCATCAGTCTTCATCCCAGCCAAAGCCCCAAACCTCGCCACAACTCCCACAATCACAAGTGAGCCATCAACGCTCGGAAGAAGCAACAGGAAGCTTCAAAGCCAGCAACGGAAGCAACATGCCACAAAGTGGCAGCAATTTACAAAGCTGCAAAGCAACCATGGCAGAACGCAGAAGTATGCAGCAAAGCCACAATAGCAGCAAAGCAGCAAGCTGCCTCAATCATCGCTACAGCCATGGATGTTCATAACAACAATACACCTTCTAGCTAAGTCTCCTCCACCTTCTCCTTACCCTCCCTCACCTTCTCTGGGTCTACCTCCTCCTTCACCTTTAGCACAGAGGCTTACACCTCTCTCATGCCTTACGCCTCAATGTGCTGCCTCGTTCATTTGAGGCGCTCGCCTCAGATAGGCAGGTCAATGCGCACGCCTCGGGGTGTGGGGCCGCCTCACCTCGAGATGCCTCGAGGCATGTCCTTTTTTACCATGCATATGCTCTCGTGCATAGCATTTTGCTTGTGGGACACTATGTGTCTACTTCATCCCTGAGACAATGTTTCTACTTCTACCCCAAGTTATTGTGACATTACACTGTGATTTTTGTGAAACACGACGTTTGCCTCCTCAACTTACTACGCTCTAACAAGGTGTGTCAATCCTCAAACACGGCATGTCGTTTCTGCCAGAACGTGTGTTGTTAATCATTCATCTATGGCAACTAATGAAGGTCAAAACTAAGACAGACATCCGAAGTGTATTACTATTATGAAATGTAATGATCCAAACTATCTTTTGTGGGCCAGCTCATTCTTAATTAATTTATAAGCTATTAGAAAGATTGATCACCTCATTATTCTCCTCTTTAAAGATGAAAGTCAGATGTTACAAAAGCAACTTGGAAGCATGGAAGTAACATGACACTAGGCAACCTATACCTTTCTCCATACTGCTAAAAAAGCATGGAACAATATTGTTGAAGTATATTCTTCGAGAGGCAATGCTTCATGTGTGTTTGATGATATGTATAAGCAATTACAGACCCTTCAACTTGGAGATAATGTGAATTGTGAACTTTTCTTTCCACTTTAATACTGTTTAGAGAATATGGACAGAGTTAAAGGCATAGCATCATCTTACTTATGACTTAGCAAAGCTACAAAAGAAAGAGAATGAAGTTCACTTGTGCCAATTCCTTTTTATTGCCTTCTTCATATGAATAGGTTCGGTAGTAAAACTTAACATTTGATGCTCTGCCTACTATAGATGGTGTTTACTATGTTTTTGGGAATAAATTGAGTGGTTACTATTGAACATGAAGCCCTAACCCTATAGTCAGTAGTTGTGGTAAGGATGTGGATGTCTCCGTTTACCCTACTCCTAACATTGGGAGAGGATCATCCAAGACTTCTCAATATTGTTCTTCTTGCAAACGACAAAATCACACTAAGGATAAATGTTAGAATATGTGTGGCAAGCCTAGGTGGGCTAATTAGGCTGCTACAACTGTAAATATTGTTAAACTTTAAGGAATATTTTGATAAGATGGTGAGTAATACCTGTGCCGACTAGGATCGACTCTCAAAGAATGCAAACATAATTTTGCTCAAGCTAATATTGCTCATTTTTTAGGTGATACTCAAGCCATGTGTTATTAGGATTCTTCTTTCTTCAGGAGGATTATTGATTATGGGGTTACGACTCACATGTCTAGTAGAAAGAATTGCATCGCTCCTATTACACCTACTTTGTCTTATCCTCCAGTGCGTGTTGCAGATGGTTCTACTACAAATGTTACTAGTGTGAGCATTGTTTGTAGCCTATCTGCACCTCTTAAATTGTCTTATTTGTACCCAAGTTCCCTTCAAACATAGTTTTTGTTAGTAAGCTTACAAATCTTCAGATTGTAGTGTGTCGTTCTGTCCTTCTTCTGTCACATTGCAGAATTTAAAGATGGGGAGGATGATTGGTGGGGGATATGAAGGTAGTTATGGACTATACTATGCATTCTTCGGCATAATCTTTTGCTCTTGTTGCTTAGCCGTCTACGATTGTGCTACAGCGGCATCTCCACCTTAGTCATCCTTCTAAGGAGAAGTTACAAGTTTACTTCCCAGTTCCCAATAAGAAGTCAGAATCCTTAAAGTGTCAGCCATGTTGCTAGAAAGAAACTCATTGGCCAATGTTTCCTAGACATACTTCAGACTTTGTTTGATTTGGCCCACTCAGAGATTGGGGACCCTGTTGTGTACTTACTCAGACAGTGGAGTGAAATATTTTGTATCTTTGATTGATGATTTAGTCATTTGCAACCTGAATTTAGTTAAAAGAAAGGATCGTTATGAACTTTCTAAAAAGAAAGGGAATTGTTTATTAAGTGAGTAAAACAGGTTACAGGGTAGTCTCTAATATAGCAACTAAAGAGTAGAGACATAAGTACAAGTGAGCAATATGGGACTAATATTATAAGAATAACAAAGCAGCACAAGTAAATAACACAGTATATCTATATTTCCCCTCAAGCTGGAGCGCTCTAGCGTAGATGTCAAACAAGCCCAGCTTGTCAATCAGAATCTGAAACCGAGCTTTAGGCAAAATTTTGGTGAAGATGTCCACAAACTGCTTGTCAGTGTAAATATATGGAGTGCAGATGTGCCCAGATAGAACTTTCTCCCGAACAAAGTGGCAATCAACCTCAATATGCTTTGTGCGTTCATGAAATGTGGGGTTGCTCGCAATAAAAATAGAGGCTTTCTTGGCACAGAACATAGGAATAGGGCTGGAATAAGTAATATCAAACTCATGTAGAAGGCCACGGACCCACAGAAGCGCACATGCAGTATGAGCCATGGCTCTGTATTATGCCTCGGCACTGGATCTAGCAACAACAGCCTGCTTTTTGCTTCGCCAGGTGACTAGATTTCCTCCCACAAATGTACAATATCCAGAAGTAGACTTCCGATCAAATCGACTTCCTGCATAGTCAGAATCTGAGAATCCAGATAAATTGCAATGGCCATGCTTTTTATACATAAGACATTTTCCTTGCGAGCTTTTGAGATATCGTAAGATGCAGTGAATAAAAAAGCGGATGAAGCGGCCGCTTAAGCGCCCAAGCACATATGCTGCTGTATTTTCATTGAAGCGGGCTGTGAGGCGTTTTGCACTGAAGCGGCCGCTTTTTTCCGCTTTTTCCCGCTTCAGGCCGCTTTTCTGGGTCCGCTTAAGTGGCCGCTTCAGGGCGCTTCACAACAGGTTTTCCTGGACTTGCCCAATTTCCTTCTAAATTTAAAAAGAATGAAAACTATGTATTGTAATAGGTGTAACAATCACTTTGGTAATTAGTATCTCTAATTAATTACTTCTGTTTGTACACTATGTACGTCTATATATAAACTATGTACTTCATCTGCCATTTATAGAGTCTGTAATATAATATTAGTAATAGTTGCAGGATTTCTTTGATGTTTCATCCCTGTTCCTGCTATATTTTAATTTACATCATATAATATTAGTAATACATCATGTTTCAGCTGTGGTTGAATTTGCATGATTTTTTTGATATTGCACAATCTCATAAGGTAACCTCCTATAGGAAAGCACATCATCCCATTACATATATACGATTGCTTTTGCTGTTGGTTGTTGTACAATTTCATCATGTCGGAAGAATCGATACATACCATCATGACACTTGTATATGATTGCATGATTCCATAATGAATAAAATATGCTGCAATGTCACATATTAATCACTGTAAAAACTGATATTATGATTAATTTATTTATTGTAAATTCAGTAGTAATTGCTGCAATGTATCATTCATCAAGACTTAGCCTACATTGTTATATTTAAATTTTAATTGTATGCATTATGATTCTATGACTCTAAAATATACTTACTCAATTTGGAAATTAATCTACTAATTATTCTATTTTATATCACAATTAGTATGGACGAGGGTGAATAAAGTTTGGCTAAGACAAGTGATCCAAGGTGGAAGTAATGCACTATTCCAGATCCAGCGTGAAGGGAGAAAGTGAAATGCAAATTTGTCTAAATTTTGCTAAGTTCTTTAAAACAATGTGGACCGCTTTTTCAAAACGTGCCCGCTTTAGTCCGCTTCAAAACCCGCTTCCCACTTCCCGCTTCATGGGGGGCATTCCGCACGCTTCGCGCTTTCCAAAACTATGGTAAGATGTGACAAATAGCATCCCAGTGGCACTGTCGGGGTTTATCAAGATACCGGCTTATGAATCCTACAGCAGCTGCCAAGTCAGCCCTAGTGACCGTCAGGTAGATAAGCTTGCCTACCAGTCTCCGAAACTGGTGGCGATCATCATAAAGAGGAGAGTTGTCATCATCCAAATCCATATTAGGGTCCAGAGGAGTGTTTGCTGGCTTGCAGCCCAGCATGCTTGTCTCCTGCAACAGATCAAGAACATATTTTCTCTGTGAAAGGCAGAGTCCTGCAGATGATTTGGCAACCTCAATGCCTAAAAAGTATTGCAGTTTGCCAAGGTCCTTGGTGATGAAGTGTTGTGCTAAATAATTTTTGGTTGCCTGTATACCCGCATTATCATTGCCAGATAAGACAATATCATCAACATACACAATAAGGATAACAAGTCTTGTTGCTGACTTACGAATAAATACAGAATGATCAGATTGTAATCGCCGAAAGCCAAAGGTAATTAAGATCTGACTGAGTTTATCAAACCACGCACGCGGGCTCTGTTTAAGACCATAGATGGCCTTTCTGAGTTTACAGATTTTGAAAGCAGACTCTCCCTGAGCAACAAATCCCGGAGGTTGCTCCATGTAAACTTCCTCCTGTAGATCTCCATATAGAAAGGCGTTTTAGACATCGAGTTGAAACAGAGGCCAGTCTTTATTCACAGCAATAGATATCAGAATGCGAACAGAATTTAAGCGTGCAACTGGAGAAAAGGTCTCAAAGTAGTCAACACGGTCGGGATATCACTTTGATGGAGGGACAAATTCCATATACATCACTCAAATAATCTATAAGCCTCATAGCGCACCTAATCACCACATGTATGGCAACCCTTATTTAGAGTCACATTGGCCAACGTTAAAGTACACATAACAGCATGTATTGTAGTGACTTTAGCTCTATGGATCACAAGCACCCTGTCAAGTTGAGATATGACTCTGACTTACGACGACATGACTTCCATGTATCATTTAGTATAAATTATTCTCTTAAAGTACCCATATTTAAATTGATATCCAATATCACTGTTAAAGAGACATAATCATTGCTCAACATATACACTACTCTTATGTATTAATGTTATCCTCTAATATCCATAGTAATAAACGTCTAGCACTAGTGCACGGGTGACCTTTTACATCACTTTACTTTCAGGCGTTCAATAGTGCCATCCGGTTGATATTTAATAGTAAATATCCAACGACAGCCCACGGTAGGGCAAGAAGAGGGACGATCGACTAGATCCCATGTCTGACGATCGCAGAGCGCATGCATTTCTTGCTCCATAGCATGTTTCCAGGAAGGAATACGAAGGGCCTCCTCTGCTGATTTAGGGATAGTCACAGCAGAAAAAACAGAAGTGAAGCATGCAAAACTGTCACATAGATGATCAGAGGAACAGAAATTACTGATAGGATGTTGAGTATATGAACGGACACATTTCCGTAAAATGATAGGAAGGTCCAGATCAGAAAATACCTCAATGGGTGATGGATCATCCACAGACGAAGGAGTTGGTTCGACCGGGGCCTCAGAGGTAGTCTTTGACTTGCGCTTGTATACTTGCAATGGGAGTTCCATGGGCATATCAGGAGAAGGTAAATCCTCAACAATATCCGGTAAAGGTGTGGCGGCCATAATATCAGTAGACAGTTTTGCTCCATCAGTAGAGTAGTAAGGCATATGCTCAAAGAAAGTCACATCCGCACTCACAAACCACTATTTTTTAACAGGATCAAAGTAGTGATAGCCTTTTTGTGTACGGGAATACCCCAGGAAAACACACTTGGTCGAGCAAGCATCAAGTTTTGTGAGGCCAGGGCGAAGATTTTTCACAAAGCAGGTACTCCCAAAAATACGAGGAGGAAGAGAGAATAAAGGTTTATCAGGAAACAAAATGGCGTAAGGAACCTGATTTTACAAAACAGAGGAAGGCATGCGATTTATAAGATCGCACGCCGTAGAGACAGCTTCAGGCCAGAATTGATGGGGTACTTTGTAGTGTAGGAGAAGAGTGCGAGCAACCTCTAGTAAGTGGCGATTTTTTCTCTCAGCAATGCCATTTTGCCGAGGAGTGTAAGGACAAGTAGTCTGATGTATGGTCCCACGAGTGGCACAGAAAGAGGTAACAGATTTTTGCATAAACTCAAGTGCATTATCAGTACAAAAGATTTTAATAGGCCTGCTAAACTGGGTGTGAATTTCAGCAAAGAAAGTATGAATAGCTTCCAGCACAGTATCCCAACCCTTAAACAAAAATAGCCATTGATGCGAGAGTAATCATCAATGAAAGTCATAAAATATTTCACACCTGAGTGACTCGATACAGAACAAGGACCCCAAATATCAGCATGAACTAAATCAAAAATTTCTTTAGAAGCAATAACCTTCTTAGCAGGAAAAACAGAACGAGTTAGTTTGCCCAACACGCAAGTTTCACAAGTAAAATTGTTCTCAGATAAAGCAGGAAATAAATGTTTTAATTTGGCAGCTGATGGGTGACCCAATCTAAAATGCCACTGTAGGCCAGTTACTGAAGTAGACAGCAGAGCAGATGCAGCAAGAGGTCCATCCAGATAATACAGCCCGTCTGGTCCTTCATGGCCCGAACCAATCCTCGTCTTCGTGCGGAGATCCTTCAAAACACAACGAAAATGATTAAATTTAATAGAGCACCGTAGTTGTTTTACCATCTTACTTACAGATAAAAGATTAATAGGAAACTGTGGGATATATAAATCAGAGTGTAGGTGTAGCTTTGGTGAAAGAGGGACTGTGCCAGTGCCATGAACTGTAGTTTTGGAGCCATTTGCAACAGTAACAGAAGAGATAGTAGCAGATTTATTGAGAGCAGAAAATAGGCGGATGTCACTGGCCATATGAGTAGATGCACCCGAATCAATACACCATTTATTGTTACCAGTATTCGGAGATGCAAGCATAGCAGAGGATCCCGCGGCAAAGGAGGGAGGTAGCTGGGTGATACGCTCCTGGAACAGCTTCTCAAATTCAGAACAAAGCCAATCTGCATTTTCCGGAGCAGCAGGTGTGTCAGAGGTAGTGTCAGCAGTAGAATCTGTAGAAGCCTGGTTAGCCCAAGCTGGCTTGCCATGCTTAACCCAGCAGTGATCTTCAGTATGGTTGTCCCGGCCACACCAGTTGCAGTAGCGAGGGTCGGGAGGTGCACCACGTCCGTGGAACTAAATGTCGTCGACATGGGGCAAAATTTCGTCGATATTGTCGATGTCGACGACCGGCGACGTCGAATGCATGTAAACATCCTCATTCCACAATATCCTCGACATTTCGTCGAAGTTGTCGACATTTCCCCATATGTCGACGAAGTTGACCCAAGTCTATACAAAAATTCCACAATGTCCTCGACATCTGTCGAAGTCGTCGAAGTTGGCGACATTCTTCTGGTATTTTGTGGAGTTTGTTTTGTGAGGGGAAAAAAGTGTTGGAGCTTGAGGTAAGATGATTTTAATGTTATTTTTTACTGTTCTAAGCTAATAGTAATAGATTGATCCCCTCTCTGCTAAATCTACCACATATTTACACCATTTTTATGTAGTTTGTTTATTGTCACAAACTTTATATATGGAAGAACTTCGTACTTCGGATATGACTACATGTAATCGTGTATTTATCTACATATGTAAACCTATATGAATGGCTATATGTAAACGTATATTGTGTTTTTTAGCTAGATTTGATGAAATCTGTCGATTTTCATCACAAAATGACTCTTTTTTAGCTTAATTTCTGTCGAAGTTGCATCGAAGTTTGGTTGTAAAAATCCTCGACATTTCCACAAACTTCCATGTCCATACCTGGCGAAGTGGGCTCGAAGTCGAAGTCTTGTTCCATGACCACGTCCGGGAGTAGATGAGCCACGACCACCTGAGGGAGGAGGTCGACCTCCACGTCCACGGCCGCGGCCAGAATCAACAGGGCGAGCAATGAGAGTTGGATGCTCAATAGCAGGAGCAGGAGTCATGGATGGTAGTCGTTGGACTCTTTTGAGGACATCTCTGAGGGTAGGCAGTGGATCACTAGATAGAATCTGGTCGACCACGCCAGAGAAGGATGTAGGAAGGGCAGCCAAAAACTGAACTAGCTGAAGTTCGTTGCGCTGTTTCTGGGCTACTTTGATATCGGTCGTCAAGGGGTGGTAGAGTTCGAACTCATTCCACAAAGCTGAGCACTGATTGTAAAAGTCCTCGATAGAAGTGTCAGGGGAGAACTCCTTCTTGGCCAAGTTTTTGAAATTTTCAAAAACTCGCTTGGGATTCTCCTGATGAGAGTAGACATGGGAGAGTTGATCCCACATGGCCTTAGCATCATTAAGGCAGAGCAGAGATTGGCTAATCCTTGGTTCAGTGTTGTTGAGGAGCTATGACATAACTCCAGAGTCGTCCTTGGACCATTGTGCATAGTTTTGTTTGATTTTGTCATCAGCATCAGCAGTAGGAACAACAGGAGGCTCAGTTGTAAGATGGCGATATCGGCCTTGGGCTTTGACATACAGAATAAAGGACGTTGACCATAGATGATAGTTGGAGCCGCCGTCAAGTTTCACCGTGGTAACACACAGAGAGCGGGGAGGCTCAGATAAAGCCATAGCAGAGGCAGTAGTCGGCGCAGCAACAGAATAGATCAGAGACCCACGACGGGGCAGATAGCAGCAGCAGGGATCTGACAAGTTAGATCAGAGAACCCGTATAGGGCAGAGTATGCATATAGAGAAACATACGCCGTCATGAGGAATACTAATGTTCCTCCATGAGGCGCAGGCAGAGAAGACGGTGAGGTGAGAGACTCTCAACGTAGATGGCCAATGGCTGTCCGGACGTGTAGTTGTTGTTAACCGGACGTAGAGAGGGAGAAGAGGAGGAGAGCAGTAGCAGCCGTAGGAGAAAAAGGAAAGAGGAGGGGCGGGAGGATGGTTGTGGCGGAGGAAAAGGGAGGGAGAGGTGGCTGCGGCGGCTGGAAGGAGGGGGTGTTGTGGTAGCGGCGGGGAAGGGGAGGAAGAGGGGGGTGCGGCGGCGGCGGCGGGGGGGGGGGGATGACGTCTTACGTCATTTCGGACGGGTGTGTGGGGAAAAATAGGAGCCTGCTCTTGATACCATCTAAAAAGAAAGGGAATTGTTTATTAAGTGAGTAAAACATGTTACAGGGTAGTCTCTAATATAGCAACTGAGAGTAGAGACATAAGTACAAGTGAGCAATATGGAACTAATATTACAAGAATAACAAAGCAGCACAAGTAAATAACACAGTATATCTATAAACTTCTTACTGCCTTTTTGAATTATCTCAAAGAAAATTCAACTCAGTTTTCTATGACACCATACATTTTTATGAACTCCTTAATGTATTTTCATATTATCTCAAAGAGACTTCAACTCAGTTTTCTATGATGCCTTAAAAATAATTCACATTGATAATCCTTGTGAACATATGCAACACCAGTTTTAAAATATTTGAACAAATTAGCTGATCAGAAAAATGGACTCCTCAATGTTGCTCTCACACACATAGTTCAGATGCATGTTCCTGAGACCCGTTGTATCCTCACTTTCAGCCATGGATTCAGTATTTGGAATATGTAAGGTCGAGCACTCAAGCTGACAAATTCAGAGTTCGGAAGTTATGCGGGAATTTGGGGGAAAACGGTAAAATGCAGTCAACTATGGTCTATGGTCAACTATTAGGAAAAAAGTCGCTCAACTATTTGGGGAAAAACGGATATACTTAGGGAAAAACGGAAAAACAGATATATTATACATGCATGTATTTGTATGTATATTGTGTGTATAGTGTATACATGTAATTTAGATCTCATACAATACAAAGATATGTAGAAAAGTAGTAAGAGCTATTTTCCTTTTTAACTGAATGCCATCCTAACTTATTGAGATTGTCGCTCCATACAGCCTATTATATCCCCGTAATCCTACATATACCCTTCCACCCAAGGTTTTTGGATCTTGTGTTGTATCCATAACCACCATTCTAACCTTCACAAGCTTTCTCCAGGGGATATTCCATTTTTTTAGAAAAACCATGAACTCAAAAGGGGTAGAAGTTTCTGGTACCGTTGTAAATAAAATACATGTTAGTCAAGATGTTACTTTCTATGAAGATACTTCTTTTGTTTCACATGTAAGATTGCTCCTACTCCTTTTATTGTTACTTTGCATGTACTGGTAGTATCTCCCTCTTAATCTAAGGCCACTAACCTCTTCGAACTTATGAGCGTCGAATGAAATGCAAATATTACCTGCAGTATCCCCTACCATCATTGTTTAAAAAATCAACAAAATTGGCAAAATTTCACCAATTATATCACTATTGACAGTCGATGCATATAGAAATGACGAAACATGTGTAGGGAATTCCGCCAAAAAACAAATAGTTTTCAAGTGATTTTTCAAATTTCAACAAAATTAGGTAAAATTTTGATGAAAAAGGCCCATTTCGCCGCCTTTCAGCAAATCAAAACAGAAACATAGATTATATTTTGACAAACGGGGTACCGTGTATGTGGATTTTACTATATGAGTCTTCGGGCTTTTTAGGGGCAATCTCCTTGGCTGCGTAGGGGCAGCGTAGGGCAGCGTGAGATGGTTGAGAGCCATCTCCTCTTTATTTATAATAGATGGGTAAATTGCATAGAGGTACAGCAGTAATAATGAAATGACAGAAATAAATACTACAGATAATAAAGAGATATGTTAACACTCCCCCTCAAGCTGGAGTGTACACATTGTGTAATGCCCAGCTTGCCACATAGATTGTGAAATATTGCTGGACCCAATGGCTTTGTCAGAATATCGGCCAGTTGATCTTCAGACTTGACATATGGTGTTACAACAGCACCATTCTTGATCTGATCTCGGATAAAATGACAATCAACTTCTATATGCTTCGTGTGCTCATGAAAGACACGATTCCTGGCAATGTGTATAGCTGCTTGGTTGTCACACTTGAGTTCCATGGGAGATGAAACAGGGATCTTTAACTCAGAAAGAACAGATTTTACCCATTGTAACTCACAGCATGCATGTGCCATTGCCCGATATTCAGCTTCAGTGCTAGATCTTGCCACAACATTTTGCTTTTTACTTTTCCAGGTGATCAGATGATTCCCTAGAAAGGTGCAATATCCTGATGTAGATCTCCTGTCAATCTAATTTCCAGCCCAATCTACATCTGCATAACCTGTAAGAACCAACGTAGAAACAGGCATCTTTGGTTTATAATAAGTGATTCCCTTGCCAGCAGCACTTTTCAGGTATCTCAAAATTCGACAGACCGTTGTCCAATGTGACTGCCATGGTGAGCTCATATGCTGACTCACCACCCCTACAGCAAAGGAAATATCAGGTCGTGTAACAGTCGAATATATCAGTTTACCAGCAATCTTCCTGTAATATCCTGGGTCTGAATATTCTGCATCATCAGCCATTTCCTTGATGTGATAGTCCATAGGAGTAGATACTGGCTTGGACTCGGTCATGCATGTTTCCTATAGTAAGTCTAACACATATTTCCTCTGAGATAGGTTGATACCTGCATGAGATCTAAGCACCTCAATGCCCAATAAATATCTCAATTTACCCAAATCCTTTCTTTGGAAGTGTCCCTGCAAACCTGCCTTCACTCGTGATATTCCTGTAGAATCACTACCAGTAATCACTATGTCATCAACATACACAGCAATAATTACATTTCCACAGGAAGAAGTAGAATAAAATAACGAGTGATCAGTCACAGAACGAGAGAAACCCATTTGAAGAACCACATCACTGAACTTGTCAAACCAGGCTCTAGGAGATTGTTTCAGTCCATATATGGCCTTCTTCAGCTTACACACCTTCTGATACTCCCCCTGAGCAACAAACCCAGGAGGTTGCTCCATATAGACCTCTTCCTGCAAATCACCATGAAGGAAGGCATTTTTGACGTCCAGCTGAAACAGTGGCCAATCAAAAGTAGCAGCCAGAGAATTAATAATCCGCACAAAATTTAGACGAGCTACAGGGGAAAAAGTCTCAAAGAAGTCGACCCCATATGTCTGTGTATAGCCTTTAGCCACCAATCTGGCTTTCAACCTTTCAACTGAGCCATCTGGATTGTGTTTGATGGTGAATACCCATCTACATCCCACAGCCTTTTTACCTGCAGGTAGGTCAACAAGATCCCAGGTGCCATTATGTAATAGGGTTGACATTTCAACCTGCATTGCCTGTTTCCAGCCACTGTCCTTCATAGCATCATGGTGATTCCTCGGTAAATCCACAGTATCAATCCCAATAGCAAATGCGCGAGCTTGTTTAGATAATTTGGACAAACAACACACATTCACAATAGGATGTCGAATAGTACAGGAACGAGTACCTTTCCGGACAGCAATAGGAATGTCAAGATCGGATGCAGGAATCTCTGGAGTAGAGGACGATGGGGAAGGCACAAAGACTGGTGTCGCTACTTCTCTTGGATTCTGTCTACCTCGCCTGCTATAAACATGTGGATAATGCTCAATCACAAATTCATCAGCTATCTGCTTTTCCTGAAAAATAGTATAATCAAGAATGATGAGTTGCACTCTCTCACTCTGAAAAGATGGGGGGACTCCCTCACTCAAATGCTCCCCCTTACTCATGGCATCAGAAAAATATGTAGTAGTCTCATGAAAAGTAACAGAACATCCCTAGACACAAACATGCGGCGAAGACTAGGACAGTAACACTTGTATCCTTTGCTAGTACCGGAGTACCCAAGGAACAAGGTTTTAATCGATCTAGGGGATAACTTGTCAGCCTTGGGATCAAAGTTGTGGACAAAGGAGGTGCAGCCAAACACTAAGGAGAATAGGAAAGGGCTGATCTGTGGGACGTAACACAGAGAAATGAGTGTGCCCTTTGAGAACAGAGGAGGGTTGTCTATTAATTAAGAAGCAGGCAGTGAGAAGGGCCTCAGACCAGAATTTCTTGGGTACATTGGATTGAAACATGATAGACCTGGCAACATCAAGAAGGTGGTGATTTTTCCTCTCAGCCGCCCCATTTTGTTGAGGGGTGTGAGGACAGGATATATGATGAATCATGCCAACAGAACTGCAAAAGTCAGACATGGCTTTTTGAACATACTCTAAAGCATTATTAGATTGAAGAACTTTAATGTTGCAATCAAATTGAACCTGAATTTCTTTATGAAAATGTTTAACAATAGATAGCACAGACTCCCGACTTTTGAGTAAATAAATCCACGTCATACAGGAAAAATCATCCACAAAGGAAATTAAATAATGAAAACCATTATAAGTCTGGTCTTTAACAGGACCCCATACATCACTATGAACCAACTCAAAGGGGTACGATGCCCGTTTATTGACACGACTGGGATAAGACAATCTATGATGCTTTCCCAACTGACACGACTGACACTCTAAAGATGACACTTGGGACAACTCAGGTTCCAACTTCCGCAGGCTCTCCAAAGACGGATGTCCATATCTGCAGTGCCATAGTAAAGGGGAACCACTCAACAGGACGGCTGAAGCAGGATCAGATACTTGGCGAGGCAGACTATCACCATGGAAGAGGTAGAGATCACCTTTCCTAGGCCCCCCACCAATCATCCGCATACTCTTGAGATCCTGTAAAACAAAACAAGAGGGCCCAAATGTTACTGTACATTTTACAGTGTCAATCAATTTTGTAACAGAAAGTAGATTGAAAGGAAACTCAGGCACAAAATGCACAGATTTAAGATTAATTTTAGGTGTTAGAGGAACAGATCCACTAGCTAACACCCTTCTTACTGAACCATCTTCCAGTGTAACAGATTGATGGGGAATATATGAGTCAATGGAGTGGAGCAATCTCCTCATACCAGTCATATGCTGTGATGTGCCAGAGTCAACCACCCAAGAAGAAGTAGAACCAGAAGCTATAAGAGATGTAGCCTGATTACCCGCAGTAGATGCCAGGTTTGCTGAAGATGACGATCCCAGATTCATGTGCTGAGTGGCAAGAATAAAGCGGTCATACTCCTCCTGGGTGAGAGTAATGCCTGAGGAGCTAGAACTCACAGCTGGAGATGCAGAAGGCTCAGTAGTAGTGGCATAATTTGCTGCTCCCACTGGTGGTGCAGTAGGTCTCCCATGTTTCTTCCAACATTTCTCCACTGTGTGTCCTGGTTTGTCAAAGAAAGTACACCTGGGATGTGTTCCGCATCCTCTGCCCATACCAGGGCGTCCTCATACGGCAGCAACTATGGATGCATGAGACTCTCCAGAAGATACAACCGGTGTAGGATCAACGGACTCAAAGTTGTATTGTTGAATCCTCGAGTAGGCTTCCTCAAAGCTAGGCAATTACATAAGTTATGTTTCTTCTATTCCTAGCCTAATTCTACCTCTCTCTCTCCTATTTCTCTCGCTTCTATAAAGATCTAAGAAGGAAATATTTTAAAATGGGTTTAGTAGTTGTATCTATGGCTATGATGACCCAATAGCTCCATTTCAGAGGTCACATAATTTGCAATTATAGTGCACAAAATTAGAATGACCACTGAGATATTTTCTATGTGTGCCATTATCAATCACACCTTTAACTGCATTGTTGCCTCCTTTAGGTTCTAGCTACAAAAGCACATGACCAAGAACAATGTTTGAGTTTATCCATGAGTATTCATTTTGTCACTAGTAGGCATATAGAGAACACAGTGACACACATCTATACTTGTATAAAACAAAATATATTGGATCCAGTATGTTGATAGGTATAACCAACAAGGACAACAACTATCATGGCTCTCAAGCTTCAATCAACTAGGTACATAAACCATAGTTGTCTCAAGCTTCCTCTCTACTCACTCACATATCATTGCAATTTTAACATTGTTTATGTACTACGTCTTGTCGTCCTACCATCCTAGACCATATTATGTTACCATAAATTTGTGTCTTCTATACATTCTGTTTGCAAACTATAATGACTTAATTCATTCATTTCACCATTTAATTTGACCTCAAAATCCTCATTGAAACAGTTCAGCTTCCTTCAAACACACATGAGAAGCCCGAACCCCCCCCCCAACATATCCATTATGAATTGTTATTGCATATTTTAATGGATATGCACTAGTAGATTGTTCTGGTAAAAATTTAATAAATAACTCGTTCATTTGGCCGTTAAAACGCCAAGAATGCATCTGTTGGAATTTCTGCCAAAATTTGCAAAATTTTTGTTCTTAGGCCACCGAAACAGCGTCAAAATTTTGACATTTTCTTCCTTGCCTACCATGATATCTAATACATCTACAGATCCTCCTAAGATTATGGCGGTACGTTCTTCACCTGAGTTGCAAGATAATAAAGCTATTTCTAATTATGAGTACACTCAGACAACTAATGTTCATACTTATGATCTTAATTAGCCCTAGAGTTGAGGAACCAGACACAATTATGATATGTGAAAAACAATGAGATTTGGAGAGCTTAGGGTTGCACAATGTGTGCACCCTCATATATATAATACTGAAAGAATTACAGAGAGGTCCATATATAAAAGAGAAATAACAAAACAAATAGCAGGCTATGTAAAACAGGAAATATATAATGTAACACTCCCCCTCAAGTTGGAGCATAGATGTCAATCATGCCCAACTTGTCCATCAGTGTGCAGAATTGTTTCTTCGCCAACAGCTTGGTGAAGATATCAGCAACTTGATCTTCTGATCTCGTGAATGGAGAGCATATCTTGCCAGCAAGAATAGATTCTCTGATGAAGTGGCAGTCAACTTCAATGTGTTTGGTGTGCTCATAATAGATAGGATTATTTGCAATGAAGATGGCAGCTCTGTTATCACAGTGCATAGGAATGGCCGAAGAAGACTTAATCCCAAACTCTTTCAGGAGAGAACGTACCCACAGTAACTCACAGGCAGTATGGGCCGCGGCCCTGTACTCAGCTTCAGCACTAGATCTGGCAACGACATTCTGTTTCTTGCTCCTCCAAGTAACAAGATTTCCTCCTACAAAAGTACAGTAACCGGAGGTAGATTTTCTATCAACTTTGTTGCCTGCATAATCAGAATCAGAATACCCTTCAAGAACACAGTGCCCATTCTTTTTATAATGAAGTCCCTTGCCAGGCGACTTTTTTAAGTATCTCAGGACTTGACATACAGCATCCCAATGACACTGTTTGGGTTTGTCAAGGTACCTGCTAAGAAGACCCACTACAGTAGCAATATCAGGACGAGAAACAGTTAAATAAATCAATTTACCAATCAACCTCCTGAAATTTTTATGATCAGCAAACACAGAAGAGGAATCATCATCCCAATTCACATTGGGATCAAGAGGAGTATCCGCAGGTCTTGCTCCAAGCATACCAGTCTCCTGCAGAATATCAAGAACATACTTTCTCTGAGAAAGCACCAGGGCATTAGAGGTTCTAGAGACCTCTATGCCAAGAAAATACCGAAGTCTGCCCAAATCTTTTGTAGCAAAGTGCTTGCCCAGATGATCTTTGGTAGCCTGAATACCAAGAGAGTCGCTGCTAGAAATAATAATGTCATCAACATATACAATCAGAACAGTAATACCTGCTGAAGTCTTTTTTGTGAACACAGAGTGGTCAACCTGTGACCTCAGAAAACCAAAATCAATCATGATCCTGCTCAACTTATCAAACCAGGCACGAGAACTCTGCTTGAGCCCATAGATAGACTTCTTAAGCTTGCATACTTTGTGAGATTCCCCCTGAGCAACAAACCCAGGAGGTTGCTCCATATACACTTCTTCCTGCAAGTCACCATACAGAAAAGCATTTTTCACATCAAGCTGCAGAAGAGGCCAGTTCAGATTCACAGCAACAGATAGGAGAATCCTGACAGAGTTAAGGCGAGCAACAGGAGAAAAAGTCTCAAAGTAATCAATGCCATATGTCTGAGTTTAGCCCTTTGCAACTAACCGTGCTTTGAACCTCTCAACTGTACCATCAGGTTGATATTTTACGGCATATACCCACCTGCAGCCCACAGGCTTACACTGAGGAGGTGGATTCACCAGCTCCCAAGTGTCTCTGTCAGTAAGAGCAATCATTTCTTCTTTCATAGCAGATGTCCAAGAAGTACTTTTCAATGCATCCTGAACATTCTTAGGTACAGCCACAACAGATAAAGCATATACAAAATTGCTAGAATGAGTATTCAGATGAGCAGTAGATACAAACTGAGCAATGCTATGAGAAGTGCAGGAACGAGTACCCTTTCTGAGTGCAATAGGTATGTCAAGGTCAGAGTGTACCTCAGGTGCAGCAGAACCTTCTGGAGGAGAAGATTGGTTGCCTTGGGGGGGTACTTGCGTAGAAGGTGCTCTATTCCTACGCTGATAAACAATAAGAGGAGGATCTTGAGTTTCAGTAGTCACAGTGTCAGTACGGTCAGGCACACAGTCAGAAATAACAGGCAAAGGAGAGGCAAGAATGTTTGTCTGCAAACTATCTCCTGTTGAAGAATAATACGGTGTATCTTCAAAAAAGACAACATCACTACTAGTAAACCATTTCCTTGTACTGGGATTATAACACTTGTAACCCTTATGAGTTCTAGAATAGCCTAGAAAAATGCATTTAGCAGCTCGAGAAGACAATTTATCAGAAGCAGGTCCAAGTAATCTGACAAAGCAGGTACACCCAAAAATTCTAGGAGGCACAGCAAACAAAGAAGTCTCAGGTTGCAGAACCTGTATAGGAATCTTATTTCCAATAAGAGACGATGGCATCCTATTAATCAGAAAACATGCGGTCAAAATAGCCTTAGGCCAATAGGAGCGGGGCACATGAGAATGCATCATGATAGTCCTGGTAACTTCTAATAAGTGTCTATTTTTCCGCTCAGCAACACCATTTTGTTGTGGGGTATAGGCACATGAAGTCTAGTGGAGTGTACCAACAAATTTACAGAAAACCGCCACTTCTTGCTTAACAAACTCTAAAGCATTATCGGTGCGGAAAACTTTAACAGGCAAACCAAACTGCGTTTTTATTTCAGCAAAAAAGTATTTGATAGTAGACAGCACTTCGGATCTACTTTTTAATAGAAACAACCAAGTAGTCCTAAAAAAGTCATCAATAAATAGAATGAAATATTTGTAACCAGACAAACTCGGTACATGGCATGGACCCCATACATCAGAGTGAACTAAATCAAAAATGTTTTTACTGCTCACAGTACTACGTCTAGGATACACAGTACGAGTCCGTTTTCCCAGCTGACAAGATTCACACTGAAAATTACAACTGCCAATATCAGAAACTAAATGACACAGCTTCTCTGACGATGGATGTCCCAGCCTGTAGTGCCACTGCAGTGCAAAAACAGAAGCCGATAAAGCAGATACCATAGCAGCTTTCTCTGATCGCGGTAACTGGTCCAAGTAGTAGAGTCCATCAGCACCTTCATACCCCCCACCAATCTTCGTCCTCGTGTGAAGATCCTGAAAAACACATGAACCAGGAACAAAAGTCAGGCTACAGTTCAAACTTTGTAAATTTTGCTGACTGATAATAAGTTCAGAGGAAATCTGGGCACATATAAGGCAGACTTGAGCCAAAACTGAGAAACAATATCACCGACTCCAAAGACCGAAGACTTTGAGCCATCAGCTAGCATACCAAAAGAGTTACGGACAAGTTTAGATAGAGTTTTAAACAGAGATCTATTGTCAGATATATGTGTAGAGGCACCAGAATCTATCACCCATTTGGTATTACCAGAAGTAGAAGGTGAGGAGGAACTCAGGAATGCAGTATCATAACCAGAGTATGCAGCATGTGCTCCACTAGTAGAAGCAGCAGTCGAAGAGCCAGCACACTCAAGGAGGCGTTCCACCTCAGCACGAATGTAATCTGTGGTCGCTCCCGCAGTCGCTGGCTCAGGCGTCGAAGTAACAGCCTCAGAAGCAGTAGACAATGAATCTGCAGCAGCATTGGCCCAAGCCGGTTTACCGTACTTTTCCCGGTACTTTTCTTCAATATGGTTAGACCGGCCACAGAAGGTACACACACGTTGTCCTTGCTGAGGACGCGCAGCAACAGGAGGTGAGGCAGCAGGAGGGGTTCCTCGTCCAGCACCAGGTCCACGTCCCCGTCCTACACCCAGGGGAGGACGGCCATCGGTGGAATGGCCACGGCCACGACCACGGCCACGTCCGGCCCAAGCAGCCAGGGCAGTAGAATCTCCAGTCTCAGGAGACGGTGTCGATGAAGAAAGGCGTTGGGGACGTTGGTAGGCACTCTGTAAAGTAGGGAGCGGATCACTCGCCAAGATCTGATCCACAGTGCCAGCATAGGATTCTGGCAAGCCACTCAGAAACTGTATCAGCTGTAGTTCCGCCCGCTGTTTCTGCATAGTTGCCAGATCAGTAGACAGCGGGTGGTAAGTCTCCAACTCACCCCACAGGCCGGTGAAGGTGGAGAAGTAGTCGGAGATGTCAGATCCCGTGAATTGGAGTCGCCCCAGTTGCTTGGTTATGTCGAAGACCTTCTTGGGATTCTGACTGTGAGAGTAGGTACTGGCGAGTTGATCCCACATCTGCTTCGTCGTAGGTAGCCTAAGTAAAGTAACACTGATCTTCTCAACGGCACTGTTGAGAATCCATGTCATCACAGTCGAGTCTTCACGGACCCAATCATCAAAAGTTTTGACGTCTTTTTCATCCGTGTTCGCTGCAGGCTCAGGCGGACCAGTGCGAATCAGATGAGAGTACTTCCCTTGTGATTTGGCATATATCACAAAGGAGCACACCCAAAGCTGGTAATTGCGCCCGTCAAGTTTAACAGTGGTAACTTGACGGCGCGAGTCTCTCCAGAAGTCATCTCCAAAAGACACCATGAGAACAGGCAGGAAGGCAGGCACAGGCAAGCAGGCACATGCAGGAGTAGTCAGAAGTCAGAGGCAGAAGTCCAACACATGGACTAGTAGTAGAAGGTAGAAGATCCACGCATGGATCTTAAAAAAAAACCCACGTAGGGGCAGCAGATGAAGAGAAAAAACCTACGCCAACATGGAGGATCAATCACTATACCATGAGGCGCAGGCAGACAGAGAGGATGAAGCCTATTACACCGTCAACGTGCCAGAACTGGAAAGTTACCCAGGCTATCCGGAGATTTCGAAAAGAGAAACGGAGCTAGACAGAGGGTCATGTGGTGGATTAGGCCACAAGGATGGAGTTTATTAGGGGATTAGAGGTGGATGGAGGGCTGCGGAGGGGTGGACGGCAATCGGCAGCGACAGCGGTACTATAGCAACGGCGGCAATACTGTAGCGGTATTGTAGCGGTGAAAAAAAGGAGATTTCAGAGTGTGGTGGCGGCTAGGGTTGGTGGGGATAGGGATTAGGTTTAAGGTGGATTGTCCCGCTCTGATACCATGTGAAAAACAATGAGATTTGGAGAGCTTAGGGTTGCACAATGTGTGCACCCTCATATATATAATACTGAAAGAATTACAGAGAGGTCCATATATAAAAGAGAAATAACAAAACAAATAGCAGGCTATGTAAAACAGGAAATATATAATGTAACATGATCAAGGCATTCTCTCTCATAGTCTCATGTCACTTCTACAGCTCATTTTGAATAATCTGCGCATCAATAAATTGTTGTAGTATCTTCGGTCTCTATTCCCAACAATGTTTTTGATGCTTCAGCACATCCCATATGGAAAGTTATAGAAGGAGAGAAAAAATGAAGCATTAAAATACAAAATACACAGGTTCTAACTGAACTACCTCCTTTGTGTAAGACGGTTGGTTGCCATCGGGTGTTTATTGTAAAATACCTTCTAGACAGGGGCATGGAGGGACTTAAAGCCTGGTCGGTGGTAAAAGGTTCTACACTCAGGAATCTAGAGTGATTAATTTTAGGCAGCGATTAGCTAGTCAGCCTTGCTTTGAAGAGCTGATTAATTTTAGGCAGTACATGGCGCGCAGGTTGCTCGCCTTGATAACTGAGAGGCCGCCTAGTTGCCTTGATGTCTGAGAGGCTGCCTAGTCGCCTTGAGCATTGCTGCAGGCCCACTCTAACTTGGTCATGATCCAATTAGAATCCGTTAAAAATGCAAACACCCAACACTGACCCTCCACCCCCTCCTGCTTTGAGAGCACACTCCTCGACAACACCTTAGACCGTGACAGTCTCGTGTTGCTTCTGTCTCCCTCAGAAGGTGTCATTGCCCTAGCTGCTGACCCCTGAAGGAGAAGGTCAAGTCCCATCCCACTTGCGGCGAGGAAGGCAGCCTCCTTGCTTCCTCCTTGGAATCCTTAAGGAGGATCATGCACGAACACCAACAGAAGACGTCGGCTTTTAGATAAGTTTGTTATTTTTTGTGATTTCTTCTCACAACTTTTTCCTCTTTCTTTTTTGGTTGATTGGCCCCAATCCCTCCTTACTAGCTTTCTTCTTCCTCTTTGTTGTTCTTTCCCTCCCATATACAGGCCACTTGTTGCATCTACTAAAGGCCAGCTTTTTTGCTCTCTTCCCTTTTTGGGTTTCCATATTAACTAAACCCCCCCCCAATTTCTCTTCCATGTTTCCTCGCCTCACTTTCTTGTTCCTCCCCCAGGCCCTTATCTGTCTAGGGAGCCTGAAGTTCCAAGAAACTCTCTCCTTGTTGTCGATACTGAATGTACCATTTTTTTTCTTCTTAATTTTGTTTTCTTTTTAAAAGGTATTAGTTAATGCACCAATATGTTTGATTTTATTAAGATAGAAACTATGATTGACGATCACTTGCCACACTCTCAATTTCTCTTCGTTCCTATGGAAACGTACCATTTTTTCTTCTTATTTTTGTTTTCTTTTTCAAAGCTATTAGTTCAGGCCCCAAGATGTTTGATTTTATTTAGATTGAACGTGATGGACTATCACTTTCCACCCTCTTAATTTCTCTTCATTTCTATATATTTTCCCCTACTA
The DNA here is from genome assembly GCA_963693085.1 of Alisma plantago-aquatica. NCBI lineage: Eukaryota > Viridiplantae > Streptophyta > Magnoliopsida > Alismatales > Alismataceae > Alisma > Alisma plantago-aquatica. The sequence goes on along the minus strand of OY856410.1, from coordinate 1,222,830,068 downwards.
TAAACATCATTATTTAGTGTGCTTGTTGCTACTTGTGGTGTTGTCCAACTTGCTCATCTCGCTTCGGCAAGTGTTTTCCCACTGCCGAATATTGTTTGATCTTTGTATTTTTAATTGTACTCTTATAATTTTGATTATTTCTCCCTAAGTTTATCCCCAAATTCAATATTGATTTCAATATGATGTGTGAATGTTTTATTGTTGCACAAGAGGAGTTTCATTCCTAACTCATGGATTTTTTTTGGTTGGATTCAAACATATAATCTCATATGTTTAGCGTATAGTTTTATACTCCTACGTACCGCATTTACTCTAGAGCAGTACCTTCTTTGCCATACAACAGATACCACTTTTTAGAACCATGAGTTTCATTTCAAAACAAAACAAACTCTCTTAGCAAAGGATCGTTTTCTCAGTAAAATTTAGGACACCTTTATTTAATTAGCGAATGGGCCCTAAGGCATTTTATAACGAATTTTTCCTTGTCCCCCTGAATAAACATAAATGGAGGTTGCAGAATCGGAGGAAGATGGCGGGAGCTTTGAATTGCGGAAGGGCGACGAAGGTGGCGACAAGGGGGAGAGACCACGGCGGAGGAATCTGGCAATCTTCGTCGACTCGGCCCGTCCAGCGTCCAGTTTCGAGCGTCCCCGACTCTAACAAGCAGAGATCGGAAGTCGTCTCTGCTCCAGGTGCCAAAAAATGGACGGATCTCTTCTCGGCTGAGCGGAATGTGGAGTACACGAAACTGAAGTACACGCCGTCGGAGATCGTGAATGGAGAAATCCTGTACCAGAGAGCTAAAGCAGTGGAGATTGCGAAGAAGTGGGAGAATGCGGCTTCAGGATATGTCGTGGGGATGAAGCCGCACTGGCCGACGCTTGTCCGACATTTCGAGGTTGTCTGGAAACCTAAAGCCTCCTTCGAGATCCTTCCGCGGAATAGGAGCTTCTTTATTGTCAAATTCGAGAATTCGGAGGATCTAAAGGTTGTTGTGGAAAGGGGACCATGGTTCGTCGGAGGGAAACCCCTTATCATCAAGAAATGGGAGCTAGGGGAACCGCTTGAGAAGGAACGCCTCACGAATATCCCGATATGGATCAGGTTTCCGGATTTACCTTTGGAATTCTGGGATGACGATATGCTTGGAATCCTAGGTAGCTACATCGGTAAGCCTATCTGCTCTGATCATGCTACTAAATCCATGAGGAGGCTGGATTATGCTCGTATTCAGGTTCTTATTTCTGTCGATTCGCATCTACCTAAGGAAATTGTCCTAAGAAGTGATTGTGGTGATAGGGATGCGATTCAGGTCCATTATGAATGGATTCCGGAGATCTGTAAAACCTGCGGTTGTTTTGGTCATGAGGCTGCTATTTGTAAGGTTAATCAGGATAGTGTGGAGGCTAAGAAGGCGTGGATTCCTGTGCAAAAACCTGTTACTCCTACAGTGATAGCTTCTGCGATAGTAACTTCTGGAACTACTAGTAAGGATATTCCTCAAAAACCTGTTCAAAATACCCCTGTTGTTGTGAACAATACGGTGCAGCCAGTAGTAAATGGAATCCAAACTCATGGAAGTTTGTCGGCAGTTCAAGGGCATCAATGGGATAGCTCTCAAGGTTCAAAAGGCTCTTCTTATAAACAGAATTGTATTCCATCTACACCTTTCACGAGTAGAATTGTGGATAGTGTGGAGTCTGTTCTTTCTATAAGAAATTGGAATGTCCCTCGAAATATGCAGCCTATTCTGGATGAAAAGGTCAAGTTGGGAACCCCGGTTACTGATGATGGTTTCCAAGCTGTCAAGCATAAGAATCGTTCCTCTCCACCAAGGCTTCTTTCAAGGAATAATGCTCTTACTAAAAGACCTGATACTGATCTGAATTGCATGGCTACTAATATGTTTGAGAAACTTATTGAAGTGGGGGATGATGAAGGTTTAAATACTGAGACTGGCAGCTTACCAGTCACAAGCATCTCTAATGGCTGAAAAGATTGGGATCTTCTCCTGGAATGTCCGAGGCCTTAATAGGTTAGGGCACCAGGAGAAAATTAGGGCGATCCTTGCTAGTAATGGATGCCCCATTAATGTTCTGATTGAGTCCAAGCTCAGATATAAAAAGATGTATAAAACTATGAACAAGATTTGGCAGGGGGATTCTTGGCTTTCTAATCATTCTACTCATCCGCTTGGTAGGATCATTGTGCTGTGGGATTCAAATTGTGTCCATGTTAGTAAGATTGTTGAAAGTGACCAATTCATTCACTGTAATATTTCTTGTTATGGTACTTCTTTCTTGCTTACGGCTATCTATGGACACAATGAAGAAAGGAAAAGACGGCTGTTGTGGGAAGATCTTCTGAAATGGAGGCCTACTAATAATGAGGCCTGGATGCTTATTGGAGATTTCAATGCCATTAGATGCTCTGATGAGAAGAAGGGTAAAGGGTGCTATTCTTTTTCTGCCATGAGGGAGTTTTATAATTCTATTTCTGAGCTTTGCCTTGTTGAACTTGATTTGAAGGGCCCGTTTTATACCTGGGACAATAGACAAAAAGGTGCTGACCTGGTTCTGTCTAAGATTGACAGGTGTTTCTATAATCTTCAGTTCTTCTCGATGTTTAAGGAAGTAAGAGGAGAAGTTATTAATACTATCGTAAGTGATCATAGGCAAGTTCTTATCCTGTTCAGTGATGTTATTAAGAAGAGAAAAGGCTACTTTAAATTCATCAATGCGTGGACTAAAAGAGATGATTTTCTGAATTTAGTAGAAGATGCCTGGAATATTGATGTTAAAGGTAATGATATGTTTAAAGTCATATCCAAGCTGAAAAATGTTAAAAAGAAGCTCATTGCCTGGAATAAGGAGAAAGTTGGTGATTTCTGTGATAAAGCCAAAATTTCTGAGTTTGATGCTATTGTAGCTCAAAGAAATGCGGATGAGAATCCTGATAATCTTGATCTTAGAAACATAGCTGATGATAAAAGGAAGATTGCTATTTTGGATGCGGAGATTGAAGAAAACTTTGCTAAGCAGATTTCTAGAGTTAATTGGTTGAAATTGGGCGATAAGAATACAAGTTTTTTCTATAATTCTGTCAAGGTTAGAGCTAACAAAAATTCTATGAAAGCTCTTATGATAGATGGTAATATGGAGTACAATGAGGACATCATTAAGAATCATGCCTATCTGTATTATGATAACCTCTTCAACCAATATAAAGATACTGATGTGAATTGGAGCTGGGATTCTAACTGGCGTCTCCCTTCTCTTAGTAATGAACAATTTGCTAATCTGTGTGTTGTTGTTACTAAAGAGGAAATTGAGAAAGTCCTTAATGAAGCTGATGGGGATAAGGCACCTGGGCCTGATGGCTTTAATGGCCATTTTTTCAAAGCTACTTGGAGTATTATTGGTAAAGACGTCATTGCTGCCATTCAAAATTTCTTTAAGAGTGGCAAGATGATTAAAGAGCTGAATAAATCTTATATTACCCTGATCCCCAAAGTCAAGGGTGCTATTCATATCAAGGATTGGAGACCGATTGCACTTTCCAACTTTCTGTATAAGATCATCACTAAGATCCTCGCCAATAGGCTTCAACCTATCCTCCAGGGCCTGATTAGTAGTAATCAAGTGGCGTTCATTAAAGGGAGAAAGATCTCGGATGCTCTTTTGCTTTCAAATGAGCTGATTAGTGACTTCAATAAGAAAACTTCGAGGCCTAAAATGTGTATTAAAGCAGATTTGGTTAAAGCCTATGATGCCATTAGATGGGATTTCCTTTTCTGTATCCTGGAGCGTATGAATTTTCCTTATTGTTGGCTGAACTGGTTGCATGTTCTTATGCATACCAGTAGTTATCATGTTCTTGTTGATGGGGAGCCCTCACCTGCTATTTTTCCGTCTAATGGGATTCGGCAAGGGGACCCCATTGCCCCGTACCTTTTTGTTCTTGCTATGGAAGGTTTCTCGTCTATTATGAATTATGTTGTTAATCAGAATATCATCTCTCCTATTAGAAATCACTCTATGCATGTCTCCCATTTGCTGTTTGCTGATGATGTTATGGTTTTCCTGGATGCTACTGAGAGCAATGCCTATGAAATGAAGAACATTTTCAAGAGTTTTGGGGAGATGTCGGGTCTGAAGATTAGTGCTTCCAAGAGTAATGTTTTTTGCAGCTGCTCTGCTGATAAGAAGAAGATTAGTGATATTCTTGATATTCCTGTGGGTGTTTTCCCTATGAGATACCTTGGTCTTCCTCTCTTCTGTGGCAGACTTAACAAGACGTTATGTGCTCCTCTTATTGATAAAGTGAATAGCAAGCTGGAGGGTTGGAAACATAAATCGTTATCCTTCTCTGGTAGAGTTGAGCTTACCACCTCTACTCTCTTGTCGTTGCATCTTTTCTGGTCCTCGACTTTCCCTCTTCCTGCAGAAGTTATGAAGGAGATTGAGTATATCTGTAGGAGATTCATTTGGGGTGGTGTGGAGATGGAGAAGAAGGTGCATTACGTTAAATGGTCTAATGTGTGTCGACCAAGGAAAGAAGGGGGCCTGGGTGTTAGAAGGATCAGTGATATGAATACTGCGGGCATCCTTCAGAATGTTTGGAATATTGCTGCTAAGAAAGATGCTTTGTGGGTGAAATGGATAGATGGTAAATATCTACGAAAGGATTCTATTTGGTCTGTTAATAATGATCCTAATGGATCTTGGATGTGGAGGCAAATGCTGAGATATAGACATGTTGTTTTACCCCACATTTTGTATAATATTGGGAAGGTTTTCACCATCAAATTATGGAGAGATCCTTGGATTCCTGGAGGTAAATTTCTGAAAGATGTGATTAGTGCTAATAATGTCCTTCGTTTAGGCTGCGGCCTGTATGGTGATCTACAACAATTCATGAATAATGGGAGTTGGAACATCCCTGATAAGAGGAGATTTGGTGAGTTTAACAAGTTCATTTCTTCTAGCAACTACAATATTGAAGATAAAGGAGCTATTCTTATGAAGGGGTTGGATAATCCTACGTTTAAGGATTGGTGGAACCTGATTAGAACTAAGTATGAAGAACCCTTTTGGGCAAATCAACTTTGGAAAGCTAATGTTCCTAGATCGTTTGGTCTGGTTGGTTGGAAGCTTTTCCTTGGCAAGCTTGCCACTCAGGATGTTCTTAGAAGTCTTGGGATGACTATTGTTTCGAGGTGCTTCCTGTGCAATGATGCCTATGAAGATATCTCCCATATTTTTTTCCTCTGTAAATATACTATTGAGGTCTGGAATTCTGCTGTACAGAATGGAAAGATTACAAGGCGACCTTCAAATAAAGAGGACTGCAGTCTTTTCTTTACTGGATGGAATCCTATGATTACTTGCCTTACTATCTTTTATCATATTTGGCATGAACGGAACAGAAGGGCTTTCTTAAATGCTGCTAAAGATCCGGATAGCTGTTGGGGAAAGATTTCTGCAGATCTGAATACGTTGGAAAGATAGATACTCTTTAGTTTTTTTCTGTAGTTTTGCTTGGGTTCTGTTTTGGACCAAGCTGTAGTTTTGTTTTCCCTTTCCGTTCTGTTCTTTCTTTTGTTCTGTATCTTAGACTCTTTTACCAAAATCAATAAAAAGGGGCACACGCTTGCAGAGCAAAAAAAAAAGAAAGTAATCAAAACGAAACAAATTGCATGATATAGTTATTATTAATTTAAATTAGTAAATGTATAAAACTAAAGTTCTAGGGACAGGCTATCTATAACCCAGTTTGCACATAATCCCACCAACCCAGTCTGGCCTAGGAAGAACAGGGTTTGGGGCACAGCTCAAAAAAAGAAAAGTTCAAGTTAAACCTTGGTCCAAATTGAAATTTGGGATGATTTGATAATTGGTATAGATAGAGTTGAGCAAATTGGAATTGCGACATTTTTTATTGATTTGAGAATCAAGTCAAATTAATCTTGGTGGGAGCCACAGTCCAGTCAGTGCAAACTTGGTTAGTCCACAAAAAAACTGTGTATGCCAGGTTTGTTCAGAACGAAACAACAAGAATCATGTTTTACGATAACAGAGACACTGATTGAACACAAACCTGACCGATTGGACCCATTTTAAGGGTGTTCTGATATTGTTCATACAGCAGTCTAAATGTGAAGGTCCCGTCAGTAATCCTTTGCACAAGGTCAAGATGTTGATCAGTTGGAAGAACTTCTTTGACTTTATCCATTAATCCAGACCAGTCTCCCATACCTGCAAAAAAGTGAGAAATCAAAGTTTCAAAAGAAAAAATGCTACCTACACTTACTGCAGATCATCAAGAGGGGTAACAGCTAATCAAATACTAGCATATAGATGTACCCTACCCAATAAACGGCTGACAAAAGGCTTGACATTAAAAACTTCAAACTCATCCATGTGCTCTCCTGTTCCAATAAAAATAACAGGGCTTTTTGTGGCAGCAACACTACAATCCAAAACCAATTCAGACTATGAAGTTTACTTCAATGTAAGGTGCTTTTACCAGGTCCTATTTTATTAATAAGAATGTGCATAATAAAATATTATGATATACCGTGGAAGTGTCTACAACTGAATCACAGAAAAAAATACGGAATCTTTTACATTTGTATCCCAGGTTAACAGTGAAAGATGGTAAAAAAATCCACTGGTTATGTAGATGTATTTGATTTGATGAGATGCATACCTAGAGACATATCAGAAAGTTAATCACATTAAAAATATAGGACTAGAGCATGTAACCCCCTGATAATGACAGTGGTATGGTAATGTGTCTGTCAAGAACAGAGGGTAGGGAGAGAAGCAATGTATATCATCGTAGTATTCACAATCTAACCTAATATCAATGTATAAATGGTGACGAATATATAGAATTTAACTAAATGGATTGACCAGCGAGCATGAGCCAGGCCGGCGCATTTATACAATTATAATTGTGAACTTCTTAACGCCCAAGCTAGAGCATGAAGTAACCATGAGTTGCTTTACGAGTACATATAGTAGCACAAAGCCACAAGCCCAATTACAAAAGAATATCAAACACAAATCATCCTTTCCTCAGAAATTAGGATGGAGTGCATGTTTTTCTAAACCTAAGAAAAGTAAAATGAGATTTGAAAGGTGGTGAGAACGATTAGAGAAACGGGATATTATAATGCATGTTACAAATGGCACTAAGAATCAGTCCTTGCTTGTCAAGCAATTAGGATGAAGCCGGGGCGAGTGTTAAAAACAGTGAGAATAGGAGCAAAAACCTGTACAGTGGAGTACATAGGAACCTTACTGCAAAAAAAAACTTTTCTTTCTTCTTCCAACTCTGCCTACCACCTCACAGTTTCTCTATGCCTTATGCACACCAACAAAACAAAAAACAGCCCAGAAAACCAGGGTGTAGCTGAAAGGTCATGTTACTAAAATAATCATGGTCTCAAAGAATACGAAGACAGGGAAAAACTACTTACGCGCTAAGTGCACCACCACCTTTTGCATGACCATCCATTTTAGTAACAATAACAGATCCAACTGAAACACTTTGCTTAAAAGCCTGTGATTGATTGAAGGCAGATTGTCCAATGCTACTATCCATAACATATATAACTAGGTCCGGTTTCTAGCATAAAACAAGAAACATTTGGTATCAAGGAAAAAGGTAAAATGTATTGTTAAATGTAAGAATACATACTATAGCTTCTAAAACTTGCCGCATTTCCTCAAAAAGAGCAGCCTCTTGCTTATGGCGACCACTGGTGTCTACAATTATAAGATCATAGTTTTCTTTCTTAAATCTTTCAACACCTTCAACTGCGATCTTGACAGGATCAGATTCAGTGTAGCTGCAGAAAAACAGCAGAAGAAGAGAGCATATGATGTATAGCAAAAACACTGCAAAACCGTTACAATTAAAAAAAAAATACTGTACGAAGGTCTACAAACAAAGATGCAACCTCAAAAGACAATTTTAACTAGAGAATCTGCAAAGACCAAGATAGTACTGCTAGAATGCATGGATGATAAGTTTAACAAAATGTGAAAGTCAACACAATAGTGGCATACAGCAAGGCTGGTCAAAATGTGAAAGTCAACACAATAGTGGCATACAGCAAGGTTCTAAATAAATATCATATATGTTGATATTATTGCGAAAATTTCCAGTTTGTATTGATTTGGTCTTTGCCTACCAACACACTGAAATTTTGGCATGCCAGTCTATAAAGGTACTAGAGTATGTTTTATGCCAGTTGTGCATGATTGATTTATTTATTTAAAGCTTAAAAGTGTTACATATACTGATGTAGGACGAATATATGCCATTTATATAGGCGTTGTTTCTTGTGTTAAGTTTTTTGAGATTTTGTTAAGCCTTGTGGTATAGTTCCACATTGGCTACCACGTAACTAGGATAAGTCTTTTAAAAAAAAAAATGGCCATTCTATTCATCTCGTGGCCTAGGGTCAAACCTGGAGCCTCTCACTCCCAAACTAGAATAAATCCTAGACGCCTATTTGGCATTGTAAGCCAAATTAAAATGCATGTCTGATGATTATTATCAATTTGAGATATCAATATTTGCAACAAGTATTAGGATTAAAATGAATTTAGAATTTTATCATTGAGCGCCCCATCAAATACTCTTTCAAAACTTAAGATTAAACCATCACATGTATATCTAAGATTGAGCCATCCCAAAAAAAAAATCAGGTATTTTGGCTTTTCTCTAAGGTCAGAATTCTTCTTGGATTTTGTAAGAACCAATCACGTGTCACCTCAAAAGACATGAAGCTAGATCAACATCTATAGATGACATATTGACATATCAACTAGAATTTGATCTTTCCCCTTTAGTGTTCTTTTAAATTCTATAAATTGCTTTTGTTCCAGTAGGAAGAGAAAAAAATGAAACCCAGCATATTTAGATAGAATAACATGCTTCCAAGATATACAAATGCCCAAAGTAAATACTTTTTAATTCCCGTTTACTCACAATCTGTGTATTATTTCATTAGTAGTCAGTGGTCATTACAGATCTGCAACCTATATCTTGCTTAATCTTCAAGCAGCAATTTCAATTTCTTGTTTAACCCCACTATAAATTGTTATTCTATGAGCATTACAGGTTGAATGTGTGCTTTTAAAAACATATGTTATGTAGGGCCTCCAAAGCAGTCATGGCTCTAGGTATAATGCCCATCTTCCATAGTTGTTCCATCATGTTGTGCGGTGGATCTCCCTGATTGTCGTGCAACTGTTGGCAGACAGCTCTGACAGAAAAATCACCATTCTCCGCATTAATTGAACCAGTGAGTCTCTATTCTCATCCACTCTCTGCATGGAAAACATCACCTCCGCAACCCCTGTTCATTTAACAGCAAGGTCATCATGGCCCCAGTCCCAACCATGTACATGGTTCCATAATGTCGGATTTGTAATTGTGTATTAATATCCGTTCCCCTGTGGGCAAAAAGGTGCATTGGTCACGTGCACCAGTGACCATCCAACAGGACAGGTCCCCTCCCCTATAATCCATCGGCAAGCTGGCATCATGCAAGGAAACGGTTCATTAGGATCCTCCAAAAGGGGGAAGGGTTGGCTATGATCTGTAATGAGTATGGATGAGAATCATCCATTATAGATCACCTTTTACATCTCCGCCTGCAGAAACCCGCCCATAACAAAGATCCACCGCAGACCTGCCAACAAGCCTTTATAACAAAGGGCTTGTTCACTTTGTGCAAGTCTGGTATCGCCAGTCCACTGTTCTTTCTCGGCTTCGTAATCTTCCTCCACCAAATCCATTTCTTCCTGCTAATACCATCTCTAGCCACTAGCCAGCCATAGAAAATTTGTCATCATGTTCTCAATCTCTTTGATAAGCCCTTTGGGGGCAGAGCTCGCCGCAATAGTGTAGAAGGGGGTGGAGGAAACATGTTTGATGAGTCACTCTGCCCACAAAAGAAAGAAGTTTACCTTTCCAGTTAACGACCTTTGCTTTTAACTTTTCAATAAGGCCATCCTAGTGGGATCCAGTTACTCTTCCTTTGGCCACTGTTGCCCCCCCCCCCTCTCTTTCTTACAGATTTTTTTGCAAAATGCCAGAACCTTAAGAAGAGGTTCAAGGGATGGAACAAGGAGGTGTTCAGGGATCTTTCTCAAAGACTGTGGGTGCTACACATTGCCGCAAAACTCCTTCTTCAATTGTGTCCCCCATCCCTCCCATCATCCATCCTTCTTCAATTTCCTTCATACATCCCTCTTGTGAAAGCTAGACCTCCGAAAGTGAACCTGGACCACCCGCAAAACTCCTCCAACTGGGATGGGGACATCAAGATAGAACAGTGGTCGGTGTATCTCACCCTATAAAGATGTTTGGTCTTTAGACCCCATATGGAAGGTCATCCCAGGAGGCATTGGTGAAAGCCCTATCAATCCTTTGCCACATCATAGGAGTCTCGTGCTATTTAACAACCCAGGTGAAGGCGCTCCCTTCAAAACATAGTTCTTACAAATTGAAATCTTCAATCCAAGTGTTGAAATCCTTCATCCCCCTCACTTTTAATGGGTTGATATCTCTTCTTCAAATGGGACTTGTACCGTATTGAAGTCCCCAACTAGGAGCCAAAGGTTACTTCTAACCATATTGCTCAGCGTTGTAAGATTGTCCCATAACTCTTTCCCTCTCTCTACGTCTACATTAGACATAAATGACAATCATAACATCATTTTGCATCTCTGTCCTTCATGCTCACAGAGATATGTTATTTATGTCAGTTGATAACCACTGGGTCGGCCTCTTCCTTCTAGAAGATCTAGATCAACCCTTCATCTGCCTCATTAGATGTGCATTAGTCCAGTCTGAGAACATTGAAACATTCCTCGGCTCTGTAAGTGTTAACTAGAGATTCTGCCAGGTACCATGCCCGGTCTATACCTGCAGTGAAGATGGCCGAGCATACTCGTAGTCTCCTCAAAAACAGCCCCTCTTTAAATTCAGAAGATTGCTTGGTCCATAATTAGACCGATTATACCGCCAACCTGCCAGGGTGTTACAAACTTACCAGTAGTTGTAGCACTTCATCCTATGATCCTTCCTTTTGTTGGAAGACCACTCCAAGCTTCCTTCCTCTTCAATGCAGCTGTCATAATAGAGGCTCTTTTCTTCACTTCATGCATCACATCTATCTTTTCCATCTCTGTTGAGTCTGTCACATAAATCTTCATGCCTCTGTGCATCTCTTCCACGTATTTGAGCTTCTCTGTTCGATCTGTATTCCCTTATTCTGCTAGGATTTCTCCTATACTCTTTCATAAAGGAGGGGACTGTGAAGTCCTTTAGCCACCTGTCCCCTAGGATCTTCCTATTCCCTTATTTATCCCTCGCCTCACCCCCTGTTGATATGTTTGGTTTTTGCCTGACTTGTTAACACCTCCCCGATTCTGGTTGTCCACCCATAGTCCTCCCAATTTATGTGGTCATTTGTACGCTTTGGGTGTGTTATGTTCTTGCTGAACGAAGCTCGCACTGAAGGCCTCTAGAGGTAGCAGGAGATTCCTCCCCAATTGTGTCAGTGTAACCTCGTCATCCTCAAGTTGGTCTTTGCCACCTTAGAGAATTTAACACTGAACATGTTGCCTTCGAAGTCGTGCCCACAAACTGTGGCACGTTTTCAATGAAAGCTTCGGTCAATATCAAAAGAGCCGGTTCGTCGTCTTCATCTTTCTTCCAGCTTGAGAGACCCGTCATTTCCCCAAAGGGACCTATGATCTCACACAATGATCCGTTGTCTCTGTAAAAAATGGGCAACTCTTTCTCTCAGAACCAGGCTATCTCCTTTCTTCTTCCCATTGTCATTCCACTACAAGATAGTGCTTTAACTTCTTTCTCCCTGCAATGACATTCCATCAATAAAATTCTTAGCTTCATCTGCTGAGGGGAAGAAAACCATTGCTTTATGGGACACAAATCTGACCAGGAATGACGCTGTCCGCCGGGATCAACAGATTTGATCCTTTGTATTCCTCCATGTGTCACCGTCCTCCCATGAGACCAATACGGCAGTCTGAAGAACCGCCAGGCCTGACTCATCATTTCATCTGTGTCGGTAAGACTGTCTGTAATCTTCTTTGGGAGTCCTTAGGTTTTCAACCCTCCTATCAAGATGTATTAGAACATAGGGGTGGGAAGATAGAGGAGCCGTTCATGTCAGGGGCTCTGTGAGGGGGCTTCAAGGAGCATCTGGCAAGCAGATGGTCCTCCTTACCACATCCATAATAGACTGTGGGTGCTACACATTGCCTGTGCCAGTGCCCTTTCTGCATATATCTAAGCATGTATCCTTGGGTATGTCATAGAAGGTCTTCCTCATTTTCTCTCTCCTGGCAATCGATTTGCTCTTATAAGAAACGTAATTCAAGTTGTCCTTTACCATCTGACTATTGTTGTCTTGAGTCTAACCCTCCGGCTTCATCGGGGTTGAGAGTTCTTCAACGATATGCTCCCTAAATTACCTTAGAAAAGCAGAGCTACTTTGCACTGATTCCTCCAGTTCAACCATCAAATTTGTTGCCGTCCTTTCTACTAGGATCCTTCTGGCCTTGAAATTACATAAAGACTTTGGATCGACCTGCTTCCCTGCCTCACCAAGTCTTCTTGACAGGAAACTAGACAGGGTCGACGTTGACGCTTTACGTAGGTTCGCGTTCATCTAGTGTTGTTGGTGTCAACAAAACTTACAAAAGTCAAAACTCTCAACTCATTCACTGGTAGGTGGACTTGGTTGAGGCAGCCCACTCTAGAGCTGAGGTTGTAGACAGAGAAAGTCTGGGGGCGCAACCGCACCAGAGATGTCTATCTAGAGCCTAGTCGCTAGAGAAATCATCGCATGTGGTGCAAATGGGGGTAAAGGTGAACTCCCGACTTTGTCGAAGAAACAAAACCCTTTGAGGGAGAGGGGAGGGGAGGGGAGAGGGCATGGTTGAGGGGTCGTCGGGGAGGTGTTGTGCTCCTAAGGCCGCCCACCGAATTGCCCTAGATCAAGGAATAAGGTGACCGATACCGACGCCATTTCGACAGCTTGGAAATAGGTATTTACCGGTATACCGACGGAAATACCGACAGATGCAATCCTGGCCGTATCGACGCCAAAATGAACGAATTAATTCATGAAATTTTACAGGTGTAATCTCCACACCTAAATGCATCGTTTTATGCAATAAAATTCTATATTGGATGTGGGGTAGGGGGGGTCCGTCATGTGGGAGGTAAGGAACCTGTCCCGTTTCATTGGGATTTCGATGACAAAACGTAGGAATTCGGATATGAAATTTTACTAGCACAATCCACAAACTTAAATATACACAATTATGCAACAATATACAATTTACAACATATCAATAACATATTTACTTACCAACTCACATCAGTTGTATGTTGAGTGGCGTGCAGGTTGTCCATACTGTAATGAATTGATACTATTGAGATATTCCGCCCATGACATGTGCATCCTATAAAGTTGGTTGTATGTAGTCACGTGCTCCCCATAGACAGTATCGTTGACAAATTGCATCATCCCAATCTTTGGAAAATGTTGTTCTAAATCTCTGAGATAATGTGCCTTTCTTGGAGATGTAGGTCGAGGAGCTCGAGTGAGTGGACGTTCACTTCCTTGAGGAATATGTTGAATAGCTACAGGCACAGCCATAGGAAGTATTGGGACTGGAGAAACAGGAAGAACTGAATGATCACCACTCCATGTTTGCCCACCAACCTCAGAAAATGCAAGGGAGTTGTACTGATAACTTCCATGTGGGCCTGAGACATTTGTTGTATAGGTATATCCAACATGATGTTCTACTTCTGGTTGTGGCGGTGGTGGTGGTGGCTGATTTTGATATCCAGAATACCCATATTGAGAGTGAGATGGGTATGGTTGCCCAAATAGCATATCGCAAAATCCCAATGTTAAATCATGTTGAGATTGAGAATCAGAACCTGAAATACTCATGTTGCCAAGTGAATCAGCAATATCAGAATAATGATCACTGTTGTAGCCGTAGGAGCCTGTAGCCTGAGGTGGTGCATCACCACTGTAGTCTTTGCCGGTTCGAGTTTTCCTCCTTTGAAAAGTTTTTTCACGCATGGGATATTCTTTTTCTGCTGGAGGAGGAGGAGGTGCAGCTGCCGTAACATAAGGACGATCATCATACTGAGGATCAACAGTAGGAGGATATTCAGGAGAGCGCTCACCGCCGCCGCCATCATTGCCACCATCATTATCAGATTTTGATTTTGACCCAGATGTACTTTTTGAAGAAGGAGACTCTGTGCTACCCAATGCTTCTTCTACTGCTCTATTGATCTCCATATCAACATTTTCATGCTCAGGCTCAGGCTCAAGTCTTTCAGGTGGAGTTTGGTCAACATTAGTATCAGAATCTCCTTCAAAGTGCTCTTCTATGTATGGATCTGGACGACCATCTAGATTATCCAGAATGGGACGACCTATCTCATTCATCCATTCCTCTAAAGGATCTTCTGAATCATCAGCTTCTTCTATGCCTCTACGCCTGGATGGGTTGAATGTGTATGCGGTGTCAATGGGATCGTGGACGACAGCAAAATCCACTTCTTTGTAGTTGGCATCTCGTATTGCTCTAGCCCTCAACCGCATGTTGTAGTGAACATTTACCAGATCTCTTAGCCTGTCTGCCCCCAACCTGTTCCTTCTCTTTGAGTGAATTAAATTGAAAGTGCTCCAATTTCTTTCACAACCTCCTATAGATGTTGTTTGAGAAAGAATACGAACAACCACTTTTCTTAGATGGGGGGGCACCCTATCCGTTCCATACCCCACCACTCACAAGGATCACCCTGATCACGGTCGGCAACTGCATTTGGATGACCAAAACAACTGAGGCTTTCACGAAACTGTCGCAACTGCAAAAATATTAAAGAAGTTCAAACTTCAGAATCAAATGATGAAACATCAAACAAGAATGAAGATGTTCATGACTTCATGTAAGTTATGTAATATATTTAGTTATATACCTCATCCATCACTATGGTGCGCTCTTCAGTAGAGGTAAAGAATTTGTTAGTTATATTTCTCACAGCAGACATTAGAGTCGCATCTCAGCCCAGTTTTCACGAGTATTGGAACCTCGGGTTCAGATAATAAGTTGTCACCAATTTCAAATAAGGAAACAAGATTTAGATTGAGTTAACCTATAGCAAGTTATAGAGTTAGAAACTTAGAACATAAATCTGAATTTAGAAGAAATAAATTATATGCCTGCTTTACGCAGTGGATGCAAAAGCATATATGTCCAACGCTTGTCTACAATTGACAAGTATTGTGAATGGGACCTAGGAGCTGCTTGTTTAATACCTTCCACCATTACTTGCATTGCATCATACAAGTAAGGCATTGTTGCGGCTTTGTCACCATCTACCAGCCTCAACACTTTGACAACATGTTCCATTATCCACAGCACCTTTGTAACCTTATCCCAGAAAGCCCGACTGGCAATTAGTTCTTCAATCCTTCTGCCAACCGGGGTGTTGTGCTCCTTCATGGAGGTCCACTCCACACCATTGAAGAGCCTCCTAAGTCCATCTTTTTTTTACTTTAATGAGTTCAAGGCCAAGTAATTCGTTGCAAATCTAGTCACCCCTGGTCTAACTACATCACCTCCACAGTACTCAGATCGCCTCATAGCATTTAACAAGAAGGAATGGTTGTAGATGAAACCTGTGATCAACCTACCATCAATTGTCACACTTTTGATGTAATCAATTGTGCCCATGTCCTTGAGGATCAGATCTATACAATGGGCAGCACATGGTGTCCAGTAGACCGGATATTTCTTCATTGTACTTTCACCGGCCTTCTTGAAGTTAGAGCCATTGTCAGTCACTATTTGCACTACATTCCCAACCCCTACCTGCTTGATGTATTTCTTCATTAAATTCTTGATGTAACTGTAATTCCTGACTGCACCAGAAGCATCAACAGAGTCTAAAAAAATAGTAGATCCACGACAATGTACAAGAAAGTTAATAATTTGCTTTCTATTTCCAGATGTCCACCCATCACACATGAGTGTGACGCCATACTCAGACCACAATTGTTTCTCGCTTTCAATCCATACTTGTAGATCTTTCTTCTCTTGGGGAAGATACTTGTTCATCAACTCATATGCAGTGGGGGCTTTGATACCCCTACCTGACTCCCCTATGACATCCACCATGTGTTGTAGATATGGTTCGGGTAGCAACATGTGCGGGTATACTATGAACAAAGAAGAACTTACCCACTGCCTTGCCCACCTTCTCTTTCGCACCAGTAAACATTGCTTTTAGGGTTTTTTGCCTAGCATCAGGATTCCTAACCCCTAGCTCATCAAAATGCTTCAATCTTGCACTAGCAGAACGGAAGAGTGTATTAACGGTGCCTTTCTTTCTTTTATATTGAGCATGTTAATCTTCATCATCATCATCATCATCTAAGTCAACAACTGGGACACGTGCAGCCCCACTGCCTCCACCTGCACCAGATGGTCCATATCTCCTCATAAGCCGAGCTGTCTCCTCCCTATCCCACTCACTTTTGCGGGAGTCTCTGAGAGCACGCCTATACATATGACGTGTATAAGCAGTATCACACCGTGGAGGATATGCAATATCATCATCTGATTCAGCAGAAGAACCTACGGCCCTAACATCAAAGAGTGTATCTGTGTAAGCCTTTTCAACCTGCTTCAACTTTTGTTGCTTTTGCCTCTTTGCACCCATCAGTTTCTTGAAGTCATCCCTAACACTTAGAGGGCACTTCTGGCACATTGCCACATTCTTGTCACCACCAGTAATGTGATGCTTGAATCTAGTAATTCCTCCACCACCAAGTGTTTTCTTATAATAGTTGCAGACAATCTTTGCCCTATTCCCAGACCCAGGTACAGGCTTGCAGTGACTCCATGCAAAATTCACATCCTTTGATGCATGACCAGCCGCACCCTCACCGTCACTTGAAGACGAAGAAGACATCTTCTCAAAACTCAAAAGTCAATACTGAAAAAGACAAAGACAAACAAGCACAGCAAATGATATTAGTAACTTAGCATTTAATAAAAAAGTACTATTAAGAAATGTACATTGTCGTATTAACTATTAAGTCTATTCTCTATTCACAATACTAATATCAAATGAAAATAAGCCATTAAGTGAACAAAATCGATTTCTTTTATGTAATGCAGAATCAAAATCGATATTTTATAATGTATGATACTTGCTTGTAATTATAGAATCAAACACAAGATTTTTTAAGATTTTTCTTTTGAAGATAATTATTTTTTAAATATAAATAAAGTCTGAATTATTTTTAAAATTATAAAACATGATATTTACTAATTAAAAAGACAAGTGATATGCTTTCCACATGCTAGTTTCATCTTATACAACATTAACACACACAATTCTAAAGAAAAAAAATTTAAAAAACGTTTTTTTATTTTCAGCATTTTTATAAATAAAAAATACGAATTATTTAGATATTTTGGGTATATTTTTGTTTATATATGTTCATGTTAGTCTTTGATAGAACTTCTACTAAGCCTAAATTAAATACCTATTATTAATGGTACTAATTGTATTATTACTATTAATTAGTGAAATTACATGTTAATGTTAATTATTAGTGAGGTAATTAGTGATAAATCAGTAGATCTATATAATATAATCATAGATCTAGTGATAAATAGCATCAATCATAAGTATTTTGTAGTAGATCTAAGATTTTAGGGGTATTTGGTGAATGTTTTAGGTGAGAATAGAATTATAAGAAGAGAAGAGAGAGGGGAGAGGTTGGAAATGATGGGAAATGCAAGAAATTAAGTAAACATACCTTAATTAGGGCTGATTTGAGCTCCAATCTCGAAAATCACCCAAACTCCCCAAGGTTCTCCTCTTCAAACAACAGCAGCAGACTCTGTCTCGCAAAAATCGGTGTCTCGGGCGGTATGCCGCCCTGTACCGATGGGTAAGTGGTGCACTTTGCACCGGTACCCTCGATATTTGGCGGTATACCCACCGGTATGCCGATATATGCGATCCTAACGGCAGATTTGCATGTATCTGTACCGGTACCCGTCGGTATCGGTATTTCGAGCGGTATACCGCCGATACCGACGAAATCTCATCCCTTGCCCTAGATCGCCCTCTGTCTCCTCTCGGTCTCCAAGTATGCGTTGATTGTCAGTTTGTGGAATGGTCTTACATGTAGAATGAGGAAGCTCTCACACATAAGAAAAAGGTCCTTTCCTATATTCACATCTACGTTTCAACACCAATTTGTATGTCTAGTATGTTCCTAGATGAATTCACACTTTGTTAAGTGCCAATATGATAACATATAAATTCCTGGGCAAACATGTTATTTCAAATGTTAACCATGATGCTTTTTCTCATATGCCCTTCTACAGAGTTGAACAAACAGTCGGCCCTAGACATTTGCCAAGTGCTGATATTTTCTCTATAGATTTCAAGTTAGAAGCATATCCTTTGCTAAATAAAGTTCTCCCTCCACAAATAGATATAACAAGCACTGTGATATTCCTATATCAACTTCTTGTGTCTTCCTTTATCATCTAAAATTATGCTTTAGATTTTATTTTCGTGGGATATTTCTTGTTAGTAGATGCTTGAGTCCTCATACTAAAGCCACTAGAAGTGTTTGCAAATCATATAGCTTTCATTTCCATATTAGAGCTATGTGAAATCTTTGCAGGTTTTGGATTCAAGAATAACATTTTCTTGTAAGTTTTGGTGACATGAAAAAAAAAACATTGTTTGGAAAATCGTTCTATGAAATTGGCATGCACGGGCGTAACTCTCGTTTATGCCTATGTGGTCACCCTACGACACGCATTGCATATTGCTAATTAGTCCACTATGTGATCTTGGGCTGCATATAATCTTGCTTGGCCAATTAATTCGGTCGATTAAAGTATGCTCTTTACTTATGCCCATACATTACACACACATACGGATATTTACATCATGGAACAAAATTTCGATGAAAATTGTGAAATTTCGCTCGAAATTTTGTTTTTTTACAATCGGACATCGAAACGCATGTACGTAGGGACTGGTCTGCAATTTTGCGAAAATTTCGCAGCTGGCGTCAAAATTTCGCAAAACGAGTGGTCTTTTGGTGCAAAAAGCCTAGTTTGGGCCTTGAAATTGCAAAATTAGTACGGGACGCAAATCCCGTTTCGCGAAACAGTGTTCTGCCGACTGGGTGAGCTACGTTTTTGCTTATTTGCCGATTTTCTTGAGAGTTCTTGCTCCTGAAGGCTGCTCTACTTGATTCTAAGGTATGTTACACCTCTCCCTAGCCCATCTACTCCTCCCCTTTCTATCTCTACTCTCTTTTATACCTATCTTAACATATACTCCGAAAATCCTAAATTTCGAAATGACATTTCTCTTAAAATACTCAAGATCTTGAAGTGAAACTTGTAGATCTAAGAAACTATAGTGTGAAATATGTATTTGTATACTTATTTTGAAAATCCAATCAATATATTTTGTATTTATACAAAAAAATGGCTAAAAAGGCTTTTTTAATGAAATTTCTTTTTTTTATATTTTTACACTTATGTAACCCGAAATATATTATAATACTAGAAAAATACATTATATGTTGACGAATTTCAGACTTTTCAGTATTGTAACTTCATTTTTTATTTTTATACCAATTTAAATATTAATTTCAGACAATAAATTTTCTTATTTTTTGTATTTTTACACTTATAACACCTAAAATGTATTATAATACTAGACTAATACAATATATGTTAATTAATCTCGGACTTTTCAATATTGTAACTTCAATTTTTATTTTTATACCAATTTAAATATTAATTTCAGACCTTAAATTTTCTTATTTTTTGTATTTTTACTTATAAAACCTAAAATGTATTATAATACTAGACTAATACAATATATGTTAACTAATTTCGGTGTTTTCAATGTTGTAACTTCAATTTTTATTTTTATACCAATTGAAATATTAATTTCAGACCTTAAATTTAAAATATATATATAAAAATGAACTAATTAAAATAAAAATGATGAAGTACTTAGTTATACTTTTAACTTCTAACTTTCTAACATGCAATTTTAGGCTTTAGGGTTTATTTATGTGCATGTGTGGACTTGATGTGATGGTTTATTCATGTTTTTATTTTTCAAAATTGGTGTAGATGGCTTCTTCAGCTGGTGATAGTGAAGGTGGAAGGAGAAATGATGAAGGTGGTAGAAAGGTCATTGATTTTGCATGGGCTCATTGTGATCAAGTTCCTGGTACTAAGCAACAAGTAATTTGCAAATATTGTGCCAAGAAGATAGGGGTGGGGGATTACAAGATTCAAAACCCACATTGTTGGTGGTGACAAGAACGTGGCCATGTGCAAGAAATGCCCTCAAGGAGTGAGGGACGACTTTCGGGAAATGATGAGTCAGAATATTAAACATCCGTCAACATCAACAAGAACTTGATCAACTCTATGTTGATACCCTCCTTGAATATGGGAAAGGAGGTTCTTCTACTGAGTCTGACTCAGATGTAGACTATCCTGAAGATTATATCACCTCCCAACAACGCCGCTTGTATCGCAGGGCGCTTAGAGACTCCAAAAAGCAAGCATGGGAGAGAGAACAACCTGATGCATATAGGAGGGACATTGGCCCATCTGTTTTTGAGCATGGTGGAGGCAATGGTGTAGGTCGTGTGACTGGTTCCCGATCAGGAAGAGCATCCATCCCCGTGGTTGACTTAGGAGATGACAGTGATAGGCCTGCCCGAGTTAAAAGAAAGAAGGGACAATTGATAGCATGTTCAGATCTCATAGCACAAGAGGGAGATTGGGTGTAGATATAGATGAGCCAGGTATGAGAAGGCCAAAACCAGTACAACAGAAACTGAAATCTATGTTTTCTGGTGCAAAGAACAAGGTTGGAAAAGCAGTGGGCAAATTCTTCTTTGCCCATGGGATCCCTACACATGTGGCTACAGAGCCATATCTACAACACCTCTTGAGAACTGCAGGGGAGGTTGGACCAGGTGTGAAAGCCCCCACTGCATATGAGCTTATGAATGTATACCTTCCTGAACAAAAGTGGAGACCCAAAAATAGATTGATGATAAGAAACAAAGGTAACTAAGGCACTAAGATTCTTTCTTTACTATCCACTCTTGATTGTTGCCTCTTTGAAGACTTTGAGTTTCTAACTCTACTTTTGTAATGTTTGTTGTAGGTGGGAAAATTATGGTGTGACATTAATGGATGATGGTTGGACATCTGGAAATAGAAAACAAATCATCAACTTTCTTGCCTATTGTAATGGATCCACCATTTTCCTTGGATCTGTAGATGCTTCCAGTGAGGCTCGGGCTTCTAGATACATATCTAAATTGATGACCAGATATATCATAGAAGTTGAAGTGCAAAATGTGGTTCAAATTATAACTGATAATGGATCCAATTTCAAGAAGGCTGGAAAGTCTTTGATGGATAAGTATCCAATCTATTGGACTCCTTCTGCGGCTCACTACATAGATTTAATTCTGAAAAATATAGGTGAGTCATATATGTTTGTTTGTCTCCTTGTATTCCAATTTCCAATTCCAAATGACTCATAGTCTCATAGTGACATTATTTGATTTCATGCTCAGGTTTGTTAAAATGTAGGTGGGTTGTCATGTAAAGAATTTGATCATTGAAGCCAGGACAATCACAAGCTTCATATACAATCGCTCATTTCTTTTAGCTACTATGAGGAGGAATGAGTATTGTGGTGGTGACTTGGTGCAGCCAGGAGTCACCTGTTTGCTTCTGTTTTTTTGGCATTGCAAAACCTGAAGTCAAAGAGGGATGGATTGAGAAAATTATTTGTTGGAGTTGAATGGGGTTCAATGAAGGAAAGTAAGACAGCACTAGGGGCCAAGATAGAAGACCTTGTCAACATTAGGAACTTTTGGGAGAGAGTTACTAAAATTCTTAAGATCATGGAACCAATAGTGAAGGTGCTTAGGTTCGTGGATGGAGATAAGTCGCCAACCATACCCTACTTGTATGAAGTAATGACAATGATGGAGACAATACTGAAAATTGTTCCAAGACGAAATGCCCAATACGTGAAAATTATAAGGAAGCGGTTGGAGAAAATGCTTTTACACCCTATGCACAAAGTTGGTGAGCATAAATGACACTTATTCAATAATTATAGACATTTCTATTTCTTAATAGTTGATACTTGACAGTTGACACATACAATTTTACTTATAGCCATTTATATGTCTTGTAGCACACTACTTGAACCCTAGATTCCAATACAAACACCAGTTAGGGTTCAAGAATGACCATGGCAGCTATTAAAGAAGTTGTAGAGAAACTTGTCACCACATCTAAAGAGAGAGTGATTATTATGGATCACGTAATACATATAGTCCGAATTTATCATTGCTGTGAGGATTCTATCACAGACAGCTGATGCAAGTGGTTGCGAAAGAAATTGGTCACATTCAACCTCATTCATAGCAAAAGACGGAACAGACTTGGTGCACAACGTCTAAATGACTTGGTATATGTTCACTATAACATGAGGTTGAGGGCAAAAGACCTTAAAGAGCCAGAATTTAGGGAAGTGGACCTTTCTGTTATCCATGATCCAATTGATACTGCTTTTACCTTTGGTGGTGGTGATGACATTGTTGATCCAGAGGATAATCCATTGCATCATCAGATGAATGAGATTGGTGGTGCCCCGGTTTTAGACAATGATGGCAGGCCAGATCCCACTGTGGAGCCAACATTTATGCCTACTACTAGAGAAGAACAAGAGACAACTAGAAGAGACCGCATCCATGTACAAAGAATTGAAGAAGAAGAAGAGCACATTCAAGATGAGATGGATATTGAACAAGCAGTTGAAGAAGGTGGAACTCATACTACTAGCCACTCTTCCAAATCTGATGATGATGATGATGATGATGATGATGATGATGATGATAATGATGATGATGATAATGATAATGATGATGATGACGGTGCTGATGATGATGATGGTGTTGATGATGATGGTGATGGTGGTGACCAAGAAGGTGATGATAATAATGAAGAGTGGTCAGGATTTGTGAATGATGATGATGATCAAGCTTATCTCTGTGAACCTAGGGCTGAAGTTGCACCTGCTGAAACTCAAATTCCATTTTCCGATAGTACATTCCAAAGAAGAAAAACTAGAGGTACAAAAGAATATATTGGCACACAAGAAGGTCCAACACCATCACCCCCACCTCTAGCTATTCTTCCAGCTACTCAATACCAAAGTGATTATATTTCTGATTTGGCTGAATCGGTTGGGAGCATTAGCATTTCAAACAGGGATTCATCTTCTATTGTTGATTCTTTATTTGGGTACCCTTCTGTACAAACACAACATGCACCCACAGTCGCACAATCACCACAACAAGATCCCTATTGTTAAAGAGTAGATATTAGCCTATTTAGTTAATAGGTTAATTAGTTAGTGGGCTTTTATATCTCAACCTGCTTAGATTACTTGCATCTTAAGTCTTAGGGTGTCTCCCCTCTCCTATATAAAGGAGAGGGCGTCCAATCTTGTATTCATCTCATTGCATTCAATATAATCTTATTTTTCACACCTATAATTATGGCTATAGTTATAGTGGGAGTCATGGGAATTATGGTGGTGGTTATTCTTCTTCTGGAGGTATACAACCAGGTTATATGTATGGATATGGATACAGTGACCCACAGTTGCAAGGTTATTCTTATATTGAACAACATGTTCATACGGAATCTAATGGTGGTGGGCAAACTTGGCAAGGATACCGTAATGTTTTGTATGTTCCTCCATTAGTTGTTGCTCCTCCAGCTCCAGTTGCTTCACAACCATATACCGATCAAGCAAAAGCACTTGAGGAATTTTTCCCAAAACATGGGATGATGCAGTTTGTGTCTGATGAGATCTACTAAGAACACATTCAAACATATAACCAAGTATATAGGAATGATATAAGTTGGGCAACATATGTTGATAGAATCAATGAGAATATGTATGGTCAACCACCACGACACTCAAGCTTCAATTAGGATTGTTGGACTCCTAGTTTCCTACTCCGCAAGACTTATAGAACATCATAATGTGTAAGGTTGTTAGTTGTTAATTTGTTTTATATATTATAAGTTGTAATTTGTAAGCTTGCAAGTTGTAACTTGTAAGTTGTAACTGTAAGTTTTAAATTCTAGTTGTTTTAACTTGAAATTTGTAAGTTTGTAACAATCTAATTGTCTAGCAGACTTGACAATTATGTTCATTTGTGCACTCACTCATCAAGACGTGGATCCCACCCTAACCTCTAAACATATAAATTTATTATATAATCTAGTGTGTTTTTGTCTAGACTTTGTCTTTGCAGAATTTCAAAGCTTAATTCCTTCATTTTGCCATCGAAATTCTGTCGAAATTGTTCATCTTCCTTCACTTGCAAATGTGGAAGACCCCCCCCCACATATCCAATATGAAATATTATTGCATATTTGAGTAGATCTTGGCGTTTCGATCATCCTGGTAAATTTTCATGATTTAATTCGCTTATTTGGTCGTTGAAATCGTTAGGGTCGTAAATATCAAAATTTTGTACGAAATTTCAAAAAATTTCTATTTCTGGGCCATCGGATACGACATCGAAATCGGACATTTAATTCTATGATTTACATTCAATATATTTTAAATATATACATCAAAGATATGTATGATAGCTCAACTGCAAGTGTCAAGACTCCTGGAGGAGAGACACCAACTTTTCCTATCACAGTTAGGGTACACCAAGGATCCACACTCAGTCGATATCTATTCGTTCTTGTTATGGATGAGTTGACAAAGAATGTTCAGGATGATATTCCTTGGTGTATGTTATTTGTTGATGATATTGTTTTGATTGAAGAAATTAAAGATGGATTGAATGATAAAGTTGAACGTTGGAGAAAGACATTGGAATCAAATGGATTGATGATTAGTAGGACCAAAATTGAGTATATGCATTGCAATTTCAGCCAATCTCACAGTGTGAATTCACCGGATCACTGCAGGATGGTTGAAATGGAGGAGTGCAACTGGAGTATTATGCGATTAGAAGATCCCTCTCAGGTTAAAAAGTAAGTTTTATAGAACAACTATACGACCAGCCATGCTCTATGGGAGTGAATGTTGGGCGGTGAAGAAACAAGGTCTCAACAAGATGAACGTGGCTGAAATGCGTATGCTGAGATGGATGTGTGGGAAGACAAGAAAAGATCGCTTGAGAAATGACTATATCAGGAATAAAGTGGGGGTGGCGAGCATTGAGGACAAGTTGCGTGAGGGCCAACTCAGATGGTACGGACATGTGCAACGCAGACCTACTAGTACGCTTATACGAAGCAATGTTGTTGAGCCAAACACTATAAATAGAAAAAGAAGAAGGCCTAAATTAACATGGGATGAGCTTATAAAGAGAGATTTTGAATCTCTACATCTCAATCAGAATATGGCCCATGATAGAGCTGAATGGAAATGAAGGATCCATGTAGCCGACCCCAACATAGTTGGGACTGAGGCTTAGATGATGATGATATTTTAAATATATAGTCATATATTTATACGTACACATTTTAGTATATATAACACATTTGTGCATTTACAAATATTCCTTTTGATATGTTCATATGTATGCAAAAATATATGATTTACCTACATATAGTCATATACTCATTCCTCCAACATCTCTTACATTTTTGTATACATTTTTATTTATTCACATTTATACACACACTATACACATATTAGTACATTTAAATATGTTACATAGTCTGGTTAAATTAGTTAAATGAGTTATTTGGGTTTATTTGTATATGGGTCAAAGTGTGTCTTAGCCCATTAGAGTTTAGTCTAGAGTTTGTATGTTTCCCCCTTCTATATATAAGAGGGGAATTTCTCTTATCAAATATATAGCATAGCATTCTTTTACTTTAAAACGTGGTATCAGAGAAGGGATCTAAAACCCTAGTTGTCAAGTAAAAGAGAGAGAAGAGAGCTCCAGTCAGTGGGCGGCCACCCCTTCTTCCTTCTTGGCCGCCCGCAGGCCATGTCCACTCTTTCATTCCATGACTTCTAGTGCTCCTTCCTATCATTTTTTATGTTGTTAATGCTCCCTTTCATTTGTTGTTGCACATTGTTTCTTATTCCTTCACTTCTAATGTATTGCTACAATAAGCTACTATAGTATAGCAGGATTTTAGAAGCTTCCAACCCTCTCCTTCATGGTTTTTGCCTGCCTCCAGCAGCCCCTTCTCTTCCTCGACCCCTTAATGGCTACTAGGAGAGGGAGAGAGTCTTCTACATGCCTTGGGGAAGGAGTAATTACATGTTCTTTCTCCTATACAGGTGGTTGTTCTAATAGAGGTCTGATTGAAAGGTTGTTGCGCCCATCTAGGGGTTTTCTTCCCCACGAGATCCTCTTCCAGTGACCGCCCTAGATCTCTCCTTTCTCCCCTAGTACCTTAACTTTAATGTGGAAGGGGGTAGAGATCTAGCGACATGATTCAGACATCTAAGATGTGGCATTGTAGCAACTACAGTAATTTCGACTTTCTATTTTTTTGTGCTTTATTTGCACGTTGACATTATCAATGCCTTGTTCACGTTGACTTTCTACTTGTGTGTGTAAGCACTCTCTAGCTTGTTTGTGCCTTGCACATGTTGACTCTTTGCTTGTCCGTGCTTTCTTTGCACGTTGACTATTGTTGTTGTGACCCAGCACTCTGGGACTATGACTCAACACTTGATGGGACTGTGATCTAGCACTCTCTGGACTGCGATGATACTGACTATGATGAAGATTCTGACCCCTTCTTGTTGTTGTTTACTACTGCTCTAGATGCCACATCCTTTTGATCAAGAAGCTTTTGTTGCCTGTTTGCAACTTGCACCTGTGATATGCTTCATATTTGACCTGCTTGCATACCTGCTTTGAGATATCTACTTGAGGGGGAGTATTTGAGTGATGAGTGCTTTATTGTAATCTTGAGGGGGAGAAACATTCTTGTATGGCCATGGCTTATCTTTGTTTCGCTTCTTTATTTTTTGATCTATCTCTCTGTTTGTGAGGCGACTTAAGATTCTCCCAAGCTACAGCTTGAGGGGGAGTGTTAGAGTGTCTGTTTAAATAGTTAATTAAGTTCTTTGAGTTTATTTCTA
The DNA here is from genome assembly GCA_963693085.1 of Alisma plantago-aquatica. Taxonomy (NCBI): domain Eukaryota; kingdom Viridiplantae; phylum Streptophyta; class Magnoliopsida; order Alismatales; family Alismataceae; genus Alisma; species Alisma plantago-aquatica. Next base: position 1,222,802,726 of record OY856410.1, on the reverse strand, counting down.
TATGAACCCAAGTATCTTGGCCCATTAAGGTTTAGTCTTAAGTCTGTATGTTTCCCCCTTCTATATATAGGAGAGGGATTCCTCTTATCAAATACATCACTTAACCTTCTTTTACTTTTATTAGAGAGTTGGTTTATTTATGTTATTAAGTGTTTTGTAATATGGGCCCAAGTATGTCTTGGCCCATTAGGGTTAGGTTGTGTCTGTACGCTTCCCTGCTCTCCTATATATAGAAGCAGGGTTTCTCTTATCTAATACAACAAGTAGCCGTCTATTATTATTTTACAGCTTTACAACAAAATACAGACATTTCAATATTTGTATAAATGTTATACAAGCATTCCATATATATACATATGTACACATGTAAAATATTATACATGCATATTAATATGCTTACACTAATATACAAAATTGCATAATTTACATTTTAACTTTATTGCTTTTGTAAACTCAACATATCATTTTATGGCATGTATAATTAGTTTGTACCGCATATACTCCCGCATACTGCATACATTCTATGCAGTACCCTCTCCGCCCATAAGTCGTATATCGCTTTCCTTAATAGTGAGTAAATTACTTTACCTAAGTAAATTAGTTTACCTTTTCCTCAGCTCCGAACAAAAAACAATCATATCCTACATTTTCAATGGTTTTGTGGGTAAAGTTATATTTTAAACATGATGTGTCCATTGCTCGTATTCAAGAAATCAAGATGACCGATGTATGTGTAACAATTCGCTACCAAAGTTCAAAAACATTCATGCTAGCTGAAAGCCAAAGGTCACCACAAAAAGCTAGCACCAACTCCACAGTGAGATAGCTCTGAATGAAGAAGCGTTTATCATAAGTCATAAAAAGTTTGAGACTATGACAATAAAGGCATAAACAATACAAGTACAAAACATCACCAAAAAAGGAGATATTACTATCCTTTAATAAACAACAACAGTCTAAGCATCAATGTAGTGTTCCCAATCATATTGGCGGTTACATGAACTATTCTTCTCCAGTTACTGCTTCCAGTACCTCATTGAATTGCTACGCAACCTATTCTATATTGTGTCTGTTTAAGGAGATGTAGGTCTCCATTAGAGAAGGGTGAATGTAGATCTCTACCCCTCCTAACTAACTCTGCTCGATTAGGCGACTCCTACAAGCACTGTCATCAACCTTTGTTCAATGTACCAGAATTCCATTAGCACTGTTGAAAGAGCTGAAAACTACAAGTTCCGGTGGACAAAAATCGAACACCCCTCCCAGACGATTGTGAACTAAGAATACTATTTATGTTTTCTATGTGAAACCATACAGACAAAAGAATATAAAATCTAGAGCAGCAAACCAGACAGACAAACTGCCACAAAAACAAATTATCTGGTAGATATTTACTTTGTATGGAAACATACCTTCCATAAAAAGGTATCTTAGCCTTTGTCGCATTTTGCTTCAGCTGGTCAAAAGCACCAGCACGGAAAGTATCAGCACAGACCAGAGCAGGTTTCCATCCTTTCCTTTGATGATAATGTGCATACTTTGTACAAGTGGTAGTCTTTCCAGAACCTAAAAGTTGTCACACAAAGATGATTAAGGCAGAGCGGACAGCTACATTAGGGACAGGTATTTGAAGCATAAAAGACAGTCTGATGTTATCGGCACCCCTTCTAATTATATAGAAATGCTGCATCATCATCCTTGGCCACATTAGTATGATAGTCCACAGAAGTAGCTACAGGTTTATTTGTACTCATTCCTTATCAGTTAGCAAGTCACACTTCGACCTCGTGAATTATCAAATTTTCACAGACCTTCAATTTAAACGAATCTGCAGCCAATTCTTAAAGACAGAACTACCTTCTGTATCATCCCCACTACCCTATAATCACTTGTACGGCCATCCACATATATCACCACACAGTAGATTCCCACGTCCTCTTCTAAAAGTAGAGTCAAACAGGGAATGATGTGTAGCATAAAGGGAATAACAAAGTAAATACATCAAGTATCTTGCTAAATTTGCTAAGAAATCTCAAGGTGAATTTCGTCAGCACTCCCACGAAGAAGCATACCCAAGATGATGCTTCATAGAGATCCATCAAGTGGGCCATCATGAATAAAGCATGTTGATGTCTAACTGGAACAATGGCCAATAGGAATGTGTAGTAGTGGCGATGAATGAGCAGGTTGAATTCAATTGGAACAGTTTCAAGAAAGAGAGGCGGAGTTACACCTGTTTAAAAGTGAAGCATGTCTCTAGTCTCTCGAGAAATCCATTGGATTATATGTAATAAAACTCTAAACACAAGGTTGACTCTCACCAAGGAATGAAATTTCCACAGAACTGTCAAGATTTCCATAAAATATTCCATTTCCACAAGGGATAACATGTGAAACGCCTGGTCTTTTGATGGATTGGAATTTTCATTTATACTTTGGTATCCAGCCAACAAAACGGCAAAAGCAATAACAGACTCTGGCAAAATTGGCTAACATAGGAACAAAGTTCAGTCATCCAGTGTCTAGTCCATCGATGAATCAAGATTTACATAGGAGTGTAGGTCTGTCGGTCGACAAACCAACCAAACCAATACAAAGTATGTTGAAATTGGAAAAAGTTCACCTGTCCAGACAGCTCGATTAGGGGTTATATTTTCCTTTCATTTAACATTTTACTATATTTAGTATTCAATAGTCAATATAATCCTATAAACTACAGCTGTGTAGGCTTCAATTGACGGCTTTATTGTAATTAATAATTATCCAATTTGAGGTTAATGTTCCATTCATATTATGGGTTAGGTATGTCTTTTTACTTGTGTTGACTTATTTATAGTTTTCGAAGGTACGATGTTGTTTTCTCTCTTTAGTTTAGTTCCATACTGCTAATCTCTGTAGTTAACCTCTCTCTCTCTTCCTATATAAAGAGAGGCATTGTATATGCTTAGTTCAATCAATACAAATAGAAATCTACATGGTATCCAAGTGGTTGCCCATAGCCTTCCCTAACTGTGTTGCCATCATCCTTCTTCCACGCCATAACCATGTTGTCATCATCCTTCTTCCCCTCCAGCCCATTTGCCACTGACACCCATACCCCTTCCTTCCCTGTCCCGCCACCACCACCATGTCCTCTCCCTAGCCCTAAAACCCTACCCTTCTCTCCCTCCTCAAGCAGTCGCTACCCCCTACAAGAGCCGTCACCTCCACCTCTCCTTGTACCTCCCACAGCTGCTGCCACCACCCCTCCTTTCCTTTGTTGTCGCCATTGTATCCCTCATCTAGTTCCCGCAGCCAGCCTCTTCCACTGCCATTGCTGCTAACACCTCTTGCAACCACCACCATGGAACAGGACTTCGACTTCGAGCCCACTTCGCCAGGTGTGGAAATGGAAGTTTGTGGAAATGTCGAGGAAATGTCGAGGATTTTTACAACCAAACTTCGATGCAACTTCGAAAAAAATTAAGCTAAAAAATAGTCATTTTGTGATGAAAATCGACAGATTTCATCAAATCTAGCTAAAAAACACAATATACGTTTACATATAGCCATTCATATAGGTTTACATATGTAGATAAATACACAATTACATGTAGTCGTATCCGAAGTACGAAGTTCTTCCATATATAAAGTTTGTGACAATAAACAAACTACATAAAAATGGTGTAAATATGTGGTAGATTTAGCAGAGAGGGGATCAGTCTAGTACTATTAGCCTATGAAGCACGGATACTCCAAAACAGATGTCGTACCCGTATCCGATACGTATCGGATACCAATACTCCGTGGATACTCCTGGATACATATGGGGTACTCCTAATCCGTATCCATCCGTATCCAAGCCGTATCCAGTCGGTAAAAACTAGAAAAAAATCTGAGCATGACATTGCTTGATCAGCATTTAACAGCAACTCATGTCTCAACCCTCTCTGCTAAGTAGTAGCTTGCAGCAAGGTTGTCATAGTTGCTTCCTTGAAGTAGTTCAAGGTTAGTCACCATTCCTCTTGAAAAATGCTAATCTTCCTTCTTCTCTTTATTGTTTGTACCTCCTCTGTTTTTTGGGATTTCACTTTTTAAAGAACTTCCAAGCACCGATACTCCAAAACATGTGTCCTACCAGTACTGAATGCATATCTAATACTAATACTCCCTAGATACTCTCTAATACATACCAAATACTTCTTAAGTCGTATTCCTTTTTTATTAGCTGGATATGACCACAATGCAGCCAGGATACAACCAACCCATTTAGCAGCTAAGAGAGCACCCCACTCATGTGATCCCTCAAAATCCCAAAACTATGTGACTTTCAACTCTAGACTCCCCCTATTGTATTGTAATTTGAGAATGACATTGATATTTTCTATTAAAATTTTAAAATAAACATTAGAAAAACTGTTGTATCCATGTACATGTATCTCATATTTTTGAACATTATTGTATCCCCGTACCGTACCAATATCCATTTCTGTATCTATATCTGTGCTTCATAGTAGCTAGACATACATGACAGAAGATAGTTTGGTATCACATATGACACCAATCACTATACAACACAACATTACATGATACATGAAATGTGAAAGGTTTAGAATATGACATTATCATGTCTTTCTGTAACTTCTATCTCACGTTAATATGAATGCAAGACCCCATTTCAAATTATTGTTTGATATTATGGTATTGGTTTCCATTTTCTTTAGAAATATTGTGATTTTTTAATAAAATTTGATTGTCTTCATCCATTTTTAAAATAAATATATTGGTGTTAATATATCTTCACTTTGTACTTATTTCATATTTTATATTACTGCTGTACCTACATGTAAATTTCACTTTACTATAAATAGAGAAGAGAACCCTATTGGGTTGCTCACGTTGCATACGTGCAACAACACCACAGCCGCCTCTCCTTTTACATGGTATCAAGAGCAGGTTAGGCTTCCGCAGCCGCCGGCCCTCCCACCCAGCGCCGCCTCCCCCCTCCCCTCCTCTCTCTCCCTCCCGCCGCCCCTCTCCTTCAGCCGCCGGGCGCCGGCCACCTCTCCCGCCGCCGGCCGCCGCCGCAGCCAGCAGCAGCGGCTGCTGCTCTTGCCGCCGGCGTGCGGCAGGGGCGCGGGCCTTCCGTGCGGCGCCGCTGATCCTCGGTGGCTCGTCTCATGCTACCGTAGATCCCGTCGCACCGCTCTACAGGCTCCGTCTACGTCTCCGGGCTCTTTTTCAGCCTTTTTCGGTTTCTTTTTCGGGCGCCGATCTTGCTGCTCGGGGATCTCCGGTTGATACAACGGCCTTCTAAAGTCCTACCCGGGGGTCTCGTCTCTTCCAGTGTGGCTTCCTAATCACATCTCCTTCATGTGTGATTAGGAACCTCTCGATTGAAGGCTGTCGATGCGTCAGTAACGCATCCTCTTTCCAGTTTCTGACGTGACGTGTATCTCTCCGTCACGGGACGTGTATCTATCCGTCCACTCAGCCTTCTGCGTGACGTGTATCACTCCGTCACCCCTATCCCTGTTACATCATGGAGAACAAGACCTATTATGAGGTCTCGCCTATCCCTATCAAGCTCAATGGGAAGAACTTTCTGCTTTGGATGAATGCGGTTCATACGGTCTTGGAATCGAGGGACCGCGCCAAGTTTGTTGATTCTGCGCCTCTCACGAGCACTGACAAAGACTATGCCGAGTGGAAACGTCTTGACAGCCTTGTGAAGACTTGGCTATGGGGTAGCATGGAACCGTCTATTGCTTCGAGGTTCATGTTCTACTCCACTGCTAAGGAGATTTGGGATGCTGTTAAGCAGCACTATGCTCAGGAGAAAAATGCTCTTCGCCAGTTTATGATCTATGATCGTCTGTTTGCAGAGAAACAGGGTGATCGATCCCTTGAGGAGTATTTTGGTGTGATTCAGTCTATTTCCCAGGAGTTGAGCTACTATCATCCCGTGAAGGTTGCTGAGCAGATTAAAGACAGAGATGATCTTGTCACTGCCAAATTCCTCTCCGGCCTTAGCTCCTCTTTTGGTTCAGCACGCAGTGTGATTCTTGCTTCTGACAGATTACCGAGCCTTGCGGAGGCCTTCTCTAGGATTCAACAGTCCACCTTTGAATCTGTTGATCCTTCTCCGGTTGTTCCTTCTGGAGATTCTCATGCCTCCATTGCTGCAGCAGTTCGCGGAGGACGACCTGCATCTACTACAGCTGACAGACCTGGCTTTGGCAGAGGACGTGGGTCTCGTCCTCGATGTACTTTCTGTGAAAGACCGGGGCACACTGTTGACAAATGCTGGAAGAAACATGGGCGACCTGCCGCCCCACCTGTTGGAGCTGCCAACTGTGCTACTTCTGACTCTACACCTGCGAGCTCGACTTCCTCTGGCATTACACTTACTCAGGAGGAGTATGACCGGTTTATTCAGGCTACTCAACATTGGAGTGTGGGCGCCTCATCTGCTTCTTCAGCGCATCTTGCCTCTACCGCGGGTAATCAGGCTACATCCTTTATGGCTTCTGGATCCGCAACTCCCTGGGTGGTTGACTCTGGTGCCTCCCAGCACATGACTGGTATGAGGCGACTGCTCCGCACTTTTGACTCATATATTCCTCACCCATCTGTTACCTTGGCAGATGGTTCTGTGAGGAAGGTGGTGGCTAGTGGTTCTGTGTCCCTTACTCCAGATATTGATTTGCAATCTGTTCATTTTGTGCCTGAATTTCCTTTCAATTTACTTTCTGTTGCCAAGTTGATTGACACTATGAACTGCACAGTAACATTTGGGCCTTCTTGCTTTGTCTTACAGGATCTCAAGAGTTTGAAGATGATTGGTGGGGGGCCTAGGAAAGGTGATCTCTACCTCTTTCCTGGTGATTATCTACCTCGTCCTCCACCTCCTGCTCCAGTTTCCTCCGCCATGCTGAGTGGTTCCCCCTTGCTATGGCATTGCAGATATGGCCATCCATCCTTAGACAGCTTGAAGAAATTGGAACCCGATCTTGCTCATGTGTCTTCTTTAGAGTGTCAGTCCTGTCAGTTGGGCAAACATCATCGGTTGTCCTATCCTGTCCGTGTCAATAATCGGGCTTCTAGCCCGTTTGAGTTGGTTCACAGTGATGTATGGGGTCCTGTTAAAAACCAAAGTTATAATGGTTTTAGTTATTTCATTTCTTTTGTTGATGATTACTCTCGCATGACATGGATTTATCTGTTGAAAAGTCGGGAGTCTGTGCTTTCCATTATCAAACATTTTCATAAACAAATTCAAGTTCAATTTAACTGCAATATCAAAATTTTTCAATCTGATAATGCTCTTGAGTATGTTCAGAAAGCAATGAATGAGTTTTGCAGTTTGGTTGGTATGATTCATCACACTTCTTGTCCTCATACTCCTATGCAGAATGGTGTTGCTGAACGTAAAAATCGCCATCTTTTGGATATCACTAGGTCCATCATGTTTGCATCCAATGTGCCTAAACGTTTCTGGTCTGAGGCTCTTCTCACTGCCTGTTTTTTGATTAATCGGCAGCCCTCTTCTGTTTTGAATGGGCGCACTCCTTTTTCTGTTTTACGCCCTATGGACACACCGTTTCATGTTCCGCTTCGGGTTTTTGGTTGTACATCCTTTGTTCATAATTTTGCTCCCAAACAAGACAAACTCTCTCCTCGGTCCTTGAAAACCTTGTTTCTTGGTTACTCTGGTACGAGTAAAGGTTACAAGTGTTATTGCCCCAGTTTGCGTCGTATGTTTGTCTCTAAGGATGTCACCTTTCATGAAACCAGCCCGTATTTTGCACATGCTATGAGCAAGGGGGAGCAATTGAGTGAGGGAGTGCCACCCGCAATTCCAAGTGAGGGAGTGCCACCTATCATTGTTGAAGACATATCGCCTGATCCACCTACCATTCAACCCTATAACCAAGTTTATCATAGGCGAGGTAGATCGGATCCTGATGAGGTAGCGGCACAAGTCCATGAGCCTCCTTCCCCATCTTCTACTCAAGAGATTCCTGCAGCGGCTTCTGATCTTGATCTTCCTATTGCTGTCCGGAAAGGTATACGATCATGTACTATTCGCCATCCCATATCCAATGTATGTTGTTTGTCGCACTTATCTACACAGGCTCGTGCATTTGCTGTTGGGATGGATTCTGTTCAAATACCAAGGAACCACTTAGAGGCTATGAAGGACAGTGGCTGGATGCAGGCCATGCAGGTTGAAATTTCTGCTCTGGTTGATAATGACACATGGGATCTGGTTTCCTTACCTGCGGGCAAGAAAGTTGTGGGCTGCAGATGGGTCTTCACAGTCAAACACAATCCTGATGGTTCGATTGAGCGGTTGAAGGCCAGATTGGTAGCCAAGGGCTACACACAGACATATGGAGTGGACTTCTTTGAGACTTTTTCTCCGGTTGCTCGTCTCAATTCTGTACGGATCCTTATCTCTCTGGCTACTACTTTTGATTGGCCTCTTTTCCAGCTGGATGTCAAGAACGCCTTTCTTCACGGGGTTCTTCAGGAAGAGGTGTATATGGAGCAACCACCAGGTTTTGTTGCTCAGGGGGAGTGTCAGCAGGTTTGCAAATTGAAGAAGGCTATCTATGGTTTAAAACAATCTCCTCGGGCTTGGTTTGACAGGTTCAGTGCTGTTGTCTTACAGATGGGCTTCTCTCGTTCTATGACTGATCACTCTCTATTTTATTCAAATTCTTCTGGTGGGTCCATAATTATTGCTGTCTATGTTGATGATATTGTGATTACTGGCAGTGATTCTACAGGCATATCACGTGTGAAAGAAGGACTACAACATCATTTTCACACAAAGGACCTTGGGAAACTGAGATATTTTCTAGGGATTGAGGTGCTTAGATCCCATGCAGGTATCAATCTCTCCCAGAGAAAGTATGTGCTTGACTTACTACAGGAAACGGGTATGACTGATTCTAAGCCTGTATCCACTCCTATGGATTATCACATCAAGGAGGTGGAAGATGATATTGCATATTCAGATCCAGGTCACTACAGGAGAATAGTTGGGAAGCTGATTTACCTAACTGTCACAAGACCTGATATTTCTTTTGCTGTTGGAGTAGTAAGTCAACACATGTGTACACCACGACAGTCACATTGGACAGCTGTATGCAGGATTCTGAGATATCTGAAAAGTGCTCCTGGAAAGGGGATCACTTATTATAAACCCAAGAGTCCTCTATCTTCCTTGACTCTTACAGGTTATGCAGATGCAGATTGGGCTGGTAATCAAGTTGATAGACGATCTACATCTGGCTACTGCACCTTTCTTGGTGATCATCTGATTACTTGGAAGAGCAAGAAACAACAAGTGGTGGCACGATCTAGTACTGAGGCTGAGTATCGTGCTATGGCACATGCATGTTGTGAATTACAATGGGTCAAATCTGTCTTATCTGAGTTGAAGATTTTGATTCAAACTCCCATGATTCTCAAGTGTGACAATCAATCTGCTATACATATTGCCAGGAATCCTGTTTTTCATGAGCGCACAAAGCATATAGAGGTTGACTGTCATTTCATCAGAGATCAGATAAAGAATGGCAATGTGGTGACGCCATATGTTAAGTCTGAAGATCAACTTGCTGATATCTTGACAAAGCCATTAGGTCCAGCAGTGTTCCAGAATTTATGCGGCAAGCTGGGCATCCACAATGTGTACACTCCAGCTTGAGGGGGAGTGTTAATATATCTTCACTTTGTACTTATTTCATATTTTATATTACTGCTGTACCTACATGTAAATTTCACTTTACTATAAATAGAGAAGAGAACCCTATTGGGTTGCTCACGTTGCATACGTGCAACAACACCACAGCCGCCTCTCCTTTTACAATTGGTTATTTTTAAAAATATTAAAATAAATATTAAAAAATTGTTGTATCCATCACGTACCCGTATCCTACATTTTCGAAAATTGTCGTATCCCCGTACCCGTACCCGTATCGGATATGTATCTGTATCCGTGCTTCCTAGCTATTAGCTTAGAATAGTAAAAAATAACATTAAAATCATCTTACCTCAAGCTCCAACACTTTTTTCCCCTCACACAACAAACTCCACAAAATACCAGAAGAATGTCGCCAACTTCGACGACTTCGACAGATGTCGAGGACATTGTGGAATTTTTTTATAGACTTGGGTCAACTTCGTCGACATATGGGGAAATGTCGACAACTTCGACGAAATGTCGAGGATATTGTGGAATGAGGATGTTTACATGCATTCGACGTCACCGGTCGTCGACATCGACAATATCGGCGAAATTTCGCCCCATGTCGACGACATTTAGTTCCATGCCCACCACCACCACCCCCCATCACCCCTCCTCTTCTTTGTAGCCACCGAAGACCTTGCTTTCAGCCGTTGTCACCACCCACACAAGCCGCAGCTCCTTCATCCACCACTCCCAGCAATCCCTTAACGTACTGCCTCGTTGATCCCTAACTACACCCCTATCAGTTCATATCTTCTGATTTAACCAAACATCATGTGTTTCTCATAAATCCATCCAAGTTCTCTCACATGTTACTTTTTTTTCCCAGGGGCGTATCGTCCTCTCTGCTTGCTTCACATGTCACAGTAAAATGACATTGTGACATTGGTTCTCTTCCTTTCTATTGCCCATGACTTTAATTCCTTTTCTCTCATGTTATTGATCTCTATATGTTGCTTCTACGCATGTTTCGGCACGCCTGTCTATCTATTGTTGTTGTTGTGCATGCCCTCTATCTTCTTCTCAGGGCTTCTACTTATGTTATCCTCTCCTTGTGTGTTAGGAGTTTTACGACCGTCAAGGTTGACGAGTCGAAGTACCACACATGATCTACCTTGTTTGAGTTAGATGTCAAGGCTCAAGGGAAATACTTCCACCTTACTATTGTTGCCTTGGATGCCCCTGCTAATACCGTTGATGATAAAGCAAAACAATTTTACAACCTTAAGTCAGATGATTTAGGACTTATCAGTTGGATAATCCACAGTGTGGATCCCAAGATTGTCCAACCTCTTCTATATCTCCATGTGGGATCAACTCTTATTGTCTACTCTCATCAACAAAATCCGAAGGTGTTTGAAATCTTTAAACATCTGGCCAAGAAGGGCGTTGATGGTCCGTTGAAGACCATCGTACTCAATGTTGGGAGCTTTTGGATGAATTTGAAATCTATCATCCTCTTTCTTTTAATATTACAGATGTGTCAACGTAATGAATTGCAACTAGTTCAATTCATTCCCAACATGCCCCTATCATTCTTCAACTTTTTTATCAAATTATCTCTTGTGATCCACTTCCAAATCTTTGTAATGTCCTCAAATGCATTCAGCATATACCGTTTGTGTCTTCATCACCTTCAACGCCTTCTGATGTATCTGTTGGATCTAGGACGGGCTCTAGAGGAGGGCTGAATAGAACTAAATGCACTTAAATAAAATTCAGTAGACCTTCAAGATATTTCTAAGATAATATGGCAAGTATGAACTTTGAGTGCAACTAAAACATACATAACAAGGGAGAGAGAGATTGAACAAGTTATGTAGAGTGGTTCCAATCTTCAAACTAGGAGAAAGTCAGTCCACTACTTAAAGAGTTCAAGCTCTAGGATTTGTAACAATTGCATACTTATATTCCATTATAAGACATACAATAAGACCTTTCTTTTTTGGGCCAAGGATACCCAGCTTTCCCTTTAAGGAGAAGGGAGCCATCAACCTACTAAAGAATTCACATATCCATGTCCAAGAGTCTTCTACCTCACCAAGGAATTACCCACTTTGCAACGAGTCTTGCGCCTCCACCAAGGACTTACCCGCTCTTACACAAGTCTTCCGCCTTGAAGGAATTGCCCACTCTTGACTTGGATCTTCCGCCTTTGACTTCACCTTCGCCAAGGAGAAGCTTTCACCAAGGGACGGCTTCCCTTCTTCACCTCTCTTAGCCAAGAGAGAGAACCTTCGTCTTCATGGTTGAATGAGAGATTGGGAGTAGAGGAAGTGAGAGTCTCACAAGATATACATGTAAGACTAGCTCTCTTACAAATTTCCTACTCACTCTAATGGATGTAGCAAGTGATTAAGCTTAAGAGTAGAAGGAGGCTCTTGGAGGCACTCAACTATAATATAGGGACCTTTATAGTGCTTGTCTAACTATGGGATGAAGCTCAAGGGATCCTATTTATAGTTGGGGATGCCTACTAGCCAGTAGGAACATTTAGGACGAATTCTAGTCATTTAGGGTGTTGCAACGGATCTATTTTCAATTTTTACAACACTCCAACGACTAGAAACACTTTTACTGCACACTCGTACAGTGTATTCGGTCGAGTTTACTTTTGGGAAACTCGACCGACAGGACTATGCGACAAATCAAATTTGAAGTATCGGTCGAGTTTATCCTGGATGAAACTCGGCTGATGGCTTAAATGTGGTTTGCCTGTGCAGGGTGTCGATCGAGTTTGTCCTGGAGAAAACTGGGTCGTACCTGGCAATTCTCAAGATCCACCAAGGGTGTCGGTCGAGTTTATCAGAGATGAAACTCGGCCGACAACACTCCCTGTAATGGATTTCAGAAAGTGCTTAAATGTTCGATTTAAGTGCTCCTGATTTTTTCTTAGCTTAATTACAAGTCATACAATCATTACAAGTGATTTACAAAACGATTCTAATGGATTTGAAGCCTTTCCACAAAAGTGCACTTGTATTGATTTTGTCTTGTCTTTTCTCCAGGATAGGATGCGCAAGTTAGGGCATTTGGAGTGTGTCTATACCTAATCTGAAATCACTCAAGTAGAAGCATTAGACACAAATAAGTGGAATGGTTAGTCATCATCAAAACAAGGGTTTAGTCAATTTAGACCTTGAGTCAACAGTATCCTCTCTTGCTACTCGCTTTGCACATCGTGGACGTGGCCGTGGTCATTTTTCTAGGAGCTTTGGACGCGGCCAGTCTGCCTCAGGACAGAGGTGTTGTAATTTCTATGGACGCAGTAATCATACTGAAGAACACTATTTTGCCGAGCACGATGAACCTATATGGGCTACAAGTTTACACTGAGGGTGTTGAATCTGCCATGACTCCCACTTCTGCCTCGACTAACTAGATGCGCTTAGAGTTTGAAAAGCTACTTTCAGACGCCTACCTGCCAGACTGCGATGTTTTTACAAACCACTTCTGAAGACCGGCTTGCTGATATTTTGACAGAACCACTTCTGAAGACAAGATTTACCGCCATGGTGGACAAGCGGGGCATGAGAGATGACTATGCTCTGGCTTGAGGTGTTAACTTATTTGTAGTGTTTTAAGTTAGACTATTGTTTTCCCTCTTAAGTTTAGTCCCATATTGTTAATCTCTTTAGCTAACCACTCTCTCTACCTATATAAGGAGATGTAATGTATTTGTTTAATTCATTCAATAAAAATCTAGTACAATGTGAATAACAATCTCCTAGGATTTCATATTAAATTCCATACTTGCAATGAGTTTCCATGATCTCTATTGTCAAATTTGTCATTAACAGTTGTGTGCCACTGATATTTCCATAGTTATCAAGGCTCTTGGTCGGTCCCATCTAGTTATCAAGGCTCCTGCCTCTGGCCCGTCTAGGCACGCCTGAGTTGCTAGGCTCCAGAGGTGTCAGTATAGGCATCTAGGACCCCAAGTGGACTAGACGGGTGCATGGTGCTAATTAGATCTAATTGACGTCGTTTGGAGCCAAATTAGGTAAAATGAGACCTGAATAATGCTATACAAAGCCATTTGAGGGCTACATTAGGTTAATTTGTGTTTACTTCAGTTAAACATAGGTCAAATTAGATTTGGTCATATAGGCCTTGTTTAGGTTGAATTAGAGAGATGCTTATATCCTATTAAGTGTGATCGAAATAAGTTTAGGGTTATTGTGTTGGAAACTAACTCCTTAGAGTTTATATTAGAGTACTTTATCATTTTGAGGGTTTTATAATTCAAAAAAATGTGTCATCTCGTCTGTAAATTGTAGCCTATGAATCAATTATGCACAGGTTTACGTGCAAGGATAGCTAATTTCAAGCCAAAATCAAGGATGACTGGCAGTAGGTTGATAGCAATCAAAAAAAATTAGCACTCGGAAAATGGATCTACATACTTTTTAATGCACATTATGAGCTAATATTTTGAAAGCATTTTATCTCTAATGAAGATGGTATTATAATATCTTGTTAAACTTAATCTTGAAAATTGAATCAAGTTTGGTAGATTTTAATAAATGTGACAAAGAATCTAGATGATTGTTTGCCTCGAGCAACTCATTGAAGGGCACTAGAAGATATGGATCGGATAGGAGTTTAATCCAAGGAAGAAAATGTCTGATTTTGACGTCGTTTAGGTGGCCACAAAAACAGAAATTGCGACAAATTTTGACGGAAATTTTGACAGATGCATTCCTGGTGTTTTGACAGCCAAATGAACTAATTAATTAATGAAATTTTAGCATAACAATCTACTAGTATAGATCTACACAAGTATGCAATAAGATTTCATATTGGATATGTGTGGGGGGCATACTCATGTGTGAGTGAAGCAAGCTAAATTGTTGAGATGGGGATTTTGATGTCAAATTCAATAGTAAAATGAATGAATTAAGTCATGATAGTTTGCAAGCACAATTATATAGACTTAAAGGCACAAATTTATGCATAAAAAATATGGTCTAGACGTTAGTACCTTTAGGTGGGTTGACATGTTATACAAAAACATTGCTGGTATGTGAATGTGACTGAGTATTATGGAACTCAAAACGTACTACAAGTCTACAAAATATCTATAACCTATACAATTATTTACGCAATAAAATCATATATTGATGTTGAAGGCGGGGTCCTACATGTGTGAGTGAAAAAAAATTGAATTGTTTTGATGAAGATATTAATGCTAATTTTGGTGACATAAGGAATTAGCTTATAAAAAAAAATTCAAGCACAATCTATGACATCTTACACAATTGGATATCAATCTATTGTAGCAAAAGAAAAAGTATTGAATTACTTAATGAAACTAGAGTGGTGTGGTGGCTAATTAGGCACATTACCCCAACCTGATGGTTTTTGTCCAAACATAAGTTGGGTTATATATTTGACTTATTGAGTCAAACTCATGGAATCCTTGTGAAAGGATTTGGGCCAAAGTGATACCCGATTAGAGCGGGCTCTCCTTTATCATACAGAGGAAGACTATTTACATAATAGACCCAACATGAAAAGAAAATAGTAAAGAGATGCATAAGTAGGAAAACTATTTTCTAACATTCCCCCTCAAGCTGGAGCATACACATCATGCATGCCCAGCTTAGAAGTCATATGCTTGAAAGCTGGAGATGGAAATGGCTTGGTGAAGATATCTGCCACTTGCTGACCAGTCTGAACATGAGGAGTTTGAATCTTCTTGGAGAGCACTAAATCACGAACGAAGTGGCAGTCCACTTCTATATGCTTGGCCCTCTCATGAAACACCGGATTGCTAGCAATATGAATGGTTGCTTGGTTAGCACACATGAGGGAAATAGGTGTCTCAACAGACACTCCCATTTCTGACAAAACAGACACAACCCACTGTAGCTCACAACAAGCATGTGCCATGGCTCGGTATTCAGCTTTTTTGCTGGATCGTGCTACCACATTCAGTTTCTTGCTCCTCCAAGTCACCAAATGTCACCCAAGAAACACACAATAGCCAGAAGTAGAGCGTCTATCTCCAACATCACCTGCCCAATCAGCATCAGTGAATCCAATGAGTTTCAAGGATGTATGTGCGAGATTCTGCCCTCTAAAGTAAGTAAGGCCCTTCCCTGGAGATCCTTTAATATTAACGAAGAATGTTGGTGACTGCCATCCAATGTGACATCTTAGGCGCACTCATGAACTAGCTAACAACTCCAACAACATAAGAAATATCAGGACGAGTAACTATCAAGTAAATCAATTTCCCTACAATCCTTCTATACTTTGTTGGATCAGAAAACTCACTGTCATCAGAAATAGAAGTTATGGCATGATAATCCATAGGCGTGGAGACGGGTTTGCATTGTGCCATGCTTGTCTCTGCAAGGAGGTCAGGGACATACTTCCGCTGAGAGAGGTTTGTGCCCTTCTTGGAGCGTAGAACTTCTATGCCAAGGAAATAGCGAAGATTACCCAGATCTTTCGTTTAAAATTGTGTTTGCAACCATTTCTTGAGTTGTAGAATGTCAGTAGAGTTATCACCGGTGATGACAATATCATCTACATAAACAGCTAGAATAATAGTGCCACTTGAAGACTTATGCACAAAGAGTGAATGATCAGTAGAAGACCGGGTGAATCCAAGTTGTATAAGTGCAGCACTAAATTTATCAAACCATGTCCGAGGTGACTGCTTCAGACCATACAAGGATTTCTTTAACTTGCACACCTTCTCACACTCCCCCTGAGCAACATACCCAAGAGGTTGCTCCATGTACACCTCCTCAAGTAGATCACCATGAAGAAAAGCATTCTTGACATCCAGCTGAAGAAGAGGCCAATGAAAATGAGTAGCAACAGAAATAAGAATCCGCAAAGAATTGAGTCGAGCCACTAGAGAAAAGGTCTCAAAGAAGTCAACATCATGTGCCTGAGTGTACCCCTTTGCCACCAAACGCGCCTTCAAGCGATCAATAGACCCATCGGGATTTTGTTTCATAGTATAAACCTAGCAACAGCCTATAATAGACTTGCTAGGAGGAAGATCCACCAAGTCCCAGGTAGAGTTCTCATGAAGTGTTGTCATCTCTCTGTCCATAGCTTGGATCCAACCATCATGTCGGGATGCTTCTGTATAAGAACAAGGAACAGTCGTAGAGTCCAGTTGAAGAACAAATGTGCAGGCTGCGGTTGACAAATGAGACAAGCAACAAACATTCGCCAAAGGATGACGGATAGTGCAGGATCGGACACCTTTTCGAGATGCAACTGAAAGGTGTAAATCTGAAACTGAAACATCAAGAGAACTCTCAGTAGAAACAGGTACCTCAGGAGTGGCAGACGATGAGGAGGCATGTTGTTAGACTGGTGATGCTACATCCTCTTGGCGACGCCCTGCTCGCCTGGTGTAAACTAGTGGAAAAGATGGAGGTCGTGGTGGAGGTGGTAGTGGTGGTGATGGTTGTGGGGTGGTATCTATAACACTCTCATCACACGGCACAGGAAGTGGTGACTCTCTCTCACGCTCAAAGAAGTAGTCACTCTCAGGATTGTGCTCCCCCTCACTCTGAACAGAGTCACTATAGAACGGGGTAGACTCATGAAACGTAACGCCAGCCGACACAAAAAGACGACGAAGACGAGGACAATAACACCTATATCCCTTCTGTGTGGGAGAATATCCCAAAAAGACGGTGTGAACTGTGCGAGGAGACAGCTTGTCAACGCGTGGATCAAACACGTGAACAAACGCAGTGCATCCAAACACACAAAGAGGAACAAGAAAAGGTTGCTCGTCAGGTCGTAAAACAGAGAAGGGGGTAGCCCCTTGTAAGACGGAAGATGGCTGAAGGTTAATCAAAAAACAGGCGGTGAGAAGAGCATTAGACCAATATTTCTTGGGCACAAACATCTGAAACATCAGTGTACGTGCTACATCAAGTAAGTGACGGTTTTTGCATTCAGCAACACCGATTTGTTGGGGTGTATGAGGACAGGTCGTCAGGTGAAGCATGCCAACAGAATTGCAGAACATAGAAATAGCCTTTTGAACATATTTGAGGGCATTATCAGTATGAAGAATCTTAATATGAGCATCAAACTGAGTTTTTATTAACTGAT
This sequence comes from Alisma plantago-aquatica, assembly GCA_963693085.1. NCBI lineage: Eukaryota > Viridiplantae > Streptophyta > Magnoliopsida > Alismatales > Alismataceae > Alisma > Alisma plantago-aquatica. The sequence continues at coordinate 1,222,784,887 of OY856410.1, read as the reverse complement.
GAAAAGTTTGAATAACAGACAAGACTTCATCGCGAGACTTAAGTAAATAAACCCAAGTCATACGGGAGAAATCATCAATGAAAGATAGAAAATATCGAAAGCCATTATAACTTTGCACTCTAATAGGACCCCAGACATCACTATGAATAAGATCAAAAGGACACCTAGAGCGTTTCGCAGTGCGACTCGGAAAAAAAAATGGGATGATGCTTGCTTATTTGACATGACTGACACTCTAACGATTTTATTGAGGCCAAGCCTGGGACAAGCTTCTGAAGACTCTGTAGGGATGGATGTCCATAGCGACAATGCCATTGCAAGGGAGAGCAGCTCAAAATGGTGGATGTAGTGGATGGAATCTGGCGAGCTGGGCGACCACCTTCAAAGAAGTAGAGATCACCTTTTCTAGATCCTCCACCAATCGTCTTCCAGCACCTGGGATCCTGTAACACAAAGAAAGAGTCTCCAAAAATTACCAAGCATTTCAAAGAATCAACCAGCTTAGCAACAGACATTAAGTTAAAAGGAAAGTCTGGGACATAGTGGACAGATTGTAAAGTCAAATTAGATGATGCTTGTACGGTGCCACACGCATGGACTCTTCTGACAGAACCATCAGCCAGTGTCACAGAAAAATGTGGGATATATACGTCAGAGAAAAGAAGCATAGATTGTATACCCGTCATATGCTGGGAGGCCCCAGAATCCACTACCCATGTAGAGGATGGATGAGAGGCAACAAGTGAAGTCCCCTGGTTACCTGCATCTGAAACTAAATTGACGGGGGCACCAAGGGAAGCATGTTGGGTAGCTAGCAGAAGACGGTCATACTCCTCCTTGGAGATCGTAACATCTAATTTCACTTGTTTAGAACCTGCAGATGCAGGTGCTCTGGATGAATTGGAAGTATAATGCGTAGCACCAGTTGGAGGCTGACCGTGCTTAGAATAGCATTTTTCTTCTACATGTCCAAGTTTCCCACAGAAAGTACATTTAGGATGATTTCCAACACCTCGTCCTCGATCAGCACCCCGTCCCACTCCTTTGGCAGCATCAGCAAGGGAAGTCTGATTCCCAGTGTGGTGTTCTTCTGAAGTAGCAGAAAAGGATTCAAAAGATAATTGTTGAATTCGCACAAAGGCTTCTTCAAGGCTTGGTAGTTTGTCTGTAGCCAGAATAACACTCCTAGCTGAAGCATACACATGATTTAAGCCGGATAGAAACCTTGTTATCACTAGATCATCTCAGTCCTTCATCTGGTCATCAGTTTTTAGTGGTTGGTAAAAACTGAGTTCTTGAGAAAGAAACTGGATAGTACCAAAATAATCCTCGAGAAAGCGACTATTTTGTTTCTCTGCAAAGAGGCGGTCATAAACAGTATAAAGACGAAGAGCATTCTTCTCATGAGAAAATTGTGTTTTTGCAGCTTCCCAAATTTGTTTGGTTGTAGAATAGAACATGATTCTAGAAGCAATCTGAGGCTCCATGTTGTTCCATAGCCGTGACTTTACCAGGCCCATTGTTTTTCCTCCAAGTAACGTAGTCTTTGCTGCCTTCATCAGGAGGTTCTGGCTCAATAATATCCACCTCACGAGATTCAAGGACGGTGTAGATAGCATTCATCCAGAGGAGATAATTCTGTGAGTTCAGCTTGACGGAAGTTATCTGAGATTGGTCATTATAGACCATTGTAGTGAAAGCAACTGGTTTTGCATCACCCATATTGAAGTTGAATCAGAGTATGTGACACGCCGTGTGACACTTTGGATACATCGTGTCTCCTTGCAAAAATAGAAGACAAAAGTGCTGACAGAACCTTGCACACACCGTGTCTTATATTAAACACGTTATGTCTGGAGACAGAAGTGTTGACAGAACCTTTCACACGTCGTATCTGTCTCCAGAAGTGTTGACAGAACCTTTCACACGCCGTATCTTTAATGAGACACGCCGTGTGCCGAGGGGGAGGCGTAAACAGCAGTAGCAAGGGCATGTTGTGTCTTTAATGAGACACGCTGTGTGCAGCGGCGGCAAACGTAGACCTTGACGGGAATTAGCTCCATCAACAAGTTAAAGAACTCCGAGAAGACGCACAGGAGAGAAGGATGACCCCGAGAAGACATGTCGGGGGCATGACGGGAATTAGCGTCATCACTTGTCAATTGAGGATGCGAATCTGATGCATCAACAGCCCCTAGAGACTTAGGCACTCATCCACGTATGGGGACTACGTGGAGAGGAATGAAGATGGGAAGGAAGTTGCCCCTCCCTGTGGATAGAACTAGGGTCTTCTCTTTCTCTCCTTCAAGCGGCCACCGTGCTTCTGACGGAGAGGAGGGAAGACCAGCCCTGTGAGGACCGACAACAGTGGTGAAGACGGCGGCCCCTGCAGCGACAGCGGGTGGTGCTAATAGAGAAGAAAAGAGAAGGAGAAGGAAGAGAGAGAGAGAGGGTGGCGGCTAGGGTTATAGCAGTCGTACTTGCTCGGATACCATGTGAAAGGATTTGGATCAAAACGATACCTGGTTAGAGCGGGCTCTCCTTTATTATATAGAGGAATACTATTTACATAATAGACCCAACAGGAAAAGGAAATAGTAAAGAGATACAAAAGTAGGAAAACTATTTTCTAACAATCCTCATCATGTGACTCATGTCCTATCAGCTATTGCACACCTATGGAGGTTGTACATGTGCGGGGGTAAATGAGCCAATGCCTCTGTAGAGCTTTGAATTGGTAATCCTCATTATATCCAAATACTCTTCGTCGTTACAAGTTGCAACTATTTAATTCAAAATGAAAAAATATGTGACACTAGTTACATGTTTGTGACTTTACTGTGTGAAATAACCAATTAATTATGTATTGCTTAATCTAGAGCATCCACTATTACATTCCCTAATTTGGATAGTTTTACAAATTGTAAAGCACCTATTTTCAGGATAAAAGTATAGTTATTGATCCTATAGGGTAGAAGTGAAAGATCATAGACTCATAGTAAATTAGGTTGGGTAAGGGCTTATGTGCCTTAGATAGAAGCTATAGGACCCCTCTAAGCAATATTCCCTCTCCAATCAGCTAATAACAAACACAACAGTCAGCGTAGGTCATTTTCCAAAATAATTGTCGAAATTGTCAAAATTTGTCGAAATCCATGCCTAAATTGGGCAAAATTCATCAAAATTGTTGAAATTTCTGTCCAAAATTTTTCGAAATGCATGACGAAGTCTGAGGTACCTCCATTTCTATTTCCAATCATATCGAAATCAAAATAATTGGCAAAATTTTGCCCATTTCGATGAAATTTTGAACTATGGTTTAGTGTTTGTTTGGGAGCACTAACTAGCATATTATGTTACATGTTTTTAAAACTTCTAGATATACCAAAAAACCTAATAAGTTATACATAGGAGCGAAGATTGAACATCCTTGCAGGATGTATCACTCAAGAAGCACAAGCAATTTTAAAAGTACAGATATAAAAGAATATAATTGGTACATAATAAAAGTGGCATCATGGAAGTGAAACCAAAAATGATTTACCTTGTAAACCAACAAACATAATGATACTTGTTTTTCCTTTCTTTGGTGTGTAAGAAGGCTTCCCTGGATCTAGCATTTTGCATAACTCGTTGAACACTGCCTGCAAAGGAAATACATGAAAACTTCATTTGTTGGTGTATTGTATGATAATATATTGCTTTTATTACTGTCAATTTTGATAAGGATAGTATAGTAACAATTTCACTTAACATCATCTCATTTGAGTTTGTGGGTTCATTAAAATGGCCAAAAGGAAGAGCATATTCCTTGTTTATGTTTACAAATTAAAATTGCAACGTAAAAAACTACCATTGTTAGCTTGTAGGAAACCAAATGGACAACATTTTCAAAGGAGACAAGTAAAAAAAGCAAGTTCAGCAAAAAAATGATCAGAGTGGATCTTGGAATATTGGCTCTTTGACAGGAAAGTCTTTAGAGATAGTGGATATCACGATTAAAGAAAATTTCACATTATTTGTTTGTTGGAAACCAAGTGAACATGGGAATGATGCAGAGAGATTGGAGACGCAAGGCACAAAACTTGGTATAAAGGTATTGACAGACATAGAAATGGCGTCGAAATTATTGTTGGTAAGATGTTGAAGGATGATGTCTTCAAGATCATATGGATGGGTGATAGAATCATAGCTATCAAGGTTGTTCTTGGGGGAAAGATTTTTAATATTATTATTGTTTATGCCACCAAATTGGCCTTAGGTTGTGTAACTTGTGTTTGTTACATGGTGTATCATGGAGAGGGGAATGATGGAGAAATAAAAAATATTGCTTGTTTGCCATGGTGATAGGGACGGGGAAATACTCAATGGTGAACCCATGGAGAAATTTGTTCTATTTTTCCCCCATGGAAAAGCATGGTGGATCATGTTCAAGACTCCACTACTTATTTAGACACATACATAAAGAAAACTTTCTAACAAAAAGGATTCAATACTTGTGTATGGTATTTTATAATATAGAATTTTCCCCTACCCTTCCCTATAGCCATGTAACAAACAACATTTAAGTTTTTCCCCATCGTTATCCATTCCCCCATGCATATGTTACCAAACAACATATTTTAACAATTTCTCCTTCCTTGTCACCGTCCCCTTCCCCACCATTGTCCCCTTCCCTATCACCATCTATTTTTTTCACCACATATCAAACGCAGCCTTAGTGAGGAGGTGAAGAAGGATTTTTGGATAACATGGATGAACTCATGCAAGAAATGTGGATTTCGGAGAAGTTCATTATTGGAAGTGAATTAAATGGCCATGTAGGGAGTAGCAATGTTGGGTATGAGAGAGTTACTAGAGGTTTTGAATATAGCAACAAAAACGGAGGAGACAAGATTTTAGATTTTCCGGTTGCTCATGTAAAGTAATCCATGGGGTAGAACTCGCCACCGAACATAGGCTGGTGAATTTGGATGTGAATGGTTGTGACAAGTGACAACTGACGAAAATATAAAAATGTAACTCTGGCAAGCAAAGTGAGAGCTCGGGCATTTTGAGAAGGACGAGTAGATGGAATGAGATCGGGCCCCAAGGGGCTCCATTTTTTGAGTATGGATTCTCACAATAACGTAATTGTTTTCAACAAATTTCGGAGCCACCTTGGAAATATGCAAACAGATCAAGTAATTTGAATATAACTCTATTTTTTCTAAGTGTGGCTAGATGCAGACTAAGAACCTGAGTAAAAAAAAGCAAATTAAAGTAGTTTGGATATTCTTCACAGGAACTTATTCTTGTAGTTTTCTATTTCAAAACTCCGAAGTATATTAAGGAAAAATTAAATTTCAAACCATGATAGGGAAACTACCAACGACATGCAATGAAGTATAGTGATATCTATATAGTTTTAGCAATCTAATCCTCAATAGCATATCTACTTCAAATTTATGGATACAACTGACCATGTTAGATTATATGACTCTGGCATTCGACATGCTAGCCTAAAACATGCCTTGTTTCAGAAAACATTATGATCATTTCATGTAGCCTTCTAAGAGAACCAACTAATAGACCTTACAGACATTCTCATCTTCTTCCTGTTGTATTTCCTGTTCCAAAATTCTAGTTTTTCCAGCCAACGTTTATCCCATATTGATTGCATCAGGAACCTCACAGCTCCTTATAAAGGCAAGTGGTCCCCAAGAGGTCAGGACCTCTAAAGGGCATGGGAATTTACGATTGATTGGCTAGGCTTGTGTATTTCTCGGAATAAAATAAACACACACGCGCGCGTGCGTTCGTTCGCTCGCCTCGCCCAGCCCAGCCCCGCCCGGTCCGGTCCGATCCGTTCCAGTCCTGTCTGGTTCGGTGCGTGCATGGATTTATCTTTTTACGATATATTTTTTATTTTGTTTTGCTTTCCAAAACGACGTTTTGTTTTTCTGTGTTGCGTCGTTTGGAGTCTGGTCGACATCGTTTAAGATGCAGCGATAAATCCCCTCTTGACTACCCATTAAGCCGGCCATTAAACGTGATGTTAAAGACGCACATTGGAGAGACCAACAGGTGCGGGCAGTTACCGCGGGCGGCTGAGACGCGCTCCATATAAGGAGGGGTCCACTCTCGTTTGAGATATACGCTTCACAGCAAACTATCGAGATACAGAGAGTCTTCTTCTCCACTGCAATTTCTCTATTGCTCCACCTGCACTAAGCATGTTCGTCCTGAACACCATCCATGTGTTGTTGTCTTGCGCCGACGACTACTTCGCGACGCCGATTTTCTGTTTGCGACGAAGGGCTAAGGAACGAGTTCAACACAGCATTCTCGCTTGCACCGAGCAGTTGTACCAGAGTTGGGGTGGCTGAATCTTGGAGATACACCGCCGGAGACGCTCGTGCTAGGAGCGGCGGAATCTGTCTTGAAGACAGTGTTTCACACGCCTTCATCTCAAGCTCTGGAGTTTGCTTCTATAAACTCATTCGTCGTTTTCTCCGAATCCGAATTACTATTAAAATTACTGCTGCATATTGGTGATTAAGTGCCTGCAATTATCTAATTAACATTTGTCTTACATTACCTATTTTTCTAACATTTTCAAGACAGAACTTTCGCTTCTACACATATCTGTTTAGATTAAACATATAATTGTCTAGACAGATCGTTTGCCCCTAAACAGTTGTTAATTAGATAAAATCTTAACTGTCGTTTAAGTAATATGGATTCGAAAACCATGCTTTCGCTTGACGATGTTGCCTCCCTTCGTCCAGAACAATTTTTTGGTTTGCACTTTCATCGTTTGCAACAGAAAATGCGGTTCTGGCTCACATCCTTTGGATACAATATCTGCCATCTTACCACCCGATGAGTCTGCACCTGTTGTGCCTACACCACAACCCGAAAACCTCTTTCTTGGAGAAGATCAACCTGAACCCGTTGTTCCTGAACCGGTTGTCCCCACTCCTCTTTCTAAGGAAACTGATTACCTTTGTCATGGTAGGATCCTATCAGCCTTATCCAATGAACAATATAACATCTACCATAGGATCCCGACCGCACTTGAACTATGGACAGCCTTAGACTCCAAATTTGGTCTAGAAGATACTGGTCTTGAGCGTTATGCCTTTGATAAATGGCTAACATATAATATGGTTGATGATAAACATGTTTCGGCTCAAGTTCTAGAATACCAAAATTTAGTTTCTGAATCTATGGCTAAAGGTTATAACCTTGATGAAAATGTTCAAGTTGCAGCCCTCATAGAGAAGCTCCCTCCTTCCTGGAAGGATTTCGTCAGGACCCTCAGACATAGACAAGGGAACATGTCCATGGCATCCTTAGTCAAATCCCTACAAATCGAGGATAGACATAGGGAACAAGACAGGAAGTCTAACCCATCTGTCAATATGGTTATAGGTGATAAGACTAAGAAGAAACCCAACCAATCCCATCTCCAAAAGAAATCTAAACCTTCTTTTAAGGGCCGCAAGCACCACCAAAATCAGAGTAATAATAATAGTGATCAAGGAGAAAAACGTGTCTGCTTTGTGTGTGATAAACCTGGCCACTTAGCGAATGTGTGCAGATTTTGCAAAGGTCAGAGAAAGTAGAATGTCCAGGCTCCTAAAAATCCTGAAGTAAATATGATCGTTGTGGGGGCGGTTCCTTCCTCTTTTGTAGAAAGGTTAGAAAATCTTACCATTCTTTTTGCTGACATATCTTCAGATTGGTACTTAGATTCTGGTGCCACTTGCCATATTTGTTTTGATCAATCCCTCTTTTCTACTTACCAGGCCGAATCCGGCAGAGTGATCAAGTGGGGAGATCATTCATCTACCATCCTGATTGCTGACTTTGGACGTGTTGACATAAAGCTTACTTCAGGGAATATCCTTAGATTACATGATGTCCAACATGTACCTTCTTTTCATAGAAATTTGATTAGTCAAGTAGTGTTGCAACATTTTGGTTATACCTAGTTGTGTCAAGGCAATAGAGTTGTATCTAAGAATAGTTCTTATATTGGTCTTGCATATACTTGCAGTGGTTTGATTAAACTATCTTTTGTTTCATGTAATGCTTCCTCTAGTAATGAAATATCTTCTACTGTTTTAGTTTCTGAAACTAGTGATGTTTGGCATGCACGTCTTGGTCATGTGAATAAAAATATGATGAAACGCATGATTCACTTAGATCTGATTCCTAAGACGCATATTGATATTTCTGATAGATGCTAAGTTTGTGTGCAAGCTAAGCTTCCTAAGAAGCCATTAAAATCAGTAGTGGATCGTAATACATCTTTGCTTGAGTTAATTCATACCGATGTTTGTGATTTAAATCATGTTCTTACTCGTGAAGGTATGAGATACTTTGTTACCTTTATAGATGATTTTTTGAAATATTGTTCTATTTTCTTACTGAAAACTAAGGATGAACAATTAGAAAAATTCAAAATTTATAAAACCCAAGTAGAAAAACAACTAGAGCAGAACATTAAGAGAGTGAGGTCCGATAGAGGTGGTGAGTACACTTCTAATGAACTTAATAAGTTCTGTGAGGACCATGGCCTTATTCATGAAACCACTGCCCCATACAATCCTCAATCAAATGGAGTAGCTGAGAGCCTGAGAGGAAGAATAGAACATTGATTGACATGGTCAACTCAATGTTAGCTGAGTCTGGACTTAGTCAAGACTGTGGGGGGAAGCCCTTCTTTCAGCCAACTATATTCTCAACTGTATCCCTTTTAAACACCTTGACAAAACACCCTATGAACTTTGGCTTAACAAGAAACCCTGTTTGAAATACCTCAAAGTGTGGGGGTGTTTGGCCAAGGTTAAGATCCCTATGAATAAGAAGAGAAAACTAGGATCTAAAACTGTTGATATTGTCTTTATAGGATATGTTGAAAATAGTAATGCCAATAGATTCCTAGTAATAAAATCTGAAATCTCAGACATTAGAGTTAACTCTATACTTGAGATTAGACATGTAGATGTTGTCTATTATGAAACCACCTTTCCTCTTAAGAAAAAGGTTCCTAGACAAGTTAGTGAAGATCCCTCTTCTTCCTCTCCTACTGAACCTCTTGTAGTTTCACCTTCTTATGAAGTAGAATATGAACTCCTAGTAGATGAACCTCCCAGTGATCTAGGTAGGGGTAAAAGGACTAAAGTTGATAAGAACTATGATCCCGACTTCTACACCTTCGTAGTAGAAGAAGACCCGCGTACCTATGAGGATGCCATGAAATCCATAGACTCTAGCTTTTGGAAGGAAGTCGTTGATAATGAAATAGAATCAATTATGAACAATCATACTTGGATTCTTACTGAGCTCCCTCAGGATGCAAGACTATTGGATGTAAATGGGTGTTTAGAAAAAAGATGAGGGGAACCATTGATAAGTTTAAGACCAGACTAATAGCCAAAGGCTTTAGTCAAAAGCAAGGAATTAAATGCCGATACCGACGCCTTATCGACGACGTGGAAATAGATATTTACAGGTATACCGATGGAAATATCGACAGATGCAATCATGGACTTATCGACGCCTAAATGAACGAATTAAATCATGAAATTTTACAGGCGTGGTCTCAACACCTAGATGCAACGTTTTATGCAATAAAATTCTATATTGGGTATGTTGGGGGGGGGTCCATCATGTGGGAGGTAGGGAACCTATCATGTTTTCTGTAGATTTCGATGAAAAAATACTGGAATTAAGATTTGAAATTTTACTAGCACAATCCATAAACATAAATACACACACTTATGCAATAATATCCAATTTACAACACATAAATAGCATAGTAACTTACTAACTCATATCAGTTGTATGTCGAGTTACACTGATTCTCCATACAATATTGAGTTGATATGGTTGACATATTGCTCCCACGACATGTACATTATGTAAGGTTGGTGGTATCAAGTTACGTGTTGCTCATACACATCATGTACAATACTATATAAGTGTATAATACTCGTTCGTATTATGTAATTAAACATGATATGTTTTAGAAGTTTACAGTACTATGTCTCCATATGCATCATATCAGATTCTAAAAGAAAATATACACCAGGGCTTTCTATTGCTCTTCTTCAATGTGTGACTTTGACAATTAACTTCATGACTGTCAAGGAAGTTAGGCACCATCACTGTTGTGACACCTTTTCTCTGTTGTTGTTTGTAGCACAGGATCTTGATATGCAGTAGTGAGTTTCTCCATGGATTATGCACAATAGCGGGATAAGTATAAAAGTCATTATTACCATGCCCACCATATGCATGTCGTGGGGATGCGATAATTTAAAAGTCTAGTTACCATGTCAACCATGTCCATCTTGTGGGATATATGTAGCAAGTGCCATGTATAATCAAATATAAGACTAGAAAGTTACAAAATCTATGTTTTTTTTACAATATTTGTTTGTTGTGTTGCGAACTAGCACATTTTCTTTCTTTGTATGATAAAAATACTAGTTCGAAGAAAGTATGTTTACTTATTAGCTTACTACTAAAAATGATAGCAAATTATACTTATATTTTGTGGATTATTTAGGTATATTACTATGATTATTATGTAGATTATGAGAAAGTGTTGTAGATCTACAAACCAAGGAACGAGGTATCCGATTTCGATACCGTTTCGACAGCATGGAAATCGAAATTTATGGAAATTTCGACAGAAATTTCGATAAATGCAATTGTGCCTGTTTCGACGCCAAAATGAATGAATTAATTTATGAAATTTGACAGGTGTGATCTCTACACCTAAATGCATCGTTTTATGTAATAAAATTTTATGTGGGGGTAGGTTAGGGAGGGGGTCCTTCATGTGGGAGGTAAGGGAACTGTCCTGTTTCTTGAGGATTTCGATGAATGATTTTGATGACAAAATGTAGGAATTAAGTTATGCAATTTTGTAAGTATGAGCTATATACATGCATGTACTTGTTCGTGTTATAATATCAAATATTGGATATGTAAGGCATCCCACACATTTTACTTGGGTTTATAGTATGTTGCTGATATTGATTGAATAGTCAACCATTTCATTGGTCCCAAGAATACTAGTGCAATGTTTCCAAGCTAAATCATCATTTGTTGGTGTGGTTGGCTTCCTAGCACCCTCATTGTCTAATAAATCACCACTAGGATACATGTCATCCACATTGCAGAAACTAAAATAGCATGCATCACATAAGTATTTAATAATTTGAATAGCAAATATTAGGGAAATGCAATGCAATTATGATATACTATAACTATATACTATGTATGAGTACTAAATGGTGAAATGACCCCAATCCCCCTTTGCTCCTCTTCAAAAATCAACAAAAACAACAAGGATTGCAATTATCGAAATTTTCATCGAAATTTGGCGAAATTCATCGAAATTTGGCGAAATTCATCAAAATCGTCGAAATTTGGCGAAACTCATCGAAATCATCGAAATCGAAACAGTCGCAGGTTTCGGTACCACAGCATCGAAATCGAAATTTCGAGCGAAATTTCGATGATTTCGACGAAACCTCATTCCATGGTCAAAAGTAAGGATTTGATTACTTTGATACATATGCACCCATAACCAAAATCTCTTCCATTCGTGTCCTAGTTGCTTTAGTTGCGATCCATAAGCTTGAAATCCATCAAATGAATGTCAAGACAGCCTTCTTGAATGGAGATCTTGAAGAAAAGATATACATGGATCAGCCCGAAGGTTTTGTAGCACTTGGATAAGAACACAAAGTTTGTAGACTTGTCAACTCCTTGTATGGACTGAAACAAGCACCTAAACAATGGAATGATAAGTTTGATAAAATTGTTTTATCTGCCAGATTTATTGTGAATGAATCTGATTGTTGTATTTATTCTAAAACTGTTGATGATTCATGCATAATAATGTGTCTATATGTAGATGATATATTGTTGTTTGGATCTGATTCTGAAATTATTTCTAAAACTAAATCTTTTCTTACTAGCAATTTTGATATGAAAGATTTAGGACTTGCTGATGTAATACTTGGTATTAAGTTGAGTAGATCTACTTCTGGTTATGTACTTAATCAAACTCACTATGTTGATAAAATCTTGCATAGATATGATATGTTTGATTGTACTCCTGTTAATGCACCTTATGATGCTAGTTTACATCTTGTTGTACATTAGGGCACTCTTGTGGATCAACATAGATATGCTCAAGTTATAGGAAGCTTAATGTACCTTGCTAATTGCACTAGGCCCGATATTTCTTATGCTATAAGCAGGTTGAGCAGGTACACTAGCTGTCCTAATGAGGACCACTGGAAAGCTTTGGTAAGAGTGTTTAAGTACCTTAAAGGTACAACTAGGTATAGCCTTCATTATACTGGTTTTCCACCTATATTAAAAGGACATACCGATGCTAACTGGATTGCAGATTCAGATGAAACCAAATCTACCAGTGGGTATGTATTTTGCCTTGGAGGAGGTGCAGTTTCTTGGAAATCATCCAAGCAACTATGAGAGCTAGATCCACTACGGAGGCTGAGTTTATTGCTTTATATTTAGCTTGTTGTCAGGCTGAATGGCTTAGAAATTTACTTATTGATCTGTCGATTGTTTCTAAATCATTTCCTCCTGTTTGCATATTATGTGATAATAAAGAAGCCATAGACAAAGCTAAGCAATCTAAAGGCAACTCGGGTGAGCGCTTTATGAGACTAAGGTATGAAGATGTGAGAGATCACATCACCCGAGGGGTCATATCTATAGAGTATGTGAAATCTGCAAGTAACATTGATGATCCACTTACTAAGGGTCTAGCTAGAAAGTTAGTACTCAATTCGTCGAGGGGGATGGGTCTTCTGCCCATAGAATAACATTACAGTGGTAACCCTACTTTTTCAAAACTGGAGATCCCATGAGGAATTATTCAAAGGGACAACTAAGTTGTCGTGTTATGCGGAAGCACACTTTAGAGTTTTACTCCTTGACCCTCCCTATGACGCCAGTGCTTCGACTCTGTCTGAGTATAGAAAGAGCTTTGCTCTGAATGAGCTCAAGGCCATTTATTGGCACGGTATGCACCGGACAGGATACCCTTGGAGATCCCTACTATTTGAGTGTAACCCGAGAGCCGGGGTTTATGTGAGTTGGGCTAGAGCGCTCATGAAACAAGATCTTGCGAAGGTCGTTTATGCGCAACACCGATACGAACTTGTTCTAGTGCCCGCACTATGATTGTTTGATTTACTAAAGTCTGAATCAGGGAGTCTGGTTCAAGACGTAGTTCACCACGTCTCTCCGGATTGAAGTGGGTCATTTTAGGCAATGGTTCAAAGTCACAAGCTAACAATACTGAAAAACATAGTAATGTTACAAATTTTTATTGTATTGAATTTTCAAAAGGAATTATGGAACATGTGGGGGAATGTTGTATTTCATGTTCCAAAATTCCAGTTTTTCCAGGAAACGTTTATCCCATATTGGTTGCATTAGGAACCTCACAGCTCCTTATAAAGGCAAGTGGTCCCCAAGAGGTCAGGACCTCTCAAGGGCATGGGAATTTACGACTGATTGGCTAGACTTGTGTATTTCTCAGAATAAAATAAAAACACACACGTGCGCGCGCATTCGTTCGCTCACTCGCTCGCCTCGCCCCGCCCCGCCTGGTCCGATTCGGTGCGTGCGTGGATTTATCTTTTTACGATATATTTTTTATTTTGTTTTGCTTTCCAAAACGACATTTTGTTTTTCTGTGTTGCGTCGTTTGGAGTTTGGTCGACAACGTTTAAGACGCAGCGATAAATTCCCTCTTGACTACCCATTAAGTCGGCCATTAAATGCGATGTTAAAGACACACATTGGAGAGACCAATGGGTGCGGGCAGTTACCGCGGACGGCTGAGACGCGTTCCATATAAGGAGGCGTCCGCTCTCGTTTCAGATATAGGTTTCACAGCAAACTATCGAGATACAGAGAGTCTTCTTCTCCACTGCAATTTCTCTATTGCTCCACCTGCACTAAGCCCGTTCGTCCTAAACACCATCCTTGTGCTGCTGTCTTGCGCCGACGACTACTTCGCGACGCCGATTTTCTGTTTGCGACCACGGGCTAAGGAACGAGTTCAACACAACACTCTCGCTTGCACCGAGCGACTGTACCAGAGTTTGGGTGGCTGAATCTTGGAGATACACCGTCGGAGACGCTCATGCTAGGAGCGGCGGAATCTGTCTTGAAGACATTGTTTCACACGCCTTCATCTCAAGCTCTGGAGTTTGCTTCTCTAAACTCATTCGCCTTTTTCTCTGAATCCGAATTACTATTAAAATAAGTGTTGCATATTGGTACTTGCAATTATCTAATTAACATCTTTCTTACATTACCTATTTTTCTAACACTTCCCCTCTCTCATCCTCTCTCTAACTCTTTGTACTCAAGCCAGCTAACTAAAGTACCTTCCCTAACTTTCCGGCAGAATATGCTAAATTATTTAAGACGGGATCAACGAATCAAGTCATTCAGAAGATTATTGCCAAAGATCAAAAATATTTAATCTTCGATTCATAACCTATTCTCAAGAGTAAATATATCGTACCTGCTGAATAATTCGGCGCTTATTGTGCCCAGCAGCAAGGTCCTCTAGGTTTACAATGCGCTTGATGTTGATCTGCATATCCTGCACCATCTCCCACTTCACATCAGATTGTGTGAGTGCTCGGACGATCTCATTGAGGCACTCAGTGAGGACTCTCTCGTCGATGATTGTGGCATTGTTCATCTGCTGCAGTGACCGGGTTATTCTCCCACCAAGCTCTGCGAGCACCATGGTTGCTGCCTCGGTAACTACTGGAAGGAAGCTGTGACTGTGAGTTTCAGTGCGAAAGCTTTTTACACGGATCGATGATGAAGTGATAAAAATAGTAAACGAAAAGAAAACCTACTGCGCGGTTAAACCCTTCGCTGGCCCGCCGATCCTGACGAGGTAGTACGCCAAGAACCCGCCGTAAGACGTACCGAGTTTCACGAAGGTGTCCTTCCAGGGGGAGTTAAGGAGCGTTGCGAGCAGTCGGCTAAACCCCTCGGACTGCTGCGGGAGGCGGGTGCGCGACTGAGCGTAGAAGGTTCTGCGACGAGTAGGTTGGACAATGCCAGGATGACAGAACGGGCGGATGAAGCAGTATTATACAATTTTTTGAAACGAGAATCGTAGCGTCACGCACTGCTTTTTGCATTACGCGCGTTTCACAAGCTGCACGATTTTGGGAGGTTGTGGGGACGGGAAGGTAATTTTGGGATGAGGCGGTGGGGGCAATTAATGGGTGGCAAAGGGTGATGACTACAAAAGAACGAGTGGAAGATGATGAAAAAATAAATGAAGAGTTAATGAAAGAATTAAATTTTCCTGACGCGCACTCGTGTTGACGTGCGTTTGACGCATTGGAGAAAACCACCCTAAGGCAATCTATCAAGCGCCAACCAGCCTTCGTCTACCACTTCACATCTGTCAACGTGTCAGAATTTTTTTTTATTTTTTTTATTTTGCTTATAGCTTTTAAACTAGAAGGAATTTTGATGAAATAAAATATATTAGAATCTTTATAAAAAGTACAATCCAACAAGACCAATATTTACATGTTTTAAAGGGAAAAAAGAAGAGGAAAATATGGAGGGAATAAAAGGAGAGAGGAGGGAAGTAAAAAATCATAAAAAGAGATAAATAAACGAATATGAAAAGGAGAAGAGGGAAGTAAGGAGAAACGTAAATGAAAAAGAGGAGGGAAGTAATAGAAGTAGAGGATGGAAATATTGTGAGAGGAGAGAAGTAATGCACTCACTCCTACTATTGATGCATCTAAGTTATGTGGGTGTATTATTGCGCCCGATATTACTCTTAATGTGGGTGCATTATTGTGCTCATTTTTTAATATATCCTATGCAGACCTCAATGCGCGTATTTTTTATTGAATGTGTCTACTATTGCTTAAATGCGTTCACTATTGCTTCAATGCCCCCACTTTCAGTTGAATGTGTCCACTATTGCTTGAATGTGCCCATTATTGCTTCAATTCACCCACTTTTACTTGAATGCGCCCATATTGCTTCAATGCAGCCCACTTTTTCTTGAACGCGCCTACTATTGCTTGAATGTGTCCATTGTTGCTTCAATGCATCCACTTTTACTTGAATGCACCCACTACAGCCTCAATGTGTCCACTTTTGCATGAATGTGCCCACTATTGCTTAAATTTACCCACTACTTCAATGTGTAGTATTGCTTCAATGCACCACTGTTGCTTGAATGTGTCTGCTTTTGCTTGAATGTGTCCACTACAACCCTCAATGCGCCTACTTTTGTGTGAATGTGTCCATTATTGTTTAAATGTGTCCACTGCTTCAATGCGCACAATATAATCCTCAATGCGCTCAGTTTTACTTGCATGCGCCCACTATAGCCCTCAATGCATCTAATTTTACTTGCATACACCCACTATCACTTGAATACGCCCACTATTATTTTAATGCACTAACTTTTTTTTGGGAAAATAGAGTGATTAGTTATTCATTCCGCGCTCTATTGCGGACAAAATAGTTTGAATATCCACGTGGCACCGATTAAGGAACCAATGGGGTACAGCAGAAGTGAAACTAAAAGAAGTTTTACAAGACCTAGCAAATTTTGCTAAGCTGTCCGCATGGTCATTGAACTCACGAGGAACATGGTATATAACCTCCTCCGGTGAGTGTCCAAGAAGGTTCCTGACTTCCCTAGAGTAGGCCAGGAACTTCGGGGGGGGTTGGAGATGATGTGCCTGATGGCCACCGTGGAGTCGGAGAAGATACAGAAAGACTCCCAGGATCTGTCCTTACAGAGCTGCGCTCCCAACAAGATAGCTGCGATTTCACTCGCGAGAGAGGAAGTGGATTGAATCGTTTGACAGACGCCCAGGATGTGGGAGCCGTTCGCCTGAACTACATGAATTCCGATAGCCGCGGTATTCTGCCCAGTTTGATAAGAGGCGTCGAGGAAGACATAGACCGACTTGGCAGTGATCCCTCTGATGTTGAAGTGCGCAGTAGGCCGAACTATTGGAACCTCCTTTGGAAGCTTGAGGATGGATTCCGTTCGGAGCCTAATGAACTCCACCTTTTTTGTGGCAGGGATGATATGGTTATGGTGAATCTGGAGGTTCCTGCATGACCAGATGTGCCAACAGGCAACTGCACGCAGGGTAGCAGATTCGACCGGCGCCGTGATGCATTGCCGGAGCCAGTCGTTGGGAGTGAGAGCCTGATAATCTTCATTAGGAAACAGCAAATTCCACACGGCCCGGCTAGGCGGGCAATCACGAAGGGCATGAGTCATAGTATCTTGGCCATTATTACAGATAGGGCAGTCCTTAGACACATCCATGTGTCGACGCCGCTTCTCCATGTTCGTCATGAGAGCACCATGCATCACGAGCCAAAGATGAATTTTTATTCGCTCCGGCAGCTTGGCTTGCCAAATATTCTTCCATTGACCAGGTGTGGATACCTCCTTCTCTCGTCTAATCCAACGATAGACCGATCTGGAAGAGAACAACCCGCTCTCCTCGAAGGGCCATGACCAGCCGTCGTCCCCTGAGTCGGGGCAGGGTGGCGGAATGGTCGCGATAGCTATCCAGGTGGACTCAGGAAGGAAGTTATGTATGAAGCCCCAGTCCCACCCTCCTGTGGGGGAGACCATGGAATCAACTGTAAGGTCACCCAGATCATGAGGGATAGACCAGTTTGGATGAGACTCCAAGATAGAGTGGTCGGCAATCCATCTATCCTTCCAAACGTTTGTATTTTGTCCACTGTTAATGACATGGTGGCTAATTTCAGAAATCCTATTTATATTCTTCTTGATGAAACTCCAAGTCGGGGAGCTTGGCACTATTTTGAACCTCCCCCTTGTGGTGTATTTATCTTTCATCACCCTGACCCAAAGCTTAGAGGGGTCGGTGAGATAGATCCACACATTCTTCAACATCAAAGCTTCGTTTTGATCTGTTGCATCCCTGATGGTGAGGCCACCGATATCTTTGCTGGAGGACACCTTGGTCCATGCAACCAGGGAGGATTTCCTTTGGGAAGACGCACCAGCCCACACAAATCGCCGGATATGTTTATTAATGTCATCGCAGATGCTCGGCGATAGCTTAACCGTCTGCATAGTGTATGTAGGAATCGCCTGAAGGGTGGACTTAGCCAAGGTCACCCGACCAGCTAGGGATAGATGCTTATGCGTCCAGCTATTCATTCTTCTCTACATAGAAATAAGAATGTTGTTGTGGGTGTCCTTATTGACACGGTGGTGTAGCACGGGAACCCCCAGGTACTTCCCTAGATCATCAGTCCAGGTGAAACCCAACTTCCAGCATATTATGTTCTTCAGGGTTTGGGGAATCTGCTTGCTAAAGAAGCAGCGTGACTTGGGCTTAGAAATGGATTGTCCGGAAGCCAAGGAGAAATCCTTAAGAATAGAGAATATGGTCTGGGCCTGGGCCATGGAGGCTTCACCCATCAAGAGGATATCATCGGCGAACAAGACGTGCGAGAGCGGCAAGCCTCCCCGAGAAAGGGTGATCGACTTCCATGGGCATGCGTCCACAAAAGTAGAAATGGCTTGACTCAGTCTTTCCATGCAAAGGACGAAGACATATGGACTGATCAGATGTCCTTGACGAACACCATGGGACGCCTTGAAGGGGGGAAGAGCCTCGCCCTCCAAAAGGATAGATGTCTCCCCCTTAGTGATAATTTCCATAATGACAGCAATGAGTTTAGCAGACAGACCAGTATGCTTCAGCGTATCATGAATAAACTCCCAATTCATGCGATCAAATGCCTTTGCAAGGTCCAGCTTGATGCACATCATGGGCTTCCTGGTGGAGTTGGATTTCATAGTGTGGATAACCTCCTGGACGAGGAGAATGTTATCGCTGATGCGACGACCTGGTATGAAGCTCGATTGAGTTGGATTAATCCACTCATTCATAAAAGGCTTGAGCCGCTCCACAATCACCTTGGAGATGATTTTAAAACTGCTATTGTTTAGAGAGATCGGTCTCAGGTCGCTGCAACACTGGGGCACATGGACCTTAGGAATGAGAACCATGAAAGAGCCTACTATAGCGGGGTCAATGCGTTCTGAGGAGAAGGCCTCCTGTACAGTGGCAGTAACACTAGGCCCAACAATCTCCCAGTTATGTTGAATGAAGCCGGAATGTACACCATCAGGTCCAGCGGCTTTCAGAGGCACCATGGTGAAAATCGTCCTTCTTATTTCAACGCTATCCGGAATAGAGTTCAGATCAGTGAAGGAAGTTGCAGGAATAGCAGGGAAAGTACCCGGGTAAGCTGTAATTCGTGATGTTTGCGTTGGGGCCTGTTGAGTCAGAAGCTGTTCGAAGAAGCTACGAACGAGACAC
Source organism: Alisma plantago-aquatica (assembly GCA_963693085.1). Lineage (NCBI taxonomy): Eukaryota > Viridiplantae > Streptophyta > Magnoliopsida > Alismatales > Alismataceae > Alisma > Alisma plantago-aquatica. Next base: position 1,222,765,442 of record OY856410.1, on the reverse strand, counting down.
TTAGTTTCATCGCTTGAGGTTGTCCAGCACCCATCCTCGTTCTAAAGTCGAGTGGTTTTATTGTAATGTCTTCTAGCTTGGACATAGGATTGGAAGAACTTAGTGTTGAGATCGCCAGCCCGGAGCCAGTCGATGTGCGCCCGTTGCTGCCAGTCTACCTCCTCTTGAAGAAGGATGTTATGCAGTCGTTCCTGAAGAGGGACAGTAGGGTCCGTAAGTGGAACAAGATTCATGGTTTGGAGATTCACCTGGTGTCTGTCGATGGCGTCAAGAAGACGACGCTTCTCCTTGTGATGACGGGTAGAGTACTCAGAATCCCATCGAGAGGTTGTACGCGTAAAGCCATGGAGCGCATCCTGGAAATTGCTACCAGGGGGCCATAAGGACAAAACCCTCTCCTTGAACTCGGGAGTGAGGTTCCAGCTTTCTTTGGTCCGGAAGCGAGCACGCCTCCGCGACTTGGTTCCACAGGACAGAAGGATGGGGTGATGGTCCGAGTAAAGGCGGGGGAGAACCGTAGCAGAGCCTTCCCTGAACCTTTGGATCCATTCAGAATTTGCAACGATACGATCGAGCCGCTCATACAGCTGCTGGCGCTTGAAGGTAAAGAGAGGGTCGTGGGATTTCAGCTCCGCCAGACCTGTGGAGGCAAGGACATCATGGAAACTGCGGCTAGCGCGCCTGTCAAAATAGGCACTGCCACACTTTTCGTTAGTGTGAAGCAAGGTGTTAAAATCACCCATCACTGCCCAAGCAGTGTGAGCCACAATCGTCGAGATCTCCTCCAACCTTTCCCAGAGAAATTCTCGTGTGGTAGCATTAGGGCTTCCATACACAATGGTTAAGAATAATCTCAACAGAGCAGTTAAAAGGATTCCAAGCAATCCATATACCACCTGAAAAACCATTAGCTTCCACCCTGTGCGATGAATTATAGTTGAGTCGTTTGATTATACTGTCAGCAGTAGAGCCACTGTAACGGGGCTCCACGATCGCCGTGATATTCACATTATGGGTAGACTTCATCTCACGAATTAATCTAATCTTTCTGTCCAGGCGTGCGCCTTAGATGTTCCAGCAAAGCACGTTCATTAAGGGATTATTGAATAGTTGCGCACAGTCCAACAGACTGTGGTCCTTCATCCATGGTGGCCTCCTCTGAAGGTGCCTGGGTAGCACCTTCCAAGTGTTGTTGGAATTCCAGAACGCATTTAGCGTGGGGGGTTAAATCTGTCGAACCTTGAACTGTCTCCGATCGCCCTTTCTTGCGGACTCAATCAGGGCTCTGGGTTGCTTGGAAGACAATCTTCCTGTTCTGTAGCATAACATACCCACTGTCATGCCTGCTATGACGTGTGATATGCTTACTGGAAGACTCGCATGCGGTTGCTTGGAATTGGAATTCGCCGACTTCCATCGGGGTTACTTCTCTACCCACGCACACATTGTTTCCGGTGAGCAACACAGCTGTGTTGGTCGTTGGTTGAACGAGCGCTTGTTGCGGTACTGCAAGCGGGACCGCCAACGGAGCGTCCACTGGGGTTGCTTTGGCAGCGGCCTCCTTCTGACGTAGCCGTTGCTTCACTTTTTTACTTAGCACAGGTTGAAACCCGTCGCCCTCGTCGACGGGTATGGGTTTTTCTTGTGAACCGCCTGCTTGGCCCTACAGGTCGGTCTTCGTCGCCGCAGGAGACTTCATGGCGTTACTTCTTCCCACAGTAGTAGCCTTCCATCGCTCAGGCATCTTCACGTGAATCGCATCGGTATAGCTGACCGTCGGGAGCGGGATCAGGATAGATGCGGTGCCCAGGTCACTCGGAGGAGAAGTACCATGCTTGCACTCGCTCGCGACGTGACCCAGACGACCACATGCCATGCAGAATTGGGGTAGGTTCTCATATTCAAGGCGAAACTTCTCACTGTTGATAAAGACTGCCGGAAGCAAAGGTTTCTGGGTGTCAATCTCCACAGCAATCCTAGCAAATTTACCGCGATTGCCCATAAGGGTATTCGTGTCCACTTTGATGGTTTTACCAACAACATTGCCGATATTGATTAGGAGTTGATTCTGGAAAAGGAAGACGGGGAGGTCCACAACCCTGATCCAAACACAGAGCTTGCGAGGGATTTTCTCCGAAGGCCTGAAGGAGGGCGACCAAGACTGGATGGAAAGGTAGTTTCCAAACACAGTCCACGGGCCTCCCAAGAGCGCCTTCTCATAGTCCTCCCGATTGCCCAACTGGACGATATAGTATCCATTTTCAAGGTCGATTATCCGAATCTGCGTCGTGGGTTGCCACAGGACGTTAATCTTGTTCACCAGGGCTTGGAAACTGATAGTGATCCCGATGGCTTTCACCACCACGGCGAACTGCCATGGAGCTAATAGAGGCTGGATTGACTCTGGCTTGACGGAGAAGGCTGGCAGAACACCGGAGAGATCAACCTGGATATCCGCCGCCGTAAGGGTGTCAGGCGATACAGGATTAGTATATGAAAGCAAGCCAAGGTCATTGCCGACATGTGCGTCCCTGTAGCTACGCCTAGCAGTAATGGCCTCGGGTTGTTCCTGACTCATGGAGACATCTCCGGGAGTGGTATCGACAACAGGATCTTCCACAGTAACAGTCGGAGCTACATTGCTCCTCTCCTCCCCAGATCGATGGGTGTTGAGGGGTCCCGGGCCGCGTCCTCCTCGGTCGCCTCCGCGGCCGCCTCCGCGGCCGCCACCGCGGCTCCCAAACCCTAGCATCTAGTTTTCTCTTTAATGCACTAACTTTTACTTGAATGCATCCATTATTGTCCTCAATATGTCCACTTTTACTTGAATGTGCTCACTGCAACCCTGAAGGGCCCAATTTTATTAGAATATGCTCACTATTGCTTGAATGCACCCACTATTACTTCAATGTGTCAACTTTTACTTAAAGGCTCTCGCTATTATCTTCAATGAGCCCACTTTTCCTTAAATACTTCCACTTCTACTCGTATTGCACCCATCATTTCTTTTAATACACCCACATTTGATCGAACGCACCCACATTTGTTTGAATGCACTTTTTTACTTCCCTCCTCGCTTCTTTCCTCTCCTCACTTCACTTCCTTCTTCTTTTTACTCCTCAAATGTCTCTTCTTTATTTGTTTTCTCACTTCTCTTTACTTCCCTCGTTATATCGATGTGTATTATTTTCTCAAAATTTGTTCATATCGATCTTGGAATGTATTTTTATAAAAAAAAATCCAAAAGTTTTTATTTCGTCAAAAAATTCATTACGGGTCCAAAGTTATATACAAAATAAATTTTCATTTCTATTAATATATATGTTTATTATTTTCTCAAGAATATGTTAATATCGGTCTTGTTAGAATGCATTTTTATAATAAATCTAACAGTTTTTATTTCGTCAAAAAATTCATTACGGATCAAACGTTATACACAAAATAATTTTTCATTTCTATTTCCTCCTACTATACATGTGTATTATTTTATCAAAATATTGGTCGTATTGGAAAGCATTTTTATAATAAAAAGTTATACACAAAACAGTTTTTCCATCTATTTCTCTCTTAATCTCTCTCCACAAACCTATAAAATCACTCCACTTGTCTCCCTTACTTACCCCATACCACCTCACCCCCAAAACTACCTACCCCCACTCAAAATTACGGGTGAGCATAATCTGGTTAATAACCGCTTAACCAAATGGTTAAAACCAAATGGTTAATTTTATTTGGACAATTTGGTTAATTCATTTAATTTGGTTAATTTACATTGGTTAATTGGTTAAGCGGTTAATTTGTCGATTAAAATTATTTTCTATTTGGTTAACCAAATTAACCGAATAGCACAATTAATTTAGAAAAAAAACCTAGACATATATATATATATTCATATATAGTTGTACTTTGAGTTCAAAAAATCTCCACATTTATATAGTTTTCCAGTTTTGATGAACTTTATAGTGATATATTTGAATGCAATACTACTATAATATAATAATGCTTCAAAATTTTATGAGTATTTTCGTACAATATCAGTCAAAGAGTTTTATTCAATTAACCAACGGAATTAACCATTAACCGATTAACCAAAACTGAATTAACTGACACTAATTCGGTTAGGTCAATGGTTAAAATCTCAAAATACAAATTAACCAGTTTACCAAACCGAATTAACCATGACCGACCAAATTAACTGAATGCTCACCCCTACTCAAAAAACACCCTACCCCTGGTCTCGCACTGCCAAACCCAAGCACAAGAGCGGGTCAGGCGTGTCCTTTGCTCATTTTCATTAATGAAATCCTTTTCTAGAGGGGAGAGAGAGATAGTAGAGGGAGGTAAAGTGGAAAGATAAGGAAAGTAATGGGGGATAAATGAGAGGGAGGTGAATAAAATGAGGAAGAAGAAGCAATGAAAGCGGGTGTAAGTACAGAAAAAATGAGTGAAATAGAGAAAAATTAAAAGTCCAGGGAAGTAAAGAAGAAAGAGAAGGAAGTGATTGAGGAAGGGGAGTGAAGTAATAATGTGAGAGGGAAGTAACTAATGTAGAGGAGGATAGTGATGAAGTAATTAATAAGATAGATGAGATAAGTAACGAAACGAGAGTAAAAGGATGCACAAAAAGTAGAAAAGCATATGTGAAGTAGGAAAATGAGTCACAAAAAGTTGAAAAAGGGCACAAAAAGAGATAGTAGTGAAAAGGAGGTGCAAAGTGAAGTAAAATACGTGAAAAGAAGATAGGAATATGTAAAGGTGTACTTCCAAAAGACTACTATGGGAGGTGGGTGGGCAATAAGATGTAAAAGAATGAGTAGCCAAACTGGCATGATACCATGGGTGAATTTGGCAGTATTATATAATTTTTAAACGAAAAATATAGTGGCATGTTTTTCTTTGCGTCACACATGTTTCACGCAGTACGGGACACAAGAGAGTAGTTTTGCGAGATTCTGAAAAGTTTTTTGAGGATGGAAAGGTTATTTTGGGAATGACATGACAGAGATAATTAATGTGTGACATGGATAATTAAAGTTATGGTTGGATAAATGATCGAGAGAAGAAACTAAAATGGAAAAGAGTGAGTGGATATTTTTTATGAGAGAGAAAAAAATAAAAGAGGAGGGAATTAAAGGTGAAAAAAGGGGAAGTAATGGGGAAGAGAGGAGTAAGGTGAGTAGAGTGTAATTCGTAAACATGGGTGGAAGTAAAGGGGAAGAGGAGGGCACTAGCAAGGGTAGAGTAGGTGATAGGTGGATAGTTTGAGTTATGGCTGCATAAAGAGGAAATATTGGTTGGCTATTTTTTAGGAGGAAGAAAAAACAAAAGAAGAGGAAAATAAAGGGGAAAGAGGAGGGAAGAAATGGGGGAGAGGAGTAAAGTGAGGAGAGAGAAATTAATACAAGTGGATTGCAATAAAGGGGAAGAGGAGGGCGGTGGTAGGGGTAGAGGAGGGATGTGGGGAGGGAAGTCAATAGAATAGAGGAGTGAAGTAAAGAAAAATAATGAGTGGAGGGAAGTAAAGGAGAAGATGAGAGAATTAATGGAGGTAGAGGAGGGATGAGGAGGGAAGTGGTGAAGGAATTAATAAGAAAGATAAAAAAGTGAAGAGATAAGTAACAAAAAGAAAATGAGAGAAATAAAAGGATGTGCAAAAGAAGAAAGGTAGGCATGGAGTGGAGAAACTTATCACAAAGATTCAAAAAAAAGGCACACAAAGGAAAAAAGAGGGCAAAAGTAGGAAAAAGAAGGTGTAAAGAGCCAAAGGAGGGGACAAAGAAGAAAAGAAGGCGTGAAGTGAAAAGGAAGTGCTAAAAGAAGAAAATGAGACGTGAGGCATCAAAAGTAGGTGCAAATATTTCAAATTTAGACACAAACAAAATGATAATAGTCAGCTTGAGTGAAAATAGGAGGCAACAAGACAAAGAAGTAGACGTCGAAATGAGGCACAAAATGACCAAAATGTAGTTATTTTTTGCCATTATCTTTTTATTATGAAATAGTTATCCACATTCACCCTAATGGTTTCTGATAATATATTAATGCACTAACTTATACTAGATATGTGATTATGAGAGGGGTTGGATGCAACTTTAGATTTTTTTTATAACTAAAATGGGGTCATTATGGTATTCTAATAAGTGGTATGCAGTAAAACATATCGAATTGTGTGAAGGTGTCCTTCCAGAGGGAGTCAAGGAGCTTTGCGAGCAATCAGCTAAACCCCTTAGGCTGCTACTGGAGGCGAGTGGGTGTAGAAGGCTCTGTGATGAGTAGGCAATAGCAGGATGGCACAGTGGGCGGATTCGGTAGTATTGTAAAAAAATTGAAACGAAAATTATAGTGTCACATGCTACTTTGTGTTATGCATTACAGAGAGCTTTGCATGATTTTTTGAAAGTTGTGGGGATGGGAAGTCGATTTTGAGATGATGTGGTGATGGAAATTAATGGGTGGTAGAGGGTGTTGTGAGTGATGGCTAGAAAAAAAAATCAGTGGGAGAATTGGAGAATAGAAGAGGAGATGGTGAATGAAAAAAAATTGGAGACAAAAAAAATCAGAAGTAGAGAGAAGTAAAGGGGAAAATAAGGGAAGTAGCAGTGGAGAGATCAGTGATGTGAGTGGGGAGGTATAATAAAAGTATAAGCAAGAAAAGGAAAAGAAGAGATAAGTGATGAGGAAAGTATAGGAAAATCAAAAGTGGAGGGAAGTAAATGGAATATATCTCCTAATTGGTCCTTGTGTGTGTATATTTTTTAAAATTATAATCAGTTAGTCGTATGTGTTTTAACAAGGTTGTATGTCCTAGGGTCTTAAGTCCATTCAACACATATTTTATAATGGTTGTACATAGTGATTTTTCATTTCATTTTTTTGAAAACACAATTATTATAATCAATTTTTCAGAATTACAAATTGGTCTGGGTGTGTGTCAAAATAATTTTGCCTTCTTTTTAATCATAAATTAGTTGTGTATGTATTATAAAAGGTTATATGTACAACTATCTTAAGCCCTACAACACACATGTTCATGGCAATTAGTAAAAATATTACGTGTTGCTTTAGTTTTTAAACTACAAATTTGACCTTGTAGTCCAATAAGGTAATGAAATGAGTTGTGCAATTATGTCATTACCTTTTTTTATTATAAATTAGTTCTCTACCAAATAAGGCGTTCGTCCAAAGGGTTACTATGATACATTAGATATGTAACCATGAGAGGGTTGAATACAACTTCTAATATATTTATTGAATTACAAAGCGACAATTGTGTATTCTAATAAGTTTTCATGTACAACCAGTCATAGTGGGTATTGATTACTACCAATCTCTGAAACTACCTCACATCGTCTTCGTGTGACTTTTAGCATTGGGTGTGTGAAACAATATGAGGGTGATGGGGGATGTGAGCATTCTAACTAGAGGAATATTTGAGAGATAATGTTGTTTCCTTGTTTATCACCTTTTCTCTTTTTACCTTTTTATGTTCTCTCTTTGCTTCTTTGTCCTATTTGACGTTGTATTTTGGTATAATATTAAACTTCAAAGTGATGTTGTAAGGAGTGAGACCTGAGAGGGGAGCCACTCACTTACTCGATATGAAATAATAGAAACCATCCATTGCCAAATTTGAGAGACATTTTTTTGTGAAGGATAGAAAACTAAAATTCACGTGTGTAATGTATCAAACACAATAAAGTGTAGAAGCGGGAGGAAGTATCTAACTATTACAATATTTATGTCTATCATTGTTCTTCACCACGCAGGGTGTACATAAAAAAACTATATGAAATAATCTACAGAGGTTAAATCAGCAACTTCAATCTACCTCCCAAGCAAGATCAGCTACTCCATGATAGTCTTAGTCAACTTAGATCCCCACCTCCTTGATCTCCACCTAGGAGTTGGCAGCGTACCTCACAAGAGAATACAAAGTAGATGTCAGCATAAAATGTTGGTATGTGCATATAATAGAGATTGAGCAACTTTATGGGAGAAAGCAGTGTTTTAAAAAGTGGTATGTGTTATGCGTTCGGAGAGGTCACCTTGTAGAGTATATGTGTTATGTGGGAGTATATGCGGGGGTATATGCGATTCCAAATTTTTTAATGAATCAATTATTATATATAAATTAATTGCATATTTAATGTGTATAGTTACATATTTAGACATTAAAACTTGAGATAGATTCAAAATTTCAAATATAAAGCTTCAAATAAAACTACATCATTTAGAATGAATTCTAGAATCATTTCAGCATATACTCCAATGAAGTCATACATGAAATGGTTTAATACAAGTAGATTACATAATAACAAAGACTAACTAAAACATACAAAAAGATGCCAAAATGTCTCAAAGGTCCAAAACTACAAATGCTAATAAGCATGTGATTTGTGTCCAAGACATACAACAAAATAGTACATCAAGAGAATGCTATCATTAAATTCTAATCTAGTTCTTCATCTTCCATAAAAATAGGCACATCTCATCATCATTAGTAGATACTACATATGGAAGTTCATCTTCATCAAACAGAGGGAGTGATGTAGAAGCATGTGCACCATGTGTCTGTGCACAGGTAGCAATAGGAATTAGAACATTATGAACTCCTACTACCTCTGTTGCAAGAAAGTCCTTCACTAGGGAAGACATCATTATTCTCGGTTGCGTATAATATCATTATCTGCTATCCATTCCATGGCATAAGTTCTATCAGTAGTGAGAATAGGATCGTTTCCCTTCCTTTCTCGTTGCTCATGTAGTTTAGCATTAAAATTGACATAGACTAGTCCATTCATCTTCTAAACCTCAAGTCTATTCCTCTTCTTAGTGTGGACCTAGCATTTGAAAATATGTAGGGATATTGGATTAGATTGAAATGTTCACAAATTTAAACCTCATCATTTCATCTAGTGTAGAGAATCAAAGATACCATACCCCTTCAAAGGTACTCTAGTTACTCTCACATCGAGATGCATAAGAGGTTAAGCTAAGGATCTTGATTGCCATTTTTTGCAAATGGGGTGCTTCTCCTCCATGCAAACACCACCAATCAACTACACAATATAATTATAGATTGAATATTAGATACATATAATCAAATATCAATAGTTACAAGATAAATTAACTAATTAAGTAATGTATACCTGGTATCTAGTCATCATCATTCACCAAACACTGTCTCAATGCTAATGGCTTTACAAATATGCCACGCTTCATCATGTAGGACGTGAGTTCCTTCTTTGTGATCTGATCTTGGATTTCAATACCAGAATGAACACATCCAGACACTCCATCACGTCATCCATCAACTCATGTTGTTTTTCAATTTAAACTTGATCCGTGTAGAAATAGTAAGGATTCATATAATAAGTAGCCAGACGAAGGGGACTATCCAATATGTTCTTGGTTTTGGAAGTGATTGCTTTGATAAATGGCCTATAATGAACCTCAACTCCTCTAAAATATGTCATTATCTCTTTTTTTGCATCTTGTAGTCCACCATACAAAAACTCCATAGAAGGTTTCTTCTTGCCATCAACAACCCTCAACAAATAGATTAAGGGAGTAAAGATTTTCACAGCTAAGGAGATTTGGTTCTAGAAAGATGGAGATATTATAGTGATTGTGGATTTATACCCTACCTTGGTCTTAGACCATTTGTACTACCCCCATTTTACAGAAGTGAACATAAGCCTCAACTTCTCCTTTTTGTCAAGCAAACTCTATAATGTCAAAAAAGAAGTGGAAAATCTAGTAACTCCAGGCCTCATAATCTCCCCCTTTTCTATAAATTTGTGCATTAAACTATGGGTTTTATTATGTGAATAGATGAATTAAATGACTCCTTAGCTTTCTTGATAGATTTTTTTTATTCTGGATTCTTTGCCAAACTCCTCAAGAATGAAATCAACAACATAAGCAGCACATGAGGTACAAAAAATGTGAGGATATTTATCATTCAACAACCGCCTAGATAGAACATTTGTAGCAACATTATCAATGACAATTTGGATAACATTCTGAGCCCCAACCTCCTCAGAACAACCATCAACAAATACCATAATGTAGTCACCTATATGAGTCTCATATGAGGCATCGATTGCCCTAATAAAGCATGCACCCAACTCACAGTCCAAAGAAAATTCATCAAACTCACATTTCTTCAATCACTCCAAGCATCTATAATCATTGTGCACCCATATCTTTTCCACATATCTCTATGTGTTTCAAGTCCTACTTTTGTCATCTCTACCTCCTTTTTTGGTATAGGCTCACTCAACTCATAGTGAGACAGGGGCTTATAATTTTTACCATACTGCCCAATAGTCTGACACATCTCTATAAATGTAGTCTTAGATATAGCATTGAAAAACACCATATAACGATCAATCCACCTACCAACAAATTGATTCACCCTCTCCCTTGGGATTTTGTCTATGTCCTTCTTTATCCCCACCTATTGCATAGACAAGTCATTGCTTGAAGTGTGATGAGCCTCAGTTCTTTAAACCACCTTCGCCATGCCCATGATATCATCAACTCCTTGTTGGGAACTTGCCATGGATTTTGACTTCCCTTCCTTTTTACTCCTTATCTCCTCCATTAAATGCCTAATTTTCATCTTGACATCTTGGTCAACTTCAGTGCATGCAGTCACATTGCCCTTGATGTGAGCCAAATGCTGCTTTAGGAGATTCACCCCCCCTTTCAATTCTTTACTGCACAATTTACAAATAACAACACTATAATTGGATAGATCCCTGAGGGTGCCATAGTCTCACACTGGATTAGTAGAACTAGGTGGCCTAAGATCTGGCCAGGGTGTGCCATGTGATTGGGTGTTACTAGCACCAGTTGGCACTATTGATCCATGACTCTCCATATGAAAATTAACAAGACAAAAAAACATATCAACCCAAACCACATATACATATCAACACCATACAAAAATAATATATGCAATCAAGCATTTTAGTTGTCATACATATCAAACAAACTAGATTAAACATGCAAGAATAATGGATGAGAATGATACCAACCAAACCAAACCACACATACAAGAATAATAGGAAAATACTAAATTTGGAAATGGGGGAGATATTTGGGAAAGAGGGAAATAGAAAATAAGAGAATAGGAGATGAGGGGATTAAATAAAAAATATGAAGAATAGGAAGTAGATGAAGAAAGGAGATGACATGAACAGAGGGGTCGACACTCAACAGTGAGTTGGGGATAGTGAAAATTAAGAATGTGAATGAGTAATCTAGAAATGAAAAGAAGATAAGGAAGGTGAAATCAAATGGAGATAGAAGAAGGAATATGGAATCACAACAACAACAAAACACTAAAATAAGACATAAATAAACAACAACACTAAAATCCAATCACAAAAAAAAGAAGGAAAAGAAGAACTAAAGAAGATGGGAGTAGGAAATGAAGTACCAAGTGTTTTGGAAGAGGAGTGAGCCTCCAAGTGTTGACCTAGAGGTTATACATTGTATATATTTTGATAATGACTTAACCATTCCATTCATATGTATCTAATATGTGTGTTTAAGATTGTTTACAGGCATTAGGTACATGAAAAGGATTCAAAATCCAAAGCCCTAGAATGGGTCAAGTTCAAGTCAAAATAGCTATAAGTGTGCCTTTTGAGATTTCTATGTAAATGACCTTAGAACCTTTATGTAATCACTTGTAATGATGAATTGAATTGTAACTTAAGTGAGAAAAAATGTTTGGGACAAAAATCACCAAGTTTAATCACTTTAGATGCAATTTAGAAAATTAATTTCAGGCACTTTGTCGGTCGAGTTTCCCAGCCTTAAAACTTGACCAATCAATCCTTACTCAATTTTCTGCAGATTGCATCGGTCGAGTTGTGTTTACACAGAACTCGACCGATCAGGTAATTGACCATTTCGAATTCAAATGGTCGGTCGAGTTTTGTCAAGACAAACTCGACCGATCATTCGGCTTTGTCGTTTACTTGATCGGTCGAGTTACCTTTATTGAAACTCGACCGATTGCACTGTACGGAATTTGTAGAAAAAAGTGATGTGACCATTGGTGAGTGTTTTGAGCGAAAATAGAGTCGTTTCTTTGAACAAAAATGGCTATTTTCGTATCCAAGTGTCCCACAACTTAAAGGGGCACCCTCAACTATAAATAGACCCTCTTGGAGTACATTCCAAGGCTGCTCATTCATTGCAAATGTAACACCTGCACCCACTGCCCAAGGCTCTAGTAGAGTTTCAGGAATGACGAATGGCCCCACAGACCACCACTAGCCTTAACTACGCGCTTTGTCCTCACTCACGCGCATGCTAGGATCAACTTCCCGACAGGTCACCCATCCCAGTACTACTCCAAGCTGAGCACGCTTAACTATGGAGTTCTTAGTGATGGGCTCCCAGAAAAGGAGGTTCACCTTGGTGATATGGGTAGTCCAATCATTCCTTTTAAGATCGTCTTATCCAAGGCCTCAAATCCTGGAATGTTACAATCTCCCTCACTTAGACTCTTGACGTCCTTGTCAAGGCTCAACTATATGGCCTCATAATCTGACCCCATTTCAGTGCAGACCCACAATGGCCCATGGACACCCAGCTCCCGATCACAGAATACTAGCGCAAAGGTGGCTACGTCAACCATGGACAACCCTTTCCTACATGCCTGGACCGCACGACTCAAGACTGGCATGCCATGCCCATGTGGGCCCCACCTACTGGAGGGGTTATGGCTCTGATACCATTTGTAACACCTGCACCCACTGCCCAAGGCTCTAGTAGAGTTTCAGGAATGACGACGGGCCCCACAGACCACCACTAGCCTTAACTGCGCGCTTTGTCCTCACTCACGCGCATGCTAGGATCAACTTCCCAACAGGTCACCCATCCCAGTACTACTCCAAGCTGAGCACGCTTAACTATAGAGTTCTTAGTGATGGGCTCCCAGAAAAGGAGGTGCACCTTGGTGATATGGGTAGTCCAATCATTCCTTTTAAGATCGTCTTATCCAAGGCCTCGAATCCTAGAATGTTACAGCAAACTTGGTGCTAGCATAGTTGAGAGTGTTCTAACCCTTTGAGCCCCTTTCTCTCTCTACCTTCAAGTCAAATTCGTGAGTATGAGTGAGATAGGTCCCTGTGTAAGAGAGCTACTCCATGTGTTGATGTAAAAGCTCTCCTCCTCCATCTTCCAACCTCCATTCCTTTGAAGATTGTTGAAGATCCCTCTCCAAGTGAAGGAGAAGGTGGTGCTGTTCTTCAAGGTTGAAGAAGGCAAGCTACTCCAGGTCTCCAACTGAAGGAGATAGGTGCTCCAGATCTCCAAGTCAAGGAGAGAAGCAAGGCAACGCTCAAGGAAGATAGGTAATCCCTTGAAGGCAGAAGACTTGAAGAAAGGAGTGGGTAAGTCCATGTTGATGGCTGAAGACTCCATGCTTCAAGTGGGTAAGCTCCTTCTATAGATTGAAGATCTTTGCTTGAGGTACTAAGCCCTTGGATGTGTGGTTGTTGTATCTTGTAATCTTATTGTGGAATATAAGAGTATCAAGATTACAAATCCTAGAGACTAACCCACTCTAGGTAGTGGACTGACATTGCTCCTAAGTTTAGGACATGAAACCACTCTAAACCACATGTCCATGTGCTTGCTCTTCCTTGTCTCTTATCCTTGCTGTACATGTTAGATTAGGTCATCAAATTATTGCTTGTTTAAGTTTCTGCAATTAATATAATTTGGTGGTCTAATCAATTTTTTGAGAATTGTGAAGCTCTATTCAACCCCCCTTCTAGAGCCCATTGATCCAACAAGTGGTATCAGAGCATGTCTTCTCCAAGCTACTTCAACAAGTAGGAGAAGATGGGCAATTCGGCACTTGGTTCGCTTAACCTAGAAGGAAGCTTCTCTATAAGACCTTCGGTCTTCGACGACACCAACTTCCTCTATTGGAAGAGAAGGATGCAGTTCTACCTTCAAGGTGTGAGCTATGAAATGTGGAAGATAGTCCATCTCAAATATGAAGATCCAAAGGGGGACATCACCACATGGACTGAAGTTGAAATGAAGCATGCTCAACTCAATGCCAAAGTTGTGAGCATCATCTACGTCACCCTTACTCCATCCAAGTTCAACCGGATCTCCTCATGGGACACCACACATGAGATATGGCACAAATTGTGTGTCACCTATGAAGGAACTGAGCAAGTGAAGGAAGCCAAGGTCTACATGCTTGGTGGTCTTCTAGAGAACTTCAAGATGGGTAAGAATGAGAGAGTGGATGATATGTACACTAGGCTCAATGTCATCTTAAATGGTTTGGCAGCCCTTGGGAGTGTGATGGATAGAGGTACTATAAACTCTAAGATCTTGATATCTCTTCCTAAGAGATGGGAGCCTAAGGTTATTTCAATTGAAGAGGTGTACAAGCTAAGTGAGTTGTCAAATGAGGAGCTGGTTGGTAACCTCCAAGACCATGAACCTAGGTTTGACAAGCAAGAAGAGGAAGAGAGGAGAGAAGAAAAAGAATCCAAAAAGATAAAGGATACAACCTTCAAAGCACAAATTGAAGAAATGGTCCGTCAACAACAACTCGCCTTGAAGTCTCCCAGCCCTTCCTCAAGTGAAGATGAAGGTTCTAATGAGCATGAGGCAAAGTACTCAAAGGGCAAACACTTCAAGAGCAAGCCATCCTCTTCAAATCCAAGGTGCTATGAGTCTGGTCAAAAAGGCCACTACAAGAATGACTGCCCCAAGGCCAAGAAGATCCACCACAAGAGCAGCCACAAGAAAGACAAGGAGCACAAGAGAGAAGGCAAGTATAAGAGGAAGGACAAGAAAGAAAGAAGATCAAGAGATGCAACCCATGCAGCTTGGGAGGAGTCTTCTTCAAGCTCCTCAAGCTCCGAAGATGGAGAATGCCATCTTGCTCTCATGGCCTCTACTAGTGAAGATGTATGTGAGGTAAGTGAGGTAAACAAGGTAAGTGAAGTAAATTTGCTAGAGTTGCCTAAAGAAACTATCATTGATATGCTAAATGAATGCCAATCATCCTTTACTAAATGCAAATCTAAAAGGAAAAGTTTAGGCAAGATAGTTGATGATATTTATGCTAAAATTGATATTCTTGGTCAAAATAAAAAAGTGCATCTTGAGAGTATAGATTCCTTGCAAGGGCAATTTCTTGACCTTGAACTTCAATACAATGGATTAGAGGTTGATAATGGTGTATATCTTAAAAATATTGAAAATCTTAAGATAGAAAACCAAAAGTGCCTAGATGAGCTTGATGTTCTTAAAACTGAAAATGTGGAACTCAAACTTATTGATGATGCTAGGAGAGACAAAGTCTATGCTTATCAAAGAGAGATTGTCTTGCTTGAATATGAAAATTCTAAGTTGCTTGCTCAAGTTAATGATTTATCCTCTAGGCCTATTTTGCAAAGTAATGAAGTTTCTAGCATAACTTTAGAAAGAGATTCTTTTCATACTAAAGCCCTCTGTCTTGAGGCCGACCTATTGCATGCTAGAGATGATCTTGTTAGTCTTTCTACTACTGTCATTAACCTTAGTGATGATAATGTCAAGTTAAGATCTTCTTTGCAAAGGTTTCTCTCGGGAAAGAAATCCCTCAATGATGTCCTAGAACACTCTACCAAACATGTTGGCACTAGTGGTTTGGGATATGATGGGACTGCTCCCAAAGGTAAGAAAAAGAGCCAGAACAAGGGTAAGAAGAAGAGTGTGGAACCTCCCATTTTCCATGGAGAGACTTCCAGCTCTAAGAACCCTATGGTTTGTGTTCATTGCAAATGTGATGACCATTACTCCACTTATTGTCCTTACAAGCCCAAGGGGACCAACCCAAATATGAAATGGGTCCCCAAGATAACCCTGGATCCCAAAGTTTGAGTTGGGTTCTGACATCCTTCTTTCTTGCAGGTCAAAAAGAGATGGATTGTTGATAGTGGCTGCTCTAAGCACATGACTGGAGAAATCAACCATTTCAACAAGTTTGTGAAAAAGAAAAGAGGATCGGTAACCTTTGAGGACAACAAGAAGGGTAAGGTCATAGGTGAGGGTGATGTGAGAAATGAGCTATGTATTAAAAATGTGTTGCTTGTTGATGGCCTACATCACAATTTAATTAGTGTTAGTCAACTTTGTGACAATGGATATCTTGTTTTGTTTACTTCTTTAGAATGCTTGCTTCTAGATTCCCTCTCCTACAATGTTATATATAAGGGAACTAGAAATGGTAATCTTTATGTTATTGTTCTTGATGCTCTTAAGCCCATACTAAATAGATGCTTGGTAGTGGATAAAAATGATATTTCTCTTTGGCATCGCCATTTGGGTCATGTGAATATGCATCAAATGAAGAAATTGAGCAAAAAGGACTTGGTTAAAGGACTTCCCAAATTGGATTTTGAAAAGGATGAGGAATGCCAACCTTGTACACAAGGGAAACAAACCAAACCCTCCTTCAAATCCAAAGGAGTCATGAGTACCAAGAGAGTTTTGAACTTCTTCATATTGATCTATTCAGACAAATGAGAATGCAAATGCTTCGTGGTTCTAAGTATTTTCTTGTTATTGTTGATGATTTCTCTCGATATACTTGGACCTTCTTTCTCATTTCTAAAAGTGATACTCTTGATGTTTTCTCGAGTTTTTGTAAACGGGCTGAAAATGAAGCTTCTTGTCGAATTGTTTCTATCCGTAGTGATCATGGGGGAGAATTTGAAAATGATCTTTTTGAGCGTTTTTGTGAAAAATCTGGTTATTCGCACAATTTCTCTTCTCCTCGTACGCCTCAACAAAATGGGATTGTAGAGAGGAAGAACAGGTCACTACAAGAGATGGCTAGGACCATGCTTCTTGAGTATGACACTCCTAAGAAGTTTTGGGCTGAAGTTGTTAGCACGTCATGCTTTGTGCAAAATTGAGTTTTCACACATCCTTCTTTAAAAAAAACCCCCTATGAACTATGGCGTGGTAGAAAGCCGTCTATTGATTTCTTTCATGTTTTCAGATGTCCTTGTTTTGTTTTAAACACGAAGGATTCTCTTGACAAGTTTGATCTGAAATCTTATAAGGCTTTCTTCCTAGGCTATAACACTACTAGCAGGGCATATAGAGTATTCAACATTGAATTGTCTAAAATTGAAGAATCTATCAATGTTAAGTTTATTGAAACTAACCCTATTGTTGGCAAGCATGTTGTTGATGATGATGTTGCAGATGATTTGATTCCCATCTTAAAAGACCTCAACATAAAAAATAAAGGTAAGCAGGTGATAGAAGAAGAAGAAGAAGAAAAGAAGGATCCCACTCCCCGCTTTGCAAATAATCATCCCAAGGAGTTGATCATTGGCAACCCATTCGAGAGAGTGAGGACACGAGCTTCTCACAACAAAGAACAAGCAGATAGTTCCTTCATCTCCCAACTAGAGCCAAAGAACATCAAAGAAGCGCTTGGTGATGATGAGTGGATCCTAGCCATGCAAGAAGAGTTAGAACAATTCGAGAAGAATTGTGTGTGGACTCTAGTGCCAAGATCAAGTGATAGAAAAATCATTGGCACCAAATGGGTCTACCGCAACAAGCTAGATGAGCAAGGAAATGTGGTAAGAAACAAAGCAAGGTTAGTAGCACAAGGTTACAACCAATAGGAAGGTATTGACTTTGATGAAACTTATGCTCCTGTTGCTAGATTAGAATCTATTCGTATGTTACTTACTTTTTCTAGTTACAAAAATTTCTTATTATATCAAATGGACGTTAAAAGTGCATTTTTGAATGGTACAATCGAGGAGGAAGTATTTGTTGCTCAACCTATGGGCTTTGAAAATGAAAAGTTACCCAATCATGTTTATTTGTTGCAAAAAGCTCTCTATGGACTCAAACAAGCACCTCGAGCTTGGTATGAGAAACTAAAGAACTTTTTGTTAGATAACGGGAATGTCATGGGCAAAGTTGATTCTACATTGTTCCTAAAACACATTTCTAATCATTTTCTTATAATTCACATTTATGTTGATGATATCATTTTTGGCGGGACTGATCTTGATCTTTGCAAGGAGTTTAGTTCTCTTATGCAGAGTGAGTTCGAAATGAGCATGATGGGTGAGTTGACTTTCTTCCTCTATTTTCAAATCAAGCAAATAATAGAAGGAAACTTCATCAACCAAGGCAAGTACACAAATGAACTGCTCAAGTGCTTTGGGATGGAGAACATGAAGCCGATGGATACACCCATGTCAAACACCGCCAAACTTGACAAAGATGAAGAAGGTGAGAAGGTTGATGAGAAGCTCTATAGAGGTATGATTGGAAGTTTACTCTATTTAACTGCCTCTAGACCTGATATTATGTATAGTGTTGGCTTGTGTGCTTGCTTTCAATCTAGCCCTAAGAAGTCACATCTTATTGCTGTTAAGAGGATTTTGAGGTACTTAGCCAAAACTCTAAATTTTGGACTATGGTATCCTAAATCAAGGGATTTTACTCTTAGAGAATATAGTGATGCGGATTACGCAGGGTGTTTGGTTGATAGAAAGTGCACAAGTGGCACTTGCTTTATTCTAGGACCATGCTTAGTGTCTTGGTTCTCCAAGAAACAAAGTACAATGGCATTATCAACTACCGAGGCTGAATATATTGCAGCCGGGAGCTGTTGTGCACATGTCCTATGGATGAAGCAAATGTTCAAAGACTTCAACATATTTTTTGATGCTTCTCCTATCTTTTGTGACAATACTAGTGCAATTAATCTATCTTACAATCCTATATTGCATAGTAGAGCCAAGCATATAGAGGTTCGTCATCACTTTCTCTGTGATCACATTACCAAAAGGATATTTATATCACGCATGTGGACACAGAAAATCAATTGGCGGATATCTTTACAAAACCTCTAGATAGAGATCAATTTAACTTTATTCGATCTAAATTGCTTATTGTTGATTTGAATGATATTGCCATGTGATCTAGCTAGTTGTCTCTTTCCTATATGCTTGCTCATGTCTTTCTTCACCTTGTTTTGCCTATATATGCTTAAATGTGCCTAACTTACTTGTAAACATGCTTAGTTTTTTGCTTGTTTTTGGGTTTTTATCGAATTCCATGTTTTATCACAAAATAGTGCCCAATGATGAGCTAAATGTGCCTAAGTATGTTCGTGATACATAATAGAATGGAAAAATAAATTTAATTGGCATGTATATGGCTAGAAACTAAGAATGTGACTTTTAGGTCAGGTTGACCTTCGGTCGAGTTTTCACCCTCAGAAACTCGACCGATTAGGAGCCGAGAGCAAGTCTTTAATGGACCGTTCGGTCGAGTTTTCCACACACAGAACTCGACCAATCCGTGGGCTGGGCTAACTTAAAAGTTAGGACCAGCCATCTTTTTTCCCTCTCAACTAGAAAATAGACGAACGATTCCTCACCTCTTAGCCCTAAGCTCTCAAACCTTGCCCTAAACCTTCTGCTCCTAGCCCTAGATCGAGCCAGAATCATTGTTCTTGACCTCCCCGAGCGTCAGTGGTGGTGCTTCTTCGGCATTTGAGTTTTGCTGTTACTTGTGTGCTCATTTTTCATCTCATTTTCACTTCCATGGCTTCTCATAGATGAAAACGTCCTGCTCCAAGCAATGCCCCAGCTTCCTCATCCAATAATCATTTGATTCTGTTTGATAATACCTCTTTTGTGTCGGTTAAAGCTGTGAATAGGTACAAGGACCTTCTTCCCCGAAGCCCTTTTCCTTTTCGTGCTTTAATCGATCCTACCCCTAGGTATCAAGCGATTATTGCCTCTGTTTCTCGGCTTCTCGCCTCCCACCATTTGTCCACCCTAGCAATCGAACGTGACTGCTTTAATAACTCCATGTTAAGTACTAAAGGTGTTCATGAGTTCTACACCAACCTGCATTGGAACTACGATTCACTCATCCCATCGCCGAATACTCAAGTAATTCTTACTTCTATGATCGTCGATCATCGTTTCCAACTCTCCGAGGATACTTTAAACGTCTTTTTTGTCGGAGACGAGGAAAATGACACATGGCGTAAGGATTATGGTGAGTACTTCGATCTTCTTGACCCAAAAGGTTTTTACAAACACCATGAATTGACGTTGCTGGATGTTCATCGGTTTTTGAAGAAACCTGACATGGCCTATAAGAAGAATTCCACCCTTCCCTCCTCCTCTCTTTACCTAAAGAGGTGCATATTGGCTCTGGTGATTAATTGTAATGTCCATCCAAAGCGAAATCAAACGGATATTGCTGAAAACACTGCAGTCATTATGTATTGTTTGTTGAACAATATCGGTGTCAAGTGGGCTAGGTATATCTTACATCACATGACCTGCTTTGACACTGGTAAGAACACCAAAGGCACCCACCCACCCTACCCGACTTTGATCTGTGGTTTTTTCAAGTTTGCCACTGACAAATGTCTCTTTTCTGACTTCCATTATCCGCTCGCCATAAAGGGTGTTTGTATTAGTGAAACCACTCTTCAAAAGTTTGTTCCTGTGTTTTCCTCTGCCTCTGGTGCTTCCGCCTCTATAGGCACTTCCGCTACCCCATCCTCCTCCACCCGAGCTCCACCACTTTAGCCTCCTCCTCGACCCAGTCGTGCGTCTTTTCGTGTGTCTAATGAAACCCTTATGGGTTATATGATGCATCAACAGATGTACAATCAACAGGTTTAGGATCACCTGCACCAGGATCTGTGTTCCATAATTTCTCACATGAACCTATCATGTGCATCACCCTACCCTACCTACCAGCCATACCCCGATAGTGCCTATGCTTCATATGCATATAAGCATTACTATCCTGCTCCCAAGCCTTCCGCTGCTGCTCCGCCACCTTTTGATGATGGTAGTTTTGTTCCTGCTGTTCTGCCGTTACCTGCTGGCCCCCTAGCCACTTTGCTCGCCTCCTTGGGTGATTCTGCTCCGTCCTTCCCATAGACCAAGGAGCTTCTTGCTCTTGATATGTCGTGGGATGAGAAGAATGCCCGCTGGCCCGGTCATTCTTTTGACCCTCCTGATGATGAGGAGATGCCAGACCAGGCCGAGGATGATGATGTTGATGCTGATGACGGTGATGCTGAGGATGCTTCCGACGACGGTGATGGTGATGGTGCTGGTTCTGATGCTGGCACTGCTGCTCCGCCTTCTGATGGGGATGAGGACTACACTCCCGGCGATGAGGACCTTGTTGATATAGATAGCCTAGATGTTTAGGTGGTTTCTTCATTTTTTAGTCTAGCATGCTTATCATTTATATCTTTCTAGACTATTTTGTATCAAAAACATCATGGCACATTCTTCTGAGCTGTACTATTTCTTATCTTTGTGTTATCACTCTTGTGTTTTAAAGTTGCCCTTCTGTGAATGTATATCTCAGTTGTAATATCCTTGATGTGTACTATGGCTATTTCCTATGGTTTATCTTATGCTTTGGTGCCATCTTGAGTTATATTTTGATCATGACTTGGATTGTATGTTGTCTTTTATTTGTGTGTGATATCTTCCTTTAAACTGTTATTTCATCCTCTGCTTACATGTTTGGTTGAGTTTTTGGAGAAGACCTGGTTTTTACTCTTCTACCCCCTACCTTTTTGATAATGTTAAAAGGGGGAGAGATATTTCAAGTGATAGCTCATGTCTTGAAACTCAATCATATTGGTTTTTCTTTGCTATAATATTGCTTTTGCTTGTGAGATCCTTTTCTTGTTCAATTCACTGTCCTTTATGTGAACTTGCAAAGGACTACACATTACATACTGCATTGTGTAGATAGTTTAACCATGCAGGTTAATAGAAGCACAGATTGAGGGGGAGCAATTCACATTGTTCGTATCATGAATCCCCCCAATTCACAAGGCAAAGGTATAACTTTCATATCCTTTCAATATGCTTGAGGAATGGTTTGTCATTATCAAAAAGAGGGAGAATGTTGACCTAGAGGTTATACATTGCCTATATTTTGATAATGACTTAACCATTCCATTCATATGTATCTAATATGTGTGTTTAAGATTGTTTGCAGGCATTAGGTACATGAAAAGGATCCAAAATCCAAAGCCCTAGAATGGGTCAAGTTCAAGTCAAAATAGCTACAAGTGTGCCTTTTGGGATTTCTATGTAAATGACCTTAGAACCTTTATGTAATCACTTGTAATAATGAATTGACTTGTAACTTAAGTGAGAAAAATTGTTTGGGACAAAAATCACCAAGTTTAATCTCTTTAGATGCAATTTAGAAAATTGATTTCAGGCACTTTGTCGGTCGAGTTTCCCAGCCTTAAAACTCGACTGATCAATCCTTAGTCAATTTTCTGCAGATTGCATCGATCGAGTTGTGTTTACACAGAACTCGATCGATCAGGTAATTGACCATTTCGACTTCAAATGGTCGGTCGAGTTTTGTCAGGACAAACTCGACCGATCATTTGAATATCGGCTTTGTCGTTTACTTGATCGGTCGAGTTACCTTTATTGAAACTCGACCAATTGCACTGTACGGAATTTGCAGAAAAAAGTAATGTGACCGTTGGTGAGTGTTTTGAGCGAAAATAGAGTCATTTCTTTGAACAAAAAATGGCTATTTTCATATCCAAGTGTCCCACAACTTAAAGTGGCACCCTCAACTATAAATAGACCCTCTTGGAGTTCATTCCAAGGCTGCTCATTCATTGCAAACTTGGTGCTAGCATAGTTGAGAGTGTTCTAACCCTTTGAGCCCCTTTCTCTCTATCTTCAAGTCAAATTCGTGAGTATGAGTGAGATATGTCCCTGTGTTAGAGAGCTACTCCATGTGTTGATGTAAAAGCTCTCCTCCTCCATCTTCCAACCTCCATTCCTGTGAAGATTGTTGAAGATCCCTCTCCAAGTGAAGGAGAAGGTGGTGTTGTTCTTTAAGGTTGAAGAAGGCAAGCTACTCCAGGTCTCCAAATGAAGGAGATAGGTGCTCCAGATCTCCAAGTCAAGGAGAGAACCAAGGCAACACTCAAGGAAGATAGGTAATCCCTTGAAGGCATAAGACTTGAAGAAAGGAGTGGGTAAGTCCATGTTGATGGCTGAAGACTCCATGCTTCAAGTGGGTAAGCTCCTTCTATAGGTTGAAGATCTTTGCTTGAGGTACTAAGCCCTTGGATGTGTGGTTGTTGTATCTTGTAATCTTATTGTGGAATATAAGAGTACCAAGATTACAAATCCTAGAGACTAACCCACTCTAGGCAGTGGACTGACATTGCTCCTAAGTTTAGGACATAGAACCACTATAAACCACCTGTCCATGTGCTTGCTCTTCCTTGTCTTTTATCCTTGCTGTGCATGTTAGATTAGGTCATCAAATTGCTACTTGTTTAAGTTTCTGCAATTAATATAATTTGGTGGTCTAATCAATTTTGTGAGAATTGTGAAGTTCTATTCAACCCCCCCTTCTAGAGCCCATTGATCCAACACCAAGTTCTATTGCCTCTAGAGTGGAGAAAAGAACTTGTTGGAGTAGGTAAAGCTACCGTAGCAGTCAAATGGAGATAGAGACATCGCCGCCATTGTTGGAGAGAAGGAAAGCCACCGCCACCGTCGTTGGAGGGAGACAAAGTCACTGATGTGTCCTCTATTTGGGGGAGAGGTCATCGGAGAAGAATATCCTAGTCCTTTTTTTGGGGAGAGATCGCTGGAGTGGGGGAGAGAACGATAGAGCAAGGGGGGGATATTTTGCAAATCATGAACTATTATCGGTGAGGAGTGAGGGGAGTCAAGTTATAGTACAAGAATCCAAAGTTTGATTTTAATTGGAAAAAAAAACTTGTCCAATTGAAAATCGAAACTTAACAGGCCATTTATGCGACCTTATTACCAAATACTAGGGATGGGTCTGCTTTGTGGTCTGATTTACCCTATGCGGGTTTGTCCATAGGCCACACCTCTTATAAGGCTGCACAGACCAATTTCTAAAACACTGGTAGAAGGGACAAAAAGTATAACAAGGCTTCCCAGAGAAAGATGGAAAGGAACTATCCAAGCAGATATCAAAAGAAACATTACAATAAGAAGAAAATAAATAGATGTACATTCCATGAATTAAAATAAAATATCATAATATTGAGCAATTACACCAATTAGAGTTCAACTAGAGATAGCATGAACCAGATTATAAATCTTCAATTCCAAAGTGTAATATCAACAGAGACGTGTCAATATATAACTGATTTCAATATTAGAGTCTCAAAAGAATTTAAATAAATCTCAAAGGAAATATTTCACACATATCCTTCAAATTAGGTCAAAAGAGAAAGAAAGTATAATTATTGCTCAATATATACTTAGAGTGGTGCAAGTTACATCAAAAACATATATCCAAAGTCAAAGTCCAACCCTAGATACAATCATGGTATTTCTTCACCTATTAACATATTAGATGTAAATAATTAATTATGATTGTATCATGAGCCCTAGAAATGTCGACTTTTATTATGATTTCATTTGGGTTATGAAACCTATACCATTAGATAATGCTCAATTTTCTATTTTAAAGCATATTTTTACATAATTTATTTGATAAACACAACATTAGTTATCAATTTTCCAAGATAAAGCAATTTACTGAAATTTGAATGGGAAAATCAAATCAAAAGGACCAAAAGGCCCCAACATCACACATCAAGATCTTGATGTGTGATAGGGCAGGTTCGTAAAACATCTCACATAAATTAAACCCCTGATAAGATATGAAACAAATTTTATAAGGAAAGAAATGCACGTGGAAGGTGTGACAAAGACCCAATCAGAACTATAGTAATATTGCAAAATACAAATGTATCATATCCTTCCTTATGTATTCGTGATCAAATAGTGAAACACACAGAACCAAACTTCAGAATGCCTCAAAACCCAACCTTGAACCATGGCAGGGACAAAGGAGAACACCCCTCTGCTTCTCCATGGTCCTGTCAGACTCGCTGATCCCCAGTAGTGGTCACAGGGTGATCCATGCCAAGGGTGCACCTCTCGCCATGGCCAGATAGGTGGAAGAGTACAATGTGAGGAGAGGCAAACTAGAAACTAGGAAAATAAGACATCCAGAGACAAACCAACACTCCCAACTACTTTGCCATCATAGAACAGAGTCAAAGACTGTTGAATCCAAATGAAACGACACCAAAGACCCCTTAATCACTTCCTTGGTGCTACAGCCAGAAAGAAGCATGAAAAGAGGGGAAACTAAACACACTTTCTTTCATTCGATTTTATCATCCAAAAAGCCCCTCCAGGGTGCACATAAGTGAACAGTGAGATCGCACAACCGTCATGAGGTATGCAGGTTTCTAGAGAAGCCAAGGGTGTGTGGATTGGAAACTAGAGACCAAAGAAGATGTGTGGGACCATGATACATATAACTAGAGACCAAATTCAATTTAAGGGGAACAGTGGAGGACACATAAATTGAAGGCGGGTGAGGCCAAGTTTAACCAAGAAAAACTTGAATCTACAATAATGTCAATATCTAAAAATAGTAAATCATGATGATTGAGAATTATTAAAATTTCTGCAATTTTTAATAAAATAGAGAGTTCACTGATTATATGTAAATGAAAATAATTAAAATATAGCCATTCCCATGTTTCATTGTTTAAAAATATTCCATAATCACTTCTATAACAACAATTTTATAGAGGATTGTGAGATA
This sequence comes from Alisma plantago-aquatica, assembly GCA_963693085.1. Lineage (NCBI taxonomy): Eukaryota > Viridiplantae > Streptophyta > Magnoliopsida > Alismatales > Alismataceae > Alisma > Alisma plantago-aquatica. The sequence goes on along the minus strand of OY856410.1, from coordinate 1,222,739,717 downwards.
TGCCACTTGTAGATTAAGTACTTGTCTGTATCATATGAATAAACACTAGTCTATAATCAAGAGGAAAAAAGCTACAAACTTATAGTAATAAAATTAATAAAATCATTATATATAGTACACTGAAGGAATATTTTAATAAAATATATATCTTACAATGCATATCTTGTTATGATATTGTAACATTTCTTCAAAGTACAATATATAGAGGTGAGTTAATCCTCACTTAGTAAATGTTTGATTGTTCTTTATTATAAACATGTATGTATTTGAGTTTGAATACACTTAGGACGTATTAGAAAATAACATACCAAAATTAGAATGCATATGCTCCTTTATTCTTATTTTAAATTGATCTGGAAAATCTATATACTACAACCTATCTTAATTTGATTTATTAAATTAGTGTGTATTAATGTGATCTAAGCACCCTTTCCTTATTTGAATATCTTCTTTGTATAAGCTCTATTGCCTTTTTATTTTTCCTCTCTTTCACATAGTTGCTTTTTCAATATAAGATAGGCTTGTTCCCTCTTCCACCTAACTTATTTGATTGATGAGAAACTTAATTGCATTATTTATATTAATTAGAGAGAAAGATCAATCGTTTCATGAGTATTGATATTCCATGCATAGTGACTATCTCACAGTTCATACCAAGTGGTTTAAAACTGATGCATTAATTACTCTTATTTGTTAACTATTACATGCAATGATAATGAGTTGAGAGGAAAAGGCAGCCATGCATGGCCTAGACATTCATATGATTTTCCATGTATGTTGATTTGGAAATGATGATATTAATTACTCTCTTGAAAATATTAATGTGTTTTAAATACTCATGCAAACATGGGGGGTGAGGCCAATGCAACATGGTGTAATGAAAGTAGAAGTAAATGTAAAAACTTGGCCAACGCTAGGTGAGGCCATGGCCTCATGTGGCCCCATTGTAGGTCTGTCATTGACGGGGAACCAATGATGGTGTATGGGTGGCTTTATACAGATGTGAAGGCATGCGACAGTCGAGAACTAAAATCTAATTGGAAAATAGGGGCTTTGTGGACTCTTTCATCGACTGAGAGTTTAGGATGGAGAATTTCTATTACGTCAGGGATCAAACTACTCAGCTCCACATGAGGATCGTGGATGGAAAGGAAGTTTTTGGTGAGGAGGACCAAGAAGAGAGAGAGATAAATAAGGGAGATTGTTGTTGGATTGTAGAGTTCCACAGATGGAGGGAACCGGGTGAGAGAGGAAAACCAACATCCATAATTCTACCCAGCAACTCGAGTCTGACCCAAACTGGGAAGGACTGTATGTGTGACAAAGAATCGTTAGAAAATCAAGAACATACCAGGGGTGACATCAAATAATGACTTCAATAACAATAGCTATACATTCACATTGGATTAGTATTTAAATAATTTATTCTCTTATCAGATTGATATATCTAGGATTATCCAAAGAAGATGAATCTTGGCCTCTAGACTAATTAGGACCTAAAGAATATGATTTTGAGATTAGATTTAGGTTTTTAGATTATCAAGTATGAGTTTTAGTAAACTTAGGTTTTAAGTTAATTATATTATCATTATCCTTAATATTCTGGATTAGACTTCATTATTGTTATGATTGCATCTGAGCTTAATTGGTAAACTAGGGTTTACCTGGATGATTATATGCTTAATTGGATTGATCATTGCTTAAATCTAATTAATGATGATAATTCAATTCTGATGTTTTAAACCTAATAAGAACGTTAAGTGTTCTATTGTTTGAGAAATTAGGGTTTGAGAAATATAAACCCTAGTTGGCTGAAATTAGGGTTTTGATAGTACATGAATATGAAATTTGATCAGGATAACAATGTGGTAAATGATTTTTCATATTTTCTACAAATTGTTTATTTAACTAAATTTTGTATATGATATGGATAACTCAATCATTAATATTGGATAATATTTTCAAAATATTTGAGTGTTCTTTGAATGTGGTTCTCGGTCGAACTATACTTCGACCAAAATGCTGATAGAGTGCTTTTCAATAGTGTAGTGTTTTATTTTTAATTATTTATTGGTAACACCAAATTATCTAAAATTTTAACTAGAGATCTGAAACTCAATTATAAATAATATTTAAAATTTTCATAATTTTTGGATGAATTTAGACCTTATCAGTAGATGACTTACAGTAACTGACATTTCTACAAAATTCGGGATAATAGTGCACTATTAGATTTTTAATTATTTAATGGAAGATTTAATGATTCAAAAATTTAACTGAAGCTTTATAACTCAATTATACACAACATAATAAATTATCATAATTTTTAGATAAGGTTTGATCTCTGAAATACACGAATTCACAGAAACCTTTTTATGACAGAAAAATCTGCTGAAATAAGAAAAGGTTTAGTGAGGGGTCAATGTGCAATTAACCCAAACAGCTCAATTGCTCTATATGGTCAACCTAACACACAAGGAGCTCTCATAATTCGTGATTCAAACCAAAGAATTGAAATCCTAATGAGAGAGGGAGAGTTAGGGTTTGAGAGGAGAAATTGATGGAGATGCTAACCTAGGGTTTTGCGGTCCGAGGAATGATGAAATCAAGTAGGTTTAGTTTTCTTTGCATAGCCTTTCATGGTGAATCTTCTTTCACATGTAAAAATTCCATCCCTCCTCTGATTTGATCCAAAATGGTATCAAAACTTCCCCTTTTCTCACTCTTTCTTCATAATCCCTCATTTTTAGGGTTTCCGAGTTGAAAGGAAGAAGAATTGGGTGAATTGCTAGGGATTTGATATGGATTTGAGATTTTCAGACATGGGATACATTTTTAAGGTGTTTTCACACCTTAGGGTGAGTGGGAACTTCCTTTAAACAGTATATTGCATGAAAATTGGTTAAATCAACCATAATCTTTAATTGCTTAGTATGCGACTACAACCCCTGAATTGTCTATTTGTTCTAAGTTGTTGCAAAATGATATGAAATGGATTCTTCCTTTGTGTGAATGAATTTTAGATGATAAAATCATATTAGAAATGTATACAATGCATTCTAATGGGAATTCTCTAAGTATTTGCAGAGGTTATAAGAGTAAACTAAAATATAGTGAATTTGTCTATGACTGAAATTTGTTGTATAAGTAAATAGAGAAAGTAGCTTATCTAGATCCCCTTGGTTTTGAATGATTGCTTATCTAAATTCATAGTACATATATGTCAGATACTATCTTGGATTTCATTTAAAGTGAGTAGTGTTTGTTTGGTATCTCAGTGAAGAGGGCGAAACCCTATATGTGAGGAAAGTTGGATATTTGTGAATAGATATCATGAAATCCATTTGAAGGGATTTTCTTGACATGATATACTTTATTTATTCAATGTTATTATTGATGAATGATATCCCAGTGAATGGCATGAAAACCCAAATTCAGCTCAGTTCCAAGGTTTCATACATATATTGATTTTACATGATTTGTTGATAGCAGTCTTTATTCAGTGAATGCTTATGTCGCATGAAATCTTCATGGGAGCCATGGGAATAAGTTGTTGCCTAGTGAGAGGTGACAAGATGTGTGATGGCCTTGTGAGCCATGAGAATACTTGTACAACCAATGAAATGAATACCTTGGTCTAAGGACCTAGAGGTAATGGTTACATGTTATAGAGGTAACAATTTTATGTGATGATCTAAGGGTTTGAATACCCAGATCCAGTAATTATGATAATGATGTGAAGGGATGAGAATTCCTAGTAATGCGAAAAGGGATTGAGATCCCAGTTATCATGTGTTGTAAAGATTTAAAAAGTACGTGATAGATGTATTACACCTTTCTTTGTAGCATTTGTTGTGATAAAATGAAACCCTAAGGGTAGGGTGTTCAATGAATCAAGTATTGTGATATCAATATTCTCAGTTATTATTAATAATTCTTGTTATGATAAGTAAGTAACTCTTAATTGAGTTATGAGATGCACAACTCAAGATTTGGTTGATATGCACGTTCTTTGAGAAATTACAGATAAGTTGCAGGTGCTATTGACGATTACTCATATGTCAAGTAATTAACTCTTATCAGTGTAATAAGATGATAAATTGCACGATTCTAGTGTGTATGTGCCAAGTGGACATGTAATCTATTTATTTAAGAATTTTAGTCTACCTGCATGTATAATATGTTGATTACTTAGTATATTACAATGTTTTGAATATACAACTCTACCAAGTTTAGAATGATATACATGTTGTATTATAACTTCAAAAAAGTAGATGCGACACCATAGAGATACCAGAGTCAAGTTTAAGTAAGAGAAGGGTACAATGTAGAAAGATCTTTCTAGGAATAATAAAATAATAGACTTAGGAGCCCTAAACACTGTGGAACCCCTATGTGAGGTCTGTGCCTTAGGGGTGGAATGACCTAACCCTGGCAGCGTCCAGTATACGGGGGTCAGAACGTGATATCAGGTGGCACGGGGGACGAAGCCCTAGTGGAAGTCTCCTTAAATTATAGTTTGCAGTGTCTAACATCAACCAGAAGTCCTAGTGGCACTAGAGTACATAAAAGCCAAGAGGTGGCTTGACTCTCTGCCTGTGTGCTCAGGTTAGAGGAGGAGTCCAGTTTAGGCCAGAGATCCATTTCCCTATTGCAGACCAGGAGATTAGTCAGACTTAGCATTTCCCGGGTGTGTCTGCTAAGTCTTGTACGGTGTGATCGTAGTGCACTACGAGTCTTCATATGTAGAGTACACTGCATATGATCAAGGCATAATAAAATGAATGAGAGGTCAAACAAGTGTGTACAATTATTCAATTATTCTTTGTATGTTTTTGAATTATTAGTTCTCTTTATGATCAATCAAGCATTTCATATATTGATTCACTCTTATAGATATTTAGAGTATCCTGCCATATTTATGATTGTCAATTATTAAAATCTTTAAAGCTTACTGCTGTTATAATTGATATCAATTGCTCAAAAGTATATCTATAATTATATCAGTGCTTTAGACTATTTTTTTAAAGTACTCATTCACTGAGCGAGTAGGCTCACCCCTCTACTCACAATTTTTAGGGAAATCACATGGACTTGAAGAAGATATCAATGCATCAGAGTAGATCTGCCACAAGAGTTAAGTCTAAGTATAGTTAAGTTTAGTCAGTCCCTATCACTCTAGGTCCTTGTATAAATATGAGAGAGTTGTAAATGATGATGTATAGCATTATTCCTCCTTTAGCAATATATGTGAATCCGCAAGTCTTATGTGCTTAAAAGTATGAGAAACATAATGAATGTTTATACATGCATTTTTACTATTGAAATCAGATTAGAGAAATCAATGTTTAGATTCCCTTGTAAAGTTAGTTTATGCGGTTCAATGTGAGAAAACAAAGAGTTTGAAAAAGAAGAAAAAGTTAAGGGTGATCTTTGTTTTACGTTAAATCCTCAATTTATGCCCTAATCTCATGATTAGTGGTAATTTTGAGATCGGGGTGTAACAACTTGGTATCATAGCTTTGGCTGAGTCATCAGGGACCATTAGGATAGAAAGTTAGAGTTATAAGTGTGGCAGATAGGAGGTGATGTGTCTATAGCTCTGGGAAGTCTGGGTATTTGGATACCCTGGCTCAGTATTTGAATACTTAGATTGACCAGTATCAAGCTACTCTGTCTATTCTTCTCTGGATGCCCTGGCCAGGTATGCAGAGGAAGGATGGGCTAGAGAGAAACCCTAGAAATATTAGGGTTAGGAGACCGAAAAGTAATGAAGGAGTAAGATCTTAAAGATAGAATGTGCTACAACTCTTGCTTTTATATTACTTCTTTGATTGGAGATCAATAGAGATGCTCTTATATGTATGAATTCATATTATCCGTTTGTAGAATATATATGGTTCTTTATTAATGTTGTGTATCATGAAGTGATTCAGTTATTGTTTATATTATTTGTATCAAGTAGACCAGAAGTTATATTTGAATGAGTTTGCCCTAAGTGGATATTCTTTCCACATGTTTGAGATTAATAGGAGTTAGTTAATCTTGAGTAGCTCTTGGCTTCAGGACTGTAGGTTCGACATGGTCCAACTGGCAGGATGCATTTCTGGGATCTAAGGCTCATATTAACAATATAATAAGAATAGACTCTGGATAAATTAGACCCCCATCATAGTGAGAATGTACATACACTAAGATATTGAAACATATGGGAAAGGTTATAATATCTAAGAATTAGTTGGAATTGAAATCTGAAATCCAACTTTGAGGCCTCATACGAGAAACCCTTAATCGGGAATAAAGGAACACGACATAAGGTTCAGGTTAAGTTTAATGATTAGTATTATATGAACTTTAAATATGAAATATGGAAAATATATGAGAAAAGTATGTAAGGGCCAAGATAGTAAGAATAAATCATGATGAATGGATCATATAATCGAGTAAAATGCTTTTATGTACTTCAAAGCAAAGGGAAAATAGAAGAGAAGAGTTAAGTAGATAATAAGTACATAAAAGTGAAGAGTCTTCAGAAGAGTTAAAGTAAAGAGAATTGGATGAACATGTAAATCATAAGACTAGAATAACAAACTTAGTTAAAACAAAGAGAAATGTTAGAAATGATGTGCTTGATTAAGGAATGAGGATTATGATATAATTGAGAGCATGGAATGTATACCTTTATTATAAAGTTTAATACATTCATTCTTACTGCCTTTGGATTCGAAGTCTCTATAGAACAACAAACTAGTTTCTAAAATAAGAACAAAAGTGTAGCTAAATAAATGAATGTCATACAAAGGTAGACTATATTCAGAAAGGAAAAACTTGATTGAAAGAGAAACTAAGTTTGACCCATGCATGAGCCGTTTGATTTAAAATGAAGGATATGTAATGTATTAAACATGAGGTGAAACTAGTAGACATATTATTGATTTAGAATTTCAACTTCACATTAGTAGAAGGATAAAAAGAAATATGTGCAACATGGTATACATGATCATACACATGAATAAGCAACATGATCATAAGAGAAAAGTAGAAGTTAAAGATAATATGTGGAAGAGTAGTATATGGTAAGAGGATTATGGAAAGTAAGGAAGGGTTTGAAACATGGTGGAGTAATATAGATTATAAAAGAAAGAGGTTAGGAGATTCAATCAAGTGCTAGTTAGTCAAGTATCCTTATTGATAACTAACTAAACCTACATACGAGAAATGTATTAAGGGAATGTTTGAAGATAAGAATTATAAGTCTTAGAATTATCTTCTCTTTCATATCTTCCTTAATGAAAACAATGTGGGAATGAAGTGATAAGAAAATGAATCATATATGATGCATAACCACTATGGTAGAGACATCTAGTGAATGTAATAATGACACACAATATGATGACGAAACTATAGTGGGGTAATTGAGAATGTAATCTATATGAATGTCCAAGTAAGAGAAAGAAAATTCAATTGATAAGATAAAGAAAACTTTAGTAAAACTTGTGATATCTAAAGTTTGAATTTCAAATTAAGGGAACAAAGTCACATCACAATAATGTCATGCTACTGATAAGGACCAAACCCTAGAATATTTAGAGTTGTAGTAGGTCAAGGGATGTCACTAGTGATTTGGCCTGTAATACTAGCATCTCTATAAAATAAGATTATGAGATTTGCACTATGAGAAGTAAACTAGCCCTGATAGTAATTCGGGGTTTAAAGGTAGCTAATCTAAAAGGTAGATAAACAATATGGAAATGATTTGGAGCAAAGAGTAAGATATAAATTTTAAATGTAACAAGTGTGTTTTGAACAAAAGGAGAAGTGCAAGATGAGTAAAGTGTAATCTAAAACAAATTCTTGCAGTGATATCAAGAATGATGAATAATCTATTCTTATCTTGTGTGTTTCAATTTTAGGGATGTTTATTCTATAAGATCAAAATGAGAAGGATAAGTAACAAGAAGTAAGTAGTAATGAATGAGTAGATAAGAGAAAACAATGGCTTTTAGTAATATGTGAATTTGTTTTTAGAAGTATAATTTGTTGAAGGTATATTAAGGGATGTAAATTGGTTCTACGTATGATTTCAGTGTACATGTGTAAGCAATATGTTAATTAAAGGTGTCTGATAGTTTAAGTCATTCATACCAGTAATCCATCTTAGTATTGTACAATTGTGGTATGGTGATATGGGTTGAATGATGATGGAACAAATGGAAGGTTACCCTGAATAAGATAGTCTTACCTATTCACTCATATGAATAGAAGGGATGATAACCATATTGTATTGATATGTAACCCTAATGAGGTGTAGCTTGTTATACCTAGATTTAATAAAACTAAGTGATGGTGATTAGGTACGAATAGTCCTTGAATGACTAATACAATTATGGAGTACTCTGTTACTGTTGTTGAAATCCTAGTATGCTATAACCCGATGGTTACACCTTAAATTATGTGTGGGTTCATACTTGAGAATAGTATGGAATGTGATGGTAATGCTTCACCTCATGCATCCATGATCCAATGGGGATGCCGTGAGTAGTAATGTACAATTGTTGTTGAATCTAGTCTTTTAACTCAAGATTGTTTTGCTATTTGATTAGCACAATAGTAAAATTCAAAAGAACATGGTGATCTCTCTTTCATGATTTAGAGGTAATACATAACAGTAGTACATATTTAGTAGTATGAATTGAGATAGTTGGATCAGATTATTGATGTTGAGGTAACACATCAAGAGTATGAAAATATTAAAATGGTCGTTTCTCTCTCTATCCTATGATTGATTGTGGCATAGAGAATTTGTTTTTTATCGTTGAGAACTATTTCAAACATGTTGTGATTTAGTAAAGGAATAAAGGACTTAATGTTGAAAACTGCATTCAAGTATGAAATACAAGAATATAATGACATGTAAGATTTCAGAAGCTTAAAATAAACCTTGAATGTAATTTACTTGCATGTTTATGTTTTAGGGATGAAACCTTTTTAAGGGGGGGTGAATTGTTATGACCGCATCTGAGCTTAATTGGTAAACTAGGGTTTACCTGGATGATTATATGATTAAATGGATTGATCATTGCTTAAATCTAATTAATAATGATAATTCAATTATGATGTTTTAAACCTAATAAGAATGTTAAGTGTTCTATTGTTTGAGAAATTAGGGTTTGAGAATTATAAACCCTAATTGGCTGAAATTAGGGTTTTGATAGTACATGAATATGGAATTTGATCAGGATAGCAGTGTGGTAAATGATTTTTCATATTTTATAAAAATTTTGTATTTAATTGAATTTTTGATATGATATGTATAAATAAATCATTCATATTTTAGAAAAATTTTAGAATATTTGAGTGTTCTTTGAATGTGGTTCTCAGTCGAACTATACTTCGACCAAAATACTGACAGAATGCTTTTCAATAGTGTAGTGTTTTATTTTTAATTATTTATTGGTAACTAAAAATTATTTTAAATTTTAAAGGGAGATCTTAAACTCAATCATAAACAACATGTAAAATTGTAATAATTTTTGGATGTGTTTAGACCTTATCAGTAGATGAAATGCAATAACTAATATTTCTGCAGAATTCTGGATAGCAGTGCATTATTCGATTTTTAATTATTTAATAGAAGTTTAGAATGATCTCAAATTTTTACTGAAGCTTTGTATCTAAATTATAAACAAAATTATAAATTTTCATAATTTTTGGTGAAGGTTTGATATCTAAAATACACGAATTCACAGAAACATTTTTATGATAGAAAAATCTGCTGAAATAAGAAAAAGTTTAGTGAGGGGTCAATGTGCAATTAACCCAAGCAGCAATTTCTCTATATGGTCAACCTAAAACACAAGGAGATATCATAATTCGTGATTCAAACTAGAGAAACAAAATCCTAGAGAGAGAGGGAGATTTAGGGTTTGAGAGGAGAAATTGATGGAGATGCTAACCTAGGGTTTTGCGGTCTGAGGAATGATGAAATCAAGTAAGTTTAGCTTCTTTGTATAGCTTTTCATGGTGAATCTTCTCTCATATGTAAAAATTCCGTCCCTACTCTGATTTTATCTAAAATGGTATCAAAACTTCCCCTTTTCTCACTCTTTCTTCATAATCCCTCATTTTTAGGGTTTCCGAGTTGAAAGGAAGAAGAATTGGGTGAATTGCTAGGGATTTGATATGGATTTGAGATTTTCAGATATGAGATACGTTTTTAAGGCATTTTCACACCTTAGGGTGAGTGGGAACTTCCTTTAAATAGTATATTGCATGAAAATTGGTTAAATCAACCATAATCTTTAATTGCTTAGCCTGAATTGTCGATTTGTTCTAAGTTGTTGCAAAATGATATGAAATGGATTCTTCCTTTGTTTAAATAAATTTTAGATGATAAAATCATATTAGAAATGTATACAATGCATTCTAATGAGAATTCCCTAAGTATTCATAGAGGTTATAAGAGTAAACTGAAATATAGGGAATTTGTCTATGACTGAAATTTGTTGTATAAGTAAATAGAGAAAGTTGCTTATCTAGATCCCCTTGGTTTTGAATGATTGTTTATCTAAATTAATAGTACATATATGTCAGATACTATCTTGGATTTCGTTTAAAGTGAGTAGTGTTTGTTTGGTATCTCAGTGAAGAGGGTGAAACCCTAGATGCAAGGAAAGGTGTATATTTGCGAATAGATATCGTGACATCCATTTGAAGGGATTTTCTTGACATGATAGAATTTCTTTATTCAATGTTATTATTGATGCATGATATCCCAGTGAATGGCATGGAAACCCAAATTCAGCTCAGTTCCAAGGTTTCATACATATATTGATTTTACATGATTTTTTGATAGTAGTCTTTATTCAGTGAATGTTATGTTGCATGAAATCTTCATGGGAGCCATGGGAATAATTTGTTGACTAGTAAGAGGTGACAATATGTGTGATGGCCTTGTGAGCCATGAGAATACTTGTACAACCAGTGAAAGGAATACCTTGGTTTAAGGACCTAGAGGTAATGGTTACCTGTTACAAAGGTAACAATGCTATGTGATGATCTAAGGGTTTGAATATCCAGATCCAATAATTATGATAATGATGTGAAGGGATGAGAATTCCCAGTAATGTGATAAGGGATTGGGATCCTAGGTATCATGTGTTGTAAAGATTTGAAAAGTACGTGATAGATGTATTACACCTTTCTTTGTAGCATTTGTTGTGATCAAATGAAACCCTAAGGGTAGGGTGTTCAATGAATCAAGTATTGTGATATCAATGTTTTCAATTATTATTAATAATTCTTGTCATGATAAGTAATTAAATCTTAATTGAGTTATGAGATGCACAACTCAAGATTTGGGTTGATATGCATGTTCTTTGAGAAATTACAGATAAGTTGCAGGTGCTATTGACGATTACTCATATGTCAAGTAATTAACTCTTATCAGTGTAATAAGATGATAAATTGTACGATTCTAGTGTGTATGTGCCAAGTGGACATGTGATCTCTTTATTTAAGAATTTTAGTCTGTCTGCATGTATAGTATGTTGATTACTCAGTATATTACAATGTTTTGAATATACTGCTTTGCCAAGTTTAGAATGATATACATGTTGTATTATAACTTCAAATAAGTAGACACGACACCATAGAGATACCAGAGTCAAGTATAAGTAAGAGAAGGGTACAATGTAGAAAGAGCTTTCTAGGAATAATAAAATAATAGACTTAGGAGCCCTGAACACTGTAGAACCCCTATGTGAGGTCTGCACCTTAGGGGTGAAACAACCTAACCCTGGCAGTGTCCAGTATACGGGGGTCGGAACGTGCTATCAGGTGGCACGGGGGACAAAGCCATAGTGGAAGTCTCCTTAAATTATAGTTTGCAGTGTCCAACATCAACCAGAAATCCTGGTGGCACTAGAATACAGAAAAGCCAAGAGGAGGCTTGACTCTCCACACGTGTGCTCAAGTTAGAGGAGGAGTCTAGTTTAGGCCAGAGAGCTATTTCCCTATTGTAGACCAGGAGAGTAGTCAGACTTAGCATTTCCCGGGTGTGTCCGCTAAGTCTTGTACGGTGTGATCGTAGTGCACTACGAGTCTTCATATGTAGAGTACACTTCATATGATCAGGGCATAATAAAATGAATGAGAGGTCAAACAAGTGTGTACAGTTATTCAATTATTCTTTGTATGTTTCTGAATTATTAGTTCTCTTTATGATCAATCAAACATTTCATATATTGATTCACTCTTATAGATATCTAGAGTATCCTGTCATATTTATGATTGTCAATTATTAGACTTTTTAAAGATTACTGCTGTTATAATTGATATCAATTGCTCAAAAGTATATCTATAATTATATCAGTGCTTTAGACTATTTCTTTGAAGTACTCATTCATTGAGCAAGTAGGCTCACCCCTCTACTCACAATTTTTAGGGAAATCACATGGACTTGAAGAAGATATCATTGCATCAGAGTAGATCTATCACTAGAGTTAAGTCTGAGTATAGTTAAGTTTAATTGGTCCCTTTCATTCTAGGTCCTTGTATAGATGTGAGAGAGTTGTAAATGATGATGTATAACATAATTCCTCTTTTAGCAATATATGCGAATCAGCAAGTCTTATGTGCTTAAAAGTATGAGAAACATAATGAATGTTTATACATGCATTTTTACTGTTGAAATCAGATTAGAGAAATCAATGTTTAGATTCCCTTATAAAGTTAGTTTATGTGGTTCAATGCGAGAAAACAAAGAGTTTGAAAAAGAAGAAAAAGTTAAGGGTGATCTTTGTATTACGTTAAATCCTCAATTTATGCCCTAATCTCATGATTAGTGGTAATTGTGAGATCGGGGTGTAACAATCATCCTCATATTATCAACATATGGGATTATATATGATTATCTTCCATAAAATACATTCTTTTTACTTATTTCCCATTAAGTCCATTAATGTCACATTTACTTATATAATGACACATAAATGATTTATTTTTACATGAAATGTCTGATTATTATTAAATTACACCTATTAGTCACATTAGGTAGATCCCAACCATTTATGCATTTTCATACACATCTTGTCCTTATTTTCATGTTTAGGCAATTATATGTGTATTTGTGAACAATGCGGCATATATTTTCTATACTCATTCACATTTTGAGTCAAGTTTAGGTTATTAGGTAAATATGAGTGTATCATGCTATTTGGTGTGATTACATAATCTAAAGTCACATAATGTATCATTAATGTCACCAAGGACACATATATTAGGGTTAGCCATTAAATATGCATTAGGGGTACAAGAATGTGAGTTAACCACTTCCCTCGTTACTAGAGTTATAGTGACCACCATTACAATTCAAGCATAGCGTCAACCATAGAGATTGTCAAGCCTGGAGCTACAATAGCGGTTGATAGTACTATCACTCATAGAGGTCGCTATTTCCAACACTGTTTAACGATCGTCACTGTCCTAACGTAGCGGTTGATATTCCAAATTAAATATCAATCAAACTTAGTGACTGGTATCCTCTGCTATCATACAACAACCTAAGCACCTAGCCAAGCAAGCAACTGATAAAAGCACTATTAAGGGTAGTGACCAAAAAGACTAATAAATCGATTGTCAACACCTATAAATAGAGACCTAGTTTGTGCATGGAAGGGGGTGGGATCATCGGAAGATGACAAAGTGTTGCTGCATTCCAGAGTCACCTTCATCCACATCCATCGATCTTCTACCTTTAAAGATGAAGGTCTTGAGGAGAGAGAAGATCATCACCCTCTTCTTTAAGAGAAGGAGTTTCCATCCTCTACACCAAGTCAGATCATGATTTGAATGAGTATTGTTGGTGTATCACCTTCCTCCTTCTTTAGATCTATCATCCCTCTCCACGTTGTTCACCATCATTTGGTCTATCTTGATGTCTCTTTACTTTTGTAAATCTGTAATGCTACTCACTAACATGAGTGGCTAAACTCATTGCTCGGTTTGGAGTAGTCACTAAGGCTCTCCCAACATGTACATGATTACATCCTTTTAAATATATATATATACATATGTGTGTGTATGTGTATGTGTATATTTGTTTTTGATAAAGGGTGTATGTCGCTTTTATTTATTCATATCAGAAATAGCAATCGCTACAATGTTCTCATCGAAGTCCTCTAACACAGTCCGAGGATATTCTAAGCAACAGGCATGAGAGGCTAAAGCATGGGCAACACCATTACCTTTCCATCTAATAAAACACCAGTGAAAAGAGGAAAGACGTAAAGATAAGCGGCCAATCTCAGTGACGATGTTGTCCTCATATCCACATCCCCATCTGTCGACCTTCACTGCATGAACCAACATAACACTATCGGTCTCGGCGATCAGATCCTCCAGGCCTAGGTCCAGAGCTAACCACATCCCATGTAGGACTGCCATTCCCTCTGCACTAAGCACTGAGAACGCATGGTCCAGATGGGGTTGGTACGTAGCCTTGACAACTCCTAGGTGGTCCCTAAAAATAGCTCCAATCCCCACACTGCCATCATTGCGGATACTAGCATCTGCATTCATCTTGAAACACCCCTGTGGAGGAGGGTTCCAATATGAGAAATCCAAACCATCCTCCCTGTGCACCCTCCATGTGACGTCGACGAGTGCCGCCTATAATCCTCCATCAGTGAAAGAAAGCTGGTTGCAAGTACTGGAATATACGGCTGCTGGGGGTCAAAAGTATGCTTGTTTCTGGCTGTCCAAAGAAAAGTCGCCCCTTCCTCCCTTCTTTTCAAATCATCCTCCCGTAATAGCTCCCTGGTAAAGTCCTTGACATCCATGCCTATGTGGAGTGGCCAAGCAAGCTATCCGGCTGCCCACACAGGACTTGCTGAAGCACAGAGCAAAAGTGCATGAGTGGCATCCTCAAGGTGAGATAAACATCGTGGGCATAGATCGTCTTGGACTGCGTGCCTCCTGTATAGGGCTGCCTTCGCCAGTATAATGTCTCAAAGCACGCGCCAAATAAAGTGTTTCAGCTTAGGAGGCCAGCGTTGCTTCCAGACTCTTTTCCAGTCCTCCTCCTCTAAGTCGTCCAGTAAGTCCTCCCCTGTATGCATCTGTTTGTAGGCGCTGCACACTGTAAACTCTCCCCTGCTCTCCCTATCCCAACATAGAGTGTTGGCATCCTCCCTGCCTCCCAAAGGAATAACATGAATCATAGAACGTATGTGAGGACGAAACACATCTATAAAGGTAGCCTCGCCCCACTGGCCCGTCTCCGCATCCATCAACCCAGTAACTGAAGTATATGTAACCGACCCCTGTATCAGATAGTGGTGAATTGTCCCTCCCAACTGTGGGATCCACCTGTCTCTATAAATATCAATGCTCCTCCCCGATCCCACCCTCCAAAGAAAACCCGGCTTTGCCAACTGCAGCGCCCCCCAGATGCTTCTCCAAGTGTATCTAGGTGCCCCTCCCCTCGCCGAGTAGATGACCGAAGTGTGCCAGTAGTATTTCTCCTTTAGTATACGACTGACCAATGATCCCTCCTTAGTAGTAAGCCACCATCCCTATTTTGTCAGTAGCACACTATTAAAAGCTGATAGATCCCAGAACCCCATCCCTCCATACTCCTTCGGCCTACACAGTCTCACCCAACTGAGCCAATGAATCTTCCTCTCCCCCTCCTTCGCTCCCCACCAAAACTGTGCTATCATGGAATGTATCTCGTCTATGAGTCCTTCTGGGAGTTTGAAAATGCTCATCAAGTAGGTAGGAATAACCTGGATCACTACTTTAATAAGAACCTCCTTCCCTAGTTTAGACAACAACTATTCCTTCCATCCCTACAATTTTTCCATACTCTGTCCTTAATCGAAGCAAAGACCACCTTCTTAGACCGCCCCACAGCCGTAGGTAAACCCAAGTATTTATCATGTCTATCCACCTCTCTCACCCCAAGCATATTCTTGATGGTATCCCTCCTTTCCGCCTCCACATTACTACTAAAGGAAACCTCAATCTTCTCAAAATTAATTTTCTGCCCGGATGTCCTCTCGTATTGGCTGAAAATCTCAGCTAAAGAGGAGCATTCTTGTGAGGTAGCTCTAGTAAACACGATGCTATCATTAGCGAAGAAAAGGTGAGACACATGCGGTGCTGTCCTGCATGCTTTAATTCCATGGATCCTTCTTTCCTGGGCTGCTTTTAAGAGAGATAAAGAGGGAGCTTCAATGCAAAAAATAAAGAGATAGGGAGAGATAGGGTCACCTTGGCGTAGTCCTCTGGCTGGTCTTGTAGATCCCCTCCTCTTGCCATTAATGATGAATTCATGTGAAATGCTAACCATACACTCATGCACTTTGGACCTCCATCTCATAGGAAAACCCATCCTCTCCATCACCCTCCCCAGAAAAGACCACTCCACCCTGTCATGGGCTTTGCTCATGTCAAGCTTGAGTGCCATCAATCCCTCCTTTCCTCTCCCTATATGCTTCATAGTATGGAATAACTCATAAGCCACCAAAGTGTTATCTGTAATCAACCTACCCCCAATGAAAGCACTTTAGTTTTCAGAAATAATATTATTTAGCAGTGGCTTTACTCTATTGGCTAGAACTTTTGTAATAATTTTATAAGCGACATTGCACATGCTAATAGGGCGATACTTATAAATGCGGACCGACGTCTCTATATTTAGAATAAGCACAATATCTGTCTCATTAATCTCTACCAAACTACACTCTCCCCTCCACCAACCAACTATAAAATCAACCACGCTCTTCTTCACCATACCCCAGAATTTTTGATAAAAAATTGTCTTCATGCCATCGGGACCAGGAGCTTTATTGGGGTGCATTTGCTGAAGGGCTTGCCAAATCTCACTCTCTGATGGGGTATTCTCCATCCGTGTCACATCCTCCTCCTGTAAAACACCGTGCATACCGTCCAGAAACTCTTCCATGCCAACCGGATGAGACGTCGAAAAGAGAGAGGTGAAAAAAGAAGTAATCAACCCCTTAATCTCCTCAGGATCTGTTTGCCAGCTGCCGTCCTCCTTGAATATGCCGTCAATGGTGTTTCTCCTTTTCATCTCGCTAGCCTTATGATGAAAATACTTTGTGTTCTTATCACCATCCCTCATCTCATTAGTTCGTGCTCTAGCGTGCCAAAAGCTCTCCTCCCACCGCTGCAATTCCTCCAGCTCTCTTGCCAATTGGGTGCATACTTGTATCATGCCACGAGAAGGTAAGTCATTCTATGCTCGTGCCAGCTCTTTCTCAATCTTCCAGATTCTCTTCTTAATATTACCAAATTTCTCCTTAGCCCAAAAGCTCAGTCTTTCTGCACACCCCCTTGTCTGCGCCAGCAAGCCACCCCCGAGTTTCCCCCCATGCCTATTCCACCACCGACCTGCATTCAGGAGAGGATAGCCAAAGAGTTTCGAATATGAAACTTTTCCCCATGTCCTCCACATGTATTGACTTCTCTGCCCAAAGAAATATCTACACGTGATCTGAGCCACTGATAGGAAAATTCTTGACCCTCCTCACATTAAAAATGTCACACCACTCCATGTCTGCCAGAAACTTGTCCAACCTCTCCATAATGAGGTTTTCCACATATAAGCCTCTCCTCCAAGTGAATTTGCACCCTATTTATCCCAAGTCAATGAGATGACAACTGTCAATCGCCTCCTTGAAGTTCCTCATCTGCCACTCACTCCGTGTCTGGCCCCCTTATTTCTCATGCAAAGTAGTGATCTCATTAAAATCCCCACCAAACACCATAGGCCTGTCAGAGGCCCTGCACAACTCTCCCATGAGAGCCCAAGTTCACGTCCTGTCCTATACTGCTGCCCAGCTGTAGATACCAGCAAAACAATAATTGTACTCAGGGTTGTTCTCATCAATGTCAGCACAAATATGATGGTTGGAAAAAGACTTGATCATCACCTTATCACCTCTCCACCACAGCCCCAAACCACCATATCTGCCTCTACTATCCACCCCAAAACCATTGTCAAACCCACAATATCTTCTGACTCTATCCTGCTCCATGCTCTTATACATAGTTTCCATCATGAAAACTATGTCGGGCATCTCTCTCCAGCATCTCCTCTTGAGAGAGTTCACTGTCCTAGGGCGGCCCAAACCCTGGACGTTCCACGCCAAGATTTTCATTGTTGTTCGTGGGTCTGGACCATCCCAGAACCCACTACTTGCTTGCCGGATGCAGCTGTGTGTATGTGTATATATATGTGTGTATGTATATATATACATACATATATATATACATATATATATATATATATATATATATATATATATATATATATATATATATATATATATATATGCTCTTTACAATGGTTATCTCCATACACTTATTCTTAATAATTCACTTGCATGATTAGCTACCATCTTGTGATGTTTGATTGTTAGTGCTTCGAAATAGTAGTACTAATTCTATCTAGGTGATACAGAGTTGCATGGATGCATGATAATGTTGGAATGTCAAAGCTAATGATCATATGATTATCTCTGTGATTGTTTGATTGTTGTATCGATAGAGAGACAACCTTATAATCTAGATCTATCCTAAGCTCGAGAGAGGAGGGTACAAACATATATGATGATTGCTTGTAACCTTGCTAAGGGCATACAAAGAGGTGTGAGCATTGCATGTTGGTGAGAGATCTTAGTAGGTGAAACCAATCCAAGTCCCCGTCCACATTTCTTATCACACACTTGCTTGTTTTATTCTTTTTTTTGCTTTCTTATTTTCCTTCCTTGTTTGCTTGGTTGAAGCTACTCCATTCTGTGAGGAACACTTATCTTAATCTATCCTTTTGTTTGGTGTGTCTGAGTCAAAGGTGTTATGTTATTATCACTTACTGCTACTTGTCCTTGTGGTTCAACCCAATCTACTACTTCGGACCCCGCATGATAGTTGCAGGGGCCTGAAAGTTAGGTTATAAATTTAAGAGTTCGACTACTCTAGATTCACTCCATCTTGGACGTGCGATCTAGGCCAGTCAAATTTTTTTGGCCGTTGTTGGGGACAAGGCAACACAATTGTTAAGAACCCAAACTCACTCACTATACACTAGTGCCTAAGGTCTAGCAACAGACTTGACTGCACTAGTTCCAATCTGTGATATCTAACTGCCTTGAATACTTCATTTTACATGTCTAATTTTTTAACTCAATTATGCAAACTATTTAGGTATCTTTGAGAGAAGTAGGTTGGGAACATCACCTTACCTCCCTCTCACGTCAGCATGCTGATGCGCCATCCAAGAAATGCCTACGTATGCTAAGTTCTTCAAGGACCTCATCACAAAAAGAATAAGGGGAGACCACATTGAGATAGTGCAGCTAGCCCAAATGTCAAGTGCCTTTTTTCAGGACAAAATGCCCACAAAGAAGAAAGACTCAGGGGCATTTACCATTCTCTTCAATGTTGGAGACAATGTGGAGGGAATGGACTAGCAGATATGGGAGTGAGAATTTTCCTCATGCCACTAACTTTGGCTCAAAGGCCTAGACTTACTGACATGGTAAAAACTGGAATGAGAATTTAGTTGGCCGATCACACTTATGCAAAGCTGGTAGGAGTAGTGGAAGACGTCCCGATTCACATAGGATGATTCTTCATTCCAAGCGACATAGTGCTGATTGAAATGGTTGAGGACCCGACATGTCTAACGATCTTTAGAAGACCTTTCCTTGCCACCGGAAGAGCCGTAATCGATGTGGCAAAATGTATGATAACTCTTGGTGTCGGAAAATGACCATATTGATTTCATGTGCAAGACGCTATGAGGGACCCTCCCTATTTGAGTTGGTTTACTTCATGGATAGCTACACCCAATACTGTCAAGAGGTACAAGAAAATAACGCCATAGTTGATCCGCTTATGCAAGCTTTGAACAATCCAGATCCCAAGGTAGTAGAGAATCCAGATTACTTGAATCAGCCTGAAGAAGAGCTCAGTGATGAAGAAGATATAACCTTAGAAATAACAAAGTATGCATCATTAGAGAAGACTCCTAAAGAGAGAAAAAACACCCAAGCCAAAGCTAGAGTTGAAACAACTACTTGAAGGACTGCATATGAATTCCTAGATGATGAAAAAAGGAACCCAGTGATAGTTAAACTCAACATTGACTGATGAACAGATGGACAAGCTGTTGAGAGCTTAGACTCTGAAGGAAAACCATTGGTTGCTCAATAGAAGATATAAAAGGGCTTGAGCCTAGCTGTATGCATTCATAGAATCAATCGAGAAGAAACAACTAAGCCATTATCCCAACCCTAGCAAAAACTGAATCAGATGTTAAGAGAGGTAGTCAAGAAGGAGGTCATAAAACTGTGTGATGCGGGAATTATATACCCTATTAGTGATAGAAACTCGGTAAGTCTGATGCACGTAGTACCGAAGAAGGGAGGAATAACCGCCGTAAAAGGAGAGAAGGGATATGAAGTAGCCCCAAGGGCCATGAATGGGTGGAGAATGTGCATTGAATACATGAAATTGAATGTTGCAACCAGATAAAACCATTTCCTACTGCCATTTATTGATCAAGTCCTACATATATTAGCTAATCATTCATGGTTTTGCTTCTTAGATGGGTATTCTGGATTCTATAAGGTGCTGATCCACCCCGATGATCAATAAAAGACCACCTTCACATGTATATACGCCACCTATGCTTTTTGAAGAATGTCATTTGGTTTATGAAACACACCATCTACTTTCCAAAGGTGCATGATATCTCTCTTTACATACTTCTTGGAAGATATAATGGAAGTCCTTATGGATGATTTTTCTGTATACGACACCAATTTTGATAAGTACCTCAAAAATCTATCTCCAGTCTTACAACACTATGAGAGAAACATTTGATTTTGAATTGGGAGAAGTGCCATTTTATGGTACAAGATAACATCATGCTGGGACATAAAATTTCTAAGAAAGGGATAGAGGTTGATCTGAGCAAAATAGAAGTTGTATCCAAACTCCTACCTCCAAAATAGTAACGGGGGTAAGAAGTTTCCTGGGCCATGTCGGGTACTATATAAGATTTATTAAAGATTTCTCAAAAATTTCCATTCCCCTGTCAAGCCTTCTGGCGAAAGATGTCGAGTTTGATTTCACAAACAAGTGCCTCAAAACCTTCCATACTCTGAAGAATGCCTTAACAACAACCCCAATACTACAAGCACTAGATTGGGAGCTACCCTTTGAAGTCATGTGCGACACCAGTGATTATGCCATTGCTGCTGTTCTTGGTTAAAGAAAAGATAAGAAATACCATGTCATATACTATACTAGCAAAATGTTGAATGATGCCCAAATCAACTACACCATCACTGAAAAGGAAATGCTAGAAATAGTGTGTGCCTTTGACAAGTTCAGATCCTACTTGATAGGGTCGAAATTTAAAGTGTATACATATCATGGAGCTATAAAATATCTAATGCAAAAGAAAGATACAAAGCTGAGACTGTTGCGCTGGGCCCTTCTCTTACATGAGTTTGATCGTGAAATTATTGATAAGAAAGGGATGGAAAATGTAGTTGCTGACCATCTATTAAGGATAATAGTAACTAAAGAAGACCCATTTCCAGTTAATGATAACTACCCGGATGAAGCACTTATGATGGCTAATGTCATTGAACCCAATGTACCATGGTTTGCCGACATATGAAACTATCTAGCTTGTCACCAATTACTACCAGAGATCACTTACAATGAAAAGAAGAAATTATTATCTTACTTGAAAAACTATTACTAGGATGATTATATCCTATTCAAGAAATGCACCGACAATCTGTACTAGCATTGTATACCAGAGGAAGAAGTGTCTCAAATCCTTAAGGAGTGCCACTCTTCACCTTACAGAGGGAATCTGGGCAGGGACAAAATCATAGCTAAAATTATGCAATCTGGTTTTTACTAGCCAACTCTATTCAAGGATGCTCAAACTTATGTGAGTACCTTCAAAGAGAGCCAACTCATGGGCAACATCTCAAGGAGGAATGAGATGCCTATGGCAAATTGAGTTGAAGTGGAAATTTTTGATGTTTAGGGAATAGATTATATGGGACATTTCCATCTTTAAATGAAAATCAATACAGTCTAATCAATGTTGATTATGTTTCCAAGTGGGTGGAAGCAGTAGCAACCCCTACTTGCGACTTCAAAGTAGTTATTAGGCTTTTTGAGGAAACTAACTTCTTGAGGTTTGGAGTCCCATGCACAATCATTAGTGACGGGGGATCCCACTTTGGAGAAAGGCAATTTGAAGCCTTATTGAAGAAATACGGAGTGAAACACAAAGTAGCAACAACATATCACCACCAAAAAATCAGGGCAAGTAGAGGTTTCCAATCGGCAGATAAAGCAAATCCTTGAGAAAATAGTCAGCAGAACGAGGAAAGATTGGTATGACACTATGGGCCTACCATACAACATACAAGACACCAAGGCCTACCATACAACATACAAGACACCAATAGGGACTACCCGCTATAGGCATATCTATGGAAAATCTATCCACCTTACACTAGAATAATAGAACAAGGCCTTTTTTGCCGTCAAATTTTTGAACATGGATTTGAACTAAGCTTGAAAGAAAACAAATAAGAGGCAACTACCGGTCAACCAAAAGAAGTAGAAAATAATGAGGATGAACTTCCATAAGTACGATCATATGGGCCAGCCAGACCGATAGAGCCCATGTTTCCTAATTTTGATAGATGGGCTTGTGAAGATCTATTCTGGGATTCATTATTACTCATTATGGATAGACTAAAACATGATGACAATAGTGGAGATTTCATTTTCAAAAGAGAAGGAATTTGCATTCTTAAAGATGACCTATGAGAAACTTTGAAGATAGGATGACACCTAGATGTAAGTGTGATGTCTGCATATCAATCACTGTTGGGAGACAATATGTCCAACGTACACATGGCCTACTTCTTACTCATCGATGACATATTAAAGAACAAGTTGTCAGGAGAAAAGGAACACCTAAAGCTTCATCAGATGAATTCCCTCCCTAACTTTATATTCCTTCCCATCCTCCACGATAATCATTGGATGCTTCTGGTAATAAATGTCAAGGCAAAGACCACGATGTTGTATAACAACTCTGATTCAACCTTCACATTAAACAAATATACGAATATGACTACACCAAAGACATCAATTGAAGAAAAATTTGTAACATGCACAGAAGAAATAGTTGACATGATTTGCAAGTTCGGAATAGGATACAAGTACGTCAAGATTAGAGACTTGAAAAATACACAGTTCTATCACAGAAGCCCCCAACAAATTATTCAATCAAACGACTGCAACTTTTACTGCCTAAAGTGGATGTCATCTTTGGCCCTGAAGGACGCCAAAATTGAAAGTTTGCAACAGATATGATACCACACACTCAGAGGAGGATATGTCGACATGTTGCTGCAATCCAAATGGATGGTCCATGAACAACCTCAATACAAATAACTCAGCCTGTTTAATTCCATTCTCTTTCTTTGACACTCCATGACAAAGTGCATGATAAGTTTTGGGGGGCCTATAAATGGGCATGAGAGGTACTTCTCTCTAGCTTCCTTTTCAATGTCTCCTTTTTAGTTTCTATTTAGTTAACTCAATTTTGTTGAAATTCAATATTGCGCCTCTTCCATATTGAAAAAAATTTGAGAAATTTTGACTGACCTAAACGACCAATTTTGACTTAATCTTTGCCCATGTATATACCCTTGTTGAAATTTTGATGGATAGGTAATAAAAAAAGACAAAATTTGATTCCAATTTTCCCAGATAATGTCATAACTCCAACTCTTAGACCTTCTTATCTTCAGGCTAACTCTCAACGTAATTACTTCAAGAATGACAAATTTGGGTTACTTAATCTACTTGAAAATTCCAAGTGTGACAATGTCTTAACGTCAACCTTACCTCGAGATAATGTAGAAGGCACAAGTATGTTTTTCAACCAAGATGAAATCTCAAAGTAAGGAGGACTCAACCTACTATGCTCATGATAGATCACCAGGTTCCCAAGTACAAGTAGGAAAACGCATAACCCTGACAAAAAAAGACATAGCTACCCCTTCTAGTTTTAAAGTCCCCACTTTGGGATCAAAAGAAGCATGGCAGCCTAACTTTCCCCAAAATCCTATCATCCCAAAGTCTGTGAGAATGAATAAAAGCTAGGAGGAATAAAATTATGAGTGTTGTTCCTGGGAAGATGTTGAAGGACTTTGCCCAGATGACGTATTGCTGCACTCAAGAATGTAGATATGTCATGCCTGGTAGTGGAGTCTAGAAACCAACTTTTACACACCTACATTTCAAAGGGGACCTCACACAACCACCTGATAATTCATTAGGGCCCATTTAGGTAACACTGTCTTTAAGACAACTTACATGGTTGAGTGAACCTAAGAAATGTGGGAAACACTGCAGTCTTATTCCACCCAAAGCACCATAGCTAAGAAATAAAAAAAAATAAAAGTTGGGTGTGAAAGCTACCTCTCCTAGAACTTTACGGAAGTACGGCCTAGAAAAAAATCATTGGTGCATCACGAGGGAGAAACTTTTTGATAAAGAAAGTCATAGCAAGCAATACAAGTGTTGCAACTCCAATCTAAGAGGAAGAGTTTTGGGTGTCAACATCCCTTTGTCCCAATGCATAAGTTTCAACTTAAGGATGACATTATCACATTTTTCGCACTCACAAAAATAATAACCAATAAAGCCCTTTGAAGTCATTTGATGCTTTAATTCTATTTGTTAGCCTGAGGACATGATAAACTCTAAGTTTGGGGGAATTGATAACATTCAATATTGTGAACATTTGAATGCCTAATTTACCCCTATTTTTCATTACTATTATAATTTTGTCGACAATCTTAATCATTTATTGAGTTCTGCTTTCATCACCTAAGTCGACCCCTCCTTCATTATTTTAAGATGAACTTCTTAGTGATCACAGATAAGTTGACCAAGAGATCGACATCACTCTAACCAACAGACAAAGATAGAGGTCTCTAACCACTTCCCCCGTCACCAGAGTTATAGCAACCACCATGACAATTCAAGTGTAGCGACCAAAGCTATAAGTCAACCATAATGACCATGAACTCGTGTATAATAACGGTTGATAGTACCATCACTCATAGAGCTCACAATTTCCAACACCGTTTAATGACCATCATTGTCCCAGTTTAGCGGTCGATATTCCTACTTAAATACCGGTCAACCTTAGCGACCAGTATCCTCAGCTGTCATACAACAACCAAAGCACCAAGCCAAGAAAGTGATTGATAAAGACGTTATTGAGGATAGTGACCAAAATGACCACTAAGTCGGTTGTCAATGCCTATAAATAGAGACCCACTTCGTGTATGGAAGGGGTGGGAATATTAGATGATGAAGAAGTGCTGCCGCATTCTAGAGTCACCTTCATCCGCATCCATTGATCTTCTACATCTAAAGATGAAGGTCCCAAGGAGAGAGCAGGTCATCACCCTCTTCTTCGAGTGAAGGAGTCGCCATCTTCTACACCAAAGCTAGATCCATATCTGAAGGAGTCCTGTTGGTGCATCACCTTCCTCCTTCTTTAGATCTATCATCCGTCTATATGTTGTTCATCCATTATTTTGTCTATCTCGATGTATCTTCACTTTTGTAAATCCATAATGCTACTCACTAACATGAGTGGCTAAACTCATTGCTTGGGTTGGTAGTATCGACTAAGGCTCTCCCAATATTCACATGCTTACATCCTTTTCAATATATATATATATATATATATATATATATAATATGTGTGTGTGCTATTGGCAATGGTTATCTCCATACACTTGTTCTTAATTCTTCACTTGCATGATTAGCTACCATATTGTGATGTTTGATTGTTAGTGCTTCGAAAGAGTATTACTAATTCTATCTAGGTGTTATGGAGTTGCATGAATGCATGCCAATGTTGAAATGCTAAAGCTAATAATCATATGGTTATCTTTGTGATTGTTTGTTTGTTGTCTCGAGAGATAGAGAGACAACCCTATAATCTAGATCTATCCTAAGCTCGAGAGAGGAGCAAATAGACATATATGATGATTGCTTGTAGCCTTGATAAGGGCATACAAAAGGGTGTGAGTATTGCATGTTGGTGAGAGATCTTAGTAGGTGAAACCCAATCCAAGTTTCCGTCTACATTTGTTATCACACACTTTCATGTTTTGTTCTTTTGTTTTGCTTTCTTATTCTTTCTCCCTTACTTGTTTGCTTGATTGAAGCTACTCCTTTCAGTGAGGAACACTTATCTTAATCTATCCTTTCATTTGGTGTATATGAGTCGAAGGTTTTATGTTCTTAGCACTTATTGTTACTTGTCCTTGTGGTTTGACCCTGATCTACTACTTCAGACCCGTATAATAGTTGCAGGGGCCTAAGAGTCGGCTTATAAAATTTAAGAGTCTGACTACTCTAGATCTACTCCATCTTGGACGTGCAATTTAGGCCGATCAGTAACTCTAACCTTGTTTGGAAAAATCTAAAGATCAAGCATATTGATCTCCTATTCTAGGAATTAGGGTTTCTAAAAGTTAGGATAGCCAAAATTCAGTATGTTATAGGACTCCGCCCCTTAAAAGGACTTTGTCCTCAAAATTTGCACATCCATGACAAACTACTACACTCTACCCTAGAAAAGGTGTAACTAAATAAGTCATACAAGACCAAGGCACAAAAGCTACTCTACCTAAATGATATCTTGTGAAGGTAAAAACATAACTATATAGACAAACTAACTAATAGAATAAGGATTACCTTTAACATGTTATCCCTCGTGTACGTCATGCCCATCTAAAGAAAAGGCATGTCTTGCATGCTTCTCAATAGGCTTTCCTCCATTATTGTTGTGGCCATTGTTTCTTGCAAGAGCTTGATGTTGTTGTTGCTGAGATAGTGTACATCCATCACGAAGCTTAGGTCATCTAGGTCTTATATGTCTAGGCTCCTCACAATGATGACATAAAACTTGGAAGTCTGAATTTGGACAACTAGATTTCCTATAGAGGGACACCTCCCAGGAGGATGATGTTCATGACACTTGGCACACTTTTCTCTATTCTACTCTTCACATGAGAACTTCCTCTTCTTGTTATGATCTTGGGATTGATAACCATGGTAAGCCTCAATTGCCATAGATTTATCCACCATTTGCTGAAATGTCATTGGAAGTTCAGGCACTAGGGCACGACCAATGTTGAAGTTGAGTCCTTCAAGGAACTATTTAGCATGCCTCTCTTCAAACCAAATCCTTGGCATACCTTTCAAATAGGTTGAACTTCTACACGTACTCCACCATAGACATGGAGTGCTTCTTCATGTTGTAAAATTTGCTTCCTTCTTTCACACTGTTGTAGATGAGATGTACTTCTCATAAAAGATTACCAAGAATTACATCCAAGACATAGAGGAGACATCTTGGGTCCTAACCACACTGCTCCACCAATGGAGAGTGGGTCCATCAAGTTGTAGGTGGAAAACCTAACCTTCTGGTGCTCAGGGCATGCCATACCATGAAAAGTACACTCCATGGCAAGAACCTAATCGTCAGCCTTATCCAACATATTAAGCTTGTTCTCCCCTTGAAATATGTAAGATGCATCTTCATGAACTCTACAAGAGAATACTCCCTGGTAGTGTAACCTTCCCTACTAGGATTGTGGAGATCAATTGTCGTAGTAAGGACAACTATTGCTCATGAGAGATGACCAAACTCGAACTGGTTATTACTGATTGCAACGTAGGTTGGTCCACAACATGTTGACCACTAGTTGTTGCCTAAGCTTGATATGTAAGAGGAGTGAAAGGAGGATCCATCATGGGCATCCCAAACTTTGGGTTATGGGGTGTCTCAAACCCAACTAGGTTATCAATAGATGACTTGTCTTCATCCATCTATATGTGCCTACACAAGGCAAGGGGATATGGTATAAGAAATTTATGGGAAAAGGTAAACAACCTAAGGGAGATAATATTGGAATAATTAGATCGACTAACTCCACTGGCTTTGATACCATACTTGTAAGGAGTGGGACATGAGACAGAGGCCACTCGCTTACTCGATATGAAATAAACGAAAACCATCCAATGCCAAATTTGAGAGATAATTTCACAAAGGATAGAAGACGAAAATTCAAGTATGTAATGTATAAATCACCATTAAGTGTAGGAACGGAAGTAAATATCTAACTATTAGAATATTTATGTATATCATTATTCTTCACCACATAGGGTGTACATAAAAGAAAACTATAGGAAATAATATACAGAGGGTAAATCAAATACTTTAATCTACCTCCCAAGCAAGATCAACTACTCCTAGATAGTCTTGGTCAACTTAGATCCACACCTCCTTGCTCTTCACTTAGGGGATGGAATCGTACCCCACAAGAGAAAACAAAGTAGATGTTGTAAACATAAAATGCCGGTATGTGTATATAATTGAGATTGAGCAACTTTATGGGAGAAAGGACAACAAGTATAACAAGACTTCTCAGAGAAAGAGGGAAATGAACTATCCCAGTGGATATCGAAAGAAACATTACAATAAGGAGAAAAAAATACATGTACTTGCCATGAATCAAAATAAAAAATGCCCCATGAGCCTACACAAAGCAATTAGGGCACATGACCCATCAACATAAATTAAATAATCAACATGTAGTTGAGATAAGTATAGTACTAATGAAATATAATAAAACAATGTCATATAGAGCCCATAAACCTAACCTGTTAGAGTATAAAACATAACCATACTCCCAAATATATAGAAGTGTGCACAAAACCTAGGTATGGGGCACTTGACCTTCATCCCAAAATTATAAAAGGCACATAACCTAAAAAACCAAAGCATATTATAAAACCATAGTGCTACTGAATCAACAAGCATGCAATGTAAAGGCAAGTAAGCTTTAGTAATGGTATTAAACAAGATTGTCCCACTAAAAGTGGAACATTAGTCCATAAAAATTCATCATGAACAAAATAGGGTTTCAATGCAAAAATATCATAATATAGAGAAATTCCACTAATTAGGGCTCAACTAGAGATGGAATGAATAATATTATAAATATTTATTTCCAAAGTGCAATATCAACAAAGACTTGTCAGTATATAACTGATTTCAATATCAGAGTCTCAAAAGAACTTAAATAAATCTCAAAGGAGAGATTTCACACATATCCTTCAAATTAGGTCTAAAGAGAGAGAAAGTAGAATTATTGCTCAATATAGACTCATAGAGATGCAACTTACCTCAAAAACATGTATCCAAAGCCAAAGTCCAACCCTAGATCCAATCATGATATTTCTTCACCTATAAACATATTGGATGGAAATAATTAATTAATGATTGTATTACAAACCCTAGAAATATTGACTTTTACTACGAGTTGATTTAGGTTATGAAACCTATACATTAGATAGAGCTTAGTTTTGTGATTTCAGAACATATTTTTACTAATTTTTTGATAATCACAATATTAGTTATGAATTTTGTAAGATAAAGCAATTTACTGAAATTTGAATATGAAAATCAAATCAAAAGGACCGAAAGGCACCTACATCACACATCAAAGTCTTGATACGTGACATGGTAGGTTTTTAAAACACCTCACTTGAATTAAACCCACAACAAGATATGAAGCAAATTGTGAAAGGAAAGAAACACCCATGGAAGGCATGACAAAGTCCAAATCAGAATAGGGTAATATCGCAAAATAGAAATTTATCATCTCCTTCCTTCTGTATTCATGATCAAATAGTGAAACACACAGAACCAAAACTTCATAATGCCTCAAAACCCAACCTTAAATCCATGGTAGGTATGAAGGAGAATGCCCCTCTACTTCTCCATACTCCGTCGGACTCGACGATCCCCAATAGTGTCGTAGGGTGATCCAAGCCAAGGTGCACCTCTCGCCATGGTCAGATAGGTGGAAGAGTACACAATGAGGAGAGACAAACTAAAAAATAGGCAAACAAGACTACCAGTGACAAAAAAACACTCCCAACTACTTTGCCATCATAGAATAGAGTTGAAGATCGTTGAAACCAAAAGAAACGACACCAAAGATTCCTTGGTGCTACAACTGAAAAGAAGCATGAAAAGATGGGAAATTGAACACACCTTCAGTCCTTTTATTTCCTCATCCAAATATCCCCTCTAGGGTCCACAGAAGTGAGCACTGAGATCACACAATCGCAACGAGGTCTGTAGGTTGCCAGAGAACCTGAGGGAGTGTAGAAAGGTAATTGGAGAGCCAGAGAACCTGAGGGTGTGTAGAAAGGTAACTGGAGATCGGAGAAGATGTGCCAGACCAAGATAGGTATAACCAAAGACCAAAGTCAATTTATGGGGAACCAATAATGGTGTAGGGATGGTTTTATATAGACATGAAGGCCTATGATGGTCGGGAACCAAATAATTCGAAAATAGGGGCTTCATAGACTCTTTCGTTGACTAAGAGATCGGGATGGAGAGTCTCTGTCATGTCAGGGATCAAACTACTCACCTCCACATGAGAATTGTAGAGGGAAGGGATGTTTAGGGTGATGAGGAGTAAGAAGAGAGAGAGAGAGAAATGAGGGAGATTGTTGTTGGACTATAGAGTCCCATAGATGGAGGGAACTGGATGAGAGAGAAAAGGCATCATCAGTGATTTTTTCCAACAACATGAATTTGATCTGAACTAGAAGAGGACTATCCATGTGACACAGAAACTTCAAGAAATTAGCAACACAACAAGCATGACATCAACTAGAGATTTAAATAATAATACATAGTCTGATTTCACATTAGATTAGTATTTATATAATATCTTCCTTCTTAATATGATATATCTAGGATTATGCAAAGAAGGTGAAACTTGGTCTCTCGACTAATTAGGACCCAAAGAATCTGGTCTTGAGATTAGATTTAGGTTTTGATATTATCTAGTATGAGTTTGAGTAAAATTAGGGTTTAAGTTAATTATCTCAATAATAATAATTATATATTACATTATCCTCAATATTTTGGATTTAGATTTCATTACTCTCATATTATATACATTGGGATTATATTAAATTATCTAGCACGAAATACATTCTTTTACTCAATTTCTCATTAAGTCCATTAATGTCACATTAACTTATATAATGACACATCAATGATTTATTTTTACATGAAATTTCTAATTCTTATTTAATTATACCTATTAGTCATATTAGGTACCATACCAACCATTTATGCATGTTTATACAATTCCAATCCTTATTAGTGAAGTTTAGGTTGTTATATGTGTATTAGTGAACCACATGACATGTATTTTATATACTCATTCACATTTTGAGTCACTTTTAGGTTATTAGGAAAATATGAGTGTATCATGCTATTTGGTGTGATTATGTAACCTAAAGTCACTTAATGTATCATTAATGTCACCAAAGATGCATATATCAGGGTTATACATTAAATATAAATTTGGGTACAAGAATATGAAATACTCATTATTTGTATATTATATGTTTATTAGGGCATGGCCAATCATGTCAGGGTGTAACTCTAACCTTGTTTGGTGAAATATAAAAATCAAGCATGCTAATCTCATGTTCTAGGAATTCGGGTTTCTAAAATTCAAGATGCCTGAAAGTTGACATGTTATAGGAGTCCACCCCTTAAAAGGATTTCATCCTAGAAATCAGTGCATCCATAATCTAACAAACTACTACACTCCACCCTTTGAAAGTTGTAACCTAATAAGTCATACAAGACCAAGGCACACAAACTAGTTTACCTAAATGATGTCCTTTGAAGGTAAAATCATAACTATATAGGAAAAAATAACTAATAGAATAAGGGTTACCTTCAACTTGCTCTCCTTCATGTATAATGTACATAGTTTTTTGATAACCACAACATTAGTTTTGAATTTTAAAAGATAAGACAATTTACTGGATTTAAATTGGAAAATCAAATTAAAAGGACCAAAAGGGCCCCACATCATGCATCAAAATCTTGATGTGTGATAGGGAATGTCTGTAGAACATATCAAATAAATAAAACCCATGACAAGATAAAGGATAAAAGTGTAGGGAAGTCGGGGCAACATATAATCTAGTGGAAAACAACATTTTAAAGCTCGATTCCCTAATCAGTAAAATCATGTCAACAATAATGTATCTAGGAAAGAGAGTAACAAGAGTTATACCTAGTCTTGGAACAAGTCTAATGAAAACTCTTAGTGCAGTATCATGCTTCTTCTCCAAGAAGCAACATGCTTCTTCTTCAAGAAGCACTCAAATAGTTGTCAACAATGTCCTCCTAGTGCAACACCACATACGACGATTAATGTTGTCCTCCTAGCAGTAGGAAGTAGCCTCCTCACCTCTAGAGTAGTCCACACGGACCACCAAGAACTCCATGTTGTGCTACTAGAGCTGACAAGAAGGAGTTGTCCGTTCGAATGTCAATCTACTAGGATTGATTGACTCTCCCACATTTGTCTCTTGCCTGCTATCCCTCCCTTTAATGGATCGGACTTGCTCAGGATCTCTACTGGTTACCATAACCAGAGAGGACAACAATTGTTAGAGCTTATTGTTGTGTTTGGGAAACCCCCAATAGCAATCTATTTATAGGAGAGGCTAGGGTTAGGGTTTCCAGTCAATCTGGGTGTCGAAGAGATGGAATTCACAGATTTTCTAGAAACTACAAACGGTGAACTGGTCGGTTCACTATCCAACCAATCGATTCAAAGATGGAGTGGTTGGTTCATCTCTTGAACTAATTGGCTCATGTACCTCCCTCTTTAGAATCAAATTGGCATTAAATATTTGATTGATGCAAAACATGATGTCAGCATCAAATCCTTGATCCAATTGAATTGATCATTCCACCAGACAACCCAGATGATGAACCGGTCGGTTCACATCATGAAATGGTCATTTCACTTTTTAAACAATCATTTCATAAGTGAAATGGTCGTTTAATATGTGAAATGGTCATTTTACATGTTCATCTCAGATAAATATTCAACCAATTGTTGTTTCTAATTGATTTGACACTCCAACTGATCAATTCAACAATTGAACCGATCAGTTTACACTCTAGTCAGTCAATTTTAAACCTCAATTGTTTAATTGAATACCTAAACACTTTTAGTAATTAAGTTAAACACCATTCATGAATCAACTCCTATTCCAAGTGTATCCTATGTGCGTGACCCTATAGGTCCCAAACTACATTGGCAATGAATGTCCATAACCAACTTATGACATCACAAGCAATGAGCGGTATCTATCAACACATCATTTCTACCTAAGTAGTTTAGAAGTTTGTAGAACAACTTCAGCCTATAGTTTGTGATTAGTGCTACAGTGATCATATAGTTCCTTTGTCTCTGATATCCGAATCATACTCGAGGCATGGAATCATCATCCTCTTTAACATTCAATCCATCTTCCTTGAACTAGAGTAGATCATCTGAGATGTATTGAACTTGCATATCAAATATTGAATCACATGTGCATGGCCATACATTTCTTAGTCTCTCTTATCAAGTGGCCTGGTAATCGATCTCCTATAGGAGGGACAAATCCCATCTACATCACTCACACTCAATCCCCATGTGTCACAATGAACCCGAACATGACATTTATGGCAACCCTTATTCAAGGTCATGTTGGATGATGTCTAAATACATCGAACAACATGTGATGTGTGTAGTGACTTCAGGTCTAAGAACCACTATAACCACTATCACTATGAGAGATGATTTTGACTACCATTCCATGGTATCCAGGTATCACTCTCAAGGTAAGGTCTGTCCAATACACTGTTCTCTAACATGTACTTGTGTGCTTGACTTGATATCACAAATCATGACTAATGGGACTCTATCATCAATCAACACACACTCTAGTATTATGTATTATTGTTGTCTATTTTTCTTCCACAGTAATATATGACTAGGGACATAATAAGAATGTATATACTCTTATCATACATATGTTCTCATTGTTCAGGTCATCAACCTGAAGACATATGTCATCATGTATCATCATTCTTTAGACATATATTGTATATGTGTCATTATCTCATGATTGAGACAAACATAATAGATTGAATCAGCTTTATTATTATCATATCAAGTTCCTAATGCCACATTCCAATCATCATATGATTGACTCTCTGGGCATATATACCAACAAACTCCAACTTGCACTTAGAGCCAACACCCAAAAATCTTATTCCAAGTGATCTTAACATGTCCATCATGTTTCTTCTATGCAAGTGCTTATATAGCAAATTAGCAACATTTGCTTTTAGTCAGTATTTTGCAAGTTCCACATCTCCTTGCCATATGGCTTCTTACATGAGATGGAATTGCCGTAGTAATATCTGAGATTCCTTGCCTAACCAGTAGCTCCATTGTTGTCACAGTATTTCTAGTGTGTCATTAATGGTCGAAACCTCCCATAAGTTCATATATATGAAATTCTTGATCCCAGTGAGCCAATTGGTTGGGCCTAATTTGTGTAGAACTCCAGCCAATTCTGTTCCAATAAGCTCGACTCTCCAAACTCCTGTCTCACCCTTTGAAATGGTCATCTCACCCTATGAGCCAATTGTTTGACACTGTAGTTAGCCAATATGTTGTGTGAATTGAATACCTAAACCCTTTAGTAAATAATCCAATCATCATTCAAGATTAAACTCCTCTTCTAGACGAGTTCCTATGTGTGTTACCCTATAGGTCCCATATCACATTAGTAGTGAATGTCCCAAACTAACTTATGACATCACAAATAGAGAGTAGTGCTTAGTCACACATCTGTGTTACCTAAGTAAATGGAAAGTTGGAGAACAACTTCAACCTACAATCTACGTAAGGTGTTGTGGTGATTGTGTAATTCCTTTGTCTCTGATATCCGGAGTGAACTTGAGGCATGGAATCATCATCCTCTCAACTTTCAACCCATGTTCCTCGAACCAAGAGTAGACTTTCTAAGATAATATGACCTCAATATTATATATTGATTCACATGTGCATGCACATGTGTTTCTCAGTCTCTCTTATCAAGTGGTCAGGATATCAAACTCTAGTAGGAGGGACAAATTCCATTTCTATCACTAATAGTTAGTCCCCATTTGTGAAAGCTTCCCAATCATCACCTTTATGTCATCCTATATTTTAGGATTACATTTGATGATGTCAAAGTATACCCAACAACATGTGCTGAGTGTAGTGTTTTTAGGTCTAAGAATCATAATCACCACCTTCACTATGAGAGATGACTATGACCACAAATGGTGGTTTCCATGTATTACTCTTAAGGTGGGTCTGTCTGATACACTATTCCCTGACATGTATCTGTGTGCTTGGTTTGATATGCCATATCATGATTAATGAGATTCTGTCATCAACCAATCCACACTCCAGTCTTATGTGTTACTGGTGTCTATCTACCTTCCATAATAACAATTGACTAGGGACATAATAAGAATTGACACACTCTTGGCATTTGTATGATCTAATTCTCCAAGTCATGTACTTGAAGACATACATCATTGAGTATTGTCATTCCTTAGACATTCATAATGTTTCCTCATTATCTCATACCAGAGTGAAACAAAATGAATTGGAAGCTTGCCTTTGTTAATAATCAAATACTTTATGTGATATGACTTCACAATCATCATATGATTGGCGCTTAGGGCATTCTTACCAACATCAACATCTAGAGGATGGTTTCAATTCTCCATTATGTTTACTAATAAATTTAGTAGACAAGTACTTCATGAGAAGAAAATTATAATCCCTTTAAATGTTCAAGGAATTCAATGATGAAATATAGAGCTGGAAAGAATACCAAGATTCTTTGATTAGATCAAGATGGTAAATATTTATTCCAAGATTTTGAGGACAATTATCAAGGGGTGTGAAACTATTGGATAGTGGAATCCCCATAGACTATCATAGCATAAGGGAATCAGTGACATAATGAATTGCACATTGTTGGAAATGGTGTGGTCAAAGAAGATCCTAGTTGGACTTCCTTATCCTTCTGGGTATAATCTCTAAAATTTTTGTGCTTGTGTTTCATCACATTCCTTCAATATGAGTTCCAATGATGCCACATACAATATGGATTGGGAAGTATCTTTTAAAAAGGTTTGAGGTTGTGAATCACATGGGATGTGTTCATTTCCTAAGAAATTAGGACCCACATATGAAAAGTGTAATTTTCTGGGGAATCCTTTGGAAACCAAAGGATACTACTACTATTTTTTTTGTCTCAGAATAAAGGTGTTTGTTGCTAGTACTAATACTATCAATATCATAGAGAAAGAGTTATTATCTATGAATACTAATGGGAGGGAATTATATCTCAAAAATGTTTGAGATAGAAAATGACAATGAACTTGAAGAACATGAGGAGGCATTGCAAGTTCTTATGGAACAACCAACCTTTAACAAAAACCAAGAACCTGATAATCTAGTAGGAGTCATCAAGAGTCATAAGATTTGGGTTTTTTCATGAATTAAGATGTTGAGGTGTTGTTCATGGATCATTATGGGCCAAACACATACAAGGAAGCTACAGATGGACCTGGATATGGTAAATGGCTCAAGTCTATGAGATCTAAAAGGAACTCCTTGTATACTAACAAGGTATGGACCCTGGTGGAGCCACCTTAAGGGGTAAAACACAATGCGTGCAATTGGGTCTATAAGAAGAGACTGGCATGGATGGAAATGTCCAAACCTACAAGGGGAAACTGGTTGAGAAAGGGTTTAAACAAGTTCAAGGTGTTGACTACAATGAAACCTTATCACCAGTTGTTGTGGTCAAGTCCTTTAGGATCATACTTTCCTCTACAATTTGTCAAGACCACATGATATATCATATGGATGCAAAAACAACACTCCTCAATTAGCATCTTATTATGGATGTGTACATCACACAACTTATGGGTTTTGAATCTCCAATGAATGTTGTCAATATATGGATTGAAGAAAGCAACCAAAAGATGGAATTACCATTTTGAAAAATCAATCAAATAGTTTGGCTTCATAAAGAATGAAGATGATCCTTGGGTTTACAAGAAGGTTAGTGGGATCATTTAGTAGTCCTCATATTATATGTGGATATGATAAGACTGGTGAAAAATGACATTCCAAGTCTAGAAAAGGTAAATACATTGCTAAGAAATGGTTTCTCAAGGAAATACTTATGAGAAGCCATATGTATCAAGATATATGGAGATATATCAAGAAGGTATCTTGACCTTAATTGAAATAAAAAAATAAAAAAATTGTTGAAGTGGTTCAACATGCATGAGTTTAAAAAGAAAACTTACCCATGTCTCACGGGATAAGTGTTTCTAAGGCCTTTTACCTTAAATCTTTGGAAGAGAGGGACTACATGATTAAGATTCCATATGCCTTGGAAAATGAATCTCTTATATCATGTAATATTGTACAAGTATTGATATCTCATATGACTTTATCATGACAAGAATTTCAAGAAGTTTGATTGAAGGTCACATATCTGCAGTAAAGAAGACTCTTCAAGTACTTGGGAAGAAGTTAGGATGAAGAGGTGAGGAAGAATATGTTGTACATATTCACATAAATTCAGTATTCCAAGTAACCACAAATGATTACCAATCACAATATGGTTCTATCTTCCCCCCCTACAGTGGTATTTTCAGTTGGAAGAGTTCCAAGAAAGAAACAATGATCAATTCTACAACAAAAGTTGAATATGATGCAATATTATATGCCACAATGATCGTATAAATTAGGAAGTTAATTAGATGAACTCAGAGTTGTTCCTAGCATTTATGACATAGTAAATCTATATTGTTATAATTATGGGATATTATGCAAGCCAACAAACCTATATTGCATCTTCACTCAAAACATATTCTTTGGCGGTTCCATATCATATGAGATATCATTGAGTAAGGAGATGAGATGGTTTACATGACACCAATATAGATAAAGTTTGTTGATTCCTTTACTAAGTCACTATTACAACAAAGGCATGTCATTCATGTTATATCATTTGGTATGAGATACACGTGTGCTTTAGTGCAAGTTGGATACTATTTATGTATATGACCTAGATTCCAATTATTGGATGATGGCTATATGGGTATTTTGTACTTTTGATTTGGTTAATTATGGCAATTCCATTCTTTGATGCACATTTGATTATAGTCATATGAATGTACACAAAAAATTTCCTTCAAATCAATGGGACTTCAAGTACACGACTTGAACATGAGATCATAATGGATGCTAAGAACAATATACTTAAACATCCTTAGTCAATTATTATTGTGGATCTGACACAATAATGCACATGGTACTAGTATGTGTGGTGAGACATGACCATGTCTCATGGGTCATAGGTATAAAAATACCAAGTCAAACACAAAGGTATTTGTTGAAGAACATGTGTATTAGAAAGACATGCCTTTAGAGTAATTTTTTGACCATTATATGGTAGTCATAACAAACTATCAAATGAAACAATTATGTTGTGGTCCTTTGACCTGACATCACTACAATGGTGACATGATAATCATTGGCTTGACACTATCCAACATGACCTTAAGGAAGGTTTCCATAAAGGTAGAGACAAGGTGTGGTGAGAATAATGCTATGTGTTGTGATTGAGGAAGAAGGCATTTGTCCCTCACATTAATGGGAGAAATATCCTAGGCCTCCTAATAAGAGAGAGTAGAGAAATTCATGGCCATTCTCATGTGATTTTTCTTGTGATATTGAGCTCATAAATATCTTCTAGTCTACTTGGAGATCAAGGAACTTGTGTAGAACATGATGAGGATGGTGTTTTCATGCATGTAGTTTCAATCAAGATATATATGATAGAAGGACCATTCAACACAAAAACATTCTCATTAATGGTATAGTCTTGTTTGTCTATACAACTACTAGGGTGGCATTGATGTGTGGCTAGACACCACTCATAATATGGATGATAATATGTATTAGTGAATCCATTGTCAATGTAGTATCATTCCTAATAGTCACAAGCATAGAGAAAGCTTGAAGAAAGGTTGAATTGGACTTTACTATAACTGTTACAATATAAGAGGGACCAAAAAGTAAGTTTTAAGAACCTCAGTTAAATATGAATCTAGACTTAATAAACAAGTTTCCAATAACTCAGGAACCCATTCACGATAGATGAGGAAAGTCCCAACCACACTAGTATTGGATGAATGATGCACTCTGAGGACCCAATGAGTAGTCTTATCCCTCATTCCATAAGGAAGTCGATACTCTGGCCAAATAGGGTTTTGGAAGCTCGTACCTTTCCAGTCCTCAACATATATGATATGAGAGGAGGTCGTTAGGTTAATAAAATATGTATTCTCATTGTTGCCTTTAGGGTTTGTGAAATCCTAGAAAGCTACCAAGAGAGAGAGAGAGAGAGGAGGAGGAGGAGTGATTGTGTGGATACCATAGGGATGCGTTTGCATATTGAATTCATTTTAGATGAGCATATTCATTGGAAGAATGAACATCAAGAAGAAGGTATCCTCTATGGAATACAATGTTCCTCCATAGATAATATCCAGAATAGGAACCAATTTGTGAGGCCCAAGGCAATTACTAAGGCTGAGCCCATGACTGCACAACTTCCCTATGGAATGTGACGTTCTACCACCACCCCTTCCCTATTTAGATGACTTAGTAGTCATATCTAGAATTAGTATATCCTACTCTTCCACCATTGGATCCAAACCATTCTACGAAGATATATCATTCTACCACAAGCAATGTATCATGAAATTCTACATTCACCACAAAAAATTATTTACGCATCCTAAGGCAAGACCAAGAGTGCCAATGACTTTTGGTTGCTATTTTAGCAAAATTTTAAATTGATGCAAGTTGGGAAGTCTAGATCTACATTGACAAAAGAAAGTTGAATCATTTGAACCTCTTCTATGATAAGGTATAAACATGTAATCCTAATTTTTTAGTAGTGCATTAGATGGATCCTACTTTCAGGATTCTTGTGAATTGTTTTTGTTCATGTTGCATTTTATGCTCCTATGATCCTAACAATGATAAACATCATGAACCATACAAAAGAAGATAGGATAACCTAAATATTATACATGCATTGTTGACCAAAAAATCACCAAGTATACACTGGATAATAATCAACTTGCTGCTCAATCATTGGAAGAAAAATTAGCTATTAAAAGTTGAGCGTTGGTATTCCACAACCCATCCACTTCTTGGTCCAGAACAATTTTTAGCACACTAACTAGACTACGAAAAGAGTATATCTTACTATTGAAAAAATATATTTAACTCTCAAACTCAAGTCCAAATCAAATTATTATGCAAAGATTATTTCTTGATAATTCTTGGTAAAAATTACACTAAGACATGATTCTCTTACAAGGAAGCTTTATCATTGTGAATGTGTAAGGAGGTCATCAGATAATTCTTGATAGACACTCATTTTACCCTTCAAATTAAAGCTTTTGAAAAAAGTGCAATCATATCCTTGTAGTTTCAAAAAATTTCTATAAACCTTTAAGATAATTAGAAAACTAAAAAAATAGGAAACAATTAGATAAAATACTCAAAAAATTGTAAGAATATGACGACCTTAAATATTACCTTGAATCTTGTGGATTCAACTCCTACAAGAAAGTTAGAATCCTTTGATTGTCCTTGAGGCATAATCATTTTTTGAATCTTGAATCCTAGATTGCAGTTCACATTACTCAATTTGAAAAATATATGATCACATCCAACCTCTAGTCATCTAAAATGTAAAGCCCTATTACAAGATATTCATAATATTTGGGTCATTTACCAAGATCTTATAGTAAAAATCAACCATGTTATAAAAATGTGCTCACTTTTCAAATCCCTACATATGGTAGGAACATTTGAAAGGTCCTAGACCTTAAACTCGACCCCATGACTTAAACATAAAGTCCTATATGGAATATCCATTTGACTTCCTAAATCCCTACATTAGGTGGGTAACTTTACTTGGGTCCTGTATCATGACCTTAAACTATACCACCTCTATACATAAGCCCTATCTA
This sequence comes from Alisma plantago-aquatica, assembly GCA_963693085.1. Lineage (NCBI taxonomy): Eukaryota > Viridiplantae > Streptophyta > Magnoliopsida > Alismatales > Alismataceae > Alisma > Alisma plantago-aquatica. The sequence goes on along the minus strand of OY856410.1, from coordinate 1,222,698,511 downwards.
AGTAGGAAAACCTATTTTTTCTTTAGCAATAAGGAAATATGTGGAGCAAGAAATCCTTGAACTTTCACACATCATTCAAGCCCTACATCGAGAAGTTGAATCACATGTTTCCTTTTAGAATAAATCCCTACCCGGAGTAGACTAACAGTTCAACATTCAAAGATCTATCTTGTGTGACAAAACCATTTTGCATCCAAAATCATATACTTGATAGGTAATGAATCTATTCAGAGTAAGTTCTATCCTAAGTAGACACTTCATGGTTTATAATTTTTAAAATTTTAATCCCTTACTATGTAGGAACTTTGCACTGCATAAGTCCTATCTTTTGTAGGATCTCTCCACAGTCACTAATTTAGGATTGACTTTAGTTCTATTTTGGTCCATCAACTAGGTCTTCATGATTGACCTTATACACTCAGACATCTAATTGATAGATTTTGAGAGGGATAAAATTCTTTAAATCAAGCATCTCTTAAGATCTTAGGAATGTAGAGTTTGTGATTCAATAGAACATCCCTTCATTTTTTCAACCTCTTTGACCCTTTGTGACAAAAAATAGGGACCAAACTTTTCTCAAGCCTATTGTTCTTACTCATGTATCAAACTTGTCATGAGCGAGGATAAATGTTGACATAGCATATTTTATCATTCAACCCAAAAACTTGATAATATTGTCTAGATAATGATGAAATTTATCACACTTGTTCCACATTTTCCATATTACATACAACCTTTTCAAGCCACCCACTTTTCCTATTTGCCATAGGTTGAGGGTTCACATACATAAGTATATTCTTTTAACTGATTGTTGTTATCCAATAATCAATAGTTGTAAAAGCCTTTTCAATAAACTTATTATTTGAATATTTATGAATAAAATGTTCAATGCCATTCTAATTACAAATTTATCAGGTCATATTATTGAAAAATCAATTCAATATGCTTTTGATAAGAAAAAGGAAACAAGAAGTCTTGATCCTCAAGTTTTCATATATCCTCTTCCCTTAATTCTGAATTTGAGTTTTGTTACTCAAATGAAAAATCTCGATCAAAAAATGATTTTCATATTTGAGATACAATCACACACTCAAAAAGTCACAAAATCAGATAGGAAAATGCTCCTATTTCCTATGAGGGAACACAATGGCAGAACATCAATCTACATGAGTTCCCTCAGAGAAATTCTTGATGTTTTAATTCCTCATTTTGTTTTGATGGATATTCATTATTAAGAAAATTCTTTCTCAACTCTGAATCCCCTGAACCTCACCCTCAACTATAAATATCTCTCGTATCAGCTAGAAACATTTGCCCCTTTTGACTCTCAAGAAGCCTAAGAGAAAACTACCTCACCTTTTTCTAAATTATATTTCTCACTAATTAGAAGATCCTTCTTCTAGGATAATTGACTCTCTTATGAAGACAGTTGTTGAGATGATTAGAGGGAAGTTGAGTCAGATACTTCAAATATTTATGTAACTTCTATCTACATATTTAAAACATGATCTTTTTTCAATTACTTCTCATCTAACAATAATTTCAATGATAAAGTGAACTACAAATTCATCTACTTATATATTTACTCATCAATTACAATCACACACATATATATTGTCTTCTATGTAAACCTGGTTGTACTCTACATGTTCTCTTGATCTGATTAAAAAGATAACATCTTTCTCATGATTGACTATTATTCTATAGTGCATATTTATTGAAAATATGTGAATTTTTTCACATTAAGATCATAACACACACTTCTAGATTTCACTTGATCTAACTATTTCCTCCTTGGTATCCCTCTATATATCTTCTTATGTCCCATCTCAATCACTTTGGATGGATATCTACCCTGGTAGATCTTGAGGCAATTTGGATTCCATAGCAGAAAGTAGAGCATTCTGAGATAAAGACGGAAAACGATCATATTAAGTCTCAGAAGCTCACACACCTTAATCATGTTTTTTTCTTATCTTTCTTGGTCAATCAAACTCTTCTCCTTTTTTGTATTTTTCTCTTTGAAAAGGTCTAGGTATTTACAATGGGGAAAGAGGGAGTGATGCACCCTTCTCAATAACAGAGATAGAGATACATAGAGAAAACATTATCCTTTGGGTAGTGAAACCTCATTCAGTGGTCGTGTGAAAAATAAAAGATAAATATTTGAAGTTTCCACGAGGTTTTATATGGAAAATGAGAAAAAACATGATACATTGTTGAAGCCACAGTGTAAAACTAAGTCGCCATCTGAATCCAATAAGTAGGAAAACTAACATGAATGAAAAAACCTAGAAATTGGATTCAACGATCTTGTTATGAGTGGGAGATGATTCGAACCCATGTCTTGTCTGGTAAACCAGTATAAAATTTCTTTAGGTTTTTGTGAATAAAAAGGCTATTCAGAATGGTGAAAAAAGGTATCAAAGATAAAAAATTTGATTCTATGGATGAGCGGGATTTTAGGGCTAGAGATGTTTGTGTCCTTCCCATCATTTCCCTAAAACTCCTATTTTTAGGTTGATTGGGGTCCTAATCACCTCAGACTCTCAAAATAGAGATACTTCATGGGTGATTAAGATCAATGTGTAGGATTAGAGGGAGATAAGAAGATGTAGGATGACAATGCAATTTGATATTTCAGAGGAACAAAATAATAGTGTAGTTAGGATATAATGGTAGAGCGGTTATAGCAGTAAAATAGTATGTAGCATTATAATAGATTATCCCTTCTACAAATGCTAGCAATGCAGGAGATGTGAGTAGGAGGATCCTCAAATTATGAGTAAGGAAAACAAAAGAGGGAGATAGTTTGATTTTCTCACTTTAGGAGGCTTGAAGGTGGGGCATAACATATATGATACGGGGATTTTAGGGTTCAAGGTTCTGGTTAGAACCTTGTAGAACAAGCGATGGATCACCGTGATGCACCATGGTGCAGGGCATGTGGATATATAAATGATTCACCACATGACATGTGTTGGATGGCTTGGATCCAACGTGTTTCCTAGTTATTTAAAAACTAGTTTCAAGATTTTCTAGTAATCTTAGGAATGTTTTAGAGAAAATCTAAGAAAATATAGAGAAAGATAATTTGGGATTATCTCTCAGATTTATTGTGAAAATGATTGAATATCATTGAAAAAATGAATATTTTTATTTTAGATATGGTAAATTAATGAAAAAGCACTTGTAAAAAGCTAAATGAGAGAGCAAATTACACTCTTAGTATGAGAAAAAAAGGGTTTCTTTATAGAAATCCCTGAACTAGATGAAAGTGGATGTAACGTAAATATGCAAAAAATATGAAAAATTTAGAAAAATGATACATGTGGAAAATGGATAAAATGTCAAAATGGACTCCATCATTTGCTAGAAAATGTACATTAATCATGAATTTCTACCAAGTGAGCAAAAGTGGGTTGTCAATAGTTTTCCATAACAAAGCAAGGTTCAAGATAAGAGTGAGGACCACTGACTTAAGACAAGTTTGAACCCCATTTTTTGTCATAAAAGGTTCAACTCATCAAAGATGTTATGACAAATAGTGTGGAGGGTGGAAGGCATATGTAATATCTTTTCCTTCTATGGTTGAATTGTTGAAAGAGTCAATCATAAGAAACATATGATCAAGATTTAGTCATTTTTCCAGAGTAAGAGTAGCCCTCAACATTGGCACATACCTATGTATGACCAATTGTTCTTTCCCCTTAGGTTTTGACGAGCCATCTGATGTTTATTGGCTGCAAAAGTGATTATTATCATTGTACTAGGTCTTAAATCAACATTTTTGATTCTCGCACTAACTCATGATATAGTGAGAAGAAAGGTGGACATGAAAAGAATCAAAGTCAGTATTGGTTTATCTAAAGTTAATAATATTAGGGAGTTGATGATCATTGAAAAATAGTAGTAGTTGCTTTATTTATTAGAGGATCCTTAAAAAAAGAGTAATCATCCCTCTTCGTACACATAATTCGTTCTCATTTTTATAGAGAGTGGGTCAATTCATAGTTAGGACTAGAATTCTTAAAAAACAATATGCATATTTTCTCTACCTTGGATAGGGCTTGGATCATTGAGACTGGCACTTGAGTGTTAGATAATCTCTTCGACTTAATGTGGCCTTTTAGTCAATGAATGTACCAATCAGATATCTAACATCTTGAAGCATCTAATTGAGATGAGGTTTGGTGTTTAGGTGATTATTAAGAGAAAGGTGGTCTCCCCAACATGTTCCCCTACTGGTTCATCATTGGTTCCATCGAGCATCAATGAGTGATTACCTTCGACTCTCTAGTTCTCTATTAGAAGATTGGATATTTGAGCCATAACTCAGGGTCATGATGTGATGTGTCTGAAATCCAAAATTTTAATGGATGTGTGTGTGAAATCCAAGAACAGGTTATGCCTAAGATGTAGCCTGGGGTCATTTAAATTATTTGAGTGGAAGGGCAATCTAGGTTCACTTTAAAGGTCATGAGTTCCAATACTATGTATATATGAAAATGAAGATTTGGGTTGGCTAAATTTTAGTCATGATCTAGGACCCAAATAGATTGGCAAGTAATGTATATGGTTGGCCCTATTAGTATGTATGCCCAGAGAGTGAACCATACAATGATTGTAATGGGGCTTTAGATACCTGATTTGATAATGGCAAAGGTATTTCTATCTATTGTGTTTGTCTCAATCATGAGATGATAACACAAACATATTAGATGTCTAAAGAATGATGTTACCGATGACATATGTATTTAGGTTGAGGACTTGAACAATGAGATCATATGTATGAGAAGAGTATATACATTCTTGTTATTTCCCTAGTCTATTATAATTGTGGAAGCAAAATAGACAATTATAATACATAAGATTAGAGTGAATGTCCATAATCAATTTATAAAATCACAAGCAATGTCCATAAATTAGATGAACATTGCCTGAATTGGGACATGAATTAACCGGTTTAGTTAGTGAACCAATTGGTTCAAAGTCTAAAATGACTGACTTAACTTATGAATCACCCAGTTCAATGATCAATACGATTGGATCAAGGATTAATTTGAGGTCATGTTGTGCATTAGTCTAATATTGAAAGCCAATGTGATTGAGAATAGGAAAGAGTGTGAACCGACCATTTTACATGTGAACTGATTAGTTCAAGTGTGAACTGATCAACTCATAGTTTGCAGCTTCAAAAGAATACATCCAAGTCTATCTCTTCAGCTCCCAGTTAATCTAGAAACCCTGACTCTGGGCCTCCTATAAATATAGGGGTACTCAAGGCTTTCAGAAGACACAACACTCTTTGACAAGTGTTGTCCTCTATGGTTGTAGTAACTAGAGAGCCCTAGAAAATCCTACCAGTAAAAGGGAGAAACAACATGGGGGAGAAAATCAATGCTAGCACGTTGACGTTCGAAGGGACAACTCATTCCCAATGGCTTTGGTAGCACAACATAGAATTCTTGGTGGTCCGCATGGCCTACGTAGAGGCGAGGAGGCCTTTTCCCCCTTCTAGGAGGACATCCTCAATCATCATCTGTGGTGCTAGACCAAGAGGACATCACTAATATCCATCCAAGTGAAACATGTGAAAGAAGCATGATGCAGTAAAGATAGTCACTGGACTTGTTCCTGAACCAGGTATATGCCTTGCAAACTTCATTCTCAATTCATAGTTGTTGACTCTATATGTTGTATAAGGGGAATATGGAAGGTACAACTTTTTTACACTGCCAAATATGTTGCCATATTTCCCTATAGTGGTATTAGAGCCACGTCAGTTTACTCAGTGTTATTGTGTTTGATTAGTTGGGCTCAGGCCCATTGTATTTTCCTTTTTCTCTAATTAGCCCATGTACTCTCTAGTTCCTATATATAGGAGACCTAGCACTCTTATTTCATTTCCTAAAAGATACTCCTTTCTAGATGGTGCCAGAGCAATGTCCTAACCCTAAACCTCCTTTCTTTTCCTCTCCCCTCCCTTTCTCCCCTATCTTTCTCTAGTTCTAGTGACGACTGCGACCACCAGGTTGTCCATGGTACTTCTGATAAAACGTTCCACATAAAGATTGACATAGAATAACATTAGATAGAGAATATTGTGATCCCTTCTTTCTTTGTTTAGCGGTGGCATTTCCTTTCCATATCTACTCTTGGTTTCCGGTTCATAATAGACTAGTCAACTGGTCAAACGTCCATGCTTTGTAGATCATTGCCAAGTTGCCGTGAAAGTTAATTAGTAAAAGGTTACTTATCATATAAGTGGAGTTCTTCCCCACTAGTTCTGTATAGTTTGTTAATTGTAATGCATCATATATAGCCTATTTGTTCTACTATTTGTGATTGCAATAGTCGAATCTGACTGAAAACAAAAAGTAAGACCAAAAAAAGTCAAAACAAAAGACCTTGTGCTGATCTATAAAGCACCAAAAAAAAAAACAAGGGGGCACAACTTTATTCTTATTATTCTCCATGTGGTTTCCTTAATCCACATGGCCGAGTGATTTTCTAAGAATTGGGGATTTTATGTTCATGTATCCTACCGTGCCATTAATATAGTATTTCTTTGTATTTTCCTACTGAGATCCATTCCGGTAGTGTCACCCCTCTTTCTACTGAGTTTCATTCCAGTAGTACTTCTTTCTTCCTACCAAGTTCCGTTCTGGTAGTGTTAATCCTCTTTCTAGCGAGTTTCTATTCTGGTAGTATTTATCATTTTTTTTCTTCTTTGTACCGTGATACATTCCATTACCTTTACTTATTATTTTTATCGTGCTACATTGTGATACTTTTATTTCAATTTATATCATGCTATTTCCAATACTTTTCTTCCTATTTGTACCATATCATGATATCCAATACTTTAGTCACTTCATCATCGATGGTGTTTCTAAGCCAACAATCATTTACAATGATATTCCACAAATACATGTCGTTAAACTTAACGATGACAACTTTCTTTTATGGATGAATGTTGTCCAAACATTTCTTGAGTCCCGGGATAGACTCAAATTTATCACTGATGACTCATCGACAGTTCCTAATTATGCCTGGGTGACAGGAAACAGTCAAGTGCTCTCATGGCTCTGGGCATGCATGGAGCTAGATGAGGATGTCAAATACATGCGACACTAAAACGCCAAGACTTTGTGGGAGGAGATGAAGAAGCTCTTCACTCAAGAAGACAACTACCTATGTATGTACACCATTATGGACAAGATATTCTCTAAACAACAAGGAGAGTGTCCCTTATCCAAGTACTTTGATGCCATTAAGGCCTTAGAAAACTAGCTCAACTTCTTCTCTCTGACGAAGTATACTGAAGTCACCAAGGAGCGGGAGACTCTCCTCATGTGCACTTCCTCAACGGGCTTCATCCTTGCTTTATTGTTGTTTGAAAACTATTCCTAGTTGGTATGATCCTTCATTCCATGGACCATGCATATGCACGTCTGGCCTAGTCTAAAATGCTTGTTCCTTGCATTTCTCCTACAACAAAATCTGAACCTCCATCAGTAATGGTTGTGGTGGCCAGAGGTCATGGTCGTGGACATGACTAATGTCCAAAGTGTGCTTATTGTGGCAAGATGGGCCACACTGGAGATGTCTACCACTCGAAGCATGGATATCCAACACACTATGGCAGAGAACTTGGCAAAGGCTATGCCCATGTTGCTCAAGCACTTTCCCACTTTGGTCAAACATCTACCCTGACAAATGGTCATGCACCTCCTCCACCTCATGCTTCTTCTCAAGCTTCTTATGTCTCATTATCTCATGAGGAATATAAAAGCCTTTGCCAAGTTTCCCAATATTATGGGGATTCTTCCCTACATAATAGTATTACCACTTCTGCCTCTTCAGATTGTCAAGTCAAAGATCTACCTATAATTGGTTTTTCAGTCCATCAGGCCACCACTTCTCAAGGTAATGTTGGGGCGTCCATGTTTGCTTCCAGTTCTAACTGGATTATGGATTCGAGTGTGAATGAGCATAAGACTGGTATGACTCATCTTTTGACCACATCTGATTCATTTATTCCTCACTCCTATGTCATCATGGAGGATGGGTCAGTTAAATGAGTAACTCACTGTGGAACTATTCCTATCTCTTCTAAAGTCAAGTTGATTGTTGTCCACTTTGTTCCAAACTTCCCATACAATTTTATGTCTATAGTAAAAACTATTGATTCTATCAAATGTTTTGTAAATTTTGGTCCATCTGGTTTTATTTTACAAGATTGGAGGAATTTGATGATTATTGGGTAGGGTGTATGCTCTGATGATCTCTATTACTTCTCCCCCCTCCTCCAACCTGCCAAAAGCCCTTCTTGCCTCCAAGACACTTTAGCTACATCTATGTAATGGCCATTTACCTTTAGACAAGATTAAACTATTAGATAATTCTTTATCTTCATGTTCTTGCATTTAGTGTAATGTCTGTCAGCTAGGGAAACATCACCATGTGTCCTTCTCGGCCCTTATCTGTAAACAATCATCTTGTATGTTTGATTTAGTCCATACTGATGTCTATGGTCCATTCAGAACTACTAGTTACTATGGATATAGATATTTTCCTACATTTTTGGATGATTTTTTAGAAGGACATGGATTTACTTACATCCTACTTGTGATGAAGTCTTTACATTAATTTGAGAGTTTCACAAGTTGGTTTTAGTTAAATTTTCAATGTCTATTAATTTTTTTTGAACCGACAACACCCTTGAGTATACCTAAAAGGTTGTTGCCTACTTTTGTCGTAACGTATGGATGACTCATCAATGATTGTGTGCATACTCTCAACAAAATAATGGTATTGTCGAGCATAAAATCATAATTTACTTGACATTACACACTCTCTTATCATTCATGACAACTCACCTAAGTCTTTTTAGTCTGATACAGTCCTCACTGCTTGCTTTCTTATTAATCCCCAACCTTCCTTTGTTCTCGGGAAGCACACTCCTTTTTCCATTGTTTACACTCAATCCAAACTGTAAATATCTGTACTGCCTCGAGTTTTCTGTTGTGTCGCCTTTGTTAATTATTTTGATCCCAATGCCAACAAACTTTCCCCCTGAGCTATTTCTTGGTTATCCTTGTTCTAAAAAAGGATACAAATGTGATGAACCTAACTCTAGAAGATTCTATATCTATGTAGATGTCCCTTTTCATGAGGATGAAATGTTCTTTTCATCCAGCTCACTCCCCATTTATCATACAGATACTATGGTCTCATTGCCTGATCCATTCATCACAGTAACAACACCACCATCTCCACCATCCCCAACACCAAACTGGAACATGGAAGATGAATTACCAACTATATCTGCTTCATCATCAACAATTTTGAAGCAATCCAATCTATTGGTGGAACTATGCAAATGTATACTCTCTTTCACTATCAAGCATCCTATTTCCAATACTTTTTGCCTAGCACATCTTTCTTCTTCAACATCCTTTACTATTATCGCTAGATACAACATATGTTCTTCAACGTCTAGCAGATGCTCTACGCCATCTTCATTGGAAAGCTACCATGATGGAAGAAATGTGGGTTCTCCACATAAACAAGACATGGGATCTTATAATTCCACCAGCAGGCAAAAATATTTTAGGATATCGATGGGTTTTCTCTGTAAAGAATAAGTCGAATGGTTTTTTTGAAAGACTCAAGGTGCGCCTGGCTGCCAAAGGATTCACCCAAACCTTTGGAGTGGATTACTTTGAGACATTCTCTTCAGTAACAAGGATTGCATCCATCCACATCCTTATCTCCCTTGCATCTTACCTTGACTAGCCTCTTTACTAGCTCGACATCAAGAATGCATTTCTTCATGGAGATCTCCTGGAGGAAGTCTACATGAAGCAGCCACTCGAGTGTATTGATGAAGGGGAGTCTTATCAAAAAGTATGCCATTTGTGATGATTCTCTATGGGCTCAAGCAGTCTCCAAGGGCCTGGTTCAACAAGTTAAGTGATGTCCTAACTCAGCTTCACTTTCAGAGATCAGCGACATGCCACTCCTTGTTGTTCTCTAAGTCCTCCAAAAGCCATGTTCTTGTTGATGTCTATGTTGATGACATTTTCATCACCAGTGATGATATGATGGGGATATCCCAGATTAAGAAGTCTTTGCATGAACATTTCCATACAAAAGACTTGGGTACCCTGCGATACTTCCTCAGAATCAAAGTCCTCTGCTCAGCCTTAGGGATAAGTCTATCACAACGACGCTACATCTTGGAACTTCTTCAAGAAGCCAAACTAGTTTCTACCCCAAGAACTATCATACAAGGCCTATGCATGAAAATCAACTCTTTCTTGATCCATAGAAGTATCATCGTATAGTTGGGAAGTTGATTTAGTTAACTATTACTCAACCAAATATTACCTATGTTGTTGGGATAGTCAGCCAACACATGAGTGCACCACTCAAGGTCCACTGGTCCAACATTCAATGCATTCTTTGCTATCTAAAGAGTTCTCCAAGATGAGGATTGCTCAATAAATGTTTGAACTCCCAAGTAATCACCATCTCTAGATATACAAATGTAGATTGGGCTGGTGATTCTAAAGACCGACGGTCCACTTCTGGCTATTGTGTCATGATTGGTACTCACCCAGTTTCCTGGAAGAGTAAAAAACATGATGTGGTAGCTCGCTCCAGCACCGAGGTAGAATATCAACCCATGGCTCATGCATGTTGTGATCTACAGTGGGTCTGGTCTATCTTTACTAAATTTAGAATTCCTTTTCAAACTCCATCTACTCTATATTGTGACAAATAGGCAGCTTTACATAGCTAATAATCATGTCACAGAACTGTTCTTACCCCAATTCCAATCCCACTGCCCAGACAGTGGTAAAAGTATTGAAGTGCCCATCCCTAAGTGGCCCAATAGGATCTCATACACTGGCATATACAATAAGAAATAATAACTCATAAAATAGGAGATTTAAAGAACAAACTAACCCAAATAGGATATTTTGTAGATTTTGTTCATATCATCAGGGTTTCTTATAAATGAAAGTGGCTGAGTCAATCCTTCATAATAATCCATCTTGTTTTGCCTAAAATCAAGAAAATCTAGACACAATCAATGTAATTGCACGGTACACTATAAAAAATGAGTAAAATATTTTATAGTATAATAGTAAACTTGGCTGGACTTATATTCAAGAAGTACAACAAATGGTTTTCCAAAACCAATATTTATTCGACAAGATGTTTATTTCGAACAAGTCAATTTTTATTACAAGTTCCCATTATGTTGATTCAAGAAGCATGCTTATATATTTTGTGTGGCTCCATCTCCCCAACAAGATGGAGGAGGTCACCAAGATCCTCTCCATATGAGGTAGAAGTCCAATGTACAAGTTCCACCCTCTGAAATAGGAGGTCTCTTGCTCTCAATATCAACATTATCATCATCAATATACAGGCAGTCATAATGGGTAATGTCATTTATGTTCTCATGTTTTTCTCAAAATATAATATAGGAAAAATGGAAGACTAATCAATAGGAAACAATACCTCAACCAAGTATATAGACAAGTATACAATCAAGAGATACATAAAAAGTATCTTGAATACAATAAAGGAGGAGATATAATAGCATACCTTTCACCAAAGATTTAGAGTACAAATATAAAAAATTAATGGGTCAACCCTTCGAGTCAGATCCTAAATCAATAATATCTGGATCAAGGGTCAAGATCATGATATTTGAAGATCTGTTTCAATATTCAAGATTAGGGTTACACTTTCCTATGTCTGCCTTTAAGTTAGGTCATCCACTTATAATCAATAATATTCAAATATGTCCAACATTATACAAGGGTCAAGATTATTTCAAGTGTGAAAGACCTACCTAGGTTTTTTAGGATCATATATGTTAACCCTAATTTTATGACCATTATCCAAGTAATTATCATCATCATGATGAATTAGAATCATTGGTGTTTAATACTAGATCAAGTTTTGATTATTATACAAGTAAAGTCAGAGATCAAATATTAGGTTAATAGATCAAGATTTTTCACATGATTTAGATCCAACATCATAATATTTAGGTTAATCCTTATATCAAGATGCATGATTCAAATTCTAGGGTATATGAGTCACAATATTAGATCTAAATTCTTATTTAGTCATGTATGCTTTTTGTGTTCTAAAATAATCATCAAAGTCAAATATTAAGAATTTCCAAAAATTACTCATGATTATTGAGTCATTTGACTAATTAGATAACCAAGAGATCGATATTTATGTATATCAATGAGAATCATTTGTAATCAGGACTCAAAAATATTTTTAACGATCCACTGGATTTTTTTGATCAAAATTTACTATTTATTTGTAATTTTTGGAGCTAGGATGCATTTATTATGATTTAAACAAGATTAGGCCATTTTAGTGATTATTTGTCAGAGAGAGAGAAAAAACCTTAATATGGAAAATGTCGGCCGTCCGACAGAAAAATTTGGTGGCTTAGACCATGCCACGTAGGGATGCAGCTTGCTAGTTTAGGGTCTGGTTTGATCTTTGGTCTAGGGTTCAATTCTTCAATTTTATCTAGTTTGGATGTGTGGTTTACTAGGTCTAAGACTCGAACCGATCCTCTTTGGACCAAGCGATTGGGGCTTCCTCACCTACTTCAGACCTCACACAAATAGAGGACACATTGAGGAGGAGCTTGCCGGTGATAGGGGAGCTAGGAGTAGGAGCCTCTGGGTCAGTAGGCGAGGTGCCGCTTGGACTCATTGCGCCTTTGCAAAGAGGACAATGGCCTATATTTTTGGAAAGGTGATGCAATGGCAAGATGCCCAAAACTATAGTGTGGCGGTGCTGCTTGGGCCAAGAGAAGAAATTAGGAGGTGAATCATGTGTGAGAGGGCACGAGAAAAGGGGTTTTCTTGTGATTGGAGGCGGCAACCTTTGGGGGTCATGTTATAGCGTGGAGGGGTGGGTTTAGGGTTAAAGGAGTTGGGGTAGCAGTCGTGCTCGCCAGAGTGAGATGAGAAAATGAGAGGACCATTTTTATGGAGAAACCAACTTTTAATGGTGGTCAAAGTAGGGTTGTACGAGTTCAAAATCGTGAGAGGATGCCTGTCATTCACTTAGAATTTCAAAATGGGGTCTAGATCAAGTCAAAGGCGCGCTAGGCCTCACAAGTATCCTCCACACTGATTGTGGGAGGTAGGTGCCAGGTTAATGGCTGCCCGATCCTTCCTGAATCTACATGGATCAGATCCAAGGGATGGGGTTCGTCCCCCAAGTGAGCCTTGGATTATTGAGGTGGAGAAGGGGCAAATAAAGAACAAATAAAAGGGTTTTTACACATTAACTTCAAGAAATCATAGAAAATTGTAGGAATGTTAAAATGGGATGAAATTTGGACCATAACTTCAAAAAAATTTGAGGAACCTTTAGAAAAATTTTGAGGACCAGATGATCAAGTTTAATGGACAAATTTACTTCCTTGGATCAAGTAAAAAATTAATCAAATATGTGGTGTCACAAAGTGTATAAAATTCACACTGATCACCATATTTCGAATTTGAGTATCAAAAGTGATCAAGTAGTAAAGAAAAATAATTTGAGTTCAAAAGTGAACATTGGGAGGGAAAAAGAGCAATTAATTCATTCTTATGTTAAAATTCACTTTGTCACAAATCCAATCTTCCACGAGAGCACAAAACACATTGAAGTTGACTACTATTTTGTACGGGGCCTGGTCAAAGCCAACAAAATCATCACTCCTCACATTAGGATAGGTGATGAAGTTGTGAACATCCTTACCAAACCTCATCCTCCTTCTTTATTCAAGAATATGGGCGTCAAGTTGGGACTTCACAATGTTTACTCTTCAACTTGAGGAGATGTGTTAGAGTATTTGATTAGTTAGGTTCAGGCCCATAGTTTTGTGATTTAATCAATATGATATGATTTTTGTTTTATAATTTATTTATTATACTTGATGAAAATATTAAAATTATTAGTGTGCATATCCAATTAAAAACCACATAAGATCCATATATATATATATAATTTTATACATCACCCTAAAAGTTTGTTTTGATGGTGGATGTAAGCATAGTTATGGCCAATAAACCCCTAAACATTTATGCATGGTTGATTTTTTTATTCCTATTTATATCTCAATTTCTATACTGATTGTCTCTCTCCTTTTTCATATGTTAAAGCATTAATGATTTCCTTCCTATACTCCCCTTGAATGGAAATTGAGGTTTCCCTGTTACAATGTAACAAGTTAAATAGGAAAATGATAGTTTTTATTTTCTATTATGGCAAAAGAAGGCTTTATGTACTAGACAGACTAACTAAATCAGAAGTTGAACTGATCAACTTGAGGACCAAGGAGGCTAGATGACAGGAGGAGTCAGTCGACTAGGACCAGCTGGTGGTCCAATCGATGGACTTGAGGAGCCTTGAGATTGCTTGAACCAGAGACCAGTCGATTGATCCAAGTGATCGACCGACCAACCAGGAGGCCAACTAATCGGCTCAAGAGTCAAATGGATCGACATGGAATGGTTCTAGCACACATCGTCTTCAACAACATGTTCCTAAATATGATGTGGATCTTAGTTGGTAGCAGTTCCTTGTGGCTCCAAGGAATTACATTACAATGGCCATAACCATCGATCATGTTTTATAATTACATGTTTTGATTGTGGTTATAGTATGTATATGATACATATAGGTATGTGGTTATTGGATATGTATATGTATTTATATAAATATAAATCCTCAATCCAATATTAAGTCTTAGATGCTTTCCTTAAGCAACACATATGAAAAGCTTGATCGACTAAGTGTGGGCACACCAAGCGTGGTGCACAGTCCATCTCGTGAAAGTGTGATGGTAGTCATGTGGGCCTCCCAAGTAGGGTAATTACTACCGTGTTGGCTTCTGGATAAGACTTGACTAGGTGACCTTAATGAGATTAACTATAAACATGAAGATGACTATGGAAAGAAGTTGTGCACATCATCTATCCAATAATTGCATGAGATGTAATTGCCAACGTTGCCTACCTTAATAATTCATTGTGGACATTGGCATTGGCCAGGTAATAACTCAATTGTTTTGGGTCTTGGATCACTAGAAGGTTGTGCGTCGTAGTCTTCCAAATTGATAACAAGGGCTATCAATATGAACAAAATAGTGGAATCAATAGATAATTAAGGGCCTAATTAAAATCGTTGATATTTTCAAATCAAATCAAAAGTGTTTGACAAAAGTGTAAATTTCCTTTTTTAGAATCTAATGGAAAATATAAACACATTTTCTTTGCAATCAGTCCTTGAGAAGGACAAGCTGAATGGGAACAAACTCCATGATTGGTTTTGGACATTGAGAATTGTTCCCACTCAAAAGTGCAAGTTCTATCTCTTAGAGACACAAGAGCCAGATGAACTCGCTCCCACCGTGGGTAAGGATGACATGGATGCTTACAAGAAGCATTCTAAGGATGTCGTGGATGTCAAATTATTGATGTTGTGCTCAATAAACTATGAGCTGCAGCGACAACATGAGAACATGGATGTTATTGACATGGTAACACATCTTAAGAATGTGTACCAAGATTAGGCAAGACAAGAGAGATATGATGCCTCTTAGGTGTAGTTCAAGTGCAATATGGCTGAAGGAGATCTAGTAGGTCCCCATACTCTCAATTTGATCGGGTATGTAGAGAACCTTGCTAGATTGGAATTTCTTTTAGGCCAAGCGTTGTCTATAAACATGAATTTGCAGTCACTGCCAGAATCATATAACTAGTTTGTCATAAAATACACATGAATAATTTTGACAAGCCATTGTCAGAATTACTTAGCATGTTGAGGACAACTGAAGTGTAGATGAAGAAGGAAAAACATAAATATGTGATGATAATCAGTAGAGGAAAGTCCAAGGGAAAAGGAAGATGAGTTCTAAATCTAGCCATACGCAAAAATCTTCTGTACTAAAAGATAAGGGAGGACTGAATAATGAAGGCAAGTGCCACCACTGTCACTAGACTAGACCCTAGAAAAGGAACTGCTCTCTTTATATAGAGGAACTCATGAATACAAAGAGATAGGGATCTACACTTTAAGACCTAAGAAGAGGTAAAGTAGAACTATACGGAGCAAGAGTTGCTTCCACTATAGATGAAATCTATCATTCATCTTGATAGGCATGTAATATAATTAATGAATTGCTATTGTGTACCCGTCATTGATGAAAACATGTATTTTGTATGGACAAGAATATTATGAATACTTTGATGTTTCATTTTAAAGATAAGATCTTGTATGGAAATTCCCTATGTATCATAATATAGACATGATAGTCATATAGATAAATATGCACTATACATTTATTGAATGACTCAGTGATTCAAACAATGAATACCTTTAGCATTGTCTTCTAGAGCACATAAATGAGAAATGCATTTCTAGAATCCATAAAGATGGTTGTATAGACTCTTGTGGTTATTGAACCAATAGAGACATGCATGTCTTATTTATTGGGAAATATGACAAAAGCATATTTCACTAGATGTAGTGGGAGAGTGAGTATTCTATTACGTCTCATACAAAATGATGTATGCATTCCTTTTAGAATAAATGCTAGAAGTAATAACAAGTACCTCATTATATTTATTGATGATCTCACTAAATATGGTAGATTGTATTTAATGAAATACAAGTCTTAATATCTTGAAATGTTGAATGAGATCATCAATGTAGTACATACCCAATTTGGTGTAAGTATTAAAACACTTTGATATAATTGACATAAACATACTTTGAAACCAAAAGTTTGAGGACCTTCTGGAGACTTTGATAATTTATCACAATGAACTCCACCTAAACTTAATGATGTTTTAGAAAGAAGGTATGACACCCAGTTAGTCATGGTGTGATCATTAATACATCTACATGATCTTCCAATTTCTTTTTGGCACATGCTATACACTAAAACAATGTACTGTATAGAATGGTTCAAAAATACACCTGATGCGATGAGTTTGAGTCGCATTTATAGACCTATTTCATATGTGTTTTGTGCTCTAATTACTCATTTTTATGGATAATATTGCATAATTCACTTAATTTGGTCTTTCCCATCATATTATATCAAATCCCCTTTGTTTTACTATTTTTTAGCATCATTTATCATATTATCATAATTTGTGTGGACTTACTTGGTCTTATTGTGAAATTTCAGGAAAAACGAGTATCTGCTTCCGTCGATACCATCGACGGAAGTCGATACCATCGACGGAAGTCGATACCATCGACCAAGCCACAGGTTGCTAGCCGAGAAGAGCAGCACAGAGTCAATACCATCGACCCAAGTCGATGCCATCGACACATGGAGAGCTACAGCGTCGCTAAACGACAACAACCGACGCTAAAGAGAGTCGATACCATCGACACCCAAGTCGATGGTATCGAGATGACCACAGGCGCTCAGAATAAAAGAAAGGAAAGCTACCGCTAATCCGCTGCGTCGATACCATCGACTCGCGTCGATGGTATCGACGCCGGCAGATATGCGTTGGATCTGTTTTGATCTCGACCGGACGGCTATTGTTATTTGACGACCTAATTCGGGACTTATACCTAATGACGGCCGCCCACGTTCAGGAGGATCTCATATTTTTGGATTGCACGAGTGCCAAGGAGGAGAGAAAGGAGAACGGAGGCCGAGAAGCTCATCCCGGGTGATTCGGACGCTGCCGAAGACGATTTCCACCACCGATAGGCGGGGAAAGCTCGTGTTCTACGCCAAGGATCCACCGGTTCTTCTCCGTTCAGGGGTTTTCCCATTTATTTCCCGTTTTTCTTATGAATTCCCCAATTTCTACCATGTATTCGTGTGAGATGAGCATGAGAGGCTAAAACCCTCAATCTTTAGGACTGGGAGTAGCCCGGGAATGTAGTGTATGACATTTTTATATCAATAATTCATATTTTTCTCTCAAATCCGTGGTATAGATTCGTTTTCTCCATTTCTATTGTTATGCTTGATCACCATAATAATAATTTAACACCCTTAATCACTTCGACAGAAGGATTAACGGTTGAAAAGAGACGAATTCTACATTAATCAATAAAACCCTTGACAAAGGAGTTGTAAAATTAATGGTGGGAGCTGAGGGACCGTTTATAATGCACTTAGTTTAGGGGAATGATTACTACGACGGTGGAATCAACCTAAACCTAAGTAGTGAATTACACCACGACAGTGGGTAATTATGTTTTCAGGCCACTACCCGGATAGAGAGAGAAGTGTGAGGAATTATATGAAACCTAATACAATGTTGACCCGCGGTGAAACCGCCATCCTAAAGATATCCCTTTGAATTGATTAAATTAACCTTTAATCGATTGTTTTCCTTGTTTGATTTTTATTTTCTTTTTAATTTGAACAACAAAACCCCTACTTTGTTAATCGGTCTAGCTGATTGCGATTAGTTAGTAGAAGTCTCCAATAATTCACGTATCCCTGAGTTCGACTCGGGCCTCACCAGGCCTATATTACTTCGACGCGTATACTTGTGTTTAAGCGCGTAGTAAAATACACGTCAAGTTTTTGGCGCCGTTGCCGGGGACACGGCGAATTATTGGCACTTTGAGTGCTAAGAGCGGCCATTCTAGGCCACATTTTTTTATTTATTTTAAAACAATTTCAAAAATTCCTTTATTTCTCTATAATTGTGTTGACTCGTTCAAAGCATTGTACTGAACCCCTATTTCCATATTTCAGGTACTTTGCATGGTGCACACACGTAGTCGAGACTACGTGAATCGCACACCTGAGGTTCCATCTGCGGGACCAGAGGACGAGGACTACTACGAGGAGGAACACCAAAGTGATATAAATTCTGAATCTGAGCAAGAACAAGAAGAAGAAATGGCTGAAGCACAGACAATATGGGAGAAGATCAAGGCGTCTTCTTCCTCAGCATCAAAGAGGCCTATAAAGAAACAAGGGCTAAACATACCTACATACAAGATCGACCCGACACTGATTAACTTGGTCAAATCCAACGCATTTCACGGGCTGAAAAATGAAGATCCGGTGGCACACATTAGTCAGTTTGTTGAAAATTGCGATATGGTGAAGATAGATCGATTTCCACAGGATGTGCTCTACCTCAAGTTATTCCCGAGTTCCTTGGCTGGAGTGGCAAGAGAGTGGCTTCATAACCTCGACGACGAGTTTGTTGAATCATGGGATCACATGGTGGAGGTTTTCTTCGAGAGGTTCTTCCCTCCTGAGAAGACCAATGATATGATCCGGAAGATCCACAATTTCACCCAACAAGCGGGTGAAACTTATTCTGAGACTTGGGAGCGATTCCAAGTCATGTTGAGGAGATGTCCACACCATGGACTGGACAAGGAAACCCAAGTGAAGATCTTCTACTTTGCTCTCTCCGAGCATGATAGAAGCAACCTGGACTCGGCTGGTTCCAGATTTTTTCTGAATAATACAGATACCAGATGTTGGGAGATACTGAAAAACATGGCTAGGAAATAGTCATGGGGTGATAGAGGGGCTGTGGAACATGTCAAAGCTGCTGGTGAATCCAAAATAGTGAGGGAGCTGAATGCCAAGTTAGATCTTCTAGCCAAGAAGGTGCTAACTAAGGAGGATGCATCTGATGATGGGGAGGCCCAAGTGAAATTCATGCAACAACAGGGCTATAGAAACAATGACTATGCATGGAGGAAAGATAAAAAGTTTTCATGGAAGGATCCAAACAATTTTCTACAGGATCCGGATGCCAAGCCACAGCAGAAAGCCGAGGACAAGAACACTGAATTATTAACTCAAATGGTCCAGCAAAACCAAGAGATGATGGCCATGTTTGGAAAACAATTGCAATCTCAAGGTGATATTCTAACCAAGTTTGGGCAGACGCTGCAAAGCCATGGAGCACAAATGCGGGCATTAGAAACCACCGTGGCACAGATTTCGAGTGAAGTGGCGGCCATCAAGCACGCCAATCAACAGAAACCAGCCGAGAATGCAAATGTGGCTCAAGCACATCATCAGGTCAAATACATGTCTGTGGTAAGCACTGAAGAGGAATCTCAGGTGCAAGAAGTTGTAGAAGAAAGAAAAATGACTTTCAATGTGCATGCAACACCGGCGATACCATATCCACGCACTTACTATAGATTGCCGGGCGGAAACCATTTCTTCAGAAAATCAGAGAGAGTTATGAATATTGTATCTCCATCTAGGCAAAAAGAACAAGTGTAGGTTGTTTGTGCACATGCGGAGACATCTAAAGCGAGAGAGGAACCACAACAAGATGCCACTATTGAGGATGTCTTACCAAAGCCCACGCCGGAGGGAGTAATTGAAGCAAGCTTAGGGGAGGTACCCCCGAAAAGCTCTTATGTGCCACCTCATAGGCGTGTTGAGGCAGCAGATGTTTCAAATGTGGTTAATCCTAAGTCAAAGAAAGAGCATCGTCACTTTAAAAAATTCCTGGAGATATTCTGAAAACTCCACATCAATATTCCATTAGTGGAGATGATCGAGAAAGTACCCGCCTATGGGAAGTTCATCAAGGAAATCATTAATAAGAAGAGGCGGATAAAAGACGATGAAATTTATTGGATGAATGAGACGGTGAGCTCAATGATTCACGGGAGTTCACCAAAGAAGAGAAAGGACCCAGGAGGTTTTTACATTCTGTGTTCAATAGGTGGTCAACATGTTTCTAAAGCGCAATGTGATTCCGACGCTAGTATAAATCTCATGCCTTTGGCTACATTTCAAAAGTTGGGGTTAAAAGAGATAAAGAAGTTGGCTGCAACAATTTAATTGGCAGATGGGTCTACCGTGAGACCCTATGGAGTATGTGAAGATGTTCTCGTCAAAGTGGATAGATTCATATTTCCTGTGGACTTTGTCGTCATGGATATGCCACCACTCCAAAGCTGTGAAATTCTTCTAGGAAGACCTTTTCAAGCAACGGCGGATGTCGTGACTGCCTTAGGGAGAGGTACGTTGTCTTTGGGCATTGGAGGAGATCGTGTTGAATTCAAATTACCGCATGATCCTCTAAGTGCAGTCCCCAAGGTGAAAAGATGATGACTGTCATACGTCTAGCCTAAGACGTTAAAGAAGGGCGCTTGTTGGGAGGCAACCCAACCATCGGTACATTAGGATAGTTTAATTTTAGTCATAGATTGCTTTTATTTCGTTTAAATTTTAGTTTAAAAATGATACCTTGATCCGTTTGTTAAATGTGCAGGCACAGGCAGGGTCGATACCATCGACACACTCATCGATGGTATCGACATGGGTTCAGTTTGACACCAGCAAAAATCGCACTGCGTCGATACTATCGACACCCCCGTCGATGGTATCGACATGGTCACAGACAGGTCGCAATAAAAGTGTCGATGGTATCGACACCCCAGTCGATACCATCGAGATCTCTGGAGATATTCAGACGAATTTTGCTCAGTCAACTCGATACCATCGACGGCCTCGTCGATGGTATCGACATCATCACAGGTTGAATGCAACACAACGGCGGTGTCGCAATAAAAGCAAGTCGATATCATCGACACTCGTCGATGGTATCGACAGACATGTCACCGATCCACACACTGACATCGACGACAATCGCAACAGCCATGTCAGCGATCCGGGTGCTGCGTCGATACCATCGACTTCCGTTGATGGTATCGACCCGTCAACAATCCGGGTTTCTCGATCCAGCAAACGTCAGCTGTCGATACTCGCGAGGGAGGCGGATACCTGCGAGATGTGTCGATACCATCGACCCGCGTCGATGGTATCGACGGGTCAACAGGGGCGCCGATCAAGCCTATTTAAGGGGACTTGCAACGTCATTTGACGTCACACCTTCAAAGCAAGTATCCTCCTTTGCGCCGAGCACTCCCCCGAGCCCTCCAAGACTGAAGAGAAGCGTCATCGAGCAGAGATCTTCATCGAGCGGAGAATTTCTTCTCCATCTTCACCGAGCTCTTTTCTTCTAATCCCATCTTCTCGCAACCATGGTTCACGGCGCCGGAGCGTCGTCCTCAAGCTCACACCCTATGGAGATCGAGGAGTTCGTTCCTCCCCCAACCGCTTCCATCCCTCGTCCACGCCTAATTCATGCCAACATGGATGTGAGGAAGGTCTACGAGGAGATAATGAAGCGAAAGTTCGAGCCCACCCGGTATGTGGACCGGGGCATGATCCAGGAGTTGGGATTTGAGGCCAACTTGGCCTACGTGTTGGCCGGGCAAGCCCGGCACACCAGTCACCTTTACGAGCAGATCGAATGTCATGCGGATGGGCAGCCGTTTTTCGGCGAATGGGCCACATACAAGGAACTGGTGGCTGAGTTCATGGCGTCTCTTGACATCTGCGTCGTACCGAACGACGTGGTACCATCGGACCAGGCGTGGATCAAGGGAAGGGTGTCCTTCCAACTCTTCAACAACAATTACAACATCACGTTGAAGCAGTTCAACGACATCTTCAACTGGAACCACGGCCGCAATGATCACCGACGCCCCGACGCCCGCACCGACTACGACAAAATCTTCTTCGAGCTAGTTACAATGCCGGTAGGGAAGACCGTGAGCTACCACAATGCAGCGGTAGCGGATTTTGAACACCCATTCGTCCGGGTCCTGCATAGGATGTTGAGCTTGACTTTCTTCGCTCGAAGCGATCTTGCTTTGAGCAAGTTTCAGGAGAGTGACCTGTTCTTTCTCTACGCACTCCTGAAACGTCAAGAGTGCAACTGGGGGCTGTTCTGGCTACAACGCGTCCTGGCGGTGAAAAGGAGTACAAGGAGGGCTCCAATTCATTTTGGTGGTCTTGTCACCAAGTTGGCGCTTTACTTGGGGCTGAACCTTCAGTCCATGACTCCGATCTCTACGAGGAGCAAGGTGAACGTGCAACACTTGCACCGTTCAAACCTCATTCTTTTCCGGGACGGGTTGGCGTACGCTCATTGCCACGTCAACCAAGCTTATCAGGAGAGCTCCCTACCGGACGACGTCTTCAACATAGAGGGCAAGCAGCACTTCTGGTGGCCAATCATAGCCATCGAGTCCTCCGAGGAAGAAGGCGGTGGTGACGAGCAAGAAGGCGAGGCTGCCGAGGAAGAGGAGGCTTTCACACCTCTTCGAGCACGTGTGGTACCACTGAAGCGTCCTAGGATGCATCCGGGTGCATCTTCATCATCTCAGCCCCCGCCGCCATCACCACAGTACGAGCAACCAACCGTGGATCCCTATTCCATGCAGGGGATGTACACCATGCTGCAGGACATCCAGCAGACTCAGCAGCAGCACATGGGTATGTATATCGGCATTCATGAGACTACGAGCCGGGTACTTGACAACCAACGGGCTATGTTCGAGAACGAGCGGCTCATCCTCGCCAACCAAGAGCAAATGCACACCCGGTTGCAGCGGATAGAGAAGCAACAGGAGCCTTTCTTCGACCTTTACTGGAGTCAAGACTACTTTGGAGGCTATCCACAGCCTCCGCCGAGGACCCAATATGATCCAAGCTTCCAGGGGGAGTACCCGTCTTGGGATCCTACGGCACCGCAATACCAACCACCGCCTCCGCAGGATTGATCAGGGTATCACTGTTCCACCCTTAAGTTGGTTTTTGACTATGAGGCCATAGTCGAATTCAAGCTTAGGGGGGTGGCTGGAACAGCTCTATCTTTTATCTTTTCTTTAGTTGTTTTTAGTTTTTGCTTTGTTATTTGTTCTTGCAATTTTAGTTTGTTTAGGATCCACATCTATCTAGTGTAATCGTGGATGTCTTAAAAATTGTCATCTCGCTGTTTTCATGGGAAATTTAAGGGAATTTAAAAATTTCTGTGTCTTTTGGATAGCTTAACTTGGTTGTCCCTTGGGAAACTTGTCCTATGAAAATGATTGATTATGTCAACTCTAAAGCAATATGTCACACCCACACCCCCATTGACTCATGAAAAGTGGATAGTAATGGTTGTTTGAGCCTAACCTAATCAAATGGTAATGCGACCTTAATTGGATATAAGAGAAAGAACCCTTTGAACTACTACACATGTCAATAAGGAGGGACACATGATATTTTTTTTAAGGTTCAGTAACTTAATCTTGTGATCATTCCACTTCATATTTTTCCATAATCCACCAAAGAATTGGAAGTAAAGTACAGTTTTAATTCCTTCTTGCGTGCATAGCATGTAGATAGGATTTGCATTGTTATTTTCATACTTTTGCATAAAACGGAAAAAATGTATAGTGATTCATGCACATTACCTTTAGGTGCATGTCATGTAGTTGCACTCATAACTTTCATGATTTTCATGCATAAGTACACCATGTACCTCAATTTGTCTTGAAAAGTGATCTAAATTGTTCCATACCCTCGAAATAGTACAAAGATTTCCAATCATGAAGAAAATAGCCTAACACATGTATCTCTAAGCAATTATGGATATGTGGGCTAAGAAAAAATAATTTTTTTCTTCTGAAAATCTGAAAAAATTGAGGAAAAGAAAAAAAAGAAAAGAGAATTTAGAAGAAGATGGAATAAGAGGGAGAAAGGAACATGATATCACTTGCATAACAAGGAAATTGAGTACATGATGTGGCTTAATTAGATTTCTATCTCTTTTTGAGGTGGAAGGTTAGTGCAAGCATCATTCCACCCAATTTTAGGCATTAGGGCATTTCTAATGTGCATTTGCATCATTTAGGACATTTTGTTTTCAAGCATTTTGAAACTGTGTAATACTTCCAAATTCTTCCATGAACCACCCATTCCATCCACCCGTTGCTCGGATTGGTAGGCCACCGTGATTTTCTCCTCACTCATGTTTATTAGGAGAACTTCTTCCATGTAGATGGTAGTTAGGGCGAGCAACGTAGTGTAGGCGATCACAAGATGCACCAATGCTGAATCAGCGAATTTTATTATGTTAACTGCCTTATGTGATAGTGTTCATCGGTTTGAAGGATAATTTCTTTTATTGATGATTATTGTCGCCTGTAGGGTAATTACTGTTCTGTGATTAGGAAAGGCCGGTTTGAGAACGTCCAGTGGGAGTCATGTGGAATGTGGGGTGATGTGTTGATTTTTAGTTGACATATGCAATTCTATTATAAGGATTAGTTGCTCGAGGGCGAGCAATGTTTAAGCTTAGGGGAGTTTGATGCGATGAGTTTGAGTCGCATTTATAGACCTATTTCATATGTGTTTTGTGCTCTAATTACTCATTTTTATGGATAATATTGCATAATTCACTTAATTTGGTCTTTGCCATCATATTATATCAAATCCCCTTTGTTTTACTATTTTTAGCATCATTTATCATATTATCATAATTTGTGTGGACTTACTTGGTCTTATTGTGAAATTTCAGGAAAAACAAGTATCTGCTTCCGTCGATACCA
Source organism: Alisma plantago-aquatica (assembly GCA_963693085.1). Taxonomy (NCBI): domain Eukaryota; kingdom Viridiplantae; phylum Streptophyta; class Magnoliopsida; order Alismatales; family Alismataceae; genus Alisma; species Alisma plantago-aquatica. The sequence goes on along the minus strand of OY856410.1, from coordinate 1,222,673,035 downwards.
TCGACGGAAGTCGATACCATCGACCAAGCCACAGGTTGCTAGCCGAGAAGAGCAGCACAGAGTCGATACCATCGACCCAAGTCGATGCCATCGACACATGGAGAGCTACAACGTCGCTAAACGACAACAACCGATGCTAAAGAGAGTCGATACCATCGACACCCAAGTCGATGGTATCGAGATGACCACAGGCGCTCAGAATAAAAGAAAGGAAAGCTACCACTAATCCGCTGCGTCGATACCATCGACTCGCGTCGATGGTATCGACGCCGGCAGATATGCGTTGGATCTGTTTTGATCTCGACCGGACGGCTGTTGTTATTTGACGACCTAATTAGGGACTTATACCTAATGACGGCCGCCCACGTTCAGGAGGATCTCATATTTTTGGATTTCACGAGTGCCAAGGAGGAGAGAAAGGAGAACGGAGGCCGAGAAGCTCATCCCGGGTGATTCGGACGCTGCCGAAGACGATTTCCACCACCGACAGGCGGGGAAAGCTCGTGTTCTACGCCAAGGATCCACCGGTTCTTCTCCGTTCAGGGGTTTTCCCATTTATTTCCCGTTTTTCTTATGAATTCCCCAATTTCTACCATGTATTCGTGTGAGATGAGCATGAGAGGCTAAAACCCTCAATCTTTAGGACCGAGAGTAGCCCGGGAATGCAGTGTATGACATTTTTATATCAATAATTCATATTTTTCTCTCAAATCCGTGGTATAGATTCGTTTTCTCCATTTCTATTGTTATGCTTGATCACCATAATAATAATTTAACACCCTTAATCACTTCGACAGAAGGATTAACGGTTGAAAAGAGACGAATTCTACATTAATCAATAAAACCCTTGACAAAGGAGTTGTAAAATTAATGGTGGGAGCTGAGGGACCGTTTATAATGCACTTAGTTTAGGAGAATGATTACTACGACGGTGGAATCAACCTAAACCTAAGTAGTGAATTACACCACAACAGTGGGTAATTCTGTTTTCAGGCCACTACCCGGATAGAGAGAGAAGTGTGAGGAATTATATGAAACCTAATACAATGTTGACCCGCGGTGAAACCGCCATCCTAAAGATATCCCTTTGAATTGATTAAATTAACCTTTATTCGATTGTTTTCCTTGTTTGATTTTTATTTTCTTTTTAATTTGAACAAAAAAACCCCTACTTTGTTAATCGGTCTAGCTGATTGCGATTAGTTAGTAGAAGTCTCCAATAATTCATGTATCCCTGAGTTCGACTCGGGCCTCACCAGGCCTATATTACTTCGACGCGTATACTTGCGTTTAAGCGCGTAGTAAAATACACGTCAACACCACATGAGATATGGCATGGAAGGTGTTGAGGATGTGTGTGTGACACACCCAAAAGGTTTTATAAATCTAGTAATAAAGTCTATAAGCTACAAAGGTCAATCTATGGGTTGAAGGAAGCATCTCAGAGCTACAATCTTCGATTTGACAAGCTCGTCAAAGAGTTTGACTTTAGTCAAAATGAAGATGGAATATGTGATTATGAGAATTTAGTGAGAGCATATTAATATTCCACATAATGATGGGGAATAACATCCTTATACTAGAAATGTTAAAACTTGGCTAGAAAAGTGTTGGTATGTATGCCCATTTACCCAATCATATGATGATGGTGATGGCATATCTTATAAAGGATTTGATTAATAATAAAGGAAGTCTTCCAATTTAATTTGTTTCACTCAGTTATAAGATAATTAGGAAGCATAATGAATCTATAAAGAATGACATTACTCAATGACGTATGTCTTCAGGTGCATGACCTTAACAAAGAGATCATATGAATGTTAAGAGTGTTTACATTCTTATTATGTCCCTAGTCAGTCATTATTGTGGAAGGCTGATAGACAACAATAACACATAAGACTAGAGTGTGTGTTGGTTGATGAAAAAATCTCATCAGTCATGATATGTGATATCAAACCAAGCACATAGATACTTGTTAGAGAACAGTGTATCAGACAGACCCACCTTGATAGTGATACATGGAAACCATAACTGGTGGTCATAGTCATATCTCATAGTGAAGGTGGTTATTGTGGTTCTCAGACCTAAAATCACTACATTGATCACATGTCATTAAGTGTACTTTGACATCATCCACCATGACCTTGAATAAGGATTGCCATAAAGGTGATGATCAGGTGCACTGTTACACATTGGGATAATTGAAAGTGATGTAAATGGGATCTGCCCCTCACTTGATAAGTGAGACTGAGAAAAGTGTCTGCATGCACATGTGAATCACTATATGATATGGAGGTCACATATATCTCAAACAGTCTACTCTAGTTTAAGGGACATGGATTGAAGATTGAGAGGATAATGATTCTATGCCTCGAGTTCATTCCAGATATTAAAGACAAAGGATTTAGACAATCATTATAACACCTGACATGAATTGTAGGTTGAAGTTTCTCTCTAACTTTCCATTTACTTGGATAGTAATGATGTGTGATGAACTCTCTTTGCTTGTGATGTCATAAACTTGTTATCGACATTCATTGCCAATTTAAATCGGAACCTATCCGGTCATTGATGTATGCACAAATTGTCGTTATTTTGATATCTAATTTGGTTATTTTCTTTATCATTTGTGCTTAATTGAATATATTTTTAATACATATTTTACCAAATTAGTAAAAATCACTTGTGCATCATTTCTTATATTTTTACATGTATTTTACATGCATTTTACATGTTTTAATTATTATAATAATTATTTGATTTTATTCATTGATTATTTTGTTGCAGATAATTATTATTTACTGGAACAAAGTCGATACCATCGACTTGCAACTCGATACCATCGACTCAGACGTTGCGGACCAAATTTTAATGTGTTAAATCTAACACATATTGTATTAAAAATTATATTTTTAGGTTTCCTCTTGACCTAAACATGTACGACAGCTATAAAAGGCACCATTAGAACCGCAATTGGGAGATCTATCACAGGGGGATGATACGGCAGCCGAACGGAGAGAGAAAAGTAGAGGAACCCTACACGGAAAACCTCAGAGGCGTTTTGGCGGCAGAAACGACGGCAAATTCTCTCCCTCTTCTCCAGATCCACTCTTTAACCCTTTCTCCAATTTACTGTATCTCGAAATTCATGTTTTACATCTTTTCGACTTACTGTGATACCATGTCATCTATTTTCGACTAAAAACTGTAATTCCTTAGGACCCGGGAGTAGCCCGGGTAATCGTTGTATGATACTTTTTACATAGTTTATCATAATTTGTCTCTCAAATCCGTGGTATGATTTTGTTTTCTCCATTATATCATTATGATTGATCACCCTAATGATAATCTAATGCCTTTAATTTCTTTGAAAGAAGAATTAACAGTTGAAAAGAGACAAGATTCACATTAATTAATAAATCCCTTGAACAAGGTGATGTACGGTTAATGGTGGAAACCCAGATGTTGTTTCTAATGCACCTAGTTTAGGGTATATGTTACTACGATGGTGGAACCGACCTAGACTTAGGTAGTGAATTGTATCACGACAGTGAGCAATTCTGACTACAAGCCACTACCCGGAATAGGAGACGAATTAGGATAATTGTGTAGGAATTAGTACAACGAGAACCTGCGGTGAAACCGCAATCCTAAGGATTTCATTTTTAATTGATTGTTTTTTTTTCTTTTATTTTCATTTTATTTTTCAATCAACTCTTGTTTTCGGCTGAGCTGATCAATCCTAATTAATAATAGTCTTTAACCTCACAACTCCCCGTGTTCGATAACTCGAGACTCATAATATCATATTACTTCGACACGTACACTTGCATATTACACACACGTTATACGCATGTCAAGTTTTTGGCATCGTTGCCGGGGAGTTGGCATGGTTAACACTATAAAAAGTTAGGATCGACCACTTTAGGCCATTGTATTTATTTCCTTTTTTAGTTTTTTCTTCTTCTCATTTTTCATTACATAAAACTTTACTGTTATTTTAGGCATTGTACATATTCATCTAAATATGTCTTTGTAGTTTGTCTTTTTTTCATTTAAAAAAAAGTTAAAAAAATAGCACATGGCCCCTATTTGTTCTGAGTGTGGAAATGCACATGTAGGTTATAGATGTCTGAGTCCACCTTCATTACATCATGAGAAAATCTCAAAGGAAATTCATCGTGAGCATATTAGGATTATGGTTCAATATGTTTTAAATCGCAAAGGTCCTATTTCTAATGGAGGATGGGGTAGAATAGAGAAAATGGAAGAAGTTGAGATTGAGGATAAGGAATTAGAAAGTGAGGATAACATACTGGAAGAAGTTTTAGAATCACCTCTATCATGTCCTTCCATTGAGCCCACACCCACACCCACACCCTTGACTCCTAGGATTGATCTTGAATATGATTGGGGATCTGATGAGGAAGATGAGGAGAATGATGCAAATAAGGTGGATGAAAATTTTGATACATGTGCTTGGGATATGAGTGAAGGAGAGGAGGATCCAGAAGGTGCTTTATTTGATAGTGATCTTAGAGAGGAGGAAGACAGCGAGGAAGAGGATACTAAGAGTGAAAAGGTGGAGGATTTTCCCATTAACCATCATATAATTCCTTCACCACAAGACCCATCACTTCATTTCCTTATTGAGGATCCTATATGGGATATATATCCATATGATGATTTTGAATTTTTTTGTGAGGATATTAATGAATGTGGGGAAATTCAATTATTAAAAGTGGAGGAGGCACATAAATTCACCTTTGAGATAGCCCCTCCATTATGTGTAGATAGGAGTGATCCATTGGGGATGGTCATAGAAATTAAGGATCAATCATCGTTATACCTTTCACCTCATGGCTATCTATTTCTGCATGTGCGCCCACATCAAGACTTGATTGTGAGTCGTGTTCATGTTCATGTTCATTGTAGTGATAATTTACTATTGAAATGGAACGTCAACCATACATGTTGGTCTTCTCACTATTATTTATTTTTTCTCATTGTTGCAAGGAACCAAAAGTTTAGAAGGAAGAGGCGGAGAGAGCTTTACCATCCTCCACGACCACCTGCTTATTGTTAATTGACATGTGTCTATCCTAGGACGTTAAACAAGGAAGCTTGTGGGAGGCAACCCACCAATTAGGTTTATTTTGTTAAACTTTCAATTCTACTTTTACATTCCTATTTGTAGATTGTGATATCCATTTTTGATATAAGTAAAAAAGATGCCTTGATATGTGTATTCAGTGTGCAGGGACGCATTGAGTCGGTACCACCAACTTCACTGTCGGTAGTGTCGAGTTTTCATTAGTGACTTCTCACAAGTTGAGCAAGCATCGACACTTCACCGAGCTTGAGTGCTTATTGGAGGGCATGTCTTAATGTGGATCCCTCCCACTCGTCTTTTGTCCTGAATCTCATCTCACATATCGGTACATCTGTTCCATTTATCTTCCTTTGCTTTTGACATTGGGGACAATGTCATATTCAAGCTTAGGGGGAGGAATGGAACAGTGCTTCTATCTTTACCTCTTGCATCTTTTCTTTATATCATACATCTACATGTTTTTGTTTCAAAAAAAAATTAGATTTTTCATTTTATTTTTAGAGTCCACTCCTATCTAGTGTACTTGTGGACAAAATATAAAATTTTAGTTAGAACTAGCCGCTTGTTGATGACGTGGTATCAATTTTGAAAATTCTAAATAAAAATTTGAATGTGCTTTTATGCTTTGCACTTTAAGCTAAATTTGCTATGTTTAAGAGTACATAACTGGAGGAATTGTTTGGATTAGTCAGCTTGAAGACATACTGATTGAATGAAAAACCTAACTTAACCCTATGGCTTGTGTTATGACGATGATGTTTGAGTCCAAACCAACCAAACAATAATGTGATCTTTAATGTGAATTCTAGAAATAAACACTAAGGTTACCCTGTTACACAAGTTGATAGAAGAGGGACATATCATGGTTGGGAAAGACATTGTCTCTTAGTCATGTGATCCCATCCACCTTACATTCATCTTAATTCACCACCATAGGATGATCAAGTTTAATACAAGTTATTTTCCTCTTCTTTGCATTACAAGGCATGATATGAAGCATATAGTTAGTTCATTTTATTATGCATTAGAAAAGGGAAAAAAATTCATATCATCTTTTGAGCATTTGTACTTTGCATAACAAAATTTCATGTAGTTGCATTTGCATTGCATATGTTATAAGGTGTTACATATTTGTTCTCTTCTACCATCTTCTGTCATGAAAGAGTGTAAAAAAAGTTGTATCTCCTTACTCCTTCTCCAAATAAAAAAGCAAAAAAAAAACCAAGCATGAACTGTTCATCTTGCTAAAAATAGGGTAAGAAAAAAAAAGAGTTATTGAAAAAGAAAAAGAAAAAATAGGAGAAAAGGAGGAAAAGGATTTTAAGTTCAATGCCATATTCTCTCTAAGAAACAAATGAGGGGATTGTGGATCTTTTTATAAGCACATTTCCACATATATTCATCATTAGGATGAGACATCCATTGCATGCATCATTCCACAAAAAAAAAGTCATTAGAAGTCATACATTCACATTTTATCCATCATACAGGTGCATCATATTTTTACTTTTTGCATAAATGATTTGGATTATTCTTGTGATTCCTGATTTCATAGCCACCCTTTTTTTCCACCCATTTCTCTGTATGGTAGGCCACCATCACAATTAATCCCCTCATCCATTTTTATTTGGGGATCTGCTTCCAAGTAGTTTATTTAGGTAGATCAGAGCAATATAGATAGGGAGATCACATGGTGCATCAAGCATGTGTCCTACTAGCCATGATATTAACTGCTTCATATTGATAGTGTTTTTCATTAATCTTATTGTGGACATCTATTATGAACATTATTGATCGCTTTAGAGTAGTTACTTGTTCAGTGGTTGGCAAGGACCGGTTTGGGACCGACTGGTGGAGGGTGGTTAGGAAAAATAATTCATAGGTACTTGTCTTCTTGCTGACTTGTTAAAACAAATCCAAGAGTAGTGTTGCTCGAGGACGAGCAATATTCAAGCTTAGGGGTGTGATGTATGTACAAATTGTCGTTATTTTGATATCTAATTTGATTATTTTCTTTATCATTTGTGCTTAATTGAATATCTTTTTAATACATATTTTACCAAATTAGTAAAAATCACTTGTGCATCATTTCTTATATTTTTACATGTATTTTACATGCATTTTACATGTTTTAATTATTATAATAATTATTTGATTTTATTCATTGATTATTTTGTTGTAGATAATTATTATTTACTGGAACAAAGTCGATACCATCGACTTGCAACTTGATGGTAGCGACATGGCATCAGAGTACACATATTTTTTGCTCAAGATTGAAAAGGAAAAGGACGTTTTACTGTGACAAAGTCGATACAATCGACTTCCAACTCGATACCATCGACTCAGACGTTGCAGACCAAATTTTAATGTGTTAAATCTAACACATATTGTAGTAAAAATTATATTTTTAGGTTTCCTCTTGACCTAAACATGTACGACAGCTATAAAAGGCGCCATTAGAACCACAATTGGGAGATCTATCACGGGGGACGATACAGCAGCCGAACGGAGAGAGAAAAGTAGAGGAACCCTACACGAAAGACCTTGGAGGCGTTTTGGCGGCAGAAACGATGGCAAATTCTCTCCATCTTCTCTAGATCCTCTCTTTAACCCTTTCTCCAATTTACTGTATCTCGAAATTCATGTTTTACATCTTTTCGACTTACTGTGATACCATGTCGTCTATTTTTGGCTAAAACTGTAATTCCTTAGGACCCGGGAGTAGCCCGGGTAATCGTTGTATGGTACTTTTTACGTAGTTTATCATAATTTGTCTCTCAAATCCGTGATATGATTTCATTTTCTCCATTATATCATTACGATTGATCACCCTAATGATAATCTAATGCCTTTAATTGCTTTGAAAGAAGAATTAACGGTTGAAAAGAGACGAGATTCACATTAATTAATAAATCCCTTGAACAAAGTGATGTACGGTTAATGGTGGAAACCCAGAGGTTGTTTTTAATGCACCTAGTTTAGGGTATAGGTTACTACGATGGTGGAACCGACCTAGACTTAGGTAGTGAATTGTATCACGACAGTGAGCAATTCTGACTACAGGCCACTACCCGGAATAGGAGACGAATTAGGATAATTGTGTAGGAATTAGTACAATGAGAACTTGCAGTGAAACCGCAATCCTAAGGATTCCATTTTTAATTGATTAAACCAACCATTTAATTGATTGTTTTTTTCTTTTATTTTTATTTTCCTTTTCAATCAACTCTTATTTTCGGCTTAGCTGATCAATCCTAATTAGTAATAGTTTTTAACCTCACAACTCCCCGTGTTCGATAACTCGAGACTCATAATCTCATATTACTTCGACACGTACACTTGCGTATTACACGCACGTTATACGCGTGTCAGTCATATACTTAGGATACACTTAGATGATGAGTTTAATCATGAATGATAATTGAATTGATTACGAAAGTGTTTAGATATTCAATTTAATCAACGAATTAACTGATTGGAATGCCAACTAATCAGTTCAAGTGTCGCATTCAACTAGGTGGAGTGTCAGGTTGTTTGGAAATTGCATCGGATGAATTTTGGATGAACCAAGGAGTGAACTGACCGGTTCACAGAGTGAACTGATCGGCTCGAGGTTGTCGGCTGACCTTTTTGTGGAGTGAGATGCCCACTTCATGGAACAAGTCGATTGCATCAAGGATTAATGCTAACATCAAGTCATGCATTAATTGGATTAGAAGTACCACTACAATTGGGATTGGGAAACATGACAAAATGATCAGTTACTGGGTGAACCGATTAGCTCACATGCCAATCGATTAGTTCACCCATGAACCAACCATTTCGCCATTGTAGGTTGTGAATTTTCATGAAAATCCGATCCCTTGCGCTCCCACTCAGACTGGGAACCTTGACCCTAGCCCTCCTAAATAGAGGGGTACTGCGGGCTTCTCATACTCAACTCAATTGCCTTTGACAATTAATTGTCTTCTTTGGTTGTGGTAACCAAGAGAAACCAAGCAAGCCCTACCCGATAATGGGAGGGATAGTAAGGGAGATAAAATTGTGGGAGAGCAAGATGGTGACTAGTACACCAATGGGAGGAACAACTCCTTATTGTCTTATCTGGTAGAACGATAAGAGTTCTAGGTGGTCTGTGTGGACTACTCTAGAGGCATAAAGCTTTTTAAGCTAGGAGGACAACATCATCTTACTGTCCGTGGTGGATACCAAGAGTTTTTGTAGATGTCGTATTAGTGTAACTAGAAGAAAGATGCACAATTGCAATGAGGGATTAGTCATTAGATTTGCTTTAGGACTAGGTATGACCTTGTTAAACCATCCTTCCCATTACATGTGGATGGTATATGCTGGTTTATGGGTAATATAGATAATTTTTTTTTATTTAGGCAAAGTATCCTATATGACAGGAATCAAGATCTATAGAGATAGATCTATTTGATACCATATTTCCCAACAGAAAGTACCTTCTCTGTGAAGGGTTTAAGAATAGTTATATGTTAGGAATTAATACCTATAGAGATGGATCTTGAAAGCTTCTTCACCTAACTAAGAACATAAACATTGGAAATATGTTGAAGGGTTCAACATATTGGACTCAATGAGAGAAAATGTGTCCATGTTCCATAAAATTAGTCCCTCAAGAGACTAGTGTCCTAGTTCTTGTGAAGAATGGGAAAACATGAATAAGATGTCATATGCATTTGTAATTGTATCTATCATGAATGCAATGTTATGTACTCATCTCGTTGTCTCGTATGTGTTGGACATGATGAGAGGATATATGTCAGATTCTAGTGAAGGTCACTAGATTCCATAAAGAACATCCTTAAGTACTTGAGAAGCACTAGAAGGATTATTTCATTGGTTATGATAATAAGAAAAGTTGGATGTAGAGGGGTACAATGATGCAAGATACCAAAATGACAAAGTAGATTGCAATCTGAATTTATGTTTGACCTAAAAACAATATTGTAATCTGGAAAAGTTTGGAGCAAGCGACAATTATTAATTCTACAATAGGAGCCAAATACCTTGGTGTTATGAACCACTAGAGGATACCGTATGGATCAAGAATTTCATTTAGATGAACTCGTGGGAGGTTCCAACCATTGATGATATAGTAGAAATACTATGACAACAATGGAGCTACTGGATAGGCAAAGAATCCCAGATAGCGTACTACATCATTTCCATCTCATATGAGAGATCGTATAATAAGGAGGTGCGATACTTGCAAACACCAACTTGAAGAAAATGTTGAACCCACTATAAAAGCACTTGTGCAACATAAACATAATGGACATGCTAAGATCACTTGGGATAAGATTTATGGGTGATTGGATCTAAGTGCAACTAGGAGTCTGTTGGTATGTATGCCCAGAGAGCCAATCATACGATGATTGTAATGGGGCATTAGATACCTGATTTGATAATGACAAAGGTAATTCCATCTATTATGTTTGTCTCAATCTTGAGTTGATGACATTGACGTATTTGATGTCTAAAGAATGATGTTACTCAAAGACATATGTATTCAGGTTGAGGAGATGAATAATGACATCATACATATGATAAGAGTACATACATTCTTGTTATCTCCCTAGTTAGATATTTTTGTGGAAGCAAAATAGAAAACAATGATACATAAGACTAGAATTTGTATTGGTTGATGAGAAAATCTCATCAATCATGATATGTGATATCAAACCAAACACATAGTTACTTGTTAGAGAACAACGTCTCAGACAGACCTACATTGAGAGTGATACATAGAGACCATGGAATGGTATTAGAATAATCTCTCATAATAATATTGCTGATTGTGGTTCTTATATCTGAAGTCACTACACTCATCACATGCCATTTGATGTATTTTGACATCATGCAATGTGACCTTGAAGAAGGGTTACCATAAAGGTAATGCTCAGATACATTGTGAAACATGGGGATGATTGTGAGTGATGTAGTTGGGATTTGTCCCTCCTAAAAGAGATTGATATCCAAGACACTTGATAAGCAAGGCTGAGAAACGTATGGCCAAATTCATGTGACTTAATATGTGATATGTGACCTCACATGCATCTCATACAGTCTGCTCTAGTTCAAGGAACATGGATTGAATGTTGAGAGCATGATGAGTCCATGTGTCAATTTCAATCCGGATATCAAAGAAAAAGGAAATATATTATCACAATAACATTGATCACAGATTGTAGGTTGAAGTTGTTCTCCAACTTTCCAATTACTTGGATAGCAATGATGTGTTTCTAGATACTACACATTGCTTGTGATGTCTTAAATTGGTTATGGACATTCACTACTAATGTAACCTGGAACATATAGGTTCACATGCATAGGATACACCTGGAAAAGGAATTTACTCATAAATATTGTCTAACTTGATTGCTAAATCATTTAGGTGTTCAGTTTAAACAACAATTGATTGATAGGACTGTGAACCAATGTTGAACCAATCGATTCAAGTGTCAGGTCAATTTAAACTACATTGGTTGAACATTGCCTAAACTGGGACATGAATGTGAATTACCCGATTTAAAGTCTAAAATGATCGGTTCAACTTATGGATCACCTTGTTCAATGATCAATATGACTAGAACAAGGATTGATGTTGACGTCATGTTGTGCATTCATTGAATATTAAAAGCCAATGTGATTGAGAATAGGAAAGCAAGTGAACCAATCGGTTCAAGTTTTGAACCAGTTGTTTCACATGTGAACCAATTGATTAAGGTGTGAACTTGTTGTCTCATGGTTTGCAACTTCAAGAAAATTCATGCAATTTCATCTCTTCAACTCCCAATTGATCGAAAACCCTAACCAAGACCCTTCTATAAATAGAGGGGTAGTCAAGGATTTCAAAAGACATGACACTCTTTGACAAGTGTTGTCCTCTCTAGTTGTGGTAAATAAATAGCCCTAGAAAGTCTTACTCATAAAAGGGAGAAATAGCAAGGGAGAGACAACACGAGAGAGCAAATCAATGCTAGCATGTTGACGTTCAAATGGAAAAGTCCTTCCCATTGACTATGGTAGCGCAACATTGAGTTCTCGGTGGTTCAAGTGGACTACCTAGAGGTGAGGAGGCATTTTCCACCCAGTAGGAGGTGCTAGACCCAGAGGTTGTCGCTGACATCCATCCAGGTGCAACTTGCAAAAGAAGCACACTGTAGTAAGGATGGTCACTGGACTTGCTCCATGACCAAGTATATGTGTTTCAACCTTCTTTCTCAATTCATAATTTTTTATGTGATCTGTTATATAAGGAAATATGGCAAGTAAAAATAATTCAACTGCCATACTTGTCACCGTATTCCCCTATAGGCTTAATTTTAGGTCATGGTCTGGGACCCTAAAAAAGTTAGAAGATGGCAAAAAGGGAATGTCCAATTTTAGTTCATGGCTTGAGACCCTGGTGATCATAGTTAAATCCAAATATTGTTTTCTTTTGAAAAAAGTGAAGGTTCATATTTCTAAGTCAAGAAATTCTTTCAAAATTGTACCCTTTTTAGCATTTTATTTATATTTTTCTGATTTTTTTGCAATTGTTTGTGATTTTTATAAGGTTCTTGAAATTTTGTTGAAAACCCAAGGACCTATTTGTGATTTTTGATTTTTTTAAAAAGGGGAAACAGGAGGAGGGTCAAGCAACCTTCTCATTTCTACTTCACCTGAGTTGAGGTGTTGTGTAGTAATTCGATTGAGTAAAGGAGAACAGTGATTGTGGCGAGGAGAGAGGAGACCAGGCTAGCATATTGTTATTATCTGCCACCTCTAATCTGGTAGATCGTAGCACTCCTCTAACCAAACATGAAGGCATTGTGGGTTGATCTATTGTGGCGGTGGTGGGGATTTTATACCACCTATTATGGTGGTTATTTGTGTGTATTTCATATACATTCATGTCAGGGAAGTTATAGCTTATATTTTTTCATTTCTAGTTTGTCCATTTCGGCCCTCGATGGCAAAATTTAGTTTTTGGCTTTGTGGTGTTCTTCACAGTCTGGAGGTTGAAGAAGACCAAGATGTGCAATCTTATTTGTGTTCTAGCTATTTTGTTTTTTTGTCATTTTCTTAGTCGTCCATCATTCGATTGAGATGATTTTAGTTGTTGTGGAAAGATTATGGTTTTTTTGTTGTACTTGTACATACAATAGCTTGTTATTGGTGTGAAGAGGACCCCATGATGGGTAAGTATGATGCAGGTGACTATGTGAGAACCAAGGCACACTCATGGTATGCATGATAGCTTTCTTTGTTGAGTTTTTATCTGATTTATGAGATATCAGATCAGAGTTTGATTTGAGCAGGCATCATGATAGTGCAAACAGGATTATGGGGAAATTGCTTTGTGTTATTTTCTTTCTACTTTGTCGAGCTTGAATCAAGATTTTCTCCATGCAGGGATGGCTTTCACTCAGTCTTCCTCCTTGTTTCTTTGAGGGTTTTGGATTTCCAAATGTGTACTACGGACCCATTGGAGGGAACTGGGTTGCTATATGACAACTTAGTAGATGAGAAGGTGGATCTGCTTGAGAGGACCATTTTTGGTAGCGTTTGTCAGTGTAAGATGGTAGATAGGCCTTATCTCCTTCCTCTAAACTTTCTCCCAAAGATTAGAAAATCCCACTTTGGTTTGAGGGAGTTAGCTATCACCCCTGGTGAGTTTTTTGCGATCACTGGGTTTGGGTTTGTTGGGATCTCTAATTGTCCTAAATCATGCGTATGAAAAGTGGCAGACAGAAGGATGCAAATTAAGTTTGTAATTGAAAACCTTCAAAGACCCTCACAACTCAATACGGATTTGAACACATGGACTTGGCGACATTTAGGATGCCTAAGATCCCACTATTAGTTAGTTAAGTAAAACTAGTAGTTGATATATGCAAAGAACTAGAACGAGTCTAGAAAAATGATATGAAACAAAACAAAGTAAAGTAAAGAAAACATAGTCTATCAAGTCCTACTAATCAGGAGAAAGATTTCTTGGCTATGTAACTACAAGTTGGGTAGTCTATGCATCTGTTCTCAGGTGTAGACAACCGTCAAACACCCTAGAAATCAATTCAAATCCAAACTTATCATGTATCATGGCAGTTTCTCCTTTGTGGGCCATCCCACGTGGTCTCATGCAGCATGATAAAACTCCATAAATGGTCTAAACTCTCACTCAAGAAAAATGTTACAACACCCCTAGATATTCTCTATACCCTCTTAGGTCCTGAATATTCAAGGGTGTTAGGAATGGTAGAAAATATGCACTATACATATATCATGAATTTAGTCGCATAGAGATGAATTATGTCGCATTCAGGTGAATGCAGTCGAATTCACTTGGATGTGGATGAATTCAAGGTTTTGGGTTGGATCTCTCCAACTTGTGTTGTAGAAAGATCCTCCCTTGGACGTCCTCCTTTAAGATTTTGATTCAAACTACCTTCTCTATTCCTTCCAGCAACAAATCTCTCAATCTTGATATAAATGGAGGTTCAAGAAAGAAAGAGACCAACTAAACCAACAATCATGACTGCAAAGACAAGATAGAATAGAAAATGCACTAGATCTAGAATAAAAATACTTTCTTAAGGTAAAAGTACATAAACATGCCCAAAAGGGGTACATATCTAAGAAAGAGCTCAACTAGCCATGGACAAGCATAGTTGGCATCGAAGAGAGATGGAAAAAAGAAGAGGTTTATCCCATGAAGAGGTGGATCTTACTCCTTAACCTTCAAATGGGATGTATCACATCCTTGGGGTTGTCCTCATTGGATTTTTGGACTCATTGGACTCCTTTCACCTTGATTTCACCCCAAAAGTAGCCTGAATGGGTGGATGGAGGTGGAAGGTGATGAAAATTGTTAGGATGTGGCTGGACGATGGTGGAAATGGATGGAAGGTGGTTGATGGAGGTAAAAGATTATGGGACATAATGGTGGATGGAGGACACCCAAAAGGATGGGTGTAGGATGAGATCCTCATCTCTCTCAGGCCTTGGAACCTAAGGATGGATCTATGGGAACCAAAGGTTGGAACTGTAGAATACACTCTGAAAAATCTAAGGAACCCTTTGCTAGTTAGAAGGGGGTGAGCATTTATAGGGGTAGATGGAAAATATATGTGAGAGTAATGAATTCATTTGAATTCAAGTGAATTTGGTCAAATTCATTTTATTGGTTTGTAGGAATGGACCATCAAAAGGCACATCTACAAAGTATTCCATCAGAAGATAGTCATCGGAAGACATGCCTTTGGTCGGTGCCTTCGAAAGGCTCCATTAGATGACAAACCTTCAAAACCATTCTTTGGAACAGGACTTCAGAGTTGAACCCTTGGGAGGTGAAATATCCAAAAGGTGGCCTTTGGAAGAAGGAGCTCGAGTTGTCTTTCCAAAGGAAAAAGGTTGATTGAGGAGGGGAATGAACTCGACCAAATTCAGGGGATTTCAACAAAATTTTCAAGAGGTGGTCGTGAAGGCGTTCCTTTAACTGGGTTGTTGGCCTTTATTTGTGACCTTCTAAATGGACCATCAGATACAATCCATCAGGAGAGGGGTCCATCAGAAGACATCATTGGGAGAGGGACCTTCAGAGACATCCTTTAATTGGTGACATTGAAAGACACCATTGGAAGATGGTCCTTTAGTTACTCCCAACAAAAAAGAGTCTATGGAGCACCAATGTGTACTGCTACAAAAAGGTGGTTTGATTTCAATCAAATTCATGGGAATTCGACCAAATTCATTGGGTGGAATCTAGAGAATTGATATTTTATTAATTTGGTGCTTGTAAGTGCCAAAAATGCTAGTTGATCAAATTTATCTTCAAAAAGTTACATGAGGATAATTATCTAGAGTTATTTTGGGCATACTAAGGAAATAATGAAACAAAACTATAGAAAAATACTTAGCATAAATGAGTAAATTTTGGTGTTATTGATATCAATCCATTCTCTTCCCAGTCTATAGGAGTGGGTACTTAATTTTTCCTCATCTTGTTAAATTTGCTAAAATGCAATTTTAGATTGTCATTTATTTAAAGGCAAATTCATTTGTTAGTAGCACAACCAACTTCTCATTGCTTGTTTGTATGTTCCAAACTTTGATTTGGCGCAGATATATTTGGCTTGTTGATGTACATAGGAATGATTGGTCACATTGTTGATGGATTTGCAAGTGGTTCCAAGGTTGTTTGGCGGGGATATTAAGGGTGAACCCTTAAGATATTGAAATGGACTCTTGATATGAGGTCAAATTTACTTGGTTGAGGGCCACCCTTTTTCACGAGTGTGAACAACGGGGTGCCATTGATCCTTCTTATGCATACCGGAGAGTCAGGGTGTTCGTGGGTGTCTTGATCATTGGTTGCTTGTTTATCAATAACGTGACAAATAGAGGAGACATCAGTTGGTTCTCCTTCCTTATAGGTCTGGATTTGGTCCCCTCCTTCGACTGGGAAGAGGCATGTATGCCCACCTAATGAGGTGTCTTGTGGACAACTTCACAGGGGATATAGACCAGGATATAAAGGGTTATAGCGGCCTCATACGCTTGATTACGGTAAGCATTTACCTACTATTTTTGCATTTTTCTACTTTGAAATATCTTTACTAGCATATTCTAATGACATTTTATTTTCACATGTGGGGCTATGAGCATTTCTATCTTCATAAACCCATCACTCTGAGTGGCCTAGAGGGTTATTTGAATGCATCCCTCCCTACCTGTCGTCACTAGGTTGCATGTAGTAGAAGGGTGTGATATGAATAGTGGAGGGGTGAACTGGAGATGATGACCATCGTTGTGGTATGTGTAGTACTTATATCACTTTATTATTTTTTACATATGTACATTGGTTGACTCCAATTTCTTGTTGTTCCTAGGTCCAATTTAGGATCTTCTCTAGGTTCCAGTGTTGTGAGACAACCACATCCTATGCTGCCTTTTTGGAGGCATTGTTTTTGTATGCTTGTAGGATCTAGTTCTTTGTATCCCTCAAGAAGTGTGTTGTATATGAGAAAGTGTTACAACCCCAATTTTTGGGTTCATTTGGTGAGAAATGTAATTTCTCCTATTAAAGATAAATGAACAAATAATGATTGAATGCATGAATTTCATTTAAAATAGCCTTGTTGATTTATTTGTGGGCTTTATTGGCTATTGGGCCCAATAACAAGGAAAAGACAAAAGAAACTCCATTATTAATAAGAAATGGAGAAAAGAAAAATGTAGAAATCTCTAGAAGGCAATAGAGTGTAATCCAAAGGTGTATTTCGTGCCTCTTGGGTTCCTTGGGTCCCAAGGAGTCCAAAATTGCAAAGATAAAGCAATAAGGAAAGAAAAGATCAATTAGATGTTTCTTTATTAAGAAAGAAATTGAAAATAATGATAAAATGTGGAAAATAAGTGAAAAAAGGTATAATTGAGTTATCCTTGGTGGATTTTTGTATCCAAAGGATTCCTAAGGATAAAAGGAATGCCAATAAGGAAAATAAAAAGAAAGATAAAGGGAAATCCTTGAAAAGAGATATTTTACTAAAGAAATGAATAAGAAGTGAAATAGACATAGATAAGAGAATAAAGGCAAGTAAATGTTCTCCAATATGGAAGTTCGTTCCCTTAGGTTGTCTTGAGGTCCAAGGGACCCAAAATAATAAAATAATAGCAAAGGGAAAAGAAATATCGATTAATTTTGGATTAATTAAGAGATAACTTTGGAGAGAAGGAAGCTTACTCATCCCTTGGAATTTGTTTCCCAAATTTTGTACAAAGCTAAATAATGTAAAGACAAAAGTTCCCTTAAAATTTGAGTTAAATAAGAGTTATAGTTTGGGAGATATCAATTTTTTGAGTTATCTCCAATTTGGGAATTATTATGAATTAAAAGAAATATATCTTTCCTTTGGATGATCGCGAGCGATAAGATCCGTTGGATCAAGATCCCATGCTAGATGCTCATCGTCCAGTCCCACGCGGACTTGGACTCTGCCAAGTTGCAGAGGGAGTTTTCCTCTCTAATTTCCTCGTGATCCAGGGCAGTTGCAAGCCAGCTCTTGTTTCCATTAAGTTCGGGAGAGTGAAACGAAGAGAATCATCCCTATTTTGTTTAGGATTGGTCACCATTTTGGGAAGTACCCAATTCTTGCAAGCCTGCCTCGACCCTATATATAGGGGAGGGTGAAGGAGGGAACCAACATATTTTCTCACTAGCCCAACCTCTGCAGAAGAGTGTGAGGAGTGTTTTTGTGGGCTCAACTGGTCTTTTCATCCTGATCTGCAACCCCGACACCTCGGTGACCCTCGCCGGAGTCCGGCGAGTAGGGGACGACGTTGGAGAAGCTCGAGTGAGGAATTGAACCTGCTACTAACTTTGTAGAGGGGAGGTGGAGCTCCCTGGCCAATTGGTGTGGGCAAAAGAAGTCGAGAGCTCAGAGTCAACCTCCAGGTTGACATCGCGAAGTTGCTGAGACTGAGGAAGACGACGACCCATCACCCTACGATCTGAGTCCACGGTGATCTCAGTAGAATCCAACACCCCAGAGTGGGAGCAACTTATATTAGGTGTGCACAACCAAGATCGTTAGATCCAAGAAGTGGATCACCGGACCAAAGATCGAGCGGCCCATTATTTTTGGTAATTATTCCTCTATAATCGAATAATCCAAGAAAAGGTTTTATTTGCAAAATTCGTATAAATTACTAGGATTGTGTAATGGAAAAACTTTATACATGAAAGTTGTGTAGAAAAATACAAGGAATCTGATAAAGATACTTTGGGAACCTAGTTCTACTCCGTTTTGCAAAAGTACCTTAATTTTCTAGTAAAATGTATTAAAAGTTGATGAGAAACCCTAATTGAAGATAAAGGGTGTATTTTGGTGAATTAATAAGTCAAATTGATAAGATTAACCCTGTTAATGATAAAGGTGGTTTGTTTATCCATTTTGAATGCAATATTTCCTAATTTAGAGTTGTAATCCATAAAAGAAGGATAATCTACATGGAAACCCTAATTTGGGATAAAAGGAGAGAAAAATCATATTTATCTAGATTAGGGAAATCATATGCTTAATAAAGATCCTAAATTTGTTAAAGGTGCTAAAATGAGAAATTAAGTGTTTTATGTAGTTTTGATATATTAAGGATCATGATATTGAAAGAAGAGGTAAAAACCCTAATTCCCAAGGAAACCCTAAAATTGAAATTGAAATCCTAAGTAATGTGATGAAATTGGATAAATATTGATAAAAGGAAGTTAGAATGTTTATTTCAGGATTTCTATGCACTTTGCTTGCTTGATTGGATTTTCTCTCTCTACATAATTCTGTATCCAAATCTGCAGTACAAGTATGTGGTTACGCCTATGAATATCCCAAATTAGTTTCCCGAGGATTTTTGAGGATTTATCGATGACTTGAATTAAACTGTTGGATTGCATTAAATTCTTGGAAATTATAATGTGGATATGACTATCACCTAAGATATGTGCCTACTAGCTCAGATCCTAGTCCCCTCTGTAGCTTGATAGATTGACCTGGTATATGGCTACCGGTGGGGTAGGTCCATCAGGTCATTGAATGACTTAGTACATGGATACCAATGGGGTAAGTCCATCAAGTCATCATGAGTCAGGTATTGGGATACCTTTGGGTAGGACCATGCGACTCCATAACCCTAAGTATTGTCTACCTATGTGGTAGGGCCATGGGGGTAAGGATCTACCATATGAGAGAGGTAGTATCCATGTCCACTGCAGGGACATCACAGAGATAGGGGATAGGAAAGGATTGAGTAGTATTGCTTAAAACGTAATCTTGAATGTTAAAGGATATTTGAATGACTACATTGTTAACATAGTTGCACAATTATTGTTTCCCCCACATACTAGCTTTTGTTTCGTTTGTCGGCATTTTAGGTACAACCCTAAAATGAACAAACAGTAAAGTGACGCATCATGAAATTAAGAAATAAAGTGCAAGGAGGATTAGATAGATTAATTCAAGCTCTGGATAGATAGATTTCCAAAGTTTTTCAAAGGTAAGTAAAGTTTTAATTTTATACCCAATTCCAATTTAGTTAGTAGAATTTCATAATTATTATTGATTATTTATCGAACCTTTGATCCGGGTTATTAGATAACGGCTCTGATATCTTGGTCTTCCATAAGTGGGGGTTACTGGGAGACGGGGTCGTTACAATTGGTATCAGAGCGAAGGTTCCTCACTTAATCTTTAATAATTATTAAATTTTACAAATTCCGCAGAACCCAAGGGAGTTATTAGAGGATTATCCGAAAGACAGAGGTGTCTAGAAAAGGATCACGACTGGGGGCTGGCAATATTTTCATCCGCACTACTAGTCAGAATACGAGGACTCCTGGATCCATGTGACTTCCTGGCCAAAGGTCTTAGGGTATGAATCGAAATAAGATACCTTTAGGACTCTCTCATCTTGTTCATCCCTTCTCAACTCAAATTCTATTAAGGATCTTAAGGATTAGGGTTTTCTCTCTTTTCCTCACCCTCTTTAGGTATGGGTAAGGTTGATAAGGATTAAGGAATCCTCCACCAAATTAATAAAAAGCATGTAAATAAGATGTCATGGACATAAGCTTAATAGAGTAAGCGTAAAGGAATAGATACATGCTTAGGTCGTATGACACG
Source organism: Alisma plantago-aquatica (assembly GCA_963693085.1). Lineage (NCBI taxonomy): Eukaryota > Viridiplantae > Streptophyta > Magnoliopsida > Alismatales > Alismataceae > Alisma > Alisma plantago-aquatica. Next base: position 1,222,652,239 of record OY856410.1, on the reverse strand, counting down.
AGTTGTCATTGCCCTCAGGAGAGACCTGAGGCTAGACCTACTTGTCTGGAGGATGAGTAGAGAAAGTTAGTCTTGGAGGTAGAGATCTCCATTAAAAGTAGAGACCTAGCACATCCTCTGAGGATGATGTTAACCCTAACCCTAACTGAAGGTTAGAGAGAGATGACATGATGAGTTAGATGTCATGGTTGACCGGGTGTTTGGTCAGATATGCCTTGGGATTGCCATCCGAGCCATGAAAGGTTGGATAACCTATTACCTTTGGTGACCCAACCCTGGAGAGGGTCGTGCATGTTAGAGTGAAGGATAGCTCCTTCATGGATGAGGTTAGAGGAGAACCTATAGAAACCCTATGGGCTTAGGCAAGTAGGGTATAGCTTGCACCCATAGTGTGTCAGTAGTGCTGACAGTAGGTTGGAACCCTGGTCAAGGGAGTATGTTGGATAGCTTATGTAATAAACATAAAGAGCTAAGGATAATCTTGAGCCAAACATGAGTTGAGAAAAGGCTTCACCCAGGTAGGGATATGCTGGTAAGCTTGATCCAACTTCATGTAGTGAGGCCGGATGTGGAGTTAGATCTAGAGAGAGAAAGCAGGACCCAAGAAAGAAGGTTGGAAGCTTAGATTCTGAGACATGAGGAATAGTGGGGAGTCGAGGATGATGCGACCTAAGTGGATGATAGTGGATGCTTCTAGTACCTATGGTATAAGTGATTACCTGCTGGATGAGATAAAGAGTGCTTTAGACCCTAAGGAGGTTTAAGTAACCAGTTGTGAGGCTTTATACCTAGTTGGTTGTCCTAGAAGAGGACTCAACTCCGAAGTGTTGCTCGAGTAGAAGGATCATGGAAGTACATGACATACCTTGGACATGCTTTATTCATGGTTAAGAGATTGAGCATGCAGCCGGACACCCAAAGGTGAACCTAGGGTTCCTAGGCCTAAGAGGGGAAGAAGTGTATCCGATGCTCATGATGAGATTTGAGTCTCTATAATTTTGAGCATGGTACTCCTCATGTGTAGAGGTAAAGGAAATCCCTTAAGTTAAGGGCATGTTTGATGAACCCCTCACGACTAAGTTGATCTAATGTTGAGGATGAAAACAAGTATGACCTAGCATGGTTTCATAGGTGTCTGCTTGTGCCTTAGTAGCTTGCTAGGGCTAAGCATGCTCATGTGGATGTATACCCTAAACATAAGGACGTTTGTGACTGTTGTTATCAAGGTATAGTTTCCTCCCATCCTGGGAGAGGGACCCTTTTGTAGGGTGTATACCAATTTTGTTGAGGTTTCAAAGGATCTTGAGAAACTAAGTGAAGAGTACATGGCATGAGAATGAACCTATAGACCCATAGATAACCATCTCTATGTGCATGTGGAGGTGTTACCATGGAGGTAACTGGTATGGGTCCTGACCAAGGTAGGCAGGTCGCCATGATCCCTGAGAAAGGATGAAAGACAGCCCAAGAATGCAGAGAGAGATGATGAAGGATTGGGTAAGGTTCTAAGTTGAACATGTACTATGATATAATCCTAAGTCTATCCTAGGGTCAGGTAGGGATAAGACCGATGGAAGTAGGAGTTGCCTAATTCCCTAGTTGCACATGACCATAGGTTCGGGAGGTAACAACTATCATTGTCTGAGGGCCATGGGTTAGGAGATTGATCACCTTCATGAACTCATGGGACCCAAAGGGCAGATGAGTAGGGCACTCTCTGATGCATGAGGGAAGAGGGGTGACCCCAAAAGTGCCGGCTCCTTATAGACCTAGAGGAGATGACCAAGGATTGTGTGGTGACCCAAGTAGGTTCGAGACCAGTTTTCCATGGAAGGAACTTTGATATCGAGATGATTGTGATGTAGAGACATAAGTTGCACGTTTCCACTTAGATTTGAAGGTGTACTGGCAATGTGGGTTGTACCATCTCTACTCTTAGAATAGGAAGAACTCTGTATTTGGACGACCGCCAAATGCTTATTTCTTCTTGTTATGGGAGTGAGAGATAGGATAGTACGCATGCCATACACCAAGGGTAAAGATGACGTGAGTTGGAACGTTGCTATAAGGAATGAGGACATAGATGATAATGTGCCCTGGTGGAGTGAATGATACATGGACAAGTACAAACGATAAAAGTATTAAGATAATCACCTTGTAAGGATGTTCCTTGTAGAAACTTTGTGGAATTTGCAAGTTATACAAGGTTGATTTTGATCACCAGGTGGATGAGCTCAGAGTTTCTTGATGAAGATAAACTTAGAGTTTGAGATGAGATGATAAGTATAATACATGAAGGATGAAAGGCGGTAATGAATGCTATAGTTGAGATATAGTTGCCTAGGTTATCTGGAAGCTAGAAGAAGTTGAGGTTTCTAGGCTAACCTTAATTTGAGGAAAAGACATATGTTTGGCTAACACCTAGATGTATCAATAGTGGTTAATCAAGTTAGTGGTTGTTTGGTTAGCCAGCCTAGTCCTTGATGTATTAGAAGGATGGTTGTAGAACCTCAGATACACTTCTTTGGATAGGAAGGTAATAAAACCCTGATGAGAGTGGTTTAGGGTTTCTGAGGGATCGATCTTGAGGAATCATGATATATAGGAAATCATGATTTCAAGATCACCACACACTGTGAAACTATAAAGATAGTAAGTGATAGTAGCACTTTGGATGCTTAAAACAAAGTTGCATGTAGCATGTGGCCATGCAAGCTAGGAGGCGAAGGACGAACACCAATAACCCAGTACATGGATATAAAGTATAAAGAGTTCCCGAGAGGGAATGGGAGTTCATCACTATGGATGTTGTGAGTCTCCCCTGGACCAAGGAAGGTCGAGATCCAATATGGGTTATGGTAGATCGCCTTACCTAGATGACATGAGAAGGGAAGAGTACTATCACGAGATAGATTCAGTTGAACCACTTAAGAGAGAAGATGGTTCAACCACACCATGATGCGAGTTAAAAAGTTCTTGGGTATGACCAAGGTTCACTTCCATAAGGTGGAAGTAGATACATGAAGAACTCAAAAATAGTACAATTTATCACCCCGTACTAATGGACAATAGATCCATACTAGAGGGTCTGATGAGAGCATGTTTGCTCATTCAGGGTGATACATAGAGACAATTCTTAAGATGTGATGTTAACCACCATAGCCTTTATCAGGATGTAAGAATTTCCATAAGGAGGTTGTGTCAGTCACCACTTCATTATGATGATGTTGGTGAAGGAGGCCTCACAAAGGTCAGAAAAGAACCACAATGTGTGCAGATGAAGTCGCTTGATCATGCAAGGGCTGAGAGAGAGAGACCAAGGGTGACATGAGTCACGAGCTGATGCAAAGCAGACTGACATGCAATTCACTGTGGGAGAATATAATGTGAAAATCTGACCCCTCTGAGCTACAACTGAGAAAGCTAAGTCCCCGATATATGGGTCCATTTGAGATGGATTGGTGGAGAAGGTTGTGTTTAGCCTTACCCCTCAGGATAACATGAGGTATAATGTGTTCCATGAGTCTAATCTAGAGCACTATGTGAAGTACCCTAGCCATGTGCTGAGCCCTGAACCTATTCAGCTTTTGAGAGGCTAAAATATCCTGAGTCACCTATGAGGGTACGATATACCAAGGTAAGAGAGAACTTAGATGGAAGAATATGAGATGATGAAGGTTCTTGGGAAGCACCATGGGAAGGGTGAAGCCACATGGGAGCCCTGATGGACATATGGAAGGCTTATCCTGAATTGTTTGTTTGCTTGATGGAGTTTTGAGGACAAAATTCTTATAAGAGGGGAAGGATGTTACAACCCCGATTTTTGGGTTCATTTGGTGAGAAATGTAATTTCTCCTATTAAAGATAAATGAACAAATAATGATTGAATGCATTTCGTTTAAAATAGCCTTGTTGATTTATTTGTGGGCTTTTTTGGCTATTGGGCCCAATAACTAGGAAAAGACAAAAGAAACTCCATTATTAATAAGAAATGGAGAAAAGAAAAATGTAGAAATCTCTAGAAGTCAATAGAGTGTAATCCAAAGGTGTATTTCGTGCCTCTTGGGTTCCTTGGGTCCCAAGGAGTCCAAAATTGCAAAGATAAAGCAATAAGGAAAAAAAGATCAATTAGATGTTTCTTTATTAAGAAAGAAATTGAAAATAATGATAAAATGCGGAAAATAAGTGAAAAGAGGTACAATTGAGTTATCCTTGGTGGATTTTCATATCCAAAGGATTCTTGAGGATAAAAGGAATGCCAATAAGGAAAATAAAAAGAAAGATAAAGGGAAATCCTTGAAAAGAGATATTTTACTAAAGAAATGAATAAGAAGTGAAATAGAAATAGATAAGAGAATAAAGGCAAGTAAATGTTCTCCAATATGGGAGTTCGTTCCCTTAGGTTGTCTTGAGGTCCAATGGACCCAAAATAACAAAATAATAGCAAAGGGAAAAGAAATACCGATTAATTTTGGATTAATTAAGAGATAACTTTGGAGAGAAGGAAGCTTACTCATCCCTTAGAATTTGTTTCCCAAATTTTGTAAAAAGCTAAATAATGTAAAGACAAACGTTCCCTTAAAATTTGAGTTAAATAAGAGTTATGGTTTGGGAGATATCAATTTTCCAAGTTATCTCCAATTTGGGAATTATTATGAATTAAAAGAAATATATCTTTCCTTTGGATGATCGTGAGCGATAAGATCCGTTGGATCAAGATCCCACACTAGACGCTCATCGTCCAGTCCCACGCGGACTTGGACTCTACCAAGTTGCAGAGGGATTTTTCCTCTCTGATTTCCTCGTGATACAGGGCAGTTGCAAGCCAACTCTTGTTCCATTAAGTTCGGGAGAGTGAAACGAAGATAATCATCCCTATTTTGTTTAGGATTGGTCACCATTTTGGGAAGTACCCAATTCTTGCAAGCCTGCCTCAACCCTATATATAGGGGAGGGTGAAGGAGGGAACCAACATATTTTCTCACTAGCCCAACCTCTGCGGAAGAGTGCGAGGAGTGTTTTTGTGCGTTCAATTGGTCTTTTCATCCAGATCTGCAACCCCGACACCTCGGTGACCCTCGCCAGAGTCCGGCGAGTAGGGGACGACATTGGAGAAGCTCAGGCGAGGAATTGAACCATCTACCAACTTCGTCGAGGGGAGGCGGAGCTCCCTGGCCGATCGGTGGGGGCAAAAGAAGTCGAGAGCTTAGAGTCAACCTCCAGGTTGACCTCGCGAAGTTGCTGAGACTGAGGAAGATGACGACCCGTCGCCCTACGATCTGAGTCCACGGTGATCTCAGTCGAATCCAACGCTCCAGAGCAGGAGCGGATTCTGTTAGGCATGCGCAACCGGGATCGTTAGATCCAAGAAGCGGATCATCGGACCACAGATCGAGCGGCCCATTATTTTTGGTAATTATTCCTCTCTAATCGAATAATCCAGGAAAAATGGTTTTATTTGCAAAATTCATAGAAATTACTAGGATTGTCTAATGGAAAAACTTTATCATGAAAGTTGTGTAGAAAAATACAAGGAATCTGATAAAATACTTTGGGAACCTAGTTCTACCCCGTTTTGCAAAAGTACCTTAATTTGCTAGTAAAATGTATTAAATGTTGATGAGAAATCCTAATTGAAGATAAATGGTGTATTTTGGTGAATTAATAAGTCAAATTGATAAGATTAACCCTGTTAATGATAAAGGTGGTTTTTTTATCCATTTTGAATGCAATATTGCCTTATTTAGAGTTGTAATCCATAAAAGAAGGATAATCTATATGGAAGCCCTAATTTGGGATAAAAGTAGAGAAAAATCATATTTATCTAGATTAGGGAAATTAGATGCTTAATAAAGATCCTAAACTTGTTAAGGGTGCTAAAATGAGAAATTAAGGGTTTTATGTAGTTTTGATATATTAAGGATCATGATATTGAAAGAAGAGGTAAAAACCCTAATTCTCAAGGAAACCCTAAAATTGAAATTGAAATCCTAAGTAATGTGATAAAAATTGGATAAATATTGATAAAAGGAAGTTGGAATGTTTATTTTAGGATTTCTATGCACTTTGCTTGCTTGATTGGATTTTCTCTCTCTACATAATTCTATCTCCAAATCTGCAGTACAAGTATGTAGTTACGCCTATGAATATCCCGAGTTAGTTTCCCAAGAATTTTTAAGGTTTTATCGATGACTTGAATTAACCTATTGGATTGCATTAAATTCTTTCAAATTATAATGTGGATATGACTATCACCTAAGATATGTGCCTACTAGCTCAGATCCTAGTCCCCTCTGTAGCTTGATAGATTGACCTAGTATATGGCTACTGGTGGGGTAGTTCCATCAGGTCATTGAATGACTTAGTACATGGATACCAATGGGGTAAGTCCATCAAGTCATCATGAGTCAGGGATTGGGCTACCTTTGGGTAGGACCATGCGACTCCATAACCCTAAGTATTGGCTACCTGTGTGGTAGGGCCATGGGGGTAAGGATCTACCATATGAGAGAGGTAGTATCCATGTCCACTGTAGGGACAACACAAAGATAGGGGATAGGAAAGGATTGAGTAGTATTCCTTAAAACGTAATCTTGAATGTTAAAGGATATTTGAATGACTACATTGTTAACATAGTTTCACAATTATTGTTTCCCCCACATACCAGCTTTGGCTGATCGATGTTTCGTTTGTCAGAATTTTAGGTACAACCCTGAAATGAACAAACAGTAAAGTGACACATCATGAAATTAAGAAATAAAGTGCAAGGAGGATTAGATAGATTAATTCAAGCTCTGGATAGATAGATTTCCAAAGTTTTTCAAAGGTAAGTAAAGTTTTAATTTTATACCCAATTCCAGTTTAGTTAGTAGAATTTCATAATTATTATTGATTATTTGTCGAACCTTTGATCTGAGTTATTAGATAACGGCTCTGATGTCTTGGTCTTCCTTAAGTGGGGGTTACCGGGAGACGGGGTCGTTACAGAAAGCATGATGCTTGTCAGTGGGATATTGGATGGAGCATTCCCTTTGACTATTTTTGTGGTTGGTCCCTCTTGGTCTCAGAATCTATCATGCCGCTTGGGAGCTAATGTCTGGTTAGGTGATGCATGATGAGTACCCAGACTGGCAGTATGCTCGTGGTCAACCGATTCTCTTTTCTAGATAAGAATATGATCGTCTTTTATGTCCCTCAGTGGTAAGTATTTTTGTTCTAATTTCATATTTATATATTTGTATTACCTTGACATGCATTTTCTACAAGTCGCAACTAGAATTTTGTTGAGGAGCAGAATGATCATGGGTATATCTTTTGTTTTCCACCTCCTCCTAAAGTGGTTTCTTCACTTGAAGCTCTGTCCTCTCCACCTATCAATGCTTGTGACTTTGATGACTTCTTGGAATGAGGCCTCATTGGGATTTTAGCATGGGATGCCCATGTCACTTTTTGGGCGACTTTGGTTAGACCTTATCCTTTCAAGGATGGGATGCAGTTTTAGATTCAGCGGGTGCATTTTTTGTCTTGAGTATCCAACCTAGATGTGAGCATAATTAGTAGTTTAGGGGATCTCCAAGCATAAGCAATTTGTCTTTGGACATCCCCGTGTTGACTGCAGACCCACCATCAACTAGTGTTGAAGCAGATTCCTCTCGTTGTACAGATGTTGCCTTGCTTGTGGAGGTACCTTCTATTGGCTCTTCTTGGCATCACTAATGGTTTACTAGCGGTATTTGCTCTAGCGTGAGTGGGGAGTGTCGTTCTTCCAGATCTTCTCCCACTAATCATTGGCCTTAGACCAAGCATTTGACGGGGTGGTTGAAGAAGAAGTAAAAAAGTAGCAATCATTTTAGCATGACGTTTTTCTTTTTGTAGGAAAAATCATGTATTAGTCATGCTTTTATAGGTAAAACTCTTTTAATTTTAAATAAAAGGTAAATATTCGATTTAAATGAAAGTGTGATGCTTCTTATATTTGATTTGAAATCAGATTTTAGGAGTTTGACATTCGATCTAGGAGATTTAGCAGATTGCCTCATTCTATATGCCAATTGAGGGTGGCAGATTGCAACCATCCACTAGCATGTGGGACAAAATGTCTTGCCATCTCAGGATGCATGTCTGTGTTGACTATTGCTATAGACGTGTGTGGTGGATTGCACCATTACATGGGGAAAAGGAAAGAAATCCTTTTATCTCTGGAATGTGAATCTTCCCTATGTGGGATCTATAAATAAGGCTTCATGTTGTCATCTTTTCTGCATATCTTAACTTTCATAACCTGGAGCCATGGGAGAGGGGGAGATATGATAAATCCTACTTCTATGACGTCCTTCCATTAATCAATCTCTATTGCGTAATTGCATTGTCGAACTCTCTGAGACTGAAGATGTTGAGCTGGCGAGATTTGGCTTGATTTTTCATCTTCACCATCTGCTTAACATCCCTATTGCAAGGGAGTTGATGCTGGAGGTGATCCCCTTCTGAGATCCTCTAAGTCACTCCTTACATTTTGGGGATGTAATTATGACTCCTACCTTGCAAGACATGGAAAAGATCACCCATCTTCCTTTCCATGACCGTTGGCCTATGGTCCCAAAGAATTCGAGTCAGGATGTTGAACTGGGGAGTCTCTTAGGCATGAAGAAGTCCCCAACTACTTGATGGTTATCTGTGTTAATATGTATGCCCAGAGAGCCAATCATATGACGGTTGGGATGTAGCATTAGATACATGATTTTATAATGATAAAGGTAATTCGATCTATTATGTTTGTCTCAATCATGAGATGATGACATAGACATAAGTAGATCTCTAAACAAAGATGTTACTCGATGACATATGTCTTCAAGTACATGACTTGAACAATGAGATCATACAGATGCTAGGAGTACATACATTCTTGTTATGTCCCTAGTCAAATACTACTATGGAAACAAAATAGACAACAATAATACATTAGACTAAAGTGTGTGTTGACTGATGATAAAATCTCATTAGTCATGATATATGATATCAAGTCACTCACACAGATACATGTTAGAGAACATTGAGAGTGATACATGGAGACCATGGAATGGTATTCAAAATTGTCTCTCATAGTGATAGTGGCGATTATGGTTCTTAGACCTGAAGTCTCTACATTCATCACATGTCGTTCGGCATACTTTGACATCATCCAACGTAACCCTAAATAAGGATTTTCATAAAGGTGATGATTGGGTAGTTGTGACACATGGGGACTGAGTGTGAGTGATGTAGATGGGATTTGTCCTTCCTATAAGAGATTGATATCCAAAGCCTTTTGATAAGAAAGACTGGGAAATGTATGGCCATACTCATGTGACTCAATACGTGATATGTGAGCTCACATGCATCTCAGACAGTTTGCTGCAGTTCAAGGAACATGGATTGAACATTGAGAGGATGAAGATTCCATGCCTCGAGTTCAATCCAGATATCAGAGACAAAGGAAATATACGATCACGGTAACACTGATCAAGGATTGCAGGTTGAAGTTGTTCTCCAACTTTCCAAATTACTCGGGTAGGAATGATGTGTGACTAGGCACCCACACCGCTCTTTGCTTGTAATGTCATAATTGCTTATGAACATTCACTGCCAATGTAATTCTGGACCTATAGGGTCACACACATATGATACACTTATTTTAAAGGAGTATATTCATGAAGATGTTTATATTGAATGATAAAGGTTTTTAGGTATTCAATTAAACAACTAAGGTTCAAAATTGACTGACTAGAATATGAACTGATGGGTTTAAGTGTTGAACCGATCAGTTGGAGTGTTAGGTCAATTGGAATCAATATTGGTTGAACTTTGCAAGAAATGGACAAGTGAAACGACCATATCACAATGTGTAATGACCATTTCACTATGTGAGATGATCGGTTCACCTTCTAGGTCACCCAGTTCAGTTTCCAATTTGATTTGAACAAGGATTGATGTTCATGTCATGTTTAGCAATAATAAGGCATTGAATACCAATATGATTCAAAACAGGAAAGTATGCGAAATGACAATTTCACTAAGTGAGACGAATAGTTCTCTCATGAGAAGACTGGTTCGCTATGTGAGACAATCAGTTTGTCATTCATAGGTTCCAAAAGATTCATGATTCCAAAACCTTCTACTCCCATACAGACTGGGAACCCTAACCCTGGCCTCTATTATAAATAGATGGGTATTGCGGGCTTCCCAAGACACACAATCAAGAATTAGTTGCTCTGACAATTGTTGTCCTCTCTGATTGTGGTAACCAATAGATAAAGGGAGGGATAGCGAGGGAGAGAAAAACTGAGATCAGTTTTGGGAGAGCATGTCGGCAACTAGTACGTAAAAAAGAGGGGACAACTCATTCTCGTTGGCTATGGTAGCGCAACGTGGAGTTCCTGGTGGTCTGTGTGGACTACTCTAGAGGTGGGAGGCCATTGTCTACCGCTAAAAGGACATTGTTAGCCATTGGCTGTGGTGCAACACTAGGAGGCCGGTGAAGATGACTGTTCAAAGGTTGATACTATTGAAGGAGCATGTTGTTGCCTGAAGAAGAAGAAGCATGATGCTACTGCAAGGGTAATGGTGCTGGACTTTCTCCAATACTAGGTATAACCTTGGAATATTTCCTTCCTAGATACATTGTTGTTGACGCAATCTTCTTGTATTAGGAAATGGACATTTATTTTTTTTTGTTTTCACTGCCTATATATGCGCCCGATTTCCCTATAGTGGTATCAGAGCCTCATCAATTTATGGTGTATTTGGGATTTAAATCGATATGACCAAATTTAGTTTTCATTATTTTATTGCATATGATGTGAATATTAAAATGATTAATGTGCATATCTGATTAAATTCCACATAAGAAACCACAAACTAATATATATGATATGATATATATGTAATTTACACGTGTTGCCTTAAAATAGGATTTGATTGTGGATTTTAAGCATGGTTATGGCCAATAACCCCAGATCTATGTGTGCATAGTTGTGGTTTTTTTTATCCCTGTTGTTACTCAGTCTATGTACCAAGCCTCTCTCTACTTTTAAAATGTAAATTAATACTTTTCTTCCTATTTTCCCTCGAATGTAACTCTAGGTTTTCCCTTATACACGGTAATAAGAAATATGATAGTTTTAATTTATGTTTCGATGTGAGATGATGATCTACACAAAGGAGAAAGGACCGGCTCATAAGATGACCTGATCAACTGGAAGATGGAGGAAGCCAGATGATAGGAGGATGAATTGATTGACTGGTGGCCCAACTGATCGGCTAGAGGTGTCCAGACGCTGCTTGACTTGAGAACTAGATGACTGCTTCAAGAACCAACCGACTGACCAAGAGGTGGACCGATCAGTTCAAGAATTGAACCGATCAACCAAGATTGGTTCAAACACATATCTTCATTAACAATAGGTTGCATATGATGTGGACCTTAGGTGGTAGTAATTCCTTGTTTCTCTAAGGAATTACATTAGTATGGCCAGAAACATCACTTGCGTGTTTTAATTATTGCATGTTATCATTTGTGGTTATAGCATGTACATGATATGTACCAAGTATGTGGTGATTGGATATGCATATGTATCAAATCCCTCAATGCAATATTACGAATTATATGCTTTCCATAAGAAGAACACATGAAAAGCTTGATCAACTAAGCATATGATTTCCATAAGCAACACACATAAAAAGCTTGATCAACTAAGCATTGGCATCCCAAGGGTGGTGCGTCGTCTATCTCAGAGAAGTGTGATGGTAATAGTGTGGGCCTTCCAAGAGGGGTACATTATTATCATGTTGGATTTTGGGTTAGTATTAAATGGGTGGTCCCAATGGGATTAGACACAGAGTCATGCATATGACTATAGCAAAGATTTTCACATAACATCTATCCAAGAATTGCATATGATGTGATTGGCAAAAGTTGTCTACCTTAATAATTGATTATGGATGTTGGTTTATTGGCTGGGTGATAGTTGAATTATTTTTTGATCTTGGCTCACTAGAATGCGGTATGTGGAAATCTTATAAATTGATACATGAGGGTTATCAATTTTGAACAAAATAGTGGGAGCAATAGTTAATTGAAAACCTAATTAGTATCATCAAATTTATCAAATCAAACCAAAATAAAATGTTTTAAAACATTTGCAATATTTTCTTATAGAAATTAATTTCAAACACAAACACATTCATATTGTGATAAGTCCTTTAGAAGGAATAAACGGGATAAAGTTCCACAACTAGTTAAGGACTCTGAGAAGTATTCTCAAACATGAGCAAAAGCTCTATGTCCTTAAAAGACCAAAGTCAGAACAACCCGCTCTAAATGCACATAAGGCTGAAATAAGTGCTTATTTGAAGCATACTAATGATGCCATAGACATTGCGTACGTTATGCTATGTTGTAAACTATGAGTTGCATGAACAACATGTAAACATGGACATTCTCAAGATGGAAAAACATCTTAAAGAATCATGTAAAGAAGGAAAAGTATAATGTCGCCAAAGCATTGTTTGAGTGAAAACTGACAGAGGGAGATCTAGTAGAGCCCCATGTGCTCAATATGATTGGGAATATGGAGTTATTGGGATTTATCTTAGGTCAAGAGTTGACCATGGATATGATTCTACAAATTGTTTCATGAATCATATAGTCAGTTTATCAAATGCTTGGCATGTTGATTAATGTTGAGGCATGGAAGAACAAGGATAAATCCATGATGGTGATCAATGAAAGTGAGTCCAAGTACAAAGACAAGTTTAAGAAGTGTTCTGAGGCTAAGATTAAATCCAAGTCTTCTACACTCAATATGTGGAGAAGGGTAAGTGTAAAAGGAATTTTTCCTTTTTACTTAATGGATTAAGGAAAGAAAGTGCCACCATTGTCACATGTCTGGACATTAGAAAGGAACTATCCTCTTAGTAGATGATCTCAGGAAGAAGATGGAGATATAGATCTCTACTTCATGACCTGAGAAGAAGTAAGATAGAACTGTGTGGAGAAAGTGTTGTTGCCTCTATAGTTGGAAGTTTTCGTTAATGTGCACATAATAGAATTAGTGAATTGCTAGTAACTACTTGTCATTGAAGAAAACATCATGTGTCTTGTGTGACAAGAACATTATGTTTCATTTTAAAAGATATGATCTTTCATGGAAATGCCCTATGTCTCACAAACTATACTTGATAGTTGTAAAGACAAATGTGTATGACACATATACTAAATGACTTGATGAATCAAACAACTGAATACATATAGCACATAAATTAGAAATGCATTTTTAGAATCCATATGATGGTTATCTGGACTCTTTTGGTTAATGAACTAATAGAGACATGCATATCTTATTTGTTGGGCAATATGACAAAAGTATCTTTACTAGATGTAGTGGGAGAGTGACTATTCTATTCGGGCTCATACATAATGATGTATATAGGCCTTTTAGAATAAATGCTAAAGGTAGGTACCAATACCTCATTATATGTACTGATGCTATTAGTAGATATGGAAATTTGTATTTAATGAAATGCAAATATGAATATCTTGAAGTGTTCAAGGAGATTATAAATGAAGTACGTAACTAACTTGGTAAAAGTATGAAGATGCTTTGATTTGATCAATATTGAAATATTTTAAACAAAGAGTTTGAGGACCTTCTAGGGAGATCATGATAATGTATCATGATCAACTCCACCTAAAACATGATGATAGTTATCATGAGAGTGTATCCGTAAGAAGGAATCACATCTTACTAGTCATGGTGAGATTATCAATAATTTAGCTAATCTTCTAATTTCTTTTGGGCACATGCTTTACACTAAAACTATGTACCGCCTAAAATAGTTCAGAAGACACCATATGAGATATGGCATGGGAGGTGTCTCGATGTGACTTTTATAGTGATTAGGGATGAATGCATGTATAAGAAAATTGTTCTTAAAAGGCTTTTCCCACAAATCACATAAATGTTATTTTGTTAAATACTACTCTTATTCAATCCTACAACAAAGTATTTGTTAACAAGGATGGTTGTATTCCTTAAAGGAAACTTAGTTCCAAAGGAATCAATGGGAGTAAAAGTAGAACTCAAAATTTTTGAGATAAAAAAGAAAAAAATGAATCTAAAGAGGTACAATAGGAACAAGGAGCATCACAAGCTGTTGTGGAATCTCAAGTTCCTTATGTAACACAAAACCTTATGGTTCTAGTATAACATGCCTTGTTTTGAAATATTATGATATCTTATAACTCATAAAGGTGGTGAGTTGATCATAAATGACGATTAAACAACCTACCTAGAAGCTGTTGAGGGACCAAAATCTGATAAATAGCTTGAGGTAATGAGATCTGAGATGGACTCCTTGTACACCAACAAGATATGACCTTGTTGGATCCACCAGAAGGGGTAAAATCCATATGGTGCATTTGGGTCTTTGTAAGAAGACCAACATGATAGGGTAAATTGGTTGAAAAGAGTTTCAAACTAGTTCAAGGTGTTGAACATGATGAAGTCTTTCACCAATTACCATGGTTAAATCCATCTGGATCATGCTTGTTGTTGTATCTTAGTATGACTATGAGATTTAGCGTATGGATATTAAAACTACTTTCCTTAACTGGAATAATTATGGGGATGTGTATGTGACACAACCTAAAGGATTTATAAATACAATAATGCAAATAGAGTCTATAAGCTACAAAGGTCAATATGTGGATTCAAGCAAGCATCTCAGAGCAGGAATCTTCTATTTGACAAGACAGTCAAAGGGTTTGACTTGAGTTAGAATGAAGATGAAATCTGTGATTACAAAAGATTTAGTGGGAGCATATTTATATTTCACATAATGATGGGCAATAATGTACTTATCATGCATTTGTTATAACCTTGCAAGGAAAGTACCTTCTATATGAGCACATACATTGGCAAGATGTTGAAAGGGGTCAACATGTAAGAATCAATGAGAGAAAATTTGTCCATGTTCCATGGAGTTAGTCTCTCAGGAGCCTAGTGTCCTAGTTATTGTGAAGAACATGAACACATGGATAGATACCATATTCATTTGTATTTGGATCTATCTTGAATGCAATGTTATGTACTTATCCCGTTATATCATATGTATTGGACATGATGAGATAATATCTAGTTCTCTCATATGTATTTTAAATGACGAGAGGATATCCAGTCATCTCATATTATTGGACATGATGAGAGGATATGTATACCTATCTAGCAATCTCGTATGTATTGGACATGACGAGAGGGATATGTCTGATTCCAGTGAGAGTCACTGAACTACCATAAAGAACATGCTTAGGTTCTTGTAAAGCACTAAAAGGATCTGTTCCTTGAGTATGATAATAAGGAAGAGTTGGGTGTATAGGGTTACATCAATGCAAACTTCAGAAATGACAAATACATGATTCTAATATATGTTTATGTTTGACCTTAAAGGAAAACTGTAAGCTAGAAAGGGTTTCGAGCTAATGATAGTTGTTTAAATGATCAAAAGAAGCTGAGTATCTTTGTGTTATGAGAAAATTTTAGGATACTGTATGGATCGAGAATTTCATATGGATGAACTTGTGTGAGGTTCCAATCATTGATGACAAAGTAGAAATATTGATGACAACAATGGAGCTACTAGTTAGGTTGGGAATATCATATAACATACTACATTACTTCCATCTTATACATGTAATTGTACAGTGAAGAGATGTGAAACTTGCAATATACTGACTTGAAGCAAATGTTGCTAAACCTGGTATAAAAGTGCTTGCATAATAGAACATTGATGTACATATTAAGATCACTTGGAATATGATTCATGGGTGATTGGATCTAAGTTCAAGTGGGAGTTTGTTGGTATATATGCCTAGAGAGACAATCATATGAAGGTTGGGATGTGGCATTAGATACATGATATGATAATAATAAAGGTAATTCTATGTATTGTGTTTGTCTCAGTCATGATATGATGACACAAACGTAAATAGATGTCTAAATAATGATGTTACTTGATGATGTATGTCTTCAAGTACATGATTTGAACAATGAGATCATACAGACACTAAGAATACATACATTCTTATTATGTCCCTAGTCGGATATTACTATGGAAGAAAAATAGACAACAGTAATACATAAGACTAGAGTGTGTGTTGATTGATAATGGAGTCTCATTAGTCATGATACATGATGTAAAGTCACTCACACAGATACATGTTAGAGAATAGTATATCAGATAGACCCCCCATGTGAGTGATATATGGAGACCATGACATGGTAGTCAGAATCAACTCTCATAGTGATAGTGGTGATTCTGGTTCTTAGACCTGAAGTCGCTACATTCATCACATGTCATTTGACATACTTTGGCATCATCCAACATAACCTTGAATAAGGATTTCCATAAAGGTGATGATTGGGTAGTTGTGACACATGGGGATTGAGTGTGAGTGATGTAGATGGGATTTGTCCTTCCTACAAGAGATTGATATCCAGGGCCTCTTGATAAGAGAGACAAATAAATGTATGTCCATACTCATGTGACTCAATATGTGATATGTGATCTTACATGCATCTTAGACAGTTTTCTCTAGCTTAAGGAACATGGATTGAACATCGAGAGGATGATGATTACATGCGTCAAGTTCAATCTCATTAACATAGACAAAGGAACTATACAATCACAGTAACATTGATCACATGTTATAGGTTGAAGTTCTTCTATAACTTTCCAAATTACATGGGTAGCAATGATGTGTGACTATGCACCGCTCTTTACTTGTGATGTCATAATTGGTTATGGACATTCACTTCCAACATAATTTTGGACCTATAGGGTCATACACATAAGATACACTTGGATTAAAGGAGTATATTCATGAATTATGTTTAAATTTAATGCTAAATGTGTTTAGGTATTCAATTAAACAACACATGTTCAAAATTGACTGAATGGACTCTTGAACTGACCAGTTCAAATGTTGAGCTGATTGGTTGGAGTGTTAGGTTAATTGGAATCAATATTGGTTGAAATTTTCCTGATCTGGACAAGTAAAACGACCATCTCACAATATGAAATGAGAATTTCACTATGTGAGACAATCAATTCACCTTTTGGGTCACCCAGTTCAGTTTCCAATTTGATTAGAATGAGGATTGATGTTGATGTCATGTTTATCATTAATCAGGCATTGAATACCAATATAATTTATAATTGGAAACTGTGAAAAATGACCATTTTTCTAAGTGAGATTACCAGTTTTTTCACGAGATGACCGATTAACTATGTGAAATGACTAGTTCATCATTCGTAGGTTCCAAAACATTCATGATTATGTACCTTTCTACTCCCACACAGATTAGGAACCCTGACCCTAGCCTCTACTATTAATAATGGGGTACTGGGGGTTTCCCAAGACACATAATTGAGAATAAGTTTCCCTAAAAATGATTGTCCTCTTTGGTTGTAGTAACCAATAGAAATCTTGAGCAAGTCCTACCTATCAAAGGAAGGGATAGCAAGGGAGAAAAAAACTGAGATCAGTTGTGGGAGAGCATTTCAGTGACTAGTAAGTTGACAACTCCTTCTTGTTGGCTCTGGTAGCACAATGTGGAGTTCTTAGTGGTCCGTGTGGACTACTCTAGAGGCAGGAGGCCATTGACTTCCATTAGGAGGACATCGTCATCTGCTGCCTGTGGTGCTGCACTAGGAGGCCAGCGGAGACAAATGTTCGAGTGATGTTGTTGTTGAAGGAGCGTATTGCTACATGAAGAAGAAGAAGCATGATGCTACTATAAGGGTAATGTCATTGGAATTTCTCCAAGACTAAGTATAACCTTGCAACTATTCATTCCTAGATACATTGTTGTTGACGTGATCTTGCTATTTTAGGAAATGAACATTTAATTTTTTTATTTCCGCTACCTATATCTGTGTCCGATTTCCTTACAGTCTGATGATGGTTTCTTTATTCAGATGGCATCCCTATGGTACTTTCTTAATAGATGGTCTTGAGTCTCCAGCATGCCTCATTTGTGAGCATATACCCTAATCACCCTGATTGAGGTATTCTTTAGAGAGACTGTTGGGCAAGTGACGAATGCTTTCACTAGAGTTGTGGCCACCCTTTGGAGAAAGGATACCACCATTCCTTTGATATCAGTTGAGTTGTATGAATGTTTGAATGAGTCTTAGTTGACTAAGAAGATGAGGGGACCCTTCAAGGTCATTTATATTTATCTAGGAATGTGAATTAGTCCTGCCAAATTAAAGGAGTATTCAAACCCTCACTATAGCGTTGATAGGAGCTTTTGTCAAAGCATAATATTTGGAAGATTCTAAAATTTTATCTTAATATTTTTCAACCAAAATAATATTTTAAGGCCCTCAACTAAGATTAACCCTAGTATAGATCTAATATTACCTCTAGTCATAGTTTAATTCTTAAACTATGTTTTGAAATCAATTCTTGAAGTGCAAACCCTAGTTTGGTCCATTTACACTTTGTTTGCCCTAGTTTTGTGATTCCTTCATTGTATAAGGACTGATATTTACTTTCAACTTATATGGTTATCTAACATAAATAATTTCAAAATTATCTAAGTTCATGTCATCCTCCATTTTGACCTCAATTTGATGGTATTTAGATACTTTTGAACTTATATTATCTAGGGTTCCTTCCTTGGATCCTTACCCTAACCCTAACCTAGGGATTGGTGTTTAAATGGGTGATACTCAATAGATAAACCTTGACCCTTGATGCCCTTGCCATGCCTACCCTTGATATCTTGACTAAGTTGGAGCCTCTATTGCTAGTTTATAGAGGTGGACACAATAGGTCACCTAGAAAGACACATCGATAGGGTTAAGCAAAGGAGAACGATAGGGGTGTAGAGGGGTACCTCTATAGCCAAGTGTGAACCATGATAGGTGGGATGTATTAACCCTCGATAGATCATGAGATGAAGCCTTAATATTCCTTTAGGAAGAGGACCACAATAGTGTATACCATCGATGGGATCACCCTCAATAACTTGGAATCCAAAGAAGCTCGATATATCTGTACACCATGAACTTTAGTACGTCCACTTATAAGGGGTAGTTTTAGACTCTTACCCCCATGTCTATATATACCCCTAAGCTATCGACCCTCCACCCATTTTTTTAGATAGACACCTATAAGATGGATGCACAACCATGGAAACCAAGAAGGGGCTCAATGTGGTTGATGGCCATGGTTTTGTGATGGCATGTTCAATGAAAGATGAAGATCTTCACGTCCTTGGTGGATCTATGGCTAGATAGCTTGGTTTCAGCCCTAAACATGTACGATATTCGTTTATTATTATATTTTATTACTTTTATTCCTATCTTATCTCCTCTATAAAGATCCATATTTATTCACGGAGAAACTTGTTCCATATAGCAAAAGATCCCTCTATTCTATATTTTTTCCCTAGATGAAGATAGATCTAGATAGAAGAAGCTGTGGTGAACCTTTTGGAGGGTTGTTGGTGATGTTTTTAGGCTGTTTTAGATGTGGCATTGTAGGGAATGTGATTTCCACATGTTATCCAGGTAGGTTTCTTACTCCTTCCTTGATTACACATGCATTTTATTGCTTAAACATAAGAAAAATCAACTTTTTATCTTGTTTGTTGCTAGTTATGTCTAAAGGTTTAATTTTTAGTGACGTTTTGGTGGTATAATGACCTAATAATGAATATATATTACTTTGCCTACCTTATAATGACGATCCTTGATGGTAATCTGATTCCCCCTTGAGACTATAAGGGATGCAATTTAAAAAATGTGCATTTTTCCAAAAACAAATGGCTCTTTTATGGCTTTTGATACCATTTTAATGAAAAACGAATTTCAAAACCTTTACTAATGTTTGAATTACCTAATTGGTGAAAATAAGATGCTCTTGATAAATTATCTGATAGCATTTACCACAACTAAACTGTTAAGTATCACCACATCTCAAACTGAGAAACATTGATATCACAATACTTGTTTCACTGAACACCCTATCATTAGGGTTTCATTTACCTCATTCACTAATCACATGACTCGCATAAGGATTTAATACATCATAACATCATTGAATAAAGATTGCTCTCAGCGGTTCATGTATAATCAAATATATATATGAAACCTTGTAATAAACTGAACTAGGGTTTCCACTCCATTTACTAAAACACCATACATCAAGAATATCATCAAATCAAGCTGTCTATTTGCAAAC
The DNA here is from genome assembly GCA_963693085.1 of Alisma plantago-aquatica. Classification (NCBI taxonomy): domain Eukaryota; kingdom Viridiplantae; phylum Streptophyta; class Magnoliopsida; order Alismatales; family Alismataceae; genus Alisma; species Alisma plantago-aquatica. The sequence goes on along the minus strand of OY856410.1, from coordinate 1,222,631,952 downwards.
CTCCAACTTTCCATTCATTTAGGGTTTCACCCTCTTCCTGATATATCAAGCAAACATTGATATCATCAAATGAAATCTAAGATCTTATCTAACATATATGTAATATGCATACAAATAAAACAATCATTCATAAACAAGGAGATTCAACCAGGCAAACTTCTTTATTCAATTATACAACAATTTCAATCATAGCCAAAAATCTTAGATTTTAGTATATTCATGTAACCTCTATAATTACTTTAAGAATTATCATTTATATGGATTGCAATAATTTCTAATGTGATTTCATAATATGAAATTCATCACAACAGAGAAATAATCCATTTCATATCATCTTGAAAAAGCTAGATAAAAAAGGTAACTTAGTATTTGTACTCGCATACCAAGCAATTGAAGATTTTTGATGATTTCACCTACTATTTAAAGGAAGTACCCACTCACCCAAAGGTGTGAAAACACCTTAAAAAATGTAGGCCATCTCTGAAAATCTCAAATCCATATCCAAATCTTAGAAAATCAACGGTTTCTTCTTCCTTTCAACCCTAAAGGAGGTCTACTGTATGTAGAAGATGAAAATTAGTGGTTAAAGCACACCTCCGATTCATTGGATTAGGGATTCCAAGCAAGGGAAAATGAGGAGAAGGAAAAATCGACGGTTAAACCTACTTACCAAGTCAAATCTATAGCAATCCCTTTAGATTTTTGTTGTTGTTCACGTTCTTCCCCAAAAATCACCACATAAATTGCCTTCTTGGTCAGCCTCTCATTGAGCAAGGAGTCTATGAGATGATCGAGGATTGAATCATAGTTCCAACACACTTTTTTTCGTTGAAAATGGTTTAGTATAGCCCGAGATATGATCATTTTATGATTGGTTGTCTTGGGCGGCATCGGTCGCGATCGCGGAAGATGACATAGCGTTACGGTCACGACATAGAGTCACTGTTGCGACACACAACACAACATCATGGTCGCAGCATAGCATCACAGTCACAGCACATGACACATCGTCATGGTCGTGGCTCATGACACGACGTCACGATCATGCCACTTTGTACATGTTTACTAAAAAGGGCATAACTCTCTCATTTTAACTCCGATTTGGTTCATTGTTTTTTTGTTGGATTCATAATTGAATTATATACAATCCTACAATATTATTATGATAATATTCTTAGACGAGAAATTATTTATTAATCATTTACTTCAATGTCATTAACTCTCTTCTTGCATACATGTATGGGTTAATGCTATATTACTCCAACTTGGATCTTTATAGTTGGCTTAAGTCATGATTATGAGTTTCCAAAACAAGTATTTAAGGTTACCAAATTTAATATAAAGCACAAGATACAATATTACTAAAAAAACATGATAAACATTAAGATTATCTTAAATCTCTAGGATTACTAGCAAAGATAGGAACAGGTTGTAACAGGGAGTGTACCCATATGAACCCTAATTAGGGTAAAAGGAATAAGAAAAAATTATATAAATGAGTTTAGGTGACCCGGTCTCCCATACATGTGTGTATATTGAGTAAGGCATTAATGTAAATGGTTTTAAGAAACATAAGCAACCTAAGATAAATCATTTATAATATAACATGCTTGAACCCCCCATGCTATCTCTGGAAGTTTGGATATGGAAAGAAGGTCATTGAGACGACTATGATCAAGATCCTATAGGGGAAGGTTGCAAGAGATGAAACCCCTTGAGGGGAAGGTCACAAGATATCAAGCCCCTTCAGGGGAAGGTCAAGAAGGGTCAATCCCATGACTGAGAAATCCGACATGGTACCAAGCCCATGTCTGGCAAGGTGGTCTGAGTCCGTAGTGTAAATGACCAAGCTGCAGATAGGGAAGGTCACAAAGGGTCAAGCCCATGATTGAGAAGGTCAACGTGGAACCAAGCCCACGATTGGGAAGGTGGCCTATGTCCACTACAAGAAAAAAACCCCATGAGAGTGTATCCCACAGATTGGGAAAACAAGGGTTGAGAAGTTAAAATAAGAAATTAATAGTTAGGTGAATAAAGATGAAAATATGAAACCCTCAATTCAACCTTTAGGATGGGTGTCCCGACCTAGTATGGGTCAACCCAAGAGTGGGAAAATGACCTAAGGAGGAGGAAAAACCCTAAACCTATGGGGTCAGGTTGTGGCTAAGAGAGCCTAACCTCCTCTTGTGAGTCAAGAAGACACCCTAGGTTAGGACCTTCCCTAAAGGGGTGAGTTGGCCAATCATTTTAAGAATGTATGTAACATTAAATACCACTTAAAGCTTGAGAGATTAAGTAAATTAAGCATGAAGTCACATATATTGAGTACAATTCTTTGAGACTCATGTATGCATCTCTTAGGGACATGAGGAAAAGTCACTATGGAAGTGACCAATAGTGTGGGACCAAGCCCAGACAGGAAGTTCTCCATGAGACCAATGAAGGGGAATAAACTAAACTATGTGTGTCCTAATAGATGAAGGAAATTTGGTTGAAACAATTATAAAGGATATGATGTGCTTAAATATTATTAAAGAAACCTTAAGTAAAATGTGTAATAGAATGGAGTGATCACATCCCAAAGAAGGATAGATCTCTAAGTCAATCTAAACATCAAGAAGGGAGGATTGAAGGTGCATAAAAATGATGAGATTAGGATGTGATTGTTCCCATAATGCATAATACCATAGGGTTAGGAGGTAACAACCATAATTTCCCTAGGCCCATGAATCAGGAGATTGATCACCTTTGTGAGTTCATGAGGCCTAGGGGGTGAATATGAGAAGAACTCCCTAGATGCATAAGGATGAGACCACTCCAAAAGTACTTGTATCCCTAGAGACCTTTAGGAAATGACTATGGATAATGATATATGAGGTGTAAACATACAAGATAGAATAAGTTATGTAATAATGAAATCTTAATAGGAGTTTTGCAAATACTCAAGAGCGAGGGGCAATTGACTTCATGAAATATAAGACTATTGGAATGAAAAAGTATGTATGGTTTAGAGGCATGTTGACAATGATTCAACCCAAACTATGAAATTTTAGGATAATGTTTGTACACCACTCTGATCTTGGAATGGGAAGAAAATGTTTTAGGCTACAATCGAACGCTTATTTCATCTCATTATGAGTGAGAGAGACTGGTGTAGACACATTGTATGCTTAAAATTGACATATGAAAAGTGGAGTTAAATGATATAATCTAGGGTTTGAGGTGTTATCTCACCCTTATGAGGGAAATAAATGAATTTCCAAGTGGAATTAAAATCACCAAATCAAATGTAAATACAAAATATGTGGATATGCCTTGAATTGAATTAAGGTACTAGTTTCATTAGTAATGTTAGGAATTTACATATCAATAAAAGATGTTAAAGATATCTATGTAGGGTTGCTAACCCTAAGGTTTGGAACTACGATGAGTTATCATTCACCTTAAGCTTACTAGGTTTGAATTTTGGGGACAAAATATCTTTTAAGCAGGGATGAATGTAATATCCTCAATTTTGGTAAAACTAAATTATAAGTAATTTTCCCCAATGCTATTAGTGAAATAATATAATTTTATCCACTTTGTGACATGGGTGCAACCCATGGCCCCAGTGAGTCCAATGAGACTATTTTCTTTGCAAATAGGTCCTTGGGGCACAATACAAAGAAATAAGAGGTTGTGCATAAATAAATAGTAATGGCTTTATGAATTATTTGTTAATAGAAATATGAAGATAATGGACAAGTATCCAAAAGAAATAAAATTTGTAATTTTTAGATAATTAAAAGAGTAATTATTTAGCCAGTTTGGCAACACATGTTTTGAGACAACAATTAGTATTATTTTGATCTAACTTCTGCAACAAGGAAAGGAATATCATTCTAGAAATTCAGAGAATAAAAAAAGATATTACATGAGATAATGCTATTGTTTTAAATAATGTTCAAAAAGAGCAAGTTTTGTAAGGAAAAGATGTCCCATTAGATCCCACAAATTGAATATACACTGGGAAAGACATCAGTGAATTTCCTTGATGTAAGGATAATTATTTGAAGGAATATGTTAAAAAGAAAAATAAAAGAGGAATCTAGAATTCAGTAATAAAGTGATTCCTAAATTAATTATCTAATGTGCACCATTTAGTTATGTTTTTCTCCTAATGGATTCAGGTTGCGAAAACTGGGTCTTATTAAGAAAGTAGATGGGATACTTTCTTTTGTAACCATTGGGATAAAGATAAAGAGTTTTATATAAGGGAAAGAAGGAGGAATGTATTTAACTGTTTCCTGAAGGTGATCATTTTCCAAATTTGTACAACCAATCCATCGTTCTGTACACCTAGTGTTATACATATATAAAGGATTGGATACCCTCATTCTTGGAAGGTGATACCTACCTCCTTTCTCATCCTAGCTATGTTCCCTCATCCATAACAGTCTAGGATTCCTAATAGGAAAACCCTTCTCGACTGCGGATTTAGATGAGACAAGTCGACTGCAGCAACAACATTATTTATAACTGGACAATAGAACTTTGTTCCCTTCACCGACTCTCACCCACACCACCAAAATGTATCCCAAAACTCCCCCTGTTGCCCTTAATCGATCACATCTTCTTCTTCACATCCCTGACATAACACCAAGGTTTCTCGAGTTTTACCTTCGGTCAGGGTTTCCCTAAGTCATTTAGGCGACCATAAAGATGACTGTTGAAGATCTTGAGGTTGTCTTGAAGATGAAGGGAGGTTGTAGTAGTGGTTGCACCCTGTGACCGTCATGCGGTAGGTACAGATTGCATCCTCATTGCAGCAACATGCTTGTGAACAAAGCAGAGGAAGGGATGAAAGATCCAATGATCGGTAGAGGTGATGGAGGAAGGAGCCCAACAATCTGGGAGGTTGAAGATTGGTGAGGATACTCCCTATAGAGGTTGTGGTTATGCACATGTAGTTGTGTCCGTAGTTGCATCTGCAGCAACATCACACTGAGAGTGTTGAGGCACGAGGCAGAGCCTAGATGGGTTGGCCAGACTGTCTGGTGAGGGCCTGATAGATAGTTGATTGTTAATTCAAGTAATGGCCAGTTCAGAGAAAAACCCAATTAGTGAACCGTGTGCCTAACTTAACTAGTGTGGCAGAAGGAAGACCAATAGGGAGCCACCACATGGCGTTACAAAGGTATATATGTTGATTTTTTGTTTAATTCTTAGAAAATGTTATGATTGTTCAAAAATAAAAAAAGTATATATCAAAATGATCGGTAATATGAGTGGAAAACAAATAAAATGTAATTGATACTTAATTGTTCTTCCTATTCCAAAATTAGTATTGATATGTGCTAAAGGGGTGATTAGAGTATAAAAACCCTAGTTTTTGACGAATAAATTGTTAATCATGTTAAATATGATTCTTTGAGATGTAAATTGATAATGTGGAATATAAAGGCGATTTAACATGATTATGAACATAATGATGATAATTAGAGTTGCTAATGTGAATAATCATGCATGTGAAGAATTAGGGTTAGATATCCTAACTTACTATGTTGTTAATAAAATTAATCAAATCTAATCATAAAAGGATATGTTGGACATAGTAATTTGGTATCAAAGAATGTCTCTAATGATAAATCGATAACAAGGAAACCTAAACCCTAGATTAGGACTCGAGTAGGGTTTAATGTGAATAACATGATGGTGACACTACAAGATTTACATACATGCAGATTAAATGTTGATTTCTTGATTTGATTTCTTGATTGTATAAAATGCTTAAAGTATGACTACAATATCTACATGGTTCTACAAGAGGTATGTGGTTACTATTATGACTATCCACAATATGATTTTCTGGTGTTTGTCGAGGTTTTCTCAATGTTTAAACAATTAAACTGTTGAGTATTTTTTCATTTATAATGCCACTATGAGTATCACATAAAGGAAGATTATGTGAAGAAAATGTCAGTTCTTATTTGCAAGTAATTGATTGAATATATGTTGTTATGTACTTGCACACTTTTGTATGTACCCAACGTACACCATATAGCAATATGTTGAGCCACTTTTTTGTTTCAGTAGTATTTTAGGTACATGATAAATATGAAGATATCAAGATATGATGGACACATGTAATTACCTAGAGACATTAAATGTAACTTGTAAGGATGATTAGATAGATACTTCTTCTTATATGTACAATTTTGATGATAGAAATTCATGTAAATGCTTAGAGGAGCATCTTGTAAACAATATATGAATTAATGGAAATTATTTTATTTTATTTTTTATTTGCTAAATCTAGATCCTTGTCAATTTTAGGTAATGCCCCTCCACTTTTTGGGTATTTCCTTAATTGTGTTGAAAGGTGAGGTCGTTACAAAAGAGATATAGCTCTTTACTTCAGGACCTAAGAAGCAGTAAGCTTGAAACTGTGAGGAGCAAGAGTTGTTGTCACTATAGTTGGAATCTGTCATTCATCTTGATGGGCATGTATTAGAACTAGTGAATTGCTATTATGTACATACCATTAATAAAAACATCTTTTTGTGTGGACAAGACAATTATGAATAAATTTGTTTTTTGTTTTAAAAGATAAGATCTTATATGGTAGTTCCCTATGTCTCATTAACTATTCTTAATAGTTCTAAAGACAAATATGTATAACAACTATATTGAATGACTCAATAACTAAAATAATGAATATTGATAGCATTGTCATCTAGAGCACCTAAATGAGAAGTGTATTTCTACAATCCATAAAATATGATAGTCTAGACTCTTTTGGTTATTGAATCAATAGAGACATGAAAGTCTTATTTATTGGGAAATATGACAAAAGAACCTTTCACTAGATGTAGTGGGAGAGTGGGTACTCTATTAGGGCTCATACATGTTGATGTATATATACCTTCTAGAATAAATGCTAGAGGTGGTATTTCATTATATTTGATGGTGATATCAGCAGATATGGTAGATTTAATTTAATGAAATACAAGTCTAAATCTCTTAAATTGTTCAAGGAGATGATGAATGGAGTACGTAATTAGCTTAGTAAAAGTATTAAAAGAATTTAATATGACAGAAGTTGAAATAGTTTAAACTAAAAGTTTGAGAAACTTCTAGGAAACAATGAAAGTGTATCAAAATAAACTCCATCTGAAACATGATGATGTATCAGAAAGAAGGAATCACACCCTATTAAGTCATGATGTGATTATCAATAAAACTAGCTAATCTTCCAATTTCCTTTTTTGTCACATGCTTTACACTAAAACAATGTACTGTCTAAAATGGTTCAAAAGACACCATATGAGATATGACATGGGAAGTGACCTGATATGTATTTTATAAGTAATAGGAAGAAAATCTTATATAAGAAAATAGTTTCTTAATAAGCTCTGTCTACAAATCGCATAAATGTTTTTAATACACGTTTTATATTCAAATTCGACAAAAAAGTGTTTGTTGCCAAGATGGCTGAATTCCTTAGGGGGAATTTATTTCCAAAGGAATCAGTGGGAGAATAGATAAAATAAAAAAGTTCAAGACTAACAAGAAAACATCGAACCTAAAGAGGTATAGTAGGAACAAGGAGAATCAAAAATTGTTGTGGAATCTCAAGTTCCTTATCACACACAAAAGGGGTAGATCTTATAGAACACACCTTAAGCTTGAAAGATTAGGATATCTTATGGCTCATGAAGGTGGTGCGTTGGTCATAGACAATCAGTCAACAATCTGACTAGACGCTATTGAGGGACCAGAGTATGAGAAATGGCTTGAAGCCATTATATCCAAGATATACCCCATGTAATAAAAAAAGGTATGACCTTGGTGGATCCACCTAAAGCAGTAAACCCCATAGGGTGCAATTGGGTCTTCAAGAAGAAGACCAATAGGGATGGTAATGTACAAACTATAAGGAAAAATTGGATACAAAGGGTTTCAATCACGTTCAAGTTATTGAACGTGACAAAATATTTTTTTCAGAAATTGGTAAATATATTGCCAAAAAGGGGGGGAAAGTATAGCTTAGCTATATGCATACAAAGCCAAAGGCCCATGTACAAAATAAATATGAATGATACTATCTACAAAAAGCCTCAGTATAGTTTAGAATTGGATGGAAAACCATTTATAAGGCCTTTCTTAGCCTTCATAACATGGATTTATTGCCTATTAATCATTTCAAGAATATCATCCTCACTACAATCGATCTTTACATAGACCCTATTGTTTCTCTCCTCCCAAATGTAATAGCAAAACATTATGAGGAATAGACCTCCAATCTTAGCTCTCATTTATCTTTCATATTGCTGAGAAGCCACTCTATACCTTCAGCAAGACAAGTAGTCAAGTTAGGGCCCCATTCATTCCTTTGGCAGATCATAGACCATATGTACTTAGAGAACCTACATCCATAGAAGACGTGGTTGTGACTCTCATTATCTCTACTATAGAGGGTAGATGGGACTCACACCCCACCTACGGAGTTTGACCTTAGTCAACAACTTACCCAAGATGGCTTTGTAGGTCATAATACTCCATTTGGGTATGTGGGAATTGCTCTAGTGAATTTTGCTCTAGGTGATTTTCGTCTGTGGTTTAGTGTTGATCCATGGTATCATCTGTTGGTTGATCAACCCAAGCATACCATTTCCATCAACATTGTACCTATGTTTGACCTCATTCCACCTCGTGCACATGTTCTTCCAAACCTTAGAGGTGCTTTCATCTTCATCTTTAGGTATGTGCCTGTATCTAGTTGTCATCCATTCTGTCCACCCATTGTCTCTTTATATGAGGAACCTATGCAACCTCTTAAGTTTGCATTCACTCACTATGTCATGTGGTTGCCTCACATTTAGACCACCCACCTTATACATCTTTGCCATTGTTGACCTAGTAGCACCATGGTGATGCCCACCCCAAATGAAGCTAGATATGATTGTCCCCATGGACTCAACCACCATAGGAGGGACCTCACATACTCTCATCTAGAATCTTATCTTACTCTGCAAAATAGACCTAATGAGGACCAACCTATCGGTAAGAGAAAACTTTAGGATCCCCATCCCTTTGACTTTTCTTCTAAGGTCATAAGGCACATAGTGAAATCCTTTGATTTACCCCCTCCTCCCATAATGGGTTGTCCCAGGTACTTGATTGGGAGATGACCACTGCCGACCCCAATGGCCCGCCTCCACCCCCCCTTCAAAAGTCACAAGGTTTAGAATAGGTACACTTTATATTTGATATGGTTGATTTATAGTCCTATAATTTTCTCAAACCTAATCATAATCTTCTTATACTCCTTCAACCTCTTGGTGTGACCCACTGATAAGAATATGATATCATCTGCAAAAATTAGATGAGTACTGATTATAGTACTTTTGATCTGAAAAGGTCTGATAGTGCCCCTTCTCTCTGCCTTTTTGATCATTTAGTTAGGCCCTCCATGACCAAGGTGAAAAGGAGTGGGGAGGGGGATCCTCTTGTCATAGTTCTTTGGTATCCTTGATCAACCTTGCAGGTGTGCTATTGATGAGGATTGAAAATGATGTGGTATGAACACATTGTTATATCACTTGTATCCAACTTTTGTCAAACCCCATAGATTCTAAAAACCTCCACATTGTATCCCATTTGATGTAGTCATTATCCTTGGTGAGGTCAATTTTAACACAGGATTTGGCATTAGACCTCTTAATGTTGAAGACCATCAAGAATTCAGCTGTGAGAAGAGTGTTTTCTTATATCCATGGATGAAGGCCATTGCTCCTTTAAGATGATGTGCGGGAACACCATCTTCAACTGACCTACAATAACTTTCAAAACAATATTATACATGGCATCATAGCAGGCTATGGGCATGTAGTTATTGATATTTATGGCCTCCCTTCTCTTGGGTACTAGCTTGATAAAGGTGTGGTTAGTGACTCTCCCCATGATGTCCCCTCTCATGACCCATTTGATCACAGCGACAACATCCTCTTTGATCATCCCCCAGCACGCCTGTAAGAATTTCCCATTGAATGCATATGACTCAAGGGCCTTGGATGGATTGATGGAGAAGTAGCTTTCTTGGTTTCATCCTCTGTAGGATCTCTACAAAGAATGTCGTTCATATCTTGAGTGACCCTTCTACTAGGGAGGTGGTCATTATCAAAACGTGGGGAGGTGGGGGCTTGGTTGTAACGTTGCTGAAAGTAGTTGACAAAATTTAAGATGATGGCCTCTCTGTCATCAATGGTCTGGCCATTCTCATTGATGATCTTGTAAATTGTCTCTATTATTTCCTTCTTCTTCATAGAGGTATGGTAGGTCTTTGTATTCAAATCACCATCATTGATCTACTTAATCTAACTTCTCTACCAGTAGTAGACCTCCTCTGCTTTCTTTAGTTTCATCAGCCTCTCCTCCACTTCCCTTTCCTTCTCAATGGCTAAGGGATTGAGGGGAATGTGTCTAACCACATCAGCAACATCATCGAATTAGAAATGTACATTGGGTTACCAATGACATGGGTGTTCCAACCTTTCTCCACCACCTCCTAGAACTCCATCCAACCACACCACCAGTTCATGAATCTGAATGGTCGGGGTAGGTGAGGTTTCTTAATAAATCCATCTTCAACCATCCGTGATCACTCAATGGGTTTGCCCCTAGCCTGATTACCATGTTGGGCCAAGAATCTAGCCATTTCTCATTCACTAGCCCCCTATAAATGGAACTAGCTATCCTCCTCTTAACCCCCTATCTATTAGACTAGGTTGTTAGGCCACCAACACTGTTGAGCTCCATGAGACCTGTGACATCCATGTTATCATTGAATGCTGCAAGTACTCTGTTCGGGACTTTAAGGCCCCATACTTTTCATCTTCCTTCCTAACATTGTTGGAATCCCCTATCACAAGCCACAACTCTTCATTCAGTTATGTATCCCTGATAGTCCGCCACATTCTTTCTCTTTCACTTTCCAAGTTCTCACCATACACTCCTGAGATAATACATGACCAACCTCCTCTATTACAATAGTTGACTATTGTAACTTGATCAATAAAGTTATTGGGGTCAACCTCCAATATCAGTGGATTCCACCCAATCTCTATTCTTCTTCCATCTCTTTGTTCAAGAGTAGATAAGGCATTCCACTCTGGTGGAAACAACGTAACAACTCTTTCCTTCACCTTTCTACTAATCCTAGTTTCATAGATGAAAACTAGGTTGACTTCCTCCTTATTGATTACCTTCCTCAGGGCCCAATGGCTTCCTAAAAGGGAAGATCCTTACACATTCCATTCGAGGACAAAAGTTACTTCCTTTGAGATGTATCACTCCCTTCCTCAGAGTCGGAATTGTCCTTCTTCATCTTTGATGAGCTCATTGTATGTATGAGGCTCCCGCTGTGGTTGCTCGCATGGTCTTTCATTTCCTCCTAGACCCCATTGAGTGCAGTGAATCGATTCCCAATTGTATCCATCATTGTCTCAATGGTGTCATTTCTACAAGCTGTGGCATCATTCATTGTGGTGGTTCCTTCCTCATCCTATGTAGCCTCTTCACCTCCAATATTCCCAACAATTGGTTACTCCAATTCATCCTCTACAATCCCCATCTTGAGAGCAGTAGAAGGAATCCCCTAGACTTCTCGAACTACTGCATCCAACCTAGGAGGCTCTATTATAGGTACAGTAGCAACTAGGATCACAGAGGGAATATGTCTCTCTTCCCATCTTCTTCTCCATGTTATCTAGATGTCCCACCTCTCCCGATTCAGACCCTCAACATATGAGGGGCCATGGAGGGTGAGATTTGTATTTCATTGCATGCTCCAGGGCATTGTCCTGTGTCGTAGCCAAACACCTTGCACATAGTGCATTTATCAAGTAAGGCTTCATACCTAACCTTCACCTCCAACTCATATCCATTGGGGAGTTCAACCATCACCTCATGCAACATCTCAGAATCCACCATGATTTCAACATAGGCCCGAGTGCACCCCTGCACAGTGTCATCAGACCTTATATCAATTTCTCACAACTCACCAACAACGTGAGCAATACCAACTGCCACTATCTCTATCCAATGTTTCCCAACGTCTAACAGAGAGATCCAGACTGGTGCCATCTTCAATGCTATCCTCCTTGTATCAGCTTCCAGTGTCCACCTTCTGACCATGACCAACTGGTCATCAATGAACCATGGGCCCTTAAGCAAGGTTCTCTTCAGGTCAGTCACATTGGGAATCGCACTAGGAAAAGACCGCCATCTAGGGTGAAAAACTCAATATCCCCCTTGAATCTCCTTCTACGAATCATTCACCCTCTGAGTTGTTTTAAATGTATCTTCCTCCCAGAAATCTGCACTATAGCCGAATGTAGATGATAGTCCTCCATCTCCTCCATACCCATGAACTTCGTCCATAGCCACCTATCCCTCTCCCTGTGGAAGGGGGTCTTTGGGTTTGCTGCACGGGAACCTTTCACCTTCGGTGGGGGCACATCTACAGACTTGACCCAGTCTCTAGGTATGATTACATCTGCCGCTGGTGATAACCAATCATCCTCAGCCCTGGCGGTCCTCAGACCGAGAAGGGGGGTTTTGTTAGAAGCAGGAGGGGTTTGAGAGCCCCCACCACCATGGTTGCACACAAGCCCTAGAGATGGATCAGAGCTTGCACCAATCTCTCTATATAAGTGACTAAGAGATAAATCTTTGAGGATCATAACATGACAAAGTCTTTACATAAGTTTCCATGGTTAAATCCATCAGGACAATGCTGATAAACACTAGAGGGGGGGGTGAATAGAGTTTTAAAGATATTTTAAAAGTTATTTAACTCAAACAAACAACCACAAGAATATTGGACAAGGGGACAAGGATTTAGAGTGGTTCCTACCTTAGCAAATACTAAGGTAGTCAGTCCACTACCCGGTTGCTTACCCAACCGGGATTTGGAAAGAAATTAATTTTATTACCTCGCAAGGACTTTACATAAAATTACAATTCTTTCCCTAAACCCTTCAAGCAGCCTTCACCTAGAAGTAATTGCACCAACCTTGAAGCAGCCTTCACCTAGAAGTAATTGCACCAACCTTGAAGCAGCCTTCCTCCTGAAGTAGCTTCCCGTTGCAATAGCCTTCTTGAAGTAGCTTCCCGTTGCAATAGCCTTCTTAAAGTAGCTTGAAGTCCACCTTCTCCTCCGAGAAGAACCTTCTCCAATCCGCAGCCTCCAACCCTAGGAGTAGCAAGGAGAACACAAAGAATAACATGAACAAGAAGGAAAATGGAAATTACAACTTATCCTTTGAAGCACAAGGCTTGATTTGCCTATATCAAGCGTATTGATCTCCTAACCAATGAGTATAGAAGTGTAAGTGCTGTGGAAAGGAGATGCTAGCCTATAGGACACAAAATTGGAGCAATGGGAATGAATAGCCAATGTTGGAATTGCTCTATTGCTCAAAACAGATTGCAAATGAGTATTCAATCTCAAGTGTAGCACAAGTGTAGCTTAGATGTATTTTGGTGTCCTAAGGCATGTCCTATTTATAGGAATGACCTACAAGTGCTTAAGGACGTTCTAGACACTTTCTAGGGGGTTCTAAGTGCTTAACTAGCCGTTAGGTACAAGTTAGTTGCTTTAGCAACGGCTAGTTAATTAATTCTGCAGTTGCTATCAGAGTCCATCTCGGTCGAGGAATTGTCGACCAAGACACCTACTCGGTCGAAGTTTTGTTGACCGACAGGCTCTCTGGATCAAGTGTTAACAACGTTTATCTACAACTGCCAACTACTTTCTCAGCTGTGTCTAACGGCTACTTGGGTCATTCTCGGTCGAGAAGTTTGTCGACCGAGAGTGTCTCGGTCGAGGAGTTTGTCGACTGAGATTGACCCTGTTTCAATGTTTCACTTTTAAGGCATTAAGTATTTGTATGAGTGTGCATAGGTGACACTGTTGGAGGGGATGACCTATCTAAGTGTAGTGATTGGCTAGGGAAGATCTAATGCTTGATTTACATGATGTCTAAGTACTTGTACATTATATACTTGTACAAGTTTACAACTGATTACATTTCATGAAATTTACAAGCATTCAAGCATATAGATTCCCTAGTACTTTGTCATCCACCTTATTCCTGCAACACTCAAGTAGCTCGTTAGATCGACAAGAATGAAATGTTTGTCATCATCGAAACAAAGGGATTTATCATAATGTCAATTTAGCCAACAATCTCCCCCTTTTTGAAGATGACAAACATTTCCTAAATATGAAATAAGGAAATATAAAGCATGTGAGTTTCATACCTGAGGATTACCTTTTGTTTCCAGATGTTATGAAACTCATTGACTCATTTATATTTTTGATTTTATATTCTTTCTCCCCCTTTGTCATTTCAAAAAGATATCCAAGTTGAATATTTTATATTTCTTCTCCCCCTTAATTTTATATTATGCTCCCCCTTAGATAGATATTCTATTAGTAACATGGATTTAATATCATTTTTGTCTAATTTAGCCACAATTTGTTTCTCAATCATTTGCAAAGGATGTTAAGCCTTGAGATGATATGAGATCTTGTTAGGTTTATGGCATATGTATTGATTTCTCACCCATTTTACAAGAGGTGTTAAACCCTGAAAATGAAATGAGAATCCTTTAATCTTTCAGTACATAAAGATGTCTCTAACCAAATGCACGGGATGTTAAGCCCTGATTTGTTTAGAGAATTCCTTTAAGAACATGATATATCATTTTTATGAAATTTTTAGATTTCTTTATAACCAAGAGTCAAAATACTAAGGTCATAACTAGCTTCAAATGATGTTTACAATGTTTTTGTAAGCTTCTTAATCAAATAATCAAATTTGTTTTATGAGCTCCCCCTTAATCTTACAATTTAAAGCAATTTAAAGCTTCTAAGGTCACATATGATTTTAAATTTGGATTTTGACTTTTATCAAAAGTATACTAAGATTAAGTACAATAAAATGATGTCCAAATAAGCATTTTTGTCAAAGCTTATTTTAGGTCGTCCTTGACTACGACCATAGCGCCCCTTGGTCAAATTTTATTTCAACCAAGAGGCAAAAATTGCAGATTTCCAATTTAAGCACTCATATGTGAAGTACTTGATTAGATATCAATTTTGAAGCATGTTTAGTGATACTCAATATGAAAACATCCTCTTAAAAATTAAAGCATGATTAATATCTCAAGTCTTTTAAAGATGCCAATTGAGAAATTTTTATCTTATGTGTTGCAAGCATTTCTAAGAGACATATCATCATTGAATTATTTTGCTTGCCTATGTATCATCAAGGATCCATGCATACAATCATTATCTATTCGTGCTAACACAGCATCATCATGATGAAAATGATAATTCCATGATTGTAATTACATGATTTCTATATGGGTAGACCAGAAAATTTGAATAATGATAAAATAGAAATTTCCTTTTTATTAAGCTAAGCATAATTTTTGTTTTAACTTAAATCATTTAGAGAATAAACCAAATTAATCTCATATAAGTTTTCAGGGATGATTTCCAAAATATATACAGTCATTAATCACAAATAGATAGCAATTTGATCAATTATAAAAAGAATTTAGCAATTTTACAGCAGACTGGAAATCAGTGACATGCTCGGTCGACAATTTCTCGACCGAGGTTCACTCGGTCGACAGATTCTCGACCGAAAAAGTTTTTGGAATATTTTCAGAAATGTTAATTTATTCCAAGAAAAATAAGATTATGCAAGTTAGAGCTCGATTGTGTTGAGATATGACATTTGTAAAAAAAAAACAGTTTAGGTCAAATATCAACTAGTTAATTTTAAGCCACTAAGTTTTAGGAATCCAAGCTAAATCATCATTCTTTTTCTTATATGGGCATGAAAATGAATAATGTCCAAGACGCATGCAATAATGACAACTAATAGAGTCAACTTCATTTCTCTTTCTAGGAATTGTGTTCCTAGGTACAAACATAATCTTAGTCTTGGATGCTTTAACTGTTTTGGGTTTATTTCTCCTTGGATCATATCCTAATCCTCTTCTTCCATTATAACTAGAGGAAATTTTCAGAATATTTCAAGCATGTCATTTCCTCTCAACTCATTTACATTTCTTTGTAACTTAGCAATATCATCCATCTTCTTGTTTATATCTTTCTTTGCTTGATCTAAATCAGATACTGGAGAGTTTCTTTCTTTGACAACCTCATCATAATCTAAATGTGAACATAGAACAGGTTGTTTCTGAAGATCATTCACTTGAGTTTGCAAGTTTAACTTTTCTAAGGAAAGAAGATTGCAATTAGCTTCTACCGATTTTAACTTAAGATCATAATCTTCATTTTCCTTTTTGAGATTTTCATTTTCGGATACAAGAGAAAGAAGTTTAACATTTAAATCATCATTTACTTTATTTGATTTCTTAAGTTTCTTCTTGCACTCAATATATTTCTCATGAGTATCTTGAAGACTAGCAATTAGATCTTCTTTTGGTAGATCATAAAGACTTACCTCTTCTTCATCTTCATTTGTTGTAGCAATGAGGCATTCTACTTCTTCTTTTCCATCATCACTATCATCACTTGAATCATCCCATGCAGCTTTATATGCTCTTTCTTTCTTTTTGTGAGATGATTTCTTCCCTTTCTTGAGTTTTGGACAATCACCTTTCATGTGTCCCTTTTTGCCACATTCAAAGCACCTGGAAGAAGAAACACTAGAAGTTTTATTAGTTTTAAAACTTTTATATTGCTTACCATTTACAATGAGAGTTTCTTCTTCACTATCATCTTCATTTGTGTCATGAGTGTCCTTGGTTGATGCTTTGAATGCAATGTCCTTCTTTTTGCCTTGTTGACGTTCACGTTCTCTTCTTTCTTCCTCTTCTAAAGTTGCCTCATGAGCTTCTAGATTGCCAATGAGTTGCTCCATTTTCAGTTTAGTGAGATCATTAGCTTCTTCAATGGCTGTCACCTTGGGCTTGTATTTGGGAGGAAGTGATCGAAGTACCTTTGATACTTGGTCTTCTTCAAGAACGGTTTTTCCTAAGGCATTTAAACCATTAACAATAGAAGAGAATTTTGCAAACATTTCACTAATGGATTCATTTGGATCCATACGAAAGTGTTCAAACTTCTGTTTAAGCATACTAATCTTAGAATTCTTAACTTGAACTGTACCTTCATAAGTTATGGACAATCTATGCCAAATGTCATAGGCTGTGTCACAGTATATTCTATTAAATTCTCCTACTGAAATTGAACAATATAAAATGCTTACAGCTTTGGCATTCATTTGAGCCAACTTTACCGTATTTGCATCCCATTCTGCATATTGCGTTTGAGGAAGCTCGTATGGAGTTGAAACCATCCTCCATAAGTCCCAACTGATGCCTTGGAAGTAGAACTACATCCTTCTCTTCCAATATGTGTAGTTTGTTCCATCAAACGCTAGAGGCCTAGCAACAAATGTCCCTTCAAGGTTAAGGTTGTTGAGCACCCCGTCCCCCATTCTTCAAGACCTTGTTAGGGTTCCTTGAAGCCTGCTCTGATACCAATTGATAAACACTAGAGGAGGGGGGGTGAATAGAGTTTTAAAGATATTTTAAAAGTTATTTAACTCAAACAAACAACCACAAGAATATTGGACAAGGGGACAAGGATTTAGAGTGGTTCCTACCTTAGCAAATACTAAGGTAGTCAGTCCACTACCCGGTTGCTTACCCAACCGGGATTTGGAAAGAAATTAATTTTATTACCTCGCAAGGACTTTACATAAAATTACAATTCTTTCCCTAAACCCTTCAAGCAACCTTCACCTAGAAGTAATTGCACCAACCTTGAAGCATCCTTCACCTAGAAGTAATTGCACCAACCTTGAAGCAGCCTTCCTCCTGAAGTAGCTTCCCGTTGCAATAGCCTTCTTGAAGTAGCTTCCCGTTGCAATAGCCTTCTTGAAGTAGCTTGAAGTCCACCTTCTCCTCTGAGAAGAACCTTCTCCAATCCGCAGCCTCCAACCCTAGGAGTAGCAAGGAGAATACAAAGAATAACAGGAACAAGAAGGAAAATGGAAATTACAACTTATCCTTTGAAGCACAAGGCTTGATTTGCCTATATCAAGCATATTGATCTCCTAACCAATGAGTGTAGAAGTGTAAGTGCTGTGGAAAGGAGATGCTATCCTATAGGACACGAAATTGGAGCAATGGGAATGAATAGCCAATGTTGGAATTGCTCTATTGCTCAAAACAGATTGCAAATGAGTATTCAATCTCAAGTGTAGCACAAGTGTAGCTTAGATGTATTTTGGTGTCCTAAGGCATGTCCTATTTATAGGAATGACCTACAAGTGCTTAAGGACGTTCTAGACACTTTCTAGGGGGTTCTAAGTGCTTAACTATCTATTAGGTACAAGTTAGTTGATTTAGCAACGGCTAGTTAATTAATTCTGCAGTTGCTGTCAGAGTCCATCTTGGTTGAGGAATTGTCGACCGAGACACCTACTCGGTCAAAGTTTTTTCGACTGACAGGCTCTCTGGATCAAGTGTTAACAACATTTATCTACAACTTCCAACTACTTTCTCAGCTGTGTCTAACGACTACTTGGGTCATTCTCGGTTGAGAAGTTTGTCGACCGAGAGTGTCTCGGTCGAGGAGTTTGTCGACCGAGATTGACCCTGTTTCAATGTTTCACTTTTAAGGCATTAAGTATGTGTATGAGTGTGCATAGGTGACACTGTTGGAGGGGATGACCTATCTAAGTGTAGTGATTGGCTAGGGAAGATCTAACGCTTGATTTACATGATGTCTAAGTACTTGTACATTATATACTTGTACAAGTTTACAACTGATTAAATTTCATGAAATTTACAAGCATTCAAGCATATAGATTCCCTAGTACTTTGTCATCCACCTTATTCCTGCAACACTCAAGTAGCTCGTTAGATCGACAAGAATGAAATGTTTGTCATCATCGAAACAAAGGGATTTATCATAATGTCAATTTAGCCAACAAATGCTTTCCATTGCAGCTTATTACGACTATGAGATTTGCCATACACATGTTAAAATCACATTTCTTAATGGGAATAATTATGAGGATGTGTGCATGACACTACCTAAAGGTTTTATAAATCCAACTGTTGCAAATAAAGTCTATAAGGTACAAAGTTCAATCAATGAATTGAGGTAAGAATCTCAGAGTTGGAATCTTTGATTTAACAAGATAGTCAAAGAGTTTGACTTCAGTCAAAATGAATATGAAATTTGTGATTACAAAAGTTTAGTGGGAGCATGTTCATATTCCACATAATTATGGGGAGTAACATCCTTATATTACAAATATTAAAATTAGAAAGCAAAGTACATTCTCTATGAAGGGTTTAGGTGAAGCATCCTATATGTTAGGAATCAAGATCTATAGAGATAGATCTAGAAGTCTGATTGACCTAAGTAAGAGAATATACATTGGTAAGATGTTGAAGGGGCTCACCATGCATGACACAATGAGAGAAAAGTTGTACATGTTCTATGGAATTAGTGTCTCAAGAGCCTAGTGTCTCAGTTCTTGTGAAGAATGGAAACATATGAGTAAGATGGCAATTGCATTCGCAATATTGAGTACTCATCCTATTGTCTCGAATGTATTGGACATGACAAGAGGATGTATGCCAGATCCTACTGAAGGTTACTACACTGCCATAAAGAACATCCTTAAGAACAAAAACACATGAGTGAAATGTCAATTGCATTCACAATATTATGTACTCATCCTGTTGTCTTTGATGTATTAGACATGACGAGAGGGTTTCTGTTAGATCCTGGTGAAGGTCATAACACTTCCATAAATAACATCCTTAAGTACTTGAGAATCAATAAAAGGATTAGTTCTTTGGTTATGGGAATAAGGAAGAGTTGGATGTAAATGGTTACATCAATGCAAGATTCTAAAATAATAAAGAAATTAATGATTGTTGTAACATCCCTGACCTGGGTTGAGGCTTAACCCTAGAAGTTTTGCTTACGTTAGTCTTTTATATTCTTGTCTTTATCTTTTTAAAAGTAATTAAGGCTAAAGGAGAGATTATGTTTCAATTTTGGTCCTATTTGAATAATATTGAAACAATATTTTACCTATTTTGGAGTAAAGTGCAATTTACCAAATTTAAGGGGTTACCTTGCAAATGTTACATGATAAATGTTCCTCAAGTGTTTTAGCATCATAATAATGAGAATGATGCTAAGGTATGGCTTCCACAAGCCTAAGTTCCAAGAAGGAGCTTGTTTGAGTAATGTTTGTGCATTGAATGCTAGTTTTGGTGTAATTTGCAAATTACCCAAAATCTAGGGTTTAATATGTAAAATACCACTTCAAGAATGTCCCTATTGTTTCTTGGTATCATTTAAAGAAAAGAAAAAGAAAGGGGCGTCTTGTTTGAACTACTTGTGAGGAGAGATAATCTTGATAATAAAATAATCAAGATTTAAGCATAATTGAAACCCTAATTTATTTTGTAGCAAAAATAAATATATTAATTGAAGTGTCCATCACCTAAAATGGCTGTAGTTGAAATCCTATAGTGGAATGACGTCCAAATGCCTTGAGTTGCACCGAAATATCCTAAGTAGGTGAAGAAATCCACTCACATTTGTTAATTAAAAAGTAATGTCCACTAAAAATGGATAATAGTATTATAATGATTAAGGTGCTTAAAGTGGTTGCTTTTAAATAAAGGATAAATGAAAGGATTTTGAGGGCAAGGAAGATGGATTCAAAGGCAAGGAAGTGGAGGGGGCATGTGGCAAGAAAGTGGATGAATTTTCTCCTACTTTCTCTCTACTAGAAAATCAATTACATATACTCCATTTTCTCCTTACTTGAAAGGCTATTTTGCAAACCACTTTCTTTCCTTGCTTTGGCCGACGACCAAGGAGATTAGGAGCAGGAGGAAAACATTCCCCAAGTTTAAGGTAAGCTCCATGATCATCTTCAACCTTGAATTGATGGTTGAAATGGGATTTCAACATTGATTTTCTTCTCTCTTCTATCCAATGCTCAACCTTGATCATCTTTTGCATCCAAAGAGTTGGAAATGAACCTTGGATAGTTGAAGGATCTTCTCTCACCATTAGATATGTGAATATTGAAGCTTTGAAGCTACTTTGAAGGTGGGTTATATAACTTGAACCCATCAATGTTATTATTGATTTCAATTTCTCATCATATGTTGATCTTTTGTTTTCTTTTTGAACAATTGAAGAATTTTTGATATTTATTATAGTATATTTCAGAGGTCTGAAGCTTGATGATGATGAAATCATCTTAGCACAAACCTCAAGAAAATCAGAAGAAAATGGTTTCATTTGGTTGGTAAAACAATTTTCAAACCGTTAGAGACCAAACGGTTTCAAACTGTTTGGTGACCAAACAGTTACAAAACCGTTAGAGGTCAAATAGTTTCAAACCATTAGAGACCAAACAGTTTCAATGGATTCAAGGATCAATTGGTCTCATGACCTTTTAACTTCAAATAATCAAACTCAATTGATTTCAGAACCCTAGCTCAATTGATTTTAAAAACCCTAGATCGATTGATGTCAAAACCCTAATTTAGGTTCAATCGGTTTCAATTCAGAATTGATCAAACAGTCCCAAACCATTTGAGGTGTTAGTGATCAAGAACATTTAAGGTCTAACGGTCTTCATACTATTGGAAGGTCAATTGGTTCAAGACCGTTTAAGGTCTAACGGTCTTCATAACATTTGAAGGTCAATTGGTTCAAGACCGTTTAAGGTCTAACGGTCTTCAGACCGTTAAAGGATATAGAGACTAAGACCATTTAAGGTCTAACGGTCTTCAAACTGTTTGAGTTTTAGAGGTCAAGACCATTTGATGGTCTAAACAGTCTCAAACCATTTGTAGGTTTGGTCCAAGACCATTTGGAGGTTTGGTCTAAGACCGTTTGAAGGGTTAATTGGTCGAACACCGTTTGAGGGTCTAATTGGTTCAAACCATGTAAGTACTAATAATGCCATAAGTAGTTGAAGAGTATCTCAAGGATGATTTCTAATGGATGTACTTCTAAAGCACTTAGGTGATTAGTATAATTATAGTGTATCACTTGGTGCCTATGAAAGTAATAAATTCAATACACTATGATAAGCATAGGTCAATTTATTTTAAAACCCTAGATCGATTGATGTCAAAACCCTAATTTAGGTTCAATCAGTTTCAATTCTAAATTGACCAAATGGTCCCAAACCATTTGAGGTGTTAGTGATCAAGACCGTTTAAGTTCTAATGGTCTTCAGACTATTTGAAGGTCAATTGGTTCAAGACCATATAAGGTGTAACGGTCTTCAGACCGTTTGAAGGTCAATTGGTTCAAGACCGTTTAAGGTCTAACGGTCTTCAGACCGTTTAAGGATATAGAGACTAAGACCATTTAAGGTCTAACGATATTCAAACCATTTGAGGTTTAGAGGTCAAGACCATTTGATGGTCTAAACAGTCTCAAACCATTTGTAGGTTTGGTCCAAGACCATTTGGAGGTTTGGTCTAAGACCGTTTGAAGGGTTAATTGGTCGAACACCGTTTGAGGGTCTAATTGGTTCAAACCATGTAAGTACTAATAATGCCATAAGTAGTTGAAGAGTATCTCAAGGATGATTTCTAATGGATGTACTTCTAAAGCACTTAGGTGATTAGTATAATTATAGTGTATCACTTGGTGCCTATGAAAGTAATAAATTCAATACACTATGATAAGCATAGGTGTATATACTTAGTGAAAGGTTAAGTCAACTGAATAAGGTTTGATGGTGATGTGTGTTCCTAGTACATGGAACAATAACAAATATGATTTATTACTTAAATAATGATATGTGCTCCAAGATATGTGGAAACATTGATTTAGGGTTAGGATTAATGAGGTAATCATAAAACCCTAATCAATGGAGAATAAGAAACCCTAACCCTAATCTTGGGTAATGGGTTGAGAAACCCTAATACAGGGTGATGTTATGTGAAACCCTAATACAGGGTGATGTTATGTGAAACCCTAATACATGGTGATGTTATGTGAAACCCTAATACAAGGTGATGTTATGTGAAACCCTAATATAGGGTGAAGTTAAATCTAATTGATAAAGATGGGAAACCCTAGTGATGTTATCTTTGTATTGCATAACGTTGATATGAAATTGATATGTTGTTATCAAGTGTACTAACCATGCAGGTATCATGAGATGATGTGCATAACCAGGTATGAGTTATGATGTTAATGGGCCTGGTGAACCATTATTTTATTTGTTTCCTAGAAAGAGGTGACAACAAAAATTGAATATGCCTGGTTAGCTATGTGAGATGCTTGTGTAACAAGTATCATGAATACATTGGTCAGATGACCTGGAGGTAATAGTTACCTGATAATGGTAACCATGTTTAATGATGAAGTAAGGGTTTGAATACCCAGATCCAACAAACATGATGATGACATTGTTGAGGGATGTGAATTCCCACTAATGAGATAAGGGATTGAGATCCCAATGTTTTATAAAGTTTTGAAAAGCACTTGATAGAAGTATTACATGTTTCTTTGTAGCATTCGTCATAATAATTCTTGTTTGAAAACTTTACTAATGCTAAAAGAATATGGTAATGTACTTAAATAATCAACTGGAATATTATCATGTAGAGCCCTAGCCATAGATCCATCATCTTCAGTAGCTGGTGATGGTGAAATAGGTTTTCCTGCTGGTTAATCTGGAGCGTATATTGTTGAATATATGGGGTTCTCTTAGCCGCAAATAGGAGTATTAGAGTGCAACTTCGGTTGTAGCCTCAAGATATGTATAAGCGCATGGTGAACAGGCCCATGGCTCAGTGTGATAGAGCATGAATGCATTCATGGCTCAGAGAGAACGGTGAACTGGCCCGTGGCTCAGATTTACTAGTGCCGGGACCTGTACCAAGGCGGGCTAGAGAATGGGTAGCCTATGAGAGCTAACCTTGTGACTGAGGTCACTTAAGAAAGAGACTGCGATCTTGCTTGTGGTCTCGCACTGAATGAGACGAATGAGATCGAGGAGTTCGGCTCTTCCTTTGATCTTGTATGGCACCGACTTTGGGTTTCGCAACCGAAGGTTGGATTTGAGCGGTACGACTCACTTCCTCCGGGCATAAGAATGATTTATAAAATGTAATCAGCCGTGTAGCATATCTACTTAAGGACAAATTATGGAAACTATTGATTGATGTTACATTGCTTATTGTATCCTAAAGTGGATAAATATTATACATGTTCTTCATATTCTTTATTAAAATGAATGGATGATATAATGCTTTATCATTTATAGCTGTAATTCTTTAAGAGATGATATTGCTCTATTCTTCTTAATAATGACTAAATCTTGGTGCTCAATGGAGATTCCTCTACTCAGTTTATTACTGTTTATCTGCAATAATAATGTTTCTGGAAGAGAGTTATATCTCTTGCTAGGACAATTTCAATTGTCTCACCCCCGTGGGATCCAACCTTTTTAGGTTGATGAGGACGAGGAGGTAGAAACCATACAATAGGGGAAGGACAGCAGCAGCAGGGATAGCAGTAACATCTCAGGTGGAGATATTGACTGTCGTGTCTTGTAGATATGAGTCCTATGAGTCGTCTCTGTACTCTCATGTCCTAGGAGTCACTATTTAGTGTTTTATGATCGATTTGAGATTTTGGCATTGAATGCCTTGAGGATTTATGTTGCTTGTGTGTAGATTTAACAGAGCAACTATTATATGTAACCCTTGAGAAGAAAAGGTACATGGTATGTACTTGGTGGACCAGAATGAATATATAATATTTTGGTTCTTGTTATAAGATTTTCCTGAAAATGGATTTCTTTGTAAATGGTTTTAATTTTTAGTGATTTTTGTTAATCCGATATTAATGTTTAATTCCACAATTAATTAAACTGTGATGGTCTTATTTGGTGTCAGGTCATCACAAGTTAGTGGTATCAGAGCTTAAGGTTCGCTGAGTCTACAGAGACATAGGATTAAGGTTGTTGAGTCTGTTCTAGTGTCTTCTAGTTTATCTGATAGTGACTTCTGCTCTCAGGAGAAGAAGTAAACCTTGAAGATGACTGGATCACATGAAGAACATGCTGCTAAAAGTAGTGTTGCTGCACCAGGGGGAGGTGCAAGGGATCAAGCTAGAGAAGAACCAATATCTGAACATCCCCAACTTGACCAAGCTACACTAGAAAACCTAGCTTTCCATGCTCTGTTTGGGCAGTTCATGGAGACTATGACACATATGGCAGATAGGATGCCACCACCTGCACCTAGGGCACCAGCTCACAATGAGGGACATGGAGATGGAAAGACTTTTGAACGGCTTCGACGGGTAGGAGCCACTGACTATGCTAGTACAGCTGACCCAGTAGACACAGACTTGTGGATGACTGAGCTAGAAAAGGCCTTCAGAATTCTTAATATCCCCAAAGTTGAGAAGGTTAGGCATGCAGTGTACCTGTTGAAGGGGAGTTCTGGTCATTGGTGGGCCATAGAAGAAGGCAAAAGGTTAGGTGTTGAAGTCAGATGGGAAGAATTCTGACGAGAGTTTGTTAGTAGATATTTTCCCAAGACTTACCTAGATGAGAAGATCCCTCAGTTTGAGAAGATAAGGCAAGGAACAATGAACATTAGTGAGTATGAAGCTAAGTTCATGAAGCTTCTACGGTATGTCCGCACATGACTGCTACAAATGAGGAGAGAATTCAACATTTTGAGAAGGGTTTGAATGCTGATTTAACCACACCAGTATCTTCTCTAGAGAACAGGGAGAGGTTTGCCACTTTTGTGGAGTCTGTTAGGCGGATAGAAAGGTCCATGACTGAGAAACGTCAGGCCAACAGTAAGAAAGTATATACCCAGTTCCAAGGACAGAGGTCCGAAAGTTTTAAGAAACCAAGGTTTTCTGCACCAACAACACCATCAAGGTTTAATACTCAGACCCAGTGGACATCCAACAAGGGTAGAGGTTGTACTTTACCCCCAGAGGGAGCCCATAGCTCAACATCAATGTCAGTAACAGGACCATATAGACCACAGTGGGAGAATAGAGTCTGTTATAAATGTGGGAAGATGGGACATCTAATGAAAGATTGTCTAGTTAAAGACGTGAGTGTAACCCAACCACCGAGACAGAGTCAAAAAGGCTCTCAGAAGCAACAGTTTAGCAGTGGCACTCGAGGACGTGGATATGCGTCCCAAGCTAGCTCATCTGCATCCAACAACAGGGCAAGTGGTCGACAACCTACAACGATAAGATTCTATGCTATGAATCAGCCTGAAGTAGTGGTTAACCCACGAGTCGTGATAGGTCAGATGGAATTATTTCATTCTAATATGTCCTCATCTTGCTTTGTATTTGTTTTGATTGATCTGGGTGCTACACATTCCTTTATCACTCGAGAAGTGATTCATGACTGCAATATGACTGTCAGTCATAGAGCAGATAACTTGTTATTAGAAACTACGTTAGTGGGATCTACAGTGTTGCAGGAGGTATGTTCTCCCTATGTTCTTTCTTTTTCATAACATAGCATTTAGGTGGATCTTATACCACTTGAGATGCATGGGTTTGACATAATACTTGGGATGGACACCTTAGAAAAGTATAAGGTTGTCTTGGATTGTGGTTCCAAGCAGGCTATGTTCATAGACAATGGTGATACATGGATCTTTTAGGGGGATAGAAAGATTCTTCCAACCTATCTAGTGTCAGCTATGGTAGCTAAGAAGTTGATGAGACAAGGATGCTTTGCATTCTTGGCACATGTGGTAGATACCAGAGAAGAGAGTCCTAGTGTTTCTGAAGTTCTGATTGTTAGAGAGTTTGAGTATGTGTTTCCTAAGGAACTTCCAGGTGTTCCTCCACTACGAGAAATTGATTTTGAGATTAATCTAATCCCGTGTACACAACCAGTAGCTCAAACACCTTATAGAATGGCACCTGCTGAGATGGTAGAGCTCAAGAAATAGTTACAGGAGTTGCTTGAAAAGGGTTTTATTAGACCGAGTACTTCACCATGGGGTGCTCTGGTTCTTTTCATTAAAAAGAAAGATGGGTCTATGTGATTATGCATTGACTATAGACAACTAAACAAAGTAACCATAAAGAAAAAATATCCTTTGCAAAGGATAGATGACTTGTTTGACCAGTTGCGTGGTGCAACTATATTCTCCAAAGTAGATCTGAGGTTAGGATACCATCAGTTATGTATCAAGGAGAGTGACATACCTAAGTCAGCCTTTAGAACAAGGTATGGTCACTATGAGTTCATAGTTATGTCATTTGGACTAACTAATGCACCAACTACATTTATGAAACTCATGAACAAAATCTTCTGACCATTCCTTGTTCAATTCATAGTAGTCTTTATAGATGACATCCTAATTTACAGTAAAGATGCTCAACAACATGAGCAACACCTCCGTCAGGCCCTGACTTTACTAAGAAAGCACAAGCTATACGCCAAGTTTAGCAAGTGTGAATTCTGGTTATTAGAAGTATCTTTCCTAGGACATGTAATATCTGCCTCAGGTATTCGTGTTGATCCTAAAAAGGTAGAATCTGTCTTGGAGTGGGAACAGCCAAAGACACCAATGGAGGTACGCAGTTTTCTAGGACTGGCAGGTTACTATAGGAGGTTCATTAAGAACTTCAGTTCTATAGCATTACCCCTAACTAGGTTAACCAGGAAGGAGGTTCCTTTTGTCTGGAATGACTACTGTCAACATTCTTTCCAGTTGTTGAAAGAAAGGTTAACAAGTGCACCTGTGTTAGTGTTACCTGAGCAAGGGAAGGGGTATATTATTTTTTGTGATACTTCTAAGAATGGTCTAGGATGCGTGTTGATGCAGGATAAACAAGTGATTTCTTTTGCTTTTCGACAACTTAAGAAACATGAGGAAAATTATCTGACACATGATCTAGAACTAGCTACAGTGGTTCATGCGTTGAAGATCTGGAGACATTATCTCTATGGAGAGACATTCCAGATTTTCACGGACCATAAGAACTTAAAATACATCTTTTCACAGCATGAGTTTAATATGAGACAACACCACTGGATGGAGTTAATCAAGGACTATGATTATACAATTGATTATCATCTGAGGAAAGCTAATGTAGTGGCTGATGCACTGAGTAGAAAATCATCATCACCAAATAAAGACAAAGCACAGCTGAACTATTTAGTGCACTTTAAACAAGACATGCTTGTCTCTTTGAAGCAAAACAATGTACAACTTAAAGTATCCTTGTTAGATGGACTATTAGCTGAGATGCACATAAAACCTACTCTGAAACAACATATCAAAGAGGCACAACATGCTTCTATTGTGATTCAACAGATTAGATCAGAGTATGGTAGTGACAAATGGGATGGGTTTCATGAATCATATGATGAGGTAGTCTGTTACCAAGGTAGGATGGTAGTACCTGATGCCAATGACTTAAGAAAGTTAGTCATGGAGGAAGCTCACTCATCTATGTATGCAATGCCTCCAGGGAGCACCAAAATGTATCATAACTTGAAAAATATGTATTGGTGGCCTGGTTTGAAGAAAGATGTAGCTGAGTTTGTTATACGGTGTCCAGTATGTCAGTAAGTTAAATCTGAACATCAGAAGCCCGTGGGAACAATGCAACCTTTACCTATACCATAGTGGAAATGGGATCATGTGACCATGGACTTTGTGGTTGGTTTGCCAAGAACAATCAAAAGTCATGATTCCATTTGGGTGATAGTTGATAGGTTGACTAAGTCAGAACATTTTCTTCCTGTCAAAACAACCTATACTGCTGAGAAACTTGCACAAATCTATATAGATGAGATAGTACGTTTGCATGGGGTTCCAGCTACAATTGTTTATGATAGAGGTCCCCAGTTCACGAGTCATTTTTGGGAATGACTACATAAAGCATTGGGCACACAGTTAAGGTTTAGTACTGCCTTTCACCCACAGACAGATGGACAATCTGAGAGGACTATACAAACTTTGGAGGATTTTCTTAGGGCATGTGTCCTTCAGTTTGTAGGAAGTTGGGATATACACTTGAGCTTAATAGAATTCACCTACAACAATAGTTATCAGCACAGTATTGATATGGCACCATATGAAGCATTGTATGGTAGACTTTGTAGATCTCCATTGTGTTGGTATGAAATTGGAGAATACCAACTTTTGGGTCCTGAAGTAGTACAATAGACAACTGAAAAGATTAAAGTAATACAACAATAGTTAAAAGCTGCACAAGATAGACAGAAGTCATACGCTGATAAACGGCGAAGACCTTTAGAATTCCAAGTTGGATACAGAGTATATCTCAAAGTCTTACCTTGGAAAGGTGTTCTTAGATTTGGAAAGAAGGGTAAGTTAGCTCCTAGATTTATGGGGCCTTATCCAATCACTGAACAGATTGGAAAGGTAGCTTATAAATTGGAGTTGCCACCTGAACTACACAGATTGCATCCAGTATTCCATATATCCATGCTGAGAAAGTGTCACCCTGACACGAAGTTAGTTCTGCAACCTGTGGAGGTAGAATTAAATGAATATATATCCTATATAGAAGGGCCAGTGTTGATTCTTGACAGGAGAATCAAGAAATTGAAAAAGAAAGACATAGTTCTTGTGAAAGTTCTCTGGCATCATCATGGCGTTGAAGAGGCTACGTGGGAGCTGGAGTAAGAGATGAGGAGGAAGTACCCTTCTCTTTTCTCTTAACGATTTCAGGGACGAAATCTCTGTTAGGGGTGGATAATTGTAACATCCCTGTCCTGGGTTAAGGCTTAACCCTAGAAGTTTTGCTTAAGTAAGTCTTTTAGATTCTTGTATTTATCTTTTGAAAAGTAATTAAGGCTAAAGGAGAGCTTATATTTCAATTTTGGTCCTATTTGAATAATGTTGAAACAATATTTTACCTATTTTGGACTCAAGTGCAATTTATCCAATTTAAGGGGTTAACTTGCAAATGTTACATGATAAATGTTCCTCAAGTGTTTTAGAATCATAAGAATGAGAATGATGCTGAGGTATGGCTTCCAAAAGCTTAGCTTCCAAGAAGGAGCTTGTTTGAGTAATGTTTGTGCATTGAATGCTAGTTTTGGTGTAATTTGCAAATTACCCAAAATCTAGGGTTGAATATGTAAAATACTACTTCAAGAATGTCCCTATTATTTCTTGGTATCATTTAAATAAAATAAAAAGAAAGGGGCATCTTGTTTGAACTACTTGTGAGGAGAGGTAATCTTGATAATAAAATAATCAAGATTTAAGCATAATTGAAACCCTAATTTATTTTGTAGCAAAAATAAATATACTAATTGAAGTGCCCATCAACTAAAAAGGTTTTAGTTGAAATCCTATAGTGGAAGGACGTCCAAATGCCTTGAGTTGCACTGAAATATCCTAAGTAGGTGAAGAAATCCACTCACATTTGTTAATTAAAAAGTAATGTCCACTAAACATGGATAATAGTATTATAATGATTAAGGTGCTTAAAGTGGTTGCTTTTAAATCAAGGATAAATGAAAGGATTTTGAGGGCAAGGAAGATGGCTTCGAAGGCAAGGATGTGGAGGGGGCATGTGGCAAGAAAGTGGATGAATTTTCTCCTACTTTCTCTCTCCTAGAAAATCAATTACATATACTCCATTTTCTCCTTACTTGAAAGGCTATTTTACAAACCACTTTCTTTCCTTACTTTGACCGATGACCAAGGAGCTTAGGATCAGGATCAAAACGTTCCCCAAGTTGAAGGTAAGCTCCATGATCATCTTCAACCTTGAATTGATGGTTGAAATCGGATTGCAACATTGATTTTCTTCTCTCTTCTATCCAATGCTCAACCTTGATCATCGTTTGCATCCAAAGAGTTGGAAACGAACCTTGGATAGTTGAAGGATCTTCTCTCACCATTAGAGACGTGAATCTTGAAGTTTTGAAGCTACTTTTAAGGCCGGTTATATAACTTGAACCCATCAATGTTATTATTGATTTCAATTTCTCATCATATGTTGATCTTTTGTTTTCTTTTTGAACAATTGATGAATTTTTCATATATATTACAGTAGATTTCGGAGGTATGAAGCTTGATGATGATGACATCATCTTAGCACACACCTCAAGAAAATTATAAGCAAATGGTTTCATTTGGTTGGTCAAACAGTTTTCAAACCGTTAGAAACCAAACGGTTTCAAACCGTTTGGTGACCAAACAGTTTCAAAACCGTTGGAGGTCAAATGGTTTCCAACCGTTAGAGACCAAATGGTTTCAATGGATTCAAGGATCAATTGTTCTCATGACCTATTAAGTTCAAATAATCAAACTCAATTGATTTCAGAACCCTAGCTCAATTGATTTTAAAACCCTAGATCGATTGATGTCAAAACCCTAATTTAGGTTCAATCGGTTTCAATTCAGAATTGACCAAACGGTCCCAAACCATTTGAGGTGTTAGTGATCAAGACCGTTTAAGGTCTAACGGTCTTCATACTATTGGAAGGTCAATTGGTTCAAGACCTTTTAAGGTCTAACGGTCTTCATAACATTTGAAGGTCAATTGGTTCAAGACCGTTTAAGGTCTAACGGTCTTCAGACCGTTAAAGGATATAGAGACTAAGACCATTTAAGGTCTAATGGTCTTCAAACTATTTGAGGTTTAGAGGTCAAGACCGTTTGAATGTCTAAACGGTCTCAAACCATTTGGAGGTTTGGTCCAACACCATTTGGAGGTTTGGTCCAAGACCGTTTGGAGGTTTGGTCCAAGACCATTTGAAGGGTCAATTGATCCAAGACCATTTGAGGGTCTAATTGGTTCAAACAATGTAAGTACTAATAACGCCATAAGTAGTTGAAGAGTATCTCAAGGATGATTTCCAATGGATTTACTTCTAAATCACTTAGGTGATTAGTATAATTAGAGTGATTATCACTTGGTGCCTATGAAAGTAATAAATTCAATACACTATGATAAGCATAGGTGTATATACTTAGTGAAAGGTTAAGTCAACTGAATAAGGTTTGATGGTGATGTGTGTTCCTAGTACATGGAACAATAATAAATATGATTTATTACTTAAATCATGCTATGTGCTCCAAGATATGTGGACACACTGATTTGGGGTTTGGATTAATGATGTAATCATAAAACCCTAATCAATGGAGAATAAGAAACCCTAACCCTAATCTTGGGTAATGGGTTGAGAAACCCTAATACAGGGTGATGTTATGTGAAACCCTAATACAAGGTGATGTTATGTGAAACCCTAATAGAGGGTGATGTTATGTGAAACCCTAATACATGGTGATGTTATGTGAAACCCTAATACAAGGTGATGTTATGTGAAACCCTAATATAGGGCGATGTTATATGAAACCCTAATTGATAAAGATGGGAAACCCTAACCCTAATGAGGGAATAATGTTGTTATCTTTGTATTGCATAATGTTGATATGAAATTGATGCGTTGTTATCAAGTGTACTAACCATGCATGTATCACGAGATGATGAGCATAACCAGGTATGAGTTATGATGTTAATGGGCCTTGTGAGCCATTATTTTATTTTTTGCCTTGAAAGAGGTGACAATAGAAATTGAATATGCTTGGTGAGTTATGTGAGATGCTTGTGTAATAAGTATCCTGAATACATTAGTCAGATGACCTGGAGGTAATAGTTACCTAATAGTGGTAACCATGTTCAGTGATGAACTAAGGGTTTGAATACCCAGATCCAGCAAACATGATGATGACATTGTTGAGGGATGTGAATTCCCAGTATTGAGATAAGGGATTGAGATCCCAATGTTTTATAAAGTTTTGAAAATAACTTGATAGAAGTATTACATGTTTATTTGTAGCATTCGTCATAATAATTCTTTTTTGAAAACATAACTGATGCTAAAAGAATATGGTAATGTACTTAAATAATCAAGTGGAATATTATCATGTAGATCCCTGGCCATAGATCCATCATCATCAGTAGCTAGTGATGGTGAAATGAGTTTTCTTGCTGGTTAATCTGGAGCGTATATTGTTGAATATACAGGGTTCTCCTAGCCGAAAATAGGAGGATTAGAGTGCAACTTCAGTTGTAGAATCAAGATATGTATAAGAGCATGGTGAACAGGCCCATGGCTCAGTGTGATAGAGCATGAATGCGTTCATGGCTCAGAGAGCACGGTGAACTGGCTCATGTCTCAGATTTACTAGTGCCGGAGATGCACCTAGGAGGGTTAGAGAATGGGTAGCCTATGAGAACTAACCCTGTGACTGAGGTCACTTAAGCAAGAGACTGCAGTCCTTCTTGTGGTTTCGCACTGACTGAGATGGATGAGATCGAGGAGTCCGACTCTTCCTTTGATCTTGTATGGCACTGGCTTTGGGTTTCACAACTGAAGGTTGGATTTGAGCGGTACAACTCACTTCCTCAGGGCATAAGAATGATTTGTAAAATGTAATCAGTCGTGTAGCATATCTGCTTAAGGACGAATTACAGAAACTATTGGTTGATGTTACATTACTTATTGTATCCTAAAGTGGATAAATATTATACATGTTCTTCATATTCTTTATTAAAATGAATGGATGATCTACTGCTTTATCATTTATAGCTGTAATGCTTTAAGAGATGATATTGCTCTATTATGCTTAATAATGACTAAATCCTACTGCTCAATGGAGATTCCTCTTCTTAGTTTATTACTATTTATCTACAATAATAATGTTTCCGGCAGAGAGTTATATCTCTCGATGGGACAATTTCAATTGTCTCACCCCAGTGGGATCCAACCTTTTTAGGTGGACGAGGACGAGGAGGTAGAAACCATATAGTAAGGGAAGGACAGTAGCAACAGGGACAACAGTAACATCTCAGGTGGAGATACTGACTGTCGTGTCTTGTAGATATGAGTCCTATGAGTCGTCTCTGTACTCTCATGCCCTAGGAGTCAATATTTAGTGTTTTATGATCGATCTGAGATTTTGGCATTGAATGCCTGTGACGTCCCCGGATTTTCTAAAACTTAATCTAATGTGTGATGTCCAAATTGAAACCCTCACCTCAGTGAGAATCCCAATTTAAACATCCCCCATAAGGCTAAGAAGAAGAAAATTAGAGGAAGTCAAAAGGAATCAATCAGTAGCACATGTACATGAACAATAATAAAACCATACACACATGTTCACCATTCAACATATAATTACAACATGAATTGTTACAACATTTGATATTACACATTGAAAGGTAAACTTATACATATACATGTACTACATCTAAACTACAGGATCTTAAGACAACAAGTCCACCTGTACATCAGCTCACCACACAACTCTCAACTATCCTATATCTTCCAGAGCATAACCACAACCTAAACAAAAGATTACATGCGGTACACGTCAGTACAATATTCAAGAATATTGCACTGAGTACGCCTACGTGTCTTTTATACACCTCTCATCATATCTTGGCAATAAGATAAAACTAATACTTGGCAGTAACAGAAGAATATAAGAAAAGCATATACTTGCATAAAGATATTCATTAACAAAAGAGAACACATATTTTAAGCACATTTTCCACTATATATCCATGCATTTGCCACCTGAGGGAATAATGCATCATCTCTGCTACCAACGAGAATGAGATGCGAGGCCTTATGATCTAATACCAAAGAGTTAGATCATTGTACAATGTGATCTGCTACCAAAGAGAATGATCACTTTCCAGCACTATGCTACCAAAGAGAATTAGTGCTTTCATATAATGGAACAGATATATTATGTTTGATGTGTTCATAGCAATAAGTATGGAGATTCAAGCAACATAGCATACAAGAACAATCATTTCAACCAATATGATATGCCAAGTATTTTACTACACATATAACACAAGCATATTGTATAATAGGCCAAGTAAGAGGTAATGGCGTACCTTCCAAAGAGATATCCTAATCACATATTCCTCATGTCATCTATATCCTTGGTCAACCCTGATTAAGACAAGATCACATACTATCATCAGGTTCTCATCATCTTACATCTCATCTTAACCCTAATCGTGTTCATATTAGGGTTTGCTTATCTCATTAGGATATTCCCATAATTACTTATATTATTGTCTTACATTTATCTTACTGATGTCATATTCCAGATTAGTATAAGTAATATGAATATCAGGTTCTGTATCATTATTTATACATATTAAACCTAGGTTATATGTATTATTCAAATTAGGGTTACAACCCATGTATTAAGGTCAACTCCATATAACATGGATTTTGTTCATCATTATGATCTCATAAATAAAACTGAGGTTCAATATACTTCTATGAGATTTCTCTGTAAATTTTAGCATTTATAGAGCACGTATGTATTTATTGCATTTTATTAGGGTTATTAGCCCTAATTAGACATATTAAGCAAATTACATGATTTCGTACATCATCATGACCATAAATGACACCATATGCATTATAAACATGAAATATGATTTACAGGTATTTTCTCGTAATTTTAGGGAATCGTTTGATATTTATTATCCATCATAGGAGCATTTCACATCTTACATGATATCGCTAAGATTTCAATTTCAAAATACTAATATTAGGGTCCCATCTTGTTCTAATCATTTTTCTGAACATTTTGGTATATTATTTATATTTTTCGGATCATCGAGCTATTTTCTATGAATTAAACAAGATCTGGACATTATCTGGATTTCTTACCTTTTTGGGCCAATGGCGTGTCAACACGTGGCGTTCAAGGGCGCAAAACTTCTCTCCTGGACCTGCCTGGTTCTCCTTTGGGCCGACCGATCCTTGATTTGGCTGCTTTGGGTTTGTCCGGTTCACGCGTGGTTTCTGGCCGATTCTTGGCCTGACCCGGTTTGCTCTATCCTCTTCTCTCTCGTTCGTGTTCTCAGTGCGAGCCGCGAGTCTACGCCCACCGCTTCCGTTGTCCAGCAACTACTCCGGTGAGCAAATACCATGGCCCAGATCCTCAGCTCCGGCTCCTAAGGACCCCATCATCTTCGGCGGATTCGTATAGATCTCCACAGCTGGACAGCTCCGCAGTTGGTGATCTAGATTTCTATCTCCTTGAGGTCGCCGCCGCCAGGGCCTGGATGTGGATGAGAAAAGAGACGACCTGCCTCTGCTCCTTCTTGCTCCGACCTAAATCTCCCAAAATCGTCGCAACACCTCTTAGTACTCGTCTCTACCCTTCATTTACAGCGAGCAACTCTGCCTACAAGCTTCCGAGTTTCATCTTCTCCTCTGGCGATGACCACCTCCTTTACTCGCAAAACCACCATCCCAGGCCACGGAAATACCCACATCCATCTCCTCAGGCCTTCAACTTCCTTTTCTACTTCTTATCTCCCTCTGATTGGTGCTCTAGCTCAATTTCATTCCTCCTTGCACTGCCTGCGGACGACAATGGAGAACTGCAGGAAATCAGAAGTGGTTCTCCTTATTCACTTGGCCACTTGCCTCGCTCAGGGTATAATTCAGTCTGTAATGTGGAGAGGAGTCTAACTCCTGGGTTACCTCACTCCCCCATCACCCCACGACCAGTCAGATCATGGCATCGTGGACTAGTCGTGGTTGGCAAACACCTCCATGACCTGGTTCTAACTGCAAGGTTGAGGACTTAATCACAGTCGTCCGATCAAAATATCCAAGGGCTGGGAAGCTCCATATTAATCCAATCTGTGCCTCCTCTTATGACAGCCTATGACCACTAGATCATGTATCCATGGTGCACAAGAGGCTACGCAGCCCACCACTTAAAGGGCGCATGACACATCCAACAAACAGAACCTTAGGCTAAATAAACCAAATTTTGGTAAACACATACCCCAATATTCACATTATTTCATGATATTCAAACCTAAATAACTCTCTTTAGGATACTCCAATTGCCACCAAATTTTAACCATAGCTTCCTTACCTCTTGAGCTACCTTATACTCAAATTTGGTGACAAAAATCATCTATTTGATCATTCTATTAAATTTCTCAAGAAGGCATGAAAATGAGAGATCTTAATCATTATATAAATCTCAATCAACATTCCAACTTTACTAAAATACTTGGAACTCTCATTATAACTCACGATATGGATTCTAATATGTTATTGGAGATTTATGGATTTCAAAAATCCACTCCATCACATCCTACACACCTTAAAAGATATTTCGTCCTCGAAATGAAGCCAAAATCCACTTTGTCACATCATATACATCTTAAAAGAACTTTCGTCCTCGAAAGTAAACCATACTCATACTTTTAGGGAAAACTTTATCTTCCCTTCATCCACATGTAGGCACTATTCTATGTGTAACATATCCACAAAGGTTACCTAAAACCATGTATCCAAAGCACTATTAGGAGGTTTACAACCATCTTGGGTGTACAAACACTCCATTCAGGGTTGAACTCAAGGTTTAGAAACTTAGGTTATGTCATGACATATTAGGATTGAATCCTTATCTTAACTCATGCATTATTATTCAACATCATATTACCATGTTCCCAAGGAGTTAACCCAAGTTAACCCATACATCAAGGTGTCATAATCATTTTATTTAGTTCATTGTTAGAACATGTTCATCATTAACATATGCCTTTTAGGAGGAAGTTAACTATAGTTAACCCACTTTATCCATCTAGATCATATCAAGGTGTTATAATCATTATGTTGTGCTATCTGTCAAACTATATCTTTCACCCTTATTAAGCACTAAGATTAACACCTCATGTAACATGTTTCATTCATATGATTTTATTTCATTGCTCATAATAAATTGCAACATTTACTAGTGATTTTATCACAAGATTAACCAACAATATCACATTATCATCTTTATTCCTGTACATGGTTAACCATTTATGCATTGATATCAATTAAACCGGCTCTAGGTTTTCATCATATCATGTCTATATATCACATCTCGAGATTAGATCACGTCCTTACATATATTATATTATGGTTGTACTAAACAAACTTATGTGAGTGGCTTATTAAACATATATCAAAACTTTATCTAGCCCAATTGAGGTTCTCCTAACCCATATCACGAGGGTAGTTCCGTGCTCAGTCTCTCTGAGCTCACTCAACTCTATGGGTATCTCATATGCATATACTTTATCTTCCATCTCTTAGTCTAGGGTTCTCAGATTACCTCATTGGAACTAGTGATTAGCATCACAAGCTTTAGCCACATAAGCAAAAACCAAAGCATGCTATGACATACTCTTCATAGGTTCTAACCATGAAACATCATACCCAAAACTCTCTTATATGCACCACTAGATTCCTATGTGGGAAACCACCAACCCGAGCATGAGGCTTCACAGAAACTAACATAGCTACCTCCTCCAGGGTCTTGTTCTCTCTCCCTCACCCAGATGGAAAGGGACTCATATTGATGTTCGCATATGTACATGTAACCAGCCTCTCACTATCTCTACGGTTTGGTCCTCCCAAGGACATCTAGGGTTCAAGATAACTATAGGAATCATGCATAAAGCAACTCAACTCAATCACTCAGGAGTATTCTAGTTTAGGACACATCATATCACATATTTCTCATAATCTCATATCTTGGAGTTTAGGTTCTCTAACCTTCTCCCTCTGGGTCTCACTCTCTCTGGAGTTAACCCTATAAATGGTCCCAACACTAGAGGTCATCCTTTGTAAAAGAGCTTGAGGCTCATGCTGACTCACAACTTGTCTTAACTTAACATATCTTATCTCATAAAAGAATGCATACTTGCATCATCAAAACTTATCTCAAATCCTCAAAACTGAACTTAAGTCCTCAAAGACAAACATAAATCAACATAACTCTATCTTATATCATTTATGTAAGACTTACATCATATCATCAAAACTTATATCATCTATTCCATCTATCATATATATCAAACAAGGCTCTAGACATCTAATCTACAACTACTCTCTCTTTTAGACTGATGTCATTCACTTTCACGTAGGATACATGACCACCTCCTACTCGTATATGTGTGGGGACACATTTTTTTAATACATATACATAATAAAATATTATATAGTTTTTCTCCGATAAAGCAAGCGTCAGAGAAAACTATCAAGGTTCGATCTGATTGGAATCCAAAACCAAATCTAGAAAACGAGTGTCCCACACATAGTAGAGAGTCCAGTGTCATGAAAACTAGTGAAAAGGGTGAGAACATGGTATAGACTAGTGTTGCTACTCTAGACAACGTGCACAATATGTCTAGGGTTTCTCTTCCCTTGATGCACGTCATTTCCAAATAGTGCAATGTCCCATACCGCTGCACTACAAGGAAAGAACAACATCTAAGGACTTGCTACTCAACAAGCACCAGTCTAGACCTAGTTCTAAAACATCTAGGTGCTAACCTAGAGGCTAGGTCAGATCTAGTCTCTAAAAGACGACAAATCTAACCCTAAAGATTATTAAGTTCAAGGTTCTTTGGTTTTGAGTTGCATAATGAGAAAATGGAAGGCTTTGCTATTGTTCATGCTCTGATACCACCTGTGACATCCCCAGATTTTCTAAAACTTAATCTGATGTGTGACGTCCAAATTGAAACCCTCACCTCAGTGAGAATCCCAATTTAAACATCCCCCATAAGGCTAAGAAGAACAAAATCAGAGGAAGTCAAAACGAAACAATCAGTAGCACATGTACATGAACAATAATAAAACCATACACACATGTTCACCATTCAACATATAATTACAACATGAATTGTTACAACATTTGATATTACACATTGAAAGGTAAACTTATACATATACATGTACTACATCTAAACTACAAGATCTTAAGACAACAGGTCCACCTGTACATCAGCTCGCCACACAACTCTCAACTATCCTGGATCTTCCAGAGCACAACCACAACCTAAACAAAAGATTACATGTGGTACACGTCAGCACAATATTCAAGAATATTGTACTAAGTACGCCTACGTGTCTTTTATATACCTCTCATCATATCTTGGCAATAAGATAAAACTAATACTTAGCAGTAACAGAAGAATATAAGAAAAGAATATACTTGCATAAATATATTCATTAACAAAAGAGAACACATATTTTAAGCACATTTTCCATTATATATCCATGCATTTGCCACCTGAGGGAATAATGCATCATCTCTGATACCAACGAGAATGAGATGTGAGGCCTTATGATCTACTACCAAAGAGTTAGATCATTGTACAATGTGATCTGCTACCAAAGAGAATGACCACTTTCCAACACTATGCTACCAAAGAGAATTAGTGCTTTCATATAATGGAATAAATATATTATGTTTGATGTGTTCATAGCAATAAGTATGGAGAATCAAGCAACATAGCATACAAGAACAATCATTTCAACCAATATCATATGCCAAGTATTTTACTACACATATAATACAAGCATATTGTATAATAGGCCAAGTAAGAGGTAATTGTGTACCTTCCAAAGAGATATCCTAATCACATATTCCTCATGTCATCTATATCCTTGGTCAACCCTGATTAAGACAAGATCACATACTATCATCAGGTTCTCATCATCTTACATCTCATCTTAACCCTAATCGTGTTCATATTAGGGTTTTCTTATCTCATTAGGATATCCCATAATTACTTATATTCTTGTCTTATATTTATCTTACTGATGTCATATTCCATATTAGTATAAGTAATCTGAATATCAGGTTCTGTATCATTATTTATACATATTAAACCTAGGTTATATGTATTATTCAAATTAGGGTTACAACCCATGTATTAAGGTCAACTCCATATAACATGGATTTTGTTCATCATTATGATCTCATAATTAAAACTAAGGTTCAATATACTGATATGAGCTTTCTCTGTAAATTTCAGCATTTATAGAGCATGTATGTATTTATTGCATTTTATTAGGGTTATTAGCCCTAATTAGACATATTAAGCAAATTACATGATTTCGTACACCATCATGACCATAACTGATATCATATGCATTATAAACATGAAATATGATTTACATGTATTTTCTCATAATTTTAGGGAATCATTTGATATTTATTATCCATCACAGGAGCATTTCACATCTTGCATGATATCACTAATATTTCAGTTTCAAAATACTAATATTATGGTCCCATCTTGTTCTAATCATTTTTTTGAACATTTTGGTATATTATTTATATTTTTCGGATCATCGAGCTATTTTCTATGAATTAAACAAGATCTGGACATTATCTGGATTTCTTACCTTTTTGGGCCAATGGCGTGTCGCCACGTGGCATTCAAGGGTGCACAACTTCTCTCCTGGACCCGCCTGGTTCGCCTTTGGGCTGACCGATCCTTGATTTGGCTACTTTGGGTTTGTCTGGTTCACGCGTGGTTTCTGGCCGATTCTTGGCCTGACCCGGTTCGCTCTATCCTCTTCTGTCTCGTTCGTGTTCTCAGTGCGAGCCGCGAGTCTGTGCCCACCACTGCCGTTGTCCAGCAACTACTCCGGTGAGCAAATACCATGGCCCAGATCCTCAGCTCCGGCTCCTAAGGACCCCATCATCTTCGACGGATTCGTATAGATCTCCACAGCTGGACAGCTCCGCGGTTGGTGATCTAGATTTCTATCTCCTTGAGGTCGCCGCCGCCAGGGCCTGGATGTGGCCGAGAAAAGAGGCGACCTACCTCTGCTCCTTCTTGCTCCGACCTGAAGCTCCCAAAATCTTCGCAACACCTCTTAGTACTCGTCTCTTCCCTTCATTTACAGCGAGAAGCTCTGCCTATAAGCTTCCGAGTTTCATCTTCTCCTCTGGCGATGACCACCTCCTCGACTCGCAAAACCACCATCCCAGGCCACGAAAATACCCACATCCATCTCCTCAGGCCTTCAAATTCCTTTTCTACTTCTTATCTCCCTCTGATTGGTGCTCTAGCTCGATTTCATTCCTCCTTGCACTGCCTGCGGATGACAATGGAGAAGTGCAGGAAATCAGAAGTGGTTCTCCTTATTCACTTGGCCACTTGCCTCGCTCAGGGTATCATTCATTACGTAATGCGGAGAGGAGTCCAACTTCTGAGTTACCTCACTCCCCCATCACCTTATGACCAGTCGGATCATGGCATCGTGGACTAGTCGTGGTTGGCAAACACCTCCATGACCTGGTTCTAACTGCAAGGTTGAGGACTTAATCACAGTCGTCCGATCAAAATATCCAAGGGCTGGGAAGCTCCATATTAATCCAATCCGTGCCTCCTCTTATGACAGCCTATGACCACTAGATCACATATCCATGGTGCACAAGAGGCTACGCAGCCCACCACTTAAAGGGCGCATGACACATCCAACAAACAGAACCTTAGGCTAAATAAACCAAATTTTGGTAAACACATACCCCAATATTCACATTATTTCATGATATTCAAACCTAAATAACTCTCTTTAGGATACTCCAATTGCCACCAAATTTTAACCATAGCTTCCTTACCTCTTGAGCTACCTTATAATCAAATTTGGTGACAAAACTCATCTATTTGATCATTCTAATAAATTTCTCAAGAAGGCATGAAAAAGAGAGATCTTAATCATTATATAAATCTCAATCAACATTCCAACTTTATTAAAATACTTGGAACTCTCATTATAACTCACGATATGGATTCTAATATGTTATTGGAGATTTATGGATTTCAAAAATCCACTCCATCACATCCTACACAACTTGAAAGATATTTCATCCTCGAAATTAAGCCAAAATCCACTTTGTCACAATGCCTCGAGGATTTATGTTGCTTGTGTGTAGATTTAACAGAGAAACTGTTGTATGTAACCCTCGAGAAGAAAAGGTACATGGTATGTACTTGGTGGACCAGAATGAATACATAATATTTTGGTTCTTGTTATTAGAGTTTCCTAAAAATGGATATCTTTGTAAATGGTTTTAATTTTTAGTGATTTTTGTTAATCTGATGTTAATGTTTAATTCCGCAATTAATTAAACTGTGACAGTCTGATTTGGTGTCGGGTCATCACAATTGTAATCTAAATTTTTGTTTGGCCTTACATAGAACTGTAAGTTGGAAAAGTTTTGACCAAGAGATAGTTTCTAATTCTACAATTGAAGTAGACTATCTTGGTGTTATGAACACAATAGAGGATATTGTATGGATCAAGAATTTCATTTACATGAACTTGTGGGAGGTTCCAACCATTGATGACACAATTGGAATACTATGAAAACAATGGAGCTACTGTGGATAGGAAAGGAATCTCAGATAGTATACTACAACAATTCCATCTCATTAGACAAGTTGTACAGTGAGGAGATGTGAAACTTGCAATATACCTAATATAAGCAAACATTGCTAACACTCTACAAAAGTGATTGCAAAGAAAAAACATGATGGACATGTTAAGATCACTTGGAATAAGATTGTGGGTGATTGGCTCTAAGTGCAAGTGGGAGTATAATAATATGTATTCCTAGAGAGCCAATCATATGATTATTGTAATGGGGAATCATATACTTGATTTAATAATGATAAAGGTAATCCATCTATTGTGTTTGTCGCAATCATGAGATGATGACACAAACATAGTAGATGTCTAAAGAATGATGTTACTCTATGACATATGTCTTCAAGTTGAGGACCTGAACAATGAGATCATATGTATGATAAGGGTATATGCATTCTTGTTATATCCCTAGTTGGATATTACTGTGGAAGAAAAATAGACAATAGTAATGCATAAGACTAGATTGTGTGTTGGCTAATGAAATAATCTCATCAATCATGATATGAGATATCAAACCAAACACATAGGTACTTGTTAGATAATAGTGTATCGAACAGACCCACCTTGAGAGTGACACATGGAGACCATGAAATGGTAGTCAAAATTAGCTC
This sequence comes from Alisma plantago-aquatica, assembly GCA_963693085.1. Lineage (NCBI taxonomy): Eukaryota > Viridiplantae > Streptophyta > Magnoliopsida > Alismatales > Alismataceae > Alisma > Alisma plantago-aquatica. The sequence goes on along the minus strand of OY856410.1, from coordinate 1,222,587,953 downwards.
TCATAGTGATATATAGTGGTGATTATGGTTCTTAGACCTGAAGCTGCTACATTCATAACATGTTGTTCAATGTATTTTGAAACCATCAAACATGACCTTGGATAAGAGTTGCCATTAAGATGGTGCTCAGGTACTTTGTGACACATGAGGATTGAGTGATGTATATGGGATTTGTCCCTTGTACAAGAGAATTGATATCCATGACATATGATAAGCGATACAAAGAAACATATGGCTATAATCATTTGATTCAATATATGATATGCAAGCTCACATGCATCTCATATAGTATGCTTCAGTTCGAGGAACAAGGATCAAATGTTGAAGAGGATGATGATTCCATGCCTCAAGTTCAATCTGGATATTAGATACAAAGGAACTATACGATCACGGTAACACTCATCATGGATTGTAGGTTGAAGTTGTTCTCCAACTTTCCAATTGCTTAGGTTGCAATGTTGTATTTCTAGATACTACTCATTATTTGTGATATCATAAATTGGTTATGGACATTTACTACCAATGTAATTTGGGACCTATAGGGTCACACACAGAGGATACGCCTAGAATAGAAGTTTATTCATGAATGATGTTTAACTTGACTACTAAAGTGTTTAGGTATTCAATTTATACAATGATTGTTGAAAGTTGACTGACCAGACTGTGAATCGACCAGTTCAAGTGTGAACCGATCAATTCAAGTGATAGGTCAATTTAACCTACATTGGATGAACACTACCTAAATTGGAACATGAATCTACTAGATCTGTTAGTAGTTGACCGATTCAAAGTCTGAAATGACCGGTTCAACTTGTGAATTTTGTAGTTCAATGATCAATACAATTGGATTAAGGATTGATGCTCATGTCATGTTGTGCATTAAATGAATAATGAAAGCCAACATGATTGAAAAAAGGAAGAAAGTGAACTGATCGGTTCAATTGTTGAACCAATCATTTCACATGTAGTGTTGAACCAATCATTTCACATGTGAACCGACTGGTTCAGGTGTGAACTGATCCTTTCATGGCTTGTAGTTTCTAGAAAATTCATGGAATTCCATTTCTTTGACTCCCAATCGATATAAAAACCTTGACCCTGACCTTCCTATAAATAGAAGGGTAGTCAAGGATTTCAAAGAAACAACAATAGTCTCTGAGAAGTGTTGTCATCTCTAGTTGTGGTAACAAGAGAGCCCTAGCAAGTCTTACCCATAAAAGGGAGAGACAACAAGGTCAAGACAAAATGATAGAGAAAATCAACTCTACTAGGTTGACATTCTAAGGGGCAAATCCTTCCTATCAGATTTGGTAGAGTAATGTAGAGTTCTCAGTGGTCTACATGGACTATGTAGAGGCAAGGAGGCCTTTTCCACCTGCTAGGAGGACATCATCAACCGTCGTCCATGGTGATGCACCAGGAGGTCTCCTCGGATAATTGTCCAGGTGCAACTTGAGAAAGAAGAACACTACTACAAGGATAGTCATTAGACTTGCCCTAGGACTAGGTATATGCCTTTCAAACATCCTTCCTAATCAATAGTTGTTGACGTGATCTGCTTTCCAAGGGGAATATGGCAAGTAAAATTTTTGTTTTCGCTACCATATATGTAGCCATATTTCCCTACATTATTCATATTTTCTTAGATTTGACAACTCAAGGATTTATTTCAATGGGTTTCATTGGTTGAAAGACGTTCAAATTATAAGATTTTGATTTGGAGCTAATAATTGTGTAGCTAATTCAGGTTAGGACATATACTCTTAATTTCAAATCATAAATGTGAGAAATATAATTGGATAATAATCATTTTTCCAATAATCACATATGAATGTCCTCACTGATTAAAACCTCAAATTATCATTAGGACAAATTCTCATACAAAACCCAACTTAAAACTAGAATCCATTGATAAACAAATAAAAAATCCAACAAGGAAAACTCTGTAATGATCTAATTATGAACAATCATCATAAAATCTCACAAGATTTTATATAAAAACTTGACACTTGTAGACATTGTACCAAATAATTCCCTATTTGAGAAATGAAAAAAAAATCTATTAATTTCATTATATAGGATTACAATATAACCCATATTCATGAACATACATAAACATGTGATCAATAATCCAGTGTACAACTTGTAATCATAAACAAACATTAAAGGAAAAAAAACCCTATTGCATACATTATCAACTACCCATCCATCATATAGGAAAGTGAGTATACATGGACACACTAGACTAACTATGTTCTTTATTAGTACATCATGATCACCACATCCATTCTATTGTGCCAACATATGTAAAACATCATGGAAGAACCACGTGATACACATAAAAAGTACTAGTGAGAGGATTAATCCTTTCAAGATATAAACATACATAAAATACATTTAGGGAAAAATAAAGTAAGAAATAAATATAATATTACTCAATTGAACTACTAATTAATCATATCATTTGATAATTTTGAGAAGTGCATATTTATCACAAAGATATATGATATATATAATTGCTATAGCAGTTTTATCATAATATGACCATCTTGAGTAAAAAAAAGATACATTGCTTATAATGCCTTCGATAATCATAATATCATATTAAATATTACTATTTATAAACTTAGTTGTATATTATATTAGACTATATACCTATTTAATTTGGATCATACAAACCATGTAATAAGCTTATGACTATGAAATTCCTAAGTCCATATTAAATGATCCTATGATTTTTGGTCTCCAAATGATCCCATCACACCTTTGTTGGTGTGAGTATAAAAAGAGCAGTCTGAACAACATTAAGTCCTACACATGAGGAACTCAAAATCAGGTTCATGTAATCAATTCAATCCTAAGTACATAGTCCACAACACTTGTCTCGTATAGGGCACAATCATTTCACATATCACACTCACCTTATAAAATGTCATTGGAGTTAGAGCCTCAACCAACTCATTCAAATAAACATATTGGATGGTAAAGAAGTAAACCTCTAGACTCTCATGTATAATAAACAATATACAACTCTTAGTACCTTGTCACAACCTTTATCTTGCTACAAGGACACTATGGAAACTTGATCTTATGGACAAATGTTTTTCAACATGATCATATTCAAAACATATAAACAAGTCGTGTGTACACTCATGCTTTACAATTAGAGTCACGGAAGACTATATGTATGAACTACAACTAAAACATAGATGGGTCCTATATACTCTTTAATAGATGACATCTCAGGTACGTCTCTTCTAGATCTTCCATTGATCACATATATATGTATATCCTAAAGGAATAAATAATTTATGACAAGGACCAAAGAGGAAAGTAGGTCAGCAATTGTTGGTACTATAATTTTATATTGAGATATTTAACAATAGTTACAAAGTATAAATCATGTATAACATCAATCTTGGAAGGGAATATTTGGTGGACTTTGTTTAGAAAAATAAGGACCACAAGCGTCAATGTTCTCAATATTCACAATTCAAGATAGAATTTCACAAGATTGTGTATCTATAAAGTATGAAAAAATTTCCATAGTGAAGATATCAAAATACTCAAGATTATTTGGATTAAGATGATCAATTATAAATATAAAAATTAGGCATTTTCATATCATTTCTTTCAAGAGTTGAGTGCCTAGTGTTCACCAATCAATGAGAGAATGAAATTATAGCCTAATTGCAATTTCAACTGCTATAATAGGGGACAAATAATCCATTACAACCTACACATAGGGTGGTGGAACGTACCCTACCTTAAGTGAGACAAATATGTAAGGGTTTAAAATTCAAAGGTTGTCAAAATTCCTTGATCAACTAGTTCTATCTTGATATTTAATAGTATTCAACAATTATAAATTTAGAGATGGTTTCCTTCAAGATAAGGAATGGCTTATAAAATAGTTTAAGACTCACCATCAAATAAAACTTATGGAATATAATAGGGAAAAAAATAACTCAATAGGTATATCTAGATTCTAGTACCTCATATTATTCAAAGGTCCATAGATTGCTCAATCACAACAAGGTTGCAGAGGAAGAATCTACAAATTAATATAATGTTGTTATAACTTGACTTGAAATCACTTTTTCTTCTATTAGTTAGGATTATCTTGACCACCTAGGATTATTACTATTTCATATTTTACCATCAACTTTGTTTCTAGATTTCCAATTAGGTTATGTATAACTAATGCTACATGTTTGATTGCCATCATATTTTCTTCAGATTATATCATATAATGTTATTTTCTCTTATATGTATTATTTAGTAACTAGGATGAAAGATGTTCATTTAAATATTTAAGCTTACTAGGATTAATTATGGTTTAAAACATATATATTTCAAAGTATAATAGATACACACTCTTCCTTAGCTCTTATTTGTTTATGTTAACATAAATATACATTATAAAATATATGAATGGAGTAATCTTGCATAAGTTCATCATATATTTTATTCTAAAGTATAAGGTTACCATAATCAAACATATTTCCCTTTTATATTTTTTTGTCATATTTCTATTTTATGTTTTGTATTTTAAATTTAATTTCAATAAATGTAGTTTGACATAGATCAAAATACTTCTTAATTCAATATTTTCTCTTTGACTATAATATACTTTTCTATTGTTTTACACATTACATTATGAACGGAAGTGATTTTTAGGATGTGCTCCATTAGGATTTATTAGAATTATATAATTTTCTATCCATTGATTCACTCATCTATATTTTATATATGGTAACCATTAGAGGTGTTGATCCAATCATATACATCATTATCCTAAATTAAGTATATGTTTAAATACTCTGATTGTCATCACTTTTAATGTTTAATATTTTACTAAAAGTATCTAGTCTTGTAGACTTTGTAATCGACCAATTGGCATGTGTATTCATGGTATGTGTTATCCTAATCACCATTATCATCTAAAATGATGTTTAAACTGATTTCTAAAGTCCAACATACATGAGAATATAACTGGCCTACTTATTTTGGATATGTAGATTTTTGAGGGATTTGCGTTGGACCATACTTTGGGTGTGTTGCATTTGTTTGGCTTGTGTCATCAGTGCTCTTCCCCAGGACATAGGCGACCACGGTGGTCCTCCTCGAGGCATTGACATCGCCTCTCTATAACTTAGTGTCATTGAGGTTCCTGTAAATTCAACTTGTTGTAGATTGTAGGGGGGTGGCGAGGCAGCCACTGGGATTAGAACAATATGATGTTCTTCAACTATGATGGTATTGACGTAAGGGAGTGGAGGGAGTTGGAAAGGGTTATACTGGAGCCAGGTTTGTTCATTTAGGGTTATTTCAGCAATTGCAGGTAACCTAGTTTTGTTGCTGGAAATGGTAGGCTAACAAAATTCGATCATAGGATCATACCAAAATTTCATAGCCCATGCATTACTATTCACAATAGAAATTTACCCTTACATAACAACTCACTTGTAGAGTCTAGTTTCCATCTTTGATCTTGAAGACTGCTAAAATTTACTCTAAAGATAACTCACACTTTGAAAACCTTTCAAAAATCATCATACTTGATCCATGTCAAAATGATGCAAGATTGTGATCTTGCCACCCAAGCCCACCACTCACACATAAACCCTGGGTATCCATAAAAAGTTTACCAAAACTCATTCAAGATCTTGATACTATTTCATTGAACACCTATCAAGCTGAACTTTGATCAAAACACACTAAAAGGACCCAATTCATGAAAACCTCTTCAAGATGCCTTGACATTTTGAAAATGAGAAGTTTTAAATCTTTAGCCTCACCATGAAAGATTGCCCCTTTCTTTTCTTCTAGAATATGGTGGATTCCATGACAAATTCACATGTAGCTCCATTCATACATGTATGCTTCATCTTGAAGCTACTCATACTTACATGTATGACCAACAACTACCTACTTCAAGGGTCTCCAGCTCAACTTGTTCCTCTTAAAACAAAGCTTTGATACTCAATCATCAATCTTGTATAATGAATAAAAAATACAAAACAAAGGTATGCTCTATGCATATCATTTTTATGTGATCTGAAGGATCTTCTAACTTCAATAAGATGTCAGCTGGTAGCATGATGGTCCGTACATTTCACCTCTTCCCCAACGGTCCTGAACCATGACATAAGACTAGGTTGTCACACACTTTCACTTTTATATCTACACGGTAATGTACTAATATTTTAAAGTAAATCTGTAAGTCTTGAACTTATACCTTAAACTAGATCCACCTTTCCTATGTTAAGTCCATCAGTACATTTCTAAGCTCTGATATCACTTTTCCAGACGTTGGATCCAAAGGAAAAATGACACAATAGACTAAACAACTTTGTTCATTAGCATAAACATCACGATTAACCAAGTCCTTGAAATTTAAAAAAGACATAGGTACCACTTTTTCTATAACGTCAGTTATATTTTGAAAAAAAACTAACGTCTAAAATACCCCGCAAAATATAATTTTTTAGGAAAAAAATTTGCCTCCAAAAATTTTAAGAGGAGCGTTGGTTTTTCAGGAACCAACGACAAACACCTTCACCCAAAATAAATTTTCCTTCAAAAATACTTTTGCTGTCGATTTGCCTTTAGCAAAACTAACGTTGATTATGAGAAAAAATCAAGAAAAATTGTACAATCAATATCGATTTTATGTCAAGAAACCAACGACAGAGGATCCCCGCATCCCCGCAAAGAGTGTTCCCTCCAAATTGCTCTCTAGTGTTGGTTTGTCTAGCAAAAACCAATGATTAAGGCTTTAATAAGCCCATTTTTTTGTTCGGATAAGGGCCTCTGGTATTGGTTTCTTTCAGAAAACCAACTTCTAAGTCCTTAGCTTAGGTATCGATTTTGGATAATCAACTAACGACTAAGGCCTTACTCAAGCCGATATTTTTTCATTCCAATAACAACCTATGACATCAATTTCTGACAGCAAACCACATCTAAGTTCCTAGCTTATGTGTCAATTTTTGGTACCCAATCGAAGAATATTCTCTTAGTTGTCGGTTTTCCACAACAACCGATGACTATGGAAAAATATTAATCCAATCCGTGCCTCCTCTTATGACAGCCTATGACCACTAGATCACATATCCATGGTGCACAAGAGGCTACGCAGCCCACCACTTAAAGGGGCGTATGACACATCCAACAAACAGAACCTTAGGCTAAATAAACCAAATTTTGGTAAACACATACCCCAATATTCACATTATTTCATGATATTCAAACCTAAATAACTCTCTTTAGGATACTCCAATTACCACCAAATTTTAACCATAGCTTCCTTACCTCTTGAGCTACCTTATAATCAAATTTGGTGACAAAACTCATCTATTTGATCATTCTAATAAATTTCTCAAGAAGGCATGAAAAAGAGAGATCTTAATCATTATATAAATCTCAATCAACATTCCAACTTTATTAAAATACTTGGAACTCTCATTATAACTCACGATATGGATTCTAATATGTTATTGGAGATTTATGGATTTCAAAAATCCACTCCATCACATCCTACACACCTTGAAAGATATTTCATCCTCGAAATTAAGCCAAAATCCACTTTGTCACAATGCCTCGAGGATTTATGTTGCTTGTGTGTAGATTTAACAGAGAAACTGTTGTATGTAACCCTCGAGAAGAAAAGGTACATGGTATGTACTTGGTGGACCAGAATGAATACATAATATTTTGGTTCTTGTTATTAGAGTTTCCTAAAAATGGATATCTTTGTAAATGGTTTTAATTTTTAGTGATTTTTGTTAATCTGATGTTAATGTTTAATTCCGCAATTAATTAAACTGTGACGGTCTGATTTGGTGTCGGGTCATCACAATTGTAATCTAAATTTTTGTTTGGCCTTACATAGAACTGTAAGTTGGAAAAGTTTTGACCAAGAGATAGTTTCTAATTCTACAATTGAAGTAGACTATCTTGGTGTTATGAACACAATAGAGGATATTGTATGGATCAAGAATTTCATTTACATGAACTTGTGGGAGGTTCCAACCATTGATGACACAATTGGAATACTATGAAAACAATGGAGCTACTGTGGATAGGAAAGGAATCTCAGATAGTATACTACAACAATTCCATCTCATTAGACAAGTTGTACAGTGAGGAGATGTGAAACTTGCAATATACCTAATATAAGCAAACATTGCTAACACTCTACAAAAGTGATTGCAAAGAAAAAACATGATGGACATGTTAAGATCACTTGGAATAAGATTGTGGGTGATTGGCTCTAAGTGCAAGTGGGAGTATAATAATATGTATTCCTAGAGAGCCAATCATATGATTATTGTAATGGGGAATCATATACTTGATTTAATAATGATAAAGGTAATCCATCTATTGTGTTTGTCGCAATCATGAGATGATGACACAAACATAGTAGATGTCTAAAGAATGATGTTACTCTATGACATATGTCTTCAAGTTGAGGACCTGAACAATGAGATCATATGTATGATAAGGGTATATGCATTCTTGTTATATCCCTAGTTGGATATTACTGTGGAAGAAAAATAGACAATAGTAATGCATAAGACTAGATTGTGTGTTGGCTAATGAAATAATCTCATCAATCATGATATGAGATATCAAACCAAACACATAGGTACTTGTTAGATAATAGTGTATCGAACAGACCCACCTTGAGAGTGACACATGGAGACCATGAAATGGTAGTCAAAATTAGCTCTCATAGTGATAGATAGTGGTGATTATGGTTCTTAGACCTGAAGCTGCTACATTCATAACATGTTGTTCAATGTATTTTGAAACCATCAAACATGACCTTGGATAAGAGTTGCCATTAAGATGGTGCTCATGTACTTTGTGACACATGAGGATTGAGTGATGTATATGGGATTTGTCCCTTATACAAGAGAATTGATATCCATGACATATGATAAGCGATACAAAGAAACATATGGCTATAATCATTTGATTCAATATATGATATGCGAGCTCACATGCATCTCATATAGTATGCTTCAGTTCGAGGAACAAGGATCAAATGTTGAAGAGGATGATGATTCCATGCCTCAAGTTCAATCTGGATATTAGATACAAAGGAACTATACGATCACGGTAACACTCATCATGGATTGTAGGTTGAAGTTGTTCTCCAACTTTCCAATTGCTTGGGTAGCAATGTTGTATTTCTAGATACTACTCATTATTTGTGATATCATAAATTGGTTATGGACATTTACTACCAATGTAATTTGGGACCTATAGGGTCACACACAGAGGATACACCTAGAATAGGAGTTTATTCATGAATGATGTTTAACTTGACTACTAAAGTGTTTAGGTATTCAATTTATACAATGATTGTTGAAAGTTGACTGACCAGACTGTGAATCGACCAGTTCAAGTGTGAACCGATCAATTCAAGTGATAGGTCAATTTAACCTACATTGGATGAACACTACCTAAATTGGAACATGAATCTACTAGATCTGTTAGTAGTTGACCGATTCAAAGTCTGAAATGACCGGTTCAACTTGTGAATTTCGTAGTTCAATGATCAATACAATTGGATTAAGGATTGATGCTCATGTCATGTTGTGCATTAAATGAATAATGAAAGCCAACATGATTGAAAAAAGGAAGAAAGTGAACTGATCGGTTCAATTGTTGAACCAATCATTTCACATGTAGTGTTGAACCAATCATTTCACATGTGAACCGACTGGTTCAGGTGTGAACTGATCCTTTCATGGCTTGTAGTTTCTAGAAAATTCATGGAATTCCATTTCTTTGACTCCCAATCGATATAAAAACCTTGACCCTGACCTTCCTATAAATAGAAGGGTAGTCAAGGATTTCAAAGAAACAACAATAGTCTCTGAGAAGTGTTGTCATCTCTAGTTGTGGTAACAAGAGAGCCCTAGCAAGTCTTACCCATAAAAGGGAGAGACAACAAGGTCAAGACAAAATGATAGAGAAAATCAACTCTACTAGGTTGACATTCTAAGGGGCAAATCCTTCCTATCAGATTTGGTAGAGTAATGTAGAGTTCTCAGTGGTCTACATGGACTATGTAGAGGCAAGGAGGCCTTTTCCACCTGCTAGGAGGACATCATCAACCGTCGTCCATGGTGATGCACCAGGAGGTCTCCTCGGATAATTGTCCAGGTGCAACTTGAGAAAGAAGAACACTACTACAAGGATAGTCATTAGACTTGCCCTAGGACTAGGTATATGCCTTTCAAACATCCTTCCTAATCAATAGTTGTTGACGTGATCTGCTTTCCAAGGGGAATATGGCAAGTAAAATTTTTGTTTTCGCTACCATATATGTAGCCATATTTCCCTACATTATTCATATTTTCTTAGATTTGACAACTCAAGGATTTATTTCAATGGGTTTCATTGGTTGAAAGACGTTCAAATTATAAGATTTTGATTTGGAGCTAATAATTGTGTAGCTAATTCAGGTTAGGACATATACTCTTAATTTCAAATCATAAATGTGAGAAATATAATTGGATAATAATCATTTTTCCAATAATCACATATGAATGTCCTCACTGATTAAAACCTCAAATTATCATTAGGACAAATTCTCATACAAAACCCAACTTAAAACTAGAATCCATTGATAAACAAATAAAAAATCCAACAAGGAAAACTCTGTAATGATCTAATTATGAACAATCATCATAAAATCTCACAAGATTTTATATAAAAACTTGACACTTGTAGACATTGTACCAAATAATTCCCTATTTGAGAAATGAAAAAAAAATCTATTAATTTCATTATATAGGATTACAATATAACCCATATTCATGAACATACATAAACATGTGATCAATAATCCAATGTACAACTTGTAATCATAAACAAACATTAAAGGAAAAAAAAACCCTATTGCATACATTATCAACTACCCATCCATCATATAGGAAAGTGAGTATACATGGACACACTAGACTAACTATGTTCTTTATTAGTACATCATGATCACCACATCCATTCTATTGTGCCAACATATGTAAAAAATCATGGAAGAACCACGTGATACACATAAAAAGTACTAGTGAGAGGATTAATCCTTTCAAGATATAAACATACATAAAATACATTTAGGGAAAAATAAAGTAAGAAATAAATATAATATTACTCAATTGAACTACTAATTAATCATATCATTTGATAATTTTGAGAAGTGCATATTTATCACAAAGATATATGATATATATAATTGCTATAGCAGTTTTATCATAATATGACCATCTTGAGTAAAAAAAGATACATTGCTTATAATGCCTTAGATAATCATAATATCATATTAAATATTACTATTTATAAACTTAGTTGTATATTATATTAGACTATATACCTATTTAATTTGGATCATACAAACCATGTAATAAGCTTATGACTATGAAATTCCTAAGTCCATATTAAATGATCCTATGATTTTTGGTCTCCAAATGATCCCATCACACCTTTGTTGGTGTGAGTATAAAAAGAGCAGTCTGAACAGCATTAAGTCCTACACATGAGGAACTCAAAATCAGGTCCATGTAATCAATTCAATCCTAAGTACATAGTCCACAACACTTGTCTCGTATAGGGCACAATCATTTCACATATCACACTCACCTTATAAAATGTCATTGGAGTTAGAGCCTCAACCAACTCATTCAAATAAACATATTGGATGGTAAAGAAGTAAACCTCTAGACTCTCATGTATAATAAACAATATACAACTCTTAGTACCTTGTCACAACCTTTATCTTGCTACAAGGACACTATGGAAACTTGATCTTATGGACAAATGTTTTTCAACATGATCATATTCAAAACATATAAACAAGTCGTGTGTACACTCATGCTTTACAATTAGAGTCACGGAAGACTATATGTATGAACTACAACTAAAACATAGATGGGTCCTATATACTCTTTAATAGATGACATCTCAGGTACGTCTCTTCTAGATCTTCCATTGATCACATATATATGTATATCCTAAAGGAATAAATAATTTATGACAAGGACCAAAGAGGAAAGTAGGTCAGCAATTGTTGGTACTATAATTTTATATTGAGATATTTAACAATAGTTACAAAGTATAAATCATGTATAACATCAATCTTGGAAGGGAATATTTGGTGGACTTTGTTTAGAAAAATAAGGACCACAAGCGTCAATGTTCTCAATATTCACAATTCAAGATAGAATTTCACAAGATTGTGTATCTATAAAGTATGAAAAAATTTCCATAGTGAAGATATCAAAATACTCAAGATTATTTGGATTAAGATGATCAATTATAAATATAAAAATTAGGCATTGTCATATCATTTCTTTCAAGAGTTGAGTGCCTAGTGTTCACCAATCAATGAGAGAATGAAATTATAGCCTAATTGCAATTTCAACTGCTATAATAGGGGACAAATAATCCATTACAACCTACACATAGGGTGGTGGAACGTACCCTACCTTAAGTGAGACAAATATGTAAGGGTTTAAAATTCAAAGGTTGTCAAAATTCCTTGATCAACTAGTTCTATCTTGATATTTAATAGTATTCAACAATTATAAATTTAGAGATGGTTTCCTTCAAGATAAGGAATGGCTTATAAAATAGTTTAAGACTCACCATCAAATAAAACTTATGGAATATAATAGGGAAAAAAATAACTCAATAGGTATATCTAGATTCTAGTACCTCATATTATTCAAAGGTCCATAGATTGCTCAATCACAACAAGGTTGCAGAGGAAGAATCTACAAATTAATATAATGTTGTTATAACTTGACTTGAAATCACTTTTTCTTCTATTAGTTAGGATTATCTTGACCACCTAGGATTATTACTATTTCATATTTTACCATCAACTTTGTTTCTAGATTTCCAATTAGGTTATGTATAACTAATGCTACATGTTTGATTGCCATCATATTTTCTTCAGATTATATCATATAATGTTATTTTCTCTTATATGTATTATTTAGTAACTAGGATGAAAGATGTTCATTTAAATATTTAAGCTTACTAGGATTAATTATGGTTTAAAACATATATATTTCAAAGTATAATAGATACACACTCTTCCTTAGCTCTTATTTGTTTATGTTAACATAAATATACATTATAAAATATATGAATGGAGTAATCTTGCATAAGTTCATCATATATTTTATTCTAAAGTATAAGGTTACCATAATCAAACATATTTCCCTTTTATATTTTTTTGTCATATTTCTATTTTATGTTTTGTATTTTAAATTTAATTTCAATAAATGTAGTTTGACATAGATCAAAATACTTCTTAATTCAATATTTTCTCTTTGACTATAATATACTTTTCTATTGTTTTACACATTACATTATGAACGGAAGTGATTTTTAGGATGTGCTCCATTAGGATTTATTAGAATTATATAATTTTCTATCCATTGATTCACTCATCTATATTTTATATATGGTAACCATTAGAGGTGTTGATCCAATCATATACATCATTATCCTAAATTAAGTATATGTTTAAATACTCTGATTGTCATCACTTTTAATGTTTAATATTTTACTAAAAGTATCTAGTCTTGTAGACTTTGTAATCGACCAATTGGCATGTGTATTCATGGTATGTGTTATCCTAATCACCATTATCATCTAAAATGATGTTTAAACTGATTTCTAAAGTCCAACATACATGAGAATATAACTGGCCTACTTATTTTGGATATGTAGATTTTTGAGGGATTTGCGTTGGACCATACTTTGGGTGTGTTGCATTTGTTTGGCTTGTGTCATCAGTGCTCTTCCCCAGGACATAGGCGACCACGGTGGTCCTCCTCGAGGCATTGACATCGCCTCTCTATAACTTAGTGTCATTGAGGTTCCTGTAAATTCAACTTGTTGTAGATTGTAGGGGGGTGGCGAGGCAGCCACTGGGATTAGAACAATATGATGTTCTTCAACTATGATGGTATTGACGTAAGGGAGTGGAGGGAGTTGGAAAGGGTTATACTGGAGCCAGGTTTGTTCATTTAGGGTTATTTCAGCAATTGCAGGTAACCTAGTTTTGTTGCTGGAAATGGTAGGCTAACAAAATTCGATCATAGGATCATACCAAAATTTCATAGCCCATGCATTACTATTCACAATAGAAATTTACCCTTACATAACAACTCACTTGTAGAGTCTAGTTTCCATCTTTGATCTTGAAGACTGCTAAAATTTACTCTAAAGATAACTCACACTTTGAAAACCTTTCAAAAATCATCATACTTGATCCATGTCAAAATGATGCAAGATTGTGATCTTGCCACCCAAGCCCACCACTCACACATAAACCCTGGGTATCCATAAAAAGTTTACCAAAACTCATTCAAGATCTTGATACTATTTCATTGAACACCTATCAAGCTGAACTTTGATCAAAACACACTAAAAGGACCCAATTCATGAAAACCTCTTCAAGATGCCTTGACATTTTGAAAATGAGAAGTTTTAAATCTTTAGCCTCACCATGAAAGATTGCCCCTTTCTTTTCTTCTAGAATATGGTGGATTCCATGACAAATTCACATGTAGCTCCATTCATACATGTATGCTTCATCTTGAAGCTACTCATACTTACATGTATGACCAACAACTACCTACTTCAAGGGTCTCCAGCTCAACTTGTTCCTCTTAAAACAAAGCTTTGATACTCAATCATCAATCTTGTATAATGAATAAAAAATACAAAACAAAGGTATGCTCTATGCATATCATTTTTATGTGATCTGAAGGATCTTCTAACTTCAATAAGATGTCAGCTGGTAGCATGATGGTCCGTACATTTCACCTCTTCCCCAACGGTCCTGAACCATGACATAAGACTAGGTTGTCACACACTTTCACTTTTATATCTACACGGTAATGTACTAATATTTTAAAGTAAATCTGTAAGTCTTGAACTTATACCTTAAACTAGATCCACCTTTCCTATGTTAAGTCCATCAGTACATTTCTAAGCTCTGATATCACT
Organism: Alisma plantago-aquatica; assembly: GCA_963693085.1. Classification (NCBI taxonomy): domain Eukaryota; kingdom Viridiplantae; phylum Streptophyta; class Magnoliopsida; order Alismatales; family Alismataceae; genus Alisma; species Alisma plantago-aquatica. The sequence continues at coordinate 1,222,572,911 of OY856410.1, read as the reverse complement.
TTTCCAGACGTTGGATCCAAAGGAAAAATGACACAATAGACTAAACAACTTTGTTCATTAGCATAAACATCACGATTAACCAAGTCCTTGAAATTTAAAAAAGACATAGGTACCACTTTTTCTATAACGTCAGTTATATTTTGAAAAAAAACTAACGTCTAAAATACCCCGCAAAATATAATTTTTTAGGAAAAAAATTTGCCTCCAAAAATTTTAAGAGGAGCGTTGGTTTTTCAGGAACCAACGACAAACACCTTCACCCAAAATAAATTTTCCTTCAAAAATACTTTTGCTGTCGATTTGCCTTTAGCAAAACTAACGTTGATTATGAGAAAAAATCAAGAAAAATTGTACAATCAATATCGATTTTATGTCAAGAAACCAACGACAGAGGATCCCCGCATCCCCGCAAAGAGTGTTCCCTCCAAATTGCTCTCTAGTGTTGGTTTGTCTAGCAAAAACCAATGATTAAGGCTTTAATAAGCCCATTTTTTTGTTCGGATAAGGGCCTCTGGTATTGGTTTCTTTCAGAAAACCAACTTCTAAGTCCTTAGCTTAGGTATCGGTTTTGGATAATCAACTAACGACTAAGGCCTTACTCAAGCCGATATTTTTTCATTCCAATAACAACCTATGACATCAATTTCTGACAGCAAACCACATCTAAGTTCCTAGCTTATGTGTCAATTTTTGGTACCCAATCGAAGAATATTCTCTTAGTTGTCGGTTTTCCACACCAACCGATGACTATGGAAAAATTAATAGAACCCACATGAAAGAGACTTTCCTCCGATCTTTATTTCATTGTTCGGTTGATACATTTAGCTCAGGCACTTCTATCGTTGTCTGCTGGTCTCGTGCTCGTCTCTGTTGTTGCTACTACTGCTGCTCGTCACCTCCGCCGTCCGCTACTCTCCTGCTTATCTTCTTCGCTGCGGCTACTACTGCTCGACACCGTCGGAGCTCTCTGATTCCACCACTGTTTGCCAGAGCTTTGAGATTGAACGTCACCTCCTCTTGGAGCTTGGAGCTTGGATGCCTCCTCCGCCACTCGAGCTTTCGTCTAGTCCTCTAGTACAACCAGTCGCACCCAGCCACCGCTAGCGTAGCAAGCCACAGCCAACTTCCCTCCTCTACCATTGCTTCTCTCGCTCTCGCCAGCCACAACACCACCTCCAGCTGCCGCAACCATCTCTGCCTCTTGTGTGCTCGGGCCGCAACCAGCTCCACCTCCAGTCTTTGCCGCCGCAACCAGCTCCACCGTTGCAGCTAGTGTTTAATTACGAAAAATTCTACACATAGGTACCTTCCCACCCACCGACCCAGTCATGCGCAATAGCATGTGCAATCACTCATGAAATTTTTAATTTCGTTCATTTTATTCCCTCCATTTTTTCAAACAATAAAATATTAAAGACATATTGCATTGCACCATTTCCGTCCTTCCTTTCCACTTCTCAACCAGCAGCAGCAGATGCACGCGTAATGTACGTGATTTGTTCTGTATGGATTAATCACATGACATGTACGTGATTATTAAATAAATCACATATTTCCGATGGTACAAAAGTTGTAGTAACTTTCATTTCTTGATCTTATTCACCGTATATAATCATATACTCTTACATTTCTTGACTTCATTATTTAACATTTTTCCTATCTTGTACATATTGATTCGAGCCCTAATAAAGATAATTCTCAATGGGGGATTCGTAGGTTCTCAAAATAAAGATAATAAAGATAATTCTTTACAAGTTACTCTTACATTCATGTATTTCATAAATCTTCATGTATGTATTCATGCATTCATATAAGCATGTGAGTATTCATTTAAGAACATACAGTATGGACACGCACAATACGTCTCCATACATCTATATATTGTACGTTGCATATAACTTCATGTAATCAGATATAATTGTTTGATCTTCATGCATTCATGCACTCATGTATGTATGTGATTATTAAATTAATGACATACAATACAAACACGTACAATACGTCTCCACACATCTGTATACTATAAATTACATATAACTTCATGTAATCGGGATATAATTGTTTGATCTTCATGCCTTCATACACTCATGTATGTATGTGATTATTAAATTAATGACATACAATATAGACACCCATAGTACATCTCCATACATCTGTATGGTGTAAGTTGCATATAATCACTGTATGTTTTATCACTTATATTGAAAGACATGCATGTAAAGTACATGAGATTAGGCGTGACTAGCTACAAAATATACAGTACAAGACGTACAATACTAGATAGATTTCAAATTTTTTTGGAGCGGATATAGCCATATCCAAAATACTATCTAAAAATTTTAGATATGAAATTTGATATCCTAAATCCATTTGGGATTATGTTGATGTCAGATTTTTTTTCAAAATTTTGGACTCAAATCCGGATCGAATTTGCAGATCCCGGATATCCATTTACAGGTCTACACAATACTAACAATCACATTTTATACAAAAATCTTTGATTCTATTTTAAGTATAGCACATGCCGTACAATACATGATGTAGTACGAGACATACAATGCATGTAGTAGTACAAACATACAACACTAGACGTACAATACTAGAATGTACAGTACGAGATGTGCATAATATACAAAACTAGATGTATATTATGAGATGTACACGACTTGACGTACAGTACGAGACGTATATACACATGTATCTAAGCTATTTTTCCGCATACAATACATACACACGTTATAGTGCCTCAGATGTTGTACATGTTTCATTTTACACGTCACACAGTACAAAATATACAATACAAGATGTACAATACCAGACGTACAATACTAACATAACTTTCTGGGATGTTGGCCTTGAGTGTGTTGTCAAAAAAGACTGACAATAGCTTTTACAGATGAGGGCACGACTGTGGCGAAAAATGAGATCGACAAAGGTGGCTACAGCAGAGCTCAGTGAGGGAGAAGGGAAAAGGTTGAGGAAGCTGAAACCGAGTACAGTACGTACGAGGTAATTGTGGCGGAACTTGGTGAAGAAGTAGGAGAATGACAAAGGAATCTGGAAAATTGACGTATTGTACTATCGTGAGGACACGAGAATGCTAGGACTTATATAATATAACCGTGAGAGACCCAAGGGATAAAAAAATTTGATTTAGTAAATATTTAAATGGCAGATAGTAGCTGTGAAAGCTTGAGAGTCCCGCATGTCTTTTGGGCTTCTGAGGTACGCAGCAGATTTGTATTAATTAAAAAGTAGCTAAGTGTATATTCTTTGCATGTTACCAAGAAAACGGGTGGGCTACCCCCACTATAATTGATGGTGGGTAGAGTAACTCTTAATTAGGAGTAAATCTTGCTTAAACCCTTAATGGCCCACTTGCTAATGAATTGCTAAAATCCTTAATCTCCTAACTTTTGCTGGCCTAGTTTTATTTTTTGCCTATTAGTGTTAATTGAATAGTTTATGATGAATCATTCTTCTTAGGGTTTTTATTCTTGTTTTTATTTACTCAAGTTGGTTTCTTAATCAATTTCTCAGCTTAGTCCTAGTTGGATCCATTACTTAATTCAATTGTTTGAATGGCTAGGATTAAATTAGATCAAAATTTTATCTTCTCTAATTAGATCTAAAACCATTGATGCACATTATCTCCAAATAATGAAACGTCCCATACCGCCGCACTATTAGGAAATAATGACTTTTTCATATTTGCTATAAAACAAGCATTAGTCTAGACCTAGTTATCAGACATCTTGATGCTAACCTAGAGGCTAGGTCAGATCTACTCTCTAAAAGACAACTAATCTAACCCAAAAGATTTTTATGGTTCAATGTTTTCTTTAGATTGAGTTGCCTAATGAGCAAATAATAGGCTTTGCTATTGTTCATGTTCTGATACCACCTATGATGTCCCCAGATTTTCTAAAATTTAATATGATGTGTGACGTCCAAATTGAAACCTCACCTCAGAGAGAATCCCAATTTTAACACCACACACTAGGCTAACAAGAAGAAAATCAAGGGAGTCAGAAGGAAACAACAGTAGCACATGCACTCGAACAATAAACATGCCATACAACACATGTCCACTATTCAACATATAATTACAAAATGAATTGTTACAACATTTGATATTACATATTGAACAGAACTTTAACATATACATGTACTACCACTAAACAATCAGATCTTAAGACAACATGCACTTGTACATCAGCTCACCACACAATTCTCAACTATCATGATCTTCAAGAGCACATATCCACAACCTAAATAGAATATTACATGTGGTACATGTCAGCACAATATTTAAGAATATTATACGGAGTACGCCTACATTTCTTTTATATACCTCTCATTATAGTGACTTGGCAATAAGATAAAATTAAAACTTTGCAGTAATAAATAAATATAAAAAAGGCATATACTTTAACAAAGATGTTTATTAATAAAAGGGAACACATATTTCAGGTACATTATCCATTATATCATCCATGCATTGACCGTCAAAGGTTGAATGCATTGAAGGCCTTATGATTGACTACCAAAGAGTTGGATCATTTTATAATGTGATCAGACTACCAAAGAGTTGGATCACTTTCAAGTACTTGACTACCAAAGAGTTTAAGTAATTTATTTTCTAGCACTTGACTACCAAAGAGCTGAACTACTTAGATATAATGAAATAGATATATTATGTTTCATGTGCTCATATCCATAAGTACAGAAAAATAAGCAAGATATCATACAAGATCAATCATTTCATCCTATATCATATGCCAAGTATTTTGCTACACATATAATACAAGAATATTATATAATAATCCAAGTAAGAGGTAATGTCATACCTTGACCAAGATATATTAATCATCACATATTCCTGATTCATCTATAACCTTGGTCAAACCCTAATATAAACAAAACCATGTACTAACATTATATTCTCCAATACTTTATATCCCATCTAAACCCTAATTATGTCCATTCTAGTATTTAGCTTATCTCATTAGGATATGTACTTTATTAGTTTTCTTGTCATCTTGGTATTAGGTCACATATCTTATATTCTAGATTAAGATACACAATCTGATTATTTGATTACATATAATTGTGTGCACATATTAACCTTAGGTTACATGTATTACTCCAATTAGGGTGTTTTCATCATTTTAGTATCACTTAACATGTAACATTATTTATATCCACAATTATGATTCCATAATAAAATATGAGGTTCCATACACTAATTGAGCATATACTGAAGTTTCCAAGATTTATTGACAATTAATATATTTATTGTATTTCATGAAGGGTTATTAGCCTTAATTATATACATGAAACATATTACATAATTGCATACCTCAATATTGTAATATCTGACATCAGGTGCATTATAAACATGATTATGGATTTAGTGACATGTTCTCATAATTTTAGGCCATCATTTGATAGTTTTTTATCCATCTAACAAGTATATAACATCTTACATGATATTACTGACATTTAAGCTTCAAAACATGGATATCATGGTCCCATGTTGTTCTATTTATTTTTCTAAACATTTTGGTACCTTATTTGTATTTTTATGATAATCAGGCTAGTTTAATGAATTATTGAAGGTTTGTGTATTTACTGGGATTTTTGAGTTCATGAACTTGTTGTGGCTAATCAACCATCGCCAGGTGGGATAAGGATAGGCATGGCTCTCAGGTCCTAGCTCACGTTGAGCAAATCAGTCTATCACGGTTTGGGTTGATTTGGGTCTGGACCACACTGGAATGCCCTCCTTTTTTCTCTCACATCTAAGTCCGCAACGGGACTCTCCTTCTGCAATGCAGCCGATGCCTGGGACTCTGCTCTGACATTCAAAAGCAGCAGATCCAGAATTGATCTTCTACGCCTGGTGGTTTCTCTGTCTTAGGAACCTCAGTTCTAAGCTCCTTGACTCCTCTATTCTTTGGTCGTAACTCCACACCCCTTCCTCGTTGAGTTCCCTGGGAAGACATTGCTACTGCGGAGCTTCTTTTCAGCGAGCAAGATTGGAGGCACCGCCATGTTCACAAGGTCATGCCTTGAGTTTATGGCCTCTTTGAACCCGACAACATCCTCCAGACCTCTAGGTTGAGGTGGCTCTGTTGCATCCTACTGTCGGGGTGGACAAGGAAAGGGGGAAAGGAGTTATGAGGCACCTCATCTTTGATCGAAGGTTTCTGGAGCATCGATCAAGTTCAGCAGACCTTGTGTCCCGCCTGTATATGGATGTGAGTTGAGGAGAACCCCTCCCTGAACATACTCAAGCTTGTCTACAGTGAGGATGGAGCTCGTCACCTAGGTAGACACCACTAGAACAAGAAAACCAACATGTCTTCAACTTCTCCAAACTCCATAAGATCTCCTCAGAATTCCTTCAATAATTCACTTTCCTCTTCTTGGTTACGACTGCTTCCATGGTGGATAACTGTCGAGTAATAGTGTGTGGATCTCCCTCTTCTCTCCATGCACCACCTGCAATTGGTTGTGGAGGCACGATGGATGTGGAGTGTTTGTTCTCCCTCTACACCTTACAAAAACCCATGATAGATGGGTGAAAAAGGATGTGCTTGGGAAGGCAACTCCAATTGCTTATTTGATTTCTCCACGTTGAACCTCTTTGGAGATTGTGGTGTTGTATTTGGATAGTGGTCACCCCACGTCTCAGCCGCCAATAATTATAGATGCAAGATGAGATTTTGGCCAGTAGATACATCATCAACCATCCAAATCTATGTTATTTATACACCAATCTGTGACCAACATCCAGGGACCTAAAGAAAAGCCACGTATTCTTGCGACTCTAAGCTCTTTAGACACACAATATCATATGTCCAGCTGATTAAAGCTTATACTAGATTGTAATTAATACCTTAATCAATGATACATCAAAATACTAATCATTTAACCTACTTCAAATAGCTATCTCCTTGTAAGAGCATCAATGCCTAATGAAACATTAACCACAACTTCATAATAACACATGATACATTATATTCAAATCTGATTCCATAACACTGATGTTAGACCACTTGACTAATTATTATAACACGGCTTAAACTTAGGGATCTTAATCATGATATCAACATCAAATCAACTCTTAAACTTAGTGAAACACCTAGAACTTTGAAAATGTCTTAAACACATGAGTCTACTTATAATATTAAGCATACTACAAAAGTTCACTCCATTACATCCTACACACCTTAAAAGATATTTTGTCCTCAAAATCTAGCTAGAATCCACTTCATCGCATCATATACATCTTAAAAGAATTTTCATCCTCAAAATTGAGACATCCTATTCCTCTATGAGAAACAAAAAAAATGTCTTCATAAACGTATAGGGGACCACTCTAGGTGCAACATATCCACAAACAAAAGCTCCATACTATATCAATATCTTTCTAGGTGAGTTTAAAAGAATCCAGGGTTAACCATTCCTTCATATAAGGTTGAATCTGGGGTTTAGAAACTCTGCTTATGTCGTGACATATCTCATATTTTAGAATATACATCCTCATTTTACCCAAGCCTTAATGGTTTCCTAAATACATTTATCATATTTACAAGGAGTTAATCATAGTTAAACCACTTTATCCATCTTCATCATATCAAAGTGTCACCATCATTATGCTGTGCCAATTGTTAGAACATATTCAACTGATTCATTAAATACTAATGTTAGCACCTGATCTGATATGTCACTAATATAGTTACATATTACTATCATATTTTGTTACAAACTTTGTTAGTGACTTCATAACCTGATTAACCAACTATATCACATTATCATCATCATTCATGTATGTGGTTAACCATTTATAAAAAGAGAACTGTAAAGCCATCTCTATGGTTTTCATCATGCCATATCTATATATCATATCTCAAGATGAGATCACATCCTTACATATTTTATATCATGGTTATTCTAAACAAACTTATGTGAGTGGTTTGTTAAACATATATCAAAATTTCATCCAGTCTAAATGAGGTTCTCCTAACCCATATCATGAGGGTAGTGCCATTCTCAGTCTCACTGAGCTAAATCAACTCTATGAGTATCTCATATGTATATGATTTATCTTTCCTCTCTTAGTCTAGGGTTCTTGGATTACCTCATTGGCACTAGTGATAGCCTTACAAGCTCTAGCCACATAAGCACAAACCAAAACATACTATGACATTCTCTTCATAGGTCTTTACCCATGAGACATGCTTACTGAAATTCTCTGTAATTATAAACCACTAGAGTACTACATGCGGAGAGCATGAGGCTTTGGAAACTAACCTAGTTAACTCCTCTAGGGTCTTGGGTATCTCTCCCTCACCCAGATGGTAGGTTTGCATATTCTTTTTTTTTTGGTGTAACCAGCTTGCCACTCTTTATAAATGCTAATGTAAAAAATACAATGCAGGAAAAAAGAAACAAAGTACATCTGAGAGCTGTACACAAAGAAAAACAGCTATCTATACATGCTCTCCGAATCATGGAGAGCAGTATCCCAAATATCACGGATCTCCTTTCTATTACCAAGGAAGATCCTCCTATTTCTTTCTTGCCAAATGCTATAGAAAGCAAACCCGACAACTGTTTTGGCTTTACCATCCAGCTGTATTATCATACGCCTGTTCTTAGGCCAATCAACCTTGAACTTCTCGGCAAACAAGCTTCTAATAGGTGCAGAAAAAGAGCAACAGAAAAAAGGTGATCAACACCATCTTCACCATTCATGCACAAAGTACAACAAGAAGCCAGGGAGAAACCAAAGATCTTCAAAACCTCCATAGTCACCAACCTATCCAGAAATATTTCCACAGAAATAAAGATATTCTTCTTGGAAAACTAGCAGCCCAAGTCCATTTCCCCCAATACACCTTCGGGTACTTTACTCTAGACAAGTCCCAGAAACTTCGAGGAGAAGCTGCAGCAGATTCAATTAAAACAATAGTGTCCTGGGAATCCGAGAAAATAGCAGGAAGAGGACTGATGCAATTAAGCAAACCAGCAACCCCTCTAAACTCAGGAAAGTTCCATTTGTAATCCACAATGCAGCAATTAAGCTTGCAGTAAAGACCACACCCCAATCTAGCAACAAATTGAGGATCCACCATATCAATCAGAGGCTTACCTCTGCACCAAGGGTCCAACCACAGAAGAAAATTATTACCACTGCCAATATTGAAACGAACAAAGGACAACAACATATTCCTATGTTTCATCAGCCTATTCCACATCCAAGAACTATTGTTGTTAGTTTTGACAGACCACACTGACCCATCTCCAATATAACGTTCATGAATCCATTTAACCCATAAACAATCTTTAGAGTTAGCAATATCCCAGAGATTATAAAGCATACTAGCTACAGACCATTCCGAGATACTCCTTACCCCTAAGCCACCTTCATCTTTTGGTCTACAAATAGATTCCCAAGAAACAGAGTGAAGCTTCCTTTTATTTTCAGAATCTCCCCAAATGAAGTCCCTGATGATCTTTTCCATCAAGTAAATGACAGATTTTGGGATAGGAAATGCTGAGGTCCAAAAGATATAGAAAGAAGACAAAGTCGAAATAGCCAATTCGACCCTACCAACCATAGAGAGAAGATTACATTTCCAGGAGTCTAATTTACGTTTCAATTTATCTATCAAAGGAGCACAAAGGTCCTTAGTAAGCCTGCCCGTGAAAAGAGGAAGACCAAGGTATTTAACAGGAAGCTCGGAAATAGAAATCTCAAGTTGATCACCCATAAAACTAGGATCCATGTCTCTGCTCAGGAAGATCTGACTTTTATCATTATTCAATATAAGACCAGAAATCTTACCAAACACCCCAAGTGCATCCATGATGCCACTAATATTTTTAGCATCAGCTTTAGAGAAAACCAGTAAATCATCAGCAAAAATAATATGTGAGACCATGGTACATTTCCTTTTAGAAGCATACAAAGGGTTGATCCTACCCTCCCTCACATACCATTCCAGGATAGAAGATAAACCCTGCATAGCCAGAACAAAAAGAAGAGGGGACAATGGGTCACCCTGTCTGACCCCTTTGGTTGCTTGAAGAGAGATAGAGGGTGTGCCATTAATAAGAACTTGATAAGAAGCAGTGTCAAAACACTCTTCAATCCAATTAATCCAGCAGGTTGGAAAATTCATCTTGGCAAGAATAAAAAGAATGTAACTTCTGCTAACCGAATCAAAAGCTTTAGATAAGTCTGCTTTAAGGCAAAGATTTCCATTACCATGCCTATTAAAAGAGCTCAGGATTTCATTTGCAAGCAAAATCGCATCACCTATTTTCCTCCCCCTAACAAAATCCACTTGATTAAGACTAATAATCTCAGGAAGAATAAGTTTGAGCCTGTTCGCCAAAATCTTCATAATTATCTTATTGATGGTATTACAGAGAGAGATAGGCCGAAAATCTCTAATAGTAGAAGCATCTTTATTCTTGGGAATAAGCACAATGAAGGATCGATTACACTCTTTCAACATCCTTCCACTTTTAAAGAAGTTATGAACAGCAGATAGCACATCCTTACTGACAATCTCCCAACAGTTATTAAAAAAGAAAGAGTTAAAAACATCTGGCCCTGGGGCCTTGTCCTCCTTTAAACTCCTCACAACATCTATAATCTCCTCATTAGTCACCCACCTTCTCAGGTCATTAAAATGTCTCTCCGAGAGCTTAGGAAGGCACCAATCATTAGACCAATCAATAGAAGAACAGTCATTCAAAGGGGTTCTAAAAACCTTGTCAAAGTAAGAGGTGATATGATTCGAAATAATGTCTGGAGAAGAGCAAAAATCTCCATCAATCTGCAATTTGTAAATACCATTGGTCAACCTTCTGTTAAGAAGAGAAGCATAAAAAAAACGTGTATTCCTGTCACCACTCTTCAGCCATTGAACTCTCGATTTCTGTTGTACAAAACTTTCCTCTTCATTAATAGCTTTGGTAGCCTCATCTCTCGCAGTATTAGCAAAAATCTGATAGCCAACATTTAGAGGATTCTCATCCGCCAAGATTCGCCAAGCCAATGCCCTCTCTTCCAACACTTTAGCATTAGACGTGAAATTCTTAACATGCTCCTTATTCCAAGTACACAAAGCAGACTTAACAGCATATAGCTTCCTATACAGCCTATACATAGGAGAACCAGAAATATTACAGCTCCACGCTTTCAAAACAATGTCTTTAAAACCAGGTTGATTAGTCCAACAGTTGATAAACCTGAAGGGAGTGATCTTCCTACTGCCCTTGACAAGATGAATCAGAATAGATTTATGATCACTGACCAAGTTAGAAGTGGCCTCACACCAAGCATTAAGAAAGCTCTTCATGAAATCAATACTGCAGAAGACTCTATCAATCTTCGAAAAAATACTACGCCCATCCTTGCTTCTACTATCCCAAGTAAAAAAGGAGCCTTTAACAGGCATTTCAAGCAAATCCACCTCACATAATGCATTATTAAAAGCATTCATACTAGTATCTGAAGGAGGTTTTTTTCCTAATCTCTCCCCAACCATATTCGTATTCATATATGCACAAAGAAGCCTCTCTCTCTCAACTCTAGAGTTTGGTCATAAAAAAGGACATCTAGGGTTCAATAAATCTATATGAATCATGCATAAATCAACTCAACTCAATCACTCAGGTGCAATCTAGTTTAGGACATATCATCACATATCTCTCATCATTCTCATATCTTGGAGTTTAGGCTCTCTAACCTTCTCCCAATGGGTCTCACTCTCTCTAGAGTTAACCCTAAAACTGGTCCTAACACTAGAGTTCCTTCTTTGTAAAAGAGATTGAGGCTCATGCTAACTCACAACCTTGATAAAAAAGAATGCATACTTGTATCATATAAACTTATCTCAAATCCTCACATCTAAAATTAGGTCCTCAAAGACAAACATATATCATCATAAACCATATTATTTCATATATATAAGACTTAGATCACCATCTTATCTTATTTCATCTATATTCCATCTATCTCATATTCCAACAAGGCTCTAGACATCTAATCTAGAACTACTTTCTTCTAAACTGATGTCACTCACTTTCACTTAGGTTGCATGACCACCTCCTACTTGTACATATGTGGGGACACATTTTTGTAATACTTACATACATAATAAAATATGATATAGTTTTTCTCCGATAAAACATGTGTTAGAGAAAACTATCGTCAAGGTTCAATCCGATTCGGATCAAAACCCAAATCCACAAAATGAGTGTCCCACACATAGTAGAGAGTACGGTTTCATGAAAACTAGTGAAAAGGGTGAGAATAGGGTGTAGACTAGTGTAGCCACTCTAGACAATGAGTGCCATACATCTAGGGTTTCTCTACACTTGATGCACATTATCTCCAAATAATGGAATGTCCCATACCGCCACATTATTAGGAAATGATGACATCTTAGGACTTGCTATAAAACAAGCACTACTCTAGACCTAGTTCTCGGTAATTTAGGTGCTAACCTAGAGGCTAGGTCAGATCTAGTCTCCAAAAGATAACAAATCTTACCCTAAAGATTTTATAGTTCAAGGTTTTCTTTAGTTTGAGTTGCATAATGAGAAAATGCCAGTCTCTGTTGTTGTTCATGCTCTGATACCACCTGTGATGTCCCCAGATTTTCTAAAAATTAATCTAATGTATGACATCCAAATTGAAACCTCACCTCAGTGAGAATCCCAATTTAAACACCACACACTAGGCTAAGTAGAAGAAAATCAAGGGAGTCATAAGGAAACAACATTAGCACATGCATATGAACAATAAATAAGCCATACAACAAATGTCCACTATTCAACATATAATTACAAAATGAATTGTTACAACATTTGATATTATATATTGAATAGAAAACTTTTACATATACATATACTACCACTTAACAAAAGGATCTTAAGACAACATGTCCACCTGTACATCAGCTCGCCACACAACTCTCAACTATCCTGATCTTAAAGAGCACATATCCACAACCTAAACAGAAGATTACACGTGGTACATGTCAGCACAATATTCAAGAATATTATACTAAGTATGCCTATGTGTATTTTATATACCTCTCAATATAGTGACTTGTCCATAAGATAAAACTAAAACTTGGAAATAATAAAAAAATATAAGAAAGGCATATACTTGAACAAAGATGTTTATTAACAAAAGGGAACACATATTTTAGGAACATTTTCCATTATATCATCCATGCATTGACCACCGAAGGTTGAATACATTTAAGTCCTTATGATTGACTACCAAAGAGTTGGATCATTTCATAATGTGATCAGACTACCAAAGAGTAGGATCACTTTCAAGTACTTGACTACCAAAGAGTTGAAGTACTTTATCTTCCAGCACTTGACTACCAAAGAGTTGAAGTGCTTAGATATAATGGAATAGATATATTATGCTTCATGTGTTTGTACCCATAAGTATGGAAAAACAAGAAAGATATCATACAAGATCAATCATTTCATCCAATATCGCATGCCAAGTATTTTTCTACACATATAATACAAGCATACTGTATAATAAGCCAAGTAAAAGGTAATGGCATACCTTGATAAAGATATACTAATCATCACATATTCCTAAGTCATGTATATCATTGGTGTAACCCTGATAAAGACAAGACCATGTACTAAAATTAGATTCTTATTACCTTATATCTCATCTAAACCCTAATTATGTCCATTGTAGGGTTTAACTTATCTTATTAGGATATGTACTTTATTAGTTGTCTTGTCATCTTAGAATTACATCATAGATCTTATATCCTGGATTAAGATACATAATTTGATTATTTGATTACATATAATTGTGTGCATATATTAACCTTAGGTTACATGTATTACTCCAATTAACACTTTCTCATCATTTTAGGATCATTTAACATGTAACATTATTTATATCCACAATTATGATCCCATAATTAAATATGAGGTTCCATACATTAATTTGAGCATATACTGAAGTTTATAAGATTTATTGAGCAGAAATATATTTATTGTATTCCATGTAGGGTTATTAGCCCTATTTAGCCACATGAAGCATATTACATGAGTTTGTACCTCAATATTATAATATCTGGCATCAGGTGCATTATATAAATGATTATGGATATAGTGACATGTCCTCATAATTTTAGGCCATCATTTGATATTTATTATCCATGAAATAATTATATAACTTATTACATTATATTATTGACTTAAGCTTCAACAGTCTAATATTGTGGTCCCATCTTGTTCTATTTATTTTTCTAAACAATTTGACACCTTATTTGTATTTTTATGATAACCATGCTAATTTCTATGAATTATTGAAGATTTGTGTATCTACTGGGATTTTCGAGTTAATTACCTTGTTGTGGCCAATCGACCGTTGCCATGTGGCATAAGGATGGGAGCGGCCTCAAGTCCTAGCTCTCACTGAGCTATCCGGTCTATTAGGGTTCAGGTTGCTTTGGGTCTAGACCGCAATGGACTGCACTGGACTGCCCACCCCCTTTCTTTTTCTCACGTCAGAATCCACATCGGGACTCTCCTTCCACAATGCAACTGCCACCTGGGACTATGCTCTAGCATGCAAAAGCAGTAGCTCCAGAACTGATCTTCTATACCTAGTGGTTTCTCCATCTTAGGAACCTCTATTCTAAGCTCCTCAACTCCTCTGTTCTCCGGTCGTATCTCCATACCCCATCCTCGCTGAGTTCCCTGGGAAGACATCGCTATTGCGGAGCATCTTTTCAGTGAGAAACTGCTGTCACTTCATGGCTCCTTCCACAAGATTGGAGGTGCCACCATGTTCATGAGGTCATGCCTTGATTTTATGGCCTCTTTGAACCCTACAACATCCTCCAGACCTCCTGGTCGAGGTGGCTCTGCTGCAGCCTGCTGCCGGGGTGGACAACGAAAGGGGGAAGGAGATATCAAGCACCTCATCTCCGATTGAAGGTTACTAAAGCATCAATCAAGTTCAATGGACCTTGTGTCGCTCCTGTATATGGACGCGAGTTGAGGAAAACTCCTCCCTGAACTCGGGCTTGTCTGCAGTGAGGATGGAGCTCGTCACCTAGGTAGATACCACTAGCATAAGAAAACTAACATGTCTTTGACATCTCCAAACTCCATAAGATCTCCTATGAATTCATTTAATAATTCACCTTCCTCTTCTTGGTTATGACTTCTTCCATGGTGGATAAGTGTCGATCAATAGTGGGTGTGGATCTCCCTCTTTTCTCCATGCACCACCTACAACTGGTTGTGGAAGGACGATGGATGTGGAGTGTTTGTTCTCCCTCTACAACTTACCAAAACCCATGATAAATGGGTCAAAAAGGATGTGCTCGGGAAGGCAAAACCCACTGCTCTTTTGATTTCTCCCTCATTGCACGTATTTAGAGATCGGTGTGTTGTATTTGGATCGTGGTCACCCCACATCTTTACCACCAATACTTACAGATGCAAGATGATATTTTGGCCATTTCATACAACATCAACCATCCATATCTATGTTATTTACACACCAATCCATTGCCAATGTCCAGGGACCCAAAGAAAATCCATGTATTCTCATGACTCAAAGATCTTTAGACACACAATGTCACATGTCCAGCTGATGAAAGCTTATGCTAGATTGTAATAAATACCTTACTCAATGATACATCAAAATATTAATCATTTAACCTACATCAAATCTAATTGTCTCATTGTAAGAGCATCAATGACTAATGAACATTAACCATAGCTTCATAATAGAACATGATACATTATATTCAAATTTGATAACACAACACTGATGTTAGACCACTCAACTAATTATTGTATCATGTCTTAAACTTATGGATCATAATCATGATATCAACATCAAATCAACCCTTAAACTTCATTGAAACACTTAGAACTCTAAAAATGGTTTAAACACATGAGTCTACTTATGATATTAAGCATACTTCAAAAGTTCACTCCATTATATGCTACACACCTTAAAAGATATTTTGTCCTCAAAATTAAGCCAAACTCCACTTCATTATAGCTTCACATTGAGAGACATTTCATTTGCATTCTATGTTGTTTTCTAGCACTAATGCATTTCCAACATATGGGAATTTGTCTAGATACAACATAAATCAATCCAAAGCATTCCCTATATGTGAGGAGAACTGATTCAATATGACTAAAACATGGAGGATAGATGTAACGACCCCGCCTCCCAGTAACCCCCAATTAAGGGAGACCGAAAGGTCAAAGCCGTTATCCAATAACCCGGATCAAAGGTTCAACAAATAATCAATAATAATTATGAAATTCTAATAACTAACTGGAATTTGGTATAAAATTTAAAACTTTACTTACCTTTGAAAGCTTTGGAAATCTATCTATCCAGAGCTTGAATTATTCTATCTAATCCTCCTTGCACTTTATTTCTTATTTCCACAATGTGTCACTTTACTGTTTGTTCTTTCAATTGTTGTTCCTAAAACACCGACAAACAAAATGTCGGTCAGTATATCAAAATATACTACTATGTAGGGACAACCAAAATTTTGCAAATATGGCTAACAATTTAATAATCACAATCAAATTATTTAACAAGCCACTTTACATTTCCATGTGTCATTCTCCACCACTTTTGCCCTAACCCTGGCATACCCCTCTAGGGTTTCTCTTTTGCCATTGACTTAAGCCCACCTTCTCAATCCCGAGCTTGGTGCCTGGGAGTCACCTCTCATGGTGATCCATAGTCATGCATCATAGACCACCTTCTCATTCCCGAGCTTTGTGTCTGGGGTCACCTCTCATGGTGCCCATTGGTCTACCCTCTTGGGCCTGACCTTTATGACATCTTCCATCAGGGTGGCATGTAGGTGCGAGAATTCACATGTATATATAACTGTGATAGCCATAGTGAATTTATAATTGTAGTATAAACATCCAAACTGTTTAGATTGCATTCAATGCGAGGAAACATTCGAAAAACCCTCGGGAAACTAATGCGATTAATCATAATTAACCACATACCTGTCAAGCTGATGTGAGACAGAAATAATCCAAGCAACAATAGGCAATCAAGCATTCAATAAGATCCTGAAACAATCATGCAATTCCCTTTTATTACTCATGTCATCAAGATCTATTAAATCTAGCTCGCTTCCTAGGGTTTCTAGTCCACTTTTAGGTTTTCCATTGTAATTAGGGTTTCCCTTCATCTTTTACTATTTTAAACCCTAATTTAACGCAATCGATCACAAACCCTAATTATTTCCTCATCTAATCCTCAATTCTGGATTAAAGGCATAATTAACCATTAATTAAGCCTCTTAAACCTGTTTTATAGTAAAACTACCATTTTTATCCTTTCAATCCATGACGAGATCATTATGCTCATTTATCATCAATTCATAGTTCATTATGATCTAATTCACATATGAATTTTATTTATCATTAATTCTATCTTTTATCCACTAGGAAACCCTAATTTCCACATTAAGGGTATTTAACCACAATTAGGAACTTTAATGCTCGAAATAGCTTAGATTCAGCATATTCCAACTTTAATCATGAAATTAATCAATTAAAGCTATTAATAGTCTCATTCACTAATATTAGGGTTTCAAGGCCCATTAAAGTATATACATGTGCATGAAACTCTAAATTAAGCTAATTACGTGCAAAATTCATCTTTTTAAATCATAATGTATCTCCTTATGATTAACAGGTTAATATCAACCTTAATCATCAATTAAACCCTACAAATCGCTTTAATCATATCAAAATAGGGTTTCTTAATCATTGTTACATTAAAATTAATAAATTCCATTACTTTTCAAATTGTAATTAGAATTAGGCTTCAAATATATTTTTATTGCATTCCTCTCATTTTTCTGAGCAAAATTCATGATAATGTGCATCTATCTGAGCTACGGTTAATGAGATATGAATTTCACAAAAATACTTACTTTGGCCCAATCCAGGAGCGCCACATGGCCGATTTCATGCAATGCGGCTTGCTTTCTTTGGAAACATTTAGAAATGTCCAGAATACCCTCAGTTAAGTGGATTGGTTGTTAAGTCTGTGGAAGGGTAATTCTGTCCAATGTGCCTCTCCCTTCTTCAACCTCCAACAGCTCGACGGCTGCTGCCCTAGCCACCGAGTGTAGGGCTACGCCAGCCTCCTCCCTCCACTCCCAGGCCCGGTTCCTGCTGCCAACTCCTGCCCCGGCTCCGCCGTGCCTCGGCGCATGCGGGGACCCCTCAGGTCACTGGTTGAGCGGCTGTATCGTCCTGCTAGGCTCTGCCACTCATGGCCGACCTGCAGCAATGCAACAGATGTCGTGCAAGCTCCAGAGTGTGGGGGAGATGACTGCGCTCTTCGTGGTGTCGTGGAAGCATCGTGTTTCCATTGAACTCCCGCCCGTGGCTCCTCGTGTCCCAGGGGTTGGACTACCCTCTTGATTAGGGTTTTCACAAAAGAAGAAGAAGATGAAGAAGAGAGAATTTCATGGGATCTCTCTGGAACTTGATTCAGAGGCTTTCCCCCTTATATAGGGGTGGCTATCCACGCCTAAGGATGTTCATCCATGAATTAGCAAAGCCCTTTCCTATTAGGAATGTGATTCCTTCAAAGAGAAGCAAGATTCTCTCTCCTACTTACCTTTTGATATTCTTTATTGCATGGATAATTAGAAATACGAAAATCCTCTCTCTTATTCTCTTTGTTCATGCCTTTTAATTCATTGGCCTAAAAATTATATTTTCCTTAAGTAGGAAATACTTTCTTTCTTAACAAAACCACATAATTAATTAATTATGTATTCCTATTATCCTTTTATTTTGCAATTTGGTATTTTATCTTTCTTTCCTCTTTATTGGGACTCCTTGGATCCCAAGAAACTCAAATATTTCGAAATTCATCTTTAAGGATACTCATTATCCTTCCACATGCATCAATATGCATTATTTCACATTATCTTGTTTATTTCTCATTAAAATATCTCTTTTTGAGGATTTCTCTTTTATTTTCCTCATTGGTATTCCTTTTAACATTTGGAATCCTTGGGATACAAAATTCCACTAAAGAAAACTCAATTATACTTCTTTCCACTTATTTTCCACAGTGTACCATTGTTTTTAATTTCTTTCTTAACAAGGAAATACTTAATTGATCTTTTCTTTTCTTTTTGCATTATCTTTGAAACTTTGGACTCCTTGGGACCCAAGGAACCCATGGGGACGAAATCCACCTTTGGATTAAGTACTTTTGCCTTCTAGAGGTTTCCACACCTTTCTTTTCTCAAAACTCAATCATTCATTTACCAATTGAATTTCCTTGTTATTGGGCCCAATAGCCAATAAAGCCCACAACACAAACATCAAGGCTATTGTAAATGAAATCCATTTATTCACAAAAAATTATATTATTATTTGTTCCAATATTTTAAATATGAGAAATTACATTTCTCACCAAAGGAACCCAAAAATTGGGGTTGTAACATCCTTCCCCTCTTATAAGAATTTTGTCCTCAAAATTCCATCAAGCAAGCAACAAACAGGATAATCATTTCTTATGTCCATTTGGGCTCCCATGTGGCTTTACCCTTTCCATGGTGCTTCCCAAGAACCTCATTATCTCATATTCTTCCATCTGAGTTCTTTCTTACCTTGGTATTTCGTACCCTCATAGGTGACTCAGGACTTTTCAGCCTCTCAAATAGCTGAATAGGTTCAGGGCTCAGCACATAGCTTGGGTACCTCACATAGTGCTCTAGATCGGACTCATGTAACACCTTATTCATCATGTTATACTGAGGGGTAAGGCTAAACACAACCTTCTCCACCAATCCATCTCAAATGGACCCATATATCGGGGACTCAGATTTCTCAGCTGTAGCTCAGAGGGGTCAGATTCTCACATTATATTCTCCCACAGTGAACTGCATGTTAGTCTACTTTGCATTAGCTCGTGACTCATGTCACCCTTGGGCTCTCTCTCAACCCTTGTACGATCAAGTGACTTCATCTGCACACATTGTGGTTCTTTTCTGACCTTTGTGAGGTCTCCTGCACCAACATCATCATAATGAAGTGGTGACCGACACAACCTCCTTATAGAACTTCTTGCATCCCGATAAAGGCTATGGTGGTTAACATCACATCTTAAGAACTGTCTCTTTGTATCACCCTGAACAAGCACACTTGCTCTCATCAAACCCTCTAGTCTGGATCATACTAACCATTAGTTAGGGGTGATAAGCGGTACTAAATACGGGTTCTTCATGTACCTACTTCCACCGCATGGAAGTAAACCTTCTAACCATGCTCAAGAACTTTTGAACTCATGTCATTGTGTAGTTGAACAATTTCTCTCTCTATTATAAGTAGTTCAACTTGATCTATCCCTTGACATTACTCTTTCTTCCCCATGTCATCTAGGTAAGATGATCTACCATAACCCACATTGCATCTTGATCTTTCTCGTTCAAGGGGAGACTTACCACAACATCCATAGTGGTGAACTCCCATTCCCCCTCGGGGACTCTTTATCCTCTATGTCAAAGTACTGGGTTACTAGTGTCCGTCCTTCACCCTTGGCTTGCATGGCCACATGCTACATGCAACTTCACATCAAGAAATCAAAGTGCTACTATCACTTACTATCTTTGTAGTATCACAATTGTTTGGTGATATTAAAACCATGATCTCCTGAATGTCATGATTCCTCAAGCTTGATACCTCGGAAACCCTAAACCACTCTCATCAGGGTTTCATCACTTTCCTTTCCAAAGAAGTACATCTGAGGTTCCACAACCATCCTTTCATTATATTACAGACTAGGCTGGCTAACCAAACAGTCATTTACTTGATTAACCGCTATTGATACATCTGGGTGTTAGCCAAACTTATCTCTTTTCCTCCTCTTAAGGTTAGCCCAAACAACCTCAACTTCTTCTATCTTCCAGCTAAACTAGGCAACTATATCTCAACCAGAGCATTCATTACCACTTCTTATCCTTAGGTGTTAGGTAATGTTGAGGACATACACCTCCATGTATTCTACTTATCATCTCATCTCTAAGTTTGTCTTCATCAAGAAACTCTGAGCTCCTTTTCATGGTGGTCAAACTCAACCTTGCATATCTTGCAAATTCCAGATAGCTCATGGTATCACATCCCCACAAGATGATCTCCTTAATACTCTTAGTGTTTGTAAACCATCCATGTATCATTTTCTCCACAAGGTTATGTTATCATCTCTATCCTCATACCTTGTAGCAATGTTCCAACTCACATCATCTTTATCCTTGGTGTATGGCATGTGTATTGTCCTATCTCTCACTCCCATAACAAGAAGAAATAAGCATTTGGCGGCCATCCAAATACATAGTTCTTCCCATTCCAGGAGTAGAGATGGTACATCCCACCTTGCCAGTACACCTTCAAATCTAAGTTGAAACGTGCAACTCAGGTCTCCACATCACAAACATCGTGATATCAAAAATTACTTCCATGGAAAACTGGTCTCGAACCTACTGGGGTTTACACACAATCCTTGGTCATCTCCTCTGGGTCTATAGGTTGCCGACACTTTTGTGGTCATCCCTCATCCCTCATGCATCCAGAAAGTGCCCTACTCATCTGCCCTTTGGGTCCCATGAGTTCATGAAGGTGATCAATCTCCTAACCCATGACCCTCAGACAATGATAGCTATTACCTCCCGACCCTATGGTCATGTGCAACTAGGGAATTAGGCAACTCCTTCTTCCATCGGTCTTATCCCTACCTGACCCTAGGACAGTCTTTGGATTCTATTATAGTACATGTCCAACATAGAACCTTACCCAATCCTTCATCATCTCTCTCTGCATTCTTGGGTTGTCTTTCATTCTTTCACAGGGGTCATGGCAACCTGCCTACCTTGGTCAGGCCCCATACCAGTTACCTCCATGGTAACACATCCACATGAACTTAGAGATGGTTATCCATGGGTCTACAGGTTCATTCTCATACCATGTAATTTTCACTTAGCTTCTCAAGATCCTATGAAACCTCTTTAGGTTACCTCAAAACCAACAAAACTGGTATACACCCTACCAAAGGGTCCCTCTCCCAGGATGGGAGGAAACTACAACTCTTGACAACAAGGTCACAACCGTCCTTAGGGTTTACATTCACATGAGCATGCCTAACCCAGCAGCTACTAAGGCACAAGAAGACCACTGTTAAACCATGCTAGGTCATACTTGTTCTCTTTCCTCAACATTATATCAACTTAGTTGTGAGGGGTTCATCAAACATACCCTTAACTTAAGGGGTTTCCTTTACCTCTACACATGAGGAGTATCATGGTCGAAACTATAGAGACTCAAATCTCATCATGAGCATCAAATACACTACTTCCCCTCTTAGGCCTAGGAACCCTAGGTTCACCTTCGGGTGTCCAACTGCATGCTCAATCTCTTAACCATGAATCAAGCATGTCCAAGGTAGGTCATGTATTCCCATGTTCCTTTTATATGAGCAACACCTCAGAGTTGAGTCCTCCTCAAGGACAACAAACTAGGTATAATGCCTAACAACTAGTTACTTAAACCTCCTCAGGGTCTAAGGCACTCTTTGTCTCATCTCAGTAGGTAACCACTTATACCATAGGCACATAGGTACCAGAAGCATCATCCTCTCTCTAGGGTTCGATTCCTCTAAAGGAAACCGAGATATCATCAGCCTCCAAGGATCAAGCATAAGGAAACCACTATCATCCACTTAGGTCGCATCATCCTGAACTCCCCACCGTTCCTCAAATTTCGGGGTTTTAAGTTTCCATCCTCCATGTTGGGGTCCTGCTTTCTCTCTCTAGAGCTAACTCCACATCTAGCCATACTACTAGAGGTCCTCTCTCCATGAAGGCTCAAGCTCACAAGCATACCCCTATGTGGGTGAAGCCTATGCTCAACTCATGTTTGGCTCAAGATTATACCTAGCCCTTTATGCTCATCCCATAAGCCATCCATCATGCATACTGGCCAGGGTTTCAACCTACTACCATCCACTGACGTACTTTGGGTGCAAGCTATACCCTACCTACATAAGCCTATATGTTCTATAGGTTCTTCTCTAACTTCATCTATGAAGGAGCTACCCTTTTCTCTAACATGCACGACCCTTTCCCGGGTTGGGTTGCCAAAGGTGCTAGGTCATCCAACCTCTCATGGCTCATATGGCATCCAAGGCATGTCTATCCAAACACCTAGTCTACCATGACATCTAACTCATCATGTCATCTCTCTCTAACCTTCACTTAGGGTTAGGGTTAACATCATCCTCAAAGGATGTGCTAGGTCTCCACTTTTAATGGAGGTCTCTGCCTCCAAGACTAACTCTCTCTTCTCATCCTCCTGCCAAGGAGGTCTATCCTCGGGTCTCTCCTGAGGGCAATGACAACTCGTGTCAGACGACGTAAGCATGTATCTATTCCTTTACGCTTACTCTATTAAGCTTATGTCCATGACATCTTACTTACATGCTTTTTATTAATTTGGTGGAGGATTCCTTAATCCTTATCAACCTTACCCACACCTCAAGAGGGTGAGGAGAAGAGAGGAAACCATAATCCTTAAGGTCCTTAATAGAATTTGAGTTGAGAAGGGATGAACAAGATGAGAGAGTCCTAAAGGTATCTTATTTCAAATCATACCCTAAGACTTTGGCCAGGCAGTCACACGGATCCGGGAGTCCTCGTATTCTGACTAGCGGTGCGGAGAAAAATATTGCCATCCCCCAGTCGTGATCCTTTTCTAGACACCTCTGTCTTTCAGATAATCCTCTAATAACTCCCTTGGGTTCTACGTAATTTGTAAAATTTAATAATTATTAAGGATTAAGTGAGGAACCTATGCTCTTGTACCAATTGTAATGACCCCGCCTCCTGGTAACCCCCAATTAAGGGAGACCGAAAGGTCAGAGCCGTTATCCAATAACCCAGATCAAAGGTTCAACAAATAATCAATAATAATTGTGAAATTCTACTAACTAACTGGAATTTGGTATAAAATTTAAAACTTTACTTACCTTTGAAAACTTTGGAAATCTATCTATCCAGATCTTGAATTATTCTATCTAATCCTCCTTGCACTTTATTTCTTATTTCCACAATGTGTCACTTTACTGTTTGTTCTTTCAATTGTTGTTCCTAAAATGCCGACAAACAAAACGTCAGTCAGTATATCGAAATATACTGGTATGTGGGGACAACCAAAATTTTGCAAATATGGCTAACAATTTAATAATCACAATCAAATTATTTAACAAGCCACTTTACATTTTCCATGTGTCATTCTCCACCGCTTTTGCCCTAACCCTGGCATACCCCTCTAGGGTTTCTCTTTTTCCATTGACTTAAGGCCACCTTCTCAATCCCAAGCTTGGTGCCTGGGAGTCACATGTCATGGTTCTCCATAGTCATGCATCATAGACCACCTTCTCATTCCCGAGCTTGGTGTCTGAGGTCACCTCTCATGGTGCCCATTGGTCTACCCTCCTGGGCCTGACCTTTATGGCATCTTCCATCAGGGTGGCATGTAGGTGCGAGAATTCACATATATATATAACTGTGATAGCCATAGTGACTTTATAATTGCAATATGAACATCCAAACTATTTAGATTGCATTCAATGCGAGGAAACATTCGGAAAACCCTCAGGAAACTAATGCGATTAATCATAATTAACCACATACCTGTCAAGCTGATGTGAGATAGAAATAATCCAAGCAACAATAGGAAATCAAGCCTTCAATAAGATCCTGAAACAATCATGCAATTCCCTTTTATTACTCATGTCATCAAGATCTATTAAATCTAGCTCGCTTCCTAGGGTTTCTAGTCCACTTTTAGGTTTTCCATTGCAATTAGGGTTTCCCTTCATCTTTTACTATTTTAAACCCTAATTTAACACAATTGATCACAAACCCTAATTATTTCCACATCTAATCCTCAATTACGGATTAAAGGCATAATTAACCATTAATTAAGCCTCTTAAACCTCATTTATATTAAAACTACAATTTTTATCCTTTCAATCCATGACGAGATCATTATGCTCATTTATCATCAATTCATAGTTCATTATGATCTAATTCACATATGAATTTTATTTATCATTAATTCTATCTTTTATCCACTAGGAAACCCTAATTTCCACATTAAGGGTATTTAACCACAATTAGGAACTTTAATGCTCGAAATAGCTTAGATTCAGCATATTCCAACTTTAATCATGAAATTAATCAATTAAAGCTATTAATAGTCTCATTCACTAGTATTAGGGTTTCAAGGCCCATTAAAGTATATACATGTGCATGAAACTCTAAATTAAGCTAATTACGTGCAAAATTCATCTTTTTTAAATCATAATGTATCTCCTTATGATTAATAGGTTAATATCAACCTTAATCATCAATTAAACCCTACTAACCGCTTTAATAATATCAAAATAGGGTTTCCTTATTATTATTACATTAAAATTAATAACTTCCATTAATTTTCAAATTTCAATTAGAATTAGGCTTCAAATATATTTTTATTGTATTCCTCTCATTTTTCTTAGCAAAATTCATGTATAATGCGCATCTATCCGAGCTACGGTTAATGAGATACAAATTTCACAAAAATACTTACTTTGGGCCAATCCAGGAGCGCCACGTGGCCGATTTCATGCAATGCGGCTTGCTTTCTTTGGAAACATTTCGAAATGTCCAGAATACCCTCGGTTAAGTGGATTGGTTGTTTAGTCCATGGAAGGGTAATTTTGTCCAATGTGCCTCTCCCTTCTTCAACCTCCAGCAGCTCGACGGCTACTGCCCTAGCCGCCCAGTGTAGGGCTACGCCAGCCTCACTCCACTCCCAGGCCCAGTTCATTCTGCCAACTCCTGCCCCGGCTCCTCCGTGCCTCGGCGCTTGCGGGGGACCCCTCAGGTCACCGGTTGAGAGGCTGTATCGTCCTGCTAGGCTCCGCCACTCATGGCCGACCTGCAGCCATGCAATGGCTGCCGTGCAAGCTCTAGAGTGCAGGGGAGATGGCTGCGCTCTTCGTGGTGTTGTGGAAGCATCATGTTTCCATTGCACTCCTGCTCGTGGCTCCTCGTGTCCCAGGGGTTGGACTACCCTCTTGATTAGGGTTTTCACAAAAGAAGAAGAAGATGATGAAGAGAGAATTTTGTGGGATCTCTCTGGAACTTGATCCAGAGGCTTTCCCTCTTATATAGGGGTGGCTATCCACGCCTAAGGACGTTCATCCATGAATTAACAAAGCCCTTTCCTATTAGGAATGCGATTCCTTCAAAGAGAAGCAAGATTCTCTCTCCTACTTACCTTTTGATATTCTTTATTGCATGGATAATTAGAAATACGAAAATCCTCTCTCTTATTCTCTTTGTTCATGCCTTTTAATTCATTGGCCTCGAAATTATATTTTCCTTAAGTAGGAAATACTTTCTTTCTTAACAAAACCACATAATTCATTAATTATGTATTCCTATTATCCTTTTATTTTTCAATTTGGTATTTTATCTTTCTTTCCTCTTTATTGGGACTACTTGGATCCCAAGAAACTCAAATATTTCGAAATTCATCTTTAAGGATACTCATTATTCTTTCACATGCATCAATATGCATTATTTTACATTATCTTGTTTATTTGTCATTAAAGTATCTCTTTTTGAGGATTTCTCTTTTATTTTCCTCATTGGTATTCCTTTTAACATTAGGAATTCTTGGGATACAAAATTCCACTAAAGACTCAATTATACTTCTTTCCACTTATTTTCCAAATTGTACCATTGTTTTCAATTTCTTTCTTAACAAGGAAATACTTAATTGATCTTTTATTTTCTTTTTGCATTATCTTTGAAACTTTGGACTCCTTGGGACCCAAGGAACCCATGGGGAAGAAATCCACCTTTGGATTAAGTTCTTTTGCCTTCTAGAGGTTTCCACACCTTTCTTTTCTCAAAACTCAATCATTCATTTACCAATTGAATTTCCTTGTTATTGGACCCAATAGCCAATAAATCCCACAACACAAACATCAAGGCTATTGTAAATGAAATCCATTTATTCACAACAAATTATAGTATTATTTGTTCCAATATTTTTAATATGAGAAATTACATTTCTCACCAAAGGAACCCAAAAATTGGGGTTGTAACAATAGAGTCAATATCTTGGTCATCAAAGGTTTCTACCAAAAATTCATCCTTACCAAAGGTTGCACAAAGCGTTCAATGGATCAAATGAGGAACATAGATCCTGTAACATCCCCATATTTTCACCTTCTCAAAACCCCATGGAGATGAGAAGACAAAATCCGAAAACGTTAAGCAATTGTATCAAAGTGCGTTGTGGAAGCAATATGCGCATACATGAACATACAACTATAACATACACCATAGCATTACTCAACAATTAACATGTATATTAATACAAGATTACTTATTACAACATGAATTAAATTTACATATTAAAAGAAGATTTACAAGTCTATGAACATGTATGCTAATAAGGATCTACACAATAGGTACAACCTGGACAACTGCTCACTTCCCTTCTTTTGTCCCACACTAGCTCTGAACCTAAAACATACATGAAACAATGAATCAACACACAAGGTGTTGTGCACATGAGTAGAAAGATACATACTAATATGCTTGCATAATTGAAATAACTTGAGAAAGAAAGAGTAAAAGAAAACATTGTTTAAAGCGATAATCAGGTAAACACATATTTTTAGATGTCTTTTGATGCGTTTGTACGACTAAGCAGTGTCACACTTCATTTTTCCCCACCCCTTGGGCTATGGGGACCGAGTGCTGACTTTATATTTAGAGGAAAGAGGGAGGGATGTCGCACTTCATTTTTCCCCAACCCTTGGGCTATGGGGACCGAGTTTTGACCTTATATTTAGAGGAAGAGAGAGAGAGAGGATGCATAGAGAGAGAGAGAGAGAGAGCATATATTCACTTAGTAGCTACAAACCATCTATATTCTTTGATGTTCTTATTGACATGGCGAAGATACTATAATCATAGTACATCCAAGCAATATTCTCAAATAAAGACAAGCAATACATCATAGCTATTTCACACAAAAGAACTAGTCATATACTTAGATAAAGCCCACGTACCTAAGTTCATAGATTCCTAGCATCTTGGATCATCTAGAACTTTGTCCATAACCTAATTAATAGCAATTAATCTTCATTAATAAAATGTTCACCATGATTAAGGGTATTTAGGTCCATATTAGGGTTTAGGCCAAACCTAGATTCAAACTGACCAAAACATGTCTCTAATATTTTTATACTGATCTAAAGGTCATAATTAGGGTCTGATTCAAGTTTCATAATTTTTTGATGGTTGATCTATTTTCTAAAATTAAAACGAGTTTAAAAGAATCTAACAAATTAATGAGAAAAAGATCTATTATCTAGGTGTATTACTCAGATTAGAGTCCACATATGGATTATATATCATATCTAGGAGTTATTGGAACATTTCCATAATTTTATTCCATCATTTCATATTTATCATATATCAAAAGCGTATAATGCATCTTGCATATTACCAACATATTTTATTCATCAAAAACATATATTAGGATTTCATATTGTTCTACTCATTTTTATGAGAAGTTTGATATCTTATTCATATTTTTCTGATCATCGGGCTATTACTATGAATTATTGAAGATCTGGAAATTAATTGGATATATTTACCTTTGGCATCCTATCAAGGTTCGCCACGTGTCCCTGAAGTGGTGCAAATCCTTCCTTGGCTTGACAAGACTAGTTCACTGACCTGGATCCGATTCGGTGTGATTTGGCTGGTTTAGGGCTCTCCCTACTCACCCTTTCTCCCTCACACATCGTGTGTAACGCGAGCCTTCTTCTTTGTGGTTCCCCCGTTCTTTGCCTTGAACCCGAGAAGGTAGGGCACCACTGAGGCTTGGATTCCGACGTTGAATCAACCATCTCAAGTTTACATTGCTCACTGGCCGAGACACCTAGAGACTCTTAGCTCTCTCTGGTCTGCCTCTAGCGAGCCGCTTCTAGTACCGCCGAACAGGGGCTTGGTTCGTAGAGGCCTCTTCCCCTTCCACTGAATCCTCCGACCTCTGGCTATCATGGCTGGACACCCTATATGGTGCACGCCGCCGACTCAGAGGAAACCTCAAGCTGCAAGCACCCACATCTCCAATAGACAGGTTTCTTGACCTCACTACAGATCCAAGAAGGTAGGCGTCAACTTGCTTCCTCATACAGGGCTAGATCTCGATCCTGCTAGGTTGTTGATTTCCCAGCCACCGTAAGGAGGAAGCCTTCAACCTCAACGACAAGCATTTTTAGCAAATGGGTGGGGGCTCGAACTCAGTACCAACGGTTGGTCTGGGGTAGCCACAAAGTATAGTGGGGATAGTTGTAGGTAGTCAGGATGTCCAATGCTCCTAATCTAGATCCACCTTGCCTCGGCCGCATGGTAATGTCCGTAAGCCATATGGATGGCTTTGCAATACAAAGGTTCGCCTAGCTTTTGTAGTTCTTTTTGATCCTACAGTATCCCTTTAAACCCCATTTGTTCCCTGCTACCTTCATCATGATTTGCTGCGCACCACAATCCTCGTCTCCTCTACTACTTCGTCTTCTCAAAGCATGGTGCCGCTGAGGCATGGTGCTGCAACTGGACATCAGAGGAGTGAGCTCGGTTTGTAGTAGCATCTGCGACCCACATTGCAATGAAGAAGGTGGAACCATCGTCCTACTGTTTGGGTGGATGCATTCAGAAGATGGATGGGGGTCATTGGTTAGATCCTACCCTCACAGAGGCTTGGCTTGCGCACATATGGAGAATCTTCTCTGAAATCCGTGGAGTTGAGTGGCAACAAGCTCGGTTGTTTACACTCATGATGTGGAGTTAGGAGACTAGATCTCCATGACCATGTTAGTGGCACTCACGGCCTGGCTTGTCCCATGCTAGCTATCCCTAGGCCACATGACATATCAATGTCATGACCACTAGGACATATAATACAAAACATGATCAAAGTCCTTCTGGCATTAATCAAATAATCAAAAAACACCTTCTAATACTCAATGCTTCTAGTAGGAACCTTTAATCCAAGTGAAATTTGAACCATGGCTCTCTCTCTCTTTATCATCACATAAATCCTCTAAAATTGGTTTGATGTCATTTCAATGTGTCAATAAATCATTTGGTCATCAATTGTCACCCATTTTATCAAAATCACTATGGGTATCAAAACCCTAAAATCGAGGTCATCACATTCACCCCACCTTATTTGGAACATCGTCCTCAAAATTCAACATCCTCATATTAAGGTGTTATAACTAGGTTCAGCTTCATATAGGTCATAATATCTAGCTTCCAAAGTTCTTAATATTTTATATGTACTCTAATCTCTCATCTTAGGGTTTATAGCATCTAGGGTGTACCCACCCCACCTTATATAGGTGGAAGCATTTTTTTTCAAGGAATTGGAACATCATTAGCATTTTTGTCACCACATGAGATTCTTATATTCTAGGATTTACATCATCATAGTCCTTTAAGGATAAGGGTTTTATTCAATCATATGAAGTTAAGATGGAACTACTCAAGAATTTATATATAATCCCCTATTAATTATGGGGTGATATTAAGGTTTCTTTATTCATTGGAATTACCACACTTACCATCTATAATATGGTTTATGATTAGCATCATACTAGTATTTCAACATAAGAGAAGGGGTTATTTTACATGAATATTTAGGGTTTCACCCCATCATGTGTATTATCACCAAAATTATATTTAATGATCATGTAATCTATGATCCAAAGATATCTTTATTTAAAATCTACATCGTTCATTTATGGTATGAAGGGAAAGAGAAAATACTATGCCAAGCTTATCATGATTTCAAACTTGAATATAACATGTATGATATAGGAAGGGAATATAAAATAGGTCAAACTTATATGAGTGACTCCTCATATATAGAGCACCTATATAACTCAAGTGAGTTGTCTATCATCATATATTAAGAAAGAGAAGTGGAAGGAACAACTTTTTTGAGCATCTTATGCACATGGAATTTTACTCTTAGAACAGAATTCATATATCACCTCACTTGCAGCTAATGATGAGATTCACAAACATATGTCACTCAATCTAGGACCTAATTCAATCAAAAGGATCGACTTTCTCATTATGAGTCACCTACCCATCATTTTTTTACCCAACTCTCACATATTGGATTCAATCATGCAAAAGCACTCGACTCATCAACTCAAGAATAATCTAGTATAGGACACATCATTTTAAACATATTTCATATCTCTCATATGTTGGAGGCTAGGTCCTATGACCTTCTCCATGTGGGTCCCACTCTCTCTAGAGTTCACCACACATCTCGTCCTACCACTAGATATCCTCCCTTATAAAAGAGCTTGAGGCTCATGCATATTCAACTTTTATCTTAACATCTCATCTTATGTAAGAAAAAAGTAGGCAGTTTCATCACCTAGACTTATCTTAGAAACTTCAAAATCGGATACAACACATAGACAACTCAAATTTTTATAAAGAACTTATACCTCGGAGATCAAATTTATATAAGATCATCCTTTCTCGTCTATCATTCTATTTTCTATATATCTATCGCATATCCTAATAAGGCTCTAGACATCTATTTTAGATATACTCTCTCTTCTACACTGATGTCACTCCCTTTCACTTAGGTTGCATGAACACTTACTACTCTCCAGTGTGAGGGATACATTTTTATATTTACATATATATAGGAAAATATTATATAGTTTTTCTCCAAGAAAGAAGACGTCAGAGAAAACTGTTGAGGCTCGAGCCGATTTAAAAACAAAACCAAATCAATAAAAATGAGTGTCCCACACACAGTAGATAGTTAGTGTCATGTCACCTAGTGAAATGGTGAGAACATGGTGTAGACTAGCAAGCTACCCAATACATATGAGCTCTATATGGAAAGTGTTACGACCCCATCTGAGCTTAATTGGTAAACTAGGGTTTACCTAGACAATTGCAAAGATTAATGAGAATAATCATTCTTGAAATTTAATTAATGGAGATAACACAATTAGGATGTTTTAACTATGATAAGAAGTCTAAATGTTCTTTTGTCTTGAGAATTAGGGTTTGAGAAACATAAACCCTAATCGGCCCAATATAGGGTTTTGATGATACATGAATACAGAATTTGATAAGTAGAATGTCTCACTAAATAATTTTTAGTATTTTATGTGTAACTCTGATTTACTTAAAATTTGGATATGATTTGGATATATAAAATGTGAACAACATTGAAAAATATCAGAATTTTTGAATAATGCTCTGACCTGTTTATCGGTCGAGTTTCAAACTCGGCCGATCATATTTCCAGATTTATACAGCAGTGTGGTAATTGACTTTTATCTTTTTATTGGTATATCTAATTGATCTCAAATTTTAACTGTGCTTGAAAAACACAGTTTTAGACACTCTGCTAAATTGGCATAATTTTTGGATGACTTTTTGATCTCTACAGTAAGGGTGTCGGTCGAGTTTTGTGCAGGACAAACTCGGCCGAATATTCTGCAGACTGCAATATAGCAGTGCACTGTTTGATTTTTAATTATTTATTGGTAACTCCAAATGATCTCAAATTTTAACTGAAGCTTTATAGATCAATTATAAACAACTTGCTAAATTACCATAATTGTTGGAGAATGTTTGATCTCTGAAATAAACGAATTACAGTAACTTTTGTATAACTGAATATTCAGCCAATATAATTAAAGTTGAGTGTTGGGTCAATATGCAATTGACCCAAGCAGCTCAATTGACTTATATGAGCAACCAAACACACACGCAGCTCTCATTCTTCGTCATTCATTCCAGAGAAACGAGCTCCTAGAGAGAGAGGGAGAGTTAGGGTTTGAGAGAAGAAAGTGGGGGAATTGCTGAATTAGGGTTTTGCGATTCCAGGAAGGGTGAAATCAAGTAAGTTTGGATTCTTTGCATAGACTTTTATGGTGAATCTTATCTCTCATGTCAAGATTCCGTCCATGCTCTGATTTGATCCAAGATGATTTCGAAATTCTCTCTTTTCTCACCCTTTCTTCATAATCCCTCATTTTCAAGGTTTCCGAGTTGAATGGAAGAAGAATTGGGAGAATTGCTAGGGATTTGATAGGAATTCGAGATTCCCTGAGTTGAGCTGCAGTTGTGAGGTGTTTTCACACCTCAGGGTGAGTGGGTTCTTCCTTCAAACATTCTAATGCACGAATTTGATTATAACATCCAAATCCCTAAATGCTTAGCATGTGAATTCTAAATCCTGAAATGTCCGTTTGATTTAAGTTATTGTAAATTGATATGATACAGATTCCTTCTCTGTTTGAACGACTCTTTGATGGTAGATTCATATCAGATACGTATACAACACTTCCTAGTGAGGATGCTTTTAGATTTATATCAAATGATGTAATTATGGTTTGACCTAATTGAGATATCGCTAGAGTTTCAACCTTATTGAAAAGGACTAGTAATCCTATAAGTGGTTAGGATGTACCACATGGTTTATCTTAATTGAATTTTATTCTTGATACATGATATCTCAGTGAATGGTATGGAAACCCTAAATTTAGTTAAATTTCCATGGTTTCATATCTATATTGATTGTATATGATTGGTTGGAAACAATCTTTATTTTAGTGAATGCTTATATCCTATGAAATTCTTATGAGAGTCATGTGACAAGTGAATGAGGCAAATGAAACCCTAAAGAGTAGGGTGTTGGCATGTGATGAATGAATAAGGCAAATGGAACCCTAAGGATAGGGTGTTCAATGAATCATGTTATGGTGACATGAAAGATCTCGATATGAGATGTGGTGATACTTAATTGTTGAATTGTATGTTTCTAGTGAATTTAACTATATATGCTGGTTCTCTCTGAGTTGATATCTACATACTGCAGGGCTTCTTATATTTCAATACATATCTCATAAATTGCAGGTGATGAGATATGACATGCCCTAGAAAGGGATGTTACTGAGACATGGTATATGTGTATACATGAGCTATGATGTTTTATATGATATGATATGGCAGGCCGTGT
Source organism: Alisma plantago-aquatica (assembly GCA_963693085.1). Lineage (NCBI taxonomy): Eukaryota > Viridiplantae > Streptophyta > Magnoliopsida > Alismatales > Alismataceae > Alisma > Alisma plantago-aquatica. The sequence goes on along the minus strand of OY856410.1, from coordinate 1,222,538,663 downwards.
AAGCCTTGTGAGAAATGTAAAATGAGTTATGATTTCTATTTTACATGTATCTATAATATTAATGTTAGACTTAGGTGTCCTGAACACCGTAGAACCCCTTTGACAGGTCTGCTTCTTAGGGGTGAAACTCGTGTTGCAACAATAACCGTGCGGAGTCATGGTGGCACGAGGATAGAGAGCTAGTGTTGCAACAAGAACCGTGCGGAGTCATGGTGGCACTGGAGGAAATAGGGGTTATTGCAACAAGAACCGTGCGGAGTCATGGTGGTAACCCCGTGAGACTCTCCGCCTGTGTACTCAGGTTAGAAGAGGAGTCTAGAGCACTCTGAGTTAGTGCATTGAGGCCGGAGAGCCTGTGGTCCTGTAGCAGAACAGGGCTGGCGTCAGACTTAGCATTTCCCGGGTGTGTCGCTAAGTCTTGTACGGTGTGGTCGTAGTGCACTGCGAGTCTCTATGCAGAGTACACTGCATAGATCAGGGCATAATCTAAAATATGATCATATAGGTTCACAGAGTTCTTTATATATGAAAGAGTTAAGGAAGACTAGAGCATAGTCTTCTAGTAGTTATTCTTTGGATGCAATATTTACATTCTTTGTTATTTTAATTATATTGTTTTAGAACTGCTCAGTGTAGTATTTATTGTTGTTAAATTTCATATCGTTTACTTAAATTATATCTGTAATCACATTAGTGCATTAGTCTATTTCCATGAAGTACTCATTCACTGAGCGAGTAGGCTCACCCCTCTACTCAAACATTTTAGGGTTAATCGTGTGGACTTGAAGATGGTCAGAGCATCAGTGTAGATCTGCCACAAGAGTTGAGTACAAGATTAGTTGAGTCAGTCGGTCCTTGTCACTCTAGGTCCTTAGTAAGAGATAAGAGAGAGAGTTGTAATTACGATGTGTAATATTGTTCCTCTTTGATATGTATGCTAATTAACAAGTTTTATGTGCATAAGATGTGAGAGACATCATGAATGTTTATACATGTATCTTTTCTATTAAAGTCTAATTAGTAAAAGAAATGTTCAGATTCCTTTGATATGATGTTATGTGGTTCAATGCGAAGAAACAAGAGTTTAAAAGAAAAGAAAAAGTTAAGGGTGTTCTTTGTGTTAAATATAAATCCTATCTTACGCCCTAATCTCATGATTTGAGGAAATTGTGAGATCGGGGTGTAACAGAAAGGGTTTCACACACTTGTCTAAACCTAGTTCACAAACATCTAGGTTCTAACCTATAGGATAAGTCAAACCTAGTTCCTATAGAACAACTTACTAAATTTCTAAGGAATCAAGTGAAAGGTAAAGTTAATTTGTGTTTCATGATGAGCAATTGTTAGGTGTATCTATTGCTCATGCTCTGATACCAAATGTAACGTCCCCTGATTTTCATCTTTTCAAAACCCCATGGAGATGAGAAGACAAAATCCGAAAACGTTAAGCAATTGTATCAAAGTGCGTTGCAGAAGCAATATGCACATACATGAACATACAACAATAACATACACAATAACATTTCTCAACAATTAACATGTATATTAATACAAGATTACTTATTACAACATGAATTATATTTACATATTAAAAGAAGATTTACAAGTATATGAACATGTATGCTAATTAGGATCTACACAATAGGTACAACATGGACAACAATTCACTTCCCTTCTTTTGTCCCACACTAGCTCTATACCTAAAACATACGTGAAACAACAAATCAACACACAAGGTGTTGTGCACGTGGGAAGAAAGATACATACTAATATGCTTGCATTACTGAAATAACTTGAGAAAGAAAGAGTAAAAGAAAACATTATTTAAAGTGATAAATAGATAAACACATTTATTTAGATGTATTTTGATGCGTTTGTACTACTAAGTAGCGTCACACTTCATTTTTCACCACACCTTGGGCTATGGGGACCGAGTTCCAACTTTATATTTAGAGGAAAGAGGGAGGGATGTCACACTTCATTTTTCCCCAACCCTTGGGATATGGGGACCGAGTGCTGACCTTATATTTAGAAGAAGAGATAGAGAGAGAGAGGATGCACAGAGAGAGAGTGTATATCCACTTAGTAGCTATAAACCATCTATATTATTTGATGTTCTTATTGACATGGAGAAGATACTATAATCATAGTACATCCAAGTAATATTCTCAAATAAAGACAAGAAATACAACATAGCTATTTCACACAAGAAAACTAGTCATATACTTACATAAAGCCCACATACTTGAGTTCATAGATTCCTAGCATCCTGGATCATCTAGAACTTTGTCTATGACCTGATTAATAACAATTAATCTTCAGTAATACAATGTTCACCATGAATAAGGGTATTTAGGTCCATATTAGGGTTTAGGCCAAACCTAGATTCAAACTGACCAAAACTTACCTCTAATATTTTTATACTGATCTAAAGGTCATAATTAGGGTCTGATTTAAGTTTCATAATTTTTTGATGGTTGATCTATTTTCTAAAATTAAAATGAGTTTAAAAGCATCTAAAAGATTAATGACAAAAAGATATATTATCTAGGTGTATTACTCAGATTATAGTCCACATATGGATTATATATCATATCTAGGAGTTATTGGAACATTTTCATAATTTTATTCCATCGTTTGATATTTATCATATATCAAATGCATATAATGCATCTTGCATATTCCCAACATATTTTATTCATGAAAAGACATATATTAGGATTTCATATTATTCTACTCATTTTTATGAGAAGTTTGATATCTTATTCGTATTTTTCTAATCATCGGGCTAATTACTACGAATTATTGAAGATCTGGAAATTTATTGGATATATTTACCTTTGGAAGCCTATCAAGGTTCGCCACGTGTCCCTGAAGTGGTGCAAATCCTTCCTTGGCTCAGTCAGTCTAGTTCACTGGCCTGGATCCGATTCAGTGTGATTTGGCTAGTTCAGGGCTCTCCCTACTCACCCTTTCTCCCTCACGCATCGCGTGCGACGCGAGCCTTCTTCTTTGCGGTTCCCCCATTCTCTACCTTGAACCCGAGAAGAAAGGGCACCGTTGAGGCTTGGATTCCGACGATGAATCAACCATCTCAAGTCTACATTTTCTACTGGCCAAGACGCCTAGAGACTCTTTGTGGCAGCCATACCTCTGCATCATTTTCATTCTTATTGTACTTCAACACTTGAGGAACATTTTACCATGTAACATATGCAAGTTAACCCCTCAACTTGGGTAATTTGCACTTTAGTCGAAAACAAGAAAAATAGTGTTTCAACATTATTCAAAAAGGACTAAAAAAGAAACATAATTTCCTCTTGATCCTTAATTACTTTTCAAGAGATAAGAGCAAGCATATAATTATATTTATTATACAAAACATCTAGGGTTAAAGCATAACCCAGGTCAGGGATGTTACACTCTTAGCTCTCTCTCGTCTGCCTCTAGTGATCCACTTTTAGCGTTGTCGAACAGAGGCTTGGTCCACAACAACCTATTCCCCTTCCACCGAATCCTCCCACCTCCGACTCTCATGGTTGGACACCCTATATGGTGGATGCCACCGACTCGGAGGAAACCTCGAGCTGCAAGAACCCACATCACCAAAAGATGGGTTTCTTGACCTCACTATAGATCCATGAAGGCCGACGTCAGCTTGGCTCCTCATACAAGACTGGATCTCGATCCTACTAGGTTGTTGAGTTCCCAGCCACCGTAGGGAGGAAGCCTTCAACCTCAACGAAAAGCATTTTTAGCAACTGGGTGGGGGCTCGAACTTAGTACCAACGGTTGGTCTGGGGTAACCACAAAGTATAGTGGGGATGGTTGTAGGTAGTCAGGGTGTCTAATGCTCCTAATCTAGATCTACCTTGCCTCGCCCGCATGGCAATGTCTGTAAGCCATATGGATGGCTTTGCAATCCAAAGGTTCCAATGGCTTTTGTAGTTCTCTTCAAGCCTACAATATCCCTTCCAAACCCATTTGTTCCATGCTACACTACCTTCATCACGATTTGCTGCGCACCATGATCCTCATCTCCTCTGCTACTCCATCTTCTGAAAGCATGGTGTCGTTGAGGCATGGTGTTGCAGCCAGACATTAGAGGAGTGAGCTTGTTCTATAGTAGCCTCTGTGACCCACATTGCAATGAAGAAGGTGGAGTTGTCATCCTGCTATTTGGGTGGATGCATTCAGAAGATGGATGGGGGGTCATTGGTTAGATCCTACCCTCACGGAGGCTTGGCTTGCACACATATTACGAATCTCCTCCGAAATCCATGGAGTTGAGTGGCAACAAGCTCGGTTGTTTACCCACATGATGTGGAGTTAGGAGACTAGATCTCCATGACCATGTTAGCAGCACTCACGACCTGGCTTGTCCCATGCTAGCTATCACTTAGCCACGTGACATATCAATGTCATGACCACTAGGACATGTAATTCAAAACATGATCAAAGTCCTTCTAGCATTAATCAAATAATCAAAAAACACCTTCTAATAATCAATGCTTCTAGTAGGAACCTTTAATCCAAGTGAAATTTGAACCATGGCTCTCTCTCTTTATCATCACCTAAAGCCTCTAAAATTGGTTTGATGTCATTTCAATGTGTCAATAAATCATTTGGTCATCAATTGTCACCCATTTATATCAAAATCACTATGGGTATCAAAACCCTAAAATTGAGGTCATCACAGTTCCCCTAAACCTATAGCAGGGGAGGTTGTATATGAAAGAGTAAAAGACTTTATCAATGCATTAAGTAAGAGATCACAATGTACTATTACCACATAGAGTGACAAATCTTTATAATAAGAGGTCAATATTCATGAATCTACCTTATAGGAGTTCTTTGGTAGTTAGGTATTGTATTGATGGCATGCATGTAGAGAAAAATGTATGTCATAGCATTTTGTGCTTTTTTAAATATACCAGGTAAGACTAAATATGGCATCAAATCCAAAATGGACCTATGTGAAATGGGCATAAGGAAATAATTAACAAAAGAAGTTAGTAGTGATCAAAAAACATATCTACCTCCTTCTTGTTACCCATTGTCGAGAAAGGAGAAGAAAACTTCTTGTGAGTGCTTGCTTCATGTTAAGGTACCACATCGATGCTCTTACAATATCTGTAGATTGATATCAACGAAGGATCTAAAGTTGATGTCATAAATCTCATGATTTTCACACTCTAATGCAACAAATATTGTTTGTAGCAATTCAATCTATACTTTTGAAGCTTGTAAGGTTTGTAATCAGCAGGCTTTATTTCTTATTCGACACTCTATGTCGTAGAGTTATTGATCCTGAGAATCTTTTTAAGTTGCAAAGAGAAGTGGTTGTTACCCTATTCCATCTTTAGATGTATTTCCCTCCTTCATTCTTTGATATCATGGTACATCTTTTTATCCATTTGACTAGGGAAGTGAAAATGTTGGGACCAGATTTGTTGTAACGGATGTATCCTTTTGAACGGTACATGAGTGTTCTAAAAGGTGATGTTTGAAAGAATTATTAGACTAAAGGGAGTATTATTGAGGGTTATGAGTAAATGGAGGTTATGAACTTTTGCACTAATTTTATGAGTTGTAATGAAGATCATGCGAACGACAATAATATTGAGGACTATTTTGACAAAGAGACCTTTGGAGAACGAGTGAAAGTAATCAGTTGTGAGCTATGGGAACAAGCACACTTGTATATTTTACACAACATTGATGAAGTGAGTATTTATGTCACTGAACATACCATTTTCATCAAGACAAAATATCATCAAGCCGATTCAAAGTGTCTAATTAGAGAGCATACCAAGACATTTATTAGGTGGTTTGAAGATAAATTCTTATGTCAACTATATCAAACACAAAATAATGTTGTTGAACATATCAAGTATCTTGCCTTTAAAACAAAAATAAATGATGTACCTTATGAAGGGTTTGACATAAAAAGATTTTCATATTAGACAAAATGTCAACATGATAAGAGTGTAATCCAAAACAATGGGGTTTCCCTTCAAGTATCTTCATTGTATTTTTCTAGTGTGAAGGATAAGAGTCCACGTGAAGCTAAAATGTCACAAAATGGTGTCATTGAAGACATATGGGAGTTTGACTACATAGATTTTAGAATTTCAGTCTTTAGGTGTAATTAGGTTGATAACACCAAAGGAGTTGTAGTGGATGAATTGGTTTTCACATTGGTGAATTTTGACAAGATTGCCGATAAGGGTGAACCATTCATAGTGGCATGATAGGCAAAACAAGTATTTTATATAGATGATCCGACAAATGAAAAATGGTCTATTGTTCTTCATGGTAAAAGGCAGATCATTGCAGATCCTATAGATGAAGAAGGGTATGATGACAAGTATGATGACTCCACTCTATGCTCAGTTGGCTTTCCAACACCAAATACCAAAGCTGACATAGAATTATTTATGCATGAAGATCACACTGAGGGAATTTTAATTGATACAAGATCCCAATATTATAGGCATGATTTTTTTAAAGTGTCATGCACATTTTACATTCTTTATCACTTATATTTCATTGTTTGACTATTTTTTATATGACATTTTTTTAGATGGTGTCTTACCATGAGTATGATTATCATGATGATGATTACTATGAGGATCAACACCATGATGATGTTCACCATGAGCATGATGCTAGAGTAAGTTGTATTGTCTTATTACATTGATGTGCATTTTACAATGTCTATCTTCTTGTATTGTTTTATCACATTTATAATTTATATCTTTTAAGACTTATATGTGTTTTTTTGTCAATTTTAGCATGAGGATGTGCACCATGAGGATCTTGTTGAGATTGTAGTAGCATTGCCAACATGTAAACATAAGAGGCATCACCATGATGAATAAGTTAGTAGAGCAAAGGGGTTGTTACTCATAGCAAATCAGAAGTAATAGTAGAATCTTGGCATAAAAATTGATCAAGGAAAAAATAATTAATGTGTAAGGACTATATGTGAGATATAATGATTTACAATTCTATTTTTAAGATATTTATAATTCTATTTTTAAGAATATTCCATTAAGTATATGAACCTTTGCAGAGAATATTTGACTTGGATGAAAAATTGCATTGTAAAAAGGTATTGCAACACTATGGGGGGTACTAAGGAATTATAGGACAACTATGACAAGATAATACATACGGAACACTGAGAAGAAGAAGAATTCATCCACTGAACAATGGAACTATCTTGACCCGAAGGTGTGGGTGGCATTTTTTGCTACGAGAAAAACTGATGAATTTAAGGTATTAAGCCTTGCTCCTCATTTTGCATACATTCTTACAAATTCATTGTATAATATATTTCACTTATTTTTAGACTAACCAGGTTGTAAGTCATGCTCAAAGAGAAAGGTGTGCAAAGAATGTTCACAACCACATGATGGGTTCAGGTGGCTATGAAAAGCTTCGCCAACAGAGACTACATGAGGCTTCTTCTCAGTAGCCTAGTCTTGGGACTATTGAGTCCTCGACAACTCATGCACCTCTAGTTCGCCACCTGGAGTGGATAGTTGAGAGGTAAACCAAATCTGGAGAAATACCCACAACCATTGAGGTAGTTACAAAAATGGTAAAATTCAAATCTCAGAGTAATTATTATTTATGATTGTTATGTTTTACATACTTATTAATTATAATTGATGATGATTAGTGGGAGATCTATGATCAAAGGAAACAAGGCAAGTTCATCACTGAGGGCACACGGGATGAAGTGGTAGTTGCTCTAGGTAATTCCTAGAATCATGGGTGTGTTAAATCTATTTGGGCTGGAGTTAGTATAAAATCCTTATTTGGTCCATCAAAGCATAAGTGCAAATATATCTTGAAAGGAGGATTCTCAAAAGAGAAGGTAAAAGAGATGATTGCAAAGGGAATACAGGAAGTAATGAGACAATATCACTTTTCTCATTCAACTCCTCCGATAGTTGTTGTAGTGCCCCCTATGAGGTGGACCCCCTACAGTAAATGTGGTTGGGAGTAATGCCATGCACGACCATTGTAAGTATTTTTATGATATAGAAGTCTTTTAGAATGATTTGCATGATATGTTTGAGTTTAGGTATATATATAAAACTCAATGTAAATTTGTAGGGGTTGAGGCTATGTTGTCTTTTATTACAAGGATTTATCATTGCATAGGATGTGGATTTTCCACACCTTGCAAATGACATGATTCATGGTGCTTTGTTGCCCACTGGTGCAAGTAGCATGATGCCGAGGCTTGTCTATGACCCATGGAAGTAGACTACGTTGCTATATCACCACCCCAAGTATGAGAAGGTAGGTGATGCATAAGGCAGCATGGTTGTGTGGCCTCAAGTGTGTGTTGTCTATACCGATGCATGCTAAACTTACATTGTGCGTATATCTATATATACATGAAAATTAATATGATACAGGACACAAGACCTAAGAAACCGTTACAAATTGTCTTTCACCTCCTCCTCAATTACTTGATCGGCTTTCAAAGGACCAATTCAAATCACTAGGTCCTAACTGTAGGGGGTTGGCAGTATGGATAGGTGACTTTGAAGAAGGGTCGCCTATGATGATCCATATTAAGGAGGATGTTGTAGGTCAACCTCATGATACTAGTATATTTTTGCAAGATGTTGTGGAGATGTTTGTTAATGCGAGGTTGAATACATATGTGATAGAACATTGGATATGGTGAGATTTTATATGTCTAAATACCTTGTTTTATATATGTTGATCTATTTTCTTATATACTAATGCATACATGATACACATATTGCAACTGTTTATATGGGGTGTGTGCAGAGTTCACACTGCCCCATGTGGCATTTCTAGTTCCTTAATTCATTATCCATGTAAATAAAGACCCTAAATATGTTACTAAATACTACTCTACCACATTTAAATATTTTGGTAAAGCAAAAAAGAGTGTGATTATAGATCTATTCAATGTTGAGTAAGTTTAGTTACTTTGATTATAATTTGGGATTAAGAATTACATTTCATTATGGATTTTGAGTTTTATTTTGTTTGCCTTCTTTTCACTCAAGAATAGTCATTGAGTGTTGTTGGTTATTGTCCCTATGACGTTAGTTGTATATTATCTAGATCCTAAGGGTGACCAACTGGACAGTGGACATGAAATGAAAAAGGCATTGCTCATGTGAGATTTTTTTAATTTATATCCATTAATATATATTATTAAATGACTATTTACTAATGCAATTCAATGTGTTACATTAACGTATAGGGTAATAAAATATTTCAAAAAGGTTGGAGGAAAGGTTGGCAAGAAAAAGAAAGAGATCAGTTGGCAGAATGTTGATGTAATTTTCTGACTCCAGTGTATATTTATGCCAACTATGCTTACTTTTATTTATTGATGTTTTGTATGTTGATAGATTTATAATTCCCTATACAAGACAATGGTTGGGCATGTGGATACTACATGATGCAGTATATGGACATGATTGTTAGATATGGGGAACTAGACATCACTTCCTATAAAATGTAATCTATATATTATAGTCTTGGTAATCATAAGTAAATAGTCTCATTTAATAATATCAAAATATCAAACTCTTTAATTACATTATTCTCTTTATAGTTGTTTGACAAAAATAGCCCTATATGACAGAACACTAGATGAGATACGAGAACAATGAGCACAAGCCTTTGCTAAGGAAGTGAACTTTGAATTTGATTGGGATAAAGAATGTGTTTCCTAAACTTTGATGTCATTATTTCTATATGCATGTGGTGCTTATGACTTCTTGCAACTTTAAATTTGATGTGAGTAAATTATTTTTTTATATGTGAATGACGAATATATACATGTGTGTGAATGTGAAGATGAATGAATACAATGAGAATTGTATTTCGACATGTCATGATAATAGAATTGGTGCATATGTAAATGATGTATCATGTGTGTGAGTGAATGTAAAGATGAATGAATAGAATTATATTTGTACATGTTACATGAATAGAATTGGAGAATGGATCTTGTATGTGGGTGGATTGCGTTTGTTATTGCAAATTTTACAAGTCTGTTGGCATGTTATTAAGTTGAACATAGGATGGAACCTGCAGGTGTATTGAACTGCATGTTGTACAACTTGTTGACCAGTAGGATAGCAACTCTACAGACCTACTATTTAAAAAACGTTAATTGTGTAGTCAATTGTAATAAAGAAATCGATGCTATGTCACTCAATCATTAGTTTTGATAAAGAAACCAACAATATAAGACATCTAAAAGGATTCGTGTTGGACATAATGGCGATGCTACCTACTGGTGTTTGCGTCATCGATTTTACTTTCTACAACTGACGACTTAGTTGCTAAAATAGTTGTGTTGGACAACATGGTCGTGCTACTAATTGTAGTCCCACATTGGTTGATGGTAGAAACCAACGACATAGAGACCTTTACCAGTTACAAATGAGACATGGTATAATAGTATGATGTCAGTTATTGTATCTAAACCAAAAACACAGATTCTTAACTGGGTCAGTTTCTTTTTTCATAGCAACTGAGGATGCATCTTCGTCATTGATTTGCACATCCCCAAATAACCAAAGTCATAGATGTTGTTGGTAGGAAACTGACATTTTACGTTCGTTTTAACTGAATCTAGAGGTAGTTTTTGTGCTAGTGGTCCTTAATCTAGAACCAATAATTTTAGAAAAAGAACCATAAACTAGATCTATTAGTCCTAGCTTGTGACCTAAAAAGAGGCTTGCCATCTTCATACCTCTTTTTCTTACCAAAGTTTCCTAATGGAGATATGGTTCAACTGGTAGAAGCCCATGTCAAGTAAGAATTAGAATGGCATATGCATATTTTTTGGTCAAAGTAATGGGACTCACCTTGATAGCTTGATGATGCCCTAGGGGTTGATTATTAACCACTCACAGTCAATGGCTTTAAAAAAGATACCTTGAACTTGTTATTGTCTTATTCCCAGACTGGCCCAATATTCAAGTAGTTATCAATCAACCCCTCCCCATAATGGTAAGACTCCACATATGCCAAAAGAAGTGGAGGTTAACCAACCACAATCATTGGCCGTAAATAATGTAAATTTTACATTGGATACCATCCCAACCTCATCCTTACCACACATGACCATGATCCATCCACATCATCGTGGTGCTACTAGGTATATCTTGTAGCAAGAATAAAAATCCTTCTATGTCACTCAATCTAGAGGCATGCATCCATACCCATTATATATCCTTCCAAAACTCTTTTACATGATTTATCTAGTTGAAAAACTATAGAAAATTGAGATTGTGTCTCTTGAAAAATAGGAAATCCATGTACATGTTTTTGCATAATAACTGTGTGTAGAAGATCTCACTTATATGCACACTATATGTGCATATTTTGAATTAACCATTAGTTTTGAGCCCCATTTGTCTATCTTTTGAATCATCATGAGATTCAATAGGATTCCATAGTACAATCTATCATATAAGAACTCAACTAAGATGTCTAGATCAGGTGATTTGATGAACATGTTGAAGGAGGATCCAAAGAAGGTGTAAACCACAATGGAAAGGACAAATATATAGAATGGAATAACCCCAAAGAAACTCTTACAAAAGCCTAAAGTTTCTAAATCTATAGAGACACAACAACAAGATCCCATGAGAAGTCAACCATCATGTCGTATATGCATTCATTCAACTTCAACCATCAAGAGGACACATCTCACCCAAGATCGTCGATCCAAGGTACCCAATATGCAATTCCAACAAAACATTGTTTCTCATACAACACATGGACCCTATACTTGAATCAACTGAGTTTGCTCTACCTAGGAACATATCACCACCACAAGCAAGTTCAAACATTGGTTTGATACCTAAAATCATGAAACCCTTGAATTATATCCCTAACTATGAGGACAGAGGGGAAAAGAATGGTGAAGAGATCAAAGAAGCTGAATAATATTCCAAACCCAAATAAAAGAGAAACACTTATGGAAACATCCACCATGTACATCATGAGAATAAGAACATGGTTGCCAACAACGACATGTTTTGTCCACCACCACCTCCCTAGTATATTCATACATGTGAAGTCTATATGTTTTTCAATCACCAATATATGCAGAGCCTCCAAGAGTGATCAAACTCCTAGTTACAACAAAATTTGTAGTAAGAAAAGTAAATCTTACTCAAGACACCTCGATAGTTAGAGGAAAACCTATACACAAACTCAAATAGTTAGAGGAAAAGAAGGATGGAATCAAAACCTTCACCAATTTTTGTCACTTTTCTGGTTGAGGAGCTTCTAAGTAACTTAGACATGCCAAAGATTCAAAAAATATTCCGAATAGGTGATTCTCTCACTCACATCAAATACAAAATGACAACAAGATCCGAATTTTATGTTTTGAAAAAATCATGTTGGGAAATCCCTTGCATGGTATATGACTTGGTACTCTGGCATTTGTAAACAAAATTCAATGATTAATGTGCTCAGAATCTTAATCAAGTCTTAACCAAGAAGATATGAAGGCACTACATCATAATACCAATGAAAGCTTCTCAAAATTTTTGGGGAGATGGTGAGAACTAGAAGCACAACTAGAATTTAATACAACATGTAAAGATACTTTCAACATGGTGATAAGGGAAACCTCACCCTCACTTACTATGCTTCTATTCTTGAAATGAAACAACACATTCTATGAACTAATTCAAGATGAATTTGGAATTCAAACTCCATCAAAAGTGGGGTCCATTAGAACATTGGATTCACCTTTTAACTACCACAATAATCCTTAACAACAATGAAAACATGATATGGAAAAAGACTACCCATACAAAGAACAATGACACTACATTGGGGGTCCTTCTTATCCCATACAATGGCAACAATGACAGATGATGTTAGACATCCACCAAAGAAGCTTTAGATCAAGCTCAACAACCTCAAGCCAATAATGCTTCCACCACTACAACCACAAATGGAACAAGCTCAAATGGTTCCCCCTAGTACATAATAATTCTAACTGCAAAACATACACCACAATCTTAATATCAACCCAATGAATTCTATAGGTATGAAACCCTATTGATTCAACAGGTAGTGCAACAACCTTAAAAAAAATCCACCATTTCAAGGATATTTTCCAATGATAGTCATGATCATAGAAAAACTTGTAAATCCTAATGGGAAGTACACTCTCATAGTAGTTATCCTCAACACCTTTCTGTCAACCATTCAACATTTTAGAAAATTCTCAATAAAAAGGGGTCCTTCTAATACCTTACCAAATGGTAACTTACATTGTGACTATCATCACAAAAAGGGTCTTAAGCTAATTCATATATTTCTCATAAAAATTCTCTAGTGGACATGATTGAGGTGCCTTGTTTGAGTCTAGGTTGAGTGATATCACTCATACTGGTGAAAGAACCAAAGAATGTTGAGTGTCTTGAACCCTAGATGAGGTTGTGTTGAGTTATGAAGAGTATATGGGAGTGCCTATCGGTTTAGAAACCATAGAGGAGGTCCCATATTGGTTTAGCAACTTTTTGAACTATTCATAACGGGCTAAACACCTCTAGTAGGTGAAGCCTATCGATTTAGATGTTCCTTGCAAAAGTTGTATCGGTTTGCATATAAAGTAATATTGGGCTGTGATATCTTGTCAAGCAAGATACCCAATGGCTGATATCTCATCATTGAATTATCCACAAGATTTTTGCATGTCAATATATTGCATGGTGCCACCATGCATGGACACAGGTCACCTAGTTACATATGGTGATGCCACCTCACATATACTCTCTCTCTTGAAACTCAACAATATAAGCCCCTCTTTTCACAAGAAAGTAAACCTTTCGACTCTTTTACCACCTCCTTCTTGGTGAACGACCCTAGGAGCTCAAGGAGCAAGAGGAAGGTCGAGAATATTGTCTGAGGTGATGCAATGATCATCTTCAACCTTGAAGAATTATGTATCTCGGATCATAATTCTTTCTTTCTTTTCTTCTTTACCAAGTTTCTAACTATGATACCTTATTCTTGATGGATGTGAAGCTATAGCCAATTATTGGACCTTTGAATAGGTCATCTCCATCCTTGGGAACGTGGATTTTTAAATCTTGAAGCTCTAGTGATGATCTTAAGGTGGGATATAAAATTTGAACTCAACTTTATTATTATTCACCTTCTATCATGCAATACTTGATGACCCCTTTTCAATTTCGGCTTTCCTTGATTGAATGCTGATTTTATGAAATCTAATGGATATATGGGGTTGTTGTCCATGAACTAAAGTAATAATGGATAAAGGGTTGGATCTTGAACATGATGGAATCATCTATGAACAAACCGATATTGGTTTAGGAAACCCTAATCCGATATGGTGTTAGGTGAACTGACACCGACACACTACGAGTCATAAATCGTTATCGGGTTGTTACATGCAAATGACCATTGTTCATGCAGTTGTCTAGCCTGTCATATAAGGCTAAAGATGATGGCAGGATGATATCTTGAAGATGAGAGAAGATATGTCATCAACCCAATATGCCTTAAACTCTAACAATCCATCACACTCCAAGTAGCATTGCTCGTCACACCCTTCAAGTGGGGCTAAACTGACACACCTTGGCTGACACACTATGTGAAGGTGTGGGAAATACACTCCTTGAAGTCATGGATGACACACCCAATAGTGATGAGTCTGATACCTTGATAGATGAAAGAATAGAAGAGTGTTGATTATGACTAACCCAATACAATCAAAACCCTAAAACTCGATATGTATCAAAACCTAGAGGCCAATATTACTTGGTGATAGCTAGGTCAACTCACTAGAAAATAGTATGGATGATACCCTAAAGCATGTAATGGTTGATATAAAAAGTGATAGGGTGGCCGACACACAAAGTGATAGGGTGGCTGATACACAAAGTGATACGATGGTCGATACCCTAAAGTGAGGTCAAGTTTTGATACTTAAGTGAGGTGAAAATATTTTGCTAAAGTATGAAGAAGGTGATGCACCAAGTTATGGTGAAGGTGATACATCAAGATGTGATTCATGGCCCATATCACCTTGAGAACCTCACAACCAATATCATCCTAAGCACCTTTAAATTGATATATCTTTGATGTGACTTGGCTAATACAAGCAATAGTGCCTTGGCCGACATAAGCAATAGTGTCTAGGCTGACACAAGTAGATGTGTGCAAGCCGACACAAGAGTTAGTATATAGGCTGATACACCTCGATGAGTGTAGGCCGATACACCTTAATGTGTATAGGCCGATACACCTTGATGAGTGTAGGCCGATACACTATGATGAGTGTAGGGTGATACATCTTGATGATTGTAAGCCGACACATGATGAATATAATAAATTGATACACTATGAAGTAATGATATGGATACATTTTAATAAGTGTAGGCTAATAAACCCTAAAGAGGGTTAAGCCAATGTCATAAGTATGTTGGAATCAATATCCTATTAAGGATGAGAGAGAAACTTATACTACTCATGTAAGAAAGGTAATATCACATGTTGATAATCAATTGATGATAATTGATGAGAGTAATTAAGTATGCTTGATACTTATGGCAATAAAATAAGCTCCTAGATATGAGGAGTTATGG
This sequence comes from Alisma plantago-aquatica, assembly GCA_963693085.1. NCBI lineage: Eukaryota > Viridiplantae > Streptophyta > Magnoliopsida > Alismatales > Alismataceae > Alisma > Alisma plantago-aquatica. Next base: position 1,222,523,004 of record OY856410.1, on the reverse strand, counting down.
TTTAGGGTTTGGTCATTAAATATAACCCTAGAAACCCTAATCAATCAAAAAGAGAAACCCTGGAAACCTTAATTGGTTGAATAGAGAAACCATATCCCTAATCACAAGAGGGAGTGCAACTTGAAATAGCATGATAATAGAAATAAATGGTTACGATAATATAAAGAAATCTTAACTGTACAAATATTATGATCATAGCCAAATGAGGGCTATAGTGGGTGTAATCTATTATATCTTGAATATGCCTGATAAGGCATATGGAATACTTGTATCACAGAATGTCAATAGGTCTGATAAACTGGAAAAGGCATGTTACCTAGAAGGTAATGTGGTACTCAATGGTGAGTTTAAGAGATTGATATCCCATGATAAAATGATAGGGTAACACAAAGGTGTTCCAACTGTTAAAGAATCTTAGGCAATATGATATACCTTTCAACTTGATTGAATGATTATCTGTGATACAATTAATGAAAAGATAATAAGATAAGCTGCTAGACATAGGAGTTATGAATAAGGGTTTTGTTGTTAAACATGAATATGAAAACCCTAAACGATTATGAGAGGGTTGCAATTTGAATGTTTCTCTTTATGGAATGGTGATGATATTTACTTGATATTGTTTTTACCATGAAATCCTAACCATGTAGGTATTAAGAGATGATGATCATAGCCATGTATGAGCTATGATGATTTAGCATGATACAGATTAAATTGGCCTTATGAGCCATGTGATATACTTATACAACAAGTATGATATATATATGGGTCTGACGACCTAGGGATAATTGTTTCCTAGTAAGAGGTGACACTGTTCAATGATGAACTAAGGGTTTGATACCCAAAATAGGTGATTATGATAATGAAAATGTTGAAGGGATTCAGATCCCAATAGAAGGGTATCAAGATGTGTTCCAATTGATATTAGATTCCTCAAAAATGTATTACACCTTTCTTTATAGCATTTATCTATAATTCATGCTTGTAACTTGATTGATGATAAATGATGTTGTAATGCACTTATTTTAACAAGTGAAACTAAAAATGTAGTTTGCCTTGGCCATAGATCCATTCAGTGTCAGAACTTGCTGAATGGTGAAATGAGTTTTACTCAAAGCGTATATTTTTTAATATGTGAGGTGCAAGATGAGTATTTCCTTACTTCCTGCAAACCTCAAGATTGGCTTCAGGCCATACCCTGAAAAGAGTGTGGTTGTAGGTCATAGCTCTAATGCAACATTAGGATTGGCGATAAAGCCATACCCTAAAAAAGTATGGATGTGTGCTATGACTCTATATATTTATGCAGGATTGACTGTAGGTCATACCCTGGACAGAGAACAAGTTGTATGTTGTATCTCTATAGCATTGATCCAATATACCATGATTAGCTAAATTGCAGATTGACTCATAATGTCACTGCCAGTAATCTGGTACTGACCGAGAAAGGAGAGGTCGTGGAGTCCGACTTTTCCATGGACCTTGTATGGCACTGATGCTACCTAATTTAGGTTGGTTGGAGCATGACCAGTATACCTCATCTCCTCAGGGAATAAGATTGATTTTTGAAAGATGTAATCAACTATGTAGCATGTTTTCTTAAGGATCCAATACGGAAACATTGAATGAGGTTGCAATTGCTTTTGTATGTCATAGTTGATAAATGTTATACATGTTCTTCATATTTCTTTTAAAATGATTAGATGATCTATTTCTCAGTCATAGATATCTGAACTACTTAAATGATGAGATTTCTCTACTATGCATCATAAGACAGAGCATTGTATTCATAAGTGTATGCATAATAATGAGAATGATTATTGAAAGATTCAGTTATTTGTGTAGCATATTTCTCTTGAAATTGGAATATAAAAATATTGAATGGGTTGCAATAGTATTCATATGACATAACCAGTAGTTGTCATACACATTGTTCATATTCCTTCTAAAGTGATTACTTAATCTACTGTTAAGTCATAGTTATCTGAACTTCTCAATTATGATAATATTTTGCCATGCTCATAATATATGGTCAGATCATTTTGTATAGTGTAGCTTTACTTTCTGTTCTAATAACAATATATCTATGACAATAATAGTGTTGTTGGGGATTTATATCTCCCATTGGGACTTTTATCTCACCCTATGGGTTCTAAAACTTTTTAGGTGTACGTGCATGAGGTAACATAGATTGTGTGACTGAGACAGGACAACAACAGGAAGAAGACCTGGATTTCTGAGGTGGTGTGCTATAAGTTGTGTCTTGTTGTAGATAGAAGTCCTATGTGTCGTCCCTATACTCTCAGGTCCTTATATGATAGTATCGTATTTGGTTTTATGATCGATCTGAGTTTTTAGCTAAAAGGGTATTATTGCTAAAAGTTTTCTCATGTACATGTTTTTGGTAAAAGCAAACTAATATCAATTGAAACAAGGATGTCTCTGAGATAACACATGTGTGATGTATCATGTTGTATATGATAGTCTTTGGGCCTTTCTATAATGAATTTCTTGGCTATGGATCTTTATGAAAAATTATTTTAATTTTTAGTGATTTTTAGTAATCCACTGTTAATGGTTGTTTTTGGGTGGTTTTTGCGATATCGCTGTCGGTTTGGTAGCGATCGTCACAAGTTTGGTATCAGAGCTATAGGTTCATTGATTCTACAAGGACATAGGACTAAGGTTGTTGAGTCTATTCTAGTGTCCTCCAGTATGTCTAATAGTGACTTTTGCTCTTGTAGAAGAAAGGACAGAGCTTAAAGATGTCTATAGAACACAACGAACATGTTGCTGAGAGCAACTTTGCTACACTAGGAGAAGGTGTGAGGGATAAGGCAAGAGAAAAGTGAGTTCCTGAGAATCCCCAACCTAAACCAGTCATGCTAGAAAACCCTTCTTTTCATGCTCTCGTTGGGCAGGTTATGACAACAGTGATGCACATTGTGGACCAGACACTAGCAATACAACCCAGGGCACCAGTCCCCAATATAAAATTTTTAGGTTTTGGTAAGACCATTGAACGGCTACACTATGTAGGAACTATAAAATATGCTGGAAAAGTTAACCCAATAGATGTTGATCTATGGCTCACTGAGTTAGATTTTTTCCTTTAAGATCCTTAGTATCGCGGATGCTGGCAAAGTTAGGCATATTGTGTACCTTTTGAAGGGTAGTGATAGCCATTGTTGGGCCATAGAAGAGGTTGGTTGGAAAAAATTTCATCATAAATTCATCAATAACTACTTTCCACTAACATATTTAGATGAAAAGATCTCATAGTTTGAGAGGATCCGATTTTTTGAGAAAGGATTGAATGGTGAGATGTCTACCTCGACAACTGTCTTGGAAAGTAGAGAGAGATTTTCCACAGTCATGGAACCTGTATGGAGAATAGAAAGGTCACTAACTGAGATGTGTGAGGCCAAATTTAGGAAAGGACCTACCCAGTTTCAAGGACAGAGGTCCAAAAGCTACAAGAAACCAAGGTTTCCTATACCATCAGAACCACAAAGGTTTACTGCTCAGAAGCAGTGGATGACAAGTAAGGATAAAGACTGTAGTTTTCCACTTATTGGAGCCCATATCATGGCATTAATGTTCATGACTGGGATTCCTAGGCCACAATAAGATATTCAAGCTTGCCACAAGTGTAGGAAGATAGGACATCTAAGGTGGCAATGACCAAGGAGGGGCAAAAAATGAAGTAATAAGGAAAGGTTTACACAATCCAAGGGACAGTTGTCTAGTAGCTCTAAAAAGCCAAAGTTTTTGGTGCCACTAGTAAAACAAATACCTAGTGCACCAGGGAAGTGGCCATTAAGTAAGGGAAAAGGTCCTAGCTTTCCACCTATAAGAACTCCTGACTTAGCTTCTACATTAGTAATAAGACCGACAAGACCATGGTATGAGGAAAATACATTGTATAAAAATGGATAGGTTGGGCATACTAGACCCTTTGTCTAGAAAGAAAGGATGAGACGACCCAACAACCGAGGTCGAGTCAGCATGGCTTATATAAGTTGCAATCCAATAGTGCAAAAAGGCAAAAGCGACAACATGAAACAACTAGACTCCATACTTCAAGTCAACCTGAGATAGTAGATGACCCACAAAGATTGACATGTCAAATAGAACTTTTTCATTCTGATTTGTCTTCTCCTTATTTTACCTGTTAATCATAAGAAGGATAGTCATTGTTAAGTTTCCTTTGGTTAAGTCCTTTGGGGACATGAGAAAGAGATGAAGAGGACTAGAATTTATATTCTATCCAATATTACCTAAAATGTTTCATGGTTTCTTCTATTCATATAAAAAAAGAAATAGGTGTAAAAGAGACGCCTAGAGAGAACCAGAGATACTAAGTCTTAGAACTTAAAAGATATGTTTAAGGTAAGAAACATTATATAAAACAAAAGTGCATACTACCTAATCTCATTGTTGGAATACCCTAGCTAGGTATTCAATTATTGAAGGCAAGGTAAGTATGGAACTCTTAAATTGTTATCTTTATGATTACTCTAATCAAGTAGTCATTTTAAGACAATCTAAAGAGCATAATGAAATAGGAAATGCGGCATAGCAATTCCTACCACATTCTAATTGTGATAAAGTGGAACCTGAGTTGATCTCAGACCAACCTATGAGTATAAGAAAGCATAAAGTGTAATCCTCATGATATGTGAAAGGGAACAAGGAAGATGATCCTTGTTCTATAAAGAATATGTAAAGAATAATGATTCTTTCCATGTTGGAAAGATGAAAAATGTGTTAAAACAAGGAAATGTTCAAGAACATGAAGAGAAAAAAAAATCAAAGAAAGAGTAATGACATGTAATCATCTTTACAGTTCCTATGCCAATGGCAAGGAAACCAAGATGAAACCAGATTGAAAGATATATGAGCAGTGAAAACTTGTATAATAACCAAAGAAAGTTAATAATCTCCTTATCTCTATTAGCAACCCTAGATAGTGCTCTGGTGATGAGGGAAAGTATGATCCCTTTATGTACTTCCTTTCCAGGGATGTGATGTTCAAGTGAGTCTCATATCACTTGATATGCATGGTTTCAAGGTGACCTTGAGATAGATACTTGAAAAGTATCATTTGGGGCTTGGACTTTGGTTTTGAGATGGTCACATCTATGAATAATGATGTTTTGTGGATCCTCCAAGATGATAGGAAGATTCTTCTAACATGTTTGGAATTAATAGCGATAGATGAAAAGCTGAATGAACATGAATGTGATGTGTTTTGGCATGTGATGGATACTAAGGTAAGGAATTCTAGTATCCAAGAGGTGCCAGTGGTATGTGAGATCAAGAAAAAGTTTCATAATGTGAATTCTATGGTTAATACCCTTCAAACTATGGTCTTACCTTTGCCCTCAGATAAATATAAATATTCCTAGGTCTGTGAACCTCCTCTCATAATGTTACAAGTTGTGAGGGTGGATTAAAAGTTAGGGTTGCCATCTGAGTTGTACAAAGTACATACAGTGTTTCTATGCTAAGAAAGTAGGACTTGACATAAGTGTTAACTCTGCAAGCCAGAAGTGGTAGAGTTAACTAAGGGTGTATCCTATGTGATAAATCTTGTGTTAATCTTGGATAAAGTTCCATGACATCACTATGATATAGAAGATTTTTAATATAAGAATCTTGCTTAGTCATAAGTAAATTTACTATTTTGAGATTCCTTTGGTTGGCTTCATAAAAGATTAATGAAGAGTTAAAACAAGAAGTATCTTTCTCTTTTCTTGTAGATTTCAGGGATGAAATCCTTGTTAGGGGTTTATAACTTATAACACCCCTAACTTGGGTTATGAGGTAACACTGGATGTTTTTCCGAACTAATATGATTAGAACCTTGTCTTAAACTTCTTAAAAGTAATTAAGACTTAAAGAGAGCTCAAGTTTCAAGTTTGAGCTTGTTTGAAGACTGTTTGTATTATATATGATAGTTTTGGTGTAAATTGCAATTTACCGAAAATATGGGGTTGATGTTGAATTTACCTCATTTACAGTGTCCCTTTTCCCTATTAGCATCATCTATAGGAGAGATAAAGGAGGGGGAACCTTGTTTGAGTTTTGGTTGAGTGATAGCATTGTTGGTGGTGAAAGAACCAAAGAATGTTGGGTATCTTGAACCCTATATGAGGTTGTGTCAAGTTATGAAGAGTATATGGGAATTCCTATCAGTTTAGAAACCATAGAGGAGGTCCCATATCAGTTTAGAAACTTTTTGGATGGATTCATAATGGGCTAATCACCTCAAGTAGGTGAATCCTATCGGTTTAGATGTTCCTTGCAAAAGTTTTATCAGTTTTCATATAAAGTAAAATTGGGTTGTGACATCTTATCAAGAAAGATACCCAATGGCCGATATCTCATCCTTGAATTATCCACAAGAGTTTTACATGTCGAGATAATTATGGTTGTATGGTGCCACATGTCACCTAGTTACATATGGTGATGACACCTCACATATACTTTCTTTCTCTTAAAACTCAACTATATAAGCCCCTCTTTTCACAAGCAAGTAAACCTTTCGACTCTTTTACCACCTCCTTCTTAGTGAACGACCCTAGGAGCTCAAGGAGCAAGAGGAAGTTTGAGCATCTTGTCTAAGGTGATGCAATGATAATCTTCAACCTTAAAGAATTATGTATCTCATATCATAATTATTTCTTTCTTTTCTTCTTCACCAGTTTTCTAACTATGATACCTTCTTATTGATGGAGGTGAAGCTCTACACAAATCTTGGACCATTGAATAGGTCATCTTCACCCTTGGTAATGTGGATCTTTGAATCTTGAAGCTGTAGTGGTGATCTTGAGGAAGGTTATATAACTTGAAATCAACTTTATTATTATTCACCTTCTATCATGCAATACTTGATGCCCCCTTTTATATTTCGACTTTCCTTGATTGAATGATGATTTTATGAAATCTAATGGATATATGGGGTTGTTTTCCATGAACTAGAGTAATAATGGATGAAGGGTTGGAGCTTGAAGATGATGGAATCATCTATGACCAAATAGATATTGGTTTAGGAAACCCTAACCTGATATGGCATTAGGTGAAGGGAAATCAATACACCAGGAGTCTGAACTCCTTAACGGGTTGTTACATGCAAAGGACCATTGTTCATGCAGTTGACTAGCCTATCACCTAAGGCTAAATATGAGGACAAGCCGATCTCTTGAAGATGAGAGAAGATATGTCATCAACCTAATATGCCTTAAACTCTAACAACTCGTCACACTCCAAGTAGTGTTGCCCATCACACCCTTCAAGTGGGGATAAATCGACACACCTAGGACAACACACTATGTGAAGGTGTGGGTATTACACTCCTTGAAGTCATGAATGACACACCCAATAGTGGTGAGGTCGATACCTTGATAGATGAAAGAATAGAAGAGTGTTGACATGGCTAACTTGATACAATCAAAACCCTAGAACCCGATATGTAGCAAAACCCTAGAGGTCAATATCACTTGGTGATAGCTATGACAAATCACTAGACAATAGTATGGATGATACCCTAGAGCATGAAATGGCTGATACACAAAGTGATAGGGTGGTCGATACACAAAGTAATAGGGTAGTTGATACCCTAAAGTGAAGTCAAGTTGTGATGCTTAAGTGAGGTGAAAATATTTTTCTAAAGTATGAAGAAGGTCATGCACCAAGGTATGGTGAAGGTGATACACCAAGATGTGATTCATGGCCCATATCACCTTATGCACCTCACAACTGATATCATCCTAAGAACCTTTAAAGCGATATCTCTTTGATGTGCCTTGGCCAACAGAAGCAATAGTTCCTTGGACAACATAAGCAATAGTGTCTACGCCGACACAATTCGAAGTGTCTAGGATGACACAAGAGTTAGTATGTAGGCCGATACACCTTGATGAGTGTAGGCCGGTACACCTTAATGAGTATATGCCGATACACCTTGATGAGTGTTGGTTGATACACCTTGATCAGTGTAGGTCGATACACCTTGATGAGTGTAAGCTGACACATGATGAATATAATCAATTGATACACTATGAGGTAATGAGATGGATACACTTTAATAAATGTAGGATGATAAACCCTAAAGAGGGTTAAGCCAATGTAATAAGTATGTTGGAATCAATATCTAAGTAAGAATGAGAGAAACTTATACTACTCATATAAGAAAGGTAATACCTCATGTTGATAATCAATTGATGATAATTGATGAGAGTAATTAAGTATTCTTGAATACTTATGGCAATAAAATAAGCTCCTAGATATGAGGAGTTATGGTTTAGGGTTTGGTTATTAAATATAACCCTAGAAACTCTAACCAGTCAAAAGAGAGAAACCCTAGAAATCTTAATTGGTTGAAGACAGAAACCCTAGAAACCTTAATTGGTTGAAGAGAGAAACCATATCCCTAATCACAAGAGGGAGTGCAACTTGAAATAGCATGATAATAGAAATAAATGGTTACTATAATATAAATATGTCTTAACCATACAAATATTATGATCATAGAAAATGCAGGTTATAGCAGGTATGATCTAATCTATCTTGAATATGCCTCATAAGGCATATGGAATACTTGTATCATAGAAAGGATGTGAATAGGTCTGATAACCTGGAAAAGACATGTTGCCTAGAAGGTAATGCGGTACTCAATGGTGAGTTTAAGGGATTGATATCCCATGATGAAAATGATAGGGTAACACATAGGTGTTCCAACTGTTAAAGTATCTTAGGTAATATGATATACCTTTCAACTTGATTGAATGATTATCTGTGATAAAATTGAATGAAAAGATAATAAGATAAGCTCCTAGACATAAGGAGTTATGAATTAAGGTTTGGTTGCTAAACATGAATATGAAAACCATAAATGGCTACAAGGGGAAACCCTAACCCTAATTATGAGAGGGTTGCAATTTGAATGATTCTCTTTATGACATGGTGATGATATTGACTTGATATTGTTTTTACCATGAAATCCTAACCATGCATGTATTTTGAGATGATGAACATATCCAGGTATGATCTATGATGATTTAGCATGATACATATTAAATAGGCCTTGTGAGCCATGTGATATACTTGTACAACAAGTATGATATATATGGGTATGATGACCTAGATATGATTGTTTCCTGGTAAGAGGTGACATTGTTCAATGATGAACTAATGGTTTTATATTCAAAGCAGGTGATTATGATAATGAAAATGTTGAAGGGATGAGATTCCCAGTAATAAGTTCAAGGGATTGAGATCCCAAGATAAGGGTAACAAGATGTGTTCCAATTGATATAAGATTCCTCAAAAATGCCTGTCCTTACGGTTTCTAGGTTTTTTAGTTTTTTTCTTGTTTTGCTTTGTGGCAGACTCTTCTGCCCATTTCTCACCGCTCGTCAGCATTGTTGTCACTGTTTGTCAGCATTGTTGTTCTCTCTGTTTGGGAGCTATGAGTCTTGGCTCTTACTGGCCTCGATTTCTTCTGTTTGGATTCACTATTGGGTCTATGGCTCTGCATGTGGCGGAAAATACTGGTATGTATATTTTTCATTTGCAGGTTTATCATCTCCGATCTATGCTCAGGTTGAAGGAATCTCTTATGAAAAGTTTCTTATGTCAGCCTAGTGGAAAAGAGATCAATGCAGAAGGGTTCTATTATCATTCCAATATGAGTTTTGGGGATCGGATAGGCCTGCTCTTGGCTGTATGTACTTCCAGAATCACTTTTCCTATGTGTAGATGCCGTATGGCTTTTCAGTAATGAAGATGTTCGGATTGCTAAAAAAAAAGATTCCTCAAAAATGTATTACACCTGTCTTTATAGCATGTATCTATAATTCATGCTTGTAACTTGATTGATGATAAAAAATGTTGTAATGCACTTAACTTATCGACTAAAACTAAAAATGTAGTTTGCCCTGGCCATAGATCCATTCAGTGTTGGAACTTACTGAATGGTGAAACAAGTTTTACTCAGAGCGCATATTTTTGAATATGCAAGGTGCAAGATGAGTATTTCCTTCTTCCTGCAGACCCCATGACTGGCTTTGGGCCATACCCTGAAAAGAGTGCGGCTGTAGGTCGTATCTCTAATGCAACATAAGGATTGTTGGTAAAGCCATACCCTAAGAGGAGTATAGTTGCGTGCCATGACTCAATATATTTCTATAGGATTGATTGTAGGTCATACCCTGGACAAAGAACAAGCTACGAGCTGTATCTCTATAGCATTGAGCCAATATACACTGGCTATATAAATTACAGTTTGACTCATAATGTCACTGTCAGCAATCTTGTACTGATCGAGAAAGGAGAGGTCATGGACTCTGTCTCTTCCGTGGACCTTGTATGACACTAATGCTACCTAATTTAGGTTGGTTGGAGCATGAGTGGTATACCTCATCTCCTCATGGAATAAGATTTCTTTTTGAAAGACGTAATTATCCGTGTAGCATATTTTCTTAAGGATCCAATATGGAAACATTGAATGAGGATGCAATTGCTTCTGTATGTCATAGTTGATAAATGTTATACATGTTCTTCATATTTTTTTTCAAAATGATTAGATGATTTATTGCTCAGTCACAGTTATTGGAACTTCTTAAATGAGGAGATTGCTCTACTCTGCATCATAAGCTAGAGCATTGTGTGCATAAGTGTGTGCATAATCATGAGAATGATTATTGAAAGATTCAATTATCTGTGTAGCATATTTCTCTTGAGATTGGGATACAAAATTATTGAATGAGGTTGTAATTGTATTCATATGAAATAATCGGTAGTTGTCATACATGTTGTTCATATCCCTTCTAAAGTGATTACTTGATCTACTGTTCAATCATAGTTATCTCAACTACTCAGTTATGATAAAATTCTGCCATGCTCATTATATATGGCCAAATCTATTTAGTATAGTGTAGCTTTACTTTCTTTTCTAATAATAGTATCTCTGTGATAATAATAGTATTTTTGGGGAGTTATATCTCGTGCTGGGACTTTTGTATCACCCCATGGGTTCCAAAACTTTTTAGGTGTACGTGCACGAGGTAACAGAGATTGTGCAGCTGAGACAGGACAACAACATGAAGAAAACCTAGATTTCTGAGGCGGTGTGCTATCAGCTATGTCTTGTTGTAGATAGAGGTCCTATGTGTCATCCCTATACTCTCCGGTCATTGGAGGATGTGTCATCCCTGTACTCTCCGGTCATTGGAGGATGTGTCATCCCTATACTCTCAGGTCATTGGAGGATAGTTTCATATCTGATTTTATGATCGATCTGAGTTTTTATCTAAAAGGTTGTTATTGCTAAAAGTTTGCTCATGTACATGTTTTTGGTAAAAGCAAACTAATATCAGTTGAAATAGGGATGTTGCTTAGATAGCACATGTGTGATGTATCATGCTGTATATGACAGGCTTTGGGCCTTTTTGTAATGAATTTATTAGCGATGGATCTTTATGAAAAATGGTTTTAAGTTTCACTGATTTTTGCTAATCCACTATTAATGGTTGTTTTCGTCTGGTTTTGTGCGATATCTCTATCGATTTGATAGCGGTCATCACACTTCCTAGGAAGGAGATCCTTTTACTATTTAGAGATTCGTCAGAGACAAAGAAGGTATCATCGAATGGAATGAGGTGAGAGTTGGACAAAGAGGTTGGTGCTCCGAAGGGGGCGACCCTCTTTCTCCTATATGAAGCCATGGAGGTAGGAAGAAGATTGGTGGGTCAAACATGAAGGAAGCATCACCAAGTGTCATCCAACCACCTAGGGCTAATAGTCAAGGGATCTAGGAAGGTCAAAAAGGGGCTAGCTAGGGCTAGGAAAGGGAAGGTCAAGGCTAGGGTTGAGGGCTTGAGGGAGAAAACTCGGCCAAACCCTACTTAAATTTTGCTCTAACCTAGCCATCGGTCGAGTTTTGTGAGATGGAAACTCGACCAAATGGATTTTTATAAAAGACCTCGGCCACAGATCAATCAAGTTGGCAACTTGACCGATGGTCAACTTGATCCATCATTAGAAATCTTAGATTCTAGCCATTTGAGTGCTAATTAAATTTATTTTTCCGGTCCATTTTGCATTTTAAACATACGTAGGCACATATGACTCATCATTGGGTACTATTTAGCGATAAAATAGGTATTTGTGAAAAATACCCAAAACAAGATAATAACAAGGCAAAAGAATATGAACATTTTAGCACTTTAGCAAGCAAGGGTGATCAAGACATGAGAAAAGCATATAGGATCGATAGCAACTAACTAGAAGGAATATCAACTTCATATAAATTCTTTTTGAGCAATTTAGATCTAATAAAATTGAATTTCTTTCTAGCTAAAGGTTTAGTAAAGATGTTCACCAACTAATTTTTCATGTCCACATGTGTGATGTAAATATCTTTCTTGGCAATGAGATCATGAAGAAAATGATGATGAACCTCTATATGCTTAGCTCTACTATGCAATATAGGTTTGTAAGATAAATTAATTACACTAGTATTATCACAATAGATAGGAGCAACATCAAAATAAATGTTAAAGTCTTAGAGCATTTGCTTCATCTATAGACCTGGGAACAACAACTTCCAGCTGCAATGTATTCAGCCTCGATAGTTGATAGAGCCACTGTGCTCTGTTTCTTGGAAAACCAAGACACCAAGCATGGTCCTAGGAGGAATCAAGTGCCACTTGTGCACTTTCTATCGATCAAACATCCTATGCAATCAACATCACTATAATAATTAAGAGTAAAGTCCCTTGACTTGGGATACCATAGTCCAAAATTTTGGGTTTTGGCTAAGTACCTTCAAATCCTCTTAACAGATATAGGATGTGATTTGTTGGGATTTGATTGAAAGCGAGCACACAATCCAACACTAAACATTATGTCAGGTTTAATGGCAGTTAAATAAAGTAAACTTCCAATCATACCTCTATAGTGCTTCTCATCCACTTTATCACCTTCCTCATCTTTATCAAGAGTGGCCATGTTTGATTTAGGGGTGTCCATCGGCTTGGTGTTCTCCATCCCAAAGGGCTTGAGTAGCTCACTTGTGTAATTTCCTTGGTTGATGAAGTTCCCATCTTTACTTTGCTTGATTTGGAAGTTGAGGAAGAATGTAAACTCACCCATCATGCTCATCTCGAACACACTCTGTATAAGATCACTAAACTCCTTACAAAGATCAAGATTAGTTCTTCCAAAAATGATATCATCAACATAAATTTGAATGATAAGAAAATTGTTATACGTGTGTTTGAGAAATAAGGTATAATCTAATTTTCCCATGATATATCCATGATCTAACCAAAAGTTCTTTAATTTCTCATACCAATCTCTAGGTGCTTGTTTCAATCCATAGAGAGATTTTTGCAATAGATAAACATGGTTAGGTAAGATATCATGTTCAAAGCCTGGAGGTTTCACAACATATACTTCCTCCTTAATTGTACCATTCAAAAACAGATTTTTAACATCCATTTGACACAGAAGAAAGTTCTTATAACTAGCAAAAGCAAGAAACATACAAATGGACTCAATTCTATCTATAAGTGCATATGTTTCATCAAAATATATACCTTCCTACTGATTGTATCCTTTAGTCACTAACCTAACTTTGTTTCTTACCACCTTTCCACTTTCATCTATCTTGTTGTGGTAGACCCACTTGGTTCCAATGATCTTTCTATCACATAGTCTTGGTACTAGAGTCCACACTTTGTTCTTTTCGAATTGCTCCAATTCTTCTTGCATGGATAGGATCCACTCATCATCTTTAAGAGCTTCTTTGACATTTTTTGGATCGAGTTATGAGATGAAGGCATTGTTGGCTTGTTCTTTGTTTTAGGCAACCCGCGTCTTCACTCTTTCAAAGGGATCACCTATGATTATCTCTTTAGGATGATTCTTTGTGAAGTAGAGAGTTGGATCCTTCTTCTCTTCATATATCTCTTAGGCCACCTCTTTTCCCATTTGGGTAAGGTTGAATTCTTTCAAGATAGGAATTACTTCTTCTACAACATGATCATTAGCAACATCCTTGGGAACAGAGGGGTTAGTCTCAATAAATTTGACATTAATAGATTCTTCTACTTTAGATAGATCAACTTTAAATACTCTATAAGCCTTGCTAGTAGTGCTACAGTCAAGAAAGAAAGCCTTGTACGATTTCAGATTAAACTTGTTAAGAGAATCTTTCGTGTTCAAAAAAAATAAGGACACCCAAAAATGTGAAAATAATCGATAGAAGGCTTCCTACCTCTCCATAGATCATAGGGGATTTTCTTCAAAGAAGGATGTGTGAAAACCCAGTTACGCACAAAACATGAGGTACTAACGGCTTTGACCTAGAACTTCTTTGGAGTATCATGCTCTAAAAGCATGGTCTTGGCCATTTCGTGTAGTGACATGTTCTTCCTCTCTACAACCCCATTCTGTTGAGGTGTTCGAGGTGAAGAAAAGTTATGTGCATAGCCCAATTATTCACAAAAAGTTCAAAAATATCATTTTCAAATTCTCCCCATGACCACTATAGATGGAAACTATGTAGCAAGAAGTGTCATTTTCAACTCATTTCTAAAATCTAGAGAAAACATCAAGCATATCGCTCTTAGAAATCAAAAATAAGGTCCGAGTATATTGAGATAAATCATCGACAATAATAAGACAATACTTGGAACCAAGAAGCGATTGAGTTCTCATAGGTCCAAATAGATCAATATGTGAAGTTCAAGAGATCTTTTGGTGCTAAGGACTCCTTTGGGTTTGAAGGAGGTCTTGTTTTGCTCTCCTTGGGTACAAGGTTGGCATTCCTCATCTTTTTCAAAATCCAATTTGGGAAGTCCCTTGACCAAGTCCTTTTTGCACAACTTCTTCAATTGATGCATATTAACATGACCTAGCCGATGATGCCAAAGAGAAATATCATTCGATTTGACTACTAGGCATATACCAACAATCGACTTAATAGAGTCAAGTACAATTACATAAATATTACCATTTCTTGTTCCCTTATATATAACATTGTAGGAGAGGGAATCTAGGAGCAAGCATTCAAAAGAAGTAAATAGCACAAGGTAACCATATCACATAATTGACTAACACTTATTAAATTGTGATGTAGGACATCAACAAAAAGAACATTCTCGATACACAAGGATTCACCTACATCACCCTCACCTTTTACCTTACCTTTCTTGTTGTCCCAAAAAGTAACCAAACCTCCTTTCTTCTTTGTGAAATTGTTGAAATGCCTTATATCACCTATCATGTGTTTTGTACAACCACTATCAACAATCTATTTTCCTTTTTCCTATAAGAAAGGAGAGTGTCAGTTCCTGACTCAAACTTTGGGATCCAGAGTTAGCTTGGGGACCCATTTCATCTTTGGGTTGGTCCCCTTAAGCTTGTAAGGACAATAGGTAGAATAATGATCATCACTTTTGTAATGAGAGAAAATCATAGGGTTCTTAGATCTAGAGGACTCTCTAATGATAAGAGGAGTTTCTTTACTCTTTTTCTTACCTTTGGCCTTACTCTAGCCCTTAGGTTCTCCCCCTACAAATCCCAAACCACTAGTACCACTTTGTTTGGTACAATAGTCAAGGATTTTAGTTAAGAAGTTTTTTCCATTGAGGAATTTCTACAGAGAGGCTCTAAGTTTATGATTGTCATCACTAAGAGATAGAACAATAGAAGACAAACTAGCAAGATCACCTCTAGCATGAACAAGGTTGGCCTCTAAATAGAGGGATTTAGTCAAATAAGAGTTCGTTTCAAGAGAGATATAAGCAATATCATTACTAGGCAAAATAGGTCTAGAAGACAAATCATTAACTTGACCAAGTAACCTAGCATTTTTAGATTTAAGCAATTTAATTTCTTTAAGATAAACATCCCTCTAATCTCTACAAGAAACTAATAAGCTTAAGTTTAACATTTTCAATTTTAAGTAACTCAAGCTCATTAAGGAACTTTTGGTTGTATTCCTTAAGAGATGCAATATTCTTAAGATAGACATGATTCTCTACTTCAACTCCATTATATTGGAGCTCAAGATCAAGAAATTTCCCTAGCAAGGTATTAATGTTCTCAAGATGAATTTTCTCATTATTCTCAAGAATATCAAGTTTAGCATACAAGTCATCAATGATTTTACCCAATCTCTTCTTTTTGTATTTGCATTCGGAATAAGAAGAACGAGTAGCAATGAGCATGTCAATAAGCATTTCTTTAGCTAACTCATGCAAACTTACCTCACTTACCTCACTAATATATTCACTTGTAGAGGCCATGAGTTCAAGGTGGCACTCTCCATCTTCATCGGACCATGAGCTACTAGAGGATGATTCTTCCCAAGATGCATGAGCAACGTCTTTGTGTTTCCTTTTCTTCTTGTCCTTCCTCTTGTATTTTCTATATTTCTTATACTCTTCCTCCTTCTTAGAACTGATCTTGTGGTGTGACATTATAGCCTTAGGACTTTCACTCTAGTAGTGTCCTTTTTTACCACACTTGTAGCACCTTAGAGTAGATGAAGAAGATTGATTTTCTTTGAAGTGCTTTCCCTTAGAGAAGTTGTATTCATTCTCACTAGGGCCATCATCTTCACTTGAGGAGGAGGGAGAGGTCCAACAAGAAGGTTGTTGTTGAAGGATAAGGCCCTTCACTTGAGCTTTGATGGCACTATCTTTGATCTTCCTTGATTCGTTTTCTTCTTGTTTGTCAAGTCTAGGCTCATGATCTTGTAGATTTCCAATAAGCTCCTCGGTTGGAATATCACCAAGACTTCTTACTTCATCAATGGAGGACACCTTTGAATCCCATCTCTTTGGAAGTGACCTCAAGATCTTTGAGTTGATTGCTCCTCCATCCAAAATGTGTCCCAAAGCATCTAGGCCATTGATGATGATGTTGAGGCTTGAGTACATCTCGACAACTCCTTCTTTCTTACCCATCTTGAACTTCTAAAGAAGGTTGTTCAACATGTAGATCTTTGCCTCCTTCACTTGCTTTGTGCCTTCATAAGTGATGCACAATTTGTCCCATATCTCATAGACTGTATCCCATGAGGAGATGCGATTGAACTCAGGTGGAGTGAGGACTACATAAAGGATGCTAATTTCTTTGGCATTGAGTTGTGCATTCTTTAGTGCTGCTTCATCTGAAGTTGATGTTGCTCTGGTTGGCTCCTTGTAGGGTGTAATCATTACCTTCCAGATATCAAAGTTCATCCCTTGAATGTATAATTGCATCTGTCGCTTCCAATAGAGGAAGTTGGTGCCATCAAAGACGGGGGGGGGTTCATGGAGAAGCCTCCCTATAGGTTGAGGGAACCAAGTAGGTTATCACCCATATTCTCATCTCATAGGAGATTTTTTGGATAAGATCCTTGCTCTGACACCACTTGTTGGATTTAGGGCTTTAGAGGGGGGGTGAATTGAGCTTCAAAATTCTCACAAGAATAGTTAGACCTTCAAATTATTTCAATTGAAACCAAATGCTAAAACTCAATTTGAAGTTCTATCTAAACTAGCATAGCAAGGATGAGAGAGATTGAAACAAACACTTGGACAAGGTGGTTAGAGTGGTTCCAATTTCCAAACAAGAAGACCATCATTCCACTACCTAGAGAGGTCTACCTCTAGGACTTTGCAACCCATGTATACTTATATTCCATCATAAGAGATACAAGGAGACCACCATACATCCAAAGACTTACCTATTCAAGACAAGAATCTTTCACCAACACAAGGACTTACACACTTGATTAAGATGTCTTCAACCTTCACAGATGACTTACCCACACTTGAATCAAGTCAAGACAAGAATTACCCACTCTTCTTGAATCTTCTGCCTTTTCCTTCTCCTTTGCTTGGAGAAGATCTTCACACCTTCAACCTTGAACAAGAACAACAACTCTTTCACTTGGAGAAGATTACTTCAACCTTTTCTCTTTGAGAAAGGGGATTGGGAAGATGGAAAGATGGAGAGATTTACAAGATAACATGGAGGTAGCTCTCTTACAACATGCCTAACTCACTCATAATCACAAAATTCTTTGTAAATGGGAGGGAGAAAGGGGCTCAAAGGGTTGTATCACATCAACTATAGAAAGGACCAAGGATAACATGAATAAGAAACCTTATAATGAACTCCAAGATGTCGTATTTATAGATGGAGGTGTTCCTTTGAGTGTGGGATCACTTAAGAATGAAAAAAGTAGTTTTACAACTTGCAATCGATCTATTTTTTTTCTAACAACCTCCAATGGTTGGAATCACTTTTTCTAAGCTTTCCATATAGTACATTCAGTTGACTTTCAACAAAGGTAACTTGACCAATCTACTAATTGACAAAGCCAATTTTCAAACTATCAGTCGAGTTTGTCCTGGGGAAACTCGACCGACGAACTAAAATCAACTTTGGTTAGTAAATCAGTCAATCGAGTTCTGTGAGTGTACAACTCTATTGATGCAATAATTTTAGAAAATCCATCATGGATCATTCGAGATTCAAACTCAACCAACAAAGTTGCTGTGAATTTTTTTTAAAAATGATTTTTGAGTGATCAAACATTGGAATTAAGTGTTCTTGGTATTTTCTCATCTTAGTTACAAGTCATATCATCAATAAAAATGATTACAAAAATATTCTAAGGTGGTTTGGAGTGATTTCCCAAATTACACATTTGCATTGCTTTTGAGTTGAACTTGGACAAGATAGGGCTTGTGTAATTTGATCCTTTTCATGTACCTAAATCCTAAAATAAATCTTAAACAAACATATTGGATACATATGAATGGAATGGTTAAGTAATTATCAAAAATATGGACATTGTATAACTCTCAAGTCAACATCATGTTATAGACTCCTACTTTGAGGTTCCCAAAACTATCTCATATGTTTCCTCCCCATCCCACCTTATAAGTAAAACTTTAACCAATTACCTCATTATAAATTCATAGTACAATTGCATGAAATCTACATAAAGTTCTATAATATGTTGTGTGTCATCTACATGTTTTGTGATTTTGGGCTTCCATTATGATAGATGTTTGTTTAATTGCATTGCTATAATTAACTATGAATTATATTTTACGATCATATTGGTATAGAAATATGACTTCTTCACCTTTAAAAATGATGTAGCATACATTATGAGTGTGTCCTAATCCACCATCCAGCACAATGCACCACCCTGATCTTTTCTAGTGAATGTTGGTGCGGGAACATGGCAAGTCTCCTGGATGTATTTATGTCATCACTATAGCAATATACAAAATTATGAGGGAAACCAAGGATGGAAAATGGAAAGGAAGGATGAAACAAAGAGGGTAGAATGATTAGTTGTCATAGTAAAGGAAGAGATATGCACTCACCAAGATCCTATCCATCTACCTTATTGCATCCCTAATGGTTCATGCCTCATCTTAACCATTTCCAATTTTTTTAGAGTTAAGTTATTCTCAATACCTAAAAGTAGACAAATAGAATGAATAATATCATCAAACTTGTACTAAATTTTCTCAAGAGTTTGTACATACTGGGCATCCAGGAAGCTCATGCACACCACTTATGCATGTCATTTTGAGCTTAACCGAATTGTTTGGCATTTTGGAAAAAACCATAAGATTCTTAATGTGATGATCATTCAAAGCAAAGTAACCCACAAAAAATTAGAAATTCATAGTAAAAAATGAAATCATTTTCTATTAAATAAAAAGCAAATGCACATTTCATAATACTCTATTCAACATAACTCACATTAATGAAATTTAATTGGGTACTTTGAACATGACATTGACTAGTTCACATGATCAGTTTACATGTACTATAATTAATGGCATAATGTGATAATGTGAGTTTTCAAATATCTAATATTTTATACACTAATCATTTTACTCTTGACTTTAGACTTCACTTTTATCATCTTTGAATCATTTGACAAGTTTGTGACTCTTATTTGGACGTTTGATGCATATCTATACCATGTGAAAATCGAAATACACATTTAATTTGACTTGACTCCTTTAAAACATTTCCATATCTAAATCTAAACTATGGATCTTTTTTTTTGCATATTATAAACCTCATGATGAGTCTTCGATCCAAATCTCATCCCAAATAGAGCTTCTACACTCACTCTAGAAATTATCAAAATTTGCATGCAAAGATCACCTTCCCCCCTTTCTCTATTTTGGGTTGATTTTTCCCTAAATTGGCTTCTCAACAAGGCTGAACCATGGTGTGGCACTGGCCCACGCACCCTCGTATCATGATTCAATGGTTGATGGGTCATCCCCTACCTCAGATCGACCTACTATAGTGTCTTCCAGGTAGGAGACCCCGAGTTGGCTGGAGCTCCCTCGTTTCAGACCCATTTTGCATGAATTTTTTCATGTTCTTCCCCTTCTTCAAATTCAAATAATTATCATATAATTTTTTGCCAAAAATCATGAAGATTCATGAAGCTTTGAGACCCTCCATGGGCACCATTAGGGAAATTTGGCTCCCTAAAATGACCTAACCATAGACCCTCATGCCTATATAAGACCTCCTTCAAGTCCGTTCCCCCCCCCCCCAACAAAAACAACCTTACCCTTGATTTTTTACTCTCTTGCCCTCTCACGATTTTTCCCCTTATGGACAACGACAATTGTTGTCATTGAAGTAGCTCATGGTCTTCCCCTCTCTCTACTCGGGAACTCTATCATAAATATCACATCCGATATAAAAAAATGCATGAACATGTAGTCCATTTTGATTGGGAGAGCGAGGCTAATGCAATGGAACTACTTTTAACATCTAAATTTTGATCCTTTTTAGAAAGATATTAACTAAGGTATTTGATGTTGACTTTCAGATCAAAAGTTGTAACTTTTTCTAGTCTTGACCATGTTCTCATGAGTTCTACTTAAATTAGTACCGGATCTATTGCTGGAATCATAATTTCAAACCATATAATATATACTTGATGTTTGATAAAGTTTAATGGTTTATTGTCATTTAAATGACCGAATGAAATCATTCATCCATATGTATAAACTTGATGATCCTTATTGTCAAATTATGAGATCATATTACTCATTGAGGATGAATAATTACCATTATGATCATGTGGAATACCCTAATTCTTAATTTTTAGGTATTTCATCTTGACCACAATCTACCAACCTTTGACCATGTTTTGACCCTATTCCCTGATCTTCATCATCTTAGGACTTGTGATTTTATGATAATTTTAAAATGTGTATGTACTATATCCTCGTGACATTAATTAATATGATGTAAGGTATGTGATAAATGTGTTTTCATCATTTTTATTTACATCTTTTAGATATCTTTTTAGAATTGTTTTGTTATTTATTTTCTTAGTTTTATAATTAATTGTATTTTATTATATTTTTCTATTTAAGTAGAATTTTAATTATATTTTCTTGGATTTTTTAGGAAATGGGATAAATATTCTTGGAGTATAATTGCACAATTTGCAGCAGTCCTGTAATTAATGTATACCTGTCACCAAAAGTGCCATAACTCTTGCATCCAGAGTCCTAATTGAGTGTACAAGTATTCATTGGAAATGAAATTTAATTTCCTAAAATAATATCCTATTATTTGGACCAGTTTAATGCTTTTGAAGGGAATGAAATACGTTCGAAAATGCTTCTGTGGGAATCTACATTGAAGATAGTTACATGGTCAAGACAATTAAAGACAATCAAATTTCTATTGACCAGATCCAGAAAATTCAAAAGGATGACTCCCACTCTTTTTCCCCCTCTTTTAAGAGAAGCCTACCCCATACTTCTCCTATAAAAAGAGGGGGGGGTTCTCCATCTTTCAGATCATCTTTTGTATCATCTTTGTACGGGATTTCTGAGCAATCTTCTTGTGTTCTTATGTTATTGTGTTCTTTCCATCAATAAAGATTATTTTTTTCAAGTTAAGTGTTTCCTTCAATTGTTGTTCTTTTACTTTGCTTGTTTAGATCTAGTTTCTTCTTCTTCTTATTCTTTCATGGACTAGAGCAAGGGATTAAGCGTCGGCCATTTCATTGACTCTAGCCTAAGGAACTATCCTTTAGTAAGACTAGACTATGGCTTGAACTCTTCTTCCCTCTATCTCCCTTTTCTCCACAAGCATGAGTGAGTAGTTCTCTATCGAGGAAAGGGGA
Organism: Alisma plantago-aquatica; assembly: GCA_963693085.1. Classification (NCBI taxonomy): domain Eukaryota; kingdom Viridiplantae; phylum Streptophyta; class Magnoliopsida; order Alismatales; family Alismataceae; genus Alisma; species Alisma plantago-aquatica. The sequence goes on along the minus strand of OY856410.1, from coordinate 1,222,500,797 downwards.
ATAACCCCTTAGACATGGCTTTATCAACTTTTCCTTAAAAATGATTCTAGATGGCTTTTGGGTTTGATAACTAATTGATCTATCAAAGCAATTAATTGGTTTGATCAAAAGTTACTTTGGATGAATATGACCACGAAAGTTTAGATTTAGAGCAACAAACCCAATCACTTAGGAGTTTTGAAACGATTGTGGATCTTCTTCTTTTAGGATGATGAACTAAGAAGCATGAGCACCAAGACCAATGGGCTCATGTGGAGTCCATCTTTAGTGGATTTTTATTTATTCACTTGCCTTCATCGAATCCGTTATTTTTAAGGATTAGTTTGTTTTTTCCTAGGCTAAGGTGGTGAAAACCCCTAAAGCCTCAATTCCCATCTCTTGATTTAGTCATCGCTTGCTTTTTTCTTTCTTTAATCATTAGTCTTTTCATTCATAATAGTATTCTTGTGCTAACAACAATCTTGATTTTCCTTATGGCATGGCGAATTTATATTCTTGTTAAGTGCATTTTCATTCCTGTAATTCTTTCTTAAGTGTTAATCGTCAACCCTCAAACTCAACTTTTAATTTCTGTTCCAAATCTAAAAATACCAAAAAATAAATAACAAGTTATTCAAACAATTGGGTTTAGATTTAACAATCTTAACAAAGTTGTCATGTGGGATCGACCCTTTCTATACTAGCCTTAATCAGAAAGTTGAAAAATGATTAAACTCTAAGATAATTATCTTAGTGATTGTAAGTGTATTGTGACACATTAACAATTTGGCGCCGTTGTTGGGGACAACGGATTGTTTTCTCGAACCCCAAAACTTTTGAAAAACTTTTTTTAATACCTTCTGAGTAACATTCCGAAAGTGCTACTCCTTTTGCCGAGTTTCCATTCTGGCAGTCCATTTTTTCTGCACAAGATTAACTATTTATTTTGTGCATGCGACGCCCAAACACTGATTTCAATTGTTTGATCCTGAGATAGATAGAAATTTCCACCATCTAAACCACCAAAATCAAAATTGAAATATATTGGATGAGGAAGAAGTTGCCCGTAGGATCAACCATGCTTTAGCTGCTCAAAGAAATCACATCTTAGCCGACCAAGTGGCTAGAGAAGCCACTTTACAAGTAGCCTACATGGCTGAACAAGAAACCCTAGAAGCTAATTGGAGGGAAGCCAAAAGGAAAAAAAAATTGAAAGATTTTTCTGTTCCTAAATCTGGCTATGCCCAACACCCAGTCATGCCTCTTGACATCGTTTCTCCCCAATTTGAGATCCAAACCCAATGGATCACTATGATCCAAGAAAATCCTTTCTCAGGCAACAATGGGGAAAGTTGCCAAGATCACCTTCAAAGGTTCATTGACCTTTTCTCTTTGAACAAACTCACATGCATCTCTGAAGATGCCATCCGCCTTAGATTGTTCAAGTATTCCCTCTCCGGCCAAGCTAGTAGCTATTACAACACCATGGAGAGTGAAGAACATGTCACAACTTGGGAAGTTCTACAAAGTAAGTTTCTTGAGAAATTTTACCCCCCTTCTCATCTATGAACTCAGGGGAAAAATCACTCACTTTTCCATGTCCCCGAAGAATCTTTAGGAGAAGCCTGAAAAAGGTTCAATGACTTACTTAGGAAGTTCCCTCACCATGATATCTCTCAAGGCCAGCATAGAGATCTTCTATCATGGTGTTGATGATGATACCAAATTCTTTCTCAATTCCTCATCTAGAGGAAATTTCATGTACTAAAGTCTGACTAGTGCATGGGAGGTGGTCAAATGGGCTTCTGAAATAAGGGCTAGAAGGGGAATTGGTGGAATCCTTAAGGTACCCAAGGAAGAAGTTAACCCTGATATCCAAAGCATAGCAGAAAGCCTCAAATTAATTGCCCTAAAATAGGATTGGTTAGAGTCATCCCTAGGCACCCTTAGGGAGTCACCCCAACAAATAAAAGATGTGGACTCTCTTGGTGGCATTTGCCAAGGATATGATCACACCACCCTGCACTATCAATACCTCTACAATATCCCCATGCAGCCAAAAATGGGATAACAACTAGAAGACCTCAATTCAATCCATACCATACCAGGCCAAGGTTACTATAACCCCAACTAGACTAGAAACCACCATGGTTACCAATATGGGAATCTTGCAGGTGTCGAAAACTCTATCCAACTCCAATCCCAACAAAGGCCTCCCTACCCTCAAGGCAACAATCAACCACCACCTGGATTCCCATACAACAACCAAAGGAACTTTGGAACCCAAGGAAAATATCGAGGAAATCACCCAAACTCACCACCATATCAAGGACAATAATTCCAAAACATAAACCTTCCCCTTCAAAATCTCAATCAGCCACCTCCTCAACCATCACCAAGTGTTCCTACTCCCACCCTCTCAGCTGATGAAAGGATAGCTGCCTTAGAACAAATCATCATTGACGAACAAGCTCATCAAAAGGCGACTGTCGCCCATCTTGCTCGTTTGTTCGCCCAACAGAAACCCCCTGTCAAAAATTTTACAAGGCAGCACGAAAACAACCCCAAACATCCTGAACAACTCAAGGTTGTCTCCACTCATTCATGAAAGGTGCACTCCCCTCCTCCTCTAGAAAAACCTTCAAACCCTCCTCTAGAATTCGAGGATGAGGACATGGTTGTTGTTGATCCTAAAGCTACACCTAAACCAACCATCCCTGAAACCCCTCAGGAAGAAGACGAAGAACCAATCTACAAGCCACGACCTCCCTACCAAGCCCACCTCAAACAAACAAGACTTGATGCCCGCTTCATGAAATTTAGAGATGTTATGAAAAAACTACATGTCGACATTCCTTTCCTTGATGCTTTGGAAGACAGGCCCGCCTGGTCCAAGTACATGAAATACCTCTTGACTAGGAAGTATGCTACTAGAGAATACGAGACTATTAAACTTGCTAGGACCACTTTAGACATAATCCTAAGTAAGATGCCTAAAAAATAGAAGGACCCGGGTTCTTTTGGAATAGGATGCTACTTGGGTGACAATGCTTGTAGAAAGGGCCTAGCTGATTTAGGAGCCGCATGCCCTACAGCCTTTGAAAAAGACTAGGATTCAATGACATGCTACCCACAACCATGACTATCTAAGTGGCAGACTCATCCCTGAACAAACCCATGGGAATCATAGAAGACATTCCAGTTAAGGTTGGAAAAGATGCCAATGTTCCTTGTGATTTTGTGATCATGGAAATAAAGGAAGATCTACGCTACCCTCTCATTTTTAGACGTCCCTTCTTAGCCACTACCCGAGCCTTGATTGATGTTGAGGCATGTACCATTCTGTTAAGATTAGGGAAGCAAACCCTAGAGTTTAGGGTTTTGAAAGCATGAAGGGGCCTAGTCTCAAGGAAGAGGTATAACTCCTTGATTGCATTGATAAATTATCCCAACTAAGGTAGGAATGGGAGTTAGTTAATGACCCCCTACACACAACCCTCACTACCCCCTCTGAATGTGATTTTGACAATGAACAATTAGATCAATGTAAGGCTCATTTAGATAACTTTGAGGAGATCCCCGATGCTGAAATTGAGGACCTTTAGATGATCTCCACCATAGAAGGAAAGCCTAAACTGCCAAAGGCCCCAGAAATGAAGACTCTTCCCATAGGGATGAAATATGTCTTTCTTGATGAGCTAGAACTGTGCCCTGTCATCATAAATTCTAACCTTACCCTCAAACAAGAAAACAAATTTGTGGGTGAACTTAGGAAAAAAGGAGCTGCCTTGGGGTACAAAGTGGTAGATCTAGTTGGAATAGATCAATCCATCTGCATCCACAAAATCAAAATGATAGAATACCACAAACCTTCTCGAGATCCACAATGAAAACTCAACCCAAACATGAAGGAAGTTGTCCTTCTAGAGGTGATTAAACTTTAGACTATAGGAATCATCTATCCCATCTACGACTCCCCATGGGTCAGCCTAGTTCAAGTTGTTCCCAAAAAGGGAGGGACTACTGTCATTCAAAATGAGAAGAATGACTCATTCCCACTCGCACTGTCACTGGGTGGAGAATGTACATTGACTACAGGAAGCTCAACAAAGTAACTAGGAAAGACCTTTTCCCTTCCTAGACCAAGTTCTTGAACTCTTAGCCCATCAACAATACTTCTGTTATCTAGATGGCTACTCAGGATTTTATCAGATTCCTATCCATCCTGAAGATTAAGAGAAAACCACCTTCATATGTCCCTTTGGTACCTATGCTTTTAGACGAATGCCCTTCGGCTTGTGCAATGCACCAGCCACCTTCCAACGGTGTGTGTCAGCCATCTTTGTAGGATTGACCAAAATAGTCATGGAAGTGTTCATGGATGACTTCTCTATCTATGGATATACCTTCAATTCATGCCTTAGGAATCTCGCCCTTATTCTTGACAGATGTATTCAGTCACATTTGGTCCTCAATTGGGAAAAGTGTCACTTCATGGTTAATGAGGGCATCATTCTTATCCACAAGGTTAGCAACAAAGGCATATAGGTCGACAAAGCAAAAAATTGACGTGATCACCAAGCTTCCACTCCCAACCTCAGTCAAAGACATCTGAGCCTTCTTAGGACATGCCTGTTTCTATCAGCGATTCATCTGTGACTTTTCCAAAATCACAAAACCTCTCACCAATCTTCTTCAAAAGGAGGTGCCTTTCCATTTTGATATGGAATGCATGGAGAGATTTCCATGTTTGAAAAATGCTCTCACAACCACTCCAATCATTCATGCACCAGACTGGGCCCTACCCTTTGAAATCATGTGTGATGCTAGTGACTATGTTGTAGGTGCCATCTTAGGACAGCGCATTGATAAGAAACATCATGTCATATACTATGAATCCATGACCTTAGATGAAGCTCAACAAAATTACACTGTGATTGAAAAGGAGATGTTAGCCATTGTCTATGCATTTGATAAATTTCTCTCATACTTAGTTGGCTCTAAAGTTATTATCTACACTGACCATGCAACCATTCACTATCTCATGACCAAAAAAGATGCCAAACCTAGAATCATAAGATAGATTCTGCTATTATAGGAGTTTGATCTAGAGATCTTAGACAAAAAGGGGTCTAAAAATGTTGTGGTTGATCACCTAAGTCGACTTAGCTACTGTCCAATCAATGAAATACCCATAAATGACTCGTTTCTTGATGACCAATTGCTTAAGGTAGACTCCCAATTTCCTTAGTTTGCCAATTTCATAAACTATTTAGCTGCCGGTGTATTGCACCCTGAGTATAAGGGACATTCTAAAGCTAAATTTTTACATGATGTCAAAAACAATTATTGGGATGAACCTTATCTATTTAGACTTTGTGCCGATGGTTTGTATTGTCATTGTGTCTCTCAAGAAGAAAGTACTGACATTTTGGAACAATGTCATTCTGGCCCAAATGGTGGACACGTGAGTTCCCAGAATATTTCCAGGAAAGTCCAACAATGTGGTTTCTATTGGCCCACCATCTTCAAAGACTCATATGATTATGTGCTCTCATGTGACCAATGTCAAAGGACGGGTAACATTTCCAAGCGTGACCAAATGCCCCTGACCTCTTGGCAGGAATTAGAGATTTTTGACGTCTGGGGGATCGACTACATGGCCCCATTTCCTTCTTCTTATGGGTTTTCTTACATTTTCGTCGCAGTCGATTACGTGCCAAAATGGGTTGAAGCCATACCCATTAAAACATGTGCCTCCAAACCTATTAAGAAACTCTTTAAAGACATTATCCTCCCTATATTTGGAGTCCCTCACACCGTCATTTTTGATGGGGGATCCCATTTTTTGGAGAAAAGTTTTGAGGCTCTATTCAAAAGATATGGGGTTTACCACAAAGTCGCCACTCCTTACCATCCTCAGACCAGTGGGCAGGTTGAAGTATCCAACAAACAAATCAAATCCATTCTAGAAAAAAATGTTGGGTGTACTAGGAATGATTGGGCGTTAAAAATCAGTGACGCTCTGTGGGCATACCGTATTGCCTACAAGACACCCATAGGCACCACCCCTTTCAGGCTGATTTATGGAAAATCATGCCATCTCCTGATAGAGTTAGAACACAAGGCCAGTTGGGCCATTGATAACACCAAATTTTGTGATGTTTTTGGCCCTTATTTTGTTATCAAAACTGCCCTTTTTAACTGTTTTCCTCTCTCTTTTGTCAAGTTTTTGAATAAACAGGCCACGCTACGCTATTAACTCAATTTTATCATCTTTTGCAGAGTTTTCCTCATTTTTGAACTCATTTAGCAGCAAAAAGGCCTGTCCCGGCCCACAAATGTGTTCCACCTACATCAGCCTTCTTACCAACCGGCCGCCCGATACGCTCGCTGTCCGACACGGATGTGCGATACCATACCGCGCAACATAAGGATGCCGCGCAAAAAGGAACGAACGAGCGACACGCCATTTACCCGACAGGGAGCCAGGCTCGCCACGACAACTGAAGCATGTCGTGCGATACAGGTTACCCACCGGCAGGCGCCACTCATCACGATGAGTGACAGCCCGACATCCTTGTGCCGGGCAATACACATATCGGGTGTCCCTGAAGCCGTAATAAAGGAGCTGAAGGAAGAACACGTGGCGTACGAAGCACCATAACTTCCCCCAACCGCTTCCTATAAATAGAAGCTACAGGACTCCAATGGGAGGGGTCGAAATCTCTCAAAAGACAACTTAGGAAAGCTTCAGGAGCTAGCATGTCGCACCTCAGGGGTGTGTCAGGCGATTCCAGGTGAGCACTTCCCCATCCCGAGAGGGAGGGAATGGTTCATTTAGGGTCATCCCGGGCACCACTGCAGGTCGATATCGGCCAACAAGGACACCCGACAGGAGTGCCCAATACTGGAAGCAACACTCTAACGCGACACGATACCGAACCCCAATACGCATCGCCGGTCACAGCGTGTCGCCCGAGAGGGGGCCACCCGACACGATCGTATCGGGCAAGGGCACCCCGTACGATACGTCTGCCCGTCATTAGCGTGTCGCCCGAGAGGGTGTGCCGCCTGACACAGGTGTATCGGGCAAGGCCCCTGCCCGGTATCGGGCTGGAGGATCTGCTGCTGCCTGTCACCCTTCTATATCAAGAAGGCGACACTTATCTTTATTTAATTCAGTCATTTACTTTCTTTACTTATGCAATGTAATCAGACCCTTATATGTTAATGGAATTAGGAGAGTTTAATTATCTGCTGCTTTATGTTTGGTCCCTTTTGTTGGATGATTGCCATGTTTAACATCTGAACTCTAGCCTGTACGCTTAGATCACGTTTCGATTAGCTACCGAATCATGTTTTCCCGTTGCAACAGCCTTGAGAGAGGTGTTGTGGCTCTAGTGTTTGGTCCGATACTGGAGTATGAGAGTGCCCAGGATTGGAGTTGCCGTAGTAACCCTTCCACTCTAACTTAAGTATAGCAACCTCGAGAGGGGTGTTGACGCTTAGTTAGAGGTACGCGCTTCAAGAGGAGGGTGCAGGATGTTTTCTGCTGTCGCTTGTTTTACCGAAGTTTTCTCCTTCGTTCCCTACTAAAGCGATAGTATTATCTCTCTGTTTCCGTTGCACGAAAACCCTAAAAACTGATAAATGCTTAAAACCTAATTCCTCGTAGCTCCGGTTGGATATAGATTTCTTTTGTTTTATTAGTCTTATCATGTTGTTCCCTTTGGGAATTTTACCATCTCCTTACCCTTACCGGAGTGTAACGTGTTGATTCTGCACTCTCAACACTACCACCCTTGTCCCTGTGTTCGACCCCGTATATCTACTTCGACCCCGTAAACAAAGTTGCGGGGGCCTAGAAGGTTTCAGGTTATAAATTTAAAAGTCTAACTACTTCAAATCCGCCTCCACTTTTCGGATGCGCGATTTAGGCCGGTCAACTTTTTGGCGCTGTTGCTGGGGACAAGGCAAAGTGGTACTGTTGACGAACCCGAATCCACTAGGTACATTCCAGTTCCTCAAGCTTAGAAATGAGCTTGACAACACTCTCTTTTCCTTTTTCATATTTTATTCTTACCTGATATGAATAATTCGTATTATTAATAACAGATTTTCTAACTTGATTTTTTTACACGATATTCAGGTACTCAGAAGAAAGGCATTCTGCTCAACTAAGCACCGATACCGTCAAACATGCCACCTCGCGTTGAACCACCCCATTCAGAAGGTAAACGCCAAGGGAGAGCTAGACCGCTTTCAACCCAACCAGACTTGGTCGGACAATTATTTTCTTTTTTAAAGAGACAAGATACAATCATTAACCAGCTGGCGCAAAGTGCGCTTCCCAATCCAGGAGTCCTAAACTCCATGCAGTTCCAAATGGAAAATATGCAGACGTGCCAACGTCAAATCAATCAACAGTTGGCCCAGATGGCCGATTTGATGAAGAACCCTTCGAGAAAGATACTCTCCAGCCATGGATCTACCAAAATGGCAGTGCTAGGATCTGGGAGGACAGTAGAGCGTAGTGAGGAGGTCAGACCGGAACCCGAATTGAGGACTATGGATGTGAATCCCGCAGAAGATGAAAATCGACAAGCTGATGCCAGAGAGCCTGAACAGAGATCCTTTGAGGAGCTACCTAGTGGGAGAAGCCCTTACGCTCCCAGGCTACCTTTCCCATACAAGCTTATAAAGGAAAACCTGAAGAAGCACCATGAGAAGTTCATGGAATCAATCAATAAAATTTATCTTGAAGTTCCCTTTTTGGATGCCTTAGAAGAGATGCCAGCTTACGCCAAGTTTCTCAAGGATCTGATTACTAAGAAGAGAAGGGGAGGAAGAATTGAAACTATGCATTTAGTAGCTGTGTCCTGTGCTTTCGTAAAATTAGATTTGCCCGATAAAAAGAAAGATCTTGGGGCTTTCACAATCCCTTTCACCATCGGAGATAACCTCAAACAGAAAGGTCTTGCCGACTTAGGGGCTAGCATCAGCCTTATGCCCCTAAACTTTGCGAAGAGATTAGGTTTAACCAATATGGTTAGAACTAATATGATAATTGAACTAGAAGATCATACCTTTAAAACACCTGTTGGCGTTGTTGAAGATGTGCCAATCTGGGTAGGCAATTTCTTCATTCCGTGCGATATAGTTGTCATTGACACCGTGGAGGACCCTCGCTGTCCTATCATCTTCGGACGTCCTTTCCTGGCTACAGGAAGGGCGTTGATCGATGTTTCTGAAGGAATAATCACTCTAAGGGTCGGAAATGAACACTTAGTCTTCAAGGTGAAGGATGCGATGAGAGGACCTTCCCTGTCAGAGTCTGTTTGCTTTGCAGACAGCTACGACCAGTTCTGCGAGGAGATAGAAGAAGACATACGAATGGTGGACCCCCTTGTAAGAGAAATAAGCAGTCAAGATTCTTACTTTGAAAGTACAGAAGTTGCAGAGTTTCTCAGCTTTCTTAGCCTGTCCGATGAAGATTTGAGCAACGAGGATGAAGTGGTAGAATCTGTCAAGTATGCCTCTCTTGAGGGGGCGCTGCAAGAAAAGACATCCAGGGCCAAGCCTGAATTGAAGTTGTTACCTGAAGGGTTGAAATATGAATTCCTAGATCATGAAGAAAGGAACCCTTTCATCGTCAATGCCAATCTTACAAAGGATCAGTTGGACAAACTTCTTGAGGAGTTAAGACTCCACTGGCGGGCTATAGGATACTCAGTAGAAGACATCAAAGGCCTTAGCCCTGCTTTATGTATGCATCGCATCAATCTGGAAGAATCCGCCAAACCTATGGCTCAGCCATAGAGAAAGTTGAATCAGATGCTGAAAGAAGTCGTCAAGAAAGAGGTAATCAAGTTGAGGGATACGGGGATCATTTACCCGATCAACGATAGTAACTGGGTAAGCCCGATCCACGTAGTACCCAAGAAGGGTGGTATGACAGTGGTAAGAGGGGATAAATGAAAAACACTAGAGGGGGGGTGAATAGAGTTTTTAAATAATTTTAACAATTTATTTAACTCAAACAACCACAATTAAAAATTAGAAGAAGGAGACAGGTGTTTAGAGTGGTTCCAACTTTAGCAACTACTAAAGTTATCAGTCCACTACCCGGTTGCTTACCCAACCGGGATTTTGAAAGTATTTATTTTATTACCTTCCCAAGGATTTATACAAAATACAATACTTTCCTTTACACCCTTTGAACAGCCTTCACTTGAAGTAGGTGCACCAACTTTGAGGTAGCCTTCTTGAAGTAACTCCATGCTCCCCCTTGAAGTAGCCTTCCTCTCTAGAAGTAACCTCCCGTTGCACCAGCCTTCTGAAGTAGCTCAAAGTCACCTTCTTCACCAAGAAGAACTCCACCCTCTCCAATCAGCAGCCTCCAACCTAGGAGTAGCAAGGAGAGTACAAACGGTAATAGAGAACAAGAAAGAAAAAGGAAATTACAACTTATCCTTTGTAGCCCAAGGCTTGATTTGCCTAGATCAAGCGTATAGATCTCCTAACCAAGTGTGTGGACTTGTGATTGCAGTGGGTAGGAGATACTAGCCTATAGGACACGAATTATGAGCTAAATAAGGAAGTAGCCAATGTTCACAAAGCTCAATTTGCTCACAAACAGATTGCTCAAAGTATGCTCAAGGATTTCTCAAGTGTAGCAAGTGTATAACAAGTATGTTTGAGTGTCCTATGGCTTGTACTATTTATAGGAATGGCCTAAGGATGCTTAAGGATGTTCTAGACAACTTCTAGGGGTTTCTAAGTGATTAACTAGCCGTTAGGTACAAAGTTGTTGCTTTAACAACGGCTAATTAATTAATTCTGTAGTTGCTGTCAGAGATCATCGCGGTCGAGGAATGGTCGACCGAGACACCTACTCGGTCGAACTTTTGTCGACCGACAGGCACTCTGGAACAAGTGATTTGCAACGTCTTTCTCCAACTGCCAACTAACTTGTCTGTTGTGTCTAACGACTACTTTGGATCTTTCTCGGTCGAGAAGATTGTCGACCGAGAGTGTCTCGGTCGAGGAGTTTGTCGACCGAGATTGATCCTGTTTCAATGTTTCAATTTAGGCACTAATTATATGTATGAGTGTGCATATGTGATCCTATTTGAAGGGGATGACTTATCTAAATGTGGTGTTTAGCTAGGGAGAATCTAACGCTTGATTTACATGCAATCTAAGTACTTGTACATTATATATTTGTACAAGTTTTTACAAAGCGATTACATTGCATGAAAACATAAATGTGTAAGCATATGGATTTCCCTAGATTCTTTGGCATCCACCTTAATCCTGCACACTCAAGTAGCTCGTTAGATCAATAAGAATGAAATGTTTGTCATAATCAAAACGAGGGGATTTATAGATGTCCATTTAGCCAACAATCTCCCCCTTTTTGAAGATGACAAACATTTCCTGAATATAAAAATAAAGGAAATATAAACCATATGAGTTTCATACCTTTAGATTACCTTTTGTAGCTTTTCCTCTTGTTTATAAAATGTGTGCTTATTATTCCCTTTGAATTATGGAACATGAAATCCAATTCACTAGGGAATATATCAACTTTCAATGTAAAGCCAAGAGTTTATTTATGAAACTCATTGATTGAGTTTTTCTAAGTTTTAGTTTTATATTTATTTCTCCCCCTTTATCATTTCAAAAAAAATATCCGTTTAGAAATAAAAACTCCCCCTTAATTAGATGTCCCATCAAATCTAATGAAAAAAGATGTCCATTTAAAAGCCAAAATATCATGATGTAAATAAGAGTTTTTGTTTAAGTAGCACAAATATCAAAGAAAACATCCTCCAAAGGAGTGATAAGCAATTTCTTCCTAATTTTGTTAAATTGATCTAGTGGAAGTGGTTTTGTAAAAATATCAGCCAATTGATCTTCCGTATCAACATGATGAAGGGAAACATGATTCTTGGAGATGTGATCCCTTAAAAAATGATGACGGATTTCAATATGTTTAGCTCGGCTGTGTAAAATAGGATTGTGTGCTAAGTTTATAGCGCTCGTGTTTTCAAAAAAAATAGGCGTAGATGAAAGAGTAAAACCATAATCGTTTAATACTTGTTGCATATAAAGCACTTGAGCACAACAAGACCCGGCTGCCATATATTCAGCTTCAGTTGTAGATAGGGCAACCGTATTTTGTTTCTTACTAAACCAAGATACTAAAGCTCTCCCTAATAAGAAACAGCCACCACTAGTACTCTTGCGATCAAGTCGATAACCAGCATAATCCGCATCAGTATAAGCTTTAAAATCCAAGGATTGTCCTTTTGGATACCATAAACCAAAGCAAGTAGTGCCGGCTAGGTAACGAAGAATTCGTTTAACTGCTAGAAAATGAGAGTGCATAGGTTGTGATTGAAATCGAGCACAAAGACCAACGGGAAACATAATATCCGGTCTAGAAGCAGTTAAGTAAAGCAAACTACCAATCATGGCTCTATATAAGGAATCATCAATAGGTTCCCCATTTTCATCCTTATCAATTTTAATAGAAGTAGCCATAGGAGTAGTAGCATGTTTGCACTGATCCATCCCAAAACGTTTTAAGAGTTCTTTAGTATATTTTTCTTGGCTTATGAATATTCCGCCAGGTGTTTGCTTAATTTGAAAACCAAGAAAGAAAGTTAGTTCACCCATGAGGCTCATTTCAAATTCTTTTTGCATAATATCACTAAATTGTGTGCACAATGAATCATTAGGAGCTCCAAAAATAATATCATCAACATATATTTGCACAACTAGGAAATCAGATGTATAAGTTTTGAAAAATAAAGTAGAATCTGAATTTCCAATAGAAAAACCATTATCAAAAAGATATGTCTTGAGCCTTTCATACCAATTTCTAGGTGCTTGTTTTAAACCATAAAGTGCTTTCTTAAGTTTATAAACATAGTCACCTTTTTCCGGTATTTCAAAACCAGGTGGTTGGGCAACATATACTTCTTCTTGAATGATGCCATTTAGAAATGCACTTTTTACATCCATTTGGTAGAGTTTGATGTTTTTATGTGCAGTAATAGCTAGTAACATTCTAATAGCTTCAAGTCTAGCTACTGGTGCATATGTTTCATCAAAATCTATTCCTTCTTGTTGATTATATCCTTGTGCTACTAACCGAGCTTTATTCCTTATTACTTCTCCTGCCTCATTTAGTTTGTTCCTAAAAACCCATTTAGTTCCTATTATGGTTTTATCTTGTGGTTTAGGAACTAAATCCCATACATTATTTTTAGTGAATTGATTCAATTCTTCTTGCATGGCTATTATCCAATAATCATCTTTAAGAGCTTCAAATATCTTTTTGGGTTCAATGATAGAAACAAAAGCCATGTTTGCAACATCTTTGAAGGAAGACCGAGTTTTAACTTTATCATTAGGATCTCCAATAATTAATTCTTGAGGATGATCTTTAATAAGCCTAGGTGTAGGTTGTGGTTCAACTTGGTGATTATTTGTAGTACTTTTCTCACTATCATTTGGTATGTTTAAATTGTCGAATTTATTTGTGAGATCTATGATGTCTAGATTTTCAGATTTGGACTCTTCATGAAAAGAAACATGAATAGATTCCTCAACTTTTCTAGATATAGTGTTATATACTCTAAAAGCTTTGCTAGAAGTGGAATATCCCAAAAAGAATGCTTTGTGTGATTTTGAATCAAACTTATCTCTATCATCTTTGGTATTTAAGATATAGCATGTGGAGCCAAAGGTATGAAAATAGTCAACTCTAGGTTTCTTAGAATGTATTAGTTCATATGGAGTTTTCTTTAAATGAGAGTGAACAGTTACTCTATTTAGCACATAGCATGTAGTGTTTACAGCTTCAACCCAAAAGGTTTTGGGTGTGTTATGTTCAAGCATCATAGTTCTAGCCATTTCTTGTAGTGATCGATTTTTCCTTTCAACTATACCATTTTGTTGTGGGGTGCGTGGAGCAGAAAAATTATGAGTGTACCCTTGAGATGTACAAAACTCTTCAAATGTATGATTTTCAAATTCTCCACCATGATCACTTCTAATGGTACATATTTTGCTTTGTAATAGATTTTCAATCTTGGAACAAAATTGTATAAAAACATGAATAGTATCATCTTTAGTTGCAATAAAGTGTACCCATGTGTATCTACTATAATCATCAACAATAACAAAACAGTATCTTTTACCACCAATAGATTGTGTCCTCATCGGTCCATATAAATCCATATGAATTAATTCTAAGGACCTACTGGTGCTAAGTACATGTTTTGGTTTAAAGGAGGTTTTGGTTTGCTTTCCCATTGTGCATGGTTCACAGTTTTCAACTTGATCAAAAGATAAAGTAGGCAATCCACGAACAAGATCATATTTCACTAACTTTTTAATAACATGTGAACTAGCATGTCCTAGCTTTTTATGCCATACTTGTAAGGTATTTTCATTTGCAAGCAAGCATTTTCCCACTACTGATTTCATAGAGTTAGGTTTAAGAATATAAAGATTTCCAACTCTATTTCCTTCATAAACAACATTTGTAGTGTTTTCTATCAATAACTTACAGCAAGTTTTGTTAAATAACACATCATAACCACTATCACATAATTGACTGACACTTATCAAATTATGGTGCAAACCATCAACGAGTAGAACATTCTTTATTTCGAGGTTTGTACCAACATTACCTATTCCAACGATTTTGCCCTTACCATTGTCTCCAAAGGTGACTGTTCCACTTTTCTTTTCTTCAAAGGTTTGGAATGCATCCTTGTTTCTGGTCATATATTTGGAACATCCACTGTCAACTACCCATTCCTGCATTAGAATGTAGATTTTGGTACCGATGTGATGGTCCGATATGGTTAGAATCATTTAAGTACAGATTTGTATAAGAGTTCTGAATCAGAAGTCCAGTCGGTCGACAATTGTTCGACCGACATATGTCTCGGTCGACAAATTGTCGATCGAGATGATTACTGTATTACAAACTAGAAAATACAGAAATGTAGCTGGGTTGGCCAATTTTTGACCGAAATAATTGCTGTAAATTTTGATATGTTACAGACATTCGGTCGGTCGACAATACTTCGACCGATTAATGGTTCGGTCGACAATACTTCGACCGACTAAGTTTCTGTTTCAGTACAACAATGCAGAATATTAACAATAAGCATGAAATCTTTTGTTTAGTTGAGATAAGACAATATAAATAGCAAGATGGAGCTTTTTGGTCATATCTCAACTAAATTCTATTTGATTCTACTAAGTTTGAGGTTTTGGGACCCAAACTAATTCGGAATCCTTAGTTTTATAAGGGCATGAAAAGGAATAGTGTCCAAGACGTAAACAAAAATGGCAAGTAATAGAATCAACTTCATTTCTCTTTCTAGCCATTGTGTTCTTGGGTACAAACATAGTTTGAGTTCTTTTGGGTTGATTTTTCTTTGGAGCATATCCCAAACCTTTTCTTCCGTTGAAAACAGTACCAATGTTTAGAATGTTATCAAGTATGTCTTTTCTTCTTAACTCATAAAGTTCTCTTTGCAGCTGAGCAATATCATTCAATTTTTTTTGTAAATCTTTTCTTGCTTGATCTAAATCAGATAGCAATGAATCTCTTTCTTTTATAACATTATCATAGTCTAGATGGTTACACAAAATAGGTTGAGTTTGAAAATCTTTTAGTTTAGCTAACAAGTCAGTCTTTTCTTTAGAAAGAAGATCAACATTTGTTTCTAAAGTGAGTAGCTTTCTAGTGCAATCATCTAAAGATGTTTTTAAAGACAAATTCTCAAGATCAATGTTATTCTTTTCAGAAGAAAGATTATCTAATTTAGCAATTTGCTCATCATTTGATTTGATAACCTTCTTTAGTTTCTTCTTGACATCAACATACTTATCATGAATTTCTTGTAGACTAGTGACTAACTCTTCTTTAGAAAGATCAAGTAGGCTTCCCTCTTGAGAGTTTTTATCATCTTCTCTTGCCATTAGGCAATCCACGGTTTCTTCTCCTCTTTCACTGTCACTTGACTCGTCCCATGCAGCTTTATAGGCTTTTTCTCCCTTCTTCTTGTGTGAGCTTTTCTTTCCCTTCTTTGCTTTAGGACATTCATTTTTGAAATGCCCTTTCTTCCCACATTCAAAGCACCTAGGAGGGGTAGAAGAAGTGCTGGAAATTTTGTTAGATTTAAATCTTTTGTATTTCTTACCATTTACTATCAAGGCTTCTTCTCCCTCTTCTTCACTTGACTCCTCACTTTCTTGTGTGATAGCCTTTGAAGCTTTTAGAGCCACATCCTTCTTCTTTCTTTGCTGAAGTTCACGTGCTCTTCTTTCTTCCTCTTCTAGGGTTGCTTCATGAGCTTCTAAGTTTCCAATAAGTTGCTCCATTTTTAGTCGAGTGAGGTCATTTGCTTCTTCAATGGCTGTCACCTTTGGCTTATATTTTGGAGGAAGTGAACGAAGGATCTTTGATACCTGATCTTCTTCAGGAATAGGTTTTCCTAAAGCACTTAAACCATTAACAATAGTAGAGAATTTTGCAAACATTTCACTAATTGATTCATTTGTATCCATACGAAAGTGTTCAAATTTTTGTTTAAACATGCTAATTTTGGAATTTTTGACTTGGACTGTACCTTCATAGGTTATGGATAGTCTATGCCAAATATCATAGGCTGTGTCACAATTAGATATTCTATTAAATTCTCCTACCGAAATAGAACAATATAAAATGCTTACAGCTTTTGCATTCATTTGGGCCAGCTTTACCGTATTTGCATCCCATTCTGCAAATTGAGTTTGAGGGAGCTCATATGGGGTTGACACCATTCTCCATAAGTCCCAATTTATGCCTTGGAAATAGAACTGCATCCTTCTTTTCCAATATTGGTAGTTTGTTCCATCGAACGCTGGAGGCCTAGCAACAAGTGTCCCTTCGAGGTTGAGGTTGTTGAGCACTCCATCACCCATTTCTTCAAGACCTTGTTAGGGTTCCTTGAAGCCTCGCTCTGATACCAATTGAAAAACACTAGAGGGGGGGTGAATAGAGTTTTTAAATAATTTTAACAATTTATTTAACTCAAACAACCACAATTAAAAATTAGAAGAAGGAGACAGGTGTTTAGAGTGGTTCCAACTTTAGCAACTACTAAAGTTGTCAGTCCACTACCCGGTTGCTTACCCAACTGGGATTTTGAAAGTATTTATTTTATTACCTTCCCAAGGATTTATACAAAATACAATACTTTCCTTTACACCCTTTGAACAGCCTTCACTTGAAGTAGGTGCACCAACTTTGAGGTAGCCTTCTTGAAGTAACTCCAAGCTCCCCCTTGAAGTAGCCTTCCTCTCTAGAAGTAACCTCCCGTTGCACTAGCCTTCTGAAGTAGCTCAAAGTCACCTTCTTCACCAAGAAGAACTCCACCCTCTCCAATCAGCAGCCTCCAACCTAGGAGTAGCAAGGAGAGTACAAATGGTAATAGAGAACAAGAAAGAAAAAGGAAATTACAACTTATCCTTTGTAGCCCAAGGCTTGATTTGCCTAGATCAAGCGTATAGATCTCCTAACCAAGTGTGTGGACTTGTGATTGCAGTGGGTAGGAGATACTAGCCTATAGGACACGAATTATGAGCTAAAAAGGAAGTAGCCAATGTTCACAAAGCTCAATTTGCTCACAAACAGATTGCTCAAAGTATGCTCAAGGATTTCTCAAGTGTAGCAAGTGTATAACAAGTATATTTGAGTGTCCTATGGCTTGTCCTATTTATAGGAATGGCCTAAGGATGCTTAAGGACGTTCTAGACAACTTCTAGGGGTTTCTAAGTGCTTAACTAGCCGTTAGGTACAAAGTTGTTGCTTTAACAACGACTAATTAATTAATTCTGCAGTTGCTGTCAGAGATCATCTCGGTCGAGGAATGGTCGATCGAGACACCTACTCGGTCGAACTTTTGTCGACCGACAGGCACTCTGGAACAAGTGATTTGCAACGTCTTTCTCCAACTGCCAACTAACTTGTCTGTTGTGTCTAACGACTACTTTGGATCTTTCTCGGTCGAGAAGATTGTCGACTGAGAGTGTCTCGGTCGAGGAGTTTGTCGACCGAGATTGATCATGTTTCAATGTTTCAATTTAGGCACTAATTATATGTATGCGTGTGCATATGTGATCCTATTTGAAGGGGATGACTTATCTAAATGTGGTGTTTAGCTAGGGAGAATCTAACGCTTGATTTACATGCAATCTAAGTACTTGTACATTATATATTTGTACAAGTTTTTACAAAGCGATTACATTGCATGAAAACATAAATGTGTAAGCATATGGATTTCCCTAGATTCTTTGGCATCCACCTTAATCCTGCACACTCAAGTAGCTCGTTAGATCAATAAGAATGAAATGTTTGTCATAATCAAAACAAGGGGATTTATAGATGTCCATTTAGCCAACAATAAAGGCGATAAAGTGGCGGTTAGGACCGTCACAGGATGGAGAATGTGCATTGATTATAGGAAGCTAAACCAAGCTACAAAAAAGGATCATTTTCCGCTACCTTTTATTGATCAAGTTCTTGAAAGATTAGCACATCATGACTTTTTCTATTTCTTAGATGGTTTTTCAGGATTTTATCAAGTCCCCATCCTGCCAGACGACCAAGCGAAGACAACCTTTACCTGCCTCTACGGAAGCTACGCCTTTAGAAGGATGCCCTTAGTCCTCTACAACGCTCCCGCTACGTTTCAACGCTGCATGATATCAATGTTCTCAGATTTTCTGGAAGATATCGTGGAAGTTTTCATGGACGATTTTTCTGTCTATGGAAAGGACTTCGATACCTACCTAAGAAACCTCTCCTTGGTTCTGCAAAGATGCGAGGAGAAGAGTTTGGTTTTAAACTGGGAAAAGTGCCATTTTATGGTACGAGAAGGAATCGTTCTGGGACATAAAGTTTCAAGGCGTGGCATCGAGGTGGACATTAGCAAGGTTGAAGCCATATCCAAATTTCCTCCACCGAAGTCCGTGACGGGAGTGAGGAGCTTCCTTGGACACGCCGGCTATTACTGAAGATTCATAAAGGACTTCTCAAAGATTTCAAAACCATTGTCCAACCTGCTGGTAAAAGATGTTGAATTTGGTTTCTCTGATGACTGTCTAACTGCTTTTCAGGCCTTGAAGAGCGCTCTTGTATCACCACCCATCCTCCAAGCTCCAGACTGGGATTTACCGTTCGAGCTTATGTGCGACGCCAGCGACTATGCAGTAGGAGCTGTCCTGGGACAGAAAAAGGATAAAAAGCACCACATGATCTGCTACGCTAGTCGAATGTTGGACGAAGTTTAGGTAAATTATACAACAAAAAAAAGAAATGCTCTCAATCGTATTCGCTTTTGATAAATTCAGGTCGTACCTCATTGGAGCAAAGGTAAAAGTATACACTGATCATGGGGCCATAAGATACCTCATGCAAAAGAAAGATACAAAACTCAGACTGTTGAGGTGGGCCTTGTTGCTACAAGAGTTCGACCATGAAATAATTGATAAGAAGGGTGCAGAAAATGTGGTTGCTGACCACTTATCAAGGATCGTTGCTGAAGGACAAGGGGAACCGTCCATTAATGAAAACTATGTCGACAAAGCTTTAATGTTGATTGAAACCAAGGAAGAAAACCTACCCTGGTTCGGAGACATCTGTAACTATCTTGCCTGTGGGGAACTGCCCCCTGACGTCACATATAACCAAAAAAAGAAGTTGTTCGCGGATGTGAAAAATTACTATTGGGATTATCATCTCCTTTTCAGAAGATGTGCTGATAGCTTGTATCGGAGATGCATTCCCGAAGAAGAAACCCCAAACATTCTGAAATAGTGACACGCCTCCCCTTACGGAGGCCATTTGGGCAGCGAAATGACTGCTGCCAAAGTGCTACAATCAGGTTTTTACTGGCCCTCTCTATTCAAAGACGCTGCACAGTTTGTAAAGGTCTGTAAAGAGTGCCAATCGACGGGCAATATTGGGCGAAGGAATGGGATGCCAATGACAAATTGGATTGAAGTAGAGATCTTCGATGTATGGGGGATTGATTACATGGGACCGTTTCCCCCATCAAGGGGGTATCAATACATTCTAGTAGCAGTAGATTATGTATCAAAATGGGTAGAAGCTGTAGCAACTCAAACGTGTGATGCTAAGTCAGTGATCAAGCTATTCGAGAAGACGATTTTCCCTCGGTTCGGTGTACCACATACTGTAATAAGTGACGGTGGGTCGCATTTCGGAGAAAGATAGTTTGAAGCACTCCTACGAAAATATGGAGTTAAGCACAAGATCGCTACACCCTACCACCCACAGACTTCCGGGCAGGTAGAGGTTTCAAATAGACAAATCAAGCAGATTCTAGAAAAGACTATCAGCCGAACGAGGAAGGATTGGTCAATGAAGCTTGACGACGCACTTTGGGCCTACAGGACTGCCTATAAAATGCCCATTGGAACCACCCCCTATAAGTTGATCCATGGAAAATCCTGTCATCTACTCCTTGAGCTGGAACACAAGGCCCTTTGGGCAATTAAATTCTTGAATATGGATCTAGAGAAAGCGGGAGAAAAGAGATATTTGCAGTTACAAGAGCTTGAAGAATTACAGATGCATGCTTATGAAAATGCCAAAATCTATAAACAGAGGACGAAGGTGTGGCACGATGCCCATCTAAGGAGGAAGAACGTAAGTGAGGGTGATAAAGTTTTATTATTTAAATCCTCAATTCGTCTCTTTCCAGGAAAGTTACAAACAAGATGGTCCGGACCGTTCACTGTATCAAAGATATACTCGTCCGGAATGATGGAGTTATATGATAAAGATGATCCAACCAAGGTCTTTCAAGTAAACGGGCACAGGGTGAAAAGATACTATGAAGATGAAGCTTTTGTTAGGAGGGAAGAGATCAACCTGCAAGATATGGATACCGCTGGCGGCGAAAAGTGAAGAACCTAGAACGGTCGAGCTGGCGACACAAACTACAACGCTCCTCAGGAGGCAGCCCGAGCTTTTATTTTTCCTA
Organism: Alisma plantago-aquatica; assembly: GCA_963693085.1. Taxonomy (NCBI): domain Eukaryota; kingdom Viridiplantae; phylum Streptophyta; class Magnoliopsida; order Alismatales; family Alismataceae; genus Alisma; species Alisma plantago-aquatica. The sequence goes on along the minus strand of OY856410.1, from coordinate 1,222,479,729 downwards.
GAATAGGACGTTGTTTACTTTCTTGCAAGACAAAAATTATGAACATTTGGACTGTAATAAGGCCCGTGTCTGTGCATGCGCCATGTGCGCTGACTCTTCTATTTTATGGGCCACCGTCCTTTTTTGTGAAGCATTGAGGGGTAATACTATCTGAGGTCGGGAACCTAACCTTAGGCCAATGATGTTTTACCCATCAATCGCTTTTTCCTTCGCCTTGTTTTAGTTTTTCATCTAGATCTTGCTCTTGCTCTGAAGGCCGCGTATCGGGCAAGTATCTCCTTTTCCTGATCGTATCGGGCAGCAACTCAGTCGGAGTGCAGAACGTGCTGGTATTGGGCAACGGTGTATTGGGGATTGCGTAGACCGTGACAGACAACACGCCTGGGCGACGAGCACCCGTATCGGGCAAGATGAGTAATGATAACAGATATGGCCCGTAAAAAGCAAACTGCCGTTCGAGTTGACAAACTTGGCAGAAGAATCAACACTGAGGCTGCAACTGAAGCAACAACGGTTGGGCAGAAATGCCAGAATCCCGAGGCAGCTGGACCATCAACTGCGGAGAAGAGAGCAAGGACGGAAGAAGTAACGACTCCATTTTCTTTCCCGAAGGATGCAGCCAGAACAAGTGCAAAGCTCTCAAAAAGGAAACACAAGGCTCGTGCAGGTTATGACGATGATAACCGGCCTATGGTAGAGAAAGAGATCTTGAAAACAGTTGTGGATACTATATCCAAAGAAGATACCCTCCATGAAGAAGGTGGCTTCGTGACAGATGAACCCAAAATACCCACATTCAATCCAGAAGCCACTGGAGAAAGACTTCCACTGATTTTCTCTTTTGGAGATGGTCCTAAACCACAGCAGAAGACAGACTATGATAAGGAAATGGACCTCTCTTGGGGCTACCAAATCAAGAAAAAGTATTGGAAGAGATAAGTGGACTTCTCTGACTAGTTCAATAGATGATGAAAGTTTAAAGAAACTGAGGTTGATGACCAGTCCTTTTGTTCATGTTCACAATGGAAGTATCTTAAAAAGTCTACCTGGTTTACGAGAATGCCTAATAGTTTTGGAACTTCTTCCTCAGCAAAAGCACATGACTGATCTCATTGAATCTTGCAATCCTGAATGCACATTTGCCTTCTGTTACAACCAACTGCAAGATCTTCATCCTAGAATGGATATCAAATAAAGAGAAGCCTGACCAACTCCACCACGTCGACTACTGGCGCAGGCGCGCTCACCAGCTAACCCTCACTGGGGTAACATTACCCTACCTTATCTACTTCACAACTCTGGGACAGAGTGTGGAGTAAGTTTGGGGGGGTACCATGTACCAGTGAGGGAGGTATAAAATTTTTCTTCAATCTCCACCCCTTTTGTTCTTCTTGTTCTTCTTCTATATCATGAAAAATTTTGAATTTTTTTTCTTATTTTGTCTCCATACATATGTACAAAGATGCTATATAGTAAAAATCAGATACGACTTATTGCCAGTTTATTTTCTATGTGCCTAAGGATATGCAAGTTTTGTTATGTCTCTTTGATAACGCAGCCTCAAACGACAAAAAACTATGACTTTCCATGCCAAATATTTGGAAAAATAATCTTGCAACAGCTAAAAGACGTGTATGCAGAAGGAAAAAGCTGCCCAAACAGCAAAAATTTCCCTTGTTTTCCCTTACCCAACAAAATCCCAAAAAGAGAGAATAGCCTTATGAGAGTGAATAAAAGCATGAGAGTTGTGCCAAATGAAAAGAAAGAATAAATACATATACACACTGTTTTTCCAAAAGTACCCATCTTTAGGCATGGTAGATCCGGGGCAGTGGTACATAGGATGTGAAATCACTGCTCTAAAGCCAACTGGCTTGGACTGCAGGGACCACTTGCCCGCTAACGGACCCTTACCTAAATGGATTGATGGGAAACAAGAAAAACCTAAAAAGCCTTAAGCCTACCCAAGCACACAACTTTCTGCCCCCAAAAGTTGTTTGGTGTGAAAGCTAACTTTGAAATCATGCACCAAAGTCTCGTTGAAGCTGTAGAGAAATTTTTTGCTTAAATAAGGCAGGAGAAATAAAGTCTGTTGTTCGTGGTTGGGCTGCATTCTCTGTGAGACATCTCAATGCTCGCTCAAACCCATGGTCTGAAAATACCGGTCAAGAAGAAGCATCACAAAACAAAGTTTAAAGATTGATTGAGGACAATCAAAATGCTAAGTTCGGTGGAGTTGATAACACCAAATTTTGTGATATTTTTGGCCCTTATTTCGTTATCAAAACTGCCCTTTTTAACTATTTTCCTCTCTCTTTTGTCATGTTTTTGAATAAACAGGCCACACTACGCTATTAACTCAATTTTATCGTCTTTTGTAGAGTTTTCCTCGTTTTTGAACTCATTTAGCAGCAAAAAGGCCCGTCCCGGCCCACGAACGTGTTCCACCTACATCGGCCTTCTTACCAACCGGCCGCCCGATACGCTCGCTGTCCGACACGGATGTGCGACACAAGGATGTCGCGCAAAAAGGAACGAACGAGAGACACACCATTTACCCGACACGGAGCCGGGCTCGCCACGACAACTGAAGCATGTCGCGCGATACAGGCTACCCACCGGCAGGCGCCACTCATCACAATGACTGACAGCCCGACATCCTTGTACCGGGTGATACACATATCGGGCGTCCCTGAAGCCGCAATAAAGGAGCTAAAGGAAGAACACGTGGCGTCCGGAGCACCATAACTTCCCCCAACCGCTGCCTATAAATAACAGCTACATGACTCCGATGGGAGGGGTCGGAATCTCTCAAAAGCCAACTTAGGAAAGCTTCAGGAGCTAGCATGTCGCGCCTCAGGGGTGTGTCGGGTGATTCTAGTTTAGCACTTCCCCAACCTGAGAGGGAGGGAATGGTTCATTTGGGGTCGTCCCGGGTACCACTGCAGGTCGATATCGGCCAACAAGGACACCTGATAAGAGTGCCTGATATTGGAAGCAACACTCTAACCCGACACGATACCGAACCCCGATACGCATCGTCGGTCGCGGCGTGTCGCCCGACGCGATCGTATCGGGAAACGACACCCCACACGATACGTCCGCCCGTCATTAGCGTGTCGCTCGAGAGGGTGTGCCGCCCAACACGGGCGTATCGGGCAAGGCCCCTGCTCGGTATCGGGATGGAGGATTTGCTGCTGCCTGTCGCCCTTCTATATCAAGAAGGCGGCGCTTATCTTTATTTAATTCAGTCATTTACTTTCTTTACTTATGCAATGTAATCAGACCATTATATGTTAATGGAATTAGGAGAGTTTAATTATCTGCTGCTTTATGTTTGGTCCCTTTTATTGGATGATTGCCATGTTTAACATCTGAACTCTAGCTTGTACGCTTGGATCACATTTTGATTAGCTACCGAATCATGTTTTCCCGTTGCAACAGCCTCGAGAGAGGTGTTGTGTCTCTAGTGTTTGGTTCGATACTAGAGTACGAGACTGCCTAGGATTGGAGTTGCCGTAGTAACCCTTCCACTCTAACTTAAGTCCAGCAACCTCGAGAGGGGTGTTGACGCTTAGTTAGAGGTACCCGCTTCGAGAGGAGGGGTGCAAGATGTTTTCTGCTGCCGCTTGTTTTACCGAAGTTTTCTCCTTCGTTCCCTGCTAAAGCGATAGTATTATCTCTCTGTTTTCGTTGCATGAAAACCCTAAAAACTGATAAATTCTTAAAACCTAAATTTTCCTCGTAGCTCCAGTTGGAGATAGATTTCTTTTGTTTTATCAGTCTTATCCTGCTGTTCCCTTTGGGAATTTTACTATCTCCTTACCCTTGCTGGAGTGTAACGTGTCGATTCCGCGCTCTCAACACTACCACCCTTGTCCCTGTGTTCGACCCCGTATATCTACTTCGACCCCGTAAACAAAGTTGCGGGGGCCTAGAAGGTTTCGGGTTATAAATTTAAAAGTTCAACTACTTCAAATCCGCCTCCACTTTTCGGACGTGCGATTTAGGCTGGTCAGCCATCAAAAGCCTAAATTTTGACCTTTCTACTGTGGGAGAAAATCATCTTCTCTAAATAAACGAACTGGACGAATTTAGAATGAGCGCTTATGAAAATGTGAGAATCTACAAGGACCAAACTAAACTTTGGCATGACTGTCACATCAAGTGCAAAGACATTAGAGAAGGAGACCAAGTTCTAGTGTTTAATTCCAAACTAAGGCTCTTTCCTGGAAAGCTCAAATCTAGATGGTATGGTCCCTACCTTGTCAAGTGTGCCTATCCACATGGCACCTTTCTTCTTTGGGATAAAGTTTTGGGTGAATTTAAGGTTAATGGGCATCGACTTAAAAGATATATCACCACTAAAGACATTGTTGCTTCAGATACCAATAAACACCCATCTTTAGAAGATATCAAATTGACAGACCCTCAGCCTCTCATAGAATCACAATAAAGTGGTATCTCATCTGTCGAACCTCCGACGTTAAACAAGGCGCTTGTTGGGAGGCAACCCAACCTTATCCTCTTTTTATTGTTTTTCCTTTTCTTTGTTATTTCATCCTTCTCCATTTTTTCCTTCTCTGACACTCCAACTAATTTGGATCCTACTCAAAGGACTGTGAGGTGACAAGAAACATAATTTAGAAAACATTTTCAAGCTTCTATGACCACCCATCCATTGAGAGTACTATGAAGATCCTCTGTTCAAAGCCCCAACCATCATCGACATTCCCTTCAGATGGACATATTTCGAGCTACCAGGGCCTCCTGGTGAATCCAAGAATTTTCTTCCCTCCATTTTGGGTTTGGGTTTTTCTCGAGACAAGCAAAAATCTAAGTCCAGGGCGGAGGTGGGTGGTATTTTTCTACTTTCCCCCCTATCTTTTCCTTTCAACATCTTGTTTTCCTTTGTTTTGCATATAGTTGCCTCTATATTTTCTTGTTTTATGGCCATTATCTAGTCAGCCATGTTTTAGTTGCCATTACCTAGTTGGCCAAGTTGAATATATGTTTATCATTTTACCCCCTTGAATTTAGAAAATTTTCTTACAAAATCTATTACAAATTGCCATGTCTGAAACCATCGTGTCACATTGGACCCCTAAATAACATCACTCCTTGGAAAAGTTGGTATGTCATAAGGAATCGATCAGAACCAAGCATAATTTTTCCCTACATTTAAGCAATGGATTATATTGTTATAAAATTGGTATGATGTGATTTATAGGAATATTCTAACTAGAGAAATGACACTCTCTGATAAAAAAAATGATGAAGTTATAAGAACAAGAACATCTCTTTCTTCCCTCTATTTTTTTTCTAAAAAAGAGAAGTAAAGAATCACCACCGGACAAAAATCAAGTCCGGGGTGGCATGCTTCCCAAAATAAATACTCCATACCCCCACAAAGGGGCGTACCATCAAAAGATTCCAAAAATACACATGAAAAAAAAATTGTGACCAATGTAGCCACAACTCCACAAATTCATATCCTGAGTCGAATAGAGGAGGGATTAATATTTTTTTCATCACTTCTTTCTCTATTTTTGCACCACCCAATTTCATCTTCTTCTTGTGCAAAGACTTACAAAAAAATTTGAGAGAGTCAAATTGAAAGTAAGATGAACCCTATTTTTTACAAAATCTCATTTTTGAAGCAAGATGTGATAATTGTTTGATAGGGAATATAGAACTTTATGCTATGTGGTTCTAGGAGATTGGGTCACTTGGCAAAAAATTGGAGGAAAGGACTATAGTGATGTTATTAAGGTAAGGATGGCATTTTGGACGTATAAATTGGAGTTTATTTGTAATCTAATTTGCTTGAAGGCAAGTAAAGATTCAAGTCTGGGGTATTTTGATAAATGTGTTTTCATCATTTTTATTTACATCTTTTAGATATCTTTTATGATTGTTTTGTTATTTATTTTCTTAGTTTTATAATTAATTGCATTTTATTATATTTTTATCTTTAACTAGAACTTTAATTATATTTTCTTTGATTTTGTAAGAAATGGGATAAATATTCTTGGAGTATAATTGCACAATTTGCAGCAATCCTTTAATTAATGTATACCCGTTACCCAAAGTGTTGTAACTCTTGCATCGAGAGTCCAAATTGAGTGTACAAGTATACATTGGAAAGAAACTTTAATTTCCTAAAAGAATATCCTATTGTTTGGACCGGTTTTAAGCTTTTGAGGGGAGAAAAATACGTTTGAAAACGCTTTTGTGGGAATCTACATTCAAGATAGTTACACGGTCAAGACAATTAAAGCCAATCAAATTTCTATTGACTAGATCTAGAAAATTTAAAAGGATGACTACTTCTCTCCCCCCCTTTTCCCCTTCTTTTGAGGGAATTCTAACCCATCCTTCTCCTATAAAAGTATGGGGGTTCTCCATCTTTTAGATCATCTTTTGTATCATCTTTGTACGGGATTTCTGAGCAATCTTCTTATGTTCTTATGTTATTGTGTTCTTTCCATCAATAAATATTAGTTTTTGCAAGCTCAGTGTTTCATTAAATTGTTGTTCTTTTACTTTGCTTGTTTATATCTAGTTTCTTCTTCCTCTTATTCTTCCGTGGACTGGAGCAAGGGATTAAGTGTCGGCCATTTCATTGATTCTAGCCTAAGGAACTATCCTTTAGTAAAACTAGACTATAGTTAGAACTCTACTTCCCTCTATCACCCTTTTCTCCACAAGCATGAGTGAGTAGTTCTCTATAGATTCAAGGGGAATAACCCCTTATCCATGGCTTTATCTACTTTTCCTTAAAAATGATTCTAGATGGCTTTTCGGTTTGATAACTAATTGATCTATCAAAGTAATTAATTGGTTTGATCAAAAGTTAATCCAGATGGATATGGCCGTGGAAGTTCGGATTTAGAACAACAAACCCAATCACATATGATTTTTGAAACGACTGTTGATCTTCTTCTTTTAGGATGATGAACTAAGAAGTATGAGTACCAAGACCAATGGGCTCATGTGGAGTCCATCTTTAGTGGATTTTTATTAATTCACTTGCCTTCATCAAATCCGTCATTTTTAAGGATTAGTTTGTTTTTGCCTAGGCTAAGGTGGTGATAACCCCTAAAGCCTCAATTCCCATCTCTTGATTTAATCACCGCTTGCTTTTGCTTTCTTTAATCTTTAGTCTTTTCATTCATAATAGTCTTCTTGTGCTAACAACAATCTTGATTTTCCGTGTGATAGGGTGAATTTAGATTCTTGTTAAGTGCATTTTCATTCCTGCAATTCTTCCTTAAGCGTTAATCATCAACCGCCAAAGTTGACTTTTAATTTCTATTCCAAATCTGAAAATACCAAAAATAAATAACAAGTTCTTCAAACAATTGGGTTTAGATTTAATAATCTTAATGAAGTTGTCCTGTGGGATCGACCCTTTCTATACTAGCCTTAATCGAAAAGTTGAAAAAGGATTAAACTCTAGGATAATTATCTTAATGATTGTAAGTGCACTGCGACACATTAACAATATGTGTATAAACTAATGACTAAAACACTTATTTTTATTACTTGCATGAACTACTAAAAGCCCTAAATACTAAAATTTAAATAGTATATATATATTTATATATATATATATGTTGTTCCTTCCATAATTGGTCATTGAATTTGAAATTGTTGGTGTGTATGCCAAGAGAGACAATCATATGATGATTGTAATGGGGCATGATATATTTGATTTAAAGGTAATTTTGTCTATTATGTTTGTCTCGATCATGAGATGATGACACATACATTGCATATGTCTAAGGAATAATGTTACTCGATGAAACATGCCTTCATGTTTAGGACATAGACAATGAGATCATATGTATGATAAGAGTACATGCATTCTTGTTATGTCCCTAGTTGAATATTACTATGGAACCAATATAGACAACAATAATACATACGACTAGAGTGTGTGTTGACTGATGATAGAGTCTCATTAGTCATGATATAGAGATATCAACTCAAACATTTAGGTACATGTTAGAGTATAATGTATCAGACAGACCCACGATGAGAGTGATACATGGAGAGCATGGAATTATATTCAGAATCATCTCTCATAGAACTACACTCATCACATGGCATTCGATGTATTTTAACATCATCCAATGTGACCTTGAATAAGGGTTTCCATAAAGGTGATGCTCGAGAATGTTGTCACACATGGGGATTGAATGTGAGTGATGTAGATGGGATTTGTCCCTCCTACAAGAGATTGATATCTTGGCCACTTGATAAGCAAGACTGATAAATGTACGATCATACCTGTGTGGCTTAATATGTGATATGTGAGCTCACATGCTTCTCATACAGTATGTTCTAGTTAAAGAAACATGGATTGAACATTTATAGGATGACGATTCCACACCTCAAGTTCAATCTAGATATTAGAGACAAAGGAACTACATGATTTATCATAGTAACACTAATCACAAACTGTAGGTTGAAGTTGTTCTCCAACTTTTCAATTACTTGAGTAGCATTGACGTGTTGCTAGATACTGCTCATTTCTTGTGATGTCATAATTTGGTTATGGACATTCACTACCAACATAATTTGGGACTTATAGGGTCACATATATAGGATATACCTGGAATAGGAGTTTACTCATGAATAGGGTTTAAATTGGTTACTAAAGCATTTAGGTATTCAAATTAAACAACGTTGGCTCAAAATTGGTTGACTGGGAATGTGAGTCGACTGACTCAATTGTTGAGTCAACCGACTCAAGTGTCAAGTCCATTTAAAAACATTAGTTGTACATCAGTTGAACGGGAATGTGAATCAATCGATTTAGAATGTGAACTGACGGGTTCAAAATGTGATTCTACCAATTCAAGATGTGAATATACCATTTGAATGATCAGTATGAGACATTATGTTGTGCATTAATTGTCATATTGAAAGCCAATATTTTTTTGAATAGGAAATATAGTGAACCAACCAATTCAAGTTTTGATTCGACCAATTCACATGCAAAATGACCAGTTCATAATGTGAATGGACCAATTTGTGATTTGCAGAAGCCATAAATTCATGAAAAATCTGTCTTTTTGACTCCTAGTTGATCTGGAAATCCTGACCCCCACCCTCCTATAAATAGATGAGTAGTTAAAGCTTTTAGAAGAACTGACAGTCACAATTGTGGTAATGTGAGAGACCAAACAAGTTTTACCCATAAAAGGGAGAGACAACAATGGAGAACAAGTCAGCACTAGCACATTGACAACAAAGGGACAAATCCTTCCTGTTGGATCTAGATGCACACTGAGGAGTTTCAATGGTCTATGTGAATTACGTAGTGTGGAGGCCTTCTTCGTCGCACTAGGAGAATGTTGTAAACTACTGTCTATGGTGTTGCACTAGGAGGTTGTTACTGATGACCATTTGCGTGTTGCTTGAAGAAGAAGCACGAGACCTGCACAAATTGTCACTTGACTTGCTCCAGGACCGTGTATATATGTCACAAATCCTTTTCCTAATACATCATTTTTAATGCAATCTGCTGGTTTGGGATTCATGATTTTTTTTCTACTACCTTATCTGATGGGCCATAGCACGTCAATTTACAGTGTTTCGAGCTTTAAATCGATATCATTGGATTTATTTTATTGCATATGATGCAAATGTTAAAGTGTTTAATGTGAATATTCAATTAAATACTACATATGCTCCTATTGGATATCTATGATATGATATGTATATGCAATCTATACACATTGCCCTAAAATCAATTTGATGGTGGATGAATGCGTAGTTATGGACAAAACCCCTATGGATGTGCATGCTTGGTTGTTTGGTTTCTTTCCTCCTGTTACTATGTTTTCATACCAAGCCTTTCTCTTTCTTTCAAAATGTAAATTAATGCTCTCCTTCCTATATTCCCCTCAAATGTAACTCGATGTTTCCCTTTTACAATGTAATAAGTTAATAGAAATATGATAGTTTTAATTTCTATTTTGAGAAAGAGAAGTCATTCTACACCAAGTGAGCCAACTGAATAGGAAGTCAAGTTAGTGGAATGGAGAACTGAGGAGGCCAGTTGACAAGAGGAGACAATCGATCAACTAGTGTCCCAATCAATCGACTGGAGGAATCCAATCGACAAAATGAGCCAAAGCCAGTTCTCCGCTCGATGGAAGCTAATCGACTGACCCAGAGTTCAACCAATAGACTAGAGGGTCCATTCGATCGACTGACCTATCCAACAACATATATTCCAATACATGTTGCTAAATGTGATGCTGACCTTAGGTGGTATAATTCTTTGTGGCTCTAAAGAATTGCATTAGTATGAACGTAACCATCACACATGTGTTTTATGATTACATATATTGTTTTTTGATATAACATGTATATGATACATATTATAAGTATGTGGTGATTGGATATGTATTTAAATATAAATCCCTCAATAAGTGTTAATCCTAAGATGCTTTCCATAAGTGATACATGTGGAAATCTTGATCGACCAAGTGTAGGCACACAAAATCATGTTGTGTCGTCTATCTCGTGGAAGTGTGATGGTAGATATGTGCATTTTCCAAAGTACGATGTGTATTATATCGTGTTGTATATTGGGTCATGATTAACTAGGTGATCTTAATATGATTAAATGACTAGAAGCATATAGATGGACTATAGCAAGGAGTTGTGCATACCATCTATCCAAGAGTTGTATGAGATGCAATTGGCAAAAGTTACCTACCTAAATAGTCAAGTTGTAGCGATCAGCCAAAGGTGGCTCATAATTTGATGAAATAGGGATCTTGCATTACTAGAAGGTTGTACGTTGTAATCTTTTGAATTGGTATTTAGGGTTATCCATTTGAGTGATATAGTGGGAGAGATAACTAATTAAAGGCCTAATTAATATGATTAACTCTATCCAATCAAATTAAAAGTGTTTTGACAAAATTGCGAAATTTATTTTGTAAAATCACATGACAAACACAAACATGTTTTCTTTCCGATCGTTCCTTGAAAAGGACAATATGAAAGCAAATAACTTCCATGACTGGTTCAAGACCTTGAGAATCATTTTCACTCAAGAGCGCAAGCTCTATGTCTTAGAGACACCAGAGAGAAATGAACCTACTCCCACCACACCTATGGCTGACATGAATGCTTACAAGAACCACTCTCAAGATGTCATGGATGTCTAGTTCCTGATGCTATGCTCAATGAGCTATGAGTTGTAGAGATAGTATGAGAACATCGATGTTATTGACATAGTAACATGTCTTAAGAACATGTACCAAGATGAGGCAAGGCAAGAGATATATGATGTTTCTAACTGGTTATTCAAGTGCAACACGATAGAAGGAGATCTTGTAGGTCCCCATACACTCAAGTTGATTGGGTATGTGAAGAAATTTGCTAGACTGGGGTTTCCCTTAGGCCAAGAGTTGGTCACAAATGTGATTCTATAGTCACTGCTGGAGTCATACAACTAGTTTCACATGAACGACAACATGAACAATTTTGACAAACCATTTTTAGAATTACTTGGCATGTTGAGGACACTTGAAGTAGATGAAGATGAATGATGGTCAACAGAAGTAAAGGGAAGTCGAAGGGTAAAGTCAAAGCTAACAAGAGTTTAAAAGTGAGCTAGAAACCAAAGTCTTCTACACTAAAAGCTAAGGGAGGGGTGAATATGGAAGGGAAGTGCTACCACTGGCACCAACCTAGACACTGGAAATGGAAGTTCCCTCTTTATATAGAGGGACTTAGGAAGAAGAAGGAGATAGAGATCTCCACTTTAGGACCCAAGAAGAAGTAAGGTAGAACTTTTTGGAGCAAGAATTGCTTCCACTATAGTTGGAATCTATCATTTGTCTGATAAGCATGTAATATAATTAGTGAATTTCTATTATGTACCTACCATTAATGAAAACCATCATGTATCCTGTATGGACAAGAGTATTATGAGTAATTGATGTTTTGTTTTAAAAGATAAGATCTTGTATGGCAATGCCATATGTATCGTAGTCTGACTGGATAGTTCTAAAGACAAATATGTATAACACATATAATGAATGACTTGATAAATCAAACCTTGAATACCTATAACATTGTCATCTAGAGCACATAATGAGGAGTGCATTCCTAGAATCCATAAAGATGGTTGTCTAGAGTCTTTTGATTTTTGAACCAATAGATTCATGCAAATATTATTTGATTGGGATATATGACAAAAGATCCTTTCACTAGAAATAGTGGAAAAGATAGTATTCTATTAGGGATCATACATATTGATGTATATAGACCTTATAGAATAAATGCTAGAGGTAGTTACAAGTACCTCATTATATTTACTAATGATCTCAATATATATGGTAGTTTGTATTTACCTTGAAGATATTAAGGGACCAGAGTATGAGAAATGACTTGAAGCCATTGTATCCAAGATTGACTCCATGTACACCAACAAGGTCCGATCTTCGTGGATCCACCTAAAGAGGTAAAACCCATAGGGTGCAATTAGGTCTTTAAGAAAAAAGACCAACATGGATGGTAGTGTACAAACCTATAAGGGAAGATTGGTTGCTAAAGGTTTAAAATAAGTTCAAGATGTAGAACATGACAAGATCTTTTCACCAGTTTCCGTGGTTAAATCCATCAGTATCATGCTTGACACCACATCTTTGTATATGATATTTGTCAAATGGATATTAAGTCTACATTCCTTAACACGAACATTGTAAAGGATGTGTTCTTGAACAACATGAAGGTTTTATGAATCAAATTAATGTAAATCAAGTATGTAAGCTACAAAGGTCAATCTATGGATTGAAGCAAGCATCTTAGAGATGGAATCTTTGATTCGACAAGATAGTCAAAGAGTTTGACTTTAGTCAAAATGAAGATGAAATATGTGATTATAGGAAGTTAGTGGGAGAATATTTAAATTCCACAGAATGATGGGGAATGATGTCCTTATCCTGCAAATATTTAAAAGTAAATGGGAAGTTCCCTCCTTATGAAAAGTTTATGGGAAACATTATGTATCTTAGGAGTTAAGATCTATAGAGATAGTTCTATAAGGTTTTTTGACCTAAGTAAGAGCACATACATTGGAAAGATGCTAAAGGGGTTCAACAAACATGACTCAACAAGAGAAAATTTGTCCATACTCCATGGAATTAGTCTTTGAAGATCATAGTGTCCCAATTATTGTGAGTAATGGGAACAGATGAGTAATATGTCATATGCATTAGCAATTGCATCTATCATGTATGCAATATTATGTACTCATCATGTAATCTCATATGTATTGGACATGCTGAGTGGATATTTGTCAGATTGACTAAATGTCACTGGGTTGCAATGAAGAACATCCTTAAGTACTTGAGAAGCATGAAAATGATTAGTTCCTCAGTTGTGGTAATAAGGAAGAGTGGGGTGTAAAGGGCTACACCGATGCAAGCTTCCAAAATGACAGAGAAGATTAACAACCACAATCCAAATTTGTATTTGACTTTAAAACATAACTATAAGCTGGAAAAGGTATGAGCAAGAGACATTTATTAATTCTACAATAGAAGTTGAATAACTTGTTGTTATGAACACAACAGAGGATACTATATAGATTAAGAAGCTCATTTAGATGAACTTGAGGGAGGTTCCAACTATTGATGTCATAGTAGACATATTGTGACAACAATGGAGCTACTGTATATGCAAAGGAACCCAAATAGCATACTATAGAAATTCCATCTCATTCTAGATATCATACATCAAGAAGATGTAAATACTTTCAAATTACCAACTAGAAGAAAATGTTGCTAACCCACCACAAAAGCACTTGTGCAGTTGAAACATGATGTACATGTTAAGGTCACTTGGAATAAGATTCATGGATGATCAGCTCTAAGTGCAAGTGGGATTCTATTAGTATTTATGCCTAGAGTGCCAATCATATGATGATTGTAATGGGGCATCATATTTTTGATTTAAAGGTAATCTCGTATATTATGTTTGTCTCAATCATGAGGTGATGACACATACATAATATATGTCTAAGGAATGATGTTACTCGATGACATATGTATTCATATTTAGGACCTAGACAATGGGATCATATGTATGATAAGAGTCCATGCATTCTTATTGTGTCCCTAGTCGGATATTATAAATAAAACTAGAGTGTGTGTTGACTGATGACACAGTCTCATTAGTCATGATATGGGATATCAAGACAAACATATAGGTGTAGGAATATATGGTGACATAATAGGAAAAAGAAACAAAAATTTAACTGCCATATTCCCCATAAACCAGTGGAACAAATCAATAACTATGTAATAGGAAGAACGATTTAGAGGATATACCTGGTCTTGGAGCAAGACCAGTGACAATCTCCTCATCATGGTATGTGCCCTTTCTTCAAGTCGTACTCGAACGCCCTGCGCATTGGCCTCCTGGTTAATTACCACAGGCAACAGGTTGACATTTTTGTCCTAGAAAGAAAAGCTCCATGCCTCTAGAGAAGTCCACACGAACCTCCTAGAACTCTTTTCATTCTACTAGAACTGGCATGAAGGAGTTTTCCCTCCCGTTGGTATACAATTTACCAACTTGCTCTCTGACAATTGTTCTATCTTGTTATCCCTCCCTTTATCAGGTAGGACTTGCTCGGGTTGTCTTGGTTACCGCAATCAGAGTAGATAAACAATTATTAGAGGCAATTGATGCATCATAGAAGCCTCTTCCTCTATTTATAGGAGGGTTAGGGTCAGGGTTCCCAATCTGTGTGGGAGTAGAAGGGACAAGAATCTCATGGAAATTCACAACTTGTGACAGGAGAAACAGTCAGTTTACGAGCGGACCGATCAGTTGGCATGCGAGTCGATTGGTTCATCCAATGAACCTGTCTTTTAATCATGTTTCCCAATCACATATGTATCGACAACTCTAATCCAATTAATGCACGACATGATACAATAGAATTATTCCAAAAATTAGGCATCTCATCTCATGAGATGATCATTTGGAAACCATGAACTGATCTGTTCACTTAGTGAACCAGTCGGTTCACACCCTAGCTCATCTAGAATTCAACCAATGCAATATCCAATCAATGTGACACTCCAATCGGTCAGTCCAACACCTGAACCGATCGGTTGGGAGTCCATTTAGTCAATTTATGTTTAAATTGAATACATAAACACTTTACTAATCAATTTAATTATCATTCATGATTAAAATCCTCTTCTAGGTGTATCCTATGTGTCTGACCCTATAGGTCCCATATTGCGTTGGTAGTGAATGCCCATAGCCAATTATGAAATCACAAGCAAAGAGCGATTCCTAGTCACACATCATTGTTATCCAAGTAAATGGGAAATTGGAGAACAACTTCAACCTACACTCTGTGATTGATATTACAATGTTTGTATAGTTCCTATGTCACTGATATCCAATATTAAACTCAAGGATGGAATTTCCATCCTCTCCAATTGTTCAATCCATGTTCCTTGAACTAGAGCAAACTGTATGAGATATAAGTAAGCTCAATATCACATATTCACTCACGTGCACATGGCCATGCATTTCTCAGTCTCACTTATCAAGTGGCTAGGATATCATACCCGTATATGAGGGACAAATCCAATGTACATCACTCACAATCATCCCCATGTGCCACAATGTATCCAATCCTCACCTTTATGGCAACCCTTAAACAAAATCATGGTGGATGATGTCAAAATACACCAAACAACATATGATGAGTGTAGTGACTTCGGGTCCAAGAACCACATTCACCACCAACACTATAAGAGATGTTTCTAACTACCAACTATGGCTTCCATGTATCACTCATATGGTGGTATGTCCAATACACTGTTCTCTAACAAGTATCTATGTTCTTGGTTTGATATCACATATTATGAATGATGAGATTATGTCATCAACCAAAGCACACTTTAGTCTTATGTGTTATTGGTGTTTGTCAACCTTCTGCAATAGCATCCAACTAGGGACATAATAGGAGTGTATATACTCTTAACATCTATATGATATTAGTGTTTAGGTCACACACCTAAAGACATACATCATTGAGTAATATCATTCTTTAGACATTTATTATGTTACTTCATTATCTCATAACTGAAACAAACAAAATAAACTAGAAGCTTGCCTTTATTAATGCTAATAAAATCATTTACAAGTTATCCCATTACAATCATCATATGATTGGCTCTCTAGGTATACATACCAACAGACTCCCACTTGCACTTAGATCCAATCACCCATGAATCTTTTTCCCAGTGATCTAACATGACCATCATGCTTCTACTGCAGTAGTGCTATTGTCAAGAGGTCATCAATATTGTTCTCAGTTGGTACACTACAAATCTTCACATCTCCTTGCTATATGATCTCTTGTATGAGATGGAAATGTGTTTGTATATTCTTGGAATGTTGATGGGATCTGAGTTCCTTAGCTTTTTCTATAGATCCATTTTTGTCACAAATAGCTCAATTCCATCATTGATGCTTGGAACTACCCCAAGTTCAGAGATGAACTTCTTGATCCAAACGACCTCATTTTGCTTCATTTGGTGAAGCAATATACTTCACCTCTATTGTAGAATTAGAAATGGTTTCTTTCTTGGAACTATTCTAGCATACAAATCTATTGTTAAGGTAAGACGCAGGACCTGATTGCAACCTATAGTCATCTTTGTCAGTTTGGAAGCTTGCATCGGTGTAACTCTTTACCACCAACTCTTCCTCTTCTCTGTAGATAAGGAACTGATGCTTAGTCCTTCTCAAGTACTTAAGGATGTTCTTTACAGCTATCCAATTAACATCACCTGGATCTGATTGATATCTGCTCATCATGCTCAAGGCATATGAGACATCAGGATAGGTACACAACCTTGCATACATGATGGATCCAATTGCTAATGCATATGGAGTCAACTCATGCATTTCCTTTCTTTATAAGAACTGGGACATTGAACTTTAAATATGGTAACTCCATAACACACGGGCATGTTTCCTCTCTTTAAGCTTTCCATGTTGAACATGTTTAACATTTGTCAATGTATGTGCTTTGACTTAGTCCAAGAAGCCTTCTGGATCTATCTCTATAGATATTGATTTCTAAGATATAGGATGCTTCACCCAAGTCTTTCACAGAAAAATTATTTCCTAGCCATGTCTCTACCTTTTGTAAAGTAGGGATGTCATTCCCCATCAATAGTATGTCATCCACATACAATATAGGGAATACAATCATGCTCCCACTAAACGTCTTGTACACACAAGGTTTATCTTCCTTTTGAGTAAATCCAAACTCTTTGACTGTCTCATCAAAACAAAGATTCCAACTCTGAGATGCTTGCTTCAATCCATATAGGTCAATAGCTTACAAATTTTATTAGCATCCTTTGGATTTATAAATCCCTCAGGTTGTGTCATGTATACATCTTTGAGAAGATTCTCATCAAGGAAAGAATTTTGACATCCTCTTCCAGATCTCATAGTCATGCTAAGCTACAATAGCAAGCATGATCCTGATGGACTTAACCATGGCAACTGGAGAAAATGTTTTGTCAAACACAACACATTGAATTTGTCTAAAACCCTCTGAAACCTATCTGCCCTTGTAGGCTTGTACTTTACCATCCATTTCAGTCTTTATCTTGAAGACCCACTTGCACCTTATGGGTTTTACCCCTTCAGGTGGATCCATTAAGGTCCATAACTTGTTGGCATACATTGACTCCCTCTCAGATATCATGGCCTCAAGCCATTTCTCAAACTCTGGTCCTTTTGTAGCATCTAGATAGGTTGTTGGATCATCATCTATGACCAAGTCATCACCTTCCTAAGTCACAATATATCCAAATCTTTTAGGTTCAAGGTGTGTCCTACTAGATCTACGAGGTACCTGTGTTACTTGAAGAAATTGAGATTCCACAACATTTTGTGATTCTCTTTGATCCTCTTGTGCATCTATCGATTCAATGCTTTCTTGTTGGTCTCAAATCCCTTTGAGTTCTACTTTCCTCACATTGATTCCTTTATAAATAAAATCCTTTTCTAGGAATGCAACATCTCTATCAACAAACACTTTGCTGTCAGATATGGAACAAAATTAATATCATGTGGTCTCCTAAGGATATCCAACAAAATAACATTGATCATATCTAGGTCCAAGATTTTCAGGAAACATTTTCCTTACATATGCTTCATATCCCCAAATCCTTGTAAAAGACACTTTGGGATGCTTCCCAGTCCATATCTCATATGGTGTCCTTTCAACCGATTTAGATGGTACTCAGTTCAGTGTAAACACGGTGGTTTCTAGAGAATAACCCCAGAAGGTAGTCAAAAGTTCAACTAAACTAATAATTGATCACACCATATCCATCAATGTGTGATTCCTTCTTTCTGATACACCATTATGTTGAGGTGTTCCATGTGGTTTCCATTGTGATATGATACCATGGGATTGCAGAAGGTCCTCAAACTTTTGCATTAAGTATTCCCCACCTCGATTAGAATGAAGTGCCTTAATACTTTTGCTAAGTTGGTTATATACTTCATTCATCAACTCCTTGAACTTTTGAAGAGTTTCTGACTTATGTTTCATCAAGTAAACACAACCATACCTACTGAAGTCATC